>JAWNOU010000044.1:3922500-5322500 GCA_035045725.1 Drosophila ezoana | reverse complement strand
GGACGGAATTTGACGGCGAATTGCATGCATACATATATCTCTATATATATCTTTATATATTAAACTGTTTGTCCCGACCTTTTGACTGACTGATTGGTGATCAACGCACAGCCCAAACCGTAGGTATGAAGCTGAAATTTGCACTGAAGTTACCTTAAGTGATGAAGGTACGCGTAAAGATTTCGTGGTTTTGGGAAATTCCACCCGCAAGTGTGGAAGAACCGCGTTAAAACGTTTGTATGAAACTTTTTTGTTCACCATCTGATCGTCCTCAAACTAATTTTCAAAGAACTTAGACATAGTTCTTCTGATGGGTGTTTCGCACTTTTTTGAAAATCCATTTCTCCTTGATGGAAATCTGGTCAAAGATTTGGTGGCTGACATTTCGCCCTCAAATTCATTTCCAAGGATATACATAAAAAACGTGTTTCGGCGATTTGGGAAATTCCACCCGCAACAGTGGTAAATTAGCGGAAATCGTTTGTATGAAAGCTGTTTTTTTTACCGTCCGATTAGTTTCAAAATCATTTTTAAAGCTTTTTTAGAACATTTGTTTTATAACATACGTGCCACGGGCAAGGCCGGGTATTTATATGTACATATGTATGTATGTGCTCTGTATATTATACATTATGCATACATTATTTTACCCCACTCGACGATGTAATGGAAACGTTTTACTGCCTTTTGCCTTTGCCGGCCCCATTGTCGCGACGACAGCTCTGTGTCACATGAAATTTAATTTAATTGCCACTAGTTTTAAAGTAAATTAAATTTAATATATGCGCTATCCAAGAGCATTTAAATAAGGGATATCAAATCAGGGAGAAAGATCCACTGAGGGGAGTCTCTCTCTTTCTCCCTCTCTCTCTCTCTCTCTCTTTCTTTCGCTTAACTTTAATAGCTTTGTGAAAGCATTTCGAGTGGTATGAGCGTTCTTTTAAATCCTACCGATAATCGAAAATTAAATAAATATGTGCTTACCGATTTATCAGAATTCACCTGCACTGTCGGAACATGCGTGAAAAATGTAAGATGCCGGGCAGAGCCGGTTTGTATCAGCTTTTAATCATAATTCAAACTAAACTGTAGGTGTGTTTGTATAGCCGACCAATGTCAACAAGAGTACAGGGTATCTGCCGAGTACTCTCACCTGTTTTATTAAAGGCAATTGAAGGAAACATAAAAGCAAACAGCTGTATAAGGATAAGTTGAAAGCGTGCAACTGGGGATCAAAGTGAAAATAAAATATGAGACGAGTGACAACAGATGAAGCAAGTAAAATTTGTAATTAATTTCATTTCTTGTTTAAGCCGAACCGTTTCAATTAAGTGTTGCAATTTGTGTTAAAAGCCTTTCAAGGATTTAATTTGATTTTGGGTCGTCAAAGAGACCAGAGACCATTGAATCTCTCGTTCTTGTTGTTGTTCTTGTTATTATGTCGGCTTTTATTTTATTAGTGGCGCACAAATGACTTGTTTGTTATGCTATTTTGGGACACTTTAGGCTCTCAGTTGTTCGCCTTTGTCGGACATGAGTAGGCACTTGTGTGTGTGTGTGCGAGTGTGTAAGTGTGTGTGCCTTCCTGAAGTGCTCCAAACCGAAACCATTTGACTAATTATATCAGGACAAACTTTGCTTAAGGCTTCAATTAGGCCACATTCTTAGACCCAAAGCTCGAGTTAAAGAGCAACCGGAGAGGCGGGCGCAGGGTGAAGCACAAATCTTACATATGTGCGTGCATATAGATAGACAGATAATACGCGGGCGCAGAGTAGGGTACACATCTTGCATATATGCGTGTATATAGATAGATAGATAATACACATACATACATATATGTATAATATGTTGAGTTGGAGATACAATCGAATTTCAAACAGAGCTCACAAAGCGGACAAATATGCGGGCAAAAACTTTTCGTTTAGGGCTCTTTGCCTCGTTTATGGCCGTCTCTTATGTACTTAATCATTTGCTTATATTTTTCTTCTTCTAATGCCTAAGGGCCAAAAAAAAATTCGACCAGCAGGCAACGCCCCCGCAACGCCCCACAACCAACTGCGTGACCTGCCAAAGCAGATTTCGATGCCAAATCCATTCCACAGCTTTTTGCTATTGACTTTGCCGGGCTTTTCTTTTTCTCTTCTTTTTTTTATGATGTGTATTCCACGATAATGCAAAGTTTCTGTTCGAATTCGAAACTTTTGTAACTAGTATTACGGGTCAGGGCGTGTCGCCGCACCTGCGCCCACATAAACGCAACAGAGCACAACACCAATGTCGTAGATTGTGTGCAGGTTGTGAATTTGGAATGGCTTACTAGCAGCTATTTTAATTGAAATATCTCACAGATAGAGCTACTCGTATACCTCGGCGATAGAACTCCAAACTTCATTTCATTTCTATGTTAAAAGAGAATTGATTTTCAGGCTTTATCTGACAATAGGTTTTGGAGAAACAGATTGCAAATATAAATTGTCCAGTTACGATAAAATGTTACCATGTTTCATATTGGTCAAATTATATTTATACTTAAGGTCTTATCGATTTCTTATAAAAAGCTGCAACTTTTATCAAGAACATAAAGTTATTTATAAATACTTTGTTGCTGACCATTTTAATAATTGAATTTGTATTAACTGAAAAAATATAAGCTTTCATATTATCAGAATAAGCTTGGTATTCTGATAATATTGGGTATCCAGATAAGGTAAATTTGCCACTCTGCCCTGAACTACTAAAGGGTAGTTTGCAGTTTGGCAGACCCTGTAAAGTTTGCAATGTCGCTTGCTTACATTTTATTATGCACTTAAACATACTCGACACATGCACACACAGATATGTACGTATGCATGTGTGCGTAGTATGCGTTCACACACCACACATACATATATATACATATATTTCTCTCCATCTCTTTCTGTGCTTTGTTGTTGCCATACCTTCTGACTTTTCCGTACGTTTATTCAACTTGTTAATGAAAATAAATTTCTGACGCTGGCGTCGATGTCGACGCTGACGTCGCTGACATTGCTCGGACTCGAACTTTTGCTGATAATAATAAAAAAAAAATAAAATAAAAAAAAGAAACAGACATATGCATGCTGTAGTTGCTATTGTTGTTGTTGTTGCTATCGCGTTGATAATATCCGCCGGTCATCGCCAACCTCAACAACAGCACACAAAGCATAAAAAACTGGCATAGAGAAACAATAAACAAAAGCAAGTAAAGCATAAACAACACACACACACACACACACACACACTTGGATTTAAAAGCTGCTGGGGCATATTAAACTAGAGCATACTCTGTAAATGTTTGGAGCATAAAAATGACATTTTTTATGCCGACATCTTTTAAAAACCCACTTTTCTCATTTTGTGTGAAGAGGAAGAAGTTGTAGCTACATTTTAATATACTTGAACTGAACTAGCAACTATGCTCTACGACCCGGCGTTTACTCTGCGGGGAGTCGCAGGGAGTGCCTCTCAGCGTGTAGCATACGCACAACTTTACTATACACCTTTTACCGAACTAGTTTGCAGGGTATAAACAAAAGCGTCAAAAGCAGCGGAGCGCCGTCATCGATTGTGAGGTAAATTGAGCCGCGACGAGTCGAGATCTGAAGCGTTGAGTCGAGTCGAGTCGAGTCGAGCTGGACTGTCATTTGCACGCCTATTTCTCGGCTGTGCCCTCTGTTCTGTTTGAGCTTTGACTTTGGCTGGATGTGATGTGGGGATTGTTGCTGTTCTTGTTAGACGATTGGCGATGCTTTTCTGAGCAGCTGCGTGTGGAATTGAGCTGCTCAAATGGTTTATTCCAAAGTTTTGAAACGATATAACCAATTTATACGTATGTACTGCGTAGGAGTGAGAGAGGGAGAGGGGGACGTAAGTACTGCCTAACAGCACCTCCCACCTACCATTTACACTTGGTTTGTCATTGCCATTTCCATTTCGATGCCCATTAACATTCCCATCACTTTGCCGCGTACTCAAATAGCAATTACGTTGACGTTGGCGTCGTAGTTGCCGTACCCGTGCCCATACCCGTTCCCGTACCCGTTCCCGTGGCCGTTTCTTAACGTTTTACTTAACGTCAATGACGTCCTCATTGGGCCAAGTGCCTAGCAATGACACCAGCCATAACTAAGCTGGGGCGATGGTTTTCTGATTTATGCATGCACGGTTCGATTTTCATTTTCATGTTGGTCATTTTAGAAATTACGGCTTGCAAAAAGAAATACATGAAGGGGTATTTGACTTAATTATGATATTGCTGCTAAAAATAATGCTAATATACAAGCAACAACTGTTATGTATGAAATTACCCCGTTAACGGAACGGAACTTTAAATACTAAAATACTGGCAGGAATTTGCCAGCTTGCCTGGGCAAAGTTTTTCATTTCCATTTTCAATAAAATTTCAATTTTCCCGCTCAGCGTATAAATTCCATTTCTAATCAGCGGAGTGGTTGGTGGTTTTCTAATGAATTTTCACAAATATCTTTGAAAGAATGGTTAGCAAAAAAGTTTGATCCAGCTCTTTTCAACCAAATTTCGCAGATCGTTGCTTTACACATCAAACTATTATAATAATTTGAAGCACAAGCCTTCAAAATATGTTTTTTATTATCCAAGCCTCAAGTGAAACCTTGTTACTTAATACCAAAAAATATTAAATTAAGAATAACTCAACTTGTTCCCCATTGGCCAAAGTGTCTAGACGAGTAACAACAAGTTAATGCATTTAGTTCAAGAAAGTCTTGTACCTTGCTTTAAATCTTATAAAACTATAAGTTCTCTTGAAACATGAGCTCTTTAATCGAACTGAGTGTGTAAGCAGAAAATGTTAAAACTAATTGTTTTATTATTTAACTAGAACACGCCTGACTCGTTTCTGCCGTAAAGCAATTTAAAGGCAATCATAACCCAATCAAACTCAATTGAATATTGATTTTTGCGTAGGTTTTATGTTTCCTGCAGGTAAATGTACTGTTATTTAAACTAGATAAACGCTTGTGGTCGACGCACTCGCTCGAACCATAGCCCGGTGTGGGGCAGGGCCCGACTGTGGCAGCATACCCAAGCTTGGTCTAGGCATATTTACAGGTGCTTATAGCTTAATGAGAGATACATATATGTATATAAATATGCTAGCTGGTAAAATTTACGGGGCTCGGCCTGTAAACTTTGGACTCATCATGCTGATGCTTAGACCACTGCGCTACTCAAACTTTATTTGTTGGTTTTGAAGTTTGTACAAGTTAAAGATGAGCTTGGAAATATTTGTGCCTGACGATTTATCATTCTTATTTAAATTAAGATTAATAATAATTGATCTCATGTTAGATATTAGATGAAACAATTAAATGTCTAGACATATTACAAATCCATTTGTCGTGATAGCTTAAGAATGTTTTAACTTCTCTGAAATGTTGACATAGGATTTGTCTATTAGACTAGAGCATCTTTAAGAATTGCACCGGCTGTTTCAGCATTTACTGCCAAGCCTTAAATTCCAATCGAAACCCTCATTCCCCATTTGCCTGAATGACTAAATATATATCTATATGTTTATGTGCTGCAAGGCTAACGCAACTTTAAATTCCAAATTCAAAGCTGAAAATGAACAATTGCGAGCGCAACTATTTAGACAATTTTGTCGCTCAACTTTGAAATTAAGAGAAAAAACCCAAATGTAAACAAAATGTTTTGATAGAGTTTATGTATTAGTCACAAAAATGAATCGAGTGTGAGTCTGGCTAAAACTTTTGGCCAAGAAGAAAAATGACTTCCTGTTGGCGCTGTCGCTGGTTGTTGGCTGTTCGTTGTTGGTTGTTTCGAGGGGAACTGGGCCGACGCTCTTCTTCATGCTACAAAATTACAAATTTTAATTAGCACAAAATCTACGCGTCAAATGCAAAATAAATGGAAAAGCGTCACCAGACGGCGGCACAATGCAAAATGTCGCACAAAGTCTTGCGCGAGCCACGCGAGAGCACATCGAGTACTTGTTGTCCCCGTTTGGGGGATGGGGCCACAGCTCCCCTTCCTGCACCGGTTGGTTGCCAGTTTTTTTTTTTTTTTTTTTTTTGCGGGTGGGTGGCTAGAGAAAATGGAATTGGAAATGGAAAAATGTTTCACGATTTCACGTCTCGACGCTGGCAACATTGAGCGAGATTATTTTTAGCGATAAACAAACACACACTCACGCACATATTACGCATACGCCGCGGAGCACGTCGCTGTGCCTCCGAGTCACTCATCCAAATTCAAAGCGGGGCTAACAAAATTAATTTCGCCGGCTGTCATAACACATTAAAAAGCTGGCAAAAGCAAAAAAAAAAAAAATTAAATTAAAAAAAAAAAAAAGGCCATGCTACCTACTGTCATCTCGACTGCTTCTAGCTTTAAGTTTTGGACACGTTTTTCCTGATGTCCGGTAAAAAATGATGGCATTTTTATACCCTGAACCCATTGAAAATGGGTAAAAAGGGTATATTGTATTTGTGCAAAATGTAAATGTATGTAACAGGCAGAAGGAAGCATCGCCGACCCCATAAAGTATATATATTCTTGATCAGCATCAATAGCCGAGTCGATCTAGCCATGTCCGTCTGTCTGTCCGTATGTATGAACGCAAGGATATCAGAACCTATAAGAGCTAGAGACTGAAATTTCAGATGTAGGTCCTCCTGGTGCCCGCGCAGATCAAGTATGTTTCCGATAAACGATAACTTGCCCCGTTTCCAAGTAATCGATAATGTATATCGAAATCCTGTTTTTTGCGCAATTTTGGTAAATAATAAGAGCTAGAGTCACCAAACTTGACATGTAGCTTCTAGAAAAGTATATATATATCAAGTATCTTTCATTTAATACCTATCGCCACCTCCCCGCTACTCTCTATCTATAAGCGAGAGCTGCATTTGGTGTTGGAATATGAGGGCACAGGGTATCCCCTAGTCGGGAGCTCCCGACTAAAACCTCTTACTTGTTTACATCTATTTTTTAACATGACTTATTTGCATGGAAAGGTTTAGATTTGATGTAGGTTCGGCAGTTCGGCTATTTCGGGTACAGATTTGGGGCAGCTTGAACAAACACTTTTTTTTTTTTGTGAGATTTCATGTATGCTAAAAGCAAGCACGCAGCTTAAAAAGTGTTGGTATATGTATATGCAGTATTATATTATATTTACATGTATGTATATCTTATTTACATATCGATAGGTGATTTTACTCCAATTGAGAGCGTGATATTATTGCAAATATTTCTATGAAATTCATAAGCATACCTCGATAATAAGGCTAAACAGCTGTGCATAGGATAAACCCATTTTCTTGCAAAATCCAAGTACAGTTGTCACTCGCAAAGCATGGTGTCTAAAAGTCCCATTTATTTATAAATAAAATAATTATATGATTAATGATTGTATGATTGATTTCTTTATACTTATTGAAGATGTATAGTTTTGTAGATGAAAATTCAGTGTTCCAGTTTGTATCTTCCTTTTCAAAACATCAAATAAAGATGATATTGATATAATTATCTTCTTCGTATGCATCAGAGACTGCTCAGATCGAAGAATGCAAATATTATTTGGCTTCGGCTGCAAAACAATTATCATTAATGTTCGCCTATAAAGTAAATATATATAAACACGTATGCATAGTCTTCTGAATTCTCAACAGCTGCCCCAATCTGGCCATGTGCGTATTATATATCGAACGCTAGAGACAACTACTTAAATATGCATAGCTTCTCGTTTATTCAAATCAAACTACTTTAGAGATATCTCTATATCTATATATACATACAATTATAGCAAAAACATGTATGCAGTTGTGTGTGTGTGTACCTATACACAGGGTGTCTTCTAGGCGGGCACGCTTTACTATGTGCTACTTGTGGCATCGGATCTGTAATCCAAACGCACATATGTACTCATACACAAAATAGGAGACACGCCGTGTCCAAACTTACGCAATTGAAATAAACAAGAAAATAAATTTGGGTTATAGGCCCATTGGCTGGAAAGATGTTTGCTATTTTATGTAGTTGTTGGTTAGGCTGGTTAATCAATGGGAATGTAAAACAATTTCTTGTACTCTCAATTTACACACACTCACATAAATAACATATCCAAAAGTTCGCATATGTATATACCCTGTATGGAGAAAATTTGTCGCACCATCATAAATACAGTGGAAAATATATATAATTTTGTATTATATGTGTATATGCAAAAAACTTTCTTTTGTGCTGATTACAACTTAACTTCCCGTTTCCCCCACGTCGATAAATATCCGTTTATATCCTTGCAGAGAGTTTATCATGCAATTAATGAGATTTATATGAATGGCTTATTCTGTTACTTTCACTGTAAATATATTGCCCCCGACTAAGAGACACAATCCCATGCTCCGTGTACAAAATTATCCTCTCACCATTTTAAATTATTCAATGCAGAATAGTCAAAAAGGCAAGGTATTTTTATATAGTATAAAGAATATCCTAGATATGCTTTTGCATATACTATATAGCAGGCCAATTTATAATACGTGCGCTGTGTACATTATAAAGTTTGTTTGCAATGTAAATCCGCATTTGCTACAAAGTGCCAATAAGCCAGAAGCCTACAAAGCTGCCTGACCTTGTACAGTGGACAGTAACCCAGTTAAGGCCAACTTTATGGGCTTTAGGGGCCGCTTTTCACTGCGAAAAAAAAGGAGGAAAATCAATTTTGAGTCTCAGTCTCGCAATTCATAAATAAATATTTAACTTTATATGGCGCATGACAACAGGCAGGGAGGACATTTTACTTTACTTTGCCTGTAGAACATCATCATAACTTATCATCATTATGATCATCATTATTACCGACCAAAACTGAGTCATGCCAGTTGGCTTCTTCCCCCTGTTTGCCCCTTCTGATTTTGAAAGTTCACATCTAGCAACGCCAAGTGCTTGAGGAGGAACCGCTGAGAATTGTTGGTGTGTACTTTTAGAATTTTTCGGTTTTTCGGTAATTGCCCAATAAATGCGTAGCGAAACGGGCGCACATTCTATTATTACACCTGTCGAAAGTAAAAAGTTGGAAGATTGTGAAAAGGTGCATTTGGCATGTACGCCTTGATGTTCTTATGTAACAAACAAAAATTGATGATAACGCGTAATAAAACTTTAAAACTATGTGCCCCTATTGACAGAGTAACTTTTGTCAACGTACAGCTGAAGGTACACTAAGGCCTGGCAATTTTTTATTGGAAAATTTCACTTATAAGTGTGGAAAATAGTTGTATGTAACTATTTTATGTCAATCATAGGGCTAAAGACTCATTTTAACAGATCATTTGAAACGTGTTTCACCTTTTTCAGAGAATTCACCGCCTTGGGTGGAAATGAGGCAGTCAAATATTTTAGGGGCAAAAGTTAAAGTTTCATCCGATCGGCTTAAATTTCATTTCAAAGCTATAACTTTTGCTTTTTATTGTTATCGACTAGAAAATTATTTTAACTAAGTCGTGTATTGCCAATCATATATATATACATACATACATATATTGTATATATTTTTCAAAACTCACTGCAACTCATTCCAAAATCCATTCTTCTTAGTGGAAGCTAATAATTAAGCTAATAGTTCAGATCGCAAGAAAGTCGAGCAAATCTGGGAAATTTTTTCTATATTTATTTATACATTATACGACAAGTCTTAACTTCGATTATTTTTAAGGTGATAATAGCTTAGCTTTCGATCAACTGCAATTGCGACTCGCGCTTTTTATGAAGCTTTGCTCATAGACAATGTTATTCACGAATAGTTGAAGGCCAAAAATATGCGGCAGGTTTAAAGCGAGATTAAGGTGAACGATTTTGATTTCGATTTCGATTATTGCCTCTAGAGATAAGTGTGGTAGTTTTAAGTATTTCTAGCTTCTGTGGCTGTGGCCCATTTTGGCCCAGCGACAGCCGTTGGATGACGCTGGCGACGACGACGCCGATGACTAATGCCCCCAGCTCTGGCAAGCCGTGTGATAGTGGATTATATTTTTGTATGGTTTTCTGTGTGTGCTGCGAGCTTTTCATTGACCCACAACATGACACACACACACAGACACGCAGACAGCCAAAGCAGAGTGTGACAACGAGGAATTAACTGACAAACACGGCGTCATCATTTTCCATTACAACTCAATCTCGAACAAACTCCAACTGTTGATTGTTTATGAAATGTGCGTGTGTGAAGTTCTCTTCCCACACCACCCACACCCCCAGGCCCTGTTAAAATTAATAGCTTATTCAAAATAGAAACATTTTGTAGTCTGCTTTTGACACGGGCCTTAGCCATGAAATGAACTATCACAATGCCATTGGCCATCAGGCAACGTTTGGTCTCCGACTGCCGACTGCCAACTGCAGCTAACATTGTATCCTCTTTGGCGCCTCGCTGTGTCGCGTTACATAAGAATTCAATTTCCTAAACAGAATACCGACAGCTGAGTGTATCAGCTAAAATGCTGCCGCTGTGCGTTTACCTAATGCACCGGATGTGCTCTTGCCAAAGCCAAAGCGCTTTCTGTTTACAGTCTCCACTTAACCACCCGCTGTGAATCTATTCACACCAAACCTTTTTCTCCAAGCTGGGGGCAATGCAAGGAAGACAGGATGGGGCGTCCTTGAATCCAATCAACCATAAAGCTGCGAAACTTAAGCTGTTTGAAATCAATTGCATACTTCAAATTCAAGAGCTATAAGACTTAATTTTCTTAAATTTTCTTCCTTTCTTTTTTTTTTTAATTATTGTCAGAAGCGTTGAGTGCAAAGCCAAGAGATTTAATAATAAACAGTCGTTGTTTGTTTTATTCAACAGTTTTCCACTCATTTTAGACTCAACTCCCTTCGTTTTATTTCTTGAGATATAACCATTTACCTTGGGAATTTCAGCTCTAAACCTTTTTGAACTAACTCATACAAGAGCAATTTATCCAACGCAAAGGAGCCAAGCCCCAGACTTTCGACCAGCAAATACATACATATGTATATAAGCTTTAGGCCATTTACCTTCGCATTGCACTAGTTAGCGTTTGTTTGTTTTATTTGTGTCTGTTATTTGCCTTTATTAAGCACATTTCAAGTTTTCGCATTACGATCTTAAATTCCATTTAGATACATACACTTGTCTATTTATTTATCTTGGGATTAGGATTTCTTTGAAGTCGTTAAATTTGCCAAGGAACACGTCTTGTATATGCTTCTTTTTGCAGCATATGTGTAATCTGAACGTATCGGTTATCTGTAAACACAAAAATGTTGTTTCTCATTTTTTGCGTAAACGATTTGTTGGTTTTTACTCATATTTTAACCAAACCTCAACCGTAATAAGATTAAAATTGTCAAACATTTGATCTACTATAGCATTTGTAGAGGTCGAATCTCGACTCCTGGGCCGAATGCTTGAGTTTTTTCTTCAAAGCCGTAATAACAATACGTCCTATAGGGGCTGTCAGCATATCATCAAGTTCCAACATCTTTCATATTATAATCCGTAAATATTTATTTGAAATTAAACATATTTCATTTTGATTTAAAATATATTTGAATTAAAGAATTATTTTAATATTAAATGTTAAATAACGCAACAAGAACAAAAATACTTTGCTTTTCAGTTGTCTCTTTGTTTCTGCTTGGATTAACGTGCACATCCAGTCAGTTTTCACAAAGTGAATTGTTGCTGTTGCAGTCGCAGTTGCAGTTACAGTTGCCCAGTTCACTTCCAATTTGTTTCAATTTGATGGCCAACATTAATTGATGTCTGTTGTTGTGCGCCGGTCGAGCCTTGCTTGTTACTGTTACTGTTACTCTTTGTTAATTGTTCGATGCGCAATCTTTTATGTTATTGCTATTGTTGGTGTTGGCTATGTTGGTGTTGTCATTGCTGCAGCTGGTTGTTGTAGGCGTAACGCCATTGGCCTGCTCCCCTTTCCCCGGGCCCGTGTCGCTCAGGACCGGCTGAGTATAGTCACGGCCTACATAAGCACACAGGCTCACAGTTGCACGCTCCGGTTTGTTACACTGGATAAACGAGTGCAAACGCCAGCAGAATCCTTGAGCAAACATATACAGCATCCAATACCATGCCCACCTCCATGTTCGTGTCCGCGTCCGTGTCGACTGTCGCCTGTCGCCTGTCCCTGTCTGCTCCATTTCGTATTTCGTTCTTTTTTTAAACCCGATGCCGCCTCTTCAGCTTAAAGGCTGGGACGGCTCATATCTCATACTTACTTAAGCTCTAGCTTAGCTTCTGCTGCTTCGGATTGCAGTTTAGCGGATTGCATTTTACGTGTCCCGGCATGTTTTGGCCTGGATTTGGTTTATAGCTGAGTCGCGAAGCCGCTCATTTATTCAAAATTAAGACCAAGCATGAAATTAAGAATTTGTATAAGGAGTATGCTGTATTTCGCTAAGATTAATTCCTTTAATTGCCCCACAAACTTAACTAAAAGCCAGCCATTCTTTATCTTGTTTTTATAAAATGTACTGGCAAATCGATCAAAATCAATTGCAACACATGATGTTAACAGGTTTTTTCAATATTATTATTATTAATATTCTTGATCAGCATCAACAGGCTAGTTAGCTATTCTATATTTTATATGCATTTTAGTCAAGCTTTAAGAAAATCATGGTATTTTACACCTGGTAACAAGAATAGCGTAATGCAAAACGGTCGAGTTTCCATTAACAGCTTAATTGGGTACATTAGCAAAGGCTGAGCGAATACATTTTCGTCAAAAAATCAGTCAGTCAGCGAGTCTATTTTAATTAGATAAGCTGAGAAAAACTGTCGGAATAGCATCCAAAGTTAGGCAAAAGTTTTAAGCAATTTGGCCAAACTGTGGCCTTGTCTGCCACTTGCCAGTTGCCAGTTAGCAGTTGCCAGTTGCCAGTTAGCAGTTAGAAGTTGCCCAAGGCTGCACGTGTCCGTAACCGGAATGTGAGTCTGCAAGAAATACGTGGAAGCAACCGCAGCAGCAAAAGCAGTGGCATTCTTAATTTGCACTGCGAGGTTAGTTCATAAAGAAATACCGGGATAATTGACCTAGTTTTCGTTTCCTGAAATTTCCAAGTTATATAATAAATCGAGGCAGTTTTTATCAATATTCGCAAGGGACAGGATGGTAAGCATAGGGCTTCCAAATGCTCCAACCGTTTCAGTTATTTTCAGATGGATTTTAAAAATGCGTTGTTATGTATGTATATGTTTACTATTCGATCATACTCCAAAAATATTATATTCAACTTGATTTACCGTTTGCGTAAAATCCACTACACTATGTGGAAATGTTGATTCTACGTGGTAAAATTAAATTTTAATTTTGCCGAGCTGGCAATGGGTTGTATATTTATAATAGGCTATCTACTGGTGAAATGTGATCAACTATTATTTTATGCTTTTATTCCCTGTCAGTTGAGTTTTTATTAGTTTTAGCAATTGTCCTAAGTTAAATAATCTAGAAATGTATTGATGTTGCTTAGGCAATCAAATTGAAATATATTTATAACTCACATATGATGAAGGAAATCGATTCAAAATAGTTGGCAAAATGTTTGTCTTTAATTGAAAGCAAAATTGCTTGACTGATTTTCACTGCAGTGAAGTGTATTAAATTGGATTGCATGTGGCTATGGCTTTGGTTGCTTTTGTCAAGCCCATACGAATGTACATCTAATGCCAAATGTGCAATACATTCAGCTTAGGTAACTGGTAAAAGTTAAACACATCAATGTGATTGCAGTTACGGGAGCCGCAAAAGAAGGGGTTGTTTGTTTAGACTAAGCACAGGTGGTCTCCCTTGGCTCATGGTTGTGTGTGTAGGCTGCAGCTGCAAGTGTATGGGAATGTGTGTGCCGGCTCGACAAACAGTTCCAGTTCACTGGACTCTAAAGTGATTGCAGGATATTGAAAATGGGGTTGGGAGAGCAAACCGGAGGGATTGTGCTTGGTCGCTGATTAGTAGCTCCGTGTACCTAATATTTCTGGCCAGCAATGAGTTTTGACCAAAATTTTTGAGTAAATTAATATTGTGTGTGAGTTTTTGTTAATTATATTTATTTATTTTCCTCTTTTCTGTTGCAGCTGCCAATACTATGTAAAGAGTCATCCATGGGTGCTGGCCTATCAGGGCGTCATCACGTTCTTCGTGCTGGCAAACTTTACGTTGGCCACATTTATGGATCCGGGTATTATACCCAAAGGTACGTAGCGTGCTAAACGGTGCCCAGCGTCATCCGCACAGCCTAAACTTGACTGCATTCTAGCCTCGCCCGACGAAGACTGCGAGGAGGAGTTCCGCGCACCGCTCTACAAGAATGCCGAGATAAATGGCATTACAGTTAAAATGAAATGGTGCGTTACATGCAAGTTTTATCGCCCGCCCCGCTGCTCCCACTGTTCTGTGTGCAATCACTGCATAGAGGTGAGTTCCAATGGCATTTGCAATTTTAATCGCACATTATTTGATGAAAATATTTCTCTCTTGCTTCTACAGACATTCGATCATCACTGTCCCTGGGTGAACAATTGCATTGGCAGGCGCAATTATAGGTTCTTCTTCTTCTTTCTCGTATCACTCTCCATCCATATGCTGAGCATCTTCTCGCTTTGCCTGTTCTACGTGCTCAAAATCATGCCCAACATTAAACAGACGGCGCCCATTGTCGCGTATCCTTTTCACAACAAAATATATAATTTGAAAACTGAATTTTATTGCAAGAGTGTAAGCCAAAGTTAAAGACTGGACCAAAAGCAAACCAGCTTCTAAAGTGCCAGACTAGAGCATACTCTGTTGTTTAACAAACATATTTAGTCTATTTCCTATAAAACTAGCATTTTAACGGATTTCCATTGAAAAATGTTTAAGTTGTTAAGCTCTTAGCTCAAAGCTTCCGAAATTAGAAAGTGCTTTGCACCTTTTACCTACTACAAAAATGAGATTTGAAACGGTATCAAAGTATATTAAAAACTTATGTTTATGTCTACATCATTTTGGCTTGCAGCCTTAAGTTAACACACTTTTCAGCTAAGTCCTTGTATACATTGAAAGATTGGTTTGTCTTAAGTGTAAACGTTGCTTTTGAATGCGTAGCATGATACTGATGGGCCTTGTCACTGTACTGGCGATACCGATATTCGGGTTAACGGGCTTCCACATGGTGCTGGTGTCGCGGGGTCGCACCACCAACGAACAGGTGACTGGCAAGTTCAAGGGTGGCTACAATCCGTTCTCGCGCGGCTGTTGGCACAACTGCTGCTACACCCAGTTCGGACCACAGTATCCCAGGTAATGAAGACTTACGATTTATATGAATTACCATTGACTCGCTAACTGTTTGCCTACTGACAGTCTTCTGAAGCCGAAGAAGTACGCATCGCGACGATCTCAGACGCAAAATCAAGCAATAAGCACTATATGCAACGATCGGACCAATCAACAGACCAATACCGGTAGCGGTAGCGGAGCCGGTGGCAATGGCAGTACAGCCGGCGGCGTCGGCAGTGGAATGCGCGGCACCTCGGTACAATATTCACCCCGCTCCTACTACGAGTCGAGTCGGGAGAAGCGTGGAATACAGGTAAAGACTTATATGGCCGAGGGCAATGGTTATAATCAGCGGTCGGGCAGCACAACGCTTTATAGTAAGGTGGGTAACATTTTGCAAACCAAAACGAAACATTGCAGAAATTGCTATGCAAAACGATTATAAATCTCTCTATAACTATAACCATGTATCTATTTGTGAACGTTTCACTTGTAAATGACTTTGTTTCTGTATCTGTTGCCTTTCTCAAGTGGCAACTGCAACAAACAGCTGAACAACTGTAGTCGCCACTTGTTGTTGTTGTCTATCATTTATTTTTTTCATTTAATTGTAATTGCAATTTATTTAATTGGTTTTGTATTGGCTGTTAACTTAACTTGACTTGTATTTAACATTTAACACGCACATTCTGCTTGCTAACTATGTTTAACATGCGCTTTTGAGTTGTCGGCTGCCAATTGCATTTGTTGCTTCTTTTTATTTTACTTTTTAGTTTCTATCATATATACAAGTTAATCACATCCGCCCGACATCTATATAACTAACCCCCCCTCCCCACCCCCTCCTTTTGGCTTTACCAAGAACTGTATATTTAACTCACAGTCTGTTTTCCCGTCGTCCTGTCGTAATTATTTACTTGTAGATTGTAAAGAAAAAGCCAACTGCCGTTGCCACTGTTGCCGCTTCAATTCACGGCTTTAGCGAAATGTTCATTTTTTATCGTGACCTGAGTTGGCTTCTGTCCGCGCTTTTCAGATACTTTTGTAACATATATTTATAAGCGTTTGTTAGCATAGCAAAAATTAATTGCGCAATAGTTGCCATGGTCGTACATAGAAATATGACATACAATTAAGCATTGCTAACACACACATCACACCAAACACACACATCAAACCACACACACACACACAGTCGAGTACAAGCAGCAATTATTGCACACACTTTCATACACTTTTTATATCGCCAACGTTCTATCCTATATCTATGTATATCTTGTATTTCAAGCTTGGTTTATTTTTCTGCACCTGCGTAGAGTATTTTAGCTTTGTCACGTTGTTTGTAACGCAGTCCTTGGTATGACTTAATAGGGTTCAAGTAGAAAGTCGGGCTGTGTATTAAACGCTTCAAGCTCATAGCAGGAATATGTTAATGTTTGAAGACTAAGCTACAACAAAATGACTAAAATAAGTTGGAATATCAGAAAAAGGTGGAGACTGTTCAGCTGCTTTAAAATTGTGGGAGATAAAGACATAGGTATATATATATCTTATATTTTATGCAGACCAACAAACAGAAAGATGGTTATTGCAAAAACCAATATACCCGTTTTCGCTATGTGCATAAATAACAAATAATATTAAAACTATATGCGAGCAGTCCTCACAGGATAACTTGTACTAGACTCGGTTTCAGGTTTACAGGCTAGCGTCAAAAGATAGTTTGTTGCTATATTCCAACTTAATATTAATAATAATAATAATAGTAATATATGTATTTGAGTAGATTCATGTGGCCTGTCATCGTATCACTTCGTTCTATTGATTTGAAACAGTATTCAAGCTTCGCTTTCAACCGATTCTAGGCATTTGACGCATTCACTTTTAAGTTTAGTTAGTTTTATTTCCATTTAGTTTGTTTCGTTTTTTTTGGACGTTCTGACGTTTTGCATGCGGTTTCAAGTACTTAAGTTGCAATTTTAAAGCTTTTGCTCTGTTGTTTATATTAGTTAATTTGCTCGTTTGTCTGGATTTGTGCTGTAAATTCACTCGCAGATTGTTGTGCAACTATGTTTCAATTTAGTAACTAGCGTATATAGAAAGTATATGAACAAAAAATTGGTCAAAAAAGAAAAACAAAACTCTACACTTTCTGCAAGCACCGAAAAAGGTAAAACAAAAAAAAAAACAAAAAATAATAAAAATAAGCAACGAAAAAAATGTATCAAAAAATTATATATGTAATTCTATAATTAAATTATGTACTGATAAATACATTTTGATTGATAATGATTGAAAACTGATTGATATGAATTTGTCACATGATTTTTCAGTTGCTTTCTCACCAAAGATTGATTATATTCAATTTCAAACTGTAAAATCACTTCCTTTATTTATATTCATATATATATACATATATCTCTTCTAAACTCAATAACTTTTTTCTTTCTCTTTGTGATCTGAATGCTCAGTAAATTCGCTGAATTTCGTAGCTTTGATCTATCAATTCCAGTTTTACTTCTTTTCCCAATAAAATAATTATAAATACCATGCCTTGCAAAAAAAAAAAAATACAACAAAAAATACACTTTAAAAAGATTACAGTTTCTATATCTTAACCCGGATTCGGGCATCTTAAACACTGTTCGTTATATGTATACAGGAGACACTAGTAGCATCGTTCACTTCTGGCCAAGATTCGGCGTTTGACAATCGACATTTGGCATTAGGCATTCGGCATTTGGCATCGATTCATTTGTCCAACCCACACACACAAACAAACACAAGTTTCGTTTTCATTTGGTTTCAAGTACATTCCAAATCGATCAATCGCAACTACTCGTTTTATGTAGACCTAAGGTTTTCTGTGTTAAGCACTTGCTTAAGCGAATGAAGCTCCTGACTAATTTAGAAATTTTGTATACGCTCTGCGATCTTCACAGCTTTCGCCGGGACGGGAGTGCTCCGATACGGACCTTGAGCCGCCGCCCGCCTCACAGAGTCAAGACTGCGAACCGACTCCGCCGCTGCAGCGGCACAACTCGACCAACTTTTATCTGCCTCAGGTGAGCGACACCGCGCCCGGCATCAATATGAGCAACATGAACAATGGCAATATTGCAAGTGGCGCAGGAGGTGTCCCCAACTCATCGCAGACTGGCGGCGGTGGCGACTCACCGCGTCACCTGCGCATCTATCATCCGCGTCACAGTCCGCACGCGCGAACCAGGTGAGTAGCTGCCGGCTTCCGAAATACATACATCCTTATATCCTGCACATTTGCTTTCAGGGGTCTGGATCCGCAGCGCGGTTACACGAGCGATGCGCTCTCGCCGGACCAACCGGGCGGTGGCTATGTCGTTAATGGTCAGCAGGGCATATCAGTAGCACAAAGCCAGCGCGGTGGTACCACAACGGCCACGCCTACCATGCAACAACGAATCAAGCCACTGGGCGTGGCCACGCCACTCGTCATCGCCAGTCCAGTGAGAAGGTGAGTGGATCTATCACATTGTGGTCCAGTGCTGCAGTGGTGCAGCCAGCGGCCACTAAACTGAACTTCTCCAGCTAGCCATAATCATATGTTGAGCTGCTTTCTGCTGTAAATGATTGTACAATTGCTTCAATTTGTTGTTGTTGCTATTGCTATTTTGACGTTCAGCTCGAATTGATGGCTTATATCAAAGTGCCCACCAAACATTTATGTTATATGAGGTGTTTGTGTATGAAGGAGTCTGTAAGTAATTGCTGCCAATTGCGCTCCCTAGCCGTTTTGTTTTTGTTTTTGTCATTGTGTTGTGCTTTCGACCATTCTCATGTACGGAGTGCTTACTGTACATCTTGAACTCGCTGCGCACGACAGTGAGCGAGCTGGCAATAGCTTGGAGAGGTCATCGAACGCTAGCTATACATCAGTTGCGACGAGGTATATCCTCTTCAATGTTCCTCTCGTTCGCTTTCACTCACTCTCGCTCTGTCTCCCTCTCTTTCGTTGTACTACTTACACGCTTTAGTCGATATTCTGTAGAAATTTCTCTCTACTTCGCCTCGTCATAAATACGAATACGCTCTCCTCCTATGTCATCCACATATGTGTGTATATTTTGCACACAGCTTTTTCCCATGATTTGTTTACACACTTTTAAACTAATTTAATTTTTAAACTTTTCTTTTTTTCGTTTTCTTTGTTTATTTTATTTTTTTCTCTCGATGTAGTCAATACTCAAATTCTGAGAACAGTACTAATTCCTAGGCTTAGCTTACCAAAAAAAAGAAATGATGTATATATATATATATATATATATATATAATTATATATATAAAATATATATATAGTCATATTAAACATAATATGATAACCAAAAACAGAGAAAACCAACAACAAATAAACTAGGATTAAAGTGAGACGATAAAAGTCATGATTACGATTACGATTAAAGATATTTATGTAAGCACCTACCTTGAGTAGTCGTTAATACCATACAAACTTACACTCTTTCATCGGCCAAAGAGGCGCACAGCAGAATTGAGCCTGAGCTCGAGCCATATCCTGAACCGAAACCGATAACGAAACCGAACCAAAAAAAAACCACAAATCCCCAAGTTAAGATATTCTTCAAAGTGTCGTGTCTACCCGTTTCCTCCTTTCTGCCTACGTCTCTATGTGGATAGACGTCGGATGACATACGACAGGCGACAGTTGTCTCTTTAACGTATCCGTCCACACACACACACACACCGAACACACACACACTCTCTGACAAAGACACACTCCTAGATATTACCACTGCAACTAGCGTCACCACCAAGCGCACTCACTCTATGTACTACTACCTCAGCTTTCATTTGATTGAAGGTGAGTGAATTCTTGATTTTGGTGCTGTTTCACTCTTTTTTTTGTTTTAATATATACCCTTGCAGAGGGTACTATAATGATTTTACGAAATGTGTATCGCATTAATTGTGATATATAGCCATGTCTGTCTGTCTGTTGGTCTATAGAATTATGCAGCAATATCTCTCAGCCTTGAAGCTTTGTCGTAAAACCTGGCATGAAACCGCCTTTGGGCCAAAACAGACTACTATATTATATAGAAACCCAGCCACAATCGTTCGAAAAGGGGTTTCACGTTGGGAGTATTATATCTTAAATTGCCGTATGTGTCTGCAAGGGTATTCGATCTTCGGCAAATTCGAAGATAACTATTGTTGTTTTGTATTCGCTAAGAATCGCCACATCCCAAATTAAATCGAAATCAAATCGAGGCCCACTCAGCAGGCCTTGCTCATTCTCAGTTACATCTGGGCCTTGGATCTGGCTATAACAATAATTCATTCATATAATATTGACACAGATACGAATGTCATAGCTCGCATAGTCTGTCAGGATAGTTTCAAAAATTTTTTGCCACACACAAAACAAATTCTCGTTTTGTTGTATTTTCATATAACATTTAAAATTTTTATATATCTTTCGGCTAACAAGTTGAATTTCGCCAAATTGCGGTAGGATCCGTATTTTAAATTACAAAAAAGCAATAGCAATATGAATAAGAACAAACAGTCACAGCTCAACTCTGGTCGCGTCAGATCACTGGGTCTGTTGGACAAGGCGTTGCCCCTGACTGCCGCAACCATACCACAGCTGCGCAATCGACGCCAGTTTCAGTTCAATGGGATGCAGTTTGAGACGAACCCATTGTCACTGCATATGCCGCGTGGTGGCCTGGACGGAGACGCTGGCGATGGAAGACTTCCAGCAGCAGAAGATCGACGGGAGTCACCTCCCTACCAAACATTCAAAACATCATCGCCGTCGTCTGCGATCAGTCGCGTCAATGCATTGCGTAGCTTTGCAAATGGCATCGGTGGTGGCAACGACATGGCCAGTCCCAGGGTGGTGACACAGCTGGCTCCCGGTCAGCCGCATCAACAGCGCCAGCCGGAGGAGCGCATACCGTTGCGGGCGGAGAACGTCAATGGCTATAACCAGGCAGGTGGCGAGGATGCCTACACCTACAACAATGACAACGGCGGCTACAACAACAACAACAACAACAACTACAGCAGCAGCTACAACAATAGCAACGACAACCCCACCAGCAGCTACAACAACAGCAGCGTCAGCACCAACAATAATAGTTTCAGCAACAACAGTAGCTTCAACAACAACAGCAATAACAACATTAACGATAACGACAACAATAATACCGAACGTTTTCATCAAGTATTGGCCAAATACAGCAGGCAGCCGCATACCGACGACCACATCAATACCAACAACAACAGCATCAACCACAGCCACCCCAACAACAATAACGTTGTTAGCGATCATGTTAACAACAACAACAACAACTACAATAGTAATAATAATAATAATACTATAAAGACAAGCAGCTCATACAATAATAATAATAATACTATAAAGACAAGCAGCTCGTACAATAATAATAATAATATTATAAAGGCAAACAGCTCCTATAACAACAATACTAATACTATGAAGACAAGCGGCTCTTACACTAATAACAATACTTCGAAGACAAGCAACGCCTACAATAGCAACATGGACGGAAACAACCAAATTGAGGATGTATTTAATAATATTCAGTCGGCCCATAAGGAAGAGTTACTGATCCCACCAAGAATCTATAGTCGGCCGCTAAAATTAAACGGCTTTCGTTTTGGGCAGATGCGAGCAGGTGGCAGTTTCAATGCAGCTGCAGTCAATCACTCGATGGACTACATTACGTTGACGGGCTTCCTACTTGGCTATCTGACATCAAATATGTTGTTTTTCCTATGCTGGTACTTTAGTTGGCTGAAGGGGCAGGTTGTGAAGCTGCGCAGACATTTTCTCGGTCATGCCAATCTATGGGAGTTCTTCGACTTTGAGGATACCACACGCTATACAATGCAGACCAAATTGCTATTGGCGCCCATCATACTTGGCTGCAGCATCCTCTACTGTGTCGTCAATATACTCCATTTGCTGATCAAGCTGGTACGCTCCGATGTGCCACGGACCGTTGTCGATTTTGTGCAGCGCATCGCCAGGAGCCACTGGCCCTAGCCAATTGTCCCCAACGTCATTTGAGTGCGACCGCCCACTCGTGAGCTGAATGTTTGTCTGAATTGTTGCTTGAGGTCATTTCAAAATAACTAAAGGTCATCTACGTTCTCGGCAAGCTAACTGTTTAACACAATGGTGTCGATTGTACATAATAAAAGGATTCATTCCAAAATTGGTCTATGCATAACTGATAACCAATTACTGATTACTGATCACTGTCTATCGATAGCATATGTCCATTGTCTGTCGATTCTATATGTGGGCCCTGCAACGGTCCTCTTCAGTCTAACTCGTCTGTGCTCTTGCTCGAGCGCGTTCTCGCTCTGTGAAGCGTGCACATGTCTGTTGCATAACTGTTACTAATCGTCAATGTTAAATACCCTAACGTTATTGTGGTCCAAGTTTGTAGCCTAACCGCGCACACAAACACATTACTCATGAATACTATCGCACACTTGTGCGCACACACATACACAATCACACCCACACAGATTTGCATTTTTTTACTCTGCGCTGTCAAGTCCTAACATTAACATGGCGCGCTGTTATTGACCGCAGCCTCAGTGTTATTCGTTAACATAACTCGCTCTTTAACCCGCTTTGTAAACGTTCGCATTCGCCGCTCACACACACACTCTCGACTCGTCCTCGTTCGCAGATCTAATCCGGGTACACCCACGCAGCCGCGACGTCCCGACTTCATAGGCCTGAATGCGCAGGCGGCACAGCAGCAACAACAGCAGCAACAGCAACAGCAGGCGGCCGCGGCGGCAGCTGCCTACTATGAGTACACCAGCGGCCTGCCGCCGCAGCATCCGCAGGCGCCAACGATTCAACATCAGCAGCAGCTGCTGCTACAACAGCAGCGTGTTATGCTGCAGCATCAGCAGCAACAGCAGCAGCAACAAGGTTAGTCTCCCCTGCGGCAGTCTCCCGTTGCAGTCATAACTAATGCCAGATTGTGTCTCTTCTTTCTAGCGCTGCAGCAGCAGCAGCAATCGCTGGCGCAGGCTGCTTATGGCGGCAGTCCACAGCGTCGCTTTCTGTCTGAGGGCGAGCTGGTGCGACAGGGCGCTGGCGGGGAGCTCTCCTATGCGCGTTCCAACAACACGGTGGACAACATACGCGAACTGGCTGGCAGTCCGCAGCGCGGAGTCTACATGTGGAAGGATACCTCGCCCGGCTTTGGTGGTGGCGGCGGCCCGGCTGCTGTCAGCATTGGCAGCAGTGCGGGCACACTGCCAAACAGCAGTAATACGGCTGGCATTATGCAACATGGCCAGTACATAACAGCCGGCGGTAGCACCCATCCACTCATCATGACCCACTCACGGCTGCAGGACTATGCCAACCAACAGCAGCAGCAGCAGCAGCAGCAGCAGCAACAACAACAGCAACAAGCAGCTGTTGCAGCCGCTGCAGCGGCTGCGGCTGCCTCATATCATCGCTCCAATCCCACAAGCCCTACGACCATGCCGCAAACGTCCGCTGCACAAAGCTACATTTTGCGCTATGGTGGCGGCGGCGGCGGTGGTGGTGCAGCTGCAGCTTCGGGTAGCAGCGGCAGCATTGCCAATGTGCCAGCTTCGAGCAGTGCCAGCTCCGGATCTGTCGGCTATCAGCCGCAGCTGCGCGGCGGCGTTCCAGTTTTTCCGCCAACTCCGCTGGCCGGCATTAATGTGAGCAACGCAGCTGGTGCGCTGCAGCCGCAGCCATCTCCACAGATCAAGCGCAAACAGACGCCGACGAGGCCAATGAGCTTTGTGCGCGCCCTGGAAATGACCGACTCCATGGAGATGCAGACACTTGAGCAGCAGCAAGCGGCAGTGGCGGCTGCAACCATGGCGCGCAACAATGGCGGCCTGCCCAGCGGCGTACCGACGAGCCTGGCACAACAGAATGCGGCAGCTGCAGCCGCGGCAGCAGCTGTTGGACGTAATGCGGCAGCAGCGGCAGCCGCGGCTGCGGCAAATGCCAGTGGCACACCGGACCGCGCGAGCATCTACGATATGAACTACGAGATCTCCGTATAACCCGTGGTTGTGCCCGTCGTCGTAATGCCACCCGCCCCAGCAACAGCAGCCAGCAGTGCAGTCGCCACGGCAACGGCGACGGCCGCCTACTACGCGCAGCAACAACAACTGCAACGCGCCATATTAAGCAACGGGGCAGAGCCGGCGGCGTACGCTTCGGTGCCCATACCCATGCCCGTGTCCGTGCTGGTCGCCAAGCACAGCAACGGGAGCAACCAGAGCCACCTCAACATCAGCAAGACGCCAAACAAGCGCAAGTTCTCCACGTTCTTCTGAAGCTTCAGTCAGATATATAGCTAGATAGACACATTTACATATATATATATATATATATATATGTTTATGTATATATTGGGATATCGCTTTGTAGCTCGGTTTTGCTCTTTTATTTTTACTTTTAACGTTTTGTTTTATTTTTATTCGGATATGATTTTTTTTTATTATTATTTATTCATCTGTTTTTTTTTTAATAGTATAAATAAGAATTTTAAAGTTGGTAACACACTTCGGAAGAACTGTAAATAGAGAAAACTATTTTTAAGCGTTTATTTTGTACGCGCTTTCAGTCTCCTACGCATAAGATACGGCAATTCTTAGTGTTTTCATACTGTCAAAATACCATGAAAAACGAAACCTGGTATACTTCAATTAAATTAAGTTACGACTCGGCACGCTTACAATCGAGCAAATGCGATTTGTGGTTTATCAAATTGTTCACGAAAGTATATATCTACTATATACCTTCGCATATATTTATATATATAAACGTATACATAAAGATATATAAATATTTGCATTGCAATCAAATTGAGTATATATTGACAGTCAGGTCAGAAATAAATTGTGGAGCTCGATTAAGAGTTTGATTACGAGTTTAAGTAGCTATCTACATAATACCATGTACTACTACTACTATTGCAACTACACCTAATGGAAAACGCCAAAATTTGTAACCGAGTATCGAAGATAACTATATATATCTATATGCATGTGCATATGTGTGTGCGTGTGTGTGTATGTGTGTGTGAGATAGAGAGAGAGAGAGAGAGAGAGTGAGTGTATGGGTGCGTGCATTATATATACATAAACATATGTATAAAGAGGTCGCTCGAATGGTGACAATCTTTCGGTTCCACAGCTCCTTTAAAATACTGTATTATTTTAATTTCTCGAAAAATTAAAAACAAAACAATTGCATTAAATTATATGCCAAACACAAGACAATTCCAATTTATGAGCGACCCCCGCAATAGTATACATATGTGTATATATAATATTTTGCATTAGCTAAGTACGTGTAAAATTTGCCATATGCCATATGTATGTTTGTATGCGTATATAGGGAATACTTATGTACATATGTAACTCATGTATAGGTATTCGGCTAAAATGGCGCTTCAAAATTTAAACAGCTACCAGGGTCAAGTCGAATCGATCAAAAGAGAGAGAGATTTATGTTGACCTGTGTTGTGTCTCTAATAACGTCCACTTCTAATTGTATGAATTTTGTACATAAGTGTGTATATTTATGTATGTGTAATGTGTATTATGTATTTTATGTTGAGGCCAAAAATTGTTATTTTGTTGTTCTTGTTGCTGTTGATGCTGATTAGCTATGTACATATAAACAGAGACAACAGAGTAACAAAGTTTGGCCCGTGCTTATGTATATTTAAAACTTTGTTGTTATGTTTTTAAGTCCAATTAGTGTTTATTTTGTGCTCTGCCGCTTGTTAATAATCAATCAATCAATCATTTTGAATGACTCTCCACACAATCAAAACGCAATCACATTGAAGAAGGGCTTCTTGTCATTGCTGGTCCAGTCCCTGCCCAGTTTAGCGAAATTGAATTGAATTGAATTGAAATCGATTTCAACCCGAATTGCTGTTAGTTTCGCAAGGAAGTTAACAATACAAAATGCAACAAATAAATAGAATTAATGTTTGTAATAAAGCTAGCTATATATAATTGAGTGTTCATTCACACAAGGGCCCATACAACTTATAGAGATGTCAGCGAAAAGATAGGGTGAGTGGGATGGCGACATACCCAGCTCTCAATATAATCGTAGACGTGTGCAACACAGAAACAAGTCGTAACAAGAATTCGTAGACGAAGGCGAAATATTGTAAGTGTTTTTTGCTAACAAATTAAATAATAAATTCGAAAAAATATTTAAATATACTGATACAAAACGAGTGCATATGCATAAATTTGTGTAAGCATATTAATAATATATGAAAATGTAACTGAAACTGAATGAAAAACAAAAAGAAACAAACAAAAAAAAACGAAAAGAAAACAAAAACTGTAACATTGTTTTAGATTTTTATACCAAATTTAATTAATGTCACATCATGTTGTTCAAACAATATATACATATACATATATTTATATAAATAAACACCTTTTTTTTATGCCACATTCAGTTAGGCAGTAAAAGCAACTCAAAGAGTATCTGCCCCCGAATCAAATTGTCAAGACCTAGCAGACCAGATTGCACAGTTGCAAGCATCACACGTGCGTTCTTCATTGTTTTTAATTAACAAACCAAAAGTTGTTTTTTTTTTACGTATACTGTGTGTACTTTGTAAAATATACAACATGAAATTCAATAGCAACATTAACAGCAAGGCAATTAATATATAATAAAGATAATGAAAAATACAAAAATAATCTGTTTTATTTGAAAACAAAATTATACTGTCAGCTTTATTTTTATTTGTAAGCCCTCAATATGGTATGCATGTATCTGCTTTTATGAGAAAGGAACGTAGTAGGCGTTGTTTGTTGTCTTAGATGTTAAGAATAGTATTCAGTCATTTTGGTATTGGCATTTAAAGCAGCCAAGTAAGTAAGTATAGTTTTCTAATTTTACGCGCTTTTTCTTTAGCTTTTACAACAAAAAAAAACTGTTAACAATCCAAAAAGGATTAAACAGAGGCAATAAGTCCAACACCAAAAAATGATTCCGGCAACTAGAACGGAGTCTACAATGACTAATAATACAACTGTGAACACAACATCGAACCTGCATAGGTTTAACATATTGACATACAGTGCGTCCACCCAGACAAGCTCCACACGGCCTTCACCAGCAATGGTGAAAGACGCGTCGACAGGAGCTCCATCAATGGACGGGTTGACCTCGCTCTTTACGGACCTAAACATACTGACAGTCGGAAAATCGACTAGAACAACAAGCACATCAACTTAATAACTTTCAAGAATACCGCGGCGCCACCACATGCACTTCCTGGCAGCACAACTAAACTAGCAGAAGGCTCACACATATCGTGGCCAAGAACATCGCCACAAGCTTCAATATCATGGCTAGAATCTGAGTTCGGTAAGCCGCTTTCGCATTTTATTATATGCACTAAACCAAATAGGGATTATTATACAGCCGTGGATGTGCTGTACACAGCAATTGTTATGTCAGAGCCCCAGAAGCTACTAGCCTGGGAGTCGTACACCACAAAATGCACCAATCGGCATAGTTTCATGCACTACTTTAGTTGCCCCACAAGATCTCACGGAACAGCAACAATATCAGACAAAATGCATACAAAAGCTGCAAGGAGCGTAAAATGCTATATGGCGCAGGATTCCGACTGATGCTAGCATCAACACTTCCCAAAAACGTGGCACCATCAGGCCTTATAACTCGACTTTAACCTATACAACCCAATGCATTGTCGTGGCCCGAAGGAAAGGCAACAAATAATAGGGACGCGAAGAACTGCAGTACGAAACGAAAAAATTGAACACAAGTATAAAAATGAAGATAGTATATGAAGTCCGATTTATTATACCTTGCCCACATTCATATAAAAACCAACCCGACAGATAAGAAAATTATTCCCATTAGCATTAACAACGATTTTCAACAAATACGCGGAATCGGAATGCAATTGTATAACTTCATGAGCTTCTCCTCCATATATGAGCATCATAGCTAACAGATCTTTTCATACGATTGCTTCACTCAAAATACCTAAAAATAAAACCTACAAATATAAAAAATAAAATATTGATATTTGTATACATATATATATTTACTACAGATTAAAATAATGCGCAACTTTTTCAGTAGCCTTGTTGCCGTTATCATCAGATCGGAGCAGCCCTACCCGGCATCCGGGCATCTGGACAAATGTCTTCAGTCGACTTCGCTTTTCGAACCTTCGCCCGGACCACATCCAAGCACGTGTCCTGGCGTCGACTGCAAAAGACTCAGGCTTCCTCTTCATGCTAATGTTATTCAGCGGCACTCTTGCGTCCAATGAAATCTGCAATATAATCTACAAGAATATTCTGTAGGGATCTTATCGATAGCTTGTTTGCGTTAAGCACAGGTCCGCCAATGATGCACACCACCTACCTGTTAACTGCATTCGAGGCTTCTTTATCAACTAAGTGGAAGCGCCCTCTATCGCATAGCTTTAATTTGGTTAGCGTGGACATGAACCGTTGTAAGGTATACCGCTAAAGAAACCAGTTTCAGCAAAAGCTACTGGCTACAAAATTGTTTCCTTTAAACTGAATGATATAGCTTTTAAAACTCGAATTACAATCGCCATGGTCAACACGGCGACTTTATGTCGCTTTAAATCGACATCATCTCGCCATGATCAAGGGTGAAGTTATGTCTATTTTAAACGTCAAATATTTCAATAAATAAACTATATTGGGACCTAAACGACCCCGTTTTTGTTATAAATTGTTATGTAACCCCATGCCAGTTTTGTCAAATTGATGGAAGGGATCCATATTTAATCTAAATTTTTACTTCCAATGGGAACCTTATTACCAAAATTTGGCAGGCTTGCGAGTTTTGAAAGAAATTTCAGCGAAAATACCAGCCGAACAGAAATGGCTCATAGGTAGAGAAAAATCCACTGCATACCTGAAAGGAGCTAGCAAGACCTGAAATGAGCGAGCAGAAATGAGTTGTAGGTAGACAGAAAAACTACACTTGAAAAATTATGTTGCCTACGTGTTCGGACTTTTGGTCTCGTATGGATCGCTATTGATTTAACAAAAACAAAAGCGGAGTTGGATTTTATGCCAGCAATTGATGAGGTTTATTTTCTTTTGAATATCTTTGGCTATTTTTGACTCGTACGGATCGCTACAATCGATTGTCATTCAAAAGTTAAATTCCAATTCACTTTCAACTCAAAAAGCAGTCACTGTAAAAAGATCTGTCCCTGGCCGTACAGGCCGTGAGTTTTAGTTATATAGATAAACAAAAACTAACGATTTATTTCAAAAAAAAATTTTATTGAGTTTTCTTTAACACATACAATATTTTTTATCCACTGAAAATGTAAATTGGTGTGTGTGTGTGTGTGTGTGTGTGTGTGTTTAAATTGTTGTTCAATGTCAATACGATGACGTTTAATATGTTTTGTTATAGCATATGTGTTTAGATAGATATAGATAAATATGTTTGTATGCGTGTGTAACTATTTTAATGTAAATATGTGTATGTGTGAGTGCGCATATATTTGTCAGTGTTCAAATGCACACCGATACAAAAAATTACATAATTTTATTATGCCTTCTATTAAACGTATAAAAACTTGGTTAATTATTTTATAAATAATTTTCTATACGTGTAAGTATGTGTATAATGTACTGCATAATATAAATATACAGCTGTACATATGTAAGTATGTATGTATATTGAGTAAACATTTATTTCATTATCGATTGTATATGTATTTAAATCGTATATGTATGCATAGATGTGCCTTGTTTACATATGTACTTCCAAGTGCGTAGATATAGAAAATTAAAAAAAAAAAAAAAAAAAAACATACATTTCTGGTAATTTGTTGTTTAGAAACACAGATATTTATATAATATACGAGGACATATATAGAATAATTTTTATAAGCATATACACATACAACATCCAAGTATTTTGAATAACTTTATTTTTATTTGTGGTACGTAAGGAAAATTTGTTAGCTGCTCTGCTGCGAGCAAAAAACAGGGTACAATTTTCAGAAATTATGTATATCGAAACGTACTTCAAGTCGCATGACAATAATTTCTTTGATATCTTGAAATGGTTTCTATAGATTTGCGCTAGGTTTTTTGCCTAACTATCCATGTCGATCTGTGCCTGTCTCCGTTTAACAGTTTTATCGTTTAAACTAATACTTATTGTACATGCAACATCGAGTGCTGCTTGGCTTTGCCGCTATGTTTTTATTTTAATTTTTTATTATTATTAAAGTCCCCCCTGCTCCTTCTTCTTTTTTTTTTTATCTTAGCGTGTTTCATGTGCATCTTAAATGCTATAGCAAAAAAAATGCATATTTGGATATTAATTTTATATAATTATTGATATAAAAAAAAAAAATGTTTACTTATGTCTAACGTTTATATACTTAGAAAAAAATAAGAGCAGCACAAAAAAAAATTAAATAAGGCGTAGTTCTTTGCTACAAAGATTAGCTATAGTAATGTATACATATATATTCGTATAAATATATATATTCGATATATCAAATTGAATAAACAAAAAGGTGCTTCAAGCTACTCATGGCATATCCAGCCATGAACATATATAGCCCCAAGCTCGTGTTTAAGCCTAGCCTAACACTATAAAGTACACATGAGATGGTTATTTATATACATTTGGCAAACGATGCTCCGTGCTGCAATTAGTGGCACCGCATCAATTGGACTGTGGGGGTGGTGGGAGGAGGGACTCACTAGAACTCCTTCAGGCTGCCGCCGCGCTTCAGCTTGGTGAGTCGCTTCAGGCTGGCGCTGAGCATGCCGCTGCCACTGCCGCTGCCGCTGGCCACCGCGAGCCGCTCACCATCCGACCGCCAGTTGGAGCTGCTGAGACCCGACGTGCTGCGGTCGCGTTCGCGTTCGCGCTGCGTGAATGTGCCACGGAAACGGACGCGTCCACGACGCTGCTCGCCGACGCGTCGCCACAGCTCGGTCAACGGCGGGTGGTGCTGGTGTGGGTGCTGCTGTAACGTGCAGCAGCACACCAACTCCTGAGATTATAACTTCTTCTCCCAGACGACGATGTGCGCATCGTTTGAATTGGCGGTCAGTGGTGAAAAGCTGCCGGAGCCGCAGCCCGTGCCGGAGGCAGCGCCAGCGTTGCCACATGCACTGGATGCCCCCTTCTGGCCGGGAGAGCTGCCGCTGGTGTTGTACCAGACATGTCGCCAGTAGCCACGGCCGCCCATCAGGGTGATAACTGTGCGCGGTCCGTCCGCATTCTGCTGCTGCTGCTGCTTCGAGTTCTGCTTTTGTTTGCGCTTCAATGTGGCCACGGCCGCCGGCGCAGCCTGTTTGTCAGAGGCAGTTGCCTGAGCGTGCATGTGCTTGAAACCGTCCTCGGATTTGGGCGTGCTGTTTGACAAATGATGGTGCTGCTGCTGGTGTATGTCGGCGGTGGTCATGAGACCATTCTCCGATATGTTGCCCAGGTCGCTGCCCGTGCCAGACGTCTTGTGACTGGCGCTGCTGCTGTTGCGGGAAACGGAGCGCCCGCCAAAGAGGCGTATGCCCATGCTCTCCTCGCTGCCCGATGACGTATATAAGCTGGACGACTTGGAGTCCACCGACCAATTGGACAAATCGAGCGAGCGTGGTCGCGAGGCCTTCATACGCAAACGCCTGTCCAGGGTGCACACCTTGCCAGGTATGGCAGCCAGCTCGGGATCGGAGCGCCGCATGCCCTCGTACATCATGTCCATGAGGTTGCCCTGGGTGCCCTCTTCGGCGTCGTAATTCTCCTTGACAAAGATCAACTTCCCGTACAGCCCATACACATCGCAGTAGCCGTGCTCGCCATGCTGCGACAGTGTGGCCGTATTTGAGTGAACTCCGATGGCTCCGGTGCCTCCAGCCGCTGCTGAGCCCAGGCCTCGTGGTAGCGTCTTCGACATACGCGAGCCGGCATCACCAGCGCCGGCACCCAAATCTCGGAACCGTTTGCGATGGAATGCAGGCGAGTTAGCCAGCGAGGCGCGAATCTTGGCGGTGAAGCTCTGGTCAAGCGAGTGCTGCTTGTCCAGCTTGGAGCTCCGTGGCGACGATGCAGCCGAGGCGGGCGTTGCCACGTTGGAGTCCGGTGTTGCCTCGACGCTTGGCTCACGCAGAATGCAAGTTGCTGGCGTAGTCGAGCCAGCTGCCGAGCCGGATGTTGAGCCGGGCTCCTCTTTGGGTAGGTCGCGACGTAAAATGACTGTACTCTCGTCTAGGTCCGTTTCGGTCAGCTTTTTGGGATCCGCATCGATGGCGGGCAAATGCAGATCCTCGCCCATGCTGGGCACACTGGGCACCAGCGGTGCTGACATTGTTGCTGCGGCTGTCGGCTTGTACGCTGGATAAACTTTCGGTATGAGCGGCAGGAGGAACGTGATGGGACCAAAGTGAGCGTGACAGGACATATTAATGCCGCCACTAATGATGGGAACGCCCTCGAGCCGGGGCAGCGGTATGGTTACAGCGATGCCCACATTTGTGCCCACCCAGAGCAGACCTTTGCAGGCCATCAGGGCTGTCACATAAATTGAGCTGTTGTTTAGCGGCTGCTCCTTTTTGGCATCGTTGCGCAGCACGCTGGAGGCGATATTAATGTCCTGCAGATGCTTGAACGTCTCGGTGTGGTAGAGACAGAGCATTGTCGAGTTCTTCAGCGAAATCCAGAGCCCGATGCCCGAGTGCGCCATCAAATTGACCTGCTGGCTGGCGCCGTGCTGCACCTCAAAGCTGCGCTGCAGCTCCCCGTTGAGTGCGTTGAGTACGTAGACGCGATTGCCGCAGGATGCGTAGATGTTCATGTTGATTGGCAACATGCTGGGCACAGACATGCCAGACTCGCCCAGTGTCACCTGCTGGGGATCGCGCAGCTGCCAGACACCGTCATGGGCACGCCTATAGATCAGCACGGTGGCATTCGAGAGTGATACGAAGACGGCATCGAAGTGGTACAGAATGCGTTGGACAGCACCCGGCACCGCAAAGCTGCCTAGCTGCTCCTCCTGCTCCGGATTGCGGGCCGAATAGATGAGCAGCTTGCGGCTGTCCGTGCCCAGCCAAACGAGATCGCCCAAAAGGCTGCTGTGCTCCTCCCGTGTGCGGCACTGATCCAGACCCTTGACAAACTCCAGCGCCGATACCTGCGTCTCCACCAGATCAAAGCAGCCCGCCTCCCGCAAATTGCCCGCCTGCTGTGGGTGCTGGGCCAGCACGGTGATATGCGACGAAGTGCCATCGCTGCTGCACATCCACAGATAGTTCAGCTGCTTGTGCCGGCGTCGCGCGTTCCCGCTCTGCTTCGTGTCATTGGCGATGCTGTAGTAGCATCCACAGCGCACCTGAGGAAATAAACGATAGAATTTTCGTTAAAACCTATCTTATTTTCTGATCTCAGGCATATTTGTAAGCAAATTGCAAATAAAATATAAGTTGATGTTTAACAGAAGGTCAGGTATAAGCATTATTTAAAAAACATGAAAGTCGTTACTTATTTAATAGAGAAACAATTAAAGTTTATTCATCACTTCAATATGTAATCTGTGCTTGACATTATGGAAATCGCATAGAAGAGTGTTTAAAAGAGGGAGACAGCCTGTGAGTGCGCTTGAGTAAGAGAGAGACAGGCAGAGAGAGAGAGAGAGAGAGAGAGAGAGAAGTAAGACAGGGAAAAAGTGCGCAAGCACAAAGCTTATTTATCACAGTGTCAAACGAAAACGTTTTATATTAAAAATATTTTTCGATAGATTTATTAACTATGCGGTCTTAATGAGTTTTGGGGGTTCCAAAGCGTTTCATATAAAGATTACATTTTCTTTCCTATTGCAGTCTTATTGTGGCCCGATCCGGTAGAGTATAAATAAGATATATAACATATGCTTTTGTTGTGATGAAAAAAAATAATATCCTTTCATTGAATTTGGCTTTTGCGGATTCCATTTATGCCATTTGGGGGCATTACTCACCTCCGTTTGATGCTGTGACCGGTAAACGGGCATCGCCTTGACAAAGAGCGGCATCTTGCGTGACTGCTTCTGCTGGACAGCTTCCTGGAGCTGCTGCTGCTCGTAGGTGTGCAGCGTGGCTTGAGGACTGCCGGGAGATTGCAGGGTATGGACATTGGGATGCTGGTGATGTGAATGTGCATGATGTGGTTGCGAGCCCGAAGAAGAGCGCTCCCAGGCGGGCGAGTTGTTCGGATCGAGAGCCAGCTGAGCGAGCCGCAGCTCAGTGATCCACTCTTTCTTCACATTTGGCGTCTGCGTTTGGAAAGTGAAGGTCTCCTCCTTGCCAGACTTGTGGCGACCAATTAGTTGCAAGCAGCAGGAGTCCACCCAGGCCATCTCCTCGTCCTTGCGCTGAATTGAGCCCTGAATGGTATTGAGCACATTGCGCGTTGTATTCAAGTTGAGTTCCTTGTAGCTGCCTTTAAGTGTGCCGACTAGGTCGTGTATGCGCGATATCACCTCATAGTCGTACATCAGTGTGCTCATCTCGTTGCATAGATTATCCGCTCCGTTTGTGAGCTGTGCGGCTGGCGAGCTATGCGAATCTCCGCCGGCAAAGGGCGATCCCAAGCCCGGTAGCCCAGCCTGGCCATGGCCGGAGAGCGTTGCATTTGCATAGCCGCCGGCGGTGGTATTTCCAGTGCTGCCATTCGACTTGAGACTGCCTCCGCGATTCAGACCTGTGCAGCAGGAAAACAGTTACGAGTTAGAGTATGCTCAGTTATTAAGCCGGCCCAACAAACCTGCTGTTAGTATTCTAGATAATGTTGCGGATGCGCTGTTGTCCACAATCTCGACATCGTTTACGGGAAACATCCACTTGAAGGTGAGCTTCTCGGTGGCGCCGAAGTCATGGGATTGCTTGGGCGCCACGGACACGCAGATGACCTTGTCGTTGAGCAGCAGCAGACGTCGCTGCTTGCACTTGACTATGAAGCCCGCCTGGTTGAACTCCATGTGAGTGACATTGTCCTCGCGGAGCAGATAGCGGGCCCGATTTCCGCAGCTGTCGCTGATGCTGTTGAGGGAGCGTGTATTAAAGGTGCCGCTTATGTGGCCAAGCATCTCCTTGAAGGCCTGATACTGCTCCGCCTCACGCTTGCTTTCGTTCAGCAGCTCGGCGAGCAGCTCCAGCTGTGACAGCGCCAGCTGCAGAGACATGCGATCGTGGTGACCCTGTGGCGTGTACTTAAGCAGGTCCTGCAGAAAGAGTATAAACTGGGGAAAGCGCTGCACGGGCTTCACCATCAGGCCAAAGAAGGATAGCCGATCGTGGGCACTGATCTGCTTCACCTTGAAGAAATCAGCCAGCGCCGATTTGCGTTTCTCCTCCATTTTGGCAAGTTCCATGGCTGCCGAGAAGTTGTTGATGAAGCCCGAGTATATCTCCAACAATTGCGGCTTGCCAAAGGCGCTTACAAAGCAATCGCCGATCTTCTCATCCCGATCCCAGTTGCGTACACACTCCGACAATGAGATACGGAACAGCTTGTGTGAGTGTAGAATGTCCGGCAAGCAATGGAATAGCGTTGCGATCTTCACTGGATTCAGCACCGGTGGGCTGCACTCCTCCAGCGGCTTCTTGTAATCCTGCCAAAAAGAGGCGAGAGTGAAAAAGAGAGAGTTGAGAGTAAACCTGCTGATAGACACATTGCTACACTTCAGATGTCGATGCTTTACCAAAAGTTGAAAGATCTCTGTTCGCCAACTCGAAATGCTTGGTTTTTTTCTATTTTGGTACTTTTTAATGGGTGTTTAACTAATTTTGCAACTACTCTTTTTATAAAGGTGGCTTGAGATGGTTAAGTGAATGATGCTTCGTGTTAAGTTGGTGTGAGTGTGGGTGTCAAGAGTATAGAATATATAGAGTATAAAGTTACAATTTACATAGATGTGCGTGTGTGTGTTGTGTGTGTGTGTTAGAATTGGAGTTAGTTATGACGGAGAGTGACGGCATATGACGGTGGGAATTGGATGGCATGTAAAGAAGAAAACAAATGAGTTGTCATGAGAGTTAACATTAACATAAGTCGGTGTTTATTAGAGCCATTACGTAATAATCAGTAGGGGAAACAGGAACAAGAAAAGTTACCATATTCGGATTTCCGAATATAAAATACCCTTGCAGACAACTGGCAATATATTGTACATTTTAATATTTTCTCTACATACATTAAAATAAACAGTTTTAAAACTAAATTTACGTCTGATGGCATTCGACTTTTAATATTGCTGTAGTATTAATTAATATCAATTAATAAATGTTTGGTGTTCTGTTCTTCTATATTTTAGACAATTGCCAAAAAATGTAATTTTTAGGAAATATGTTCTATGAATTTATATTTTGGGATTACGTTTTTTCAATACAATAATCTGTTTATAAAACAGCATTTAGATGAATTTATGCCAAGTTTCAATTGAACTAGCCCAGTTTGCATATAAACAAATAGGAAAAAAAAAACATATCGAGCAGGCTTCTGGTACATATACAAAGCAAACAATATTCTTTGCAAGGGTATACAATTTAAAAATCTGAGGCCTAAGGGTGCCAAGAATTTCAACTGACACAAGTGTGCCCGAGAGTAAACACAAACTCAAATACATATATATATATTTATATAAGGAAATTAATAAGACGTACAAAAATCAGAATTTTTATTATTTATTATATATGCACCACTGCATGAGATTTAATTCACTTTTGGCTTACAAGATGACAACAACAGACAACAAATTGAAACAGAGTACAGTCCACGATGAGGACGGTATTCTGGAGCTGGACGCGGACAAGGTAACTTTGGTGGCCGATACATTCAGCAAGGTGGAGATGTATCTGCAATCTGACACAAAACGGGGCTATGTCAAGCTTAATGCGCCCGGCCTCTACAGTTTTCAAATGCCGGATCACCCTGACGGTGACCGTGAGAGCACCACACACAACGAGCATGATGATTCAACGCTGACTGACAGTTGGACAAAGGAGAGCATGGACGTGATCAATTTAATTAACGAGGATGACGAGGCGCAGCTCGGAGTTATCCAAAGAGACGAAGAGACTGGCGAGATGTATATACTGATGCCCCTAGAAGTGGACGTGCTGCTCCATCCCGAGTCAAGTGTAATGAGCGAGCAGCCTTCAAGTCTCACTACGGCCGACTCCTCGACGACCATTGCTGGCATAAGTGATGAGGACGAGGAGGACGCGTCGCAGACGACGCTGACAGAGAATCCCCGGCCTCTCAATGTGTTGCATGCCGATCAGGCAGATCGAGAAATACTATCCGAACACGAAATATGCAGATTTGTGGTGCCGAAGATGAGCCTGAAGTTTAAGCTGACACTTCAAGTTGGAGAGCCAAATGATGGGGAAGAAATATGGGACTAGAAATAATTTTACCGTACGAACAATATTAGCTCCATGGAGCCGCCATTTACTCTACCTAAGCCCTCAAGCCTAAACACCCATTTTGCTGATATAAGTTGATAAATTTAGTGTTTAGAGTACTGTGAACTTTTTACTCGTATTCGAAATTGTACTCATACTCATACTCACACTGGTACTTGCACTCATATTCTTAGTAATACTCGGACTGGTACTCATACTCATACTCGTAATCTTAGTCATACTCATACTCGTAATCTTAGTCATACTCATACTCGTAATCTTTGTCATGCACATATTCTTACTTGTACTCATACTCATACTCATACTCATACTTATACTCATAATCATACTCATACTCATACTCATACTCATACTCATACTCATACTCACACTCACACTCATACTCATACTCATAGCCATACTCATACTCATACTCATACTCATACTCAAACTCATACTCACTCAAACTCATACTCATACTCATACTCATACTCATACTCATAATCATAATCATACTCATACGCACTAGTACTCACATTGACTAGACGTTGTAAAGTGGCCACGTATGAGTTCTCACTGTGAACGATGGCGGCCACAATGTGGCGCCGCTTGAGCTGCTGCTGTGAGAGACCGGGCGGTGCCGGCGGCAGCATTGGCACGATTAGCCGGCTGTGGGCGGTGCGTGCGGTGCCATTGGCCCGACTGCCCGGCGGTATCATCAGGTCCATATCGAAGCGGCTGCTGTCCGGTGCGGAGTTCTCATCATCCTCGTACTGGAAAAAGAGTTGACTTGTTAAGCTTTTGACTGTTTGTAATGGATTATTCCTTGTGGACTTACCTCGGGCACGCCTGGCATCATTTTGCTGGCGCCCAGATTGGCCAGCTTCTGTGGCGAGGCGGCGTCCAGCGTCGCTGTCGCTGTGGTTGGCTTTGGCGTGGCTGCGCCAGATGCGTCCGGTATGTCAAAACTGGAGGCCGTAGACTGCCTACCATCGCGTCCACCCACATCATATTGATGTGTGGAGCCACGTCGAATGGAGAACCAACGCGAAAGACGTCCGCCCGGCGATTCCCCGGGTGCGGTGTTCTCCTCGCGCTGAGACGATGCCCCTGAGCTGGTGGGCATCGTGCAGGCGCTAGCTCTTCGCATAATCATGTTGCTGTCACGGCTGCCGTTACTGGCGCTCTGACTGCACTGCGGTTGGGCGGAGGAATGAGTGTTTGCGTTGGCGCTAGAGGAGGAGTTCGTAGAGGCAGCCGTGCGCCATTTGTCAAACGACAAATGCTGCTTGGCCTTGTTGAAGGTTGAACGCAATTGGGAATTGCGTTGGTTGCCGGCGCTTAACGAACTCACGCTGCTGCTGGTCTGCTCCTCTTCTGTAAAGTTCTCCTCGTCGGAGTGGCTCGCTGTGGGCGCCTCTCGGCGTTCGCGTCCTGGTGATTTTGTGTCCCGCTCGCTGCTGCTGCTCGCGCTGCTGCCAACACCGACACCAACACCAACGGCAGCCTGGCCACCGTTGGCGCTGAAGCTTCCGCCGGCAATTGTGGCGCTGTCTGCCTGCTGGCTGATCTGGCAGCCCTTCGCGCGCTGTTGCTGCTCAGCAATTCGACGACTAAAAGCGCTGTGCAGCTGTGCTGTGGTCACGCTCGCCTTCTGACTTGTGATCCCCTGACCTGGTGATGTGATGAACGAGGATGTTTGATGCGTCTGCGACTGCAACTGCGATGGCGACTCCTGTGTTTGTTGTTCCGGCTCCGCCAAAGTATCCTCCCATGAGCTGGAGTTCAGTTTGTTTTCATCTGTAAAATAAGATCAGAGAAAGAAAAAGAATGAATACGGGCTTAGTTGATTGATTGGCTGGCTGGCTGATGACGCCATCCGCTAATGCTCGCAATGATTGGCAATTAAAAGGCGGCAGTTTAACGCAAGTTGGATTAAGCCAAGTGGCTGGCTCCAGGCGCGCGAAAATACGAAGCTCAACAGCTTACAACCATTTGGCCATGTGCAGTAGCATGCGTGGGCTGCCCGCAGGGGCACAGCATCAAAGCCATTGCCGACGCCATACCAAAGAGGGCATTGTAGTTAGAATAATCCGACTACGCGATACCCTATCCTGGGATTGACTCCCCGTTATGTCCCACTTGAAAGTCATGCCTTGTAGCTCTTAGGGATTGAGTTGTGGCTTGATCACCAGTCAGTCAGGACATACTCTTTTATGTATATACATATATGCGGACGGACGGACGGACATAGGATTTAAGTAATATACCCGATTTGCTTTTTTGAGCAGGGCACACTTCTGGCCAAGCTCAAGAACTGTTGTCGCGTCGATCTTAACTCGTTAGCGCCGGCGGCAAGCTGTGTGGGTTGCTTTGAAGTGGCCATGACCACAGGCAGCAGCAACCAATAACCAGCACCAGCAACAAGCAGCGCGGCAACAATATTAGAAACAAGAACAACAACAAAAAGAACAACAGCCACACAAAGTATTAGCAGATTTTTGCATGCGCCTTTGGGGCACTGAGAGGGGCATTTATCATGCCAAAAACACAAGCAACAAGCCGTGCCGTGACAGACAATACCACAAGAACAACGAGAATATTAAGAACAATATACGGGGACATAACAATTGGCGCTGAGATTGCTGTCAATTCACGTGGCCATAATTAATCATGCAGTAAACAATGCGATAACTGCGAGTTAACTGTTGCTGTTGTCCTTTGCCAAGGGCGTGGCATGCCCCTTAATGTAGTGTGGCAAAGAGATACGACAGTTGCGCCACAAAATGGCCGACTACTGCGTGGGCAACAAACAAAAATGCCGGCAGACCAATATTTGCCAATTTCAAGGCATCTTAAACAGCCTGCCATATGTGAGAGTGCGTGCGTGTGTGTGTGTGTATGAAGCAAACAGTAGCTGCCACTGGCAGGCTGCCCCTACTCGCCCCCACTCGTCCCCAGTCGCTCTCATCTGCACCACTTTAACCATTTGGCAAAAACCGGCTTTTACAAAATTGAGTTTGTGTAACTTTTATTAGGAACCCAACGCATATTGAAAGCAACCAATGCGTTTAGCTATGCCCTGTACCGTTACTGAATGCAAAGGGTAGGTGTGCCTGCTACTCGTGCTTTTCCCAATCTTATGGAGCTGGCAGTAGACCAAAAACCTAAAGTGAACAATAAATGGGGTTGCTTTTCGACAGTTGTTGCTGTTCCTGTTACTGGGTATATTGTAGTCGAGCCACTACAGCTACTCTCGCTCGTATACATATTAGTACTAATGTTGATGCTTTTCGGCTTCATAATGGGCAAAAGTTTGGCGTCTTTCGAAAGGCATTCAATTGATTGGGACCAGAGCTTAATTTGATTGCTGTGCGTGTGTGTGTGCGATTTTGTGGATGTGTGTGTGCTTGTGAGCTTGTATGTAAAAGAACACATCCCAAGTTTATGTATATATTTTGATTATCATATAGCCAAACTGAGCTCTCAGTGTGTTGAGTAAGAAGAGCTGCGATTTTGGTTTAAACTCATAATTAATTTTAAGATGGCAAGATGGGCTAAACGTGATAAAAACAGGAAATAATGAGAAGATGTAAGAAAGTATGAACTACTAGCTGACTGGCAGTATGGTGCTCTTCTTTATAGCAGTCATATTTTGCACGCCTTGAGAAAAATAATTCGGTTAAAAATGCAACCTTCGGCCCCGTCTTACATCTGAATTTAGCGAAATCAATAAAACACGTCTCAACAGGCTGCTGTTGTGGCCAATAAAAATGCATTGAATGAGAATGCAAAGACCACAAATGCGAGGCAGCAGCCATTGTCGGGCAAACTTGACATTGCGCATACGCCCAGTCTGCCGCATGGACTTGGCCACTGCCTTTCGTAGTTCTTGTTCTTTGGTGCAAGGCTGCGCTGTACTCTTGGTGGTGACATGATTTGTGCAGCTCTGTGGGTTTGCCTCAGTTAGTTAACTTTGCTGCCCTTGGCCGAGAGCAGCGGCCAAAGTCGCCGCCCCAGCACATAAATATATATAAAACTATATAAATATTTGTGCATATATAGTATATATATTGTAAGAGATTTGTTGGCTTGTCTCATGCTTCATCAGTCCGCCAGCCCACACACAGGCAAATTGATTTTAGTCAACCCACAAGTGGTGACCAGTGGCTGTTGGTGTTGTTTCACTTTTTTGTTTTCTTTCTTTCTGCTTGGTTGTGCAACGCTTGAACAAATTACGTATACGCAGTGTTGCGACCGCGGCCGCGACGATTGCACATTAATTATGATCAAATGCAACTCCTGGGACGCGCTGTGCACTATACCTCCACTCCTTTTGCATAACGTGTCGATTTGCACAAAAAACTTATAAAAATTAATCATACGCCACGTGAGTCGCGGAGGTGGCAAAAACGCACCATTTGCATAACAAACCCAGTCAGCCGCGCAGCCAGTCAGCCAGTCTGCCTGTCTGTCAGTCTGTCAGTTGGACATGCCGTCAAAGTCGTTGTGTGTTAGTCAGTTGAGTTGACAGTATTTTATTCCTTAGTTCGGTCGAATTGCAATTGGTTGGCGTGATTAATGAGCCTCATTAAACGCGGCTACAGAATGCCCACAGAAGAAACGCACACAGAAATGCTAATGACTCCGGGCATTTACTTAAATTATACAAATTATATTTCATTGTTTGGCAGCTCAGCACAGCCCACACTGAAAGCGAAAATGAATGCGAAATGCATATACTCTACAACAACTGAGTGTGTCCGACGGGCAGATACCCTGCGTCCTGTGTCTGAATATTTCAAGCGAAACAGACTTTTCTAATCTAGCATTAACTGTCCAAAAGTTAAGGTTAAGGTTAAGTCTTAGGATAATAAAAATCGCATAGAAAGCCACTCATTATACAAGCATTTATATAAAAAGAAGTAAGATTGCCAGATCTTTTTTAATTATTTAACTGAAGTGTCAAAAGTACTTATTAAAGAACTATTTTTGAAAAAATGCAACACACATTTTCTTCGACGAAGCTTTCTAACAAAATTAAATGCCTCTAGCGACGTTTAACACACATTTGCAAAACATCAGTTCGCCCTTTTTTTTCCTTTTTTTTAACAGGTATAGGGTATTTCCAGTAAATGACAAGCATATGAGCTTTGGACAAGTTTAGAAGCTGTGACTAATTGAAATGACAGCGCAAAGTGGCCACAAAGTTGGCACCCAATTGGCTTTTAGCGCGGCTCTAACAGATTGAACAAGCTTGTCTGCATTTGCGTAAATATTTATTATGCGGCCAGTTCGAATGCAGGTCACTCTTAACGCTGTCATTTACAGCCAGGAATCAGGCAGGAGGGAAGGAGTTTCAAAGTTTTTGCCACACAGTTTGGCACAGTTTGACAGCGTTTGCCACTGAATGCCAATGGCAATCGCAATTCCCGGCTTTGTCACTGGCGAAAGTCACCTGCTGCGCTTTATGCAACATGCGGCCTAATGAGGCCACAAGCCAAATACTCGCCACTTGCCGGCACGAGTTTCAAAGTAATTTCGTGTGTGTCTAAAATTGAGAAGCATGCGGCGCACATGCACTTTGAGCAGCGCATAAGCTTAGTCAAGTTGGCCAAGTTTTTAGAGGGAGGCAGCTTCAAATTGTGGGCGTAAGAGTTGCTCGCCTGGTTAGCTGGATCTCATTACGTGAGGTTCCTGCCAAGCTCACTCCGTCACACGTGTGTATAATAAGTGTGGAAATTGCTTTCTATTTGCAATTTTTATGACGTTGCCAGAGCAGCGCGTGCCTCCACCATAAACTAATTATTATAATGTAAATCACACACGCAACCCGAGCAGAAGATGTCGGGATGTTTGGTTTGGGCTCGGATTTGTTGGGGAGGCCGCCCTGGAAGCTGTGCTTGCGGCAATAGAAACTTCATGAAATGCCAACTGGCTTATCCACTCACATAATTATAAGCACACACTTGTGCGTGAGTGCGCGTGTGCGTGTGTGGGTGCACAACAATCTTGAGTATATGAAAAATGGAAAGCAGGCATCAGCGCATATTTGCGTCAGATATAATCCCATGGTAAACTTATCGTACTTATAATGCCTGCCCATTACGCCATGGAATGAGCTATTTAAGTGTGTGATGCGTATTTGCTTTAGCTTTAATTAGTTGTATTTCATTATTTATTTTTATGACAAGTCGTTTTAGCCTAACACCAATATTAAGTTGGCTACCTCAAGGTAAATGTTGCTTAGTTTTTACCTTGTCACTCGCTCGATGCTTAAACTGGTTGCGAATTGTAACGCGTCAAGCAACGAAAATCAGCAAAGCGAACAAAACCACAAATTATATGTAATGCATGCAGTTTATAAATCATTCAATAAAAGTAGACTGTATATTTATAGCATTTTAAAAAAAAGTCTTCAATTCGATTATTATTTCGTAGTTTGGCTGCGATGTTTTTGGGTGCCTAGTTGACTCCGCATGTACGTCCCAGACAAGTACTATCTGTATAAATATACACACACGTGCCATATATGTGTATGTACTTATACATTAATGGAAATCAAACGAAATGCAAAAAATTAAAAAAAAAAAAAAAAAACACTGTACACATTAGTCACAAGACTGAGACACCGCTGGAGGGAAAGCCGCATCCAGAATATGCACATATATGTACATAAATATGTATGTGGCACACATGTGTTCAAATGCGAATCAACATCATGTGCAGTGGGAAATTACAACTGAAACTGTGTCAGCCAGAACGAATGGAATAAAGATGCATCCACCTAATCCACGGGCTAATAATAAATGGCATCAGAATTAGCTAGTCAGGCGATAAGTCAGGCCAGGCCAGACCAGGCCAAAACAAGTCAATTAGAAATTAGCGCTGCGCTGAGCTCCTACAGCTGTGCAAAGTCGCTGGCAAGTGATAAACTTGTGCAATTTAACGACTTCATTAATAAAATTGCAAATTGTTTGCCAACAACAAAAGCCAGGCGCAGGCACCTCTCAAAGTTCGGCTATAATTGGCAACGAAATCAAATGCTCGATTTAAACAATAAAAATTGATTTTAAACACCTTTTGCCGGCAGCCGGCAAATGGTCTGTTCCCAATGGATTAAATTGTACAATGTTCGAATGAAAATGAAGTTGGACTGGCGAGTCTAGCCATATTCGGATATACACGTTAAACAGTTTTACAGATTCCCATAATTTGCAAGGTAGGTTACTGATCAAACCAAAAAGTGGTTCGGTTCGTTGGCTTTAGGTTCACTTCGTGAACTTGGCTTTTCACATTTAATACAGCAAGATTTTGGGTTAAACCCTGGTTTGTCATATACTCTTTAAAGTTTTATGAAACTTATAAATTTTTAGTCGCACATATTTTCATATAGTAGAGAATAGCACAAAACGACTTTTTGTTGTTTTTTGACTGTGAAGGAGCATTAGACAGTCGGTTGCTCTCGACATATTTTACGTTGTTTTTGTCAACAGAGTATTGCGCAGTCGGTTATCACCGACTGCAACCTTCATAATACTTACTGATGTTGTGCTTTTAATGTTGACTCAATAAAGTTGCCTGTTTATTGGCAGCTGCCAGACCGGCCCGTAATCGACACAGTCTTGACCGTCGATATATTTAAAAAGGTACATGAAATTAGAACGTGACCGCACAGCACAGCGCTCCCTTTTGCTAAGCTCGCTTGGATTCCGTTTATATATGTTGTTTTTGTGAAAAGTAGCTGTGCGTTTGGCCCAATTTGAACTTTCTATGCGCTGCGATAGTTTCAGTAATCAAGCTACGGGGCGTCTGGGTCCAACAAAAACCTCCATCCATACGTGTGCCTCACGCTTGAAATTGTCCTTAATTTTCCATTGGTTGTCTTTTAGTCGTTGCGGCAACTTCATGCATAAACTATGAGCCCAAAGTGGCTGACAACAGACAATGTGGCCAAAGTTGACCTTGGCGCACAAGCGCAAACACACACATGCGCGCGTACACACATACACGCACATCCACACACGAGTGCCAACTTCCCCATTTACCAACTTTCATTGGTGAATGGAGCCTAATTAGCAATAATTAACAATGGGTGGCTTCTATATAAACCGAGTTGTGGTCTAGTTTGCATCCATATTGAGAGCTAGTAGCACTGGCACAGCCCACGTACCGTTAGAGAAGCGTGCGACGTACAACGTGCAACGTTGCAACGTGCTGGTTGCAATGTGTCCCACATGAATTATTTAGCTGAACTCTGATTGGATACCTTGGGCATGTGAAAATGTCGGAATCAAATTAAACTGTTTGCGTCGCATGCAACTTGCTGGGGCCAGCAAAATGCCACAGACATGCCACTACATATCAGCTTGGCAGTTGAACTGACTGACCCTCCTCCACCCTTCTACACCCCCCTCACCAATACCCCGCACCACACACCCCAGAGGAGCATCATGCATAGAACAGACCCTTGTCCGGGCCCAGCGCAAGTCAATTGCTTTGCCAACTTGACGCAGAGCCGCTGCGTCTACTTAAGGCTGGATAGACACTTGCCTGTGCTGTTGCTGGTGCTGGTGCCCGTGCAATTGCCACTGCCACTGCCACTGCCAGTGCCACTGTCATTGCAACTGCTACTGCAACTGCAACTGCAGAACATGCAAAATGGCACACACACATACACACAAACAGCTCTTGGCTTCTCTACCTATTTTAAGGAATTTTCTTGACGCTTTTTTAAAAGGAAACTCGTCTCGAGCAAGAAAAAGATGCTCCCCGGCTGCCGATAGAAGAGTCGAGCGTTGCTAGATGCATGTGAATGTGGGCCCTTAAATGCCACATGCCTTTGACTATTTATAGGCGGGCGCTGAGCTGCAAACAATGCGGCGACGTCAAGTGGACTGACTGGCACCCCCCCTCTCACTACATACCCCAGCAGCAGCAGCAGCAATCTCGACTGCATAACTTGAGCTTAAGGCTTTGGTTTTGGTGTTGTTTCTGTTGGTTTTTGGTTGCTCGCCTTAGCCAGGCTACGGCAAAGTGCCAACGCCAACGCCAGCGCCGACAGGAAGAGCGCTTCAGGACTTGAAAAGGCTGCGAGCAGCAGCTGCTGCTTTTGCTGTTATATATGGCTGTAGGGGGTGCCCTCTTGCTCTGAGCCCTCTTTAAAATTAAATTTGCCGTGTTCAGCTAGCCAGGATGTTGGGGGTGTGAAGCACATGGCAACCGAGTCAATGCAGGCTTTTGTCCACTTTTAAATATGTCTGTACTATTGCTTTCAAGCGTTCAGCGTTGTAGTTGAAGGGAATTTTCTTTGCAAGTATCCGAGTCCCTTTATAAAGTTTAAAATTAACAAAACAAATGCAACATATTACAAATGACAGATATATTTATATATATATAAATCGCATGGAAAGGCGATGTTTATACCATGTTCATAATTTAATCGCTAATCACACTCTGAGCAGAAAATTCCGCAGTCAGTTGCGCCCGATTTGAACTTTTTCGCTTCTTTTCAGATGTTGAATTGCTTTGAATTTGGTATATTTTATATTTATACTAGTTGCGCCGCTTCAGACCAGAGTACAGGGTATCTGCAAGACGAACAGTTTTGCCTTTTTTCTGTTTGTTAGACGACAAAGGGAAATGCAACATTGCGAAATGCGAGCGGACAAGTTTCGTTTTTTTTTTTTCAGCTGTCGTATTTGTGTTTATTTTGAATTTTCTGTTGGGTCTCTCTTATCAAACGGAGTCGTAGCCCCGCTTTTTCCGCTTGTCCCACCCGTTGCCAGTTTGCCAGACGGCCTGCATTTGCCCTTTTGATTGTTTGCCAGCGCGCTTTTATTTATTTATGATATTTATACACAAGAAATACAAATGCAGATATAACAAATATAGGGCTGTGAGTGTCTGTATGTGTGTGTGTGTGTGTGTGTGTGACACGGTTTCACTTTCATTGGCGCTTATCAGAGATCGGTCGAGTTTTTTTTTGTTTTTTTTTTTAGTTTTTGTGTTTGTTGTTGCCGCCGCGTAAACGCAGTGGCCCAATAACGACATGGAATATGAGTGCGAAGATGGACTTGGACTTAGAGAGCGTAGAGCCATTTTGCTGAACTGCATCAGGTCGGGACTTGGACTTGAATATGAAAATGCGGACATGGGACATTGATGCTCCTCGCATCAAGAGTCGCTTTCTTACTCGAATTTGGTAATTGCAATTTACATAAATTTTGTTGTCAGCTGTCGGCAGCCGGCAATTTGCGCACATTTATAAACATTTTGGTTTTTGTTGTTTCCCATTCGGCTATTACGCTTAAAGAAAACAAAAAAAAAAGCTATAATTATGGCCAACAACATAATTTATGAGGCTGCTTGATGAGACTGGCTGGAACGCTGGCTGGCTGCCTGCCTGGCAGCGCAATCACTAAAACTGCCACTCGACTTAGCCGCTCTGCTGTGATGTGACTTTAATAAAATAATAAGCAATAATAATAATTGAACAAAAGCGAGTCGATCAAAACTATTCGAAAAATGCCAAGGAAAAAACTGCCGGCAAAGGCAGCTGGAAAAAGCAAAGTGCAACATCAATTTGCAGTTGCCAAGAATGCGCGCAAGTTCAAAGTGAAAGTCAACTGCAGCAGCAGCAGCAGAGGCAACAACATCAACTACCTGGACAGGTGGGCCCCAGCCGACAATCGAGTGGCCATTAAAAGCAAAAGTTGCTTATAAAAGCTGCAAACTACTACAAACAAGAACTCAAAGTCAAGACCAGCAGGAATCTGCCAAGTTTCGAACTAGCATACGATATCTTTTTATGCCATAAGTTTGTCACGACAAACGCCTTGAAAAATAAGTTGTATTATCTCCCAACCGACTTATATATATAGAAAGCGTAAAACAAGGTTTGTTTACGGATTCGGTTTATAATCAAAACAAAATGAATTTGCACCAAAGTTAATCTTACTATGAACCGAATTCTAAAAACTAAACAGTTGTTCAAAAAATAAAGACAAATCAAATCCCGAACCCAATGGAAATAAAACACGTTCAAAAACACTTTTCAAAGCACAAAAAACCGGGGTCCCTACAATTGCATTAACCCAACCAAACATTCTAAGCATTATGAAAATATATGATATGAAAATATATAAATAAATATAAATGTGGACGGCAAGTTCAGCAGCCATAAGGCTGATTTGAGCCGTGAATCGAGTTAAGATGTTACAACTGATCGGTATTACTTAACTAAGACATTATATGGCTAAGATCAAAAAATAATTTCTTATTTTGCATTGGTAAACATAAACTTCAAGACGAGGAAAATACTGATATTTTGCTTAGTTTTAAAATCCTCATCATTCCTTTACATAAGAGCCTTAAGATATATTTTAATAGCATAAGCTCGTCAAATAATAAATAAATTGTTATGATCTATAGACGGGTAAGCAATTTGCTGTCATGGCTGATAATGATAGCTGAAAGGTTGCGTTTCGCTTTGACAATTAAAAGATCAAGATGAAAGATCAAAGATCAGGAATTGTCAAGTGTTTGCTTACAATTGAATCTTGAAACTGATTTCGATTTCATTGACTTTAATCGAACCGCAACGGAAGTGGCTTTGATCTGCCACGAGCTGGGTGTGTGTGTGTGTGTGAGGGTGAGTGCGACTTCCCGTTATTACGTGAACCAATCGCAGCTCAATATCAAAGACAAAATGCAACCAAATGTCAAAACTTTGCGGTTGACAGCATCAACTCCGCCACGCCCCACACAGCCCTTGGCCCCGGTCCCTGCTTCAGAGTGCGTGTCGTGTCTGGTTAACTTTGAGGAAGTTGCCATGCGGCTGACACGCAGTATGCGCCCAGTTCCACCCGCTGCTCGTCCAACTTCAGCTTTAGCTTCGGTCTAGGACCGAGCCAATGCCCTCCACTGCGTATGGAAATGCAACTGCAACTGCAACGCAGCTTTGGCTTCGTCTGTTGACTTTGTTTACGCGTCTATTTTTTTTCTTTCTTTCGTCGTCTCTGTGTTTGTTATTGTCTCCCGCTTTTCTCCCCACTGCCACACTCATTTGTTGCTCAGCCTCAGCGTTGATCTTGCGCATATAATTTTATCTTTGGAAAGTGCACACACAAACGCACACCCACCAGGTCCAATGTTTCCTTAACCCATGCCCATACCCTTACTCTTACCCATCCCCTTACCCGTTCCCATTATTGTCCCCATCTTTAGCCCCGGCCCAAACTCAAAGCCTCCATAGCTCTTGCTATGTTTAATATTAAATTTCGTTCATGTATGAATTGTTGTTGTTGTTAATGTTAATGTTGATGTTGCTGCCGTTGTTAATGTTGTTGTTGATGTTGTTGGTATTTCTCATTGTTGTCTTCTTTCATGTTTTACATGCATTTCCATTCCATATGCATTTTTCTAGCTTTCCATTTCGATTTGCATGTCAATTTTCGAGCGTTTATTTTTGCTGTTGTTGTTTTTGGGAGCGTTTCCCAATAATATTTTTATTGCTGTTGCTTTTAGAGAAAAGTGCGTTGCTGGCCATCTGTTGTAGCTGGTGGCCAAGCGGAAGTCGCGAGCATTTTGAGTAAAGATCATGCTAAATACATTATAATTATACTTTAAACGTTTAAGTAATAGTTATAAACACTCAAAATAGCCTGGGATTCATATCAGAGCTGTCATCTCTTCTTTTTATACATAACTCCGATACATTTAAGTATTTTTGACAATAGGTAAAACACTATTATATAATGTTTTTTTTCTGCAGTCCTTGATCACATCATCGCTTTATATGAGAATCAATATGATATATATATATATTTAAGATATATTGTATATATGTATGATCAGCAGCCTCGTTCACTTAATTGGTAGTCATGATCACATTTGTTTCACATTTCCGCCAAACAAACGATGACTGAACTGAGCGGCAAACTTAACTAACACTTAATTGAATACCTAGCTGAGTTCAGCTGTCTGTGGCTGGCGCTGGACCGGGCACCGGGGAGATGGGCGGGTGGCGTTCGCCAAATGAATGCCATTAATAGGTTTTGGCAACAGGTTAAGCGACTCGGACAACTTGGGGCAACTCAAATGCGAAATGTCACACGGCAAAAGGTAATAGTAACAATAAAGCGCAAGCAAAAAAAAAGCGACTAACTAATACTCTGTAATTGTTAAGGCTCATTTATCAAAGTTCAGCTCAAAGTTAAAGTTTAAAATTTCACATTAATAGCCTTAAAATCCACCATCTCTTGCGAATAATTAGTAAAAACTGATGATTAAGCAATACTTGGTTTGGCCAAAGCCGGGAATCTAAATTATTTATTTATGTGAGTAAAATGTTTTCTAAATAACTGTGGGAACTGTATGAAAAATATACATACATATATAAACAATTTTCGATTTCGTGTATCAGCTGTTAGCCTAATCTACTGTAAACTGACTGTATTTGGATAGGGTATTATAATATTATAACAATAAGAACAACGACAACAAAAACAATCAAGTCAATTCAAATAATAAATATAGTCAGCTAAGCAAACTCGTTTCGTTGTCGGCTATTTAAAGCCGCCGAGTAATGCCAAAATACACACATACAAACACACGCACGCACACACACAACATGCATACATACACAAAATCATTAATGGATTTGCGACACATATTGCGATAATTTTGCCGCTGCGCAGAAGCTGTCACAACGACAACAGTCACAGAGCCAGAGATACACTTAAATTAAGATGGAGATAGTTTTTACATGATTGATTCTTTGGCGCTGGGTCAATGCGACATGTGGCGGCAGCCCCAGATTGCAACACACGACGATGACGCTGACGTGCAAAGGCGACAAACTTGACCCTAATTTGGCAACGCCAGCGCCACCGTTGGGGCCATTGCGTGCGGCCTGAATGCCTGACTGCCTGGCTGGCAGGCTGCCTGGCTGACTGGCCGAAATGTGTTGCCACATAGGTTAGCCACTTAACCTTTATGGTCAGCGGTGTGAATGTGTTTGTGTTTCTGCCACCCAGTTGCCTGTCAACTGCAACACAAACTGCAACTGCCACCTGTGCACTGCATGCAACTCTCCAGGTTCTCCTACAGCGCTGCCAGCACTCGACGACGTGAGTTAGAGAGTGCGCACCGCATGTGGCCAACAGGCAAATGTAATAACAACAACAACACAAGCAGCAGCAACAACAACACAAGCAGCAGCAACAACAACAACAGCAGCAGCAACAACCATGTAAACAAACCGAATGTGTAACGCACAACCTTGAGAAGTTGTAAAGAGCCTCCAGCCAAATGGATTGCGCAACTTGGCCGGCCCGACTGGCAAATGGCCCAGACACAAGCGAGCTGTGGGCGGTTCTCTGCTCTAATTTGTAAAAGAATTCAATTTCGCTGGCATTAACTATCAGTAGCGATAAAAAGGGGGGAAAAGACACGAGCACACTTAAACGAGGCGCCAGAAATCATAAATTAACAAAAGTATTCAAAGTATTTAAGCACTCGCATAAAATGCGTGATTTCGATCGATTGCTAAAAAAAAATAAACGACACAGGGGGATTATCGTCAAGTGGCATCTGTAGCTGTATCCATACGTATGTGTGTCTGTGAGCAGACAAAACCAATGGTAAATGCTAACTGCAGTTGCATACCTGAGCCTGAGCCACACTCGACAACAACAGTAACAACAACAAATGGACGCTTACTTTTTATCAACATAAACATCAGATTCGTTGTTGACTTCAAAAGTGCTGTGGGGCAGAGATCGGGCTAGGCATTTCACCAAACATGTCAAATGAACAATGCAAACTGCAAAAAGCAGATACATATGTACCTGCAACAAGTGTTATTTCCATTATTCATTAACAAACAACAAACCGGCTAACGGCTGGCTGGAAAAGTGCGTTCGAACGATTGAACAAATCGTATAAATTGCAGCTGAGCTTTAAATCAAATGCAAACACGCAAACACACAAACGCAAATACAAGCATGAAATTGAAATCGTCAGACATATAGACATAGAGACATATACAGATACTAAATACAAATAGTATTGCCCAATTTTTGTGGCGGCTTTTAAATTAAAGACTTATGTCTCTCAAATGAAACTACGACTAAGTAAATCATTAACTCGCACTGTACAAAAAAGGTTAAGCATAAGATGCACATTAAAATACCCTACCCTGCGAACCCAAAACACAAATTTTCGCTCGTTCGGTTAAGGGCTCGAAGAAATGCCTTGATCCAAGCTTTGGTTCGTGAGCCTGGTTTTCGCTGGTTCGGTTCAGGGCTGGAAGTAACCTCGGTTTTCTCATATGTGAAACCAGATTTGAACTTTGCAGCGTAATATTTTTCTAATATTTCTAATAAACAATTTTATTTAATTATATTTACATATTATTATTTATTAAAATTAGTTAACTTTTAATATTGAGAGCACTGAGAAACTATTGTTGAGAACTACAAAATGTTGATATATATTAAAAATATTCAAAAGAATCGAAACGAAAGCATTTTTCGAAAAGATATGGTTTGGCTGAGATAAAGGTTAAGCTGTTGTTCAGCCTTATAAGCCGGTGAAAGGCTTAGCTTCTCCTTGCTAGGCTTTCAAAAAGATAAAAATCTGCAAAAGGGGTTTCTTCTTTTATATATAAATCAGAAACATTTAATGCTGCTCTAACAAACGCAACTTGCTTGGCGTGCGATTGTGGTCAACTCGTTGTGGTCTATATAGTACGTAATGGAACTTGTTATCTAATGAAATGTATAGTATACACATATTTATATATGGAAGAGCAGCTGAGAATGTAATCAATATCTTTGATACATCAGCTGGCAAGTTTATCGAATTGTATATGGCCAGTTTCATATTGAGTATTTCCAGAATTCTTGATTACAATTTCGTTCTAGAGTTTCTGTTTTGCTCTCGTTTTCATTCATTGTCCACTCAGACAATTCGCATTACAGGGTATCTTTAGTTGTGTCAGGCTTGGCAGCTGTCGGCGCAAATTGAATTTGTAAGCGGTAATTACAACAACATCTTGCCAGGCCAGGTAAGGCTTGCCGAGCCGGTGTTATCGGGCCAATGTTAAGTCGAGAAACGCAACAGGTTTTTCACACTGATTAGCATATTTTCATTTTCTATGCTGCAATTGGCCTACGAATGGATGCGCTAAATGCCTGGACAAACCGTTCGCTAGTTCCAGCGCGAGCCAATTGATAGCTTAAGCATTATGCAATTTTAGTGGGGCTTCGTGTAAATAATATGGTAACATTTGGGTAACTGTTGTGCTGGCCTGGCTGACCAATTGACCAGCTGACCAGCTGATTGGCTCAGCTCATTCATAATTCATGGCTGGGCGCCCACGCGATCTTGATGGCGGAACAGCTTCATTAGTTGCTGCGGCGGCGTTAATGAAAATGCAAATGCGGCATTTTCCACATCGTTAAAATCATGAGTCTGATCGGTTTCTCTGCACCGGCGTCGGTTTTCGGCTTGCATGACACAATTTGTGCCTCCACAGGAATGGATGAATGATTAAATGTGTGCACACATAAGAGTCGTGCCCACTAATTATCATAAGATCCAATGACAACTGAGCGGCTATTTGATATCTGCCTCTACAACAACACTGTGGCACACATGTCTACAGCAAAAGTCCGCTGGCATAACTTAAGATATGCATATACATATAAAGTGTATAATTAATAGCTGAATATAATATAACATTGTTAAACAAATCGGTCTAACCCATTTGGTCTATTCCTTACTATAAATGAATGGATCTTATAGGTATGGTATCTATAAAAGGTCATGTGTCATCCTTATCGATGTTGATAACTCGCATCATCTCAATAATAAGAAACCTTCTACTTAGCTTATCTTTGCCCAACGCTATTCATAAAGTGTTTTTCAGGTAGTTCTTTATTCCTTATTCTTATGCTTTTCTGATAAATAATAAATCAGCCAATTATCAGCATCATCATCGACATCGGATGTGCTCCAATATTTATGAACAGTAAGTGGTTAGAAAGTTTATTATTTTCCGCCTCGACATAAATCAAACATTAAGCCAAAGCCGTGCCAACCTGCGCAAATATTATGGCAACACCATTAAAGAATTCTTGAAATCCATTAGCCGCTTGACCATATCAAAAATAGCCGAGAGAATATTTAATAAAAGCTGTGACCACATAAGGGCCAAAGCCAATAAACAGTTTTAAAAAAAAGTGGAATCGGCTGAAGTGACGACCGCCCGCCACTCTTGATGGCTATTTAAAGAGAGCTGCCATCGGATAGTGTACAATGGAATTATGTAGGCTTATATCACTATTGGAGGGCATTTAATTATGAGCATTACCAACTGGCAACCGTCAGCCGTAAATGAAAATGCTTTCATACGTTCTTGACAACCTTTTAGCCTTTGAGTTCACACTCTAAGAGAACAGTCGACTTCTAAAAATAAGGCATTAATTAATGACCTTTAAGTTTGGTCTCTATAATAATGGCATAAAGAAAACGAAATATTCACGAGGTCATTGCCAGCCGGATTGCTCATACGTCACGAAAGCTTAATTCAAGTAACCGACCAAATATTTAGCTGACATCGTGTTGCTGTCTTTGGGTTTCCTTTGGCCGGCTTGTTTGAGCGAGAAATGATGCATGAAATCGTTGCCTGAACTCTGTTTGGCTTATTGCTACCCATTATAATTACAAGCCAATTTTTCAGCAATTTAGCCCGAGCGAATTTCCAGCGATTGAGCTGTCCCCCACCACCACGATAACAACAATAACAACAACAGTAACAACTTTGGGCTACCAATTTCGGCAGTCGCATTGTAAAATGCAAAATGATTTCATATTGGGCTTAATAGAGCTTTCTATGCTAGGGACCCCATTGCCAAGGACTGTTGTAATTTTAGAAAATTATTTCAAATCCCTTAGACGCACAAGATTATTTGACTCATACCCCGTTCACGAGCGCAGCAACACGAAAAAAATAATAATAAAATAAATAAAGAAAGCAAAGAATTTTATTATTATTAAATAAAAGCAAAGGGGCCGCAAGAGAATCCTTTAAGCTGTTCAGCTGTGAGCAGCAACCAGCTTCGGGGTCCTTATAAAAGGTAAATTTAGCTCCAGCTCGCTGCGGACCGAGCCGACCCGGGCAAGTAAAAGCATCTCCGCACTCGTGGGGTGGGCGGCTGGCGCACAATACATAAAGTCCTAGCTGAAGGCGGTTAATCTTTCAAAATGAATTTACCGTTCGTTCGTTTGCTATACCCTGTAACCATTAAAACGGTTAAAAGGGGCATCCCCAAATAAACATTGAACACAAATGATTAATCGAGCCATTGTCATCTATTTACAGAACAGATCTAATCGCCTTAATCTCGAGGAATGCAAATCTGTGATATAGATATCTATTAAGATCGGACAATGAACACTCAAGTTATTTAAGAATCAATATTCCATAATGTGGAAGAACGGAATAAGGCAGCAAAACCTTGAAAGCTTGCTGTCTGCTTTTAACGTAGCCACAGGGTGTCTATGATTCGTGCACTCTTTACTCGAACACTTCTACTTCCTGCTGTTAGCAGTTGGAAGTTGCCAGTAATTTGGTCATACTCAAAATGTGCCTGTAATTTACAGCACATTCTTTGAGAGGAGCGAACAAGCAAATAAAACATTGTGCCAAACGCGCCCACAAAATGTTTTGACAGCCAAGCGACAAGCGACAAAACGACAACACGACGATAGGGAAACATTGAGTATGTTGTAGTATTCCAAGTTGAAAACCTAAAAGCCAAATAGACCATGACGACAAGCGTTGTTTCGGGGGCCGTCGCATCGCAGCCAGTTGTTGTAATGGAAACTTACATTTGGGTGTGTTCTGTTGTTCTGCTCCTCACTCATGAGACAATAAAAAATATATATATATACAAAACAACAGAAATACAACAAAGTTGTGTTGTAGTCAAACGCAACGTGCAGGGCGGCAGTTAACTAAAACTTATCCGCGTGTGTGCGCGCGTGTACTTAGATTAACAGGCTGGCGGCTACAAGCGGCGAGGGGGTAGGTGCGGTCGGGGGGGCTGGGCGGACATGTGTGTCACACAGCAGTCAGAGCGCCGCTCACCGGAGACAAACGCGACACTCATTCGGCCACGATGGCATATCACATTTCAAATGCGCAAACATTTAAACGTGCCAAATGCCGCGGGAGGCCTCTGGCCGTAGCCGCAGATGGAGCCCGAGACGGAGGCGGACACGCAGCCGCTGCCGGAAAGTTGGAAAGAGACGTACCTGACGCAGGTGCGTGATGCACTTACTCGACTCGAGCTGTGTTTTTTGTGACTTACTTTGTTTTTTTTTTTTTTTTTTTTGTTTGTGCTGCAGTTGGGGCTAAGAAAGCTTTGTATGCAACAAGTGGAAAACACGTTGCATGAGCTAATTAAGATACGCGTGTTGTTCTCTTCAGTTAGAATGCGCAGCTCACAATCAATGGGCTTAATTTTTAGGTTTTTTTTTGTAGCTGTTCAATCGTTTCGTTTGAATGCACGCGACATTGACTCACCTGAAAAGAAATGGAGGAAGCACACAATTTGAGGTTAGCTTTAATGCAACATTTTCGAGCGTAAATTAATCGACATACATATATACGAAAGTAGATTAAAATAATATTAGTAAGGCCTTTGTGCGCAACGACGGGGTAATAGGTCGTTTGTGAGTCAGTCAAATTAATAGCTCAAAATGCATCGTATATCATGAAAAGTGCTATTCAAGAATATTATATTTTATATAACTTAATGTGCCCCGCTTGCCTTTTGCAATTGTGTCAAGAAATGTATAACTTATAGGGGAGAGGTATAGACATACACACTTAGATATTCCCATAACAGAATAACTATTTGTGAAAATGTATGTAACAGGTAGAAGGAATCATCTCCGACCCCATAACTTATAAATATTCTTGATCAGCATCAATAGCCGAGTCGATCTAGCTATGTCAACCTCTCTCCGTCCACATGTATGCACGCGGGGATTTTAGAACCTGTGAAAGCTGGAGACTTGAAATTGGACGTAGGTCCTCCCATTGCCCGCGCTGAGGCAACTTATCTGCCAGAGACATCCCCTAAAAATCTTGTTCTTAATACAGGCAAAACTTCATACAACCTAAAAGACTACATATTAAGACAGCACAAATCGTTTTTTATTGATATTATTTATCAATGATAATAATCAGTAAAATAGCCTTAATAAGTCGGAAGTAAACTTTTGCTGATATCATCGTGAATACCTGTGTCTCACTGAGAAAACTGCCATTTAACGAGTGTCTGAAGTTTTTTGTTCAGTTTTCTAGCTATGAAGCTGCATCAGGTGCATGTGGGCGGCAGCACCTACACGCTATATTAAAAAAAAAAAGTTAAATAAATGTAAAAAATAAAAATCAATGAAAAGCCACCAAAATGCCGACAAACGAAAGCGAAAATTGCCGTTGTTGCTGTTGCTGTTGTTGTTGTCGTAGGCTGGTTTCGCTTTTTAGTTAATAAGATAAATTTGCAGCCGCTGTCGGCTTAGGTTTGAGGAGCTGCGTCAGCTCCGATGTCAGCGCCATTGTTTGTGTCTAAGGCGCTTAACATATTTCACGCTTTTCTTTGCCCCGTGGGCGACATGCAAATTGAATGCGAGACAAACATATTAAACATGCAGCATACAACAACAATACACAAATAGTTGTTGTCAAACCACGAGGGCAGTTCGGACGGTAATAAAATGATATTAATTTTTTATGAATTCTAATAGAAGTCAAAGTAACCATAATACTTGGCCCACAAAAGAAAGTTATTATACTGCTAAAAGCTGCCAAAAATCTTGCATAAATCAAACGATTAAAGACAATCGCCATGTGGAACTAATGCTCAGGGTCTTATGAACAAATGAGTATATTATATCATTATATGCATGTTGATTCATAGTTCTGGGGCATTTCCGCAATTTGTATATTCATATATATATATAATACATTTATTTATCGCAAGTTGTATATTTAAATAAATCTATCTATTGGCAAGAAAAAACTATACAAATATTTGCTTTTAAAGAACTATTTGAATCAGATATATATATAACCGTGTTATCGATTTATCATGTTATATAAATAGCTCCATTCACTGTGTGCCCTTACACATATATGTTATAAATAAATAAATAGTCTTATTTGATCAAATTGCCTTTTGCTTAATCGGTGCACATACATATGTATATGTGTATAAAAGCTTATTAAAGAATTCTCAATGAAGAGTGACATTTTTAAACATTTAAAATTCAAACCCGTTTACGAATTGTTTTGTGTGTTTTATTATGAAGCATTTTGCATGACATATGCATGCTCCAACAGTTTCCGTAAATGTTTGCATATTTTATTTTGGTGGTACAATTTATGGCTCTCTGTTGAACCCCCGCTCCTGTGTTTAGGGGGATGGCGTCATAATCAACGGCCAACTGATTGCATTGCATAAACATATTTTTACTGACAAACAGAAAAACCAACAACGTTGACAAATTGCAATATTCATATTTTATATTGATGTTGAGTTTCAGTTGCGTTGGAATTTGCATTCTAAATTATATGCAGCCAGGGGAGCCCATAAAACGAGCGTAAAAATCAATTATAAACTGCCCATAAGCTGTCGTAAAAAATGATTTCAATACATGCTGTGTATATTGTTTGCGTGTTAAACTCCCACGAGTAACGCCCCCGACTTTGACATTGAAGTTGCCACATGGAACAATAAAAACAAAGGCAACAGTTTACACAAGCAGAAACATGCTCCATACTGTTGAATGGCTTTGAATATCGTTTATCGACGGCTTCGACGACAGATTCGTGATGACAGATTGCTATCGTTGGACCCCAGCCTCGATTCTCTCAGTGTCATTGCCAGGAAATACTCGTTACTAATTGTCGCGAGGCAACGGCAAATACATTGTTCACTCGAAACTCATAACTTTCAGCAATTTTGATTTACTCACTCGAATTAGAACTGTCATTTGTAGGCGACCTAGTCATGTCCGTTTGTATGTATGAACTGGTCAATCTAAGAATCTATAAGAGCTACAGACTTAAATGTAGGTTCTCCTAGCTTCCATGTAGTCGAACTTGTTACAAATCATCGATAACTTGCAATTCTGCCATAAAATCGATAGTAATCGATATCGAAATTATATTTTTAAGCATATCTGGCAACTGTTTATACCTAGGGGCGCAAAATTTGATATGCAGACTCTGGCATAGTATAACATATCCAGAATATTTCACTTTTTAAATACCTCCCCAACCAATTGTTGATGCCTTCTCTTGGGCACACATTTACATGCCATATTTATGACCCTAAAAGTTTCATAAAGATCGGACAATAAAAGCCGAAGTTTATCTCAAAAGCATTTTCCATAGTGTGGGGCCAAGGGAGGTAGCAGCGCAGCCGCAGCAAACGGCATGCGTGCGTGTGTGCGTCTGTGTGATTTAGGATAGAATGTTTGTAACTGCAGCTCAACGCGGGGTTATGGGCGTCTCCTAGTTGGGCACTGCCGCCTACAGCACTTTTAATTGTTTTAATTGCAAGTACAAAAAAAAAACAATTATTTTAACACACCAGAATGTTTTGCTTTAGTTAATTTCGCAATTACAATGCTTCCATATACATAAATACATATCATCGAAACAAAACACACAGAGCAAATAGTTTTGGGGTTAAATTATTATTTAATTACTTAAAATGAGAAAATATGTTTTATGGCTTTTTTGAAGCCAAAAAGTTTTCGAGATGTGGTCAGTCAGAAAATGTGGAAGGAAGCAGGAAGCCACAGCAACATAGAGGCAAACAACATCTATTCATCTATTTTGCCCACAACAATTTATGTGCATGTGTGTGTGTGTGTGTGTGATCGGACGCCAAAGTTTATTTTACACAAATTAGGCGAGGCATCACATAAAAACAAAACACATAAAATATACATATATAGTTTTCCGGCAGTTTGCAGATTGTTTTCACCAAAGAAAAAAAAATCCTTTTCAATTATAACTTTTTCATGCGAAACATCATGTAAACATAATTTGTATATGCTTAAATTGTAAGTATCTAAATGAAAAGGTAAAAAGCAAGAACGGATAGCTTCGGCACGAAGAGTAAATACCCTGGCTTGGAAGCGCTCTTCTTTCTGACCGATTGTTCGATTGAAGCTTCAAGATACTGGAAACCCGAAATCCATTCTGTATAAATACTATTTTTTCGACTGAATCTTCCTATACAGCCTTATAACATAGTAGATTTTGATAAAATGTTGTTGATTTGTTTGCCAAGTTTAGTCGATATATTGAGAAACGAACACTTTTTCAAACAAGAACCAGAACTTTATATTCGAGCGATCGTTCTAATGACATATTCATAGTGGTCCGATCCGGCTGATGCAGCAAAAGGAGGAACCTGATGATAGCTGGAAACAAATGGCTATATCGACTCGGTTGTTTATACTTATCAAGATTTAATGTATACATATCTTTTTTATGGAGTCGGAGAAGTTCCCTTTATTACATAACACATTTCGCGAAAAAATTCTAATACCTTCGACAAGCATATAATAAACACATGAATCCTACAAATTAAATATTCTTAAAGTAAGATACGCCTTGCGGATACACTAGATATTAGGGGTGGTTGGATATTAGCATGTGTTCAACTCGAGCACAGTTTAATTCGAGCTTAGACACTAAAAACAATTATAAAAATTGTTAACAAAAACAAATGACAAAGACAAGACAAGATAACAAGTTCTAAGAACGGTATCTGAATAAAAGTCAAAGCAGAGCAGCTACTAAAGCCGCTGAAGTTGAAAGTGAATTTGAGGCATTCACGCAGCCAGCGCGACAGCAAATTAAATGCTCATTAGCATATTCTAAGGAGCCAACTGATACACCCCGATAGACAGAGGGGACAGACGGATGCGGCCACGCACGATTTCACAAGGCAGGCGGGCTGGCAGGCGGGCAGGCAAGCTGGCTGGCAGGCACGCAGGCAGGAAGTCGATTCCGGTGGCGATGACGACGCGCCGTCAGCGATGAGAGCATGAGTTTGAAGTTGACAACAAAGCGTTGGAGCCGCCTCAAAGCGGCATGGCTTAGCCGAAAGCTGAGAGCTGTTGGCTTGGGGGGATCGTTGTTTTTGGAGTTGGGGCGAAATAAATTAATTTGCTTTACTTTACGTTGTATTTATGCCCCGTGCGAGTAGCCCTCCTTACCCTTGCTGCGCCTGCCCAACGTAGCTGCTCTGTGGCACATTGTTTGGCATATTTCATCGTATGCTCCTCTGCTCCAGTGCCGGCCTGGCCTGGCCAGGGACTTGGAGTTCTATGCGGTTCCTTTGCGTGTCATTCAATTTACATTAATTTAGTTGATGTTCCAGTCGCGGCTGAGGGCGGCACTTTGGCAGGGGCGTGCCTTGGCAATTTGATTAGCCAACCGGGCTAGCGGGAGAGAGAGAGAGCGGGCGAGCGGGAGCCATAGCGACAGTGAGGCAAGAGAAATGGAAACGTTCGTCTGTTAGACAGTTTGTCAATCAATCAATCGCTGGGCGTGGCGTACGCATCTTTGCCCGACCGTGTGTCCAACTATGCGCCGGAACACTTTAAAGGTGCTTTCTTTGGGTATTGGTGCAGGCTGGAATGCGGGTTCCCAAGTCGACCTATGGGCGTCTCAATGTCTGGTGGTGGGTGGCATATTACACGAAAATGTGAAAATTTCGCGGTCGGGTCAATGGCCCCTCTGCGCTGTGCAACACACAGTGGTACCTTACCATGTGGCAAAGAAAAGCAGCGCAGTCAGCATTAAAAATTCTGCGAATACGTTTAGGCAAAAGAAAGCGAGCGGACAGGCGGGCGGACGTTCTTTCAATCTGACTGGGGGGAGAAGGTGGGGGGGTGGGGCAACTGACTGTCTGACTGGCGATTCAAGCGAACTCATCCAATTCGAACGAATCGCAAAACAGAAATCGCGGTTTCGTCAATGGAGAGTGCACATGAGTCACATGGTTAACGGGAATGGGCCAAGGGTTTCGCCAACCTCCCGACTGCCGAACCGAAAGTGTGAGAAAAGAACCGCAAACAGTGCACTGGGGGAACGGTTTGAGTGTGTGTGCGTGTGTGTGTAGCCAGTCATAAATTGCGGACGTCAGCCAAAAGATACAAATGTATCTACAAGTAGCTCGGCGAAGTGCAGCGCACAAGCTGCACGCTTACTACAAAAGTTGCTTTCATTGATGATGGTTGTTCTGCCAAAAGATTTTAATTGGTTTCCCAGTTCGCCCAGTTTTGTATGAAGTTTTTCTTCTACTTTGTGAGCTTTATCAACAAGTTTTCATCTCTTGTTTTCGCCTATACAACTACTATTACATAGATACAACATCTTGAAGCTTTTGCACTCATTTTTTGTTGCACTTTTGTTTATAACTCGAGTTTACCAAAATGTTTAATTTTATTTCTTTGTCGCTTGACCGCGCGCACATATTTAAGTCAAGGACGTGACTTTAGTAGCAAGTTTTGCCCTTCGGCACTGCACGCACTGCTACTGCGATGGTTGGCATCGATGTCTTCGATGAATGCCGCTTTGACCGCAGGCACCCGGCGCTGTCACACTTACAGCAACAGTTTTTGGCCATTAGACAAATATGCCTCTGATTTCTGCCAAATAATTGGCCATGTTTGTCACGCTGCGCAATCGTGTAGCAGCAACAACAAGCTGAGCAGCAAAAACATCATCTTAACTCACATTTGCTATTTGATTACCCCGCATGAATCTATGAATACAAATGTACAACACGGCCAGCAATGTATATCAAGTACATTTTCCAGATGCTTATCCTGCTAAGCAGATTCTACGCACGAAAATGTATATATATATATATATATATATATATATATATTCTTTTTATAAATGTATATATAAGACTGTCTGTCCTTGACTGACGGCCTGCACGACTGATTGATTGGTTATTACCCATTATCAATACACAGTGCGCTACTTGGCAGTTCGCTACTTTCGGAAAATGCGTGAAAAACTATTATGTGAATTTAAGAATGGTTAAAAATAGTATGGTTATATATATTTCAATTTGAGCGATACCTAGATCAATTTATCATTAGTTTTAGCACATTTGCATTCTTCAAAAAACTTTGTTTACGACTTACTGGAAAGCAAACTTGAGTTTCTCGCCTAGTTTTCACACTTACGGGTGAAATCTATATAATCGGTGAAACTCAAAACGTTCTATTGTGATGAAGAACGATTTAATTAAACATATTTGTACAGGCAATCGAAGGAAAATTTAACTTTTGCCCATGTAATTTAAGACCAATTCCGTGGCTTTTATTGAATTGTTTTCACATTCACCACATCAATAACTCACAAGCCAAAGGACCTGAAAGCCAGTAAACAGCTGGACATCTTTCGTTGTCGCTTATTGTTGACATATTCATATCAATGGATGGACATTGGCAGGCGCCAGTTATTGACACACATAATGCAGTCCAAATGAGACCAGCATTTGCACTTGTCACAAAGTCGCATTGCTTTCTTTACGTTTTTTTCCGAGCAGCTCCCGTGAGCAGCTAAGCATTTGGATTACAGTGTTGACTAATGCCATTGTGTGCTCAACATTTGACTACGTTCGTTTTCTTTTCTTTTTTTTTTTTCTTTTTGTATTTTCATTTTACATTGCTTTGTGACGGCAACATTTGCTCAGGTGCTAGCAATGCATTTGAGCGGGGCCAAGAGTAAATACCTAATTGGAAATTGGCACACCTGTCGTGCCAGAGCAAAGCTCCGGACGGGCTGACAATTCGAAAAGCTGACCAATCTATGATTGAATTGCAGTTGGCATAGTACTCAAAGCATCAGCAATTCGATTAATACCAACATTGCTCAATGGTTCAACAATTCAAATTTAATACATATTTAAGTTCGCATTCGACTTCTGCCTCTTCTGTTCCCTTGTCCCCAGCATCCACAGTTTGACAACAAACGAAGCGCATTGAAATTCAGATTCAAACAAGATTTTTATTCGCTTTCCTTCAATCGACAATCAGCAATCGATTCAGTTAAAGGGGCTTGTTCATCGATTCAAGTTCAGAGTTGAGCTCTGGTCTCGCGATGTGAACTTGGGCGAAAAATAAGCGAGTGTAATCTAGGCGGAAGTGTCCGACTAGGCGATACCCTGTCGCTATTTCAAAATCGATACTACTACGAAACGGGACGAGATATCAAAATAAAGTTGATACACCAGTTCTACATGTGATGTGCAAGAATGTATTTAAAAAAATTCAATCAAATTTTAACTGTTAAGATAAAGGGGACTAGTTAGTTATGGTTTTTAGTTAGAGGGTAGCTTTGGAACACACCTTTGGGATATATGGTATTTTTCTGTACTATGCAGAGCATTGGAACGCCAACGTTTTGATGTACATGCAATTTCCAAAATTTGGCAAAACGTCGGCCAAACGGTCGTCAGCCTCGATTACAAATGCCAAAACTTATAATTGAAATGTTGAAATGCAACTGAAACACAAACGCAGCTACACGTGCCATTAAAATATGCATTTCAATTTCCTGCAGCAAAATACACGGCATTTAGCTAAGCTTTTGACTGACATGACAGCAGTTGAATACCCAGCCTAGGGTCAGCTAATGTGGCTGAATGAATGTGGCAATTAGCTGTCGCTCTGCTGGGCAGTCAATTTCATCGTCTGGCAATCAATCAAAGAAAGCTTTTCAATGCACTTCAAGACAATTCTGCAGCAATTAGAAATGTTAATGACTCTGGCTGAAGGCTGAGAATCTGTTATAAATGAGCTCTGGACATGCACGGCAAAATGCCAGGGAGCAGAGAGCACGAGAGATGAAAATTATTGGAAAATAGCCACATTCTTATGCTATTCGATCAAAAGACTCCAAATGTCAAATGGATGATAATTTCTAGAAGACAAACAACTTAGAACGACCGCAAGTAGAGTTGGAAGCTGGAGAGCTCAAAGAGCTACACGACGGCCAATGCAGCGATTGCGATTGCGAAAACTGACGCAGATCACGCAAATCTTGCTCACCCAGAGCGAACTTAAAAAGGGAACAACAACTGTCTGTCAACAACAACACCAGCAAGCACAGGGCCCAAGCTGAACGCTCAGCATTCAAGGCTAATTGTGCAATAATTTATGAAATGGCAACACAAACAAAGCAACCAATTTAAATACGAATGTACATATGGCATTTATATACTATATATCTCTATATATGTATATGTACATACACACATGTGTGTGCTTATTTCAAGAATACAATGGACGGCGGCAGCGGCAGCAAAGTTGGGGCGAAATAATTGAGAATAACTCTAAGAGAAACGTTTTAAAACATTGAATTAAGTCATTAAATATATATGTATATATATAAGTGTGTATATGAAATATAGTCATAATGATTATTAATATACCCTGTAAGCTGATTATGCAAAAGGGTATAAGAGAATTGTGCAATGTATGTCTATATTTCATTATCTCTTTTGATAGCGGCATGTTCCAGAGGGATAACAACCACGAGGCTTGTATATCCACAGCGAGTCTGGATAAAGAGCCAACTAACGCCCCTTCCGGAAATATATTTTATTTATACATATTATCTGATAATACATATATCGCGGAACCAAAACTGCCTCGATACTCTCACAAGCGGACCTACCTCAAAGTGGGGGACCCGGGACCCACATAGATCCATTACAAGAAAATATCAATTTTAGTCAACCCCAGCTTTCTGTCCAATATGCCGTGGAGGTATTCTGAGAGGCTCCCAATCAGAAGAACGCTTGTGTGACTCCATCGGGCATATATTTTCCTGATCAAGCTGAGTCGATCAAGCTATGTCCGTCTGTCCATCTGCTTGAGAATGCGCCGATTTCGGAACTTTATATCTACAAATATATTCTCAATGGCGAACTAATATACTCGGTTTCCCTTTTGTCAACCGGGTATATACATATGTACATGAATTAGCTGGTTTGACCAGGGCCAGGGCTGCCAGGGCTGGGTACTGGATGAACAGCTCTCGCTTGTGGCCGAGACAATGTGCAAAACATAGCCGCAATTAAAAGCCGACAAATGCTATGCGAGTTACTTAAAAAGCTATCACATTTTTGTTTTCATGTTTTTTGTTTTTTTCGCTCGACCATTTGGCAATTTGGCAAATACTTTTAACAACGCTTTATGACTAAACGCAAATGTGGAAATGAATTAAAAGTTGGGCACGTACAACAACAAGCCGAATATTGCAAATTAAAAGCAAAGTCTAGAGACTTTGAACATATGACACCGAAATGTTAAAGCAATTAAATTTAATGATCCAAATGAAAAATGCAGGCAAAATAAACGTAAATTGATTTTTGGAAAATTATAAACAAAACGCAAACTGCCCAAAAGCTTGCCAATTGAGAGCCACAAAAACCGACGTACCGCCAACTGCACCGCTGCCAAATATTTAAACGCTGAACTCTCGATCCGCACACACCAAATAAACAAATAAAAATGAATATAATGAAAGAGTATCAACAACAAAAGCAACAACAACAGAACTGAGAACAACAATTGGATAAGCTTCCGGAATTAAAGATTCAGCAACAACACGAATTCAAATCCGTTTTTGGCAGCTGGCTACAAACTTTGTAGGTTCAAGGCGAGAACTCGATTCAAAATTCAAAATTCATCAAAAACGACGAGAAAGCTGGTCAACTGGTCAAGTGGTCAACTGGTCAAGTAGTCAACTGGTGGCGGGTGACGTCTGCGACGCCCTCTGTTGCGGATGCGAAAGCATTTGGCCACTAGGGTTCATGGTATGGCAAACGCCCAATTAGCTTTGGGCAGTGAAAAAGGCGACATCCAACGATTCGCAGCGCGGGGCCGACAAACTCGCCATTGCCGACAAGCACAGTGGTGCTGCAATCATGCCGATCAAATGAAATTCCTGACAGAACACCCGAAAAAAAACCGAAACTGTCGCTGTTTATGCTCACATGTTGTGCTTGTATTCGTTCTCTGCATATTCGGGTGATTCTGAATGCCAAATATCAAGACAACATTTATTTACATATATAAAACTGTTTGTCCCGACTTACTGACTGTTGGCTGATCAACTCAAAGCCCAAACTGTAAGAGCTATGTGACGAATTCCACCCGCAATTGTGGAAAAGTGGTGGAAAGAAAATGTATTCAACGTGTTTGTTCACACGCCATTCAGACTAATTTTTTTAAAAATTCACTAACCTTGGTGAAAATAGGGATTCAAGGTTGTTTGTGTTTGACCGTCTAATCAAATGAATGTGTGTTTTACCGATTTTCAAATCCCCAACAACTTTTTCCTGTCAATTTGATTAAGCTTGCCAGTATCTATCTGTAAGGGTGTCTAAGATGTGATAAGACGACTTAGGCGAATTCATTCCACTCAGTGGAAATGAGCGTTGAGGGTAGAAGGGAAAGGCTTAATTGAAAAAATCGGGCTAAGTCGGACAACGAGAGTATCAATAAATCAATTTATATAATATAATATACAAATATAAAACAATAAAATAAGCTAAACTATTAAATAAAATGTTTGTCTCAGCTAAAGAAAGGAACATATTTAAGAGGCTATTTTTCGGAATATAAAAAAGGAGAAAAGTCACCCGATATTTGTACCAAAGGGTATGCCGAAGTCGAGCATTGAAAATTGACATACTTTGAACTTGTTGCCTGTCGCTGTCTGCTGTCTTGTTTGACAAATTATGAACACGTTTTTGTATTTAAATAATGATTTCGCGTAGTTGTTGATCTTTCGATTTTCGGTGCGTCGAACTGCCCCTCGGAGCTGTTGATAAGATCGATTGCCGATGTCGCCCCGATGACGACACACAGAGATAGACCTTCGATTTTTCGCTCTGTCACTGTCACTGTCGCTGTGACTCTCTCGCTGCCCAGCCGAGAGGTGGGGGGTGGGGGGCGGGGGCTGAGTAACGTTGCCATTGAATTGCATTTGAAAAGTCAATTTCAGTTGCGGACGTTCAACGTTATGTTGGGACCAAATTAAGATGCGGCTATGCGATTAAGTAGGCTGTGCCAAAAGTCTGTGGTCAGTGCTCAGCTCTGGCTCTGGCACACATCGATGCCAAAGTGCAATGAACCACGTTGAGAGTTGAAAAGTCGAAAGGCAAACAAATTGAGTTGATGCCCACAGATTATACAACAAGCAATTCGCATTCGAATTGGAAACGAAATTAAAATTGGGCTTTGACATTGTCAATTGGCCAATGGACAATGAGCTTGTGGCCACACACAGCGCTGATCGGTGAACGCTGATCAGAGATCTTAACACTTAACACTTGCCGCTGACGGAGTCGACCGAGTGGTCAACAGGTTGATTGACCAGCAGCAGCAGCAGCTTCAGCAGATAATTTGTATCTGTATCTGTGTATTTGTATCTTTTGCTTATGAATCGCCAGCAATTTTGTGATAATGCAAAAGTGAAAGGCAATTGTTGATTTGCCGATCTGTCGATTGAATGCTTTGACCAGCAACTGTTTTTGTTGTTTCTTGAATTGGTTTTGGGGCTGTGACCCACTCCGGTCGAGCTGGGTCACAAGCGCTTGTTGGAACCTGTCGAGTCAGCCAGCCAATCCTATATATTCGGGGTTTTTACATTTTACACCATGGCTAAGGGTCTCTCATTTGTTTGCAATAATTATAACCAAAAGCCAAAAAAAAAGCGGACAATAGATGAGCTAAGCAAAAGATAGCCAGCCTGTCAGTCAGTCAGTTAGACAGAGGCAGGCCTTTCAGGGCCGTGTCGCCTTTGCTGCATCCCTAGAGATGAGGATGACTCAGTCGTGAGATGTTTGTGAGATAATTTTAGCTTGCCATGTTCTGCCGAGCAATAAATGCCATCACATACACACACATACGCACAGCAAATGCTTAGCAGCCGGTACAGTGAGTCATGGCGAATGGCAAAATGGCGAAATGCGATGCAACGCAGTTAGTTTTGGCAGCAACAGATAGAGACAGCGACGGAGACATATGCTTATACCGCATACTGAGAACCAGATACAGTTCTTGTTCTTGTTATTGTTGTTGTTGAAGTTGATATACAACATCAAGTTGTCGCACGGCATGACTCACAGACGCACAGAAGAGGAGGGCTAAGTATTATTGACCACCCGCCAGAGCTGTCCTCTGCTGGCCAAAAACTTCCATAATTGCTTGTCTAATGCTTTATGGCATATGCTTACCTGCAATGAGAACAAAACAAAACAAAAATAATTAGAACGTTGCTGCTTACAGTGGAATTATATATAAGATTAGATTAGCTTATGCGATTGCTAACTCTTGAGACTGTAACCCCAAAGTAGTGCACTTTAACTGTGACTATTGGAAATGTCGATTTAAGAAATTGATAGGAGCGGAGGTGGGAGTGGGAATACATCTGTGCTTCTTCTTGTCACAGCTAAGCGAATGGGAATGATATCCGAATGAATGAAATATTCTTAATCTGAGAATATCATAGGAGAACATATGTAAATACGAAATTTGAAAGCTCTAGATCTTATAATCCTCGAGATATGTCTTAAACAAACTTGTTTCAATCAATATTTATCGATTTGATAGAAAAGCAGCTAGGTACCCACAAAAATATAAGATCGTGCTGCTTAAGATACATGAGCATATATATTTATTGTTTCAATTCTTTAGCTTTTCGGTTAGAAAGCGTCGTTCCTATCAAGATCACTTTTCACTTGCACAAAGCTTTATGGCCTGTTCATTGCCCATTTAAAAGGGCAATACAATTATTCAACAATAGAATATTGAATATTTATTGTAACGTATTTACAAATAAATCAAAAGAATATGGGCAGTCAAGACAAGTACATTCGAAAAAGGGTCTGATTTATGAGCGCTGTTCTTATTGGGGTTATTTTTTCATTGCTCGGTTGAAAGTAAAAGTAAAAGGTACCATAGCTTGCGTGTGGGCATGGCATAGGCCCGCTGCCAAAACACTGCGGCTCATTGAAAAGTGAAAAGCGTCCGAGAAAACAATACGAATAGAAATAGAAAATGCGCAGTCTTTAACAAGGCGGCAACAGACTGACTTGAGACGGCGACTAACTAATTGTCAGACAGCGACTAAGTATACGACTGAAGAGACTCAAGACTTGCAAGTGAGCAAAAAGAGGGCAGGGTGGCAGGCTAATAACTTAGTCGAAAGAAAAGTGAAATGAGCAAAATGCTCATAAAAATAGAAATAGAAATGGACATGACAATGACAATGGAAATGGAAATGGAAATAGACATGGAAATGGAAATGTGAATATGGAAAGAGGCAAAACGAAATGAGGCCGTCGCGTAAATTACAAATCAATATGCGATACAATATGCATGGGCCAAACTAGGCCCATTTGGCCGGTCGAAAGCCTCGTGAATCGGCCACAACAATTGAAGCTCACCGGCTCACCAGGCTGTTGCCTGCCAGGCAGGCAATGAACCTCAGGCGAGGAATGCACTCATAGAACGCGAATGAAAATGAAAATGATGTTGATGTTGTCGTTGTCGTTGTCATTGTCGTTTTGCTCAAGAGTTTTCTTGGTAAATTGCAGCAGAAGCGCCTAAATCCAAATGCCAGCGACAAAGCGACGACAACAACTTTAATGATGATGTGCCACAAGCAGCAGAGCCAGAAGCAAAAGCAAAAACAGTTGGCATAGTAGTGGCAGGAGGCTGGGAATGTGCAACCATTTCATGTGTCAACAGCCACAACTGAACAGCAAATCTCGTGTTGACTATGGGCGTACAATAGTGCCGACTGCGCAATGCTCTGTTACCGGTATAATAACAAATTGAATCATTTGTCCTTCGCATAATTTGACTGGAGACTCCCTGACTCCCATCACAAGGCAGTGCCTAGTGACCTAGGTCATTTTCTCTAATGCACATATATGATTGTATATTCCAAGTGTATATACCCTTGTTCATTGAGTGAACAGGGTATAAAAAGAATAATAGTAATAATGCGCCACAAAGGTAGACGATGGCTGTAGGAGAAGCAGGCAAATGGCGAAGAAGCAGCAGCCCAAGAAGATATATTTGTGTTGCGTGTATCTGCGGCCAGCCAGCTAGCCAGCCAGCCAGAGATGAGGATGAAGATGAAGATGATGTCAATGCATCTCCGTCGTCTGGCCAATTCGCTGCCAAATTGGGCTGATCCGTTCAATGCCAACGATAAGATGACAGCAGCTGTGAGCTTTGATAAGACGGCCAATTCAAGATTTTCAATTCGTTTGCCGAATGCTATAAAGAGTCAGGCAAAAGGCAACGTGCTGCTTATGCACTCCAAATTTTCAATTTGTGGCTAATTACAGACATGAAATTTAAAATATGCATATGCTCTCGTATACCACGCATATATATCTACTAAACAGAGAGATACCCTAAATTTGATATGCAGATTCTCGAAAAGACTTAAATTATTTCATTTTGTGGATATCTCCCTTAGTTGCCTACAGAAAGAAGCTGGCTAGAGTTTGTAAGGCTAGCTCGACACGCGCTTAGGGTAACTCCTAGTCTGGCACTCCCGACAAAACCACTTTTACTTACTTATGTTTGTTGCTTGTTTTATTGTTTCACTTCGGCTGCAAAATGCAAAAACTTGAGGACTGCTATCGCTCGATGAAACGAACCGCACCGTGCTCCCTCACGCGGCTGACAGCTGTGTTGCTGCCGATATCAGAAATGTACAGCTGTATATGCCGCTCAATCAAAGCAACAGCAACAGCAGCAGCAGCAGCAACAACAACAACTCTGAGCTCAACTGGATCACTTAAAATGGCTGCCTTTTGCAAATGCCACCCAAGTGGCAGCCAGCGAAAACAAAGGCAAACAGCCAATTAATGAGACACTCGCCGTTCACAATGATGCGGATGATGCGAATGTTGATGAGGGGGAGGATGACTGCGATGCTGATGACGAGAATTGGCGGCATCGCGTCAATTGATTGGCATGGATTCAACGCATGAGCAAGCGCCTCGACGATAGGCAAATCTTTTGGCAATGATTGCTGTGCAATTAATGAATATTCACACAGCAAACCAGATTAAATCGTATTGCTCATTTCAATTATATTCGACTGCCTTTTTGCCCATTCTCATTCCATATTCCAGTTAAAATGAATGTAGTATCGACATTATTCATACACCAAGTATATGGAAGGCGACTTGCGCGAGTTTAATGAAACAAAGGCCATGTCACGTCTTCAAATGTCAAGCACAACATGATGCTAAAAGTGCGTCTAAAGCCGGCTAAGAGTTCAGCTTGGAATCAAAAAATCATATGCCATCTGAGAGCTTATCAACGGGTCCGCCATGCCAGATTGGAATAACAAATAACAATCGTAAGGTTTTCATTGAAAAACCATAATCATAATCATAATCAATAAGCCAGATTAACATAGAAGATGTTCCATATAAAAATAAAATTCGTTAGGGATTTAATTAATTAAAAGCGACTTTTGTCTTAATTTTCAAGTTGAAAGACGCCTGGCCAGATTATAATAATATAATTATTTGATAAATGTTTCCTTTATCTTAAAGCTTTTTTGTACCAACTTATCGTGCTTGCATTCTATAGCTATAGGGTATCTTGATCTCGTCAGCTTGGCTTTCCCTCAAATTTTCGCCTTATTTTCTTTGTCTGCATTTTCCTCCGTTTACATTTATGGTTGCAATTTACATTAATTTTTTGATTTACATATTTCTTTAAGCTGCTTCTGTATATTTTCCTTAACGTAGAGGGTATCTCAGAGTCGTTCCCTTTGGGCTGCGCACTTGTTTACCAGCAACTCTTGAAAAAGTTGCTGCTGTCGTTGGCATTGATAATGAGCATATTGTTATCGCGCATCATTACAAGCCATTACAAAGTCAAGCACAGCAGAGCGACACACACACACACACACACACACAAACACACACACACACACACACATACGCGCGCACTCACACACTCGCAATCGCACTCGCACTTTCTTCTTTGTTAATATTGCGCAAAAATATTTGCATAAACAAATCGCCTGTCAGTCAGAGCGCCCCGCAGCTCTCCAATTCTCTGTGAGATTCTTCAGCTTGGCCGCAAACTAGTTTCAATGGGAATTGAAATAAACAGCACGCAAGGGGGTGCATGAAAGCGGCGGGCGGGGCGGTCAGTGTACCTGCAGCAACAGCATTTAGAATGGGATATATCTGGACTGTTAACCCACCCAGTTGGACGGGTGTGACTGGGCCCAGTAAAAACATTGTCAATATAAATTTAGATTAAATATCAGCAAAGCGCAAAGCTTTTGACAGGTTTTGTTCTCAGTTGTCAACACACACACACACACACACACACTCACGCACACACTCGTAAATCGCATTCACATTCACAGATTCACAATCGAGGCTCAGATTTGTTGATGCGTGTCAAGAGAAGCGTGGAATGATTCTGCAGCGCGGCAATTCGCTTTGCGCCCCTCCCACTCCCTCCACTCTATTCAATTGTGCAGGCATTAGTATGATAAATGATATCAGGGCTTAGCTCGGGCAGCTATCGGGTTTACTCCGTTCCCTCCGCTCCACCTCTTCCTGCTCCCTCGATGGCCCGCGTCGTGCAGCGTTTATTGTTTGTTTTGTTCTTTGCGTTCGTTTTGTTGGGCGTTTAGCAAAAATTTATGTTCATACGCATTTTTTGCTGCTCCCCAGTCCCGGCACAGGCCGAGGCATAGTTCTAGTCCCAAGCCTGCAGTTCCGCCGGTCACGGCTTTGGCTTCGTTTAGTGTGATAGCATGCACTGAACGCGAGGGTCTAGCGAGGGCTGCTCAAAAACTAGCACTTAAATGAACTCTCCAGCTGGAACTAACTGGAAATGCACGTTTTGCTGGATTACGTATAATATGCAAAAACTGTGAAAATCGTTTTCTGCCCATATTCCACCTGTATTGGTGGATTTTCAAAAATCATTAATAAAAAGCTGATGTAATTGGGAAGTTATGAAAAAAAACTGAATGTTTCTTTGGTTTCTGCTTAATCTACGAGCTTGTAGCCTGATTCAATTTTATCTTTTATTTAACTGACATTTATTTGTTCTTTTGTGTAGAAACCCAGGATCAAATATCAGGTATGGATCGGCATGAAACAACTTCTCTGCATCTAAAATTTCTCTACCATAGGATTGTGCGGGTGGCAACAAAAGTGAGTAGGTGCGCGTGGCACCTTTTTTTTTTTTGTAATTGCCTGAGCTTGGTGCCAATTACACAAGTAACTTAGATGCCGATTGCATGTTTAAAATATATGTTATTTGAGCCGGGCAATGCCGGGCACAAGCTGCTGGTATAAATATAAAATGTATGCATACATATTAATCGAACGATCCGCAAACCAACGCACAAGCGCACTATAATCGAAGTCCCCGCGCCGCGTCCCTATTGCCAATTTAGGAAGGGTATTTGAATTGATATAAATTACGAATCGCTTGAAGCGTCGCTTATTTCCGCACTGGACGAGTTTTACGAACAACAAACAAATTGTTGGACTTAAGCTAAACACACATTCTGGATATACAAAACAGCAGAAGCTATATCGATGCCATTTCCTGCTGCCGAATACCAAATGCGAAACAGCTATGAACATCGGGTGGAACCGACTGCGGCATGCTCTCTTTGCAGTCCGATTAAATCAGTCCAAAAGGGGCTTCTCGATGTGACTCTTGAACTTTAAGTTCTCATTAAATTTTAGTTTAACTTAGTTTGGCTCGACCTCAGAGGTGGCCAGGTAGCAGTCTACCTGCCATATTTAGAGTATATTCCCAGTTTCTAAGTAGAAAACTAATATACTCGATTTTCATTATAAGCCTTGTGTAAAAGTTCGTAAAATTATAAACAAACTCAAAATTAATTGATAAATAAATTAAATTGATGTTTAAATTATGTTACAATCATATTAAAAGAAACACACACACACACACACACATGGCAGGCGTATTAAAAATTTAAAAATCTGTTAGCCGAAGGACGGATAAAGCCAATATTTACACATAAAAATTTTATGCAAATGACAAACAACGCCCAACGCGACGCAACAATTCAATTAGCAGATGAATTATTTTTGCTGGCGCATAATTTATGTAAAGTTTTGAGCCTAACTCCCCTCCCCAGCCACAGCCTGCAGTGGAGCCAGAGGTCAGAGAAAAATACAAATACAAAAAAAATACACCACAAAGATTTCAATTTCAATGAAAACCAAGGTCCAGAAGTCGAAGCGACCACTGCCTCAACTATGGAAACAGACAAATAAAGTAGAATAAAATAACAAAGTTCAAGGCAATTTACAGAAGGAAACACAATGGTAAAAGAAACAATAAGATTAAATACCCTTTATGAAAGAATGAAACATTAAGATAACATATTATGACATACGACATATGTATATATCTTGAAAAACAAATAAGTTCTTCATACGAAAATTCAGTTTTCGAGAGATTCTTCCTATTTACAAGTTATCAATACATAGATATGACTTTGCTCTTATGTTGGAAGAATAATGAAGCTCACAAATGCCAAATTTGTTAAAGATATCATGAAGAATATAACTTCTGTTATACGTTACACATGTCGTGACAAGCTTGTAATACTCTTTTCAAGGGTATACAAATACTATTGTTAAGTATACGAGCATTGGGACAAGAAAAACGAAACAAATCGAAGGCCGAAAATCATATAAATCAATAAAGAGGAATACAAAACAAATCACCGCATTTAATATTGATTGAAAACTGTGGGAAATCGCAGTAGCAATGACAACCGATAAAGCAATTTCCAACACCAACTCGACCCAACCCGAGCCCACTTCGCCGAACCATATAACAATGTGCAGCTAACAAACAACAAACAACAAATTGATTTACAGAATTTAGTTAAGCTGAAGAGAGAAACACAACGCCGGGCTGTCTGTCCAATGGGTGGATGCCACCCACACCTGGCGGGGATAGGGGGAGATGTGTGGTATTTTCTGATTACAACGGCTCATTTGGCGCTCAATTAAGGGCATCAGTTAGAGCCAGAAATGGAGGGGATAAGAAGCGCAGCACAACAGGGTTAATAATTGGAATTAATTAAGCTGCACGCGGTAAGTGAGAAGATCTAAGCATCTACTCTATGCACAGTTGTAGCACGACTTTAAGATACCCTATGCTGTGTCCATTTAGATACACTAGGATATATGTACATTCATCTTTGATGCGAGTTTTAATGCAGCTTCATCAGCAATAAATTAAGCTCAAAGGAATTCAATATATAAAATAAAGTGAACAATTTGTAGAAAACTGTATAATGTTCCTTTTCCTTTGTTGATAGTAGAAGATTTCCCTTTGTTTTTTTTTGAACAGCGTTTGCCTTTATCAATAACAGGCTAACAAACAATGTCCAGATCTCACAAACTAAAAGACTTTCGAACCAGCAACAAGAACTCTCTTAGTTCTATGTAAAGGTTCAGTTGAAAAGTAGTGCATGGGCAAAGGTAAGATTTTCATCCAGCTGACTGCTGGGTATACACAATGCGCCAGTCTCCGCGGTCGGTGGGTTGGTTTTGCTCTATATTTGCATTGGCAGTCATTAGCACGGCTTGAGTAATGAGGTATAGATAACAGGTACTCAATAACTGGTTAGCGGCAGTCGGCACTTTTCAGCGTGAGATGCGCTCCGTGCCACACGCAGCAGCCGCAGCAGCTTGGCCAGAACCGCACAGCTTCTAATTGGTAACATGATTTGCGCCATGTCAGAAGGCGAGCGGAAGAAGGTTATCTAGTTTCCAAGCTGCGCGTGCATTATTTATCTCTCATAATTGCTGCTGTGGGGGAGAAATGTGTACGGCGTCTGATCGACCTGCTCAGCATATGACTTGCAGAAAATATGTGTTGAACAGGCGCGTGGCAAGCGGAACGGCTAATGCAGCTTGGCCGCAATTGAGGTCGCGTTTTGGCCAACAAAAAATATTAACAAAAAACCAGGCCTAGTCAAGCGGCAACTTAATTAACTTAACTAGGTCACAACTAGTTAAAAAAAAGAAGAGAAAAACGTTCAAAAACATATTTTCACATGAGTTATGTCGTAGTCAGTCAATATGTGACACAGTGCGAACAGGAGTCAATAGGAGCGACGACAGATTTGAAGGCAAAATATCGCAAAACGATTGCGACACACAGCCAAACATATGTACATACGTACATATGCACATACACATATGTGTCATACATATGCTAATGAATGGCACCGTTGACAGCTGATTAATTTGAAAACATCAACAAATGAACAGCAACATTTTGTTTGAAAACTATTCGGCTTTTAAGCGTCGCCAAACAAAAAAAGATAAATAAATATAAACCGACGAAACAGTTGGAGGGTGCGCTCTGATCGACTAGGAGATACCCTAGAGCATATAGACAAGAGGCAAAAGTGCAGAGCATCAGCATGACATTCAAGTAGGCGCACATACCCCAATCCAGGGAATATTTTCAGTGCAACTTTAATGTCCGGCAGCGCTTACAGCTACCTGCGCTGCCCTCTTTACGTACTCGCTTTAGGTACAGGGTATATGAAAGAAACAAACAACGAATTATCGACGACTCTAAATGATGTCTAATGCAAAAGGTTAATGTTAACATTTGCCTAATATTTCGCAGCTGCCTCGAAGTCGAGTGTTAAAGTTCAGACTTCCCCCGCAACACCCGCATGCCAAGGCGCCGCAACATTTGTCAAGCAAGTCAACTTTGACTTGAAGCATTTGCGCCTGCGCAATTGCGACGCCGTCCGGTCTGAGAGCTGTCCTGGCTGACGTGGCTGGGTGGTGCGCGGGGTGGGGCTGCGGCTGGTTGGCGGCAACGAGGCGCATGATTAATGATGAAAAAGTTCACAGCAATAAAAAGTTAAAACAAAAATAAACGAAAACAAAGATCAACAAGACTGCAAATGAAAAACGACGCCAGTGTTGAAAAACGCCACGATGATGACGATGACGATGACGATGAAAATAACAATGGCTATAACAATAACGATAAAGACAACGATAATGTCGTGTGTGAATTGTTGCAAATTGTCAACTAGGCAAAATGAAAATATTCACTTTTTGCTGCTTTTTTTTATTACTTTCACACATTAACCATGGACTAAATATCTGATACCCTGCAATTACCTATAACCAAGTTAAGGATCGTGAGCGACTTATTTTGAAAAATTATGTTATCAAATCATTCATTTGAGAATATATATGAAATGGAAAGATATGAAGAATAATAATAATTCAGATATCCTCATTAAAAAATTCTTATTACTTTTAACTCGTTCTTCTTGTTGTTTTAATACTAAAATTCAAAAAGAAGTTTATATTCTGGGAATTAAAAACTATTTCTCTTCTCATAGCGACAGGTCTTAGTCTCAATTCGTATTATATATAAACGTACATTTATACAGATATTAATGTACACATATTTTATGTGCTCTTCGCCTTAATCATTTCAAGTTTTACTTGATAGTTAATTGGATTTTATCTCGAACAATTGAAAAATCATACGCTTATCGATTCAGGGATTTTCCATTAATATATCCCGTTGTTAAGCCTTTTCACGCATCACAAAGAGCGTGTGCAAATAAAAATGGAAATTGTTTTACGTGTTGGCCAAAAAATATCGGTGGGTTTGTTTGATGGGGTTGCTCGCTTGGTGAACTTTCAAAACTTTTTAAGAGCGAACGGGGTATATGGGTTTTGTGAAATGTTCGGCTTAACTTTAGAGCTGACAGGTAGACTACTCCAGATATTCTCAAATGATTTCAAATTGGAAAAAATTGCAACAATAGTTATATATGATTAAGTCTTAGGGGCAAAGTCAAAGGGACTCTGCTCGAGCGATTCAATGAGACGGCAATTATGGTATAAACAGAGTGTTGCGCAGTCGCTTAGACCCGACTGCAACGTTCTTACCCGTTCGTTTTGTGTGTGTGTGTGTGTGTGTTATTGGACGGTTCTTTTTTTAGGCGCAATTTCCCCAAATGCAAAATCACGTAGACGCCGTGTCGAGCGACATGTGGAGCGACTTGTTCGCGCTTGTGTGTGTCTGTATGCGAGTGTGTGAGTGTGTGTGAAACTGTCATAAAAGTGAGATAAACATCTTTTTAACAAAGGCGGGCGGCAGCAGCAGCAACTCGAGCAGCGTCTGGAGCTGCGTGCTCAAGATTTACGGCTCGTTTCGGGCCGGGCCATCAAAATAGTTGAAAACAAAACAAAAAGCAAAAACAAAAAACAATTTACTTGTGTGTAAAGCCGGCAGCTGTTTAAAGCTCCAAGCGCTTGTTTTTTATGCGCGAAACATGCAAAATTTGTAGAAATTACATTGAGTTACATTTTATAGTGCGATGCAACAGCAACAACAACAACAACAACAGCAACAACAACAACAGCGAATGGCTGGTCAAGAGTTCAGCTTTGGGCCAACTCGCGACAACACACACACACACACACACGAGCACACACATACACACAGTTTTGTGGGCGACGCGCAAAAATTTGTTTACCTCGGCTTCTTCTTATTGTTGCAGTTGACATAATGCAAATGTATGTGGGAAGTAAGTGCTTTTTTCATGCATGTGTGTGCGAGTGTGTGTGCGAGTGTTAAGTTGATTTAATGCTGCTGCCTGTTGGGCTTCCCTTTTTTTTCGAGACTAGTTTTTCTAGCTTTTTATTTTTATCTATTTTTTTTATTTTTGGCAGCTATGCCTGGGATTCTAATGCACGGCCTCGCAGCGAATGCCGCCCCACTGCGTCCCCCCATTGATGCACAGAACGTGGGAAATTTAGCGGCGAGTTCAACTTGGTTCAGCTCCGTTTGGCCCAGCTCCCCATCATCATTATTGTTGTCCAGATCGTAAATAACAATTCGTTCGGGGCGCAAGATAAATCAGCATTGACATTAAACTAAAGTTATTTGTTTTTTTTTTTTTTTTTTTTGGTTTTATATTTGGCTTTTGTTGTTGCTCTTTTTATTTGTTTAATTTGTTCTTGATGGCCTGAGAACTATTTAAAAGCGATTATATTGTCGCTCTCGAATTATCAATTTCATCTGCAGAGAGTCTTGAGTCTCTCAAGAGTCTTGCTCCACATTATTCTGTCCCATACATAAGAAGAATTCTTCGCAGAGAAATCACTTTTTAGTTGCGTTTCGTGTGCGGAAATAATTTAAATTTCTACGCAACAAATCCACAATTAATTGCAGTAATCAGACACGTTTACACAAACAAAATAAATTCTGAAGAAAGTGTTTTTTTTTTAATATTCCATGCATTAAATTGTTTCAAATGGAAGATAACAAAAAATCTCTCTTAAACTCTCTTAAGCCTAGGGAATATCTCATTTGTAAACATAACTGTTTTAACAGGCTGTTGATTTTATTAATCAAGAAGAGCTTTGATTAAATAACCATAATCATAATAAACATTTCAAAAATAGAATGTTTGTTTACGCATTTGTTTCAAACCGTTTGAAGCAGCTGCGAGTTGGTTGGCAACTCGTTTAGATATTTAAAAAAAAATTAAAATTTCAACTTCGGGGTGGGTTCAGATGTTGGTATTTACGCGCATTTAAGGCCCGCAGCTTAACGGGGCCTGCTAAATATACGTAAATTGCAAGTTAATGAGCTCAAGTGGCCCATCGACAAGTCGAGCTGCGGCTGTGGGTTGTGGATTGCGGCTTGTGGATTGTCGAGTGGAGAGCGGAGAGCGGAGAGTGGCAAGTGGAGAGTGTAGAGCGGGCGGGGAGGGAGGTAGTGCTAGGTCCGCCCCTAAGACAAATAAATATAAATTCAAATCAAACGAAAAATTATGTGCTCGCATTTGTGTGCGTTCGCCCGCATCGAGTTGTGACCGCCGCGAGGGTGAGCAGGGCAGGGCAGGGCAGGGCTGGAAGAGAGATAGAGTGGGTGGTCGGGCAGAGACAAAGAACCGAACCGGATCCCGATAGCTACACCAGACCCAGACCCAGACCCAGACCCACAACTGGACCCATGCCCATCAATTAAACTGACAGCCAGTGGCCATTACGCGCTCATCAACGCACTTAGCTCTGAGATGGAATTAAGAGAGAGCGAGAGAGAAAGAGAGGGACAGGGAAAGAGAGGGAGATAGTCAGGGGGTGATAAGTCGACAGTGTGAGGAAGAGAATTAACCAGCACTGGGAAGCGGCTGCAGTTCAATTAACTGCCAGTTACAGTTACAGTTGCAGTTGCAGTCGCAGTTAACCAACTGACCTTTAAGTGCCATCCACCCCTGCCGCAGCTCGCCCCATCCCATCCCATTGTCAGTTCAAGTGTCAAAATATAGAGCTAACACGATATGCCACGAAAAGCTAAACTGTACTTTGTTTTACCAATTAACAGCATGCCTCTAAATGCAATTTATCTGGCTCAGGGCTGGGCAAGAATTTTTACAAATTATTCTAATTTTATGAAACTAATATTATTTATAAAATAATATATAATTTTTTTAGATGTTATACTTTTTGATTTCGTGGTATTTTCCAAGTTTTATTTTGAATAATTGTCAGTTAGAAATATCAATATCAGAAAACGCTATAAGAACTGTCTAAGATAGGAATGCCTTAAAGGTCTATCGAAAAAACTAGAAAATATTTTGAATTTACGGAAAATTAATTCGTATATTTGGAAAATTATCATATATAGATAGATAGAAAGATAGATTAATAGATTGATAGATAGATAGATAGAAAGATAGATGGATAGATATTTAGATATAAATATAAGTTAAGTTGTTCGCAACAGTTATTTAATCATTTGCCTAAATATTTAGTAGCTCAAAATAGATTAGGCAAGTTATAATTCTTAGAAAAGCTTTTTGAACTGTAAGCCTCTAAGCCTGTAATTGTGTAATTAAAATAATCCTACACATTTAAGCTAAGCATTTACTAGTTAAGCGCATTAGCTTAATACTTTACATATATTTTTAATTAACTTCAAGGTATGCGAGTTGTTCGACAATTAAAAATCATTGAGTAAATAAACAAATAATGAATTATGTAAATAAATGGGCTTGAAAACAACAAAGCTATAGTTCGACTCGGGTTTTGTGTCTGTCAATTGTCAATTGTGAATTGAGCGCATTTATGTGTTCACAATTGTCGTAGTTGTAGCTGTAGCAGCGGGAGAGAATGAGAAAAGTGAGAACTAGTATTTAAGGATTCCAGAGAAATCTATTTTTTTTTCTGTCTGGGCAAGGGGGCTGGTGGCGGGGGACGCGCATTAACAACAGCTGGCAGAGCTTACAAAGTCACAGTAATTAACTTGAAATTATAAAAATAAAAATGTAGCAGAAGAAGAAGAGGAAGCAAGAGAAATAAAGACGAAGAAGAAGAAAAAAAACAACTAAATGCATTTCTACACGCAACTGAAATCGAAACCGAAAATCGGGTTAAAACAAAAAACAATACAAATGCAATGCGACGGGGCGTGACGTGCAATGGGGACGCCCCATGTGGGTAGGGGTAGGGGTAGGGGTTGGGGTTGGGTTTGGGTTGGAGGCGGGGGGTTTCACCGTATGAGATGCGCCATGAAAATTGAAAATTGTCAAAATAAAAAAAAAAAAACAAAGAAGAAAAAAAGCAAGCAACAAGACGACGACGAGCAACAAATTAATCAATGTAACTGCGACTGCGACTGCGACGCCGACAGCGACAGCGACAACTGCAGCAACTGCAAATGAGGAGTGCAGCAACAACAACAACAGCAACAACAACAGTAAATAGGTAAACTGGGTTTGCAGTCGAGGTACGCGCTGCCAATTGAATCGGTGGGTGGGCAGTTGGCGGGGTATTGTGGGGCGGAGGGCTGTTTGATGCAGTTATCTACGCAGCGTTTCAATTTAATTTGCTGTGCAGCTAACTTCCCGCTACTGCTACCCCGCTCACGCTCAAGCTCTTTCGCGCTCTCCCTCTCTCTTAACTATGCGTGTTTGTTTGTGTGAGTGTGTGTGGCCCAAGACTTTCGTTTTCATCTTAGTTGTTGTTTTAGTTAAAATCATTAAATCTTCTGCTTGTTGTGCTGCATGTCTCTCTGTGTGTGTGTGTGCTTTTAGTTTTTTTTGGACTGTTTGTCGAATGTTTCTGTAGCTGTTGTTTTTATTGTTTATTGTAGTTGCAGTCGGTAAATGGGTATGCTATGCAGTTAGTTAACAAGTTGGCGATTCGCTTTCACTGCGCGCCGGGCCCGCGCCTAATGCGTATTATTATTGTTGTATACCCTGTACCTATCGCAAATGCGTTCACATTTTGTATGACTAGCTGAAATTGTCTTATGAAAATGTAGTTCACGATTCTAGCTAATTGCTGATGTAGTTGATGTCCTCATGACGGGCTAGCTGACATGTCATCGAAGGTGTCTTGTGACTTATTAACTTTCATGTCTTTTCACTCGTCATGCGTCCATTCAAGCATAATTTTAACAGGTTTTCAGAGGACGTAGTTTTGAAATTGTAACATAATAATACGTCCTTCTTAAATTTAATTTAACCTATTTGTAATTAATTGTTTGAATGTCTGAAAAGTGTCAACTCGAAGACAACGTTGCTGACACGTCAAGCAGAGTGTCGATGAATACAGGGTATATTTAAGTGGGCTACACCTGCTTATTTAAGCTATATTCTTATTATTGTTGTTGTTTTAATTACACTGTTCTGCGTGTTGAGCTGCGTATCTGACAGATACACAGTACTGACACACACACACACACACACACACACACACTCGCACACACACACACGCACGCGCGGACACATTTTTGTGCATGTTGAGCTAAAGTTTTTGATTTGATTTCTTCTTCTTATTATTTGGGATCTATGTCGTCAAGTGACAACAGATGACGCAACTTTCCCAAAAACAAAAACCTGGCTACGGTTTCTAATCATGTATGTATGTGCATGTATGCATGTATCTATGTTTCCCTTTGACGCTGCCTTTGGCCGACGCGCCGCCTGTCGCCTGTTGCCTTTGGCCATTGTTGTTGTTGCCGCTCAATTTCCATTTTGGAAATAACTCAGTTTGCTGACAACGTCATGAGACTCGTTTGTATTCATGTTTTGTTCTCCCGGCTCAGTTCCTATGTCTTACTCGGCGCCCCCCGCCAGTTGCCTGCAAGATCCGAAAGGAGTTTTCTTTGAATATAAACTACACACACACGCCACACACGCACACACTTGCACAGCTGTGTGTGCGTGTGTGTTGCATTTGTGCAGTTGTATTGCGGCAACAAATGGTAAACATGTGTTGCAAACTTGGCGGCATGGTGAACGCTATTTGAAGTATTCGTATGTAAATATCCATAGATACATACACACACACACACACACATTGATTTAGCTCGCATTTGCTGTTGCCTTTTGCTTATGGATCATGTTCAGACTGAAGATCGCGAAACGGAACAGCAAATTTTTAAGAAAACAAATATTAAACATCCTAATACCAACATTTCCCCTTTCTACAGTGAAACCCCTCTTGAGTGAACACCCAAGTTTTATTCATTTTGTGCGCTTTAAAGATATGTGGCAAAAACAACAGAAGACGTAAAGAATATATTCATATGAAAACAATTTTTTTTTTGCATTCTTTCTTGCTGTTTTTTTTTTTTAAGTTTGTAAAAATGTAAAAAAAAAGTAAAAAGATTGGAGCTACACGAAAATTGGCCAAGTCATATGGGAATTATTTACAAATATCTGAGCGAAATTCTTATTAGAATAGTCGATCATTAGTAAGGACTTTGCCTGAATGAAATAAAACTACCAAGAGATAATTCTTCCCAATTGTATATCTGAGCTTTCCCCATCAAACACAAGTCTGTATAGCTCTCGCAGTGAGAACAGGGGCGTTGTCCTGCTGGAAAATCTAATTATTCCCTTGAAGGAAGTGTGCTTTATTTTACATTTAAAAGAGAGAATGCACATTCATCGGACTTCCCTGAAGAACAAAGATACATACATATGTACCTAAATGTATGTATGTGCATACATATAATTATGAATATGCAGATCTGTGAGTCGGTCTTGGGTTTAGTTTTGGGCTCGGTTTACTTTTGTTTTGTAGGCGCTGGAGGCCAAAATTGAAAGCGGCGCAAAAAGCGCACTTGATACGAATATTCGAACTCGAATTCGGTTTACTTTGAAAGGTTTGAGTGCGCCAGGGTCTGGGTCTGGGTCTCCGTCTTGGTCTCGGTGTCGGTCTCTTCTTGGTATTGCCAACTGTGGCTCGGGGCCGCGTTTCGTGCTGCCGTTACGGTTGCGATGCAAAGGCCGCGCAAAGCCGGAGGCTAGCGGCAGCTTAAAGAGTGGGCTCAAAATTGCAGTTTGATATGCAGAGAAGCTTTGAATTATATACTCTGCTTGTGAGTGTAAAGGAGCATATTAGTTTTAAGTCTATTTGTCCCACAAATTTACAGGAAGGGATTATTCTCCCTATATCTTACAGTTTTAGTTGCATGGGTTCACGTCATAGTTTGAGCGTCTCATTCGAAGCGCAACAGATTGAACTAACAGTCACTAACCGCATCATGTTAAGAGTATTGCGCAGTCGGCCTGCTTGCTATTTTTTTTTTCTGTTTTTTTCATCAATTGCTCCTTAACTCCACCTTCTACTCCGCCCCCGATTCACAAAGTTTCTTTATTGTCGTTTGTCGTTCGCCTCGAGTTTGGGTTCTTGTTCTCGTTCTCGTGCACAAGTACAAATAGTTCCTGGAAACGCGAACGCAAACCGAAAATTTAAATGCAACGAATGCGTGTTGAATTTTGTATAAATACATATGCCGCAAAAGGGAAATTACAATAACAAATGCATCAAATGTATCAAATGCAAGGCGTGCGGCAATTAAAAATGCGCGGAATGAACGGCATAGGCACAAAGCAAAAGAAACAGGATACACGACAGGGAATCGGGAGAAACTGATAGATTGATCAACACTGAATTTTGAATGTATGTCAACAGAATGGAAATGCATCTGTCACTCTATGACAGTTCCAGTTCCAATGTTCCAATCTTCCAATGCTCCACTATTCTCAATTGCCATTTCGCATCGAAATGCAACGCGCAAATATCAAATGCAAAAGCAAAAACCACAATAATTTGCAATTGTTCTTTGTGTCGTTACCTTTTCTTTCTGCTCCTCTGCTCTCGCCGTCTATTACTGTCTCTCTTGCGATCACGCTGATAATTGTAGTCTGCTTTTTTTTTCTTTCTTATATTTTGTTATTTTTTTTTTTGTTGTTTTTTGTTATGTGTGTGTTTTGTGAAGGTGAAGTCACTGCACTTTTGTTTTTGCTGTTTTGCTGTTTCGCTGTTTTGCTTTTCAATATGACAGCTGCTGTTACTGCTGCTGCGGCTGCTACTTATGCGGCCGTTTGTTCTTATTCTTTCGGTCAAATAGGCAACAATTGTTGTTTCTGCGTATTGTTGCTGCTTCAGTTGCTTTCTTTTTGTTAATCGTAAATCGTTAATTGCAGTTGTGTTTGTTACTGCTTAGAACACATCTGCAAGCGCCTCACAGCTTTTGGTTTGGTTTTTCTTTGTACTTGTTTACTTGCATTCGCTTTCGTCTGTTATTTGAGTTTACACTTGTTGCTATTGGCGCGGCTGCTTTGTGCCGCCGCCGGCGCTGCCTTTCGGCAGAAGAAGACCGACCGAAATTAACAATAAAAAAAAATGAGAAAAAAAACTCACAAACACTCAGTGTAAACACACGCGTTGTGCACTTAATTGTATAATTTTATTTGTCGCAAAACAAAAATCGTACTCGCATCAGTTGATAGCCAATTGCAATTGCACTGCAAATGCAACGAAGATTTTTAATTCGAATTCACAGATTTTAACGGCGACTGCACGTCCTCAGACCTCGACTTCTGAAATAAGACTGTTCTGCTAAGTTAACAGACGCTATTAATCCAGGGAAACTGAGACATACTCATGAGAGCTGCTAAATACTCAAAAGAGCTGTTAACCGCTACTCGCTGTAAGCTCTCAACGCAACTGTTAACTTAACAGTTGCGCTCTCAGAGAGCACACAACATTGCCGCTGTGCGCAATGTGAGTATTATAAGTTATTTCTTGTCTTAACAATTCTGGCGCAATTTATTTTTTGTTTGTTTTTGCTATTTTTAAACACTTGGCTTAAAATAAAGTATTTGTTTATTTTATTAATATTGCATTTATTTATTTTGTTTAATGGAATTTGCAAAAATCGAATTCATTCAGTACTATCTACATTTGGGTAAACATTCAATTATTATTATACATACACATATGTGAACAAATATGTATGTATTTAAAAAAAATATTTTGCTCATTTATTAAACATGTGTAAATAGGGAAACGCTTTCACGTTTTTCCATTGCCAGAGAGCGCACTGTAAACAAAACACGGTTTACTCACAAATCGTTGCTACTGTAACGATTCAATCGAAATTTTATGAATGAAAACGGAAAATGAAGAGCTGCCATATCGGAGCGCAGCTTAAGAGCGAGCGAGAGCGTCGATCAGAGAGTCGTGCAAATGCATTTCCCTTTTCAGTACTTGTTTATAAAGGTACCCAGCAGGCATGTTAGGCATGCCTTTTGTAATGCCATTTCACAACTATATGTTTTTGATATATGTATGTATGTATGTACTTATATATATGTGCGTGCAAGTTGGCACGTGATTGTGTGGGTTTAGAATTGTAAGATGACTTTTGTTTATTTTAACCCACTTCTGTGAACAATTTAAACGAGCATAGAATCTTTGTTGGCCATATGGCAAAGGAGGTGGGGCAGGCTTTGTTTGCGCTGCGTGGAGGAGAACAAATGTTGAATTCAGTTCTTTTTTCAGGTTCCATGTTCCTGGTTGACAAGAACACACACCACAATGGACTTACGCGCACACACAGATACACACACACAAACATTCACATATTTCACAGAATTCTTCCGAAGCAATGACGCAAAAAGTCTGCCAGTTGTGCCTGTCGTTGGGTTTTTTGCCCATTTGAATTGCATATGGTAAATAACAGCAATTGGGTATTGGAACTTAGGACTTGGCCTGGAACCCTCGCCGATAAGTTGGCACGGTTCCGCTTTTTAATACTTCAGATCGAGAATCGAGATCGGAGCAACACGTATGACACACCCGCATACAAAGCATACACAAAATTCAGTGAGCGGGGCGAGAGATAGAGAGAGAGAGAGCGGGAGCGGGAGCGAGTGCGGCTTAGGGAGATGGCGTTAGCTGATTGAGAACAATAGTGGCACCGGAAATTATTGCATCTGTTGTTTTGTGTTTATTTCTGCTGCATCTCCACCGCACTCCTTCAGTGTCTTCTTCCACACGAACATATAAACGTTCAAACATACAAATATAAACATGTGTGAGTGTGTGTATACATATTACTTGTATTTTGTTTTGCGTTTGTTTTGTGTTTTCGCTTTCCAGGTCTGGCTACACTTGAATTGTTTTCAGCCTCTGTTTTGAGTTTCTACAGTACGATAAATTCTGCTGAAATTTTCAATTGCCTGGCAAAAAGAAATATTAAGAACCCCCGCGCACTTGAGCGACAAGCGGGGACGCCTGCGCAGAGGCGTTAACAGCAGCGTCCGCGTCGATGTTAGCTTCAAGTGCAAAGTGCAATTGTGTCCGCCCCCGCCCCTGTGCCGACGCTCTTCCTGTGGCAAACACATAAGCATGTACATGTACAGAACAATGGATAACAGTCGATGCGGCTGTTAAGTCTCTCGCAGCAGTCAGTTTGCAGGTATTTAACAGACTGCGATTGCTGTGCGCCTGGTAAACAGAGTAACGCCGCGTGGGTGTCTGTGTATGGCCGGTTAACAGCTGCATAAGCTTGCTGATAAGCTGATTGGAGCTGCAACCAATCGCTGTGTGTGTATGTGTGTCTGGTTAACAGCTGCATCCACTTGCTGATAAGCAGATTGGAGCTGCAACAATGCACCTGCATTGAGGGCCCTCGAATGACGAACTTTACACTGTACTAATAGATGTTTGCTTTTAGCAAGTGTAGCTGTTATTGTTGTTGTTGTTCTTGTTGGTTAGCCATCTCGGAAGCAGCGAGCTGACAGGCTGAGCAGGTAAGTAAGAAATCAAAGCTAAGATACAGATACAAATGGTTCTGTACACAAAGATGCAGATACAGCTGCGAGCAAACAACAACAATACTCGACTCCACGACTCCTCTCGCCCCTCGACTGTTGCATTCATTCACATAATTTCGCTTTTTATTTGCTTGTGTCTTCTCTCTCTTTCTCCTCTCTCTCTGTGCGTCTGTCTGTCTATCTGTATGTCTGTATGTCTGCTGTGTGGCCACTGAGGTTGCAGGGGCACCGATTCTGGGTGCAGAGCAGCAGCCGTTGGTTGCCTAGGAAGCATGTGAATCTTAAGCATTTCTCCCGGCCACGCTCGGTTTTCGCCATGGTGTTTTTGTTGCTCATGTTGAAAATTAAAGATAATTATGATTGCCGACAACAATAACAACAACAACAGCAGCAGCAGCAGCAAAAAAACAAAAAGCGCAGACGCATGTACCTGATGTTGCCACACAGAAATCATTCATGCTGCAAAACCGAACACAAGAAGCTGTATCTGTGTGTTGTGCTGTATCTGAGAGATACGCATCGTAGCAGGGGCAGCCAACAAATGATAATGATAAAAAAAAAAGTAAAATAAAGAATACCGAAACAGGTAAGAACATCCCAATGCTATGTTTTATGTTGTTTTTTTTTTATTTTTTTAATTTTTTGATGTACAATACATACATAAATAAATTGAAAATAAGCACAAGACAAGCGACAGACAAAGAAATGCAGACATAGGTAGATACAGATACAGATACAGATACAGAGACAGAGACAAAGACGGAGATGGAGATTGAGGCGAAGACAGGGACAGAGACAGAGATTGAGAGGCGGACAGGCTCTCACATGAACTGATGAACTGGCGCTGATAACAACCGAGTAGAACCAAAGGGCAGGGGCACAGCATATGTATATCTACACACACTCGCACACACACACACACGCACACACTCTCCGAAATTTGGTTGGTGAAAGAAATTAAGACGAATCAAACAGGTTTCTGCTCACTTGTCAGCCACAGCGCATTTTCCAATGCCTCGGTGGGCCTTCAAAGGCGGCCGTAAAACCAAAAATAAAGAAAGAAAAAAAAAACCCATAGAGGAAAACCCAAAAATAATGCCTGGAAACACCAGGAAACACACAAGTATTTCTCTTTTGTTTCTATTTTCATGCAGGTAGGACAAGAAAATGATTTTGTAATTAGAAAATTAACAAGTCACTGCCCAATTGGTGGGGGGGAAAACTCTAACCAGGGTTATTTCACTTTTCCAATGCGTGAAATGCCAACAACAACCCCTTCAACGCCAACCCCTTCCAATGCCCACAACAAAAACCGCATATAAATCAAAGTGCCAACAATAATAATAATGAATGAAAAATAGACGGAGTGCGTTTGTTAGATCAGGTAACTGGTTGAATGGGTAGTAGGGAAAACCCTTGAGTAAAGAAAACGTTGTGCTTCCTCGGAAAAGTCCAATAAATTGTGCCGCTATTCGAGCCCGCAGATCATCCCTCGTCCTTGGATTCGCTTGGATTGGAGCAGCTGCTCCAAGGAGCGGTTAACTCTCACTGACAAACATGGCGATATCCAATATTGATAAGATGCTGCTCATAAGCTGGCGGCATTGAGATGCTCGTAAATCGATCATTCTTATGGGAGCTATATGATAAAGTAGTCCGATCCGTTCGATTTCGCTATTTAGCTTTAAGACCGAAAGAACAGTTGGCATAGCAACAGACAGATGAATATGTCTATATAGACTTGACTGCGGATACTGATCAGAAATAGATACACATACTTTAGAGTGTCGCATGCGTGACGCATTTTGTGACAAGAGTAAATACCCTCTGCAAGGGTATAAAAACACGCACACACATACCCAAACACACTGACACACACACCCAAACACGTAAGGACTCATCCTGCTGACAGCCCTTGCGCTTTGCTTGTCAATTGTTGCGCTTTGATTTGATTCGATTTCATTTTTAGACGACTCGTTGAACAGGTAAACAAACACTCGAAACAAACGACAGTTGTTGACCTGTGGCTGGCTCGTGTGTGAGACTTGGTAAGCAAATGGCTTCGCCTGGCCCTTATGTCTGTGTATTTTCTGTAGTCTGAGTTCAACTTGCAACACTGAGCACAACCTGCATTAGATTGGCAGCATTGTGACTTATTGCCTGGGAGAAGGGGCAATTTTTAAAGCAGTAGCTCTCGAGACTAACTCCTTAAAACAACTTGTACAAAAACTGGTCTCCATAAGATATATTTTATAAACTCATATCTTTATAAATTGTAAGGGAAATATATTGTAGATAGCTCGCGATTTATGCAAGGCTTTGGTTCGACAACTTTGAAGTCAAGTTGCGCGAATGTATGTAACAGGCAGAAGGAGACCCTTTAAAATAAATATATAAATATATATATATTTATATATATGCTATCTGAATAATCTATGTTGATGTCGCATTCAGTTGCTATAAGAGCTCAAACTTCGGCAAATGTTTTTTGTATGCCATTTACAGAACTAGCTTGTTTTCAAGCTATCGATAATCTAAATGATCCATGTCGATGTCGCCTTATCATCTGTCGACCTCTGTTACAATAAGAACTAGAACTTGGAACGACATGCCGAACTAGTTTATTGTTAAGCTATCGATATCGCATCTCGCCACCTCTTAATTCGATAAATATCGATACTAAAACTTCTTTTTTTTTTATTGTGATACTTTCAAGAAAGTTTTTAATGAAAATTGGCCTTGGGTTTTGTGCGAAAATACGCAAGTCAGTTTATTTCTTAGGTAAGAAATCAAATAATAATATAGAGCCATAATTTTTGGGGTATAAACATATTTGAATACCATCTTTTTGCCTGGAACCAGTTTCAGCCAGCTGATGGTTAGGTAAAATCTATATTGACTGCCTTGCACAAAGTCGATTAGTACGTAAAACAGACCTAACAGAGTCTATATCTTATTTAAAATCTATATCTTGTAGATTATGGCGGCTTGAACGATTGAAACCAATGCCGCCTCTTTTGGCTCGCTTCTTTTGAATCAGCTTGAGTTTCGATTAGTGGTAGATTAAATATAAGAACACCTGAGTCAAAGCGGTTCAGTTTGAGGCCTTGCTATAAATAGTATAATATGCCTTCTGAGAAACTACCAGAAGCACTTGATGGCGCAGCTTTAAGAACTACACAGAGATGCGAATGCAACACACTCATGAAGTCTTAACAGCGCTGATCAACGGAAAATGGAGCAGCATGAAGCATCGACTATTTGTATTGTCGAGCCGTGTGTCCAAATTGGTCAACCATTCGAAAGTTCTTTCACTCTGCAGCCAGACTGAGTCACTGGCTGTGATTAATGAACTGGCTCAGCGCGTAAACATTTTGCAGGTCCAATCATCAACGAAGGCTTGGGCCACACGCCGCCTGCTGCTGACAAAGCTTTAGCTTTAGCTTGGAGTTTAGCTTGAAGTTGGGCTCATCTTTAGCTCTGGGGCGCTTGTCAACCCATGTCAGTTGAGTCGTCTATGCCCCATTCCGCCTCTCTATAAATATGCATTAATTGCCGCAGAAAACAGAACTCATCGCGGCCCTCGGTCGCGCTGAGTTTCGATGTTGTTGATCTTGATCTTGGATCTAGATCTCGATGGCGTTCCCGTTCTGCATCCACATTAATATGCAGCGAGTGCAGCGTAACAGATGCATAAAACATGACAAAGGGCGATCTGAGCCATTTGCCTGGCCTCCAGGGCGATCGTGTGGGTCAGGATGCAACAGCAACACCATCAGCAAGACGGACCTGACCACACACACACGCTCCAGGGCGGGCGGCAAGCATGAGTTCTTGTTGCTGGTCAAAGGTTCATGCGGGTCCCACTCCACATTTGGTGCCCTCAGCTTTCAGCGCAATCATCAAACGGCTCATAAAATTTGTTTGCTGCGAGTGGCTTTTGTTGCAGACGCAGACGACTTTCAATTAATTGGAGGCCAGCAGCGTCACCTTTTAGTTCGCTAATTAAAAAGCCATGAAAACAGTTCTGTGATTCTCTGGCTGTAGCTGAATTTAAATTTATAACGGACAAGTCGCTGCCATAAGCTGGCTGATTATCGACGCGGCCCAAACCCAAATCAAACAAGAAAGAACAACTATATTCGACACGCCGAAAATAAAATACCCTTCTCGACAGGTGGCGTACAAATGCTTTTCTATGTCAGCTCTATTGCCTATCGATTAATAATATAGTATTCCGATTCCGGAAAATGAAATTTTTTTCAAACAGATATGTAAGATTCGATCGATTCTTGCTATTTTAGCTATATGTATATGTAAGAAGCATATTGAAACTGATAAGATCCAAGTTTGATCAAGATAACTGGAAAGCCAAAAGAGTTTTTCATATAGCTATATGATATACTTGGCCGATGTTGAAAAGGTTTTGCGCATATGTAAGAAGCATGGTAAAACTAATAAAGGCCAAGGTTGATCGAGAAGACGGGAAAAACAAAACAGTTTTTCATGGAACAACTTAATTTTTGACCGAAGCTTAATGAAAAAGTCGCCCGAATTTGATAAGATTTTGCGTTTATATATTATATATTATATTATTGAAGCTCGCGAATTTTGTCTTTGGCAAATGTGTCATCAAGATCAAACAACTTTTTCATATAGAACTTCATATTATGATATCTTCATCTATATGATATAGTGGTCCGATTCGCCCGATTCCGACATATGTACTGCTCCGAACAGAACGAGGGAACAATTAAAAGTTCCAAGCAAACAAACAGGCATATAATGTATGTATATTAACTTGACTGTTAGTATGGATTAAGAATATGTATACACATATATTTGCCTCCTTCTATGCGCCTGTTCCTGTGCGTTACACATATCGTGACTAAATAATAATACCCCCTTCAGTTACATAAAAGTGAACTGGATAGCAGAGCTGGGCGGGTGGGGAGGAGGGTTGTGGCAGCCGGAGTGATTGGAACATGTGCGCCTTGTCATAATTACTTATCAGCGCCACTTTGGGCCAATGATTGAAGTGCTTCTGCCGACTCTCTATTTGCATAATGAAGTCGTCTTCATCTCAGAAGTCGTCTTCATCCGAGAGCCCATCACGTTGCCTGGGCCACCACTTACTTCACTTAAGTAGACGCCGCCGCCACAGCAGCCACGCGGCTAAGATTATCTCTCAGTATCCCTCTCTCTCTCTCGCTCTCTCTCTGTCCCTTCTCCACGAGCAATTTGTGCTTTGTTCTGCTTAGAAAAATCTCAGCGCCAATGAAAACTGAAAACCATCGTCATCAAATGCGCAGTCACTTGGCCGAGACCGAGACCCAGACACAGGCACTTCTGCCACTCCCGATTCCGTTCTGTGCGTTTTTTTGGGCCCTTTTGAATTTCCAATATCTGGGCATTATTATTGTTATTATTGCCGGTATTCGAGTGCCTAATGCAACGAATTCCCAGCCCCAAAAAGTAGATGCATCTTTCAGAATGTGCTCCACAAAAAGTTCAGAGCTTGGTTTTTGTTTTATGCATTTTTAATGGAGTTTCTGAACATATATATTTATGTGTCTTTGTTTTTACAATTCTCGCTCGGATAAGCAGCTCAATGAAAGTGTTATAAATATGCATGTAAGCTTTCCAAATGCCCAAGTCGTGACAGAAAGTGAAACTTCTGGCCCACATTGATAAGCGAGCGGTTTCTAAACTAAACCAAATACCTCATGTTCGTACTTAATAAATTTTTTGGAAAATTAGATGGTTCGTTTATGTTAATTAGAGGTTCTTCTTTCCAATTAAGCTGGTTTACCTTCACTTCATAAAAAATAATAAACATAGTTCAAAACCAGCGTGCATCCTTGATTCATGCAAATATAATTATGTGAATAATCCAGAGGAGCCTTGCTGACAGAATCTTTAACTAACTTTTAAAATACTCATCTCTTTTCAAGATCAAACCCAAATATTGCGGTACACACATGCAAAAATCGATATTTGCCAAAGTCTTCTTAAAGTCAACAATTCCCATTATTCGGGAAACTCTTTTAGACTCATTGCATTTCTGTTAAATTCCAAATGAATGATGAAATATAATCATATAGAATCGATTATATTCCATCAAGCGATTTGTGCGATATGGCCAAAGCGCAATGTAGCTTGCCTGAAAGTATGCAGCGCAAAATTTGGCTAATGATTAACAAGTTTGTTATTGTCATGATGACGTTGATCTGTAGCGTATTTGAGAAGTTAATTATTTACAGCAGCTATTATTATTTAAACTAGAAAGCTTAACTACTAGTACATTCTTTTGCAAAGTAAACTAGAACTTAAGTCGAGGCCGCGAAATGCAAAGTATGCAAATGGGATGAACTAAACGAAATGTATAATGTCCATTTCGAGCCTACTTCGTTTTTAATACTAAAAAGATTTTTGATGGGCAATAGAAGTAGAATATGTATTCTATGCTTAATTCTTGACCATTTCTTGATGTCCTTTAGGCATTCCAGCTACATGAGTGAATTATCAGTGAACATCTGTTGTCTAACTGACTTTTTGTTTGCTTATCAAACGAAATCACTGCCACTTGCGAAAAAAGGGTGAAAAACTGTAAAGATTTAGGGAGCAACAAGCAGCCCGAGCCCGGGCAGCATATATGACTGTGTACCCGATTTGTGCCCCTGAGACGGATTGGCAGTTGTGTGCATTTCCAGCCGATGTTTGCTCATTTGCTGCTTGGAGTGGGAAATGCAATGCAATCAAGAGGCGACGCAAGGCGCGGCATCCGAAACGAGTTTAGATGCGTGGCCTGACCGTGTCGATGGCAAGATCTTAACCCAATTTATTTACACACATTCAATTGCCGGCGAGTGGCATTGAAGTGCATGGAGAGGAAGCGGGAAGCGGGTTAATGTTGGTGGCGCAGTTGAGGCGCGCTCATTGATAGTTTCTCAAAACAAAAAGCGCGTTTTTCTTAATGAAAATTCATTTTCTTGTTGATTTTTGCCCGATTCCTCCCAGCCCCAACCTCAGATGCCGAGACAGAAGCGGCCACTAAGTAGAAGATGGCAATCGGACCACACCACACCGCTCCACCACCAAGAGCAGCAGCAGCATCAATGCGGGTCAGCTATGTAATTCAATTTAAACCCATCAACGGTGGCGTCCAAACTGGCGCCGAGAGCGCGCTGCTTGTTGCATTGAGTTAAGCTGCCACAATTATTATTGCGGTATAGCGGTCGCATTTTAATTTTATTAATTATTACATGGCCTATTCTGTGGCCTTTTTATGAGCCAGCCACTTCCTGTTTCTCACAGTGTAAGCTGCATTAGCTTGTAGGTGTAAATTGAATGCAACTGCAACTGCAACTGCCTGCGACTGGCTACTTCATTAGCAGTTGCTTCAGCTGCTGCTGCTGCTGCAGTCGGATATGCTGGGCCAGTGGCAATCACAGTTTTTGACTCACCTTCAGCCTGTTGCTGGCCGTCTTCGGATCTTTTATTTTTCACACCTTTCTAAAGAATGAAGAGCCTAACAAACCGCGTGGTCGCCTAGCTTGGGCTTGCAGCTACCAACAATGACAACAAATGAAATCCATGCATAATCATAATACATAATAATGAGCACAATATAAGTAGAAATTCTGAAGGAACGACGAAGACTAAATACCCTTGCTGACATATGGCATAGAAGGGCTTTATATGAAATATTTACACTCGGGAGATTTGGCCAATAGATGGATGCTATAAGATAATAGTGAGGCGAGTTTGGTTGCGATATCTTAAAAACAAGCAAAATACGTAAATGTCAAGGTAAGTCAAGGTATTTTGAAAAACAGAAATGCTTATATTCAAACAAATATTCCACATGATCTACTATATGATAAAGAATATGTATGTATATACTTTAAGGGTTTGGAGATGTCTCCTGCTAAGCGCTAAACATTTGTTGACAAAATTATCATGCCCGACTAAGAGGGTACACCAAAAAAAACAGTGTGTGGGGGAGAGCGGGTGGGGTTGGGGGCATGGAGAGTGTCAGCTGTCTGCTGCCCGTCCCCCCACACAGTTGGCTATATGTTCTGGCATTCATATTCTAATAGGCCACTTAAGATGCACAGAATGCAGACCCATTGCCAGACAATGGGCCAGACAATGAGCGTGTAGGAGACACAACCCAGTCGCAGCGCACTTCCAGCTGCAGTCATACTGAGGCAGCTAAAACTGTGGCCCCAATACTTTTTTTCACATTAAGCTTAAGTAGCTTTGTTCATTAAGATAACAACAAACACACACACACAAAAAAATACACACACGCACACACACTCGCGGATACAGCTTTTAATTACCCTGGGCCCTGCGGATTATGCAATAGCATCAACTGTCTGGCTGTGCCCCACTCCAGACCTAATTTCAAGCATTCCCATTTCCCACACCCAATACTATTCCCATTCCCATTCCCATTCCCATTCCTGCGTAAGGTGTGCGTTGTGCTCTATTTTTATATGGGTCAGACACACAACAACATATTCCCCCCGAAATCCACAATTTTATGGAGTGTGCAGCATCTGATCAATATCAAAGAGACCAGGCAATGCCAGCCCATTAAAAAAGCGCTTGCGAAATCGCAACTGAGCACTGGGATAGGGCCTGGTCCGGCCCGGTCCGGCGTGGCCTGGCCTGGCGCTGGCATCAGAATCAACTTTCAAATGGGCGCCGTCTTGCTTTGCAATTCTTTCGTTTTGTTGTTGTTTACTGCAGCCAACTGTGGCAGTTGCCCAACAGCTTGCAGCCAAATTGACAGACGCTGCATTAAAATCCCTGCAGCCCGGGTCACTGCAAGCCATTCCCATTGCCCCCCGGAACTGAATACAAAGAGTATTCGACTAATAGTCGACCGGCATATTGCATAGTAATGAATCGATATTCGAATGTTAAAATTAGCTAATACTTAGTTTTTGAAAATATAAACCTAATGATTCTTTAACATTTCATCGAATATTCTGGCTAATACAAGCATTGATATTAGCATGATGTATTCTCTTAAATATTAACTAACTGGTATAAGCCAGTCTTGCCCGGTTCAAGTTTTTTAAGACATCCACTCCGTATTTTCCGTCCGTGGCAAATTTAAATATATCCTTATTCTGCTATACTCCACCTCCTCAATTATTTTCCCAAAGATATTTGAAAGTCCATGAAATTAAGAACAATTAAGAAGAAGTTGGAATCAACTTTTACCGCCCAATTTCTTCTCGTGGTGAAAATCTTTAAATATAAAATAAATTTCGTCTAAGCTTCCTCGCTAGAAAGTGCGATTCTAAAATTGTTTGGTGAAGTTTTAATTTTTGTCCGATTTGCTTCATACTTATTTTCGAAGCTCTAATACATACAAACTAAATGAATACGTGTTTCAGCGATTTGGGAAATTCCACCCGCAAGAGTGGTAAAACGGTGGAAAACGGTTGTATGAAAGTTTTTCGTTTACCGCCCGATCGGTTTCAAACTCGTTTTCATAGATCTATGAAAAAAAAGTTTATTGATACGTTCTTGGGTGGCAAATGCGGGTCAAAAGCGTTTTAAATAGAAGTGGAGATTAAGATGGGTAGATTGCCATTTTCCACGGGCGTGTACTTAGTGGAAAGGTAATAATTAACATTTTTAACGCAAAACATCCCACGGCCAAGGCCGGGCAATACCCGCTAGTCATTTAAATAATAGTTTTTATAGAGCATAGTTGCAAGCTGTGAATCAAGAAAAAGAGTGTAAAACTATCGCTTGCTATTATATTCTACGTCTAAGGAAATAACATATTCGTAAACTAGCCTGGAATTCGAACCACAAATCCTTGCTGTTCAACTTTATGATTATTTTTCTTTTGAGCTGGGCGTCAAAAAAGTTTTGCAAAAGTTTTTCATAAGGCCGCAGGCACAAAGGATACCATCATATATATATATACATTTGTGTGTATATATAGCTAATCCTGTAGACGGAGAATGTAACATGGAACATGGTCACGGCAAAAGGATATGGTGCAGCCAAACAACTGACAGGAGCCTTGACTGTGCATGTTAAATAAACTTTTAGTGGTCGACAGTCGTCGTATTTATCATTGCATATTTTTAGGTCTGACGCCTCATTTTATCAGTGAAGCTTAAAGTGAGTCCGGCCATCACAGGCACTTGCTCGCGTTCAGCTCAGTGGCATTAAGAAATGTTGATTGCTATCTGTGGGGCACAACTAGTTGCTGCCTGCCGTCTTAAATGGCAAACGGCTTAGAGCGTGGAGCGCACGTGGCCAAAAGCCGTGAGGCGGTCAACAGAATACGTCCGATGCAAACCGACATGATGCAGGCATAAGATTCACGTTGATACAGCTTCTGCTGCTGGCAGCAACAATTGCCAGCTATTGACAATAATTCGATTCAATTAAAAGCGCTTGTTTCACATAATGCTTCAATCAGGGGCGTCCCGCCGTGTGCCACAATGCAAAAATGCGTACAAATGCTGGGGATGAGTTGCCTCTGACGTTGGCTCTGCAAAAACAAGCGCAAACAACATCAAAAACAACAACCAGTTGCCGTTTCACGCAATGATGAACATGCTCCATCTGCTGCTGCCGTATCGTTATGCGTATCGACGCAGTACAATTGCTGATTTTATACCCAGCACTCAAATTCGAAAGGGATAAGTTAAGTTCGTTTGTGATTCCCTATTTACTCTATAGGTATGCTTTCATAACTTTATAAAAGATACAAAGAATATGTCTTTAATCCCTGTTAGTGTGATTCTTTAACTCTAAAATAATATTATTGATCAAATATGCAAACAGAACCTCAATTATCTTTAAGCGTGCGTGCTTAGCTTTATAATTTTATTGTTGATCAAATCTACAAATACAATTATTGTTTTTATTTGTTCTAATCATTAATATTTTAACAATGATTTAACTTTCTATCTAATCTTAATTTTATTTTTTAATTTTTATCAATTTTACTTATATTGTATAGCTATATAATGCTTTTTATATATACTTTTTATTGCATTCATTTTTATTATTTTTGTAGCTATATTGTTTAATTATTATTATTATTTTTACTATTAACCTAACTAGTATTATTATTTATATTATTATCATTTTTTTATACTTTTTATACTTTTAATTTTAACTTGTATTTCTATTAGTACTGTTATTGCTCTTATTATAATTAAAGATATAATTTGGTGTCATTTTTTTTATTATATGTGCAAATTTTCGCAGTATGTGAATGTATTTGCATAATAAAATATGCACATACATATGCATATTTAATTAACATTTTTTCACATTTTTTGTCTCCTTTATTTGAATTATTGCAAAAAAAATGGCAATTATTTTGATTCATTGCTGCGCTCTTATCAGCGAATGTTCAGCAAATAGGCAATAATCAAAATGTAAATAGTATCTGAAAGTCGGGCATTATCAGCCAGGGAACGTGTACATGCTGTTATTCTGGTTGCCATTGTTATGAGGCACACGTTGCAATGACAAGTGCTTAGTTGTTCTATTGTCGCAATCAGTGCAAAGCTTGGGATACTACTACGCATACTTAAATGATAGCAATCGATTTTGTTCATAGACCATCCATCCACACATCTGTGAAATTCTCTTCGTCCGAGCCATCGAATAATGATGACAATAGGAGTGCAATTTATAATTATTACAGTAAATCATACAAAATGCATAATATAAGCTTTAAAGCTTTTTTTTTTTAGCTTAGTTGCATATAAAGGGGTACTTTTTTTAATTCTCTCGACGAATCATGCATACATAGGATTAAAGTGCAAAAGTTATGGCTTAACGAATTTTAAAAATTTAGAAAGCCTTGCCAGATAGGCATGGGCATGGGCATCGATATCACACTGGCTTTCAATTTCGTTTGAAATTCACAGCAAACAATAAAGCCAACTCGGAAGCAGGTTCCTGCACCTGCACCATCGTATGCCACCATGTGTGGCCTGTCCAATAAGCCGGAATAATACATGTGTTGGCTGGCCAATGCAATGGTTACAGGTGCATAACCATGGTAACTGGGACCTAGAAACATGCCCTTTGTGGCAGCGGCGACTACTCAATGATGCCACATTAGCCCAGCCCTCCTGCCCTCGTGCAGCATCCGTTTTATTCTGCTAGGGAGCTTAAACGGAGAGGGGAGAGAATGTGCCCCTTCGACTGCTTTAAATTTGGTATAATAATAAGGTATAAATAACAACTTGCAGCACAACATTTTAAATGACATCCTAAGAGTTTAACCAGAACGCCAAACTTGCGATGAAAAAATGTTATCGAATATCCGCGCGGGAACTAGGAGGACCTACAGCTAAAATGTCTCTAGCTCTTATAGGTTCTGAGCTCCTTGCGTTCATACATACGGACGGACGGACGGACATGGCTAGATCGACTCGGCTATTGATGCTAATCAAGCATATATATACTTTACGGGGTCGGAGATGCTTTCTTCTGCCTGTTACATACATTTGCACAAAAACATATTACCCTGTTTACCCATTTTTAATGGGTTTAGGGTATAAAAATCGTGCAAAATGCTCCACAGAAAATCTGAATTATCTTTATTCAATATTATAGAAATGAAAAACGAAAGATTTAAATTTAGAAGTGAATGAATGATTAATAGATATATTCATTAGCTTTCGGGAACCATAAGGCTATTGAAAATCCGTAAGAAGCTAATCGAGCAATGTTCAAAAATGCAGACTCACGTCTGAAAAAGGTCTACGGAAAATTTGTTTACAAAAAATCTCGCGTAAGATCTTAAAGTGTTTTTCGCCATGTGCACCCCCATATATATTGGAAAAATAGATATATATATAAATAGGATAATAGATACATTTTTGTTGTTACCTAACTATTGGGAAGCCGAAGACATCCGACTGATCACTTGTTTTACTATTGATCATTGGTGCTTAGCTTACAATCCTGTTCGTTGGGAAGCATCGCGATTCGCAAATTTCGATTCTTTGGTATTGTTTCGAAACTCTTCCAAGAAAGAGTTTTATATATTGGTTCTAGCAGTGTTCGTCCGTCAGTCTGCCTGTCCGTATAAAGTGAGAAACTTAACACTTGGAATATATATTCGCGTATATTCCCGTCAGATGAAGTTTGAAGTTGTTCTGGGGTACATATCAAATCGGCAAAATCTATATTCACAGTCTTAAAGCTAGAGAGACCACAATTGATATGAAGACAACTAATGCGTGTCTCGAAATATGAGGCAGTCAGTTCCCCACGACTGCAAAAATCCCGCTTGTTCGCACAAGCACATATTTGAATGCCAATATTTTTCAGACAAGAAAACAGAATCTAGTTTCCATGCATCGCTGGGAACTACGGATTGCGTCGCAACTTATAGGATATATTAATGTCGTGCTCAACCGACTGGGGCGCTTGCACTTATTTCCATTCAGGCCTCGGCTTGTCCATATCGCACAAAGAATGCGCATACAAATTCATGCACTATATGAGCAGACGAGCATGCTCGTATATGCTTCTCCAGATGCATTATGCACAGACACTGCAACTGCAACTGCAACTGCAATTGGTCCGTACTGTGTGTATATAACATATAAGTATAACAAGCGACATGGGGCAGGCTGCTGCTGATGCTGCATTTGGCATTTGGCGACTGGCGACTGTCGACTGGCGACTGTTGACTGGCTAGTGGCAGCGACTGTCGGCTGTGGCAGTGACCGACCCGCAGCCTGTTGAGATTTCAGCTGAAGTTCAATGTGCGCTCTGCGGCATGCCACATCGCTGGCACGTCTCCGTACAGTTCCGCATATTTGTGAGTTCTGTTTGGCAGCAGGTTGCCCGCTGTATATATTTGAGAGAGTGTGCGTGTGTGTGTGTGTGTGTGTATGCTGCTCGCTTATCAAAGCAAAGTTCTGGCTGCAATGCTACGCTTTCATCTGGCATATGTCTCTGGCTAGAAACGGCGCGTTTATGTGGCAAACACTTGACCAATTCGAAAGGGGCGGCTTGCTGCAATCGTCAGACACGCCTTGCGGTAATTATGTAAATTACCTATCAACAACGGGCAACATCAGCGACAACAACAGCAACAACAAGTCAAGTAAGTCAACAACTTATCACACAACAACAAATTTGAACTTGGCTAGCTGCTTTTCATTGCCCTGAGCGCAATATTGAAAATTAGATAAATCTCACTCTCGCATGACGCTAAAAATAACAAAATAAAGGCAAGTAAGAGCGCGCTAGTCAGGTCTGCTCAACTAACAGTTACCCTGTACCCAGCGGCGGAATGCTGTTAAAAAGATTTCAACTTCCTGCTATTACATATATACAAAAGGAACACACGCTCACACACACATACACAAGCACACGCATGCCGCAGCATCTGTGACTGTTCTTCCCTTACCAAAAATGCATTCTTAAGTAACTTTGTTGTTTATAGTTCAATCTTTTTGAAATTTTCAGGCTTGATATATGGCATACAAAATTGTGTACATACCAAATTGAGCCAATATTCTAAAAATACTCACAAAGAAAAATAGTATACCTTAAAAGAATATTAGTTTTTGTAGGTACGAGAATGATAACCAAAAATTGAAATATTTTGTATCTGTGTATGGTATATTAGCATCTCTAGCTCTAAGCTTCAAGCTAGGTAAAAAACATGATATCAATAACAATTACGATCGACTTACTTCTATTTTAAATTTTCAAACTTGTCTATCTTTTGTAGTCTCTGTAGTCTTCATGCAGACGGAAAAACAAACAGAGCTTATTGTTGGTGACCAAGAATATATGCATATACTTAATAAGATCGAAGAAGACTCCATATGCCTTTAACATGCATTTGCACAAAGCCAAAATGCTTTCTCAAGCATTTTCGCTGGGTACAGGGTATAGGAAAAAAGTAAAATTATGGCGTTGTTTTCTATGCCATGTCCATGTCTATCGACCATTGTAATCGCCAATTGGCAACAGTTCAGTACGCTCCAGCCCCACGGCCATATCCACATCTACGAGTAGTCGAAGCGCAAACTGGAAAATCTGCAATGCCTGCTTCTTCGACTCTAGGAAAATAGCATTGAAAACTGAAAACCCACAGCTGAATGTTCGAAACGGCGCACTCTGACGTAGCTGGGCTCGAATCATGTGAACAAAATACATTTTTCGCCACATTTCATTTGCCATTTATTTGACGAGAGGTATTATTGAATTCAGATGATGTTTGTGGCTTTTATCGGCAATCAGCTAGCCCTGAAGTAAACACATTCATAAATAGCTACAGATAGCTTAAAACGTTTATATTCCAGCTGTCGGGTCAGAGCGAACCCAATTTGAAACAATTACGGACGATTTTTGATATCTTTAAATATGAGCTTAACTGGAGATTCGCCCAATGTTAATTGTTAAGGCATGGCCTATATGTAAATAGCAGTCATTAATTAATTTTATGTATACCTTGTAATTGTTTCAAAGCAGCATGAATGTGTGCTTGAGTAGGCAAGTTGAATATATGTGTGTGAACGATTGGGCACAGGATATAAATCTTCTATTCTTATACTCTATTTCCCATTTACAAACTGAAAACGAGCATATTTGTTGGGTTAGCCGGTCTAGACTGTGAATAGAGTATTCAATTTTTATACCCTGAACCCATTAAAAATGGGTAAAAGGGGTATTATGTTTTTGTGCAAAATCCAAATGTATGTAACAGGCAGAAGGAAGCATTTCCGACCCCATAAAGTGTATATATTCTTGATCAGCATCAATAGCCGAGTCGATCTAGCCATGTCCGTCTGTCTGTCCGTCCGTCCGTATGTATGAACGCAAGGATCTCAGAACCTATAAGAGCTAGAGACTTGATTTGATGAATTTTAGATGTAGGTGCTCCTAGTTCCTACGCAGATCGAGTTTGTTTCCGATAATCGATAACTTGCCCCGTTTCCAAGTAATCGATAAAAATGTATATCGAAATCCTGTTTTTTAAGCAATTTTGGTAAATAATAAGAGCTAGAGTCACCAAACTTGACATGTAGCTTCTAGAAAAGTATATATATATCGATTATCTTTCATTTTATACCTATCGCCACCTCCCCGCTGCTCTCTATCTATAAGCGCGCGCTGCATTTGGTGTTGGAATATGAGGGTTCAGGGTATCCCCTAGTCGGGAGCTCCCGACTAGAACCTCTTACTTGTTACTTGTGGGATAATCTTAATGATTTGAATGCCTTAAGTTTGATGTTCCATAAAGCATTGTATTTCATTTAAATATGCTTCTGTTATTGAAAATAATTTGCTTATATATGTTATTATTACTACAATAATTATTATTACTATTGTGATTATTTAAAAATGGAAACAATATACATTTAAAACTATTGAAAGACTTTGGACTTGTTTCCCAATTACATAACTAACAGATTTTTATTTTGTTCATAATTAGAAATAAGTGTTATGTACGTACATAAATCCTTGAAATATTCGCATTCGAGGCAATATTTCGCATGCTATGTTACAAAAATTACATTATATATTATTTATTTAAGACAATATAGTTGCATTATGGCTACACTATTTATGTTAGGGCATTGTTCCTTCGCAGCGCTAGGGTCGGCAATGTGTTGTTGATTTCTGATTTTATTTTTGAAATCGCACAGCAGCAATAACAATCGCATAATGGCAACAACAATTGCTTCTTTGATTATCTAAATGTAAAACCACATTGCCTTGCCGCAAATTCTGAGGAAAATCTGCGTGAAAAACAAGTCCAGGAATGCCGAAAACTCGCGGGGGTGCGCCGTGCACAACAAACGCTTTCACATTGCACATATATATATAATTTTAATATATATATAGAAAAAGCTATCTCCATCGTGTTTTTTTGCGCAGAAACAATTATTGTCATGCTTCATTTGGAGCCTGATATGAACATGTTGCTGCCCTGCACTGCTTGAAAGCTGAGTGTATTAATAAATCATCTTTTAATGGAAAAAGTCTAAGTAAAGCGCTGGCAGACACGCAAATGTGCCCATTGACCGAGCAACTGCATCCGAAAACAGCTCCTAACTTCGACTAGCCCCATGCGCAGATCCCAAACATCGTTCAACTATTAATGAGCTGTGCATGAAAACTAATTGATCCCGAGGCACTTTACTGCCATTGAACCTACCGCGTTTATTCAACTCTTTTGCAACCGGGTCACCCAATGACTCGCCGAACAGGTGACAGCGTAAAGAAGTATCCGATATTCTGGGCCAGCTGTCGCAGTCAGACATTCTTTATTGTTAAATGATATATAAATGTGCCAGGTCCTGCTTTAAGCTTGGACTTATGAAACAAATTGATGCACAGCAAAGGAATGATTCATTTTTTTTTCCAGATTATTTGAAGAATCTGTTAATTTCTGCTGCACATCGTTCAGAGGTGCCATTAAGGCTAGTAAGGCGATTTGACCACTAACTTAACTAACTGAACTGGATAAATGCGAGCAGCTGCGCTGCGGATCAGTTGATAAGCTGATAAGCAAGAGTGGCATGGTGCAGTGTTGATGGGCGGGCGCAGGGGAGAGGGCTCTATCAGAGAACATGTTGTTATTTTAATGGTTTTTCATACCCTGTTCCATTTAGAGAGGGCATAACAGTTTCGGGAAAACGTATGTAATAGGCATCCCCGAACACATAAAGTATAAATATAAATTCTTGATCAAGACGATGAGCTATGTCGATCTGTCCAAGCTGTTCGGCGGTCTAGATGGATTGTAAATAGCTAAAAGAGTTTTCAAAACATCGATAAATATCTATTTGTAAGCAATGCTTTTTAAAAGACAACTCTTAGTTTATAAGACCTGGAGACAACAAATTTGGCATGACGATCATCCCAGATGCTAGATTTAAAAGGGATCGAACTATAAGCAACGAACTTATTCAATAATGCATTTCCTACAGTGTGTGCTTGGGCTGTGTATGTATGGAATGCAGGGTACAGGGTATCTGTTAGTCAGGCACTCTCAACTCGGCTTGTTTGACTTGCGTTTGCTGGCTTTGACCAAGGTGCGGGCAATCAACACTTTTGACACCTCCGACGCGCGTATAGGGCGCGGTCAGTTGAGGGGCGTGCTAAGGTTCGGAATTGGTTTTGGGTACCAAAGATCGGACGAAACAGACACTCGCCGTGTGTGGCGCACAACAGGCGAGACATCATTCAAGTGGTGGCAGGCGGCAGGCGGCATAAGAAAAATGTAAAAGGAGACAATTAATATCAATGTTCAATCGAAAAGAAACTTCAATGCCACACACACAATGCCAACGATAACAACAGCAACAATAATAATAAAGACAGAGATGCACACACACGGGCCGCACACAAGCTGGGAAATGCGTTAAGCAGGAAAACGCTTGAAACCTGAGCATCGGCGGGCGGCAGCGTCATCGGCATCGGCATCGGCAACGGCAACGGCAATCTGCTCGATTTATTGGGTACAGTCTCCCAATCCCAGGGTGTCTGAGCTGCGCATATGCTGCAAGCGATAGATGAGGCAAGCCGTTGCCCAAACAGAAGCGACCTCCTGCTCGATGTTCGCCTATTTGCCCAGGCGCTCAAAATGCACAATATGGTTGATAATGAAATGTAATTTATGAGCAACAGCTGGGTCGTTGGTCGGGGGGCGGTGGTTGCATATCGATGTTTGTATTGGGCATATCAATATTTATATATGCAGCTCCAGTTCGGGGCTCGCTTTTGCCAATTTTGCCGTGCAATTTGTCAACTTTGCAGCCGAGCTGCAAAACTGTCGAAGGCAGTGGGAGGGAAGGGGAAGTGCCATTGACAGACCCTCAGGAAATCAACGAAATTGCGACGCAGGGCCTAACCACGAGAGCGGTTACAAAAAGCAATTCTTCGACTCAATAGTTATCCCTGTTACCCTTTTGACTTTATGCAACCCTCAAGCCACGCAACATCCTGTTTGTTTTTCAATAAAATAATTTCCTGTAATCCCTTGCGCGTGCTCTCAATTATGATCAAGCGATTTTTATGAATTGCACTGCGTTGCATACGACAAACGCACACATACATTGATATTTGTGTATATGTACACTGACGCGGTTGAATAAGAACCCCGTGCTCATCCTAGGGTGTCAATGTGCGTCAATGGCTGCTCGTACGAGTCCTGGAAACAGCGTCAGATTCAGTTTTAATACACTATCTACAGGAAGGAATATGCCGACTTTGCGCTGAGCCTTGCATCAAGACAGCAGCCTGTTTAAGATTTCCCAAAGATGGTTCAAATCTTAAGTAATTTTTTATTTGGATAATAGAAAAAATTGGAAAGTTGAGATGCATAAATTTAGTCTACTAAAAATGTTTAATATTGTGAACAAACACCTGGGCTCAGCGATGTTTAAAACCGGGCTTACGAACCAAACCTTAAAGCGAGTCAATGTTTTGAACCGTAAACCGAACCACTAACAATTTTTTTCTACTGATTGCATATATGTTTATAAATATATCAGAAACTTAAGAAAAATGTTTGCATGTATGTATATCAAACTATTTGTAAATATATTTTGTTAACTAAATAAAATTGTATTTGAAAAGGGACATTAATTGAAAATGGAAGTAACAACTTTTTGATAAAAAGTCTGAGCATATCAAAATCATATTTAAGACCTGCCGTTGGCGGATCTCATCATAGAGCATCTCATAGTCGTACACATTTGAAACTATTTATACTTTTTTTTGCTGCGACATTGCGTACGCACACACACACACACACACACACACACATAATCAACAGACGTAATCCAAGTACTGTGTAAATGGAATACAATGGAAAATGTTCTGCTTTTAATTACGACGCAGAAATTATTTTTGGACACAAGTGCCCTGCTAATGTTGTAAAGCAACTGGATGCTTCTTTTTTAAACATCTTTCCCTGTCCATTAAGTCGCATTTACACACGCGTCTTGTTGGCATTTAAACTAGCCTGGGGGAGAATTAGGGCGAGCTCCTTAGCTCCTTAGCTTTAATTGATAAAATCGATTATTAACTTTTATTGCCTTACTGGCGCAAAGTTTCGACTTATTTTTATGCATGTAAACAAAATCTAATAATGAATGGAATATGACCTCAATTCCAGTATAAAAGTCTGTAGCTCTTAAAGTCTTTGAGATCGAAAAGTTTATATAGACAGGGGATCGGGTATTTTAATTTGATCAATTATAAATTTATACATTTGGATACGTACACAGAATACCCTTTCATATTAATGACTATAGGGTATAAGGAACTGAAGTCTTCGGTGCACCATGCCTTGCAGACACCTAAAATGGGTTTTTCAACACTGGAAAGTCTTCTAACACTAGTAACACTAGTGTATGAATCGTCTGGTTGGCTGAGTGATATGCACTTACACAAACATCAGTAAAGGATAAGCTGGTTTAATGTCGTTAACTTTTCAAAGATTGGCTTATAAACTTATATTCTTAAATAACGTCCGTCCTCTTACTTATTGGCTTGCTGCTCAGCTTCCCACTCTAGAGATGCTTCTCGATACTTCTTCTCATAATTATCGATTCGCTGTGAATGGCCATGGGTCGAGGTTGCGAGACGCTTACACTAGTAAGTATATGTATTAAGTACTTTCTTGCCGTTATCTATTTGAAAGATGTTAAACTTAAGCGGTACCAAAAGACATGCACACAAGTATTTGCATGTGCATATACTGGGTAAAATAAGTATATGGATTGGTGTTAGCGCAAGTTTACTGTACTCAATGCCTCTCAAATGAGCTCTACAGCTGTCTGAAACGGTCGGCACAGCCAATGAGGCAGCGCCGAATAAGAATTTCATGAATCGCAGATCGAATTTCAGACGTGCTTAACACGAGTTTCGCAGAGTTCTTTGTGTGCACAAAGCCTTCACATGCATAAGGATATGAAAATATATACCTAATAAGGGGCAGGTAAATACATATACACATACACTAGTACACACATACTCACACACACACACCCACACACATAGTACATAAGAACTTTAATGATAAAGATGTCTTGAACTTTAAGTTGGGGTTCGATGTGAAAGATTAAAGGAAAGAGGTCAGCTTATGGACAGGAGCAAAAAATGTTGGTATTGCATTTCGTTTATAGGTATTTCACAACACTGACATCTATTTAACATAGAACACTTTTTGAACAAAAAAGATTTAAGCGTATATTATATTTTTGGAAAGTTTTGTATTCGGATGTGAAACAGAAATCTCCACAGTTTGGGGGTACGATTGGTTGGCGTTAATGATACAGGTTTTTTTTTTTTTTTTTTGCGGTGTTAAAATTCTCTTATTTACAGCTAATCTTCTATAAGTCTTGCTAAGCAACTTTTATCAGCGTGAGTTTTAGTTATTGATAGCTTTATTTAAATATTTACATTGTGTATGTTTATGTACATGTTTATTTTACTTCATTAAAGGCGGCGTTTGGCCAGTTCTTTAGGATATGTTTTTGTAAGTCTCCTTCTTCTTAGCTTCCTTAGCAGGAGCTTAAAATGGTAGCTTGCTGCTTGTTTGTTCATAACATCTCCTACCATAGGAACCTTGAGGTTCTTTGCGATGTCTCGTGTGCGAGTGTACCATTCGGCTCCAGAGAACTAAGGCTGGATAATATACACATGTCTCATAGAGCAATTGCATAAGACAAAAACTCCGAAAAATTCTATTTAATATTTATAGGCAGTTGGCATGATTGTAATCGCATGAGTTTGGGGGCAATACTTTTTAACTAAATCAAATATTAAGCAATCAGAATACAGAATACATCCAATATCCATATACTATTGATTCATTGATTCAATTTAATAAATTTTCTTCGGATTTCTCAAAAGAGATTTCTGCCATTCTTGTCCTGTTCTTTTAGGCAAGTCTCAGGGCACTTTGGACTAGCCTCAGGGCTCGCATCTGGTCGGTCTTCTTTCTAGACGACTTGGAAACATCTTATGCTAAGAAGCGAAGATGCTCTGGCTATCTGAAGGATTTTATCCTAAATTTTGGAACCCTTAAATCCCGTTCTATTTCCCCTGTGTAAAAAAATGAAAAACAATCTGGGCAATCAACTTTAGAGCTGGTTGTTTTTGCATTTTTCCAATTAATTCACAAACAAAGTAATTAAATGAAGAAAAAAAAAGCACGTCAATGAGCTCATAGACAAACAACTCTTTATTACTTTTGAGCGTATATCGCCAATTGATGCTCCGCTGACTTTGTGTTCAAACTCTCCGGAGAGCTATGCACTTTCAGGTCTAAGCTTTAACTGCGTCAGACCAAAAATAAATAAATAAAAGTTTCAAGTTGGGCAAACAAAATGCCAAAGGCAATTGCAATTGCCACAAGCCGCAAGCCAAAAGGCAACAGTTTCCATGGAAAATGAATTTTCCATTGGGGTTTGGCAAAATGAGCACGAAGCACGTGTTGTATGGACACCGACAACGGCGACAAGATATGACGACCAAGTGCTCCAATTTATTATAACTTTTAAAATAAAAGTTTTTTATTTATTTATTTTTTTTTTTTTTAAGCTCATAGCAGCCTTTGCAGTTGGCTTTTTACCCCTCCCAGCTGTGTCGCTCTCTGGCATTTGCCGACAGTTGCCATACCCTGTACACATAAAATGGGTCGAACGGGCATACGGGGGCAGCAGGAGACAAAACTAGTTGCACAAATTTTGGCTTATTTAATAAGCTGCATAAATCCATGGCAGTGGAATGAGTTTTCCACATTAGCTTCGTGCTGCGGCAATTGATTTCACTTTTTGTTAACATGGACATGTTCTAAAAATGAACAATTCACTAATTTCAATAAATAAAGTTATGCATGAAATACATTTGATTTGTTTATAGTTGAAAAATATTTATGTCAATTAAAGAAATATACCGAATCAAGATTCGAACATATGCGGAAAACCTGGTACACGAACTGAGCCCAAACTGGGTTTGAACCATGAACTGAACCAACAAAAACGTTAAATGGGTTTAAGAGACATGCCCAGAAACTTTTCGCATTTTATATTCTTGGTCTGCATTTACTAAAAATGCTTAATGTTATTCTTTAAAATAGTTAATATGCATATATTTGACTTGAATTTCGGCTTAGTGTTAATTCGCATAAGTTTAGCGAGCTTTTAAATCAATGACTACAATAAATCAGACTAAATAATTTAAATGAGTGATAGTCAAAGAAATTAAAGAAGTAACATTATGTATGTCCGTGAACAGCCAAATGTAAGAGCTTCATTTAAAGGGTAGCTGCAGCTCAAACAGGGTCCATTATAGAACTCTTACTTGTTGTGCTCGGCCTGGCATAAAAACTGGACCTGCATCTGGAGCTGATGCTGGAGCTGGAGCTGGCGTGCTTGTCTGAAAATTATTTTTGTTTTTGCTGTTGCTGCAGCTAATTCATGGAAATTTATGTTTAATGACAACAACAAAGGCAGCTAGCTACTAAAAAGAAAATAAACAACACGGGCAAATTGCGGGCAGTGACGGTGGCTGCGCATTCTGGTTTCTCATTAAAAGCAAATTTGCCTTTGCCTGGGCGACAACAACCATAACTGACCCACACTTAACTGTGTTAATAAGCCCAAGTTGTTGCTGCTGTTGTTGTTGTTGTTGTTGTAGCTGCTGCTGTTGCATGTGGACTTTGCGTTGTCTGAGAATGCGGGCGTTGCGTAGGCGGCCTGTGCAACGTGCAACGTGCAACGGCAACGCGCAACGAGACCGAAAGTTGTGGCCGAGTTGGTGGCAATTGTCAGCTGGCTGGCAGCTTTATGACACCTGGCATGCAATTATATATATGACAGGCGACTCTTGTAATGGAATTCTTTTGCGGTTTCATTATGCAATGCAAGGCTTGCAGATGCATATGCTTAGATGTACACACACACACACACACACACTTATATGCACATTGAATGGGGAACGGAAATGCCAGACAAATTCTGTGTACAGCATGCGCCGGGCTTTCTACGAACTACAGAGACTACTCTCCTGTCTGTCTGACGGATTGTCTGCCGTCTGCCAGACCGTCTCTGTGTCTAACAGCTTCCGGCTGACGGCCGGCTGGCTGGCTGGCTAGCTACTGGCTGCTGTCTGCCCAAGATGCATAAATCATGTGCTAGCCAAATCAGCGGCCCACTGGCAACGGCAACGGCAACAGCGTCCCAATCAAATCAAGAGCGCGACCACATTTGCCAGCCACACACGACACCGAAACGTTTTGTGCCACAAAATGCTGGCCATACGCTTTTTGGTAGCATCGATTTGGCCAACAACTAAGTCAGCCAGTCGGCGGCAATAGTAAGTATTTCAAGTCAATCCAGTTGCCGTCGCTGACAGCCTAACACAAAAACTTAATTAAAAGCCAGAGCCCAACTGTGTCCACAGTCACAGCACGGGCGCGAGCGAGACAGAGAGAAACGCAGACGCAGACAGAGTGAGTGAGAGAGAGAGAGAGGGAGAGAGAGCGACAGAGTGGCAGAGCTAGGGTGAGACATACAGGCGCGCATATATTCGTAGCGATTTGACTCAATTTCCAAATGAATTTTCCCTTGCCACAGCATGGCACACATTCTGCTCTTATTATACCCTTGCAGAGGGTATTTTGGCTCCGTCACGAAATATGTAACAGCTCTTGCATCGATCGTTATCTACCAACCGAGTTATGGCTGGCAGAAAAAACTTTGCACAAATTCAAATTTTGATGCAGTAAAATAAGATCAAAATATTACCCGGCTTTAGCTCGGGTCAAATGTTAAGAATGCTGTCTGTGACTACCATTCGTCTACGTATTTTGTCTTTCGTCTTCACAGGGCCTTTATGTGAACAATAACAATCTAAATAGCGAATGTAAAAACTAACAGTTGAACCGGCGAACAAACGTTATCTTAGTGCTAACAGTCGAACCTAAAGAAAGCGACAGAAAGCTTAAGTCAGGCAGGACAAACTCTATCAATATGCCGCATAGAGTATTGAATGTTTGTTAGACGCGCATTTTATTTTCTTTTATGTTCTATTTCTGTATCAAATTTGGCTATGGCGAAAGTAATGCGGTCGCCTGTTCCTGGGTCAACGGTGCGTATGTGCAATGCGGACGGTCAACTAACAATTGGCAACAGGCAAAAGGCAACCGGCAACAGGCAACCGGCAAGTGGCAATTGGCAACTGGCAACCGGCAACTGGCTGTTAGCCAATTATCAGCTGTAGGTGGTATTCTGCAGTCCTAGTTGCAATCTGAGGCACTGATCAGTGCATGCAATGTGCCCCGCTTGAACTTTGCAGCACGTTAAGTGGAGCAACAGGCAGAAACTGTGTCTCCATCCATTGAGACTGAAGAGAGATGAATACGGCTCTGTCATCAGAGTAGAGCTGTCTGCGACATTTAATTAGAAAAGAAACGCAAAAAATTTGCCAACTATTTGACAATGTGGCGGCTTTTTAATTGGCAACAGCCAGATGTTGCATAATGTGCCGGGGATTGCCCCAAAAGTGATGCACAAAACGCTGCAGCGACAACAACAACAACAACAACAAGAACTGGCTAAAAGCAGAAACATGTTGGCCATATATATTTCGTCGGTGTCTAGCCCCCTCCCGCCTTTCCGTACACACAAAAACACACACACATGCGGCAAACAAGATTTTCTGGCAAGGCGGCGTCTTAATGGTGTCAACACCGCTGCCAACTTTGTGGCAAGACTGGAAGCAGCTATCGCATCGATAATTGTCCAAAATATATTGGCTTTCATTGGCATTGACAGCGATAATTGGCCAAATCGAAGCCAGAACCGTTTGTGCGGAAAGTTTGCGTTGACTTTATTCGGTTGCAACTCCCAACTCTCTGTCTTTAGCTTGCCTGACGTTTTGACAGCGCGCGGGCAGCAGCAGCAACTAAATAATGTCGAGCATATATCATTTATCATTCGACCGTGGCCTAAAATTAATATGCATATCAGTCGCTAGCTGCTCTCCAAATACTCGGCCAGATATGCCGAAATGGGATTGAGCCACAGCCACTGACCAGCTTTGTTGCCAGCCTAGCTGCTTGCCTAGATCTAACAATTTATGAGAAATTGCCAAACAGTTGGCAGTCTACAAGGGATTAACTGCGAAGGAAAGCATCACAGTCATTATCATGATATTATGATATGATAATCAGCTATGGCAACATTTATTATTTAAATAAGATTCCTACTTTTTCATCTATGTTGAAAGAAAAGCGCAGCGAGGCAGAAGAAGAGGCAACTGAGAGATACAATTACAAAGTAAGTCAACTTTGACCCATATTAATAGGGAACGTAACTACGCCTTTCGAGTCCTTTTCGAAAAAATAAACGAAATATACGTGCTTTGAACAAAATATGTAAGACATTCCAAAATTAGGTAGATTACTCTTTTAATTTTTTAATTAAATTAACTTTTATCTTATTAAATATGGAACACATCATCGCCTTGATATTAAGCTAATGATAAATGTAATATTAAAAATATGAGAAATGAACTTAACTTAAATAAAAAGATATAATAAATTGGGTTCCAGTCCATTTGCAATATCAATAATTGTTATTATAACGATGACTTTTCGAGGGTAACAGCTGAACCATCATCCAGCTAAGATTTATATCTAAATCCTTGAACAAACAGTGTACAAAAGTATTCGATATAAATAATAAATATGAATATTGGCTGAGAACGTGTGCACATGTTTAAGACAAGGTCCCATATTAAAGTTGGTTTCCAAGAAATGGCATTGATTTTATCAAAAACATTAGTAGTATCCATTTTCATGGAACAGCACTTGATTATCAGCCATGTTACCCACTGGATGTCAAATGGTGCTGGGCATAATTAGACATTGAATTGATGGTTAGCCACAGCTCGCAGTCTATTAGCCAAATTAATGATTTATAGCTGTCACGCCCCTAACACTATATGCTATCTATTGCCCCCTCTCAACAGCAGTTAAAGTAACAGTTTTTGGTTCGTTTTTGATGGCAGGGGAGGCAAAACAATAAACCTGTCGGAGTCATTCCATAGCTGTTTAATATCATTGCCATATGCATGGATTACCAAACCCTAAAACCGCACAAAACAATGCACGATACAACAACAACAGCAACAACAACAGCAACAACAACAGCAACAACAACAATTGGGCTGTATCGTATGGAAGACATGTTGACTTTTTGGTGTGTACAACGGGACGTATACGCGTTGTTGTACCATTTGCTATTTTGCATGCCTTCACATTAGATAAGTTAAGATTGGCGATTGTCGGTTACATTGTTGTCGCTGTTGCGGTTGTAATTATGCAAATTTGTTAACAACCTCTAAATACGGCAACAGCACCAGCAACATTTTCATTTTCGTTTTCATTTTAATTTTGCAGTTTTTTTGTTTTGTTTTGTTATTTTTTGCCTTTGTCTTGAATTTTTGGCTTGAATTTTTAATTAACATTGCGCATACGCCGCATGCACCCCAACAAAAACGAACCGAATCTTGAGCCAAGCGGCGCCTATTTCGAGGTGTGTTGTTGCTGTGGTAAATGTATGCCAAATAAATGCAGCTAAAAATGAAATAATGAGAACACTTTTTTTATGCAAACATGGCTTAAACACTTTCACTAAGCCAGCGCGACTAAAAGAAGAAAAAAAAGAAGAAAAAAAAACGTAATGCAACTAGCAGGCTACACGAATTTCGTGTCGTAAAGCTCTCAACTCCCGGCCAGCCAACTGAGTGCTGGGCCAGCCAGTCCGAGTGGGTGGGCAGCGCGGGCTGCACCACAACGAGTCGCTGTGGCATGCTCAAGTGGTGCAATGTACACACGAGTGCGAGTGCGAGTGCGAGTGCGAGTGCGAGTGCTGAGCATCGAGATGCACATGAAATTGGATGTCTTTTTTTGTTGTTTGCCTGCTTGTTTGTTTGTACTTGGACAGGGAAATGGGGAAATGGGAGTGGGCATTGCAATGGACATGAGCCAGTTGTAGATGTTGCTCTGCTGCTGTCACATTTGCAATTAACTCACGAGGCGACGACATTGATTAACGAGGCGTTTTTAAGCGGCACTCAAACACGCGCTAATGTCGCGACAGACAACAATAACAACAATGACAATGGCAACAGCTGACGTTCGACAGGCGACAAACACACACACAATGGGCATGGCCAGAGTGCAATGCATCTACTTGTATCTCATAGATACAGATACAAATGCCAGCATCCAGTTGGATTCTGAAAACTGTTCAATTGTTGGCAATGTTTGCTAATTGAATTGAATGTGAGCACTTAGCTGCTTAGGATAAGTCGAAAAATTAGTTAACAATTGATGTGACCCATGCACGCACACACAAGCACAAGCACTCACACACACACACATAGCTCATATCGCACAATGCGCGCACTTTCGCTGAAAAATAAAGTTTATTAATTATTTCACATTCTCTTGAATTGTTGATTTGTTTTGTTTTATCGCTTTGTGCCTTGCGGCATATGCAAAACAAAAAGCGAAACAAAAAGAATGAGCGAAAGTATGAAGAAGCAGAACATTCACAAACGCCAACACGGAAAACGTTATGTACTTGTATTTGTATACCCCGTAGCATAAAGGTATGATAGTTTTGTGCGTATGTATGTAACAGGCAGCAGCTGGCATCGCCAAGCCCATAAGGCATATATATTCCAGATCAAAAGCCGAGACGATTCAATCAAGGCCATGCATGAGAGCTTGAGATGCACAGATCAAATTAATTTCATTTTATCGATAACACACGATTAATATCGATTGGTTGTTTTGATCACAACTCGAAGCTAAAGACACAAATTGTGGCATATAAAGACTAGTTCTGTGTATACCCAAATCGAGAATATTTTAGTCTTTGTTGCGGTAACTTAAAGAAATGTATGGGGTATTACCTAGTCGGGCCGATCATTCTGCCTTGTTTTATTTATTGTTATCGTATACTATATATATATTTACATATACATATATGTAGTTGTTGCAATCCCCGTGAGCTATTGGAGGTGAAGTCAAGTGCCCTTTCCGAGGCGACAACCCCTGGATGTGCATCTGGATAGTGAAATATATATATTTATATATGTATATATATATATATGTACACACACACTTTTGTTGGCAACATATACTCGATTGAATGCTCGGCCAAGTCAAGCCCTTGCAGGACATTGGCTTTTCGAAAATCCCTGCAAAGAACAGTGGGGAATAAGAGTCGGTGATGCACTTCTACTGTAATCGCCAGGATATAAGTAAGAGCTGGTTTGAATTCCTGTCAGCCTCTTATCCAGTTTATCTTTCTGTTCTGGAAAAGATGGTTGGGTCTCTTTGGACCTAGGCTACGTCGCGAAATGGAAGTCGGGAGAACACGAGCCATGCTACAGCCTATTAACAAAAATATTTTGTTTCCTTTGACTTCATTTTTATCGTTTAAAATTCTCAAGTAGTTCGAGCTATGGACTGAGAAGAAGACCTTGCATATCTATACAGGCAACCTGTTCCCTCTTGGTGTTTATATCTTGTTGTTAATCTTGGCTGTTAAGGTCAGCATTGAACTCGAGCCGGCCATTTTAATTTTCATTCATTTTTGATAGAGCCGGCAAACGCCGGGTAATACCAGCTGGTATAATCGGTCCTCCTTTGGGCGAGGTTAGTGCCGTCAGCTGAGCATTTTGTGTTCGTTTTCGATCTCAATTTCTGCTGCTTAACACTTTTTGAGTTCACTTTTAGACTTCATGTGTATGCGTGTGTATGAGTGTGTATGTGTGTGTATGTATGTATTTATTGTTGTATGTGGATGTACGACTCTTATTGTTATTGTTATTTTTATTGTTATTACGATTGTTGTTGTTGACATTGTGGCAGCGCAGAGCTTTTAATTAATTTGTGTCTGCTCTGTGCGGATGTTGCTCTCTGTGTTAATACCCTTGCTGAAGGTATTATAACTTAGTCAAAACGTATGCGACGTATTAAATGAGATATGTAGATAAACAGAATGCTGATGCGATATATCCATAAGATCCAACTATTTGTTGTAGATCTGAATGTATTATGTACCGAAAATCGAACTGAATCTACGGCAGCTCAAAGAAAAATATTCTTTTTATATGAACTGCTCAAACTATAGGGTATTCTGGTCTGATCTGATATCTATATAAAAACAAACTAGGCATTTACGATATTCACTATTTCCCCCCAAGCCTCTAAGGCCTGCAAGCCTCTAAGCTATATAGAAGGGTATTTTGTCTTCGGCATGCCCAGGATAGCCGTTTTTTCGTGTTAAATATTTTCTTGTATTTGATTGACTGTGTTAATGCTATATGTACGTATATATGTGGTGTGTATTTCGATTATATATTACATAAATAATATCTCCAAAATTATTTTGCTACGCATCTGTAGAACAGGTACAATAACGTCCCGCAATATTAGTCATCAAAAGCTGCGCCACCAACAATAATATGGTCACAAAAAAGGGAGATCCGCGGGCAATGCAAAGGGCGCGGGGTCGTGCCGTGTGAGTGTAAGAGACATGTGAGCGAAGGCGTTGCCCACAAACCAGTTAGCTGATTCATTTGGCTTGCAGCTGTTTTGGCTATGACCAAATGGTCAATCGGCCCGCTAAATGGGCAAGAACCTGCCACAAATTACCGACTGCTTAGCCCAGTTTACGCCAACAAGCTGCAAGCAAAACGCTTCAAGTTGGCATTTTTACTGGAGGAACATCGACATGTTAAAAGAATTGACAAACTAACAATATGATAATATCAATAATACAGTGAAAACTCTTCTCACGAACACTCCTAACAGGCGGACATATTCTCTTAAACCATTGTGAATCAGACCATACTCATTTACCCTCTACTATCGGTTCGGCCTAGGTAGTTTTCACTGTATTTGTATACAACAAGAAATTAACATTTGAAATTAGTTAGTTAAACAGAAACCGATTCACCAAATAAATAATCTTATCTTAAAACTGTTTAAATATTTCAATATCAGCGAATAGGACCCGAAATATATGGAAGTTTTATGGTCTTATTATTGTTTTCTTTCGCAAATAGTTTTTTTATTTTTCTAAAAATTACATTTACCAAAAAAATTGTATTTATTTATATCACAATTTGTTATTTATTTTACTTTACTCTGAAAGTTTAAGTTTTGAAAAGTAAATTCCGTTCCCGCATTTGTCTGAAGCATGTATCTAAAATTTTATGTTTACTAAATATTTATCATTTATTTTTTGTCAAATATCTACATTAAATATAATCATAATTAGTTATATATAGCTCGTTAGCATATCATGGAAAAATCTGCATTGAGTATAATCTTAAATTTCCTTGAGATTTCTCTCTTTATCTATATCTATATATATCTAACTCAAAATATGCTCAAAATTCCAATAAAAGTATACGGCTAAATCGGTTTGAATACTTAAATCTGAAGTCTGGAATGAAAGGCATACAAAATATATATATAGGAATATCATTAATCTAGATTTTTTTCAAATAAAAATACAATTGGTCGCTAATTTCATTAGCCTAATTCACAGCTGGGACAATGCATTGTGCATTGCGAATTTGCGATACGGTCAAGCTGGATGGAATGACTAAAATGATAAATATGTTATATGTATATAAAATACGCACATTTTAAGAGGATAACGCCGTTGCCCTGTTGACTTCGATTCAGGCCGAGATTATTGCGCATCAGCGACTGATGCGAATGCGAATGCTGATGATGAGTGCCATCCAGTGCGGATTTGATTATATGAAAGGCCATCATGCAAATGCATTACACGAAAGCCTATTATTAATTATTATTAGCTGCTGATTATATGAACTATATATGTTCCGATCAATTGTAGCTATATAGTTGTCTTTTAGTTCTGCATATACATATGCCCCTGTGTGTGTGTGTGTGTGTGTGCGTGCTAAGTAATAGAAATAAGTAATATAGAGCGGGTCATCTGATTATCTGGCGTTGCAAAATCTGAGATCAGACGCCCAAAAAATACGCAATAATAATAATGCTTTAAACATTTCCAGTTTGAAATTTGTTAACAAATCGACAATTTTTGGATTTTAAAAAATTAAAAAAGTAAAAAACAAAATGCGCTCTACTGATAATGCAAAGACGTCGACGTCGGCTGCTAAGTTTGCAGCTGAAATTAATTATTGTCGATTTATTTTTGAATGCTCATATGAGCATCAACATATACGAGCGTGTGCATGTGTATTTATGTTGCCAGCGACAACGACAACGCAGTGTAAACGCCTCCCCCGGAGTGAAAAGCAACAACAACAAAATTGATGGCCTTTGGCTGCGGCTGGGGTCAACGGGGTCGCCAGGTCGGTTTTGGTGTGCATTGGTCATGGCGCAACAAGCATTGCAACAATGACAACAACAACAATAAATACACACACACACACATACACACACAGGTACAGACAAACACACAGCTACACAGACTCACAGTTTTTCTACAAGTTTTTCTTCTTTTTATTTTGCACTACGCTCGCATTCCCGAATAATTCACTTGCACTTGCACTCCCAATCAAAATTGTACAAAAAAAGAAATAAAAAACACAGTGCATGTGTGTGTGTGTGTGTGTGAGTGTGAGTGTGATAGTGCACTCTATTATTTGTGGAGATAAAAACGGAACAGCAACTGGTGCGCTTCAAACGTTAGCGCGGCGTGGCAAACATGCGGCAAGCACGACAAGATCGATTCTACTGAATCCGCTGTGCGCCGATGAATGGGAATGGAGCCCCCAAAATGAGCCGCCAACAACAACCACAACAACCACAACAACGACAACCACACCAACAACAAAAAGAGCGACTAATAAAAAACGGCAACGCGAAACTAAAACGACGACGACTACGCGATGTCCAACGACGCGCGAGCCAGTGGAGCATGTGCCACAAAAATTATCACGCTGACTGCCTGCACATGCAGTATGTACGTGTGTGTGTGTGTGTGTGTGTGTGTGTGTTGGTGTGTGTTGTGTGTGTTTGGTGTCTGTGAGGGGGTGGCTGAGCATTTAAGTAGCATAGCATAAAAAACAGCCTGTTGCGCTCTTCAGTCGCCTCTATTGATTGCGGGTTAAGCCCAGCACTAAAAAAAACAAACACAAACAACTTATTAATTGCAGAATTTGACGACGTATTGTCTGGCAAATGGTTACAGAAACTATAGCAATTGCAAGCCGAATAATTAATGCCCTATGCCTTATGATAAAGTAGTCTAATGACAATAAGACTAGGGCACAGCGAAACTTATAAATGAGGGATGTGGTCAATATATCTTGGAAAACGGAAAAGGATTGCATATAAAAACTTTATATTCGAAAGAGCATTCCAATTGGCGGCTATGCAAAGTAACAAGACGTTAGATTTAAAGACTGATCAACAACTCGACTTGAGTGTGGACACTTATCAGGAATAAATATTCGTTGTGGGAGCGCAGAAGGTCGCTTTCATGAGTCAAACATTTCGTACCAAAATCATAATATTCTACGCAAGGGTATATAAAACATGTATTTTCCTATTCAGATCAAGTAATTGCATATGTTTTTCATATACTGTATTTAAGTCCGTAGGCACAAGCTGCTAGACGCAAACGTCAATTGCAACTTTCATGCTCAATTTAAGTACATTTGCCTTGTTTTATAATTGAAATGCACTTAATTGTACATCTTAGTTAAGTTGCGCACCTAAAGGCAGCCACAAAATCAAAAGACTGTTTTTTATTATTTCAACCCAAAAGTATGCAACAGCTGCTTGCAAAGGGTAAGGCAAGCTGCTTGTTTGTTAAGTACGGAACAGCACCCTTAGCCAGCACACAAACCATAAGCAGCAAGCGTCGAGGACTTCTGCAGATGGCGCTAGCAAAAATGAAAGTGTAAAGCGCATACAACAGACGGCGGTTTATTGCTAGTACCCAGTTTGGCCGCTTTTACGATGTAGGGTTTTTGTTCTAAATGAAGAAAGCAAAACAGTTTCAAAATGGCAGCCAGGTGCAATTGACTGTGCAATACCCTGTTCACAGCGTTAAAACAGTTTAAAACAGTCAACCAGATCAATTTTGAAGATAAAGAAGTGACTTAACTTAAAAGCTTTAAGTTGAGACTTAAGAAAGTGTGAGCTTTTACACATTATGGTTGGGGAAGTGGGTGTAGCCATGTTTTGAACCGAGCTGATTTGAACTTGGAATTCCAATTAGTTTTAAGGATTAAACGAACCCTGGCCAAAGAAATGGCCCGAGAGCAGTTGGTGCATTCAAAACGTGAACCGTGAACCAGCCCAAAAAGAATCTATATTTTCTTCAAGGACAGGCAAGTCAAGACAATAAAACTATTCGCAGTTTAAACATAAATGGAATTTGGAACTAAATTAAAAATCAATTTGAAAGCGATTGCAGTTGTGAAATAATAACTTTGACAGTGTGCGCACTTACCTGAGAGACCCGTATCATTTATGCTGGAGGTGGATGTGGAGAAGCCAGGCAACTTGCGCCAGCCCTTGCGATTCCAGAAGCTGCGCGCCTTTGACTCGGTGGGCACACTGGGTCCGGGATCTTCGGCGGCGCGTATGCGAGCACAGCTAAGGATGCGGCGGCCGCAGGAGGCGCGCGCCAAAAAACTGGAATTGGAAGTTCCGCCAACTGCGGCAAAATGCGTTTCATCGTAGCCGGCGGCGGTGGCACGCTGAAAGGAGCGACAACTTTGGGTGGCGTAGGCAGCGGATGCGGTTGGTGTTTGGCGGGCGCATTTGATGTGATGCGTCTTGCTCAGCCGCAGGCTGCCAATGTAGCTGGCGCCGCTGCTGCCGCTGAAGCCGCTGTCCAGATCGCAGTTGGTGCTGCTGGTGATGACGGTCTGCGGATGCGCATGCGGATGTGAATGCGGATTCGAATGCGAATGCGTGCCTTTCAGCGTGGCCAGAAGCTGCTCAATGCCGCCCACATCGCTGCTATCACAGATATTGTCCGCCGAGGTGGAGGTCAGCCTGGCTAGCACTGCCGGCTGTCCACTGGTCGCCGTTACACACACGGTCGGGCTGGGCTTGGGGGGCGTGCCAGACGCACTGCCGCTGCCGCCAGCAGCAGACACAGCAGCAGCAACAGCAGGTGGACTGCATTTGGGCGGACTTTCTGGCATAAGCATGGCCTCAACGCTGAGATTCAGCTCCCCGAGTATCTTGTGATGGCGATGCTGCACGCGACGCAGCTCCTCCTCGACGAGCGTCTGATTGAGCGAGCCGGCCGAATGCGAACCGACGCTGCAGCCCAACTGCTGTGGCTGTGGCTGTGGCTGCGACAGCGTCTTACCCGTGGCCGCTGAAGATTGCAGGGCCGCCGCATTGATCTCCTCGTAGAAGTTCTCGCTTTGGCTGCTCGCCGTGGTCAGCTTGTGGTAGCGCGTCTGGTACGATTGCAGCGTGGCTGGCGAGACCAGCTGCTTGTTCTTCTTGCCTTTGGAGAGCAGCGCGCGTATGGAGTTCGGCGGCGGCGGGCCAGACTGAGCCTGAGCCTGTGACTGCGCCGCTGTACAGCAGCTAACATTGGCGCCCGCAGCGCCGCCAGCTGCACCGCCGCCCTCCGGCTTGGGCACATTCGAGTGGCGCATAGCGGCACCCGGCTCGTAATAGGCATACGAGTAATCGTGCTGCTGATGATGCATATGATTCAGGCTGCTCGCCTGCTGCAATGCATTCCATTTGACCGCAGCCGTTTCGCTGCCATCGCGGCCCAGCGTCTTGCTCTGGCGCCCAATCACCAGGTCCTGCTGCTCGTTACAGATTTCGATTGCATCGGGATCGGGATCCGGATAGCGCGGCAACAGCTGGCGACGCCCGTTGCCATTCACGGCCATGCCGCTGGCCACGCCCACGCAGCTGCCCAGGCTGCTGCTCACAATGGCCGCAACGGCAATCGGCGAGCTGCCAGCGGATTTGTGCAGCGGACTAGTGGCAGCCGGTGGCGGGTAGTCCGGCGGCGGCGGGAATTGCAGGCAGCCAGCGTTCTGCTTAGGCGCGGCCATGCCCACGCTGGCGCCAACGCCAACGCCCATGGCCAGGCCCAAGCCTTTGCGCAGGCCATGAATGCCCTCCAGCTGTTGCTGTTGCTGTTGCTGCTGCTGTTGCTGCAACTTCTGCTGCTGCTTGAGCCGCTGCAGCTGCGTCTGTTGCTGCGTGTAATAGTTTTGGTTGGCGGGCTGATGCGAATGCTGATGCTGATGCGGATGCTGATGCGGATGCGAGTGTTTCAGCTTTGAGTGCGTGTGCGTGTGCGAGTGCGAGTGCGAGTGCACGTGCAGCTTGGCCAGATGATGGGGATGACCGTGATGGCTGCTCGCGTTGCCGCCGCCGCCGCCGCCGCTGCTGCTGATGTTGTTGCTGCTGCTGTTGTTTCCCAGGCCGCCGCCGCCGCCGTTGTTGCTGTTGTCGTTGTTGTTGTTGTTGCTGCTGATGCTGCCGCTGCTGTTGTTGCTGCTGCTGTTGTTGCTCTGGTTGTTGCGTCTGCTGCCCAGTCCCAGGCTCTCCATGGCACATGTTGCCGCTTGCTGCTGCTCCCTGCTCGAACGGCGCTGTAATGAGTCGAGTTTAGCGACAATTAACTAAATATTTTAGTAGCAAAGTGGTAAAATAGCAGCTGCACGAATGCCAAAACAACTTCCTGAAACTTTAACTGCCAACGGGCAACAGCGCCCAGCCGCTGGCACGCTCCACTGGCTGGAGCCAAAGCGCGAAGCATTCAAATGCAAGCGCTTGGAAGCGGCCACTCGCATTCCATTTAGCGCCCAGCAGCCATCATCAGCCGGCAGCCGGCAGCCGGCAGCAGCCAGCGGGCACACATGCCGTCCCAAGTCCCTATGAATCTGCCCCAACACGTACCCACACCTCCCTCCCGCCTAAAGCGAGATTAATTGCTGCTAATTAAGTGAGTCTTTGGTTTGGCGACCTCCTCTGGCCACGAATCCCCAGACAGTGCCCGCTACTGGGCTTTAGTTTTTCTAATATCAGCTTTTTTTATTCGCTGTAGCATAAATTGAAAACAACAGGGCTGGCAAAAAAAAATCCATAAAATTGTTGCACAACTATACGATGCTCTATACAAAAGTGCTAAAGAAAATACGTGCTTAGCCAGCCTTCTGTAGAAAGAGCTGAATTTACCTCAGATTTTAAATCTCTTCGTGTCGAATAAGGAAACGCGAATAATCTATGTATATGCAGCAGGTAGCACCGATTCTCAGTAGATCACTCAAACTTGAGTTGATTTAAGAAATGATTAAATAATAACAATAACAACATACTTTTCTAAGTATATTGTCTCGTGCATGATCCATATTTGAAAAGAGAAGAACTACGAGATCGTTTTATTTCATACTGAATACAGTTTAAAATCTTGATATCTCTTAGTACATCTCTTAAGATCAAATACACGTAAAATAAAATATTAACAGAAAACCGTTTTGAGCGCTTACCTAAATCCATGAAAATCGCATAGAAGGGCGATATTTGATTGCGTTTTTATTTTAAACTTGTTATTTGTGGCTAAATAATAACAATTAAAACACATACCTATTTATTTTCAAAATCTTCAATAAAATACACATAAAATATAATATAAAAATAAAAACCTCAAAATCGTGTATATAAGCCCATAAAAATCGCATAGAAGCGCGAAATTTGAGTGCCTCTTTTTTTTTTATTTGTAATTCTTAGAGTTATTAGTAAAAATTAAAATGTATTTTATCTGTGTATATACGAGAAATTAGATATAACATTTTGCGTCTCAGTCTTTACTGCTCTGAGTTTCAGATGTACTCACAGACGTACCGTGGACCACACACAGATATAGCTACATAAACAGACCAGCCAGACCAAGATATATGATACTTTATCGGACTGAAGATGCCATCTTTTGCTTACTACACACATTTTAAAGACTTTACGAAATTTGAAATGCGAAGCAACATTTCCTTTTGAAATAGTATCCATGTGGAAGCCTTTACTATAGATCACGCTCATGTTCTATACCCAAAGTTGTTGCAGAATTTATATTGAAAGTCGCGGATTATAAACACATTTTTATATGGGATATATTGGAATAAGTAATAGTCAAAGCTGTCAGGGGCTTACATCTGCTGCTTCGCTCAAGAGAAACAACTCCAAGCTGGCAACAGGCCAGGAGAGAACAAAAATAAGAAAATAATTTGCCAACGTTTTTGTATACATAATAATTTTACCTATTTTAGTACAGGTACAAGCGATACCCTGCTAAATGATAATGTCAGTGGTTTGGCAAGATTCTGGCCAAGATAAAGGACAACGCAGACCGCAGGGGCAGCCGATCAGGCAGCCGACGGAATATTGTGTAGAACATAATCAACTTGACGATGATAATGCCACCAAGTTATGACTGCATGGCACAGGTTGAACTGCAGGCCGAGAGGAAGACAGAATTCAATGGTAATTTGAGTAGCTGCCCCTGATCTCTGGGTCTGTCTCTCTCACTATATTTGTCCTTGTCTCTAGATACGTTCGTCTGTCTGTCTGTCTGGCTGTCTGGCTGTCTGTGTGGCTGTTGCAGTAACCTGAGACGACTCTGAGAACTCGAATGTTTTGGCCACTGAGACGTTGGAGCACTGTGCTCTGGTTGGCACAGCAGGTCGCCAAATTAGCGTTTAAATTTAGCTACTCGTTCATTGAATCGGAGCACAGCGGGTGATCAGCTTGAATCAAAGCAACTCCGCTATGAATCGAAATTAAAGCCCCGAGCCGATAATCTTAACTCCTGGCCGCAGCCTGCGGCTGCCACCAATTGCATGCACTTAAAGCCGCCACTGATGATGCCATTGCAACATCAGAGACCCCAAAAGCATTGTCAACAACAATCGCTTCCCTACAAAGCAAGAAAAAAAGATGAAGAAAAGAAGCTACGTACGAAAAAGCCAAACAGGAGCTGCAAACTGTGTGCAAACCATGCTGGAGCTGGTGAATTTGGCAGCAAAAAGCACTCAAGCAGCCAGCCCAATCTGTGTGGGCGTGCAGTCCTGGCCAGGACAATGTTTATGCAGCTAAAATGTGCGTGTGTGCGTGTATGCGTGTGTGCGGTATGTGTGCGAGTGTGTGTGCGCGTGTGTGTGCTCGTTAGTTTGCCACACTTTGTTTTTGTCTCTTCCGTTTTGCCAGTTGCCTCTAACCGACGACCCCAACAGCATATATGCTTTTTTATCTACACCCTGTATAAAGTTGAAGTAAAGTGCATAGCCGATCTCTTTAAGAACATGTATTCTTGATAGAAACCAATTTATGCATGTCTGTCGGTTCTCTAAAAAACAGATTATCTTATTGTGATAACAGCTCTCTAATGTAAATATATAAATCCAATTTTCGAAGTTCCAATTCCAATGCGCATGGGAGCGAAAGTTAGATACCGTCCCAGTCCCAACTTTTTTTTAAATCTATACAGTCCATCCCAATCCTTCCCAAAATTCGATATAACGGAACTTGCGGTCATTTCGAAAATCCTTTTGCTTAAAGCTCTTTCGCGACCCGCGGAGGACCCAAGTCCAGCTCAAGTTCCAAGCTTTAGTGTTCGCTATATATTTGTGACTAGTTTAGAGCGCTTTAAGGCTCCTTAAAACAAAGCCCATAACTTTTCAAAAACTTCATATTCATGCAGAAGTAGTAAAGTGCAGCGGATTACAGGGTATCTTTAAGTTGACAGACTCACATTTGATTTTTCATGAAGTGAAATTGCAAAAGAAAGTGAAGTGAAAAACATACACGTTGGAAAAATCATCAACAGCTTCCTGGTCCTGGTGTCAGGGCTGGCTGTGTGTGTGTGTGTGTGTGTGGGTGGGGGAGAGGGAGAGGGTGATGGGGTGATGTGGTTTGCTTGGGTTTTTAGAGACTGGCCAATTAGCCTGCGGTTGTGGCTCAAGACTTTCGCTGGCCATCCAAGCCGATTTCTGCTAATTAGAAACACCCGCAAAATATGTTGAACGCGTATGCAAATATTGTAACTGCTTGAAGAGTCCGTCCTGGCAGCTGCGGATGCGGATCTGTGTTAAAGTTGCCAGCGAGCGAAATGTGGTATTGTTTACTTTAAAGCGCAGACAACAAATGCCAAAGGGCTGTGCGCAGACAGACACGCAAGCAGACAGGGGGCGTGTTCTGTAAGAGCATGAATGAGCATAAAGTCGCGAATGGCTGAAGAGTTGGCGTGTTTTTTCTGTTTTTTTTTTTTGCAGAGAAAGAAGGGCTAACAGTTATGCATATATACGCTATATATACACATAAATAAGTTCGAGTAGATGCGTGCAGAGCAAAAAAAAACGAGAAAACGCATTGCAATAATTATTCGCAAAACGCGAGGCAGCAGCAACATCAGCAGCAGCAGCAGCAACAGCATGTTCTTCTATCATATTTACAATTTGTGTGTCGCCAATGCACTCAGGCTAAACCCCAGGCCACGTCTGCCCCACACCGAAGCGGCCAGCTCTCCTGCCCGCCTCTGCGCAGCTAAAGTTGCAACGCGGCAACATGCAAATGGAGCTGAAGCTGTGGCAAGGCAACAAGGCGGCAAGGCGGCAAGCCTGATAGCATCAGGCGAGCGCGAACAAGTAATTAGAAAATATATTTAAGATGTTGCCTGCCTGCCGCGACTCCAACTCCAGAGTCTTCGCCCCCAGCGGCTGATCATCATCATCATCATCAGTGTCATGGTCATCATCGTGATATTTATGCTCATGCATTCTGAGGATGCGCCGCATACCAAATGCAGCTGCAACTGCAACGAAAGCGTCGGCAATGCCAAAGGCAACCCTCGGGCCTGTGCGCTTTATGTTTTCAATTGAAATATATGTGCACTTTACACACTGGCAATCATTTTGTGACTTTTTTTTACATTTGAATTTTCATTTATAACCACAGCGCACGCATATCACCACATACCCTGCCGCAGCGCACTTCAAAGGGTATATGCTCAATTAGAGCTAAGCACTGCATATGAAAAACAGTGATAGGATTCGAATAGATAACAATTTTTAATAGTTATATAAGGAATGTCTAAATACTTTGTTCAGGACTGTACATCTGAAGCAGCTCTAACTGGCAATATCAGTTTTCTAGTTACCAAGAACAGAACCTTGAATCGGTTTGATTGGAAACGGATTATCTGAACAAAAGCAATGAAATTCTTGTTTGTGACACAAATCTATCAATATTTTCATATGCAAAACAAACATAGTTAATAAACTAATTTATTTTATCAGAAAATGTGTAATGCTTAGAAGGATATAAGTCCGAGTCCATAAAGCATATACATATATTCTTGATCAGTATCAACAGCCGAGTAAATATTCTATGGCAACTAATCATTCAGCTTCAAAGCTATCATTATGAATCTTTGCACTTATTCGTCTATTTGTTATCAGGCGATAAATATATCGAAATTAACCTCATCGGACATCAATATCATAAAGCTGTCATAAAAATATTCAGTCAAAAATTTATATCTTGTATGAAAACCGTTTTTGTTTTTCAATATAGCATATCTTGTTCAAACTTGGCAGTTAGAAGTATGTAAATATGATAATATATTATATATATTATTCTTAAGAAACATTTGATACAATTAATGCCCTTTCCTGTTGCCTAATACATGTACAATTTTAGTCGGTTCGAGTAGGTATACCCAATTGGTAAAAGGTCTGCAACTATTGACGAGTTCTTAATAGGCAGTCTTAGAACCGGACAACTCAGGATACCGCCTAAGGGATTCGGTTAGCCCACCTGTCATAGACTCGACAGACTCCTATTTAGGCCACCAAGAAAGTGTCTCTATAAGTCAGCTTCAGTTTCGGCCAAAAGCCTGGAACAGCCTCTTTTAGTCCACAAGCGGACTGCACGGGTGAGCTTTAAAGGAAAAATCTGCCGTTACTAAATACTGCCGTGAAATACCCTTTCCGGCCAAGTGTGTAAAAGGGTATTTAAAGTCCGGCGTGGCTTTTTTGTGATCAATTGCATTGCTGCAAAGGGTCAGAGTCAGCTGAGAAATGCAATGTTGGTGATCTGCTTGCCGATAGAATTGCTCGTTAATTTACAAATTAAATGAAACGCGCAATTGTCATGCTATATACATTTGTATCTTGAGGGGCAACACACCAAGAACGAGGACTCAGTGGCTAATTAGAGCTGGCAAATTGCCGACAGCAACAGCAGCAACAGCAGCAGGAGCAGCAAAATCTTTATGCAGCACAGTTTTATAGTTGGCTATTGCAGATGCCACCCCGGTTGTCAGTCGCTTTCGCTTATTGTTGGGTGCATTGACTTACGCTACACTGGCGTCGGTGCATCTTGCTATCAAGCCGTTTATTCCTGTCATCATGTCCCTGCGGCTACGCGACGTATGCGTGATGCATTGTCAACAAGTGCGCCAATGACAGCCCCGCTCCTCTGCCACAGACAACAAAGAGCCAACAGCAGCAGCAGCAGCAGCAGCAGCGAGACAAGCAGGGTGCTTCTAGTTTGCAAAGCATTCCGTTCTGTGCGAGCGATGTGGCAACATAAAAAGCCACTAGCTGGTTGCATATTTGGTTGACTTAATGCCTAGATTCTTTGGCTCAGATAGATGCAAATGGTGTGCTCTATCTTGGGCAGCTGCTTTGTATTCCCTTACAAAATGCTGCAGCAGCAGCAACAACAGTGCCATGTGTCTCTTTTTAGCACTCACTCACGCCCACTTTAGGCTCTCATAGAGCCACTCAGCTGAAATATCAGCTCTCCCTAAGCTCCAATGTATACGTCGTTGTGTGTACAGACATAAGTAAGTTGTTTCTTTTTTAATATCCTGTACCCATTACAAATAGGCGAAATGGGTTTTGTCTAGTTGAGCTAGGGTGGGCTTGCCAGACCAGCATGATGAACGACCCTATTTAGAAGAATTTTGTACATTTTAGCTCAATCATCTGTTTTGACATTTGGCTTGCATCTTATTTTTTTTATGAATAAATTTAATTTATAATATAGACAAATGTATATATAGCAGATAGAGCAGCATATCATATGCATTTTTGATTGAGTATTTTACTCTTATTATTATTATTATAAAAGCAACAATTCTTGTAAAAAATACACAAGCTTGATATTGTAATAGATAACCGGCTACAAGGTATCAGCCAGTCGTACCCAGCCGACAAGAGAAATAATTTTTTTTATTGCATACTTATGCTTATGAAAGGCATTGCAATTTCCCCCTCAAAGCAACGGAGAATGTTACAGTTAGGAGAGAAAGGAAGACACACAGAGGCAGAGTGAAAGAGAAATGAAATGGGATGAGGGGGGGAGTGGTGTCTATAGATACATATATGTGTATGGATATGAAGACTCTATGCACATGCTAAAGTGTCGTTTTTATTTAGTCAGCTTCTAAATAAGTTGCTTTCACTTTTCCGAGTTGGCTTTGCATTTTGCCCCTTGGCATCAATTCAATATTGACTCGAAGCTTTAGTTTGACTATTGTTGAAGCTTTGAAACTCTGGTAAAATTCAAGCGAAGTCCTCTTGCATATTTTTTGTGCACTTGTATGTGCCTGGGTAAGTAGCGAATGCCAGCGTTGACTGCTAAATACTGATACTGCTCCGCCTGGCAGATAAGCAGGCCATGTCCTCGATGGCTAATTTTGTGCTGCAGTTTCTGCGCCGCACAAAGAGTGGCTTCATGGAGCTGATCGGGCAGCGTCGTCTCACGGGCACGGAGCAGGAGCCCGAAGAGTTCGTGCCAGAGCTGTTTGATATGCGTCAGCTGGAATTGCGTGAGCAAGCACAGGAAATGGAAATGGATCTATATACCATCTCATCCAGCGATGATGACGAGGTGGAATACTATATCTACAACCAAGACGACAACATCAACACCACTCGCGAGATAGATCTAACCGCCAAAAAGTTGGTACGCCCGCCCGTCGGCTACCACTGCAAGTAAATAACTCGAAGGGAATGGGGGCTGTGATTGGGCGATCTGTTGCATAATTTAAAAAAAAAACTGTAATTCGTTTAATATGTTGCCCATCAATTTGTTAATACAAAGCAAACGTATTTCTGTTTCATCAGCAACTTTCACTTATTTGTTTTTGTCTTGTCGATTCGATTGCGGTGGCTTGGTTGGGTCTATTTTTAGACTGGTTGAATTGGTTGAAATGGTTGAACAGGCTCTGCTGCTTGGCAGCTCTTGACGGCAACTTGGCATCAATTGAACAACTGGCTCGTTGGTCTAGGGGTATGATTTCCGCTTAGGGTGCGGGAGGTCCCGGGTTCAAATCCCGGACGAGCCCAAGTTTGGTATCTTTTTTTTTTTCATTTTTTTATTTATTTATTTTCTTTGTATCCGATTTATGTAAATTGGAAATTTTTAACGCTGATTTATATTTAAAAAAAAAAAAAATTAAAATACTCAACATTTAAACAATATGTAACTATGATGCCCGCAGCTTTAAGGCTAGTCACAAAATGATTTGTTTTTGTGCTGATAGAAGCAGGCATTGTCCAATGTGCAAGTAGATTTAACATGCAGAACGAAAGCTTGGCAGAGGGGTTATACAAAGAAGTTGGTTAAAACAGAAGGGGAGAGCATTCGTGATGAGTCCATACTGAATAATGCGTTTGCATATGGAGACGGGTTAAAGTACTTGCCACAGGACACGAGCGCGAGGGTTGCGCAAATTGTTGTGGGTCTCCTGGCATTTGACCGTTTAACACTTGGCAACAAATTATGCAAAATATGAGAACAGAGAGTTCGCCAGGCACTTGACGGGGGCAGTCGCTGGCATGTTTCGTAATTATTTAAAAAGCAAACTACACACACATACTTGTGCATAGGTACACATATAATTGTGTGTGCTTTCTATTGTTTTTAGCATCCTTGATGCAGCAGTAACAGCAACAACAACAACAACAACAGCAACAACAATGGCGGCAACCCAGCAGGCAGTCAGCGCTGATGCCGCTTCCTTGACAACTTTGAAGACTTTGGGCTGGGGCTGGCACAGGGACTTGGGCTGCGACTTGGAGTCGGGCATGGGTCACCTGCAACATCGTCAACAACATCATTGCCATCTGTTTTATTTTGTGCACTTGTGCGCCTTTACATTGTGCATAATTTCTTAAGCATCAGCAGCAGCGGTCGGCGCCACAACTTGGGGCAAGCGGGAGCAATGCACTGAGATTTTACCATGGCATAGCTGACTGCTGGTGAGGGGCGGGCTTTAGGTCTTGTGGCATTGCCAGTATTTGTTGATTACGTTTGAATATTTGCAGCCGCAATCGAATGATCATTTGATACCATTCAGCTGCAGGATGTTGCATAGACAAATCGAGCAAAACGCGCCGAGCCCATTGCGTGGGCCGCCCTCAGCTGTACGGCCATGCCGTATGTTGCCTTTGTGTATCTGAATCTGAATCGACTCTGGATTTAGCTGCTTTCCTTCAACAGTCACCCTCTCTGTGCGCCCATTCGCTACTCGTTTCCCGTTTCTCGTTTTTCGTTGGCTGCTTGTCTATCTGCCTGCTTCTGTGTTCCATTAAGAGTAGCTCTTGGGCATGAATGTCATCATCAGGACAAGTGTTGCAGCGCGCTCACATGGGACAACAAAAACACAAACAGCAGCAGCAGCAGAAGCAGCAGGAGTAGCATTTGCTGGGGTGAAAGTAAAAATTACACTTGCAACAGCAGCTGCAGCAGGGCAACGAAATTTTTTGCAAACGTCAAAGGCGAAAACGTTGACGTTTATGATCCTGGAGCTGAAAATTGTTCTGGCGCTGCTGCTCCAGCTCCTGTTTCTGCTCCTGCTGCTGCTGCTGCTGCTGCTGCTGCTGCTGCTGCTCCTGCTGCTTCTGCTGGTCCCGCTGCTGGGGTTGTACCAGCGTACGAGTTCGTTAAACCTTCAAGCATCGAAGCTTTCATTTCTTGACAAAACCCTCAACATGAACAAACTACAGCATGCCAGTGGGGCGCGAATCTCAGCGCTGCAGTGGCAACAGCAACTCCAGAGCGTCAGGTCGACCCAAGTCGCGATACTCACATCGCAGATACTTTGATACCGAGTGTGCTGGTTGGGGGCATTCAGCCGGAGCACACTCCAAAAACTTAGCTGGTCGCCCTTGCCAAGTCGATGACTGGCAACGGGTCGGGGTCGGGTTGCCGGCAGAGTCAAGCATATTGCGTTAAATTTTAATTAAGCAAGCCACACGCACTTTTCTATGCACAGGTGGAATGGAATGGGAAGCTGCTCCTTTGTTGCTGCTCGCAACTCAGTGCGTGCTCTCGACTGAGTAATTTCCAGTTTACAGCTCAAGTCTCGGTATTATTATTTTTTTAAATATTCTTCTTACGTTTATTATTCCTATTTTAATGCTCATTTACCATTGAATAAAGTAATTAAAAATAAACCTAACCAAGAATTTCACTCATCATGTAATCCCAGCAACACGTCTTATATGTATATGACAGAGAAGTCTGATCTTGAAAGCTACACACTTTTTCATTAAATTTAACACAAATAAAACTGTTTTGAGAATAATGAAATGTACAAATAACTTTATGTATAACAAATATTGTTTTAATGTATATTAAAGATGCAATTAGTACCTAAAACGTTCCTATCGTGAAAACTGTAGGAGAATCGAATAGTAAAGCCTGGATATAAACGAGAAAGTCCGGCTATTTTCGACACCAAAGTTTTAATACCCTGGTTAACATTTCCTTTACATAGATATTTGTATAAATGAGCTCGGTAAAAAGGTCTTGGAAAACAAGCCAGTCAAAAACGCATATTTCGATCGATTCTTTCTTATAGAAAGCTATATATATTTAGTAGCCCAGTATTGATAAAATTTGGCTATATAAATATATATACAAGCAGTATATTGTTCTTATTTCAGCCATATATTGGGGTCCAATGATGATAGAATTTTGCATACATGTAACTAATAAATGCCAAATTTATTTTACAAAAACTTGAAAAAAAAAAAACAAAAAATCTACCAAAATCTTATTTTATACCAATCATTTCTATTGCAGCTTTACGATTTAGTTGATAGACTTGGCAACCTCCATCATATATACCGCCCATACAGAAGGATGGATCTATGCAAGCGTTGATAACGATAGCTTTTACGCTGAGACTAGTTAGCAGGGAAAAAGATAAACGGGCAAATCGCTATATGAACTCGACTCTTTATACTGAACAATAAAAAATATATTCCATCGGATCGCAGATACCTCTTTATAGGCACTATACGCATTTCATGACATACTTCTTATGCCACCTAAATGTTATAAGAATTGAATGCAAAATATTTTTGTTGAAAAATGTATCTTTATAGCAACATAAAAAACTATTATTAACAGCTAAGTAAAATAAATAAACATACACATATATACATTTGTAATAACACCTTATCGTATGATAAGGAATGCAAGGTTTCATTGACTTCGACTTCCAAAATGCAAACAAAACTGCGACGGTTATCACAAAACATGCAATAATTTTTCTCTTCAAAGTTCATACTCGTATTCCTTGGGGACGTATATAGTTAAAACTGCTATGAATTTCGAAAAACATAAATAAATGTGGGTGTAATTGTTGGAGTTCCTTCTTGCCGACAGATTTCACTTGAATGCTTATATTAATGGATTTAACTGTGGTTGTTTCTTCAAATTTCTAATCACTTTTTTTGGTTATTTTTAGAACAATATTCAAATTTAGTGTTCGTTTACGACAGTATCGACTGTAATCTTGAGTTTCAACTACCTATATCGTATTAACTATAATTTTTTTCTTTCTTGTAATGTACGTTCATTTGTGTGATATTTCCAATTTGTGAAGACTGTTTAGTTTAAACTCGGATAGTTCTTAGGATAGGATAGGTCTTCAGTTGTATCAATCAGTTGCCTTGTTAAACGCTGATTCGGCTATTTGCTGCTGTTGCTCTTTATCTTACACCAATCCGAAAACAACATTGGTTGATAGTTTCCATATGGATCTAGTGCCATTATAGTTCCATTAAAATCCTCATAATCGACGGTGCCATTTTCCCGTATGGCGCGTCTTTGGCCCGCATCCTGGCTGTGTTGGCTCACAGCATCCGGCAGCCGAGTCGGACTTGCTTTCGGCAAGGCGACAGGCTTTGAGCTTGCCGTACTTGAAGGCTGGCCGTAGTGAAACCGCATAGTGCCATACGGCAGTGGTGTTGGAGCTGGCAACAGCTGGAGCCCAGCACGATCCAGCTGCTCGTGCTCTTCATACAGATCCTCCACGATGGGCAGCAGAGCATCGGCCAGCGGCACATTCTCCTGCATGATGGCCGCCTGCAGGCGCAGCTGCTGATGTGTGGTTAGCATATAGGTTGGCGATATTTCCGCATCCATGACCACTCTGCCCGGCTCCTGGGACTGGCCCTCATCGACTTCTAGCTGCATCAAGCTGTAGCTCTGGAAGGCCACATTCAATGAGCTGCGCTTCAGGGGTGCAGCCCGAGCACAGCTCAGCGGCATCACCTCAATGCTATCTATGTTGGTCGGGTTAGCATTGTTGTTGTTGTCCTTGGGTATGACCTGAATGGTCGTGCTGGGCCCCATGCCGGGAGCGGGTGGATGACGCTCGGGGCACCTAAAGAAATCCATCGCGTTTATCAGGGACGGCATGTCTGGAGTACTATTTCTGATGTTGGGCAACACCCCTGCCGGCAACTCCATGGTCACGTGTGTGACTCCCGGTATGGCAAGCACGTCGAGCTGCTCCCTCGGCTGCGGCACGGTTAGACCAGTGTACAACATCTCGATGGTGGTGCCGTGTTTATGGACACGATTGCTGAGCGCATACCACTGATTTGCAGCGCCCGGCAGTGGCCCCTTCTTAGTGGATGAGCACATAGGATAAAATGGACATCTTTTGTGACCATCACTGGATATTTACCTGGCGCTGCTGCTGTTGCTGACGTCGACTGTATTGGGCCTGTTCCTGTCGATGTGGCTGCAGCTGCTGTTTCTTTGGCTTTTGGACGAAGGGCAGCTTCAGTCTTGAAAGGTTTGCAAGATGCTTGTGGCAGCGCCATGACGCATGTGGCACGTTGTCGCCCACATCGGGCGTCACAGATTGTGCAACACCGTCGACGCAAGTTACGTTCCGTTGATTATAGTACTGGCCATTGATTTTTTGCCCTTGAGCAAAGGCTTGACTGTGTTTTCTATTAAAACTATCAACACTGTTGCCAACTTTTTCTTTGCCATAACCATTGCGTATGTTGCTTGTGTATCCGCCATTTAGCATACTTTTGCCTTGCTTACGCATTGCAAGTTCACATTAAGTTTATAAATATAAATATATATTTTCTGCTTTATTGTTTGATGTTTGTTTAAAATGTCAACAAAATGAATTCAACAGTTCCCAAAAGGAAATCAGCTTGAATAAGTGCGTATTTTGAGTAGCAATGTCTACTTTAATATGTCTACATACTTTTTTTACAGTTGTCTGCAGATCCCGCGAAAATAAAAGCTTCAGGCGAACAACCTTTGAGCCTAATTTACTGTCAAGAAGTAGTTAATTCTGAGAAAATGTGTGAAACACGTGAAAAATTAATTTTTATAACAAACTACTGTTGTTGCTAAATAAAAAGTTTGAATAAAACCGATTTCCGCCAATCTTCCATTGTTGCGGGTACAATTTCTAAAAACTCCCTGAAACACGTATTCATTACAACAAGCCTCGCATATACCACTGAAAAAGCTTGGATTATGCGAATAGTATGATTTTTCAAAAAGATCCTTGAATATAAATTAGCAGCCAAAACATCACCCACCAAATCTTGTCCAGAAAGGAGGAACGACCTTTGCGAATGATCGAAAATAAATTTAAGCAAAGTTCTTTGAATATGAGTTTGAGGTCGACCGCATGGTAAGCAAAAAAGTATTAATAAAATGGATTTCCACGATTCTTCCACACTTGCGGGTGGAATTTCTCCAAACCACGTATTAGCGTGCGCTTCCATCACATAAGGCAACTACAGAGAACATTTCAGATGCTTCTTAATGCTGCTTCTTAAGGTTTGGTCTATGCGTTGATCACCAATCAATCAGTCAATCAGATCAAACAGTTTTACATAAAGAGAAATATTGCTAGAATGGTGTGCAAAAGCTGTGTAAATTGTGTATGCCAGTCAAGCCTTGGCATTTTGTTGGTCACGCTTGGATAGGTATCTGGATAGAATTAGCTGAATCAGCGTTTCCCCACTGCCAAGGTGGTCACCTCGTGGTCCTGTGTTTGCGGTGCAGTGCCGCTAGCGAAAAGGCACAACGCTGATGATGATGATGATCCATGTATTTATATGATATCGGGCAAGGACAAGAACAAGACAGCTCAAAGGGAGTTGCATAGGAAGAGCACTGCTGAAACCAGCTTGGCAAGGCAGGCGTTGTGCTAATTGATTCTGCCGCTTAAAGCTTACAAAGCGTAATTTTTATTGAAATGCGTCCAAGGCTGGCATCGCCATCGGCCGGCAATTTGGTCGTCGCAGCCGGCATCGCTGCTGACCTCGATGTGTCCGTGTCTGCTCCGTGCGATGGTAATCGTCGTTATGCCACTGCCACAGCCACAGCCACAGCCACTGCCACTGGCATTGTCAGTTGTGTATCGTCCGGCTCGCTGTTCTGTTTTGATGTTCGGTGCATGTCGCAGCATTTGTAAATGATATGCGCCGCCTCGCCAAGTGACAGCGCTAATGGGCAGTGAGACTTTACTGCATCTGTCTCAGCGCCTGACGAGCTGCCGGGCCGCATTGCACGCTCAATCAGCTGCGCTCAATAAACTATGAAGCTACTTGGCATTGTTTGAATGCCAGTTGCAGTTGAAGTCGCGGTTGCTGCTACTGCTGCACTCGATCCTCATCCTCAAGCTCCATCGTGCATTAAGCGTTGCCACTAAGTGCCCAAAGTGTGTCGTCGTCGTCGTCATCCTCGCACGTCCCACAAGTTGTTTGTCGGTTGATTGCTGTTATGTGCTGGTATGCAGCGCTTAACACGCCAAGTCAATTAAATGTTGCTTCCGCAACTTGGCCAAGGAAAGTGTAGCAGCCGAGCTGATCCGAGCCGAGCGCTCGCAGTTCGAACTCCAATACGGTCTCTGTTTCGGGCTGCTCCAGCCACAATAAACGTTGTTTGCAGCCCATGTTTGATGTATCACACCCTCAAAGCAGGATCTGATCGGAGGCTAAGGGGACATGTGGTCGTCGACGCACTCGGTTAAGTGTCGATGAAGTGTTTATGGCATAAGCAACAGCAACAACAACATCAGCCACAACAACAGGCAACGTTTCAAGAGTCTGTCTTGGACTTGCTAGGTGCTATCATATGCTCAAAATTTTATGGCAAGCCATTGTTGCAGTTGCTGTTATACCCTTCGAGAGGCTATTCATATTTTGTCACGAGTCTTGTAACGCATCCAAGAAGACGTCACCGACCGCATAAAGTATATTCATATATACATATTCTCTAGCCTTCAAGCTATCGTTTTTCTATTTCAGGCAATTCATATGTGGAAATGGGCCGAATCGGATCACAATGTCATATAGCTGTCGGACGTTTTTGTGTTTCTAAATATCTTGAGCAAACTTGGCATTGCCACCATGCTCCCTTCTTATGAACCATACCTTATAAATATCAACCGACAGCATCTATAATAGATGGAAGAGTATTTGTATGGAATATCTAGACGAACGTAAATAAAGATTCAAAATAAAGGCACTTCCAAGCCATATGTCTAGAAGGGTATTTCATCTTCGGCTAGGCAAAGATAGCCGATTTTTTCCTGTTGGTGTTGGCATCGACATCCTAGTGTGGCATGCGTGCAATGGACCCCTGGCTGCAATGTGTATCTGCAAAAACATGTTTATGGCTTTTTACACTTAACACCAGGCCAACGATATGCCGCACGCTCCCCCGCCACCAGCTTCGTGTGGGTTATCGTGGTCAAGTCAGTGGCACAGGCGACAACGCAGATGACGACGCTTTATGCTGCCTGGTGAAAGTGAGTCGCAAGCGCGAGTTTTTTTTTTTTGGCTGGCTTCCAAAATGTGGCCAACTAACTTACTGCACGTTTTAACTTCTCTCCAAAATGGCTAAGACCAAAGCTGAATATGGAGTAAGTGGCAATGGAGTTGTAGATGTCGTGAGACGCAGCATGGCAGCCATCAAACCGTTCAATCGTCCATCCTGTGGTATGCGTAATTTGGTAAATACATATTGACGTTATATTTACCTTTCAAATTCCGACTTCTCAACAGTTTTTACGCCATTACCTATGCCTAGATGCTTTAAAGCTGAATCGTAGAATATACTTTTGATTTATATTTTTTAACACTTTACGATGTGTGTAATCTAAAAGGCGACACATCTCCATCTAAAATGAATGACTGGCTGGCTGATGAGATGCAAGTCAACATTATGACGAGGTTTTGGCAATTTCACACGCGAGCGTGGAATATTGGTGAAAAATGTTTTTTTTTTCCGATCAGATTCAAACTTGGCAGCTCTCTGATTGATTTTCCTTGTCTTATATTATTATTACTTAAATAACTCCTCTAGCTATGCGTATGAGTCGTAAATTGTGCAGAAGCATAGCTATTTGTAGTTTGTCACTGATTTTTTATATTTCTTTTTTCTGCTACACAAACTCGATTGCCGCCAGCAGCAGCAGTAGCAACAGCAGCAGTAGTCATGCTGCAATTGAAAATGTCGGAAAATGCTGCAACAAATCGGAGCCAAGTTTTGTAGCGTCATCTTGGAGAGTTTGCGGCAGTTGTTAGATGCAGTGTCAAAGTCATCGCCAGGAGCGATCATTAAACATAAAGTCTGCCAGTTGAGGTTGGCTCACTCTTCAGCTGTCTGCGCGGCACAGCTACTGGTCAAAGTGTTTATTAAAATTCTTAAAGGCGGCAGTGAAATTATGGTAATTGTATGGAAATTGCGCATGCGCCGCGTTGCACGCGAATGACAATGACAAATTGTTTGGCTTATGGCAGTGTGGCCAGCCAACTGGTTAAATGGTTAACTGCTTGACTGCTGGCCAAGTTGGCCCATTGCCAAACACCTAATGCCAATTATATAGCTGTGCGGGCAACAACAGCCAGGTGAATACTTATGAAATGCAAAGGCGCCCAAAATCATCAACATTGCTTTCCCACCAGCGCATTGTAGTTGCAACATCGCCGTTGTTGCAACGTTATTGTTGCCCAAGCCGGTCACATAAATTAGCAAACGCTAAGCGAGTCAATTTCACTGCACATTATGGCCCAAATTATCAATGCCCATAAAGTATTTCCTCTTGGGCCGCAAGCAAAAAGAAAGAAAACCCAAAACAACAAAAAACAAATATCAAACAAATAAAGGTGCTCAACTCGGTTTTACCCTGTAGCCATTTGTTGCTAAAAGTCCTACATATCAATACCTTTATGGAGATAGACGTACAGACGTCCTTTATATTGATCGAATATTGATTTTACGTATATATTCATTTATATATTTTTACAAATAATAAAAATAAGAAGATTAGAACTTTCCCAGCCTAACTGGACATTTTGTCCAAGACAACAAGCTAGGAAAGCACCACGATTTGAAGCTTCAATTTCTTCAACAACTTAAACATACGACAGTTATAATATTTTTGTCAAAAATGAATTAAGTTGTTTTTCAGAAAAATAAAAAACAGTAATACTTGTTTCAAAACAACATATTTCTCAATAAATATTGTTTTTATATCGTCCTTCAAAATCGTAATTTTTTCTTATTTCACCCAGTTTTGGGGTTTTTGGCTATATATTATCTTTAAATGCTTCTCTCTCTTTTTGATATAATTCTTTATCTGGGTTTTCCCACTGCCGAGCACAACTTTATTTTGTCACACCATTTTACCCATTTGTACAGGTTTTTACAGGGTATAATAAGATGCAGAACCGCTTGAGAGGCGCACAAAATGCGTTCATCACGTTTCTGGCCGTTTAGTACGAAATAAATTTAAAGCCAGTTTCAGGCAGACGGTTCCTAAAGACCGCGATGGGCACAAATGCTAAAATAATAAAGTACGAGCTGCGCCGGTGTAGCAACAGACGCCCACAAAATGCTAACAAGTAACGAGGGTAACTGCAACACACACAAACACACACAGATACATGTTACTAAACGCATCCCAGGGCCCAGGTATTCGGAACTGGACTTGGACTTCGAGTGAAGTGAAGACTTTAGCTGCATGTTGCCAATGTTGCAGTTGCATTGCGGCTCTGGCTAAATAAAATCCGTTATAAATAAATGCACGTATTGCCATTACATTTCATTGTCTGGCAGCCAGCCACCCGGTCACAGCTGGGCCCCCTCGCCCTCTGCACCACTAGCATCGCTTACACAAACGCCAGCGGTCACAAGAACAACAACAACACCAACAACAACAGCAAACGCTGGGTTTGGGGCTAGAACTGAGACTCGGTACTGGTTGGATTTGGAGTTTGGGCATCCTGCTGCCTAAATGGCGTTAAATAAGGCGTTGATGATCATTATCAGGGGAACGACTCGGCGAATGAGACGCTGATCGCGTCCAGCATGTCCACAGCCGAGTCGACATCGAAGCTGGACTTCCACGACGAACGCGTCTGTAATCCAATAGCCACATCACGTCGTCGTCGCCGTCGTCATCGTCATCGTCGTTGCGAGGAGGTGTTAAATTTGCCAGGCGCTAATGAAGTCGGCCCCGGCGTTCACAATTCAAATCGCAACAAACGAAAGCTGGCATACAAAACAAAACAAAAACAAAAACACAAAGAAAAAAAATTAAGCAACTTTCTGCCAGATATCATCCTCACGAATTAATATTTGCAATGCAGGGAACCCGCTTTCCCCGCCCGCCATGCAGACGACTTCGTCGGCACAATCCTCGCCAGCATCTCTCGCTCTGAGTCTAATGAATGCCTCCAACGCCTCCTCGTATTGCTGCGGCTGCTTCATTCGCTCCGATATTGGGCAACGCCTACCCAAAAGTCATTTATAATTTTACGCGAATTGCCCCAGCCCCCATACTCAGTCAATGTTGTAGTCGTAGTCGCATCCTCCAATTGCCATGTGCTGGTGCTTGGCTTCGATCTTTCCCAGTTTGCCAGTTGCCAGTTGTCAGTTGCCTCTGCCAAGTTCACGATCGTGCTGCACGTTTTGCGGCATTATTTACGGGCACACAGCCTCAACCGTTGCCTTCTGCCACTCTCCTGGTCCCTTCCCTTCCACAGTTGCCTGCTTCCGTCTCTAAGAGGCAGCTAGCTCTTGTGCCCACTAACAAGTTACCGATTGGTCGCTGCCTTCTGCCCGCTGCATGCCCCTTTTCCTCTCCAACTTCCACTCCGCAGCCCCAGCCTCCACCACAGCGCATTCTTGTTGCTCTTGCACATTCACTCCTTTGCCAATAATCATAATAATTTACGACCACCCAACAGTGGTTGGGGGCAGAGCGCTCGGATGTGGAAGCTGACAGCATTTTGTAAGCATTTTGTATTGTTTTATAACACTGTTGTTGTTGCCACAAGTGTTCTGTTCCGATTCGTTTCGTTCCGTTCCGTTGACCCGTGCGTGAGTCAATCCCGCTTACGAGCTCTTCCAGGGCAGCGCTAGTGCCCCTTGAGCCTAGCCAAAAACTAAAATCAAACCCGGCAAATTCAGTTCAGGGCGTAGTTTTGCCTGGGCGAGAGGGGCGAGGGGCACCGTCTAGACGTGTAGCACATTGAGAGTTTGCAGGCCACAAACTTTCGCCAATTTTTGATTAATTCATAGGAGTCTTGCGTTTATATTGCACAGTTCTTGAAATACCTTGTATTCATTTAAAAAGTGTATAATGGTACATTTACCTTCTTTTATTTATAGATTGGACCTCACTTTTTAATATAAGAAACTTGCTCCCAAATACTATGATTGCATTTTTCGTTAATATTTACCTAAAATCCCTTGAACCATCTAGATTCAATATAACGAAATACAAGATGCAAAGCCTTTACAATTATTTTACAACCGAGAAAACCCAGTCGCATGCTCCTATTCGTCTAGGGTATCTGCTACTCAAGCAGTCTCTAGAGTGGAGCATTCATAGTTGTGGTAAGTGGATATTGTTTGCTTTGGTGTGGAATAAATCGCTTCATTGGCTCTGCAGTCGGCTATGTTGTTATCGTTCAATGGGTCTATTAATATTATTTAAAACATGACCGCTTTGTTGCTCATATCACTAACATGAGTTTTCTCTTTGCTGCACACTTGTTTAATTGCGCATAATAAATGAAATTATGGAACCCTTTGGGACGATGCAATTGCCATTGTTTATTGTTTGGTGTTTGGTTTCGTTATACGATGCAGAAATAAGCCCGTGAATATATACTGGAATTTAAAAGTGCTGTAATCAAGGGATTTGATGAAGACATACCAAGTAAACATGGCATGAGCTACTTAGAAGATATGCAATAGGCTGCATATGTACACTTTTTTTTACTTTTCCTTCTACACTAAAACGTAGACATGATGCATTCGAGCCTTACTATTCGATTCTCATACATACTCTCAGGATAGCTTGCTTCATGTACTTATTGTATCTTTTATAAACATTAAACTATATCTTTAATGGAAAAATTGATAGCAAAGTTAAAGAATTTTTATTGGCAAACAAGCTTAGGTTTAACCAAGCTGTTTACTAGGAAGCTGATCCTAACCGTTTTACATAGTGTATATACCCTTGCTTTTGGCTTGGATACAAACAAACCAAAACCACAAAGTTAATTTCAATTTGTAATTGTCTGCGGTGTGCACTCCCCTCGGAGACATTGACTTTTGGTGCAGCTGGGCGAAGGCATGACATGGCAGCAAGGTGCTTCGGATTAAGCCACAAATTGTGGTTAATTCTGAAGCTGCAATTAATACCAATTATGGGACAGGGAATAGCAAACATAATTGAATATTCTTTTTACGCGTCGTTTAGGCTCGCGGTCACTTTGGAGCTGATGGAGTCTGAGCAGAAATCGCAAGGCAGCAGATGATCCTCTAGAAATATGATATTTCGCTATCTCTTGTTTATTGCTTGTAAATTTATCGTAAATATGGCAAGGGTAAGCATTTATGATTGCTGTTGAATATTAAATACTCTTGGATTGCATTTTTGTGAAATTTTTCCAATGTATTTTGCAGCAGTTACCCGCGCATTTTCCGACAATCGGAGTGAATTTTTCAACTTGGCTAAAGCATATTTATTATTATTTTTCCTTTTCGGAAAACTTTATAACAAATATTTTAAGGTCCATCGGATGAAAAGCAAACAGTTTTGATGTAACCTTTTTTCACCGATTTTCCACGCTTGCGGATGAAACTACTTGGGACATTAATTCGGATTAAGTTATTAGTTCACCAACCGTGTATAATATATCATCACCAAATTCATAAAAATATCTTACAAATGCGGAGCTTCCTATGGGAGGCAATTTCAAAAGTCCTTAGAAATTCTTCTTATTTATTTTTGGTAAGCTTTCATACGCGCAAAGGGGCGTGATAACGGATCACAAACACCGCCTGGGCGGGCAAAGCCGTCGCGATTCGCTCCGCAGCAGAATTCATTTCAAATGCAACATTGTGGAGCAGTCATTGAACTGTCAAAGGAGCCAAAAAGCCGCCAGCTTGCTTTGTTGCCAAAAGAGTTTTAAGGCTGGACCAGCAAGAATTACAAACGTATTGTGTGTGTCTGTGTGTGTGTGTCCTGGTGGGTGAATACATGTCAGACCTACAATGAATTTTTCATTTCAATGTTTGTAATTCCCCGAGAACATACTTAAAATGTACGAACCACAATCAAAAAGTTCTTACAACAGTAAACGAAAAATAATGATATACGGAAAAGAACAGTTATCTGCGGGCAACAGCAATCGGCCAAATTCCAATATCATCAAAATACTATACAAATAATTTCAAATATTGGTTGAAAATTTTCATGTAAGAGGAATAAGTGTGCTCACTGAATAATGCTGAATTTCCAAATTAGAAAAAAAAATATATGTTTTAGAAAATTCCACTCACAAAGGTTGGATGGCAACTGGGCGTATGATTAATTTTTCCAAGGATATTCAACCTCCCTACGCAGAAAAGAAACAACTAACAGACGTAGCATTTTTGCATTTTTATACAGGGTATGAATGCACACAAATGTACATATGCAATCGGATACATATGGTATTTATGCTAAATACATATGTATATTGTCTCTGTATGTATGCTGTGCTATGCGAAAAGTGTTGACAAACAGGCTGATGATCACGAGGACAACGAGGACTCTTGCCAAAGGCGTTACGCGTAACAAACAGGTGATAACATCGACAATGACAACATGGAGAGAGAAAGCAAAATAAAACACGGCTTGCAACAAAAACACGAAGAGACGATTACATAAATTCATTAAAATGTTTGCAAAATGGAAGTCAAGCAAACAGCAGCCACAAACAGCAGCCAGGAGGCAGGAGGCAGGAGTCGAGAGTAAAGAGTCGATTTGGACGGTGACATGGAAGCGGCAGATAGACAGGACAGCGCTAGAGGCCAAGCAGAGGCTATAGCAGGCGGTAGAGGGCAAATGCTGGGGGCTCTATATATAGCCTGGTCAAACGTTGCCATATGCCAGATGTCAGTTGTCAGCGCAGGACAAGGATGAACGGCAACGGCAATGGCAACGGCAACGGCAATAGCATTGATTGCAATAATACCGCGTGTTTATACCCTGTACCCGATCCAAGCCAATGTTTATTCGTTTGCTACAAGTGTAGGTAACAGGGGGAAGAAAGCATCTACAGCCCCAATAGGCGACGAGCTGTCGAACTGAACTTGTCCGTCTGTCCGTCTATAAGAGCTTGAGGCATCTGGTTTTTCATACGCAGAACAAGTTTAATGTTTATTTTTTAAATATATCGCTAAATATCGATTTGAAAATAAGATTATTATGGTAAGTTATGTCGGCTCTCGGATCGAGACTATAAAGATTTTCAGCTCTCGGATGCTTTCAGTTAAAGCATGCTTGCTTGTGTGTGTTTTGTGTATGTATAAAAGAGATTTCGGATATGCAAATGTCTTTTAGGGCAGCTAGAAAGCGAATACAAGGTATCTTCTAGTCGTGCATATTCGACTAGAGCACTCTTACTTGTTTTTACTACAAAGGTTGATCATGCACACACATTGGACGTGCAACATGCACCATGTATGTCTCTCCTCATCTCCGTGAGTGTGCGTGTGTGTGTGTGTGTGTGCGCGAATATGTCTGTGTATAAATCTGCGTACGTGGCGGCATTCGGGCAGAAGATTGCTTAGCCAGTCATCGTCATTCAGAAGGCAGTCACACAATGGCCAGCCTGAGATTGAGGCTGCTGCTGCTCCTGCTGGTGATGGCTGACGATAATGTTGCATGACAATGCCAGCTAGGCCTATTGCAGCAACAGCAGCAGCAGTGAAAAATAAAAAATAAAAACGGCAACAGCAGTAACAATAATACACTGAGAATGACAGACGGAGAAGTTCACAAGTTCAAACGCGGACGCAACGGTTTGGACGTGCACCAAATTGCTATGCCATGCCCACAGCCCAGCTCCAGCTGCGGCCGCATCTCGAGTCACCTTCGTTTCAAATGTTGCGTATAAAATGCGCATAAATAAAATGCTTGGTAGCTGGCGACCAGGTCCAGTCCACCACAAACGTGGCAAAAAGCATCGAAAGCGAGCCACAACTCTAAACGGTACTTTTGTTTTTTGTTTTCTGTTTTTTGTGCTTTTGTAAAAATGACTTCACCTTACTATATGCACACATGCACAACCCCTCGCCAACCAGCCCATCCCTTTACAGGATTGGACGCTGTGTGCATCGCTGCCGTTGCCGCTGCGCATGCGTGTCGGAGCCTAAATGCCTTTGGCATACGCCAAGTGCAAGTCGAGTCTTTGCGTCTGTCTCCGCCTGTCCGTGTCCCTGGCCATCAGCTGAAATGACGTCTTCTGTTAGCTTGGCTAAGAGTATCACAGCTATCTCGCTATACTTGGACGCACTTGAACTACATTGTTATCCGTGGTAACTGGTATTTAACCGTTCAATCAAATAGAATAGATATTTTATTTATAATTGAGTTACAATCTGTGGCCAAGTCTACATTGTCTTAACATAAGTATAACCCGTATTTTTATATCCGATATTTATACAAGATAATAAGAACTTACCTAACTATTCACATTCACACGCACGTTTATTTTATTTCCATCTATTTGCAGGACAGGGACAGTCTTTTTTATATAAACATCACTAAAAGAGGGAAATAGAGAGCCGGTTAGAACAAGAGTAGGAGGAAGAGAAGGCAGACAAAGGAGAAAGCAAGAGAGAGAGAGAGAGCGAGAGAGAGAGAGAGATTTATTGCAAAAGAAAATTTTAAAGACAGTAGATCTTTAATAATATAGTAGTTAAAACAGTCGATACATGAAAGACTTTAAGTCCTACTTGAATTCATGAGAATCGCATAGTAGGGCAATATTTTAAGATACTTTTTTCATTTAATTTTCATCGCAGCGGGAAGTAAACTTTGTCTGTGCCTTGCAGGAAACATGCGTGCATGCATACATGCTCACATACATGCAGGCATATGTTAAATAATTGCATGCATACATACTCAAACACAAACATACATAAACATATACACATACAAAAAAAGTTAATTAGATTGCCTTTAAGGCTTAAGGCATAAGGCTTAAATGAATTCATGAGAGTTGCTGAGTAGGGCAATATTTAAATTAAATGTTTATTTTTTTTCAATTTGTAGCGCAGCGGGAGTTGTCAAAAACTTATTCTTGGGTTAGGTATAAAGTAACATATTGCGCAGGGATATTACCCGGCCTTGCTCGGAAAAAGTTTTTTTTCATTAAATTTAAGTCATCATTCGGAGAATCTCATTTCAAATAACATTTTACACACATCAAACCTCTAGATCTTGTAATTTCCAAGATCGATGAGTTTATACAGACAGACGGCCTAGATTGAAGTTGTCCTGATTAAGAATATATACATTTTATAAGGTCGGAGATGTTTCCATCTGCGTGTTATATGCCCTTTTCTACACACAATTGGAACGTTTTTTACAAATCAGTTTAAAAAATGCTTCTTTTCGCTTCAATATTGTTTAAACGATGCTTTCTTGTCATTTTGTTGCACGAGAAGCTCGTGTAATATTTGATGCACCTAGAATATCTCTTGAATGCTTGCAGCATTTGCAATTGTCTTGAGTGGCATTGCATGTGGCAAACGCATTAATTAACACACTGCATGCCAGCAGCAGGAGTAGCTAAGCTTGCCACAATATCATTATTATTGTCAACATTATTAACATCAACAACATCAGCAGCAGCAGCAGCTGCAGCATTTGAAATGAAGCCATTGCTGATGTTAATGATAATTTTGTCAGCCAAGCGACATCATCAACGCAATTTGATGCTGATAATTTCATTAATTAAAACGCGCACATCAATTGACACCAACAGCAACAGCAACAGCAACATAAACAGACGACTGGAATCTGTGTGCAAGTGTTGGAAATTGAGCGACGAATTGAAGTTTCATGGCGTTCCATACGGGTTGTACGGACTCAACTTGTCTCGACTTGAATTAAGTAACTAACTCGACTGGATGCTGTTGCTGCTGCTGCTGTCAATAAGCCGACTGCCAACAATAAAGCACCATTAAAATGCTGATGAAGTGGAAATGCAATCTGCCAGCCGCGCCTTTACGCCTCCTTTGCAAATGTGCCGGGAAGTTTTTATGGCGGAAATACGAGTAGTTGATTAATTTTGCATCCCCAGTACCCCAGGCCTCACCACCAGGCTCCACCAGGCTCCACCATGCCGCCTCCCTAGCTAAACTCTTAAATGTTATTAGCCTGGCTGCTGCCAATGCTGGGATTAGATTGCCAGACGGTCCTCTAAAGTGCCAACAACAACAACAACAATGTTGTTACATAGCTCGTTTGGCATTAACAGAATTCGCAAATTGCCGGAGCTGTTGTTGTTGTTGCCCCATTTAATGGGTTCTACGACCAAATACAAATTGATAATATCGATAGCAGGCATGACATAATCAGCTGACCCATAAAATGCTGGGTGCAGTGTGTGTGAGGGTAAAGGAGTTCTAGCTGAAATGGCACTGCGAATAGATATGGTAATAGAAAATACAGCAGGGTGCAACATTTGTAAAGCAATTAAAGGCGACATTCGTACAAGGACCACAGCATCATATACATAGATGTTCATAAAAATCAGCATAGAGTGCAATACCCTTAACCAAATATTTATCTATAAAAGTAGTTGATTTTAATACATAGCTAGATGTCGTGAGAATTGCGTAGAAGGGCGATGTTTACTTGAGTAGTAGCTTGAAGTCACGAGAATCGCGTAGAGAGGAGACTAAACGTAAAGAAGCAAGTACGACAAATAATTTTCAAGATTTATACAAAAACACACAGGCAGGACATATTTGCATGACCATAACCACTCAGCCTCTTTTAAAATATATTCATGTATCCTTTACATTGTCGGAGATGTCTACCGCTCTCCTTTTTACATAGTTGAGAATACCTTTTATACCCATCTATCGTGGGTATAAGGTATTAAAAAAACGAAAAGCAGAGAATGGAGCGGCAGCGGCAAACTAGTAATAAAAAGCCATAGAAGTCAACTCTTGTGAAAAAGTCAAGAAACTACGGCAAAAAGCGACAACTTTTATTGCCGCTGTCCATAGCCCGAAGCTAAGCCGAAAGTCCCAACCCCTGCGACACAAACTTGTGAATTAAGAGAGAAAGGTGGATACGTTCCTTGACAGGTTGCCCCCACAAAGGAAGTGCAGCAAACAAACTTTTGTTGCACGCATAAGTGGCACAAAGAAAAGTTAGGCATGCAACCTGAGCAACTACATTCAAGCCGAAGGGCATCCTGCGATTTCAAAGCTGAAAAAGGTGAAAACGATTATGGACTTATTATTACTGCTACAGGGGGGACCATCTAAGCAGAAGTAACAGCGGCAGTAGGGTAACCTGGCATTAACAAGCCAACCAGAAGCTAAACGGTTACTTTTTTAATGCGACTTTTCAATGATTAGTTTATCGTGTTCAGGCAATTGCTGGGAGATGAAGCAACCCTTCTTTATATTACTTGGCAAGCCTATGCACTCTGGGTATAATTGAGTGTCAATTTAACCAAGATTTGTCTCCAAAATTTCAATGCAAAGGACTTGTAAATAAGCCATTAGTAGTAATGCAGAGCTATACATGAAAATGCAAATGTAAATATGAATTTAAATTGCTATTAGATTTGAGCCAGCGATCTCTATGTCAGTCCGACGCTTAGAGATCTAAGGAACTCCTAGAATATTATTATTTTATTAAAATAGTTAACTTCAATGAAGAACACTTGATAGATTAGTTGACCATTTGGTCAACTAACCAAAAGGGATTCCATTTCGAAGTGTACGTGTTTAGGGTTAGGTTTAGTCGAAGGCATTCGTGGGCTTGCTCTTTAATTTAATCCGATATTCCATACTATATAATAATAAAAACAATAATAATAATAATAAAAGCTAACTCCAAATAGACAATTACCAAATGAAGTACTTAATGTCTTGTATAAATTACGGTTGAATGCATAAGGAAATACTTAAGCACTACATAAAAAAGGAATTTCATTTTTGATTAACATTAAACTCACCAGAAATTAATAAGGCCCAGGCAAAGGAAAGCTCTTCACTCGTTCGATTAAACTGCGGCCGGGCAGTGCGGATGGGTTGAGGATTCCGCTTCTTTAGACGCTATGGGAGTTGCCGGCCGGAGGGGGATGGAAGGGGGAGAGAGTGGAAATCGTCTATAGACCAGAGCAATTTAAATGCGTAATTAAACTGAATGCATTTAGCGTTGTCGTAGTTGATCTCTCCTGGGTATTAAAAACTTGGCCTCCGCTGTTGTCATTGATATTTGGTGTGCACTGCGGGAGCATTAACAAACTTTTGACAGTTTGGCAGTTGTTGCTGGTATTGATTACAATTGTTGTTGCCAAACTAAGCCGTTGTTGTCTCTGAATGCTTTCGGTGTCACTGTGAAATGCCCAACGGACTCCTGGTTTAGATTTCAGTTTGTTTTAGTTTCAAATTAATTCGATTAGTTTTCAATGAGTTTATGTCAAACTCAATCCAATAATAAACCAATTCACATATTTATATGGCACTTTGACAATTATTTAATAATTGCTCGTCGGATTCACTCTGTAAAGCCTTTAGCTGTGCTGTGACAAGTGTGTATTTACCAGCATAACAGCATATGCAAGCATATTTAATTGCTCAATCCAAAGAGTTGCGCTGCAATGATAACATAAGTTGATAAACGTGTTATAGATATTTGGTTCAATTTAATGCTTTTAATATACAGATTCTGAGGGGTCAATGTTTCGGTCAAATTATTATCCAAAAAGGGCGAGTTTATATTTCAAGCTTAGCTCTCATAGATGAGCAGACGGAGAAGGTTCGATCGACTCAGCTCGTCTTCTTAATCCAGAATATAAACATACTTTATGGAGTGGGAGATGCTTCCTTCTGGCTGTTACATACATTAACACAAAGCTATTATACCCCTTTTACCAATTTGAAATGGATTCAGGGTATAAAAAAGGCAATTGAATGGCCGACGCGGCGGCGTTGATAAGACCACAACTTGAGAAACTTAAGGGCCACTTAAGCGTTTGCGTTTGCCACGCTGCAGCACGGACACGCCTACCGCCAAACCGTTCGTCGGCTTTTAACTAATCAACATTGTAATTTTTCATAGGGTTCAGTTAACAGCAAAGCCAGGAAGAATGAGCAGCAGCAGCAGAAGCAGCAGCAACAGCATCAAACGGCAACGATCCAAGTCGCCAAGTGAATCTAGAGAGCAATTTTATTATGCCCAGGGTGTGAGGATGAGGCCAAGCATAAGGACCCAAGTGCCTGTGAGAGGGCACAGGAGTATCCCGCAGCTGTGCCAAGCGCACTTTCACGGAGAGCAGCTGAAATGAAATGCGGCAGAAATAACTATGTTGAAATCACTTAGCTCGCAAAATGCAATAATATGTACAACGTCGACGTCGCCGTCGCCGTCGCCGTCGCCGTCGACATCCAATGCAACTGCAACATTAGTAAATTTTACTGCTTTGTTGCGGCTCTTGTGGTAGTTGCCTTGTAGCTGCTGTGTTCTGTGCTGTTGTCGTTGATGCCAAGCCGGAGCCAAAGGGCATATGTATGCAAAAAAAAACGAGAAGGAGCATAGCCATTGACGCTAACTCGACTACGAGTATACCCTGTAGTCAAGTGCAAAGTTATTTTCATATTTTATATTAAATATATTTATGCGCCTTCAAAACTTAATAAAGTCAAGAAATATATAACGCATAGAATTCATCAGGATTGTATAGTCCTAATTAGTAAGAATAACCGATTCGACTTATCTATATCTGTCCCTCTGTTTCGAGAAATCTTGATATATACTGTAAAATCATCATTTCATTTATTCATGAGAAAAAAATATGAGTGCACATGTTTCTATGCCGCTTGATTAAGTGCAGTGCATACCCGCCATAATATCATTTTGAACAGGGTATAAAACAGACTGCCTGTGCAGAAGTTGCGGAAATACAAAGCCATAGTTAAAGTTAAAGCCAAAGCGGATTGCCATTACTTGAGAGCGTTTGTGCGCTTTTTCAGCGCATTTCAAGCTTCATTGAGCCCCCTTTCCCCCTCCCCCTCTACCATCCACTTCTGCCATATTAGAGTCGTTTCGAGGTTGAGGTGGAGCTGGGGTGTCACACTGGCTAGGGGAATTGTAATGAACAATTTCTGTAACAAATGCCAACAAGCATAAAACCGAAATTAACCGAACCGCTTCAAACCCGCAATGCAAATATGTTGTTTGCCCTGAATCGAACCTCAAACGGGAGTACTTGGATAAGGCGCAGCTGAACCTCAACCTAAATCGAACCGTAGATTTTTTTTAGTTGCTTGTTGTCAGTACTCTGAATGTGAGAAATTAAGAGCCAAGTTCATAAACTAACCCTTATATATAAAAAATGTTGCTGCAACCATGAAATAATAATGCTTAGGAAAAGAAAAAGTAATATCAGATTGACTTAATCTTATTCAATATGAGAGCAATTTCACAGAACTTAAGGTATTGACATAAATAAAAAAACATTAATATTTAACTTACGTACAGGCAGTTGCTGATGATCAGTTTTTATAGAGCATCTAAAATGCGACTCTATGCGCCCGACAACTGCTACTGAGAGGTGGCGCATATATTTTGGCCTTAGGATGGCTCACAGTTGTAATAATGTCTGAGAGGTCGGTGTGTCCGTAACTCGGTAGGTGTTTGCTGCAGTTTTCTTTGTGTAAAAAGTCAAATGCGCTTATAACACTACAACTGCAAAGCTGCAAAGCCACAGCCATAGACAAAATACCGATGACAGCAAACGATGACAGCGACTGCAGTTGCATTCCTACATTGGACTTGTTAGTTACTGCTATTATATTCCGTTTATACCCTGCGCCCAATGCGAATGGCCCAAACGTGGGACTTATAGTTTTGTGCAACAGGCAGACGAAGGCATCTCCGACCCCATAGATGATATATAGGTTCTTGGTAATTGTCAATATCGGAGTCGATCTAGCCATGTCTCTCTGCCTGTTTGTCGGTCCGTCTGTAACAAACTACAGCTAGGGACGCACGCACGAATCTAGATTATTTTAAAATAATCGATAAATCTCAGTCTTCCAATTAGTTTTTCCGTATAATATATAAGCTGATTAGAGTTGGAGAGCTCAAATCAAATATCCAGAATATTAAAGTTTTTGGATATCTAACCCCGACCTTGCCTACAAAAAATTCTTCAAAATTTACAGGCATAAGCCTAAGACTTTACCCAGATTTGGATGCTATGCTAATGAGCTGAAATTTTCATTAGGATCGGACAATAAGCAGCAAAGTTAATCAAGGAGATATTTTTCAAAGCTTGGCGGAAGGTGAAGGGTATCTCTGAGTCGGGCACTTCCGACTCTAATTCGTCCGTTGTGTAAAGTTGTTACTGGCGTTGAAAACCCAACCGTGTGAGTCGAACAGGCTGGCGACTAATTGGTTTATTTATGGCCTTTATGTTAGAGCTGGCCCAAAAGTCGCGGCCGCGTTGCAGAGCTGCGCCTGCATCGTTGTCGCTTGCCACTGACCTGTGGACGCTTTTGGCCATAATTGCTGGCAAGCTAATTAGGAGCCAGTTTGCTTGGCACACATGCTATACGCGATACCAATATTTGCCCAACAACATTTTGCCAATACACGAGTCAACAATCAATTATGTCGTCTGGCCAAAAAGGCAGCCCCTTTGGCCCCGCGACCCGGCTTCATCCCAATTGGGATTTCATCCGTGTCGCCGCTTTGTGGTGGCCCCGTCCAAATTCTTTTCCCATTGCAACAGCATGAACAATTGATTAGATATTTAAAAACTCCATTAGAACATGCTCATTTGCATGGCAAGCGGCCGGCTGGGGCGGGGCGGGTAATACCAAAGAAGGGGCCCGCTACGGGGCTGGCTAACTCATTTCTCATTTTCCCATTAACTTGGACAAATACCATGTCATCATCAAACAAGCCATGGCCAAAGCCGAAGCTTCAAGCCGGAAATGTACTTAGTCAAAAAAGTAAAAAAATGAACAGGCGCCAGCAGCAGGAGCTGGAGAAAATTGAACTCAACTTGGCTACATTTTGTAGCGCGGAAATTAATTTTCGTGCACGGAGACGAAGGCTTCGATGGCTTTTGCTTTTTGGCAAAGGGTTTTCATATTGTTTCCAAGCTGGACAGATCGCTGTGCAGTTGATGGATGCAATTAGTATTCCCTGTTTGCTTGTTTGCCGGGGCGAGCGCCAGCAGCGGGCAGCATTTTGGGCGCCTGGCGAATAAGCACAAAGAGGATCCTCAACGACAAGGACCATCAGCAGCGGAGCTGCTGTCGGAGGCGCAGTTTATTAGTCAGCGGTCTACTCCAGACGGCGTCAACCAGACAGCAATTACCGAGCCTTGGAACACCCTTTCACCAACACACTTGCATGCCACTAGCTACTACCTACCTTCCTTGTCTTTTCTCGCAACTTGACGCGTTACAATTCCCAACAAGTTTAAGCTACGAACGTGCGGTAAGGTATTTGAAAAATAAGAGCTGTGAGCATAGTTGATTAATGATACAACCGGAAAAAAAAATAACCATGCAGGAAACTGTTCACTTTTTCGTGATAATAATGACCAACATTGATCTAACGCCTGCCAACTTCATATAAATATTGTTGATAAAAGTAATACTTAGAGAGGTTAAATAAGAGTAAAATTATAATTAGATTGCTTTGCAGTCAGATAATGTAACACATAAAATCAAAGCATGAAGCCCTATTAGGCTTACTTGGATTCATGAGAATCGCAAAGTAGGGCACTGTGTAAAATACTTGTCTTTTTCTCCCAGCGTAGCGGGCAGTACATTTTGTCTGCGATTGATATCAGCAAATCGAACCTAAAATATTATCATATTTGTTGTCTTAAAATAAATTTCGAAGAATTAATACGGTAGCTTAGCGGTGGCTATAGGGTTTCCATCAGTCTACCCCAATTTCGATTCGAGCAACAACAAGTTTATATACATATGTATGCATATAAATGCCTCGACTTCTTGCACAAATGAAATTGACATGTTTACAGGGTATCTGTTTGTCCAGCATGCTCAATACAGGACTCTTACTGCCTTTTATTTGTGATTTGTGAGCTAGTAAGGCCCTAAGTGGTGCCTATGCAAGCGGCAACGGGCGGCGGTAGCAAACAGCTTTAGACACTTTAACACATTCCACTGGGAATCCACACACTGAGATACCAAAAGCAACACCAAAACACAAAACACAACACACAACACACACACACTGGCATCAAGGCATCCAGTCAACAGGCTGGGATAAGCATTTAGACGACTTTTGAGACCGGTTTTCGGCGCTATGAAATCACCAGCACCTAACTAGAACTTGAGTCCGAAAAGGCCAAGCTGCAGCTGGAGCAGCAGCCTTCCCGGCCAGCCCAGGCCAGGCCAGGCCAAGCGAGCCCCACTAGTGAGAGAGGTAGTCAGGCAGCCAAGAGGCGCTTCAATCCACATTGACAAGCATCAAATGGCAATGGCAGTCGAGCAGGGAGCTGGGGGTGAGTGCTAGCAGGAGCTTGACTCTGCGGAACCTGGCCTTGGCCAGCTTCTCTCAGCTATGTAGTTGTCTAATAGGCTAATTCGTTAATGGCCAGGGCCAACATATTTGTCGGCTAATCATTGCTTAGCTTAGTATTGCTAACATATTATATCAACCAGGGCTGCAAGTCCAACAAAAAGTTCGAACTAGCACCCTGACTTGAGGTACGAAGGATCAAAATCTTTATGCTTTGGGGTTGCGTACTATCCCTTAAATGTTTTGCTTTGAACCAAAATAAACGTTTTTAAAAAAATATGGTTCGGTTCGGGCTCGTTCTTTTACGGAACTGGTTTGGTTTAAGGTTCGATTCAAAGCAAATATTTATATTGAATTCCGGTTGCGAACCGGTTCAGCTTAAAACCGGTTTGCAGCCTTGGTAGCAGCTACTGGACGCAGGGCAACAACCTGGTCAATATGGGCAACCCACTAATAACAAGAAGGAGCCTGCAGCTGCTGCTGCTGCCGCTTCTGGTCAACTGACATCCTTGACGTCGTCGTTCAAGTGACAGCTTCAAAATTGCAGGCAAACACAGCGGCGCGCACAGATGGGGGATGGCTGCCCAGCGACGGACAACATTCACTCAACTTTCACACACACGGGCACAAGCACATGCTTATGGGATGAAACCAGGCGGCAAAATACATTTTATAGCGGATATTTGGTAACAAGAACCCAGACCCCAGCAAGGCCTAACTCAAGTCCAAAGTCAGAGCCGCAGTTTTTTCGCTTTGGTTTTTTTTTTATCATTTTTCTTCTTTTTTTTTGCTCCTTCCTCTGGCTGTGCCATATGTGCTCATGTATGTCACATGATTACCCAGCCGGCCAACAATGGCGTTGACTTTGAGTGGCGGCCATTCGCAGTGTTGGCGGATAAACAAAAAATATATATAAAACAAAAAACAAAAAAGCAATCAGAAACGTTATCGCCACGGCCTCTACGCCATGGCTTTCGGACCCGATGTTGACGCGGCTTTTACTTTGAATCAGCCCTTTGACTGTCACCAAACATTCGGTCATCGGATGCAAATTGGGCGGTGTTCAAGGTTCCGGGCTGAACTTAGGTTTGAACAAATGGGCTGTGGCTTACGAATGGTTCACATAACAACAATTTGGGCTCCCAACCGACCAAGTGATCAAAATGTTTATAAGGATCGCACTAGTGTCTAGACACATAAAGAAAGCTAAGTGCATCCCTATGTATATTCATCTACGATCTATCCAGCAATAACAAGTCTAAACATGCCTTAGACATTATGTTAACTTTATGTTAACATGTATAGATCAGCTCCATTTTGGCTAAACTTTATAAATACCAACATTTGGAAACTTCACTTTAACTTAACTTAACTGACTTTCAAATGGAGTTAAAATAGCTAGTTGTTTGACTTGCTTCAGGTCATCTAAGCACCCAATAATATCCCTTAGCGGACACTTTGGCTCCACATTTCTTAGCGTCTGTATCTTCGCAGTAGTTGGAATTTCATGTAAAATTGTACATATGTATATAGTTAACAGCAATATACATTATGAATGAAAAAATGCAAGAGGGTCTTTCTTTTCAAATAGCACAATTTAACTATGCCATTGTGCAAGTAATTGACAACAAATCTTTATCTACAACTTCTTTGTCTAATACGAAAATGGTCACCCTACTGCTACGAAAATATACGAAAAGATTCATTAATTTAAAAAAAAAAACAGCAATAATTACATCCCGGTTATGGTTATGCAATCAAAAACTGAAAGCTTAGCTCAAAATTAATGGAAAGTTCTTTTTCATAGGTTAAAGCTAACTTTAACTAAGACAAAAGCTAGTAAGCAGCCGCGAGAGACAAAACACATTGGCTTTCGACCCCAACTCTAGAACTGATTCCGACACATCCAGTGGATGCGACTCCTACGCCCAGGAAAACAAACAACAATGCAATGGTGCAGTTGCATTCGCAGAGCTAAACTGAGCTCAGTTGAGGCATTTACTGGGTGACAGTTATTATTTTATGACGACACTCGAAACGGACACTCTGGCCAACCGACCAGACAGGCAGACAGGCGGACAGGCGGGCAGGCAGGGTGGCAGGGGGTGGCAGGGAGGCGGGGTGGCAGTTAGCCAGCTGTCGCCATGTCTGTGGGCGTATCGTCCGCCGCTTGCCGCAAAGTTTGCCCCAAAAATTATTATTCAAGTTTTGTTTGAGAATCTGCCACAGGGCCACACATCCTGCGGCTGTCAAACTGATAAGCGACAGCAAAACGGCCAAGCTGTTGCCAGCCCGAAACCAAAAGCCGCTAAAAGCCCGAAAAACGCGTCGAATTGTTGAATGCGGACTTTCAGAGTGCTATTCTAAAATTTGTCAACTTAGCATTAAGATATTTTACTAGCCAGTTGATCGATCTGAGCACAGCCTGAGCCGTCTGCATTCATCCCAATTATGGACGTCAAAATTTTAGATAAGATAGATTGGGCTATGTATTTTTATAAGTTGAGTACATTTTAAAAGAAAATCAACAACATTCTTATCCCATAGTTGCTATCAGCCAAAATAATGTTTTATGTTAACACTATGTTAAATAGTTATTTGATAAGATAGAGGGTATTCTTAGGTTTACGTGTTCTCCTTTCACACTTTCCCCCCTTAACAGAATCTTAACATTCCGGTTGCCTGCGGCATATCCCTGACCAGGCCCAATGGGTAGGGGCTTACCTTGCCGGACTGGCTAAAAATCTTCATCTAACATCATTTTCTAACATTTTTTATTGAATTCTATTTTTATTCATATTTCCTTTCCACTGTTTCAGTTAGCAGCTTTTTATTGCTCTCTCATTTTGTCTTTCACTTTATCCCTTTATCAGAATACACTTATAAATAAATAATATGGGCATAATGCATGTAATTAACTAGAATAATTTACTAACTTTTACTTTTAAGAATATTACATTCATTTCATCTTCTTCCTATTTTCTTGTCGATTCTACAGATTAAACAGTTAGGCCAAAACTAACTGAACGCGCAAAAGAAAATTACGTTCCCCCCCCCCCCCCCCCCCCACCTACCATCCTCACCCCCTCTACTACCATGTTGATAACATTTAATGAGCTTTTAAGTGATTTCTCTAGACCTTTAGCTTCTAATTTATTTATAATAAATCGTCATTTACTTCTGTTGACCCTCGTTGTGTACTTAGAATGAATAAATAACTAAATCATTTTTACTCACGTTGGCCTTTCCTAATTTTCGGCTCGTCTTCTTGCTGCTGCTGCTTCGGTGCTGCTGCTGCTGCGCTGCTGCTGCTGGCGATTCTTGGGCGCAAGAGACGATTTTAACTCACGAGAGCCGATCAAACAGCATTTGCAAATTAGCTGCTGCACCGTCGGCAAGGCAAAAAATTCAATTAACTCGAAACTAGTTTGGCACATAAACAAAAATCGGGAGGAAAAAAAAAACAAGGAAAACAGCAAGAGCATAAAATTGCAGCAGATGGTGGCGGGCGGGGGTTGGCGGGGATACAGGCTGGTACACACACACGCACGCACACGTACGCTACCGGGCGGTGGGGTGCAGAGGGGTAGGGCACAAAATTAAAATATAATATTTCACTTTATGCTAAGATGAAGCCGAAAGGCAATGCAAGCGCAACTGAAGAGAACGTTCGATGTTATTGGCGCTGCTGTCGCACGAAGATCGCGCCGATAGCGAAGCAGGCTCTGGCCCTAGATCTGGCCAACCTATGAGGCGAAACAAAAACAACACTGAAGTACGAGTCTCGACTACACGAATACGACTGCGAGTGTACGTACGATTACGACTTTGATTGCGTTTTCCGATTAGTGTGCGGCGGCTGGTTATGGCACGTCCTCACGCGAGCAGCACACAAATCCAACTGACTCCAACGAGGACGCCAGGCAGCAGCAGCAGCAGCAGCAACAGCAGCAGTAGCAAGCATGCAATTCATTTGCCGCTGTATGAGTGACCAGGCTTGCTTCTATGTGTGAGCGTGTGTGTGTGTGTGTGTGTAAGTGTGTACGAACAGAGTGCAAAAGGAACAAGAACAAGCAAACTAAAGCTAAAGCTGAAGCTGGCAAACAAACGAGCAAACGAACAAACGAACAAACAACATTAACGAGCTTGAAGAGAAGCCATCCACTGAGCCAACGACTAGTTAGCTAGTGACGCGCGCGCGCTGCTCTCCTCGGCAAACAAAATGTGCCAGCCACGGGTGAAGCGTGAGAGAGCGAGAGAGAAATGGTGTGCAGCGGGGAGTGGGCGGCATATTACGTATACGTTTAACGCCGCCAAATGCAATACAACGTAAAAGTTAAACCGGCATTTTGTTAGGCGCACATTTTAGCCGCTGCAAGTCAACAGGAGCGGTTTAACCTGCTGCGGTATTGGGCCAGGGCGTCCTACCAAATCAAGCAATTACCATTATGCTATGCTTGGTTATTTTATTTTAACAGTGACTAAAAAGCATAGAATGTTCTTTCCTAAAGAATTAACTGTCCATGCACTGAATAAAATACAATGAAAGGATTCTCTATAAATAAATGCAGATTGATCCGCAAACAAAAGTGTATGGCTCCAATAAACTTTTAGTTCAATGGATTGATCAATCTGAAATTTAGATAACTAAGCTCCCTTACGTTTTTTGAGTACCCGCGGTAGATCTAAAACGCCACTGAAATTTGGGCATGCTCACGTTTAGCTTTGGTCTGGGTGCGAGACAAGGGACGTGCCAATGTTACGTTTCAACAACCCCACTAAATGTAACGTGCTCCTGAATGCAACTGTGTGTGAGACTGTGTGCATCAAAGAGTGAAAGAAAGAGCGAAAGAGAGTATGTGGGTGTGTGCGTGTGTGTGGATAAGTGTGTGTATGTTGCAGCTGGCAACGCTTCCTACTTTATTACTGGTTTCCAACTTCATAAAATATGTTAAGCGTCTTCGTCGTCGTTGGCGTCGGACTCAATGCTGATGTCGCCTGCTTGATTTACCTTCAATGCACAAGGCGCAGCAAACAGTGCCAACTGCAGCGATGCGTTGCTCTCTCTCTCTCTCTCTCGCTATCTCTCTCTCTCCCTCTCCTTTGGCTGCCAATGCCAGCTGTTTGTGCGATTTTCGCGCCTTTTGTTTTTCCCGCGAATTCACCGGCTTTATCATTTGTAACTCTTGCTCTCTCCCTCTCATTCGCTCTTACAGCTGTTTCCAGCCTCAATGCCGAAGCTTCTCTAATGCAGCCTAAGAGTCTATAATGGAGAGCATGCTAATCAGCCTGCGATCATGCATAATGGGGCCAAAGCTAAATTAGCAAACAACATTTAAGCAATCCTTGCCAGAACGGCAAATGTTAGATTAGACATTGTTGAATATTGAATCAGTTCAGTGGAAAGTAAATCTGGTTCATCCCAGTTCATTCGTGTGCCTTACAAAACTACACTTTTATCTTAATCATATTTTTAGTCTCTTTTTCAAATATTTTGACCGGGTCTACAGTGAACATTTTCAATCACATTGAATTTACTTTGTATTTGCCAGACAACAAATTAAACAGTTTCAAACCGCGCTCGAAACTGACCTCAAACTGGATTTTAAATTTAAAATGTTATCAGATTCAAGCAGCGTGTTTTTACCAACAACAAGTTTAATAATTATATATTAAAAGTGGCTTAAATAAACCAAAAATTGTTTGCCAAAAAATGAAAATATGTAGCTTACTTATCTTAGTTGGTAAAATGTACATAGAAACTTAATGTATATTAAATGCATTTATATGCATTCGATGCTTACTTATGTTAATATTTGTCTATATATCATTTATTAATTAATTTTAAGGAATTTATGGTTTGAATATCTGTCTTGATGACAGCTGGAAATTCACAAGTTATTGCCACAGGGTAAACACAGAGTGTGCTTAACCCTTGCAATTCTCAACAAGTTAATGCTTCGAAAAAGCAACAAACCGTTTGCAATCACAGATATAAGATACCAACTAAAATATCAGCATAAATTTTATATTTAATTTAAGAAATGCACTTAACAGCACATTTCATTTGCTTTCTTCGAGCTTGACTAACTTCTATTATTTTAGAAGATGATGAACTTTCGGCTTAAGTTCCAGCCTGTTAGCCAAAGTCTGCGGCAGCAAGGTTCATGTCGTTGTCGTTGTAGTTTATTGCAATTTCTTATTAATAAGCGCCTTTTATGTGGAGCTGGTAGTCGCAAGTCGCAAGTTGCAAGTCGGCAGTCGGGTGCCGGGAGCCGGGAGCCGGGAGTCGCCAGTTGGCAGCGGGCGTCAGAGCCGTCCCATGGGCGACATTAACGTTAATAATAATAAAATGTGTAATTGCATAGAACGAGAACTGCGCAGCATGTCCAACTCCCGAGACAGCCCAAGTCTGTCCTCGCCTGTGCCCGGTCTGTGCCGGCCAGTCGAAGTCGTCGAAGCCGACGAAGCCGACGAAGCCGTTGAAGCCTCTCTGCCGCTTGCTGCAGCCGCCTGTTTCCAGCATACCAAAAGGTGTAAATCATTTTCTAATCGCAGCAAGCAGATCACATGCACGCACACACGCACACTCGCACATACACACGCACACACCATTTACTTTTGTTTTTAGCATTCGCATTCGCATTCGGCTTTTGGCATTGCATTGCAGTTTATGCTGTTGCAACGGTCAAAAAGACAATGTGCGTCGTCGTGGCCGATGTGGCGTCGCAGCCAATCAATGCATGAAAGGCAATAGAGAAGCCATTGGTCACGTCCTCGTCCTCATCCTCGTCCTCTTCCTCCGCATCGGATGCATGGCATCCATAGCAACTTGGCCCCCAGTGCCGTCTCGGCACCAGCCTCATGCCCGCACTCCCGGCCAGCCACGGATGCAAGGCACTTGCCATGTTGTCTGTTCCAAATGGATTTTGTTGGCATTGGCTTGACGCTGCTGGCGGTTGCTGGCCGCAGCACGAGGGTCGTTTTTGTGCATCTTAAACGGCTCATGTTATCACATTTTTTGTATTAATACCAAGTTAAGTTCCTTTTTCATCCATAATTAAAGCTTTTTAATGCAACAATTGTCGTCGTTGGCAATAAGTCGTACTCCTTCAATCTAACTTTAAGCATATTTAATGAGCGTGTATATTTAATGAGGTAAACACATTCATCCCATTGTAATATCCAAAAGAAAATATATATTTTGTATGCTGTTTGGCTGTTCCAATCAAAAATGCGAATCGCCCTTCTATGCGATTTTCATTCTTCATTCATAGCAGATAGGATGATGCCTTGGCTGATGCATATGTCTTTGACATTCTCTCTGTCTTACTCGCTACTTTTCATTTTCTTTCTGGCAATTTGTCTTAAAATCTCGCTTCCTATACTAATCCTTTTCTCTCTCTCTCTCTCTATGTTTCTCTTGTTCTCCCATTCCACCTATCTCGCGCATGATCACTCACCAAAATTTATGAAAATCGAAACAAAGGGCATATAAGCTATATACTTTTGATACACAATAGGCAAGTCATAGAAGTAATTATATGGATGTGTGTATAAGAAAAATTAAGAGCTGGAATAAGAGAGAGTATTCACACATTGGTTACTTCACTAGAAGTACATTTCGAGCTGCCCTCGCAATTGCAATTGATGCTGTTGTTGCAGTTACAGTTGATACAATAGTTGTTGTTGTTGTTGTTGACTTTGAACTGACTTCAGATTGTGTTAGTCCCTCGCTCTGCTTGTGGCTTTATTGCTGCACAAAATTTAATTCAATAAAATCAACGAAAATTATGTGCACTTTTTGGGCTGCTGTGGCAGTTGCAGCAGCGATTGGCATTCGTGTAATCAAAGTGCGCATAATATAATACGGAACTGACCCATTATTGAATGCACTTGGAGGCAAGGCAATAGAAAGAAGCACAACTTTTGCCAGATTATATGGAAAAGTTGTGGAAACTTGCAAGTTTCTTGCGTCTTAATTTGAGCATTATCCTTGTAATCTTAATTAAGCTGTCTATCAGGCAAGGCAATCCCCACCAGTCCTACCAGCCCTTGCCTGTAAGCCACATCCGCAGTCGCTTGCGGTTTGCTCATCTGTTAGTCGCCATTTTCTTGCATTTTCCCTTGTTGTTGTTGTTGTTGTTGTTGCTTTTGCTGCGTGTTTCATACAAATGCAATTTTTTTCATACCCACTGCACACTGTATTCTACATCCGTGCCGTTTCCGCATCCGTTAACACTTACGCCGCCAACGCGTATACGCCCCGTCGGCCGAGCGCGAGAAAAATGAAAACCACCAAATGGAGTGAACGCTCGCAACTTCCTTGAGCAACAGCGTAGCATGGGCAAGGCTTGTGGCATATTACCATTGTCCTTGCCACAAGTTGCAAGTTCATTTGCCAAACAACGCAATACCCGTACCCAGATCGAGGTCTTACATTTATTACACATGTATAGAAAGCACTCATCCTAGACTTTAGAAGATTTCGTCTTCTATTGGAAATTAAGTTCTTTTAAAGTGTGTGAATAATCTTTTTTTTCTAGCTTTCGTTTCTCAACATTCGAGCTTTACCTTTCTAGATTAGAGTTCGATGTAAATTTCGATAATATTTTAAGAAGGGAATAATGAAATTTTTACTCATTATAAAGGTAAAAACGGGTTTATTAGTCTTGTTCAACGTTTATCCGTCTGTTCATATGAAGAAAGCGACTTTAACTTGGAATATCCTGCGTGAAGTATAAATTGTTATGACTATATGGCATAAATCGGGAATATCGATATCTGCCACAGTTCATGAACTTCTTTTGAGATCGACCAAAAATCATTTATTTGTTATTGGACTGTGAGCGAGTATTACGCAGTCGGTTGCATGCGACTGCAACATTCCCATTCTTTTTATACCCTGAACCCATTAAAAATGGGTAAAAGGGGTATTATGTATTTGTGCAAAATGCAAATGTATGTAACAGGCAGAAGGCAGCATCTCCGACCCCATAAAGTATATATATTCTTGATCAGCATCAACAGCCGAGTCGATCTAGCCATGTCCGTGTGTTTGTCCGTCCGTCCGTCCGTCTGTCCGTATGTATGAACGCAAGGATCTCAGAACCTATAACAGCTAGAGACTTGAAAGATGTAGGTGCTCCTAGTTCCTACGCAGATCGAGTTTGTTTCCGATAATCGATAACTTGCCCCGTTTCCAAGTAATCGATAAAAATGTATATCGAAATCCTGTTTTTTAAGCAGTTTTGGTAAATAATAAGAGCTAGAGTAACCAAACTTGACATGTAGTTTCTAGAAAAGTATATATATATATCAAGTATCTTTCATTTTATACCTATCGCCGCCTCCCCGCTACTCTCTATCTGTTAGCGTGAGCTGCATTTGGTGTTGGATTCAGGGTATCCCCTAGTCGGGAGCTCCCGACTAGAACCTCTTACTTGTTTTTTTTATTGTTGTGTGCAGCCACAGACACTCGACGCTCGGAACAACGAACTGAACCAGAACCAAACGTAATTATTTCAATTAACTTTGCTAAATTTATTTATGCATGCGTGTGCCTCTGTCTGCGTTTGTGTGTGGGGGCGTCAACATGCTTCTGGCGGGGGGCGTGTGCACATTGTCAACATGCCCGTTAACATCCTTTAATTGTTGTCGTTCGCAGACGCAATTGCTCCATTGGATTTTGTTTGTGGTTTCAAATGCTTTTAACCCTTCTGCATAGCGGATGATGTGCACATCAGGTAAGGGTATTTCGAATCGTTTAGGTATATAAACATATTCTTGATCAGTATCAACAGACGAGTCAATATAGCCTCAGTTTTAGAACTATCTAATCGGGCTATAGGGCGGAGCGGACCTCTGTCTTGCATAGGTGCTTTAGGAATATTTTGCTGAAGATTGGGCTCTTCTAGTCGAAAATAGATATATATGTATATATTTTCAATCATTTTATAAAGATCCTAATCTATTTACATGAGTGTGTGCTTCAAAGTATTCGTACGCCGATTAAGAGCTTAGTCGTTGACTAGTTGTATCCAATCCAAACAAGGTTCTGCCATGCAAACCTTTGTGTTTTTTCCAAATATCTTGACCCATCTTGACATTTACGAACTTTTCTATGCAACTTACATAAGACTTAGATCTTTTCGCATTCGAATATTGGCTTTTATATGCAACATTTTTGTGCTTTCCAAGTTCTCAGAAGTTCCGCGCTTGACTAGCCTCACAACTTATCTGCTAAACCAATCAAAAAGAATTTTTAAGTTATATGACTTTAAAAGGAAACATTAACAATATAAAATCAGTTTTAGGGGCACCTGTCTACAAGGGTATTCAATATTCGGCGTGGCCAAGGAGCCGCTCTTACGTGTTTTGAGTTGTGAAAAGTTTTTGTTCTTCCAAAATTTGCACCGCTTGGACTAAATATGAGATCATCTCTTAGGGCCATGGACTGGACCACTGCCGTCGCGGTCTGACCAAAAGATTGGTATTGAGGGAGGGGTGTCGGCTTTAAGGGAGTGCGGCACGCGGAACTAAAAATAAGCCTCCATTCATGCACATATAAACAAATAAACTATGCGGCGACTTTGGCTTTCATTCATTCCCAGGCATGCGAATGCTACAGCAGAAGGGGGCAGGAGGGGGGCGGCTGGCATGCAATTGAATGCCAGGCCGGGTACGTCAACGTCAACGTCGACGTCGACGTCAACGCTAGCGTACAGTGAGTACTACGCGACTTACAACTGCAATTACAACTACAACCGAACGTTGCCCCGCTGCCCGTTGCCCCTCCACCTGTTGGCGCTACGCTCCGTGCAGCCGGCAGGCACAGAAGGGCCTTGCCTGGCAGGGTTGGGGAAAGGTGTTTGTGTTGGGGGTGGTTGGAGGCTTGCGTACAATGAGCCAGCAACGATGTTAACTGAGAAATGCTATTCGCTTTGCCTGTTGGCGGGAAGTTGGGTTAGCCATTGTGCCGGCGCTTGGGGTTGCCACACAGCAAAAAAAACCTGGAGCCTATGTTTAATTAGAAGTTAACAGTAAAAAGTTGGCATTGAAATAGAGCCGAAATGGGTATTAAAAGCATATTTCATTTAAGAGGGAACGGGGGAGATATCCAAAAATGATATATTCATAAGCTGTGCCCAGAGACCAAATTTGATTTCTACTAAAAAACAACCCCAAACTGCATTTGTTCGATATTTTAGTAATGGGATTAGCCTAAAAATGATCAGCTCTTCTGCATATTATATATATATTTATTTCAATTGATTTCGAAATCATACAATACACAATTTTTAACTCTTGAAATAAAAAAAAAAACAAGAGGTTCTAGTCGGGAGCTCCCGACTAGGGGATACCCTGAACCCTCTTCTTCCAACACCAAATGCAAATATACATATATACTTTTCTAGAAGCTACATGTCAAGTTTGGTGACTCTAGCTCTTATTATTTACCCAAGTTGCTCAAAAAACAGGATGTCGATATCGATTTTTATCGATTACTTGGAGACGGAGTAAGTTATCGATTATCGGAAACAAACTCGATCAGCGTAGAAACTAGGAGAACCTACAGCTAAAATTTCAGTCTCTAGCTCGGACGGACGGATGGACGGACAGACAGAAGGACATGGCTAGATCGACTCGGCTATTGATGCTGGGCAAGTATATATATATTTTATGGGGTCGGAGATGCTTCCTTCTGCCTGTTACATACATTTAGATTTTGCACAAAAACATTATACCCCTTTTACCAATTTTTAATGGGTTCAGGGTATAAAAAGAAACATATTAAAATGGTAGTTTAAATCATTTAATCCCCATTTTAACATATTTCTCGAAGGCAAAAAAGAATAAAAACTGTTTTAGAGAACATTTTAATCTATAAATAGCTTATCTTAATACATCAATTAATTCCTTGTGATATTAATTGTCAACTTGTTGGAAAATAAAATGTATTTTCAACCAACAACATACAATTAGAGCCATGGGGAATTAAATGTATTCCGACATTTTTGACTGTGTATTTGGTGGCTTGGCGGGTTGTAGGGTCTGAGCTGGAGCTGCCTCTGCTGGTGGTGGTTAGTTGCTGATGTTGCTGCTGTTGCTGCTGTTGTTGCTGCCACCGCGGCACTGTTGGGGCACATAGTGCAGTGAACTTGCCACCAACTAAGTATGCTATAGGAAACTCGTTTAATTGGGAAAGCATACACCATAAGTAATTCATTAGACAAAAAAAAAAAAGGTTGTTGAATATTTATTGTTGTGGTGCACATAAGTATATAGAACCCATTTAAATATATTGTATATGTATGTAGTGTAAATCAATTCATGTAGCGGCTTGTACATTGGTATTTGGTAAACAGTTTTTAACTCGAAAGCATTTTGGGTGGTGCATTTACGCGCTTACATTATATGTATATATACTTGGAAAATGTTTTTGTGTTGGATTTTTGGATATCGTAATATCGTTTGCTCTTCAATTCAGTTGTCGTTTGGTCAGTGTTATCGTGGGGTCGTCATTCGGTTCTGTTTCAGTTTCAGTTTCAGGGTAAGTATTGTCCATGATCATATTGCCAATTATCCTTTTTGCTTCCATAGCCATTGTCGGGCAGAACCTTCGGGGTGCGATACAAGCTTTTTGAGTAGTTCAAGTAGTCCTGGAAAAGGTTAAAGACTTTAGCAGCTGCCGCTTTCTCTTAGTTTAAATTTAGCGCACTTTTTCGTTTTTTCGCTGGCGCGACAAATGGTACAGATCCAAGTTTTGCGTATCTGCCGGCTGCACCTGGAGCACGGCCGAGGAGGCCGAGCCATTCCTGGGCTTGGCGTGCGACTTGAGCTTCAGCTGTAGATCGATGACCGGTGGCGGCTCGTGACGGATGCGCTGCTCAATCTCGTACAGCTCTTGCTAGACACAGTATGTAGAGAGAGCTTAATGGGCAAAACGTACTGATTGTTAGATTGCCCTACCCGATTCTTGTAAACCATGCAGCAGGCGCGCAGCGTGAAATAGTATATGATCTCCACGCCGGAGAGCAGCGAAAAGCCCAGAAACAAACTGGCAATGCCGCCAAAGGATACAAGCAGATCCACCCAGCCAAAGAGCACCTCGCGTTTGTAGCGTATGATGGGCCATGTAAGGAACTCCACCAGCACGCCAGGAGTCTCCGGCCGATCCATGCTATTGGTAAGCAAATATTTTAAAAAGCGCAAAATAAAACGAGTCTTTGGCTTACAATTTCATGAGCTTGTCTATGTTAAAAACGGTTTTCGAACAGCTCAGCTCGCACTGAAGGCAGTCCTTGATGTTGGTTATGTTCAGCCTGTATTCGTTGAGGCAGGCAAAGTCCTTGACCGCGCACATGGGCACATTAGCTAATACAAGTAGACGAACAAGCGAGATGTATTGCCAAAGATTTAATACGCTTGCGAAAGCTGGGCAATGTACATTAAAAGTGTCTGTTCTAGGCCCCGACTTAAAATTAATTTTTAAATATCAACCGAAAGCAAACAAAACCAAACACGAACAAGAACAACAAACAGAAACCCAAACCGAACCATTTTTTTTAATGACAGACTTAGTTCGAAAGCATAAATAGCTTGAAGCCCAATTGTAAGACTCAAGTAACCAATTTTGGAAAAATATCGGCTTTAAAATAAATGTGTTTCATTTGAAATTTTGAAAATAATCGAGAAACCTGTGTTTGTTCTTATGAAAATGGAAAACCAGGTGCTCAAGCAGAGCTGGTTCAAACTGTCAATCGAGCCAAATACAATTTTTATTAGGTATGTAGACCTGAGCTAGTTTGTTAAGGAATATAATGAAGATCTCACTTGAGCTAGGATAAGTTTTGTTGGAAGAAGAAATGTTGTCATTAGAAATATTTATGTGTACTGAATAATTCCTATGCAAGATATATGATAAGGCTGCCCGATCCGGCCAACTTCGACTGTGTGCACCAAAATGACGAATCTATGTAAAGTTACACAAAACTTCTTTTAAAACTAGTTTGCAAATAAAGCAGATAAATGTACGGGCAATATTATAATAGCCAACCGGCATTAGCATATCGAAGGCACTTACTTATGGGCTTGTAGAAGGGCGGGTTACATTTGCATAGCTTGATGGCCTTGTTCATGCGGCACTGCTTCATGCAGGATGAGAAGGTATAGGCATCCGGAAAATAGTTCAGCTTGACCTCATCGCTGAAGATGCACTTGCGCTGCCCAATTGAGAGCTGGCGTGCATCATCCGTGGTGTAGGTGTTCTTCTTGGAGATGCGCACCTCGACCAGTTGATCCTCGGTCCAGTCGATTTGGGCATTGAAATCCGAGCCAAAGTACTCTTCGTTCGAGAAGATAAATATCTGTGTGGCGGCAACCATAGTATTCATGATGCACATATAAGGATTTACTGGCTTACCCGGGAGGTGCTGTTGGGCAGAAAGAAGAGAGCCCATTTCTTGTCCGTTTCATAGAGATCGTGAGGAGCACCCGTCTTAGAGCTTAAACGCAGAGTTAATGGAATTGTTGAGAGTGTGTTCAATGTGGCTGACTTACTCCTCGGTTGCCGTGGACATGAAGCGACTGTTGAAGGCGTAACAAAAGCCATGTTCCGTGTAAATCGGCTGAAAGTGATCGCAGCAGACAATATCCTCGTCACGATACTTGCACGAGATAAGCGTACTCTCGCATGGGATATGCGCCCGGAAGGCCCAATCCCGTATGCTGCGCTCCGAGAGCAGCTCATTTGGTATTGCCTCCGCCAGCATCTCGGCATCCCGGATATTATCAAAGTTAAGCGAGGTAAGCAGATCCAGAAAGGGGGTAAACAGCTGCGCCTTATCCGCATCATAGTTCCTGTGGTGGTGCAAAGTACAATGTGATGCAGCTGTAGACGGTAGTTAACACTCACGCCAGGGACTTGTAGACCTCGTTGTAGGATGTCTCATGGTCAAAGGCCGCCTCTGGACACACCACCGTGGTGGGAAAGACAACGTTCTGATTGTGAAAGTCCGTGTCCAGGCCGGTAATGGTCGGATTCGTTTGGAATTTCTCCCACAGGCTCATGATGATGACCAAGGCGGTCACCGCACCAATTGAGGTGAAGCAGAACCACATGAACTTCTCGCCAATGGGTCGACCCGTCTCCGCAATATAACGCACGCCATGCAGTGTGGAGTTTTGAAAGAACTCCTTCGTCTGGTAAATGAGACTGCGCCGAAAGATGACCAGCGTCTCAAGCAGCCGCTGCCGCCTGGTCATCACAACGATTGTCTGCTCTGGTTTCTCTTGCGGCATTTTCGTTTCAGGAACATAGCTCATGGAACAGTCCTGCAACGTGCCACGGAACTTTTGCAACTAATCATTGGGGACTCAATGCAATCGCCATTGGTCACCGTCCAGCTCCTTCTGTTGTGGCCATTCGGGCCATTGTGGCACTAAAAGCCTTTCATTGTTTATGCATTAGTTACCCCCGACTTTGATTGAGACCCGGGTTTGACCCCGTTGATGACAAAAGATAATTAAACGCAAACGCCGGCAAATGCTGGCCAGCGCTTATCTTGATGCCTCATTAGCGTATAGCGTAATGTCCTGTTACCTGTTACCTGTTACGTCTGGTCTGGGTTTGGTCTAGCTGCATCTGGTCACGGCATAGCTTGGTTGGCAGTCGAGATGGTCGCGAGCCGCGGTTGTTTTTTTTTGAGCACGACACGAACACGCAACAAACTTTTTTCTGTACTTATAATTTATATATCCCATCATTTCATATAGAACCTAATTTAGTAAAGCAAGCATATAAGTTGACTAGCTTTGGAAACTTGATTAGGCGATCCGTAGTTCGCCCTCGAGCAGCCCAGAGCTCTGCAGCACGGGTCTGTCGTGCCTCGGGGTTAGGCACTGCCCACGTCCACCTCTTGTTGGAAGGGTGGCTCAACGCCTGCAAAATGGCGCCAGCCGCGATCGTGGTTAGTGCTCGGAATTGCTGTTAGTGGGCCGCTAGAAGCAGCTGCCGGGCTAATTGGTCGCTAGTCTGCACAATTTCCGGCGGCGCCGTAGTTTGCCAATCAAAAGCAAAAATAAAATAAAAACCAAAAGCGAGTACGGTTTGAATGAAAAAACTCCACTCAGCCAAACACTCGCACAGCAACCGGCAAGAAGTTCACAAGTTTTGTGTGAACTTCTGACACGGCGAATGGTACGACGCGACGGCGCTTTGTTTGCCTGGCCAAGTGGCTACAGCCAAAGCTCCGGCTCCAAGCAGAACAAATGAAGTGGTTTCAAGTTTCAAGTTTTAAGTTGCCCAGTATCGCAGACAGGCGGCAGACTACCGAACGCCGAACGCCGAACAAAAGGGCTGGCGATCACGAGCTGATGCTGACCCCGATTCCATAAACCAGATAAGCGCAACAGCCTGGCTGAAAAGGACCTCCGCATTTGCAATCCTCTGTCATCTTGAGTTTCAAGCTGGCGCCAGAGCGCAACGCTCCTCCTGCTCCTTCCTCTCCACAGTAGCGGTCCCTGCTTGTCCAACATTTTAAGCAATCATGTCCCTGGCGTAGCTGCTTCAACCACATCAATTATGCACTAATACCAATTTGCAATTTCCCAGCTCTATTACAGGTGCTGCAGGTGCTCCACTCGCGCTCTAGGACACTTCGACAAGGATGAACACCAATCTTTGCCTGCAACCGAATGCAATTACGCGATCGCGACCCACTTAAAGCGAATGCCGCTTTATACTCACATATTGCTATACCCTTGTAAAGGGTATTGTCGCTTTGTTACCGACTCTGTAACGCATTGCAAAAGACAATTCTCGAGCAGTATCAAAGCTTCAAAGTTCGAATTTATTAAACAAACTTGGCCTACGGCTAAGACAAGACGAAACCCACACGGAACATACGGAATATACGGAACCTATATTTTCTAATGGCTTTTTTAACTGCCATACTTCATAACTAGCGGATGTTATCCGGCTTTTGTGGAGCATCATGTTTTTCTTAACTTTCCAGACATGGGCGAGCACCATCAGAAAATTCAAAGCATGTTCATATCAAATTTTCACATAATTTGATTTAAGAAAGAAATCAGTTTTCAGCTGATCTGCGGAGCATTCTTTCATAGTACAGAGTTCCACACATATTCCGAACTTTGTGGCGGACTTTTCAAAATCGCAAAAGCAGTTCTAAGCGCTCATCTAATTCAATATAGAAATAACAACATTTTACTATTCTCTATACGAAAATCGATACGAAATCGAACAACTGTATCATAAAGCTCATAGTTCTTGCAGATGCCTGACCAAAGTTGACAAATATCAATATTTTTTTCGATATGGGTACATATGTATAATCAGTATTAATTACTTATGGTGCTGCATAAAAATCAGGACTGCACACTCAAACAAGTAAGAGGTTCTAGTCGGGAGCTCCCGACTAGGGGATACCCTGAACCCTCATATTCCTACACCAAATGCAGCGCGCGCTTGTAGATAGAGAGTAGCGGGGAGGTGGCGATAGGTATAAAATGAAAGATAATCGATATATATATACTTTTCTAGAAGCTACATGTCAAGTTTGGTAACTCTAGCTCTTATTATTTACCAAAATTGCTTAAAAAACAGGATATCGATATACATTTTTATCGATTACTTGGAAACGGGGCAAGTTATCGATTATCGGAAACAAACTCGATCTGCGTAGGACCTAGGAGCACCTACATCCAAAATTTCAAGTCTCTAGCTCTTATAGGTTCTGAGATCCTTGCGTTCATACATACGGACGGACGGACGGACGGACGGACGGACGGACGGACGGACGGACGGACGGACGGACGGACGGACGGACGGACGGACGGACAGACAGACGGACATGGCTAGATCGACTCGGCTATTAATGCTGATCAAGAATATATATACTTTATGGGGTCGGAGATGCTTCCTTCTGCCTGTTACATACATTTGGATTTTGCACAAAAACATAATACCCCTTTTACCCATTTTTAATGGGTTCAGGGTATAAAAAGAAATGACCGGCGATTGGGCTTACGGATTCGAACCAGCTCCCTGCCTTGAAGGTTGGTTACTGAACCCGACTTTCCACATTCATGAGCCCAGGCTTTGTTTTAAAACGTTTGCAATAGGATAATAAATAATAATATATAGGGTATACAATTTTCGGCATCCCGTTTATAGCTGTTTTTATATTTTCAAGTAATTTTTTTTTTAGTTTCTTTGGTTTTTTATTCAATGACTGAACTGTTTCTTATCAGCGATCATTTGTCAAACCGTTGCGAGAGCCTGCCTGGCCAAGAAGTTCCACGAGTAAAACTAAAATAAAGAAAAATAAATAAAAAAACAGAACACGACGGCGGGGGAAGGGCAATTGCAACAATTTGTTGGCTCCAGTGCCGCGTCGGTTGACAAAAATCAACGCCACCGCCATCTGCACGCTTATAAATAAGAAATCCAGAGTCCACGCAACTGAAACCGAATCCCAAGCCATTACCTTAAACCGAGTCCGAAGTCAAAGTCGAACCTGCCAAGTGAAACTCGTTGTAGCCTCGCAAGGCGGGGGGCGAGTTCGCGAATACACGGACAGAAAAAAAAATCAAGGGAGTCGAGCGTGAATCAAGTTAACCCGAAAAGTACTGAATGTATACTTAAATCGAATCTAATTCAAGTGTAAAAATTCTTCTTTTAAGTTACTTTTGAAGTGCGAGAAAAAAAACTTAAATCAGGCTTTGCTTGATATTTTTTTCCGCCTTATTAAAAGCATAAGAGGAACAATAGATCTTAGATTTAATTACTCAAAAACTAAGCTCAACGATTACTTTCAACTGGAAAAAAGCTCATGTCGTTTTAAATTAATCCCAATTTATTTTTGAACCAATCTCTGTTTAAGCTTATATTTATATTATTATAAGACGGTTTAGAGCTTACGAATTATACTAACTTAAATTTAATAATGTGCCAAATTTTTCTCTGTGTGTACGCACACATGCATGTGTACGCATGTGTATGTGCATTAAGTGAAGCAGCAAGAACAACATGAAGCTTCGCAGCCCAATTCTCCTTCTGTGAATGTTCTACACGATCCGTCCGAGAAATAAGCCGCTGCGTGTGTGCGTGCGCGTGTGTGTATGCATGTGTGTGTGTGTGTGATTAATGGTAATTGCTTTTATGGTTTTTTGCTGTGCTTGCCACGCTTTCCGCCAGCAATTTGTTGTTGTAATTTCGCTTTTAGTCGCAACAGCTGCCGCCGAGCAAAGTCTTAGTCAGAGCCACCCAAACCGCCACGCCTCCCCCCGCCCACCATACCGACCGGCTTAACCCTGAACTGTATGAAATATTAAACCCCGTTTTAAGATATGTGCCCTTTCAAATATATATGTATATTCTAGAATCGAATTGAACTATTATAATCGGTGTTCTACTCAACTATTCGTAGTTGATGCCCTTTTCAATGGATTTTTTTAAGTCCCCAATCGCTGATTTTAATGCTAACTTTTCCACATCATTGAGCTCGGGTAGGCCATGGTTCTTTTCGATGCCCTTGGGGCCAAAGCTCAGCGGAGTGGCGAAAAAGCATGCCTCTGTCAAATCGGATTGCACATAGGCACTCTCGATCGGTGCATTGTCGCCCTTCAAGCCCTTCAGAAGGGCATCTGCAAAACGATGGGTTGCATATGCTATCGAAAGGGTGGCAGACCCCTTGCCCTCTTTGGCCAGAACAACCTCATCGCCGGCCATTTGGATGCGGTGGACAAGAGCGGCTATGCACTCCTTATCGTCATTTATGGCGGGCTTGCACTGGGAAAGGATGGGCAAGATGGTAATGCCAGAGTGTCCACCGATAACTGGAACTTTCACTTCCTTGGGATTGATGTTCAAATGATTGCCAATAAATCGCTCGGCTCGCAAACAATCCAATGTTGTGACGCCAAACAAACGATTCGGATCGTAGACCTTATTCTTTTTGAGAACCTCGGCGGCCAAGGGCACCAGCGTATTAATTGGGTTCGTAACGATCGCAATTAGCGCATGCGCCGAGTTTTTGGCAATTGCGTTAACCGTTTGGATAATAATGTTTGCATTTATTTCGAACAGTTGTTCCCGTGTCATGCCCGGCCTACGTCCCATGCCGGCTGTGATGATAACCAGATCGGATCCTTCGACAGCTTTCTCAAGGTTTTCGGGGCCCTGCATGCCCTTCACATCAGTCGATGTGGCAACGTGAGACAAATCGGCACTAACACCCTTAACATTAGCCACATCGTGCAGCACCAGCTCCGTAACCCTCGAGTTATTCATTAGCAGCAGCGACAGCGGCTGACCAATGCCGCCAGCAGCTCCAACAAGGGCTACCCTAAAGTTACGCCGCTGATCGATTAAAATGGGAGACATATATTATTATCATCGAAACGTTTCTGCCCCATTCTATTAGCTGGCTTACCACTTGCAGGCGGCAGGCCAACGGACCAAGGACAAAAAACGAGCTTCTAATTTTGCCACCAAACATAGTCAATTTTTAAAAGAACAGATTAAGAAAAACTAAAATTTTCACTATATTGTCAAAAATTTGAAAATATGTCAAAAAAATGAAGTTTTTTTCTTTTCCCAGTCATTTCTCTGTTCTCTCTGTAATTGTATCAGAAGGATAAAACATTTAAATTTAACCCAGGAGCCAAACAACAAAAATTTGCCATTGGAAGAAAAACCCAAAACATTTGGTTATTCAATAATTAAAATAATAAATTGTTTTCACTAAATGTACATTGTATTTACTATTCGAGAGTACAATTCGAAATTGTTTTATAGTTCCTTAACAATATAAATAAAATACATTCCTGAATAACTTCGGTGTATATTGATCGATCTTTATGAAATCTTCAGGGGATAAAAATGGCATTGAAAATTGTATTTGTATTTGAGCCCAAAACTATGCCGTCATGAATGTGAATTTTTCTTAATTTGAAGGAGAATGGGAGCGGTATCTACAACTTGAAAATCGCTGTATCTACGTGGACCCTACATCCCAAATAGATCCGATCCATTGCCCTTATAAGTTTCAAGTTATGGCAAAAGTAACTAATCGGAAAATATAAATTATCGACAGAAAACATTAAAAATAAGATTGGGCTTTACAAAAAAAAGTACAAATAGTCCAAGTCTCTAGTTCCTATAGTCTTCAAGATTGATGCATTTATACAGGCGGAGGGACAAACAGATAAAAAAAAAAACATATAGACCATGATGGCGGTTATGCCTCCTTGTTACAAATATTTGATGGGTACAGTGTATGCAAATATTATAAAATAGTCTAGCATAATGGGGACCAAAATTATATTGCTTAAAGGATGAACAATATGAAAAATTTTAAACATATGCGATTAGAGTTAATGTGATAAGTTATTAGCCATTGGAATCACAGTTAAAAAATGCGATGCTTATGATTTAAATACATTGTTTTATTTCACACATGATATAAAAAACTTTTTACTTAAGATTCATTTTCTTTTGCTTTTAAGAAACTCAAAAAAAAAAGTAATACCTTAATAAATATATATAATTTTTTTTTTACTTTGTTTTGTTAATTTAACAGTTCATAATTGTTTCTCTTAAAACAGGCAACATACAAGTTTAATAATAACATAATCATAATAGGCAGTTCAACATGCATCTGCTCGGGTGCTGCTTTTTATCCTTCTTCCAATCATCAGTCGCTCTCGTCCACGGAGAGCGACCGGCTTAGCCTACTACTGATGAAGTCCGGCGAGACTGGCATCGGACTGGCCTCCTGGCGCGTCTCTCGGTACTTGCTGAAAAGGCCGCGCATTTTGTTGAGCGGCGTTTGGAATGACTGCGATACGGCGGCCACAGTAAGTTTCTGATGCACGGTGGTCACAGCAAGAGATGTGAACGACGGAAGGGGAGACGCTGTTTGTTTTGGGGATGAGGTCGACAAGGGCCATGGATTCTCTTGTACAACTCCATTTTGACCTTGTACCCGCTGCACACGTGTCAACTTCGGTGGCGTCGTCGGTGTTCCTGAGTGACGACGCAATGCTGCTGCGTTCAGCTTGGGCGTGGCAAATAGCCTTTTTGGATGCACCAGTGGAACGCTCTCGGCAAGAATACTGCTGGAAGATTTATTTTGGCCCGCGCCGCTGGCGCTGCTTGGCGTTTTGGGTGTGCTGCCAACGAAGTACGCTGGCTTATGCGTCTTCTGTACGTTCTTCGGTGAGGGGAAGCTGTTAACGAATAAGGTTTTTGAATATATTTGGTTAAGATGACCCTGTTTAACGCTGGCAGCTACTCACAGATCCATCTCGGCAGTAGAAAAGTTCTCCATGGCTGTCCGCCAGGCATGCACAAATGGCAATGACTCCTTATCAGTGTCCACATGAAAAATAGCGTTAAGTACATCCAAATCCCGCTTTGTCGGCTCCTTGCTGCAATTGATTGGGAAACGCATTGAATGAATTCGTCGAAATTAGATATTAATTTCCCCAACAAAAAAAAAAAAATAGAAAAACCAAAGCCAAAACCAAAACCACATTCTAAAAGCAGTCAATTACCTGATAATACCTAAATAATTACTTAATATAGCCTAAAACCTATCTTCAGCAGATTAAATACTCTAGAGGAAAAATGGCTTCGAGGTGCCCTTATGCAAAAGCATTATTTGCAATTAATTGTTCGGATATGCCAAGTGTGATCAAGATATCTTGAAAAAACAAAAAGTATTTCATATAAAAACACATTTTTCGATAGCTTCTGCCTGTCAGCGACAAATATTCGACAAATATTCTGCCTGAAATAAGAAGACGAACCTGTGCAAAAAGCTATAAAACTGAGAGCTATACTGAATTCAGCCGTTGATACTGATCACGAATATATACGAATATATATATATATATATAGATACGGAGAAGTCCCTGCCTCTGTCGTGACCCAATTATCATACATTCTTCAAGAGTACACAGTTAAGATTTTAATCGCTATACGTTATGTTGAACGCAAAATACTGTTTACCTTTTTATCTATGATATGCCCTAGTTAATTTTGATGACTTACCCGAAAATAAATAGTTCGTAGCGAGGATCCAAATCGCACGACAACCTCGGTGAGCGGCTCTCTGGTGGGGTCATGAATATCTCCTCATCTTCGCTGCTGTCGCTACCACCGCCGCAGTCGAACTGCAAGTGAGTTGATAAGTTGGTTAGAACATATATATCTATATGTATATGAACACCTACAAAGAAGGATTCATCGTCGCTGTCCTCATCGTCATCGTCGCTCTGATTGTCGTTGCTGCGCCAGGCGTTAGTTTTGAGAATGGGCGAGACGACCGCCACATTGGAAGCGCTAGAGCTGCGTAAGGTGGCGGCGGCATTGGCCAAGTCTTGGGCTTGTGCCCGCATCGATTCGGTACGCTTGCGCCGGCTCGTCTTGCGACTGAGATTTCCATCCCAAAGACAATTGCAGCACTGCTCCAATTCCCAGGCGGCTGAGCACAGTTCCTCGGTCTTGAGTGCATCCGGCAGGCTAACAGTTGGTGCCTGCTCCAGCATATGTAGCATGCTGGCGCATACACAATATAAATGCTCTCGCCGTTCACCATTCAGCTGCAACATCTTGCGCATCATTTGCATCAGCTGGTTGCGGAGTACGGCGCTGACCTCCTGTGAGTGTGCAATGTAGCTGGCCACAAGGTGGGCGATGCGTGAGTGCACTCTGCTAAAGTCCACACTAATGAAGCGTGCATCATCCTTGAAGCTCACAATGAGAGATTTCAGTCTTTTGAGCTCGGAGAGCAGCGTATCGTTAATGGATACCATGTTGCCAATGTTATTCATGAGCGTCTTGGTAATGCGTTTCGCAAACACCTGCAGTGACTTCTCTACACATGTGTAGGGCGTCATCACTTGGGTGATGCCACCACCAGAGGCTGACGAACTGTTGGATTTACCTCGGTCGGCTACCAAATCGATATACTGATTCATTTGAGAAAAGTTCCATGCTTGATCTGATTTTTCTGCCAGCATCGAGGCCTGCACCTTCTCGAACTTGGCAGACAGATAACTTTCTAGGCGCGTGAGTCCACTCATAGAGGCCATGTCCACAAAAGCATCAAGAAAATCCCAATATTCGCGCCACTCCAACTGCTCCTGCCGGGCCAGCTGACGACCCACCACCTCAAGGCCTTTTTCAATGTCCGAGTTCTTGATGTGGCGCTCACGGAAACTATCATTTAGGGTCGATACAGACATGTTTATGCTGAACTCCGACGACATTTCGAACGATGTTTCGTCTAAAAGCGGCGATGAGCTGTTGCTGCGATATTTAAAAAACAGATCCGGCTTCATTTGACGCATGGGCGTTGTGGGCATATCCAGCATCCGCTTGGGCAAACACGATGGGAAATTGTTGTTGTGCTCAATGTTATCCAACTCGGAATTGTGGAGCACCACCTCTTGCTGTGACTTGTGATTACCGTTGAGCTCGCTGATCGATTTATTTGGCGTTGTTGCCCGCGGACTGAATAGTGTGCGCCGCCCGCTCGACATATGGCCTGTGCTCTTGTTGAAAACCGACTTGTTGGGTGTCTTCATGGGCGAGATGTAGGGCGAGCTGGCCAACGGTGACATCACATTGCTGCCAACACGCGGCGGCGTCTTCCAGCGACGAAAGAAACTCAGTGCCTGCTCACGTGGCATCGGGCCAGCCAAAGCGCTGATCTTAAGGTCCACATTTAGCCGATCCGATTCATCCGTTTTGTGCTGCAAAATCTAACAAATTAAAATAGGATTAGCAGCATGTTATTGGCTGAAAAAACCCATCTCACTTACCGGCGGATCGTTGGGCGTAAAGGGTTGTCCAATTTGCGGCGGCAGCTCATTGCCCACTGCGCGTAGAACGGGCACATAGTGTGGCTCTGAGAGCAACAGCTCTAACTTCTTAAACAGCTCCGGGCTGGCGTTGGGCGCTCGCTGGCATATTATCTGATTTGGGGAAGATAAAACCAAGTTGAAACCAAGTAAGAGTGCTCTAGTCGAAAGTTACCGACTAAAAGATGCCCAGAATTCGGCATCAAAATGCCTTTATAAACATTTCAGCTTACAACTTACACAGTATTTAGTTCTTGTAAGTTCGGAGATATGATTGAAAAACTAGATTTCGATATTAATTGGTATCGATTTCATGGAAAAGCGTAACAAACGGGCTCTGCGTGTGCCACAGGAGTAGCAACGTTTATAGTCTCTAGTTTTTTTAGTCTCTGATTTCGGCGGGTTCATACAAACGACCGTCTCAATCGATTCGGCTACTGATGTTGATCAATATATATTCTTGTACTGATCGCCATCCAATCATACGGACAGACAGATGTTAGTTCAATTTATCAATGAGCTGCACTTACATCCTTGGGATACATGCCCTCCGTGTTCTTGAGCGACTTGCATTGCGGATAGGAGATGAGCACCTCAACAACGGCTACGTGACCGTTCTTGACTGCAAAATGGAGAGGCGTCTCGCCACGACCCTTGTCGGGCATGTTTAGATAATAATCGAGCAGATTCACATTTAGGGCGGCGCACATTTCGCCACTGCTCTTCTTGCCCGCATACAGCTGGGTAAATTCACGATCCGAGATTATCTTCAATATTAGTTCGGCGACGCGTGCCTGATTGACCTGGGCGCAAATGTGCATGGCATTGTAGCGATAGCCTTCCTTTAAACTGGTGGGCGTATCGCCGCTGCTGATCAGAAAACGCGGATTGTCCCACACAACGCGCTTGACCCGCTCATAATTGCCAGCCTCGATTTGTTTGCGAAATTCGACAAGCTCCTGTTTGGTGGGCGCCCGAAACGGCGGACGCTCTGCATTCAATGAATTTGTGCTGCCGCTGCTGCAGCTGGATGACATGCTGCCAACAGTGACAACGCTGATGCTGCTGCTGCTGCTGATGCAGTTGTTGTTGTTGCTGTTACTGTTGCTGCTCGGCATGGTTAATAACATATTTGACATGGACACAGTGAGTGTTGAACAGGGCGAGCCACTGACGTTGTTGGTGGGCGACGAGGAAAAGGGACTGTCAGTGGTGCCGGAGGTTGCCCTAAAGCCACCGCTCAGCGTCGTAGGTAATTGCACCGGCTCTGCAAAGGCAAGTTAAAAGAGAATATATTTGATGCATCTTGTTGCTAAATATTTGTATATATGTACTTACTGCTGGCGGGTTTGGCCTTGCCGTAGCGTTTTAACGACTGGATGCTCTCAAAACCAAATTGTACATAACTTTCGGCCTGCTCGCGATTGGGAAACTCGCGCAGACGCGCCTCCTTATAATGGCGCAGCACGTCCAGCGCCTTGGCCTTTTCCTTGAATATCAACCAGAGCGGTGAGTCGGCTGCAAAGGATAGTGATAAATGAGCAAATGAGTGAACAGCTTGGCAATTGTGTGTGAGCGAATAGGACAGATAACTTGTCAGCAGTTGTCACTCGCTCGCTACTGGGCCGTCTGGTCACGCCATATGTGTGAATGGGGCGATGCCAGACAGCGCAAGAAAAATGTTGAGCAAAACAAACAATATGCTAAAAGGCAAGAGAAACGACGAGGTCGCGTGCGGACAGCGGACGGCGGACAGTGAACAGTGGGCGGAAAAAGAGCATAGCCCCCACAGAAAGGGGGAGAACAAGAACAACAGCAACAGCGGACGTGCGTATGACGCAGTTATTGGCACGCAATTTTTTTTTTGCTCGCTCGCTCGCTCTCTCTCTCTCTGTCTGTCTCTCTCTGGGAAGTGGTGCTGGGCAAACGGATCGAGATGCTCAGAACAGCCGCCTAGGCTAGCCTGGTCGGTTTAAATATGGAAACAACGCCGCCGCCGCGTACTTTTTCTGCTCTGTCCATGTCGGCCAAGTCCGCAGCTCATACTTATTTTAAATAGATATTTAAATAAATATATACAAGTGTGTATGGTATATATGTATGTACGTATATAGAATACAATAAATCAAAGCTGTTCTGTGGGACCACACTTTATGCATTATCAAACATATAACTACTTTAAAAAGAATCTATTACGTTTCCAAATACTTTACCAAAGCATATTGTGTATGTTAAAAACTTACGTGCAAGTCGGATAGATATTTGTTTTGTTCAATTAATTTCAACAATTTGTTTATATTAGCGTATATCACTTAACTTTTGACCGATAAAGTAAACTATTTTTTCTGACCAAAACAAAACTAGGAGGAAATATTTGTATTTGGACATTGTTCATATACACAATGCCATATTATTCAATTTTAACGGACAATTCTTGACAGAGGGGACAGAGCCAAGGGACTTTTTGGAGAAAATATTAAAACTCCGTGCCGAGTTTTACAAAGATATCTTTAAAACGGAGACAGGTTGGCATAAAAGCATAGACGGATTAACAGACAGACTCTCAACGCTCAACACACGCTTTGATTTTTATTTATGCAATTTTGTTTCTATTTTGCGACCAGAAAAGCGCATTTTAATTAGATTACGTTATGCCAGAGGTGCAGCAAAACCGATCCAATTCACGGCCGTAATCGTACGTTACCCGTATTTGTTTACAACTCGTGCATCGATGACGCTACTAACCCCACGCCCACTGTCCGGTGCCCATCGTGGCAGCAGAATTGATGAGATGGCGATGATGCAGGTGGCAGGCAACACTCAATTGCCGACATGAAATTGGATTTAGCTTTGTTTCTAATATGAATTTACGTAAGAGTCTGAACAATTTGATAGCTAACATTCATTTTATCACCTATGTTCTCATGGCCTACGGCGCAGGAGCAGTTTCCCCTTTGATACGCCGACGAGTTAATGCCTTTTACCATATGGTATTGTTTCCGACTTAATAAGGTTCTGCAATTATGTTGAGAGAAAAGTGAAGCTCGAGAGAAACTGAGAGAGTGAAGATTGGTCAAGATTTCTTGAAAATCAAACGAATTTTTTTTTCTTTTGAACTCACTTTTGATCCAATTTTCGTTTAGCGCTACATGATATTGTAAGCCAATATTAATAGGTTTCTGCTCAGTAAATTGGAAGCTTGCTTAAACTAATAAATGCAAAGTTTGGTCAAGATATCCTGAGAATCAAATGAATGTGCCAAGCAACTTAATTTTCAACTGATTATTCCTATTACAGCTACGTATGTATATGATAAAGTAGTCCGCTCCGATATATGTATGCTCTGTCTTTAATAAAAGCCAAAATGTTCATGACAACATCTTTTAAATAAAGAGCTATATCGAACCGGCTGTTTATACTGATCAAGATAAAATACATACATATGTATGTACATGTGTATATGCTCTATGGGGTCAGATACCTCTCTGCTATGCAATTTTCGTGACAAACAATAATACTCTTTACATGGGTATAAAATCAACAAGTCGAAGCAATTGTTTTTGCTCTGGCAAATACTCAATACCCTTTCAGATTATCCAAAAAGTTGCTTTTATCAAAGCTATACACCTTAACAATTGATAGCAAAAAGCTTAACATTTCATAAGCAAGTTTTTCATAAGATGCTTTTGGCCATGTCGCTGCGCACGATAAGAGCAACAAGTAGACGAATTATCTTTGGTTTGCCGAAAATTGAGTATACTTGAGTGCAATGCAATACAAGCTGAACACATACATACATATGTATGTATCTTGGAAAATGCAAATGAATAAAATGTAATATTGATATTAATTTTAATAAACAATGTATTTTATACAAGATCCATTCATCTAAAGATACATATCTCCAAAGGATTCTCTCACAACTCAGCTCGTTTTCTTCAATGAGTTACATACTTCTTGACAATTTTATGATACAATATGTAAGTGTATAACAAACGGTAACTGCGATGCGCAACAAATGGCACTTCCTTGAAAAACGCGCGCTTTGATTACGTTATGGCATGAAACAACAAGCATGTGTTGAGCTTGTTGTTTCATCCCATAACATAATCAAAGCGCGCCTTTTTCAAGGAAGCGTACATACGTGCGTGTATGTGCGTGCGTGTGCACATATTCGCAGGGCATGCTTGTATACATATGTATGTATATGTACGCATGTACATACGTATTGCGTTGTACAAATATGGCGACGCCTCCACTCACTCACTACTTACGTGGATATTCGGGATCCTCATATTTGGAAGCTTCCTCCGCTGCGCTGGCCGGATATTCTGGCGAAATCTTTATATTGTCTGCCGCTATGGAGCCCGCACATTGGGCCAAAGTGCCCTCAAAGCCCGCCTTAGACGGCGGTATATAGACGCCAAAGTAAGCCATGGATACAGGAATACTAGCAAAACACGAAAACAAAAAGGAAGTTCTTAAATTGAATGCACTGCATTGCAAATGTACATATGTATGTAGCTGAGTAAGACTCTGCGAATCGCAAACAAAATGACGTCGAACGCGCGACGGACCACGACGCCAATGGAGTTTTAGTTCTAGCACTGACGTCTCACCTTTAACGAAACACTACGGGATGCTCCTGACCTAATTTCACATTTAATTTTTATTTTATTTGTTTCACTATACACAGGGAATTTACATATAACTGCAGCGAATGAATGTGCTTATGTTTGCGTTCGAAATGCGATGCAGTGTCGTCTAGAGATGGCAAAAGGCAACGATATCAAAATATCGTATGGATAGTCTACGATGTTATCGATAAAAAACTCATATTTTCCCATTCAATAGTGTGTTTCGATATATTTATAGCCACAAAAAAATAATTCATCGATTACAATGCTGCGCAACATTTGGTAGCCGCGCTGCCAATGCGTTATCGGCCATTTTTAAATTCTTTCATTTAAATACTTACGCATAAATATTCGAAACCGAATATCTTACCGATATAAATATAAGATTGTATGATTATTAAATTTTATTAATTCCAACGGATTGTCTACATTTAAAAGAAAAAATTTGTATTGTTTGTAATAGTGCGTAGAGTAAGAACTTAACAAAGTAAGGTACAGCTGCTTCAATGTTTGCAATTTTTAGCCAACAAGCCGTTGGCAATAGTTGTTTGAAATGTTCGCTATATATTTACCATTTTAACGTTTAATAATGGGCATATTAGTTTAAACTCGTGTATCAACAAATTCGACGAGCGAAATTCGACAAAAAGTCTTGTGGCAGTAAACAGTCAATATTGTGTTAGAATCTTTAGTGGTATTGTTTAATTTATTTTGTAATACAATAATTTCATATAAAGTTGCACTATATGCTAAACTGGAAGGAATGATTGCGTTTAATTGTTGGACAGACACAAATCTAATCATTGTATAAATATTAAATATTAATCACGAAAAAACGAACGAAACGAAATTATCTGATAAAATACTCAACAACATTAAAAATATAATTGCATAAATAGTAAAACATAAATTTAAGTTAAGTTGCTACAAAAACGAGTCACATAGAAAAATTCAAATAAAACTGAGTTCAATAGAATGGAATATATACGTATGTAGTTTTGTTGGTAGAACTGAATCCTGCTGAACCATCGATATTATCGAAAATCGTAGACGGTTCCTCGCATTACAGATAGTATCAACATTTAAAACTAGCAAATAAATTTGCGATCTTAAAATAGACTAAACATAATTTTGGTAGTTGGCTTAAACTAGTTGCTCGCTTGGTTGCATACAAGCCCTTTGAGCTGCACGAATGCCTATCAATTAGTAAATACATACAACTGGCCCCACAGAGGGGCCCCCACTTAAATGCTAAACTGCGCACTCTGGCGCCTACTTAATAATTATGATGTGTTTGTTTGTTGGTTTCTGTGTGTGCTGTCTGTTGGTCTGGACAAAAGGTTAGTTGCTGTGGGATGGGGTGTGCTAGTCAATATAGTATATGGAAGGAATACTGAACATATGGTTAAATAACAGGGGGTTAGTTGGAATGCATCCGCAACAGACGTCAGAAATTAAAGCTTTGTATGTTTGACAGTGTCCGTCCAATAGTTCTGTATTGTCATCGCCTCCAGTGAGTTGAGAAACGAGTCATTGTCCAGACTATACATCTCATCCGAGTTATCCTATAACCAAAAAAAAAAGAGACAATATTAATACAACTAGTTAACGCGGTTGTGCCCACAGTCAACTGGTCAACGAATCCTTACACTTACACGCATCGTGCTATCGTCAATGTAAACGCTCGAGTCGGGCTCGCTTAGCGCCTGCGGCTTATTCAGATACCGCCGTCGATACAGCACAATGCCAATGGTGCCCACAGTACAGCAAATACCAAAGACCGTAAAGCATATGGCTGAGATGGCGCCGGCATCCAGAAAATAGGTGCGCTATAATAAAAAACCATTAGATATATATTTATATATATAATGGAATATTTTACAAAAGATGCTCACTTGAATAGCCAGCGCCTCGGAGGAAATGTTGCTCTCATCGGCTTCGTAGCCCGAAACACTGGGTGCTGCCGATGCGGAGCGTGTGAGCAGGCTCTTGGTGTCGCTGGAGAAATTGATATAGCGATTAATGTGCTTATATTCAGCGGATAGCACTTTCGATTTGCGTGAACGATGTTCGCTTTCCGCACGACGCAATTCATCCTCCTTGTTGGCATTTTCCAAGGTAAAGGGCACTCGCTGCAGCTCATCGGACAGCCATTCGGTGTTGATTTTTGGCGTTGAAGGCGTGGCGGGTGCTGCTGGACCTGTGCTGTTGGTTGGCGGACTCGTTGTTGTTGTTGGTGTTGTTGATGATGTCGTTGTAATTGTTGTTGTTGTTGCGGGTGTTGATGTTGTAGTGCTTACTGCCTGGCTACTGGTCTCGGCGGCAGCTGCTAGACACGTAGAATTGCATACGCTGCTGCTGCTGCTGCTGTTGTTGTTGTTGTTATTTGTACTGCAAGGTGTGCTCCATTAGTAAAAGTAATTGAAGAGTGAGTCATGTGAAACGCTTACCTTGTGCTACGACTAAAATTCGTATAGTTGTTCAGCTGCTCGGACGGTACAATGGCAGCTCCCGCAAAGTCCGCCGAGCGCTTAAACTCGAACTGATTGTGTGAGAGTGTTAGCTTAACAGTTGCCTCGTCATGCTCATTGTCATCATCAATGTCTTCATTCTCGATGCCGTCGTCGTCATCGACAGCGACATCATCATCATCATCGATGGCATCAGAGAAAGGAGCTTCGACCTCATCGTCAACACTCGCCTGCTGGATAACATCTGTATATGCGGCTGTTGTTCTTGACTCTGCCGTCGTCTTAATGGTCAAGTCCATGATATTCCGCTGCGTGACCGTCGCCCATGTTTGGCTGGATGTGGTCTGATACAGCTTCGTTGTTTGCCGATGGCCGTTAGTCTCATGGCCCGCTGCTTCCGTCTGTTCCACTAGACGCTCCTCCTGCTGTGTAGTTGATTCCGGGCTAATCTCATGGCTGGGATATGTGTGCACATGCGTGATGGGCACTAGCAGCACTGTAAGGAGGACAGTTTTAATAGGAATATATTCAGATTCAGCTCTCGCGATACTCACCACTTAGAGAGGTTATCCAGAACCAATGCGACCACCAGTAGAAAGTCATGATGCGGCACGTGATGTTGTGATCTCGGGCCGACTATGCGGCGCTGTAACATAAAGAAAGGAAATGCCAGTATGTGAGCTCATGTGTTGACAAGCGCGCGATCGCATTAAGTGTCGATTTAAGTACATCCCAAAGCACTCGTTGCTCATCCGCCGTGTGAGTCAGAGGCAGAGGCAACAACAAATACAACAACAACAGCAAGTCAAAGAGTGAGGAGCGAAATACTTGTAGCAGCTACAATGAAGTCATCGAGTCATTGAACAATCGTGGAAGCGCTTTACATTCTGCCTAAAACAAGTTTCACTGGGCACTTCAGAGTGCGGAACATGACCAGGCCAGATCTGGCCAGGCATTGCCAATTTTGGGGCCACTTTGCGATGCGCCGAAGGTCGACGACTCGCGCTGGCAGATGACACATAACCAAATGTCTGCTCTTCCCGTTCTAAATACAAGTATGTCGTGCCACCCATGCCCACGCCCACGCCCACACTCACGCCCACGCTTAACGAGTTGTAAGCCCACAAATTGAAGTCACAAATAGCCGCCATTTGGACTGAATTGTTGTAGTTGCCTGTGCCCAAAAATTAGCATGCCATCTTTTGTTGTGCCAGAATCCAAACATCTTTCCATAAATTATTTTCGTTACGCTTTTTGGCTTCGATCAACTGTTTGCTTACTTAGTTGTATATACCCTGTAACCATGGTTTCTATGGCGGCAGGTTCGTACCCAAGTAAATAAAACAAAAATTGATTGTTAAAAATTGCTTGACAACGTTTGCAAAGTTTTGTAATTTCGAAGAACAATTTTATACCTATGATTTGTTAGTTCTCAAATGTGTCCTTGAACATATTTTAATTTCAATTAGGTCATGAATATTTTTTTATTTACTTGTTTTTCCTTTTTTTGATATCCAATAAACATTTTTGTTTACGCTCCTGAGTTTGAATTCTATATCCGATTTCAGTTTTATTTCCTTAAGCAAATACAGGGTATACAATAGTTGTATTCTGTTATAAGCGTTCGCAAGTGTATTTTTTTCCAATATAGGGCATAGTCTGGTCGACTCATTTATTGCGTTCTAATTTAATATTTTGTGTGCTTGCGCTAAAAACTATGTGCGTAGTCCCATTTATTTTGGGGTTAATTTCTACACAAACCAGGCCCGTTAAAAAGTTGCTCTAAATTTGTGTCTGATAAGATAGTATAGAACTAATGTAACATAAACTTATGCATGTGCGTGTGTGTAGGAGTGGGTGTGTGTGTGTGGGCTTGTATTGATCTGGCACTGTGACCCACATTGCCCTTATTATTGGCCCGGGCCCAGTCGATGGCTCAGCTTTTGACGTCACAGGGCACGTGTCATGTTGCGGGCTTGACATGTTTGTGGCACTGTTTTGGCCACATTGCTATATGGCATATATTACGTATACGCAGCGCGGTACATTAAACATTAAGCATTACGGGCGACACTTTATGCATAGCACGAGGCGTTAAAGGTCAGCCCGCTTGTTGCTGCTGTCATCAAATTCTACAGCAATTGAAACAAAGTCGTAAAGAATAAAAAAAAAACAATTGTTGCCCAAAAACTGTGAAGTATGTGTGCTTTTTCTGTGTCTGTGCATAAGCAAACAAACCATAACAATACAAAGACCGCACACCGTAACGAATGACACCAAACGTGCACGGAGTTGGATGAGAAACTCTGGCGGAAAGGTGAAGCCGCACCAGAAGCGCAAAAGCGGAACGCGCATGAGCAACGCCCCTAGAAAAACAAGCAGCTGGCGCAGATGAATAGATGAAGGCCTTATGTAAATTCGATGCGTTTCTTTCCCCATCATCATCATCATCATCATCATCATGTGTGTATAATTAGACAAAACAGACGCGATGGCATCCGAGTTAGCTCAAGTTTCCCGAGTTCTTCCGCTGCATGGCTCTCTGTAGACACAGAATGTAGACAGTACTGTCTATAGTATCGTAGTATATAGCCATAAAGTATCACACAAGTTTACTGATTCTACGTTCACTTTTATAAACATTACTAAGTAGCTGCTTCCAGCTAATCCCAGCCTTGCCCGTTCCAAGTTTTTTGATTAAATATATTCTCCCACTTTCAGTCGGTGAAATAGTGTAATCCATTAAATAAATCTTTAAATTAAAATTAACCTTTTAAATCTTATTTTAAACTACCCGTCTAAATTTATATTTATGCAAAGGTTAGCGTGCACCTTCATCACATGGAGAAACTAAAGTCAAAAATTTCGGCTTTCCAGCTCTTACGGCTTGAGCTGTACGTTTATCAGTCAGCTAATCATTCAGCCAGTCTATCAGTCAATCGGTTAGTCAATCAATCAGTCAGTCAGCCAGTAAGTCAGTCAATCAATCATTCAATCAGTCAATAAATCAATCAGTCAGTCAGTCAATCAATCAGTCAGTCAATGCGTCAGTCTTTCATTAAGTCAGTCAGTTACTCAATCAGTCAGTCAATCAATCATTCAATCAATCAGTCAGCCAATCAGTCAGACAATCAATCAATCATCCAATCAGTCAGTCAATCAGTCATCTCCGCAAGCTCAGCAAACGTTTTCGCTCGTTCGGTTTTCCGAAGCCAAATGCCGCGTCTAAAAGCTTTTTTTCGGGTATCTGTTACGGATTTTCTTTATCCAACTAATACGGTTCGAAATTCGTGTCAAAAATCAAAAAATTTTTATTCTGGATTCTATCCAGTTTGGTTAATATACATATTATGTATAATTAAGTATTTTATACACACTATGTTATTTTTCCATCATGCAGCTGTTGATATCTCTGGCCCCATAAATTGTGTACCTATTATCAGACCATCAGCATTATTGCTTCGACGTGGCTGTAATCGCCTCGAGAAAGTCAACAAATTTGATATATTGATTTCCAAACAATATACGAAATTGATAAAAATCGATGTTCAACTTCCCCACCTTTTTGGGTACAAAAAGTTCTAGTATGCATGCAAAGTTTAGCTATAGTTCTATTTCTGAATGTCATTAAGGCCACGTTATAAAAGTTTCTTATACATTGGAGTAATTACTGTTATTACATATATAGGATATAGTTACAATAGAATAAAAAGGCCTCTGGCGATTTGGACCGCTGTCAAGCAACCTAACCTGACCAATGGAAATTTTATCTGAGGCTGAAATTCTATTATTAGAATTATCAATATTATAATTATATCCCGGCCTTGAGGAGTAAAAGAGGAGCTTAAAAGATAAAAGTTTTTTAATCCTGGAGGGGTTGACATCTGCAAAGAAGGTGTTCTAAAATTTCTTGATCCTCTTCAAAAAACCTGCATTGAATCGACCTTCGATAGGTTTAGTTTCTATAGGTTATATCTTAGGGTGCAATTTTCGATGAGAATGCCTGTTAGGATGCACACATTATCCATTTCGTATATCCATACTATCGAAAATAAGGAACATATTGAAATCTTTGTCAAGAATATAAAAGCGGACGTTGCCCACTAATAATCAATTCTTATCCGAATATTAAGATGGATTGAACTAGCCCTGTTTTGTTTCAGATACAAATGAAGTTAAGAGTCTGACAAATATATATTTTAATTTCTAGTTTAACAAGAGAAAAAACGCTTTAAGCATATGGAAATAGATAATTCAAAGCAACTAAGCTGCAATTATAAATAATGCTATTGAATGCAATTACGCAAAGTCGTGTGTGTGCTTGGCGAGGCCCATTATAGGCCCTAATGAGAGACTACTGACATCTAAGATTAAACTCAAGGCTGAGCACAGGTCAGTCCGAGCAGCTAAGTTCAGTGGAAGCCATTTCGAAATCGCATTGGGGCGCTGAGGGGGCGCTCTGGGAGCTGAGCTTAAGCAAAAAGCAAAAGCGAAACAGTTGAAACAGATGCACTTTCATATGCGAAAGCAAAGTACAGCTCAAAACTGGCACAAGTGCAGCTCAGTCCGGGTGTGTGTGTGTGTCTGGAACTGCAATTAAGAAAAGGGGGAAAAAAAACAAGTGCAACCTTCAAGAAACAACAATGCAAATTGAAAAGGCGGCTGGCCAAATGGCAACAATTAAATGCTGGTTGGAATACATATTATGCAAATGCCAAAAGAAGGCAATGTGCGATGGGCGTGGCACAGCACACATATACACATGCACCCGCAAACAGACACACTCGCACACCAATAGTGCAATGTCGTGTCTGCCAGCCACAACAAGCAATGGGAAAGTTCACGCTCACTTTCTAATGTCAGCAGCGCGGCACGCGATGTCACTGGCTGAAAAGATTTGCGTTGCCGCAGGAGGGGCGCTAAACTACTTACCTGAGCGGTGCATGCCAAAAGGTGCGAGTTGGGAGTAGGTATGTAGTACCATGGCACTCGCAACTCTAGGGCACAAGCCTGGGGACAAGGGTGTGATAGAGGTGTGACCAGCTCTAGCTGGTTTTGGATTTATTTCAACTCAATTTGTTTTATTATGTGCTGGAATCGAACCGTACCCTGTGATCCTTACCAAGCGAAAGACTATGAAAGTAGGGTATAGTCTCGCAGCTATAGTTATGCGAAGCAGCTCGTATGGTATTGACAATGAAGGAAATTTACAGCGATGGGGTATTGACAATGAAGAGGATCGAGGACACAGTCTTACACTGTAGTGGGTTTAAGTGGTACGCTTCGCTCGTAGGTGACAATGGGTTCAGCCAAGAGCCTGGCGACCTGGCGACAATACTGACATTACAATCCACTTGATAAATATATATTAAACTTAAGGCTATAACTTTCATTTTGAAAGATTCGACAGTCAGACGAATAAGACTAGGAATATTTATATATACCATGGAGATGCTGTCTTTTGTCTATTTTTATGGTAGCATTTGGAGTGCATATATAGAATATATGTAAAAGCACGTTTGTTCTTACAACTCACAATGTTATTTCTTCACGCAACTCAACTGTGTCGAAAATAATCCATATGTTAGCTAAGTTCTAAGGTCGATAAAATGTGGCCGTATAATTAATACAATTCTTGATGTTGAGTTTTGTAATATGTTGGAAAGAAAACTAAAAGAACGATAGTTTCAATGGCAGCTTATTTGTGTAAGAATCGAATCAATCAAACTCGTCAACTCCTCGTGCCAAGTTTTTATCATTGGTACACATTTTTTGAAAGGTAAATAGGGTATGCGAAAGTCGTAAACACTTATGGTAATATGCCTGCTGGTCGAAGCAGGCTGCGACAAGTGTCCAGTTTAGGCTGAGGCACATTATATTGTATAAATTAATATATATTCAACAACAACAGACACAAGTAAACACGTGTAACTGACAATTCACAAAAATCTAAAAACTTTTTTTATTGGCTTTCGTGGTATTTGTCGCTGCAGTAGAAAGAAGGTAAATTTTTTGATGGAACTTGTTCAACAGTCAAAGGCGCCGGGCGCTTCGAGCAGCGGCGGCGGCGGCGGCGGCGGCGTCAAAAATGAGAAGAATTCACAATACCGCCAATTGCGCCAGCTTATAATCAAGCTATCGATGGGCGATCAGATTGTGCTCTATCGGAGCCATCAGGAGGTGCAGCAGGTCTGCGATAGCATCTGGCGGAGCACACATAAACGCTTGGACTTTCGACAGTTGGAGCAGGAGTTAAGCGGCGAACCATTGGGATATTTTCTAAACAATATGATGGATCATTTTCGTTATGTGTATTTCACAGCAGATCGCCTCCAGGAGAACCTAAATGTGCTGGAGCGTGCCGGCATCAAATCACTCAACAATGTACAGCACTGTGAGCTGCTCTTGTCCCAGGAGCCGGTGCCAAAGCAGAAGACGAAGCGACAACGTGAGGCGGGCGCTGGCGATGCTGGACTTGAACGGGTTGTTGGCATTGCTGCAGTTCTTGGCGGCTCAATGATGCCGCAATGGCCGTTGCATGCCTTGCCCAAAATGCTGCGCAATTTGCGCCGCCTCAAGGTGCACTGCGAGGTGCAGGTACATTTTATCGAACAGTTCCCACAGCTCGAGCTACTGGTGCTAAATGGTGATGTTGCGCAATCGGCCCTCACGGGCATTTTGGAGCGCTGCAAACAGCTGAAGCGGCTGTTCATCAAATGCAAGAAGGCGCCACCGAATCTGCACGGCATCTCTACCTGCAACCGTTTACAGGATATCTCGTTGCCGATGACACTCTTCTTGCAGTCACGTGATCAGGTCTTGGCACTGCCGGCATTGCATTTGCTGGAGCTAACCGTCGGCGGTCAGAAGCCCGAAATGGCCATCGAGTGTTTGCGCTATGTGCTGGAGTTAAAGGCAAACATCATTGAGATTGTGCAAATGAACTGCGCCTGCTTTGAGGGACCATATTGGATGCGCGAGGCGGGTCTCGGTCTTTGCGGACGGCTGCAGGGCCTGGTGTTAAACAATTGTTATTTTCACGATCGCGAGATAAATGAACTGAACATGCCACGAGTAGAGAACTATTTGGTATTGAGCGGCTGTCCGGATCTTAAGGAGTATCAGCTGCTCGATATGATCAAGAAATGCCCGGCCCTTTCGGAGCTCTATTTAATCGACTGTCCGCTGCTCACTGGCAAAGTGCTGCATGGCATCTATCGTATACGATGCAGCGAGAAACTCGATTATCCCATCAGCATTATCCTTAGCCGCTGCGATACCATAAGCAAAGATTATCAGGACACGGTCGGTACTGGACATGTTAATAATTGTCGAATAATACATATTTTAATACCCTTATAGAGGATTCACGGGTCGAGTCCATATAGTCATGTCCGTTTTTCTGTACCTATAGAAAGCAGTATCTCAGCTTTTATTGTCACGAAATGTCGTAATTGACCGGATCGAACCACTATATCATATAACTGTCATAGGAATTATGAGTTAAAAGATATCTAATTCATGAGCACCATGAGCATAATCTATACCTTAGCAACGTTGTATTATCATCTATGAAGAAAAATCGGTTGAAAAACTAGATTTACTTTCAAAAGTGTGTCAGATATTCAAATTATCTTGCCTACGCTCAGCATTTACAAGCTTCTATACGATCGTATCATATCGAACTACGTTATTATATGACTCCTATAGGATTAATATATCGTATATATCTATCTATATGGGTATTAAATCTCTCCTGTTATTTCATAATGCTTATTTCTTTTTTTTTTTCGTTTTCAGTATGCAGATTATTGGTATTTTAAGCTTCCAGTTCTAAAGCTGGATCGCTTGCTAGAAGAGAATCGACCAATTGAAGATATGCAGTTATTCTTTTACAAGAGCATCAGTACTGAATGAATTATTTTATTTATTTACTATTTGCATGGCATAACGCCCCCCGATTAGAGATTATATGTTCCGCAAAAATATTCAAAAGTCAACAACAAAAAAAAATATATATATGATTAGTGCGTCTTTATTGAAGGTAGCGCATCCTTCATGGAGTCTTCATGGAGAATCAGGCTACGGTTAATCCGCCACAATTCCTTCTGTTAATGGTTTCTGACGATAGTTATATCTCTTCTTTGAAATGTGCAGATTTTCTGTTTTAATAAAGTAGTACAAAAACAATGTCGTACGTTATTCGCAGACTCGCGGCCAGAACAATGTGCCCGGTATCGGCTCTAGCAATTAGCGGCTCTCCAACGAAAGCAAACAAATTCCACATCAATGCCAAGTAATTGTTTTATATAGTTTCTTGTGTTTTGTTTGCATTCGGTTCGCGTGTCTTCTCCACCAAGATGAACAATAACAATTAACTTGTTTTATTATTTTGCGCATAACTTGTTTTTCGCATTTCCCAGGCAGATTTCTACATTTGTGGTGTGAGCGGAACTGCGGGTGCTCTGTCTGTAGTTGCAGGCGGCAAATGTGGGTATGTGATTTGACATTTCACTTACTTAACAAACAACTCGATTTTACTGCATGCAAATCGGAAAGTTTTGGGCCAGAGAGCACAGCGAAATCGATGTCGCCGGATTTCACTTAACAGCGCAGAACAAAATGACCGTGACGGGAAATACTGGCAAGGATTACAGTGCCTGCAACTCCATGCTACACCTGGCCATATCAATAAAGACTATCGAAAACCTTTTTTTTCTCTCCAAATGTGGTTTCTTTTATGAAAAATAACATTTAAGTCAAGCGACTCTATGTGTGCCAGGATTAGTCGAAACTCATGGTTTCAATTCCAGCTTTTATCTGGCCAAAGTTTATATTTTGTATCTATAGAACCTTGCAGAAACAGTGCGATTTTAAATATAATAATGACGCCGATTATTCCTATGCAAGCTTCGGCATCAGGTGCAAAACAAGAGAGTGCTTTAGTCGAAAGTTTCCGATACCATGTACTTAGTTTTGAGCTGCCTTATGAAACATTCCAACATTTTCCCGAGCCCCATCCGAAGAAATTCTTGAAAAACTTCGGTGTTTATAGTCCGATCTTTTTTTACATTTTGACACGTGATAGGGAGAAGAGAACAAAAAGTGAGTGGTAATGTTCCGGATCTCTATCTCCAACTCTTCTTATCTCCAATATTATACAAATGCTAGGAGATATCAAAAATAAAGATAGTTATATGAACTAGGCCATTTATTAAAATCGATACTTATCGATATTATGCAAATAAAAGAAGATATTGAATGACAATCATTTACACATGCGAATATATTTATATAAAATTTCAAGTCTCTTGTTCTTAAGGTTTTCGAGACCTACCTGTTCCTATGGACGAATATGGCCAGATGGACCTGATCAAGAATATTTACGAAATTCATACTTTATGATATTGTTAATGCATTCTCTTACAAAACTATTATACAATTTTCCCCCATTTGTTAAAGTTTTATTTATAGTTGTTACAAGCGTAATTGGACTGAGATTGGTGAAGCTATGAAAGACAAAAATTGCGCATGCAAGAATTGAATTTCGACCAATATTTCCATTGCCGTCCCCCCTGGCAACGACACTTTTTGGCTTTCTTTGAGCGATTTCGTGTGTTGCCAGGTATTCGTCAGCATTTGTGCCAGAAATTCGTCTTGTCTGTCTGCGCGTTGTGTTCGTAATATTTGGTAACATTAGAAAACGAAATTTTGCGCCAAACAAATGATACTGACAATAGATTTGCGAGCTGTATTTTTTGTTCGGTACGTACTTCTTTCACTTTTTTATTTGCTTTGTGTTGGCACTTTTCTTTATTAGTTGCGAAAGTGAAATTATTTAGTTATAGCTGAAAATGGTTTTCAATTAAAGAAACAAAATATGACTGCGACAGGTGACTGCAGTAATTAAACAATTCATTTTAAATCGTGGTTCATTTCCCATGATTGTTTAAAGCACCTTTGATGTGTTTTGTTAATACTTATCTCCGAATTTATTCAGTTTAGTTGTGTTCATTTTAGGCTCATTTGCAAGGGGTTCTTCTTGATCTATATTTTGTCTTCAATATATCAGTCATATATTATTCTATTTTCTAATGTATGTTCAATTTGGTTTTCATTTGCAACTCATGTTCATTTTGTATGGGGTTCGTCCTGGTCCTTATTTGATTGGTTTTAATGCATATGTTAAAACAATATGTTTGATCTATCATGTGCTTTTGATGGAGTTTTTTTTATAAATATATTTCTTATTTTGTTAGGTGTTGGTCTTTATTCATGGTCTTGGTCCATATTCTATTGTTTTTGTTATATACGATATAACAATCAATATATTGTGTGATCTGTCAAATCTGTTTGAAGTAGCTAGATTTTTAAATATTCTATTTTTATTATACGTTCATTTTGGGATTAATTTACAACCGATGTTCATTTTGTAAAGTGTCGAGTGTAAATGTTGGTCCTTATTTTACTATTTTCAATGTATTTATTTAATGAATGTGATATCCCTAGTTGTTTTTTTTTTTCGATTAAATGTTCATTATTTTATAGATTCATTTGCAGCTGGTGTTCATTTTGTTAAGTGTTCATGTTGGTCCTTATTTTATTGTTAATATTGTATAAAGTTAAATTATGTGTGATCTCTCAAGTCTTTTTGATGGAGTTACTATATTTTGAAATTCTTTCTTTTTATTTGAATTCTGTTTGTCTTCTGTTATTGCAATTCTGTCTTCACCAATTCGACGCATAGCTATAATCGGAATCTATGACGATCTGTTAATTCTTATTAAGGCTGTCTTGATGTTCATCTGTTAACATTAACCCTAGAGTTCACTTGTTTCTATTGGTTGCTGGCCCTTCTTCAGTTTACCCCACTCGGAAAACACCATCGGCTGATAATTCCCATTTTGATCAAGAGCCATTATTGTGGAACCAACATCGATGTAGTTGTTAGCTTTGGCTTGCTTTACCGGGTTGCGCTTTTTGCGCACTGTCTGCCCACGGGGCACCTCGACTATATAGGGCGGAGCGCATGGCATCGACATGGGCACAGACTTGGGGCTGCCGAAAAGTGGCGGATCAATGTAGTGAAATCTCATGGTGCCATAAGGCAGCGGTATTGGAGCTGGCACGAGACGAAGCCCGGCGTTATGTAGCTTTTCGTGCTCTTCATACAGATCCTCCACGATGGGCAGCAGAGCATCGGCCAGCGGCACATTCTCCTGCATGATGGCCGCCTGCAGGCGCAGCTGCTGATGTGTGGTTAGCATATAGGTTGGCGATATTTCCGCATCCATGACCACTCTGCCCGGCACCTGGGACTGGCCCTCATCGACTTCTAGCTGCATCAAGCTGTAGCTCTGGAAGGCCACATTCAATGAGCTGCGCTTCAGGGGTGCAGCCCGTGCACAGCTCAACGGAACCACCTCAATGCTGTCCATGTTGTTTGGGTTAACATTGTTGTTGTTGTCCTTGGGTATGACCTGGATGGTCGTGCTGGGCCCCATGCCCGGAGCGGGTGGATGATGCTCGGGAAATCTAAAGAAATCCATAGCATTCATCAGGGATGGCATGTCTGGAGTACTATTTCTGATGTTGGGCAACACGCCTGCCGGCAATTCCATGGTCACGTGTGTGACTCCCGGTATGGCACGCACATCGACCAGCTCCCTGGGCTGTGGCACGGTAAGGCCAGTGTACATCATCTCAATGGTGGTCCCGTGTTTATGGACACGATTGCTGAGCGCGTACCACTGATTTGCGGCGCCCGGCAGTGGTCCTTTCTTGGGAGGATAGGAGCACAAATGATAAAATGGATATCCTTTGTTACTGCTATTTCCACTGGCTGCTTACCTGACGCCGTTTCTTGGTTTCATTTTTTACATTTTGCTGTTGTTGTTGTTGCTGCTGTTGTTGTTCTTGTTGTTGTGGCTGTGGTTGACTCTGGTCCTGGCGACGTGGCTGCTGTTGCGGCTGCTTGCATTTTGACAGCGGCACCGAATTGTTGTTTCTGGTTTGCTTTTGGTTACGACTCCATGGAACTTCGGGCACCTCAGCGATTGGCGGCAGAGACGGCACTGCCACATTTCTTACAGTATTTCCATTGTTATTCTGCTTTCTCTGCACATTCATATTCACATTCATATTCAGAGCTGATGGACGAGTGTGCTCGTTGTTCTGGTTCCTGTTAGCTCCACTTGGGCTGGCTGGCTTCTTGCCACTGCGAATCTTGCCGGCGGTTAACATGCTTGCTGCACTTCGTTTTTCTTCTCACTTTTACAAAATAGCTTAATTTATTTGTCTTGAAGTTTTGAACAGTTTGAGCTGTCAACACGAAATGAGCGCAAAAAGGCTCACATTTGACAGTTCATTCCAATCGAAAAGCCTACTGCAATTAATGCCGTGCTTGACGAATTAACAGCTCCAAAACTAAGTTAACAGCGACTGAAAATTGCCCAATCATCGAATCGCTAAGACCTGAGTCCATTTTCAGGCTACACTTCTCACAGTTAACTGCGTCTTGTAGAAACTTCCTTTAGATAGCGAAGTTTCTCTGTTAACTTTATACCCAACCTATATACACCATAATATATACGCATACATTTTTTAAAAAGGATCAAGCAAAGCTATTTTCCTGCTTTTAAAGCAGGGCAAAACATATTCCACTTTAACTTTCCCATTAATAAGCATTTATGTAGAAATATTCATGTTTATGGGCAGGAATATGTGTTCGTTTATAGCTTAGACCTGATTTAAGGGCATTTTCTAGTCGTTCACACTGCTGGGCGAGTTGTTGATATGTTTCCGAAGTTGTGAGAATCTACATTTTTCATACTTTTTTGCAATTGCTGTCGTTGCCGTTTTTTGCATTGCCTGAAACCGACTGCGGCTGGCAACAATGGCAAAGGTCTGAATGGGCGTCAACTCATTTCGCAATTGAACTTATGGGTATTCAGCGGCGGCTTTTCCTACTGTTATTGTTATGGGCATTATTGTGGGGCTGACTATTGTCTTGCGTTTGAGGATTTGCAACTTGCGGATGTGCCACACCCCCAACCAAACTCGTAACATGTTTATGTACTCACAGATTCGCTCCTGCGTTGCCACCGGCCGGAACTATAGATGTTGTGCTGCCTTTACTTTTTTTAGATGCTGCAAATTGGGCTTCCGGCTGCGTTTTCACAACTGAAAGGACACAAAAAGATGTTTGCATAAGTCAAAATATATATAAACAATGCTTGGGTTATGAAACGATTTAGATCTTTGCCTCGATATCGACTTGGACACACTCTGCTAAGCCGGCACTCGAGTGGAGCAGCACGGCACGGTGTTTAAGGCTTAGCCGCGACTCCAAATAGAATAATTAAGTGTATTATTTTTGCTACTTTTTGGGTAATTCTGAACTAGTGCGTGGCGTACTTGGCCAGCTTTAGCTTATCATTGCCAACGCTCATTGTTTAAGATGAGCGCAGCTCGCATAAAGAGCCCATCAACTTGAACAATTAAGAAAAAAAAAACTCTGCCTCAGACTGCAGTGTATATAACGCATAACGTTCGTCGTATGCTTAATTATGCATACGCAGCATTGGCTGGCAGTCTTAAAAATTATACCCTACAGCATTTAAAAAGATGGGATGTTGTTACTAATGGGCAATAGACGCAACTATAAGCGAGCTAACCAATTAAAATGAACTCAAAGCGCGTAATAAAATGATGTAACGGCCAGAAGAGATGTCTTCGACTCCATAAAATATAGGTTAATATAATTAAATATTTAATGAAAACATTCAATCGAAGCGCTTTATGGGGTATGGGTAAGAAGAGCAGGGCTACAAAGCGGTTTGGAGCCGAACAGGTTCGAGCCCGGAACTACACCTTTTTTTTAACATAAACCAAACCTTGAACCAAACTTGTCTAAAATACAGCCGAGCAAAATTGGCTAGCTTCGGTTCGTCAACTACAAATTATATTTTTCAATGAACCAAAGACGAACCGAACCATATTTTTGCGAAATACCTCAAAATAGTTCATAACATAAAACGTTTAAGAAATGCCAGTCCATAATTATCTTGGGATTTCTTAACACATATTTGATGGATGCCATTTTTATGTAGAGCGCAGCTTGCATATGAAAATATGAATATGAATGACACCAAGATTTCAATCAAAACCTGGGTTCATGGAAATGCAAAACCAGTTGCACGAACTGAACCCAAAGGCAAACCTGGTCAAAAGCGTTGTTCCTTTGCGATAGCCTTACGTTTAAAAATTAAAATCAAATTATATGCAGCTTCCACAGAAACAGTCGCTGTAAAGTGGACCTCCGTCAATAATATTGATTTTCTTTTCATTTCTACCTTACTTAAATAGCCGTCAATCTCCGTCTCTCTGAGCTTAATTTTATCAGTAATCCAGTAATCAATAATCCAATATTTCACTAAGGCTGTAGCCCACTCAAAGCTGCTGCTAGAATTTTTTTCAGTGTATCTGAAATGGGCGATTGTTTTTGCCATCTGATTGCCAAAGCGGTAGATCAATGAAATTGCATCAGTTGCCAGGTGCTAATACGGCATATGCATATTCGTGCAATTTAAATACAAACGTTTAACTGGTTTACTTTTATGGGCCTGAGCTGATTTACATGCCAAGCTGTCGATTGTGGCGGTTAAGCTGATGCTGGAAGCTAAAATTAGGCGGTAATTGGGCGGATGCATCAATGGAGAGTCGAAATCTAAAACGCAATTCAAAAAATGGGTTGGGCAATAACGTTGCGGTGAGAACTCGACGGCCGCGCCCAAAAAAATAAAAATAAATAAAACTGACTGAAATGGTGCATATGTATGTATGCGTATATTTAAATGTATTTAAACAAATCTTATTTACCTATATGGCAAAAGTCGAATGACTTTTTTGGGCAGCTCACATCGTTGGGAAAGTAAACATGCACAGCGACAACCACAACGGCTCAAGTTGACCAATTTTGGTGGTGCTTCTCACTAACAGCGCCACAACATGCAAAACTAAATGCCGCACAGTGATGGGCAGAAGTCTAACTACAGTTTTTAAAGGAAATTTCATAAGCTTAACCAAAGAGTGGGAAATGGGAATGCTTCGTTTAGAAAGAGTTTTCATTTAATCCAAATTTAACATAGAAGAACGTCAAGGTAACATATTGAAAAGTTCTTTAATAATTAATTCAGATGAATGACGTTCAATGATTGAAAATGATTTATAAACTAGCCGGTAAAAGGTCAATGTTTGTTATTTTTTATACAAATAATAAACAACTAGATATAAAGAGCAAAAAATGTTGTCTGTATAGCTTTTTCAAGAACCATCCGGTTCTAATAAGAGTAGACTTTACTCTAGAATTGGCAACACTTTTTCTTCCTTTTGAAGCTTTAACATGTCGGGAATTGCATGCCTAATCGAAAAAAAGCAAAAGCAAGCATGTTCTGTATATGTAAATTTGTATTATCTAGTGCTTTAGCATCTATCCCATTATAGCTAAACAAAACGTTTAAACATTTTTGTTTTTTCCAAACATAAAAGTAAATACCAGATTCTCTTCAATTCATTAATATATTTGTTCATAAATTATCCAAAATAGGTTACAACTCCAATAAAAGCTAGTCCAATAATAGCCCTAGAAAATGGTTCGTCGTTCTCCACTACCCAAAAACACTTAAACACAGTGCTGTATGTAGATTTCTGTCCAACACTGTAGTTTGCTGAGACGCTCATAAATACAGATGAGTATGCGTGTGAGTGTGTGTGTGAGTGTGGTGCGTGCTTAGAATTAAAAGGTAGTCTACACCCGCAACGTCAGCGTCGACATTCAACGAGGTCGATTCGCCTAATTGACGGCAGTTGATTAAACCGACTAACTGACACACTTTTCCAACGGAATTGATAAGCCTAGCAGGTAAGCTACATACATACATATATATCAGGGAAAATCGGAGAATTGTGTTAGGCATCGAAAGCATTTGCACATTTGCAGCACGTTCAACGGCCTGCAGCCAGCACTTTGTGGCTACTTAGAGAAACGGCAAACGCCCGAACATCAGTCAAGTTGATTGCGGCGACTGGCAAATGGAGTCATTAAGCGTCTCGAATGTCATTACCACTTAATTGTTTTGTATTGTTCGTTGTTGGCAAATGATTTGCAGAGTTTGCGTTCGTTCAACTTCCAGCAACAACAACAGCGGCCCCAAACATCATTTTCAGTTGGCTGTTTACATTTTGCAGGCCACACGCTAATGAAGCCTGCGCATCCGAATTGCAAATATCCGAACAGGCAAATTCCAAGACAAACTGCCAACACGAAATGAAGAAAAGCATAAAACTGAAAATGTTCAACTAAGCATGTGCAAATGATGATGATGATGATGATAATGATGATGACCGATGAGCATTTGGATTTGAATTTGGAATTGGACAACGACAACGACTTCCACATTTTGCTAATCACATTTGCCAAATAATTTTAATAACGCTAATTAAGTGCTTAAGAGCTTAAGCTCAGGCACAGGCAATCCCACAAATGGACAGACAGCAGCAAGTTATGCAATTTGCTTATTATTGCATTTGCAATCCAACAACTCACAGCACGCCCCAGCCTGAACGAGCGCTGGCCAGAACATTGCAGTCGAGTCTGAACGACTATCAAATACCCAAACCTTAAATGCATCTACGTGTGTGTTGTCTGAAGGGAAAGTAAATTGAGCTGGCAAAAGTGTTGTACAACACTGTGTGCTAGCATTACTATGTATATTAAAACGGAAATGACATCAAGTGTTTTTTCCATCTATGCAATTGTCATTTCTGGTGTTGGGAAAGTTTCGGAAATGTCGAAGTTATCTGCTTAATGCCTAAATTGTGAATGAATTCAATTTGCAAACGTGTTGTTTAACACTGTGTGAAATGTCAAAATAAAATGTCTAAATTGTTAGCGAATTCAATTTACAAAAACGTTGTACAACACTATACGCTGCTATGTAAATGTGATTTGCAACACTTCGAATTGAAAACAGAAATGTCATCAAGTGTTTTTTTTTTTGGGAGTGATGTAAAGAAAGTTTTGGAAATGTCAAAATGATCTGCGTCATGTCTTAATTGTTTGCGAATTCAATTCACAAAAGCTGTGTACCACAGAGTGTGCTTTCTTTACAAAAAACTATTGTATGTAAATGTGTTTTGCAACACTCAAAATCAAAAGGGAAATGAAATCAAGTTGATTTTTTGAAGAATTGCTTTTTGTTGTCTTTCGAAGATGTCAAAACTTTCTGCGTAATGTCAAAAATGTTGTGAACTTCCGCTAGTGTTGCATAGTTTCCAATCACTGCTAAGCACTTTTCCCTTTAAAACGTTTCAATTCAAGCAGAGATATGGGCAAGCAGATGATGCTTGTGAAATTTCCGAATTAACGCTTAAATGTATTTGTTGTTTTCTGCTAAATATGTTGAAATCGTAGAATTTGTTTGTTCATAACAAAACGTCTTAACCTAGACTTAAACTCCATTGGTATTACTGTAACCAACATGTTACACATGTGGCTAGTGATAGGATATTATGGTGAAAAGTAATACAGGTGTATCTGATATGCTTACCCACCGACTTGGTGTGTTCTCTTTTACCGCTAGGCAGTGTATAGTTCGGCTGTCGTGGTTACATGACCTGGCGCTCAGATTGCGCATACATCACGTAGAGCTACAGAACAAAGCCATTGACGTCATAGCCGGTCAGCAGTAAGCTGTGAGCAGTGAGCAGTATGTAGTCAGCAGTCAGCAGTCAGCAGTCAGCAGTCAGCAGTTAGCAGTCGCCAGCTAGCTAAATATGAGATTGAAGGTTAGCCAGCTCGCCATGGCTGGCAGTGACACATGATACTAAGACTGCAGCTGAGGCTGTCGCTCTTTAGCCAGCTCGGCTGAGGGCAGACACTGGCGCCAGCAGCATATCATGAGAATCAAGTCAATTCTCAAGGTGGCTGGCATCAACATGAACTGCACTCTCAGCTGCAACAATCATTGGCTATATGAGAGACCATTGACTTGGCATGGAAACTACATAGTTTGCTATTGATTTGCACGCAAGCCAAATAAATGGCAATTTAAGATATCATGGAACTGGTCACGTTATGCAAACGCCAACAGCTAATTGGATACGCTGGCCCATTCAGTCGGAGCATTTGGCATACATATATGTATGGACATACATGCACACCATGTGCCAGCTGAAAACCCTTAAAGCACTTTTGTTTGCCTCTTTCCCCCTGCACACTTTTACTTTCGGCATTCGTTAATTGCACTACTTAAGCAGCGGGCGGGCCTGGGTTACTTTCCAAAAATACCAACCTTTTCTCGAAAATTGCTAACAAAAGAAAATGATTATATTTCTAAGCATGCTGGCAATCAAATTGCCAGAGTGACATAATAAGCGACAGCGACGGCAATGTTGCAGCTTCGCATTGTACTACAACTATGTAAAATGCAGCATAATTTATTATAATTAATTGTAATTAGCTAATTTAATATTTTTTACAGTCTCGTTCATTTCGCCTTCGGCGGCGCAGAGAAAGATGCATAAATGCAACCCATCTATTTGCCAGCCAACATGCAACCAGCGACTGTTATATGAGTCGAAGTACGGATTACAATATGATTATCACAAGCTAAATACAGGCTAAAATGTTAGTTCCGCTTTTCGGATCTGCCTTCGCATCTATGCGGATATTACCACTCGAAGCATTGTAAACATTTTGGGGGAAGTGCGCGTAATTGCTTTCGTGAGATCAACGATCAGAAGACGCTGGTTAAACAATAACTTTTCGTTACATATCATTTACAATAAAAGTATGCTGGCAAGATTGAATAGAGATTGAAATAAATAGAAATAAAATATATAACGCTGGTTTTGGGGACATTTGCATTTTTTAAAATCTTTATTTAGCCTCAATACAGCAAAATAAAGATTTATCAATAATATTATATACATATATACAATATATGTACACACGATCTGCGAAAACAAAATAAGAATTTCATACTTAATCCTAGTATAACTAGACTTAAATATTGTTTTTAGTATTCTTTCATTTGATACAGTACTTATTTTTCTTTCTGTACGAATCTAGCTCTCAAAAATTGATATGTGAAATTTGTAATATGCAAGATATACTTGTTCATTTTAAGGGATTTGAATTTGTTTAAAAGCAATTTTTGTACTTGAACTACGATTATGTAGACATTTTTTATATTTTTTTTTTGTTTGATCAACGCTTTTTTCAATGTGGTGCGAGAGAAAGATATATATGTATTTTCCGCTGTATGTATTGCTGGAATATGGGTTCTCTTATAGAGGAAGTCGCTTAATCGACTTGCATAATTTGATAGGTAATTATGCGGGAGCCGGTTGAGACTTTTACCCATTTAAACGCAGTCCAACAGGCAGCTCCGAAAAAGTCTGCTCAATGTTCTGGCCAAGGTCGGCGTCTAAGTGGGAACAGGCTTATGCCTTGGGAAGCGGGTTCAATGACTGGGCAATATTGTTTACACACGTGCCGTGACGGTGCTTCCATTTCAAATGGAAAGCCAAATGCTTAGTAACTATATTTACTTGGGGAAGCCAGTACAAACTGTTTGGCATATACATATACATAAATACATGGTGTACATATATTTATATTTGCATTGTTGGCTGGAAATTTGGCTGTCAAAATGAAAATCTATGCCAAAAATTGAAAAATTTATATGCCAACATGCTTATATGTATTCAGTTTATTGTGTGTATGTGTGTGTGTGTGTGTGAGTGTGTGTGTGTGTGTGAGTGTGTGTGTGTGTGTGAGTGTGTGTGTGTGTGTGAGTGTGTGTGTGAGCGGCGCCCACTTGCCCTGTTGGCAGATCTCCAAGCACGCAATGGCTAAGTAAATTCATGAGCCGCACATTAATCAATGCCAATGGGATGTGTAAAGGAATCCCATTGCATTGGGATTTCACGTGGAATGGGATGTCTGTGGAAAAATTATTTGAAAAAAACACTTTTCATCAGACATCATCGATTTGTTTAATTGCTGGCAATATGCAAGTGAAAGTCTTGTGTGGAAATAATATGCAAAATGCATATCAATAATATAATCAACTCTAACAAATAGTGCAACAACTTTACTATTACTAAAAAAAAAAAAACACAATTAGGTATCCCGTATTACGTGTAACTAAATATTTGTGAAACTAATGCCAAATGCTGGCGCGTCTGCACGAAATTAACGTCAATTTTGCGATTGTTGCAATAAAGTACAAAAAAATATAACAAGACTAGTCCAGGCGGGAGTGCTTGACTAAAAGATACCCTAATCTCAGCGCCGAGCTGCCCTTAGAAACATTTTAGCTCTTAACTCTTAATTATCCTTTCATGTCTCAAACTCTGATAGTCTTTGTTATTAACGCGTTTAAACATAGAGACAGACGGACACTCGATCAAGTAATCTTTTGATGCCTGTTACATACATTTGCACAAAGCCAGTCTACCCCTTTTGCCAACTTTCAATGAGTTCAGCGCATGAAAATAACGCTCAAGCGAAAATCCAACAATGAAAACAAAGTAAAAATCAAATAAAGAGCATTCACTTATATTGTCATAGTAGAGACGTGTCTATGACGCTTTCAATGCCCTACCTTCGGGCATAGCCATTTTGTAGTAATCGAACGTTATATGTTTCTAACTGTTCAATTTTTCTTTTTTGCTTCTTGCTTCTTAAAGCCTAAAAGCTTAACTTGTATCTTTTGCATATATCATTGATGTGTATAAAAAAAAGAAGCTTGTTTTAGTAAGAAGAATTTGACTTAAAAGGAATTTTAACCTGACTCTGTCTTGACTTTTATTAAGTAAGTGCGATCAGGCAGCACATTCGAACTATTCTAGTAAATGAAATTCCCGGCTATTGATGGCCATCGAGAGTGTATACTTTATAGGGTATGAGATGCTCAACCGATACCATAGAATAGCAAATAGAAAATACAGTAATAATAATAATTATAAATGACATACTCGTAAATATATACCAATATATATATACCGGTAAATATATGTATAGTAGTAAATAAATTGTCGATATTTCAAATGTTATAATTCCGATTTGCTCAATGGAAATTATATGTATATGAGCTTTGTGGAACGGTAAGTGTGTGTACGCTTCGGTGCGTTGCGTTAGGCTTTCTTCTGTTACAGCTGAAAGGGGTATTGGATGTGCACTAATTTGCACACATGCACACACACACACACACACACACACACACCCACAGACAGACAGAGAGGCAGGCAGACACACAATTATACACGCACACACACACGACATCCGCACAACGGTACGTATGAGTAACGTCAATTGAATTGACGGCTCAACAGTAATTACGCAACATAGCGACAGGGCGTCTGTGCGACTGTGCGACCAAGGCGGGCGGCAAGCCGGGGGTTAGCCTTATTAAATGTTAAGAGTGAAATGTAATGCTAAGCTAATTTTTGCACTGTCCCCGGCACTGTCTCTCTCTCTCACAGGCTTGTTGCAAGCACATTGTTGTATAAGCGGCATAGGATAAATTGTTGTTATTTGCCGTTTACAGTTAGCAGACATTATGTAGACATAGATGCTAATGTTGCCGTTGACTGATTCTCGGCCAGCGGAAATGCAAATGACACTGCACACAGATGCTGGTGCAGTAGAACCCGTTAGTATCCTAACTATAAGTTTTAACCGTATGACTGTATTCCGTATGACAACACGTAAAACAAATACCTTGCCCGGAAACTAAAGGAAAAACCTAAGCAAAAGCAATTAGCTACAACTTTGAAACTGTATGAGCAATTACAGATTCTGTAAGCCCTCTTCGATGAATCAGCTGCGAATTAATATACACATACTTTTAAGCTAAGATAAGAGCAGGGTGTTTATCACACAAGAAAACAAGACTCTTTTTAATAAGCAGAGTTGGGTTCTCGCTCAGCAGATGGGTTCTTTAAGTGCCTTAGTCATTTAAGCAGCTGAATGACAAGGATTGCGGGTAAGAATCCCGGGCTAGTTTATGAATGGCATTTGACTAAGACAATGGTGTTTTGTGCTGTCTACAAAATGTTAATTACAACTAAGTTCTATAATAATAAAACAATGGTCGTCTGTATTGTCTAGAAAATGTTAATTATAACTGAGTTCTCTGCTTCATAATTATCATATTCTAACGTAACAAGACAATGTACTATCTAGACTGTGTAAATTAGAACTAAAAAAATTAATCAAATCTCTAAAGATTTTGGGGACAGTTGCTTTGCAAAATCTCCGAAATATTTGAATACTTTTCATAATCGAACATGTTAACTTCTTTATGGTCGGATGGTTTCGGGGCGGGTTTGGTTACCAAAAGTATATTTTTATTAACTCAATCGAAGGAAAAACTTAATAGAGAGTAGACAGAATAAACAGAAAATCAATAACATTTCATTCCATTCATTGGTTTTACAAAAAACCAACTTAAAACCTTCTAGTCAAGGGTGTTTTTGACCAAATCAAATTTTTGACAAGTCAAAACAACCAGACAAAATGCCTGCGTCAACGCGAATTGAAATTGGCTAAGAATTCGATTGAAAGAGATTTCAGTGACACATCCGATTATTTTTTTTTATATTTAAGCAAACTCTCTTCATTTCAGCTTTCAACGACCATTTCAAGCTAATAAATAAATGTTTACACAAATAAAAATATCTTTGACTTGAGACTATCAGAGTATAATTCAATTAGGCACCATTCATTGTTTAATATTTACACAACTTGACCCTGAATGTGAGTTGAAAAAATAATTAATTGATGTGCGATTAACATATATTTTGAGCCTGATGCATTTGGCAATCGCATTTGTATGCGTGAATTTCGTAGGCGTGAAATGCGACAAATCTATACAAATATGAGCAAAATGACCGTAAACTTATTGTGTCTCACGTATTGTCCGACAGCAACAACAATAAAATTTGCATTACGCTGCATTTATGGACAGTCAGCGGCTGTTGCAATTGATAAGCTGCTGCAACCGCAACGGCAACGTCAACGGCAACACCTATTTTCAAGGCGTTTTTGCCCATCATGAAGACGATTAATTTGGACATCTGTTGCGACTTCCCCGCAGCCAATCGAGCAGCCAGTCATGCCAGCGGTCACAGTCATCGTCATTATGATTGCCATCAGCAAACTTAATTATCATCGACGAGTGCCGATCCGTAAGCATTGGGGCTTCAAGTAGTAGGTGACTGCTGCCTGACTGCTGGCAGTGACATTGTCTTTTGGCATCTGTGAGTCTCATCCACAGACACAGATACGCACACAGTATTATGGCATCAACAACAACAACGACAACAACAAATATAACACTAATAAAAACAACAACAATAGCGACAACAACAACAGCGCCAGCAAAAACAACAGCGACACGCTTGCAGTAACAATATAAAAATGTAAACACCAGGAAAGCTTTTATTTAGCTGCTTTTTATGCAAAACTTTGAACACACTTTCCCATGGCCAGGGTTTATCAAATGCACAAGCACAAAAGGATATTTTTTAAAAATTATTCAAGGTTTGATTTATAATTAAGTAGTAATAATAATAATAATACATAAATAATACGAGAAGTAATAAAGATTATAATAATAATAAGCATATAAATAATAAAAATAATAAGACTATTTATAATGTTTATGAAAAATATATTATAAAAATAAATATATTAATAATAATATAAACTAAACTACCTTACAAAAATATAATCATATTTATAATACAAATACTAATAATAATAATAAAAATAATAAGAGTTATAAAAAATATAATTGAATTTTGGAATTTGATGTTTATTTGATAAATTAAATAGTTATTGTCATTATTATTGAAAAAAAATGGCTAGCTTATATATTATATCATACATTTATATTATACATTTATGAATTTAGTTTACAAAAACAAAAGTTGCTACGAACCCATTATATATAAAAAGCAGCATAAAGTTTTTAAAAAGATTTGTCTTGTATTTACAAAGGTATATTGTTACATTTTCTTTTTAGTATAAACTATTTTGGTTAAAAACATAAATATTAAAAAACTGAGTGCACTCAGTTAAAAAATCAAGACATACATTTTTATAAGATGTTGCGTGCTCTTCCTTTTTAATAAACAAACTCGTATATTCTCTTGAACCAGCCAAGGTTATCTTATTGAATGAACGTGATTACAGATACACTAAATATAATATTTCGGTGCTCGTGTGTCATGAGATAAACAAATTAAAGGTAAAAATGTTTAAGATTTTACATTAACACGTTTATATCCGCATATGATTGAACATTTCTGCAGAATATTTAACAAAGTAAACAAACACGGCAGATGATGTATGTGACATAATGTTCAGGAAGTTCCAAAAGTATGAATATAGATTTATATATATAAAAGTGTTTGCCTCGACTGACTGATCGGTCTCATTTTCCCATTTGCAAAGATCATTGTGAAAATTCTACACACTTTTCGCCAATTCCCCCCCTGCTTGGTGGAAAATTCTGGTCAAAGGCTGGGTGGACAGAAAATTTTCTGGTTCTAACTCAGCTCGAAATGAAAATTTATTTAAAACTTGAGTACGCGAATCGAGCTATATGAACTATATGTATCATCATGATCGATACTTCGTATAACTTGGTAAGAGTATTCAAGCAGCCAAGCTTTATCATTTATATTGGCCATGCTTATCAATTTCCCATACAGTCTGAAGCTGGGTATATCTATATTTAGATATTGAATAATTGCCATTGTTGTTGTTGTTGTTTTTGTTATCTCTGTTGTTGCATACGGCTTTAATTATTGAACAATAGAAAATGTATCTATATGCATGTTTTATGTAAAGGCACGTGCTTTTGTTGCCGCTGACACAATTTATGCGGCTAAACAATTTCCATGCCTATTGCTTGGCCATTGTGAGTTTATAACTCGGCTTTTATTGTTTGCCGTTTGTTGTTTCTGCTGTTGCTTCGAATATTTGATGTGAGCCGCGCAAATTGTTGCTATTATTGCAGTTGTTGCACTTATTATGTGGCATTTGGGTCAGCGGGCTATACGGGCATAAATATTAGCACATAATTATTGGATATAACTTATATGTATACTTATATATATGTATTTATATATATATATATGAATGGACTCTGTTTTCGGCATGAAGATGAAGCCAGGCCTTAGGCTCGAGCGAAGGTCAAGGTCAAGCCACGTTCTCCAATTCTCCAACATCAGCTTCAAGTGCAAGACTTAGCTCAATTCCAGCTCCAACTCCAATTGCAAAACTGCCTCAGGCTTAAGTCAAGTTCAAAGTCAAATTAAGACAAGGAAATGTACAATGCGATAAACGGACGAGTAATAAACAAATAAAATAGGTAAACAGACACCAAACTGTTGTTACTGTCAATAATTATTAATTTGTTTTCTATTTGTTTTTTTTGTTTCTTTTCCTATTACTATTTTGCTGGCACTTTTGCAAAGTACACAACCATTTGAGCCGGCGGCAACCTCCAGCTAAAGCTCGAGCTACGCCAAAGGCCTACCCATCTACTTGCAGATATATCCATGTATATACATATATACTTAGTTCGCTAAGTATTGAGCATGTCTTCAAATTGAATTGCTTAATTGACATACAAGTTTAAAATGCAAATTTATAAACGAAATCAAAGTCCTTCAATTGTCATATCATGCATTTTACTGAGACGAGTCACGCGATTTGCCATCAAGTACAACTATAATATTTGTACGCTCTGTGCGAATATTATTGATGGAGCTACAGCTTTATTTATTTATTTAATAGATTAGAGAGCCGCTTTTTAACCATAGCAATATTACTTTTAACACTGCCCTTTCTTTCCCTTGCCCTCTCTCTCTCTCTCAAACCACTCTTTTTCACATTGTGTCTGATTTCTTCTTAGTATTTCTCTCTTCCTCACACTACCTGTAAGTTTCGTAGTCAGCTTTTTACTTGCTCCACACCTCGCCACTCTTCTAACTATCTTTCCTTTCTATGCGCTTCTCATTGTCTCAAGTGAGGCTTACAAATCCTAAGACAGAGTACAGCCGCAAACTCTTTCACGACTTACTCCAGAGCAAAAATGAGTTGAAATATTTGGAACAAATATAAAGCATATATATCCAATTATTGAATCACATAGTGTATTACGATTTCGCACAACGTTAACTTTAACTGCCTCTCATAGATAAATCATTTATTAAGCGTTCGTTTAACGCGGGGTCTTTGCCTGTCAGCGACATTGGCCCAAATTTGATGTAGAGGGCACAAAGGAACGTTAAGCCCTGACTAAGTGCAACTTGACCAAGCAGCAGTGGATCATATATAAGGTCAGTTCGGTAGCATTGCTCATAACAGGCTTTCCAATTAAATGCGTTTTTATTAAAATGTCAATCAACATTTTTTTTTCACAACATTTTTCTACGCGTTTGACTTTTGAAATTGCGCAGCGTGAAAAACATTGAATGAAAACGCGATGAGGAAGTTGCTTTTGTTACGCTTCCCAAATCCCAATCCCAACAGAATCTCTCTCTATCTCTCTCTCTCTCCGTGCCCAGCATAGTGCCTAAACTGTTTTGATTCCACTTAACAGAGCCAAGTCACAAACTGGTTTATCGACTTTTCGTTTGTTCTACACACACACACACACACACACACACACACACACACACACACACAGGCACACACCACAGGCCCAACACACAATAAGAAAGAGAGGCAACAACTACACAGGTACTGGACTACGACATGGGAAACCGACTTGACCATGTCCGGCCAAATGCTTGAAGATCGACAAGCTAAGTCAAGTCAACTAGAGTCGAGTCAAGTTATGATCAAGACGTATTTGTCTTTTTTTTTTCAGTTTAGAAATAAAAATTACTGAAATTATAAGGCCCGTTCTTAAAGTTTTAAATTAAAATTGTTTTCTTATTAGAATTAGTCTAAAAATAAGAAGATTGAATGCCTATTTTATAAAAATTTTCTTATTATTTTTCTTTAGATAGAATTTAAACAAAAAACTAAATTTGAAGGTCTTTATAAAAAAATTTTTACAGTTATAGTTATATATATGTTGTTTTTGATTCCATCAGGATTTAACAGATATTAGGAATACCAGGTATTAAAAAATACTCTGGCAATCTGTGCCTAGTTTTTTAAGATAGTTATGTAACTAATAGACTATATTTATTATGGGAACTAACAGATGATCAGGCACACGTATATTGAGTCACAAATTGATGCTAATCAGAAATGCATATTCATACTTTTTGATCAGGCTGAAGTTGACTGTTTCTATGCCTAACACAGGCAGCATATTCAAATTGGACTTTGCGAAATTAATATAATTGTTTGCCAATTAGAATCGCAATTGGAATAGAAGTATTCCATTTAGCGAGCGACTACTTTATTCACTTTTGCACTTGGCTACGATTTTGGCAACAGCGGTGACTCAGCCGGGGAGGCTACTGCTCCGATTAGATAAAAGCCATTGGCACATGTCAGCTGATAGACAGCCGATAGCCCCGATTGCTGTTGGCTGATAGTTGATAGTTGTTGGCTGATATCTGATGTTAAACATTGTTGAGTGCGTCTTTTGTTCAAGTTAAAGGCATCTGAGAATCTGAATCAGAATCAGAATCCGTATCCCAATCAGAGCATGCCAGCCAAGCGTTAATTATTTAATACAATGTATTACTAAATTACCAGTTAAGAACTGCTACGTCTAACTGTAAGGCCCGTTTTACTGCATTTTTAATTACTGGCAAGAACAACAGCAACAACAATGAGAACAGTTAAGATTCAACCATAAGGAACAGCAGACAAAATGCTAAAATTTAATAACTTTTTCAATTGTCGTTGTCAAACGGCGGCGAACATCAGCGAATGTTTTGGGCCAAGACAACGAAAAACAAAAAAAAACAACAAAAGCAATTAACAAGAACGTCAAAAAGTGGCTAACAATGAAATTTCGCAGTGCATCGCACTTGAAATGCCCTTACATAACTATTCCAAGGCAATTTATTTGTAAATATTTCATACGATCGAATGGGAAGTTTATCCATTAAGAAGTTTTATCGATTATTTCTTAACAGGTAAAAGTTTTATTTGGTACCTATGATATCCTTTAAAGATTAAAGAAGTATTATTCAATATATTAGTTTATTAGCAGAATTGCAGTTTGTAAAACTTATTGAATTTTTAGTCACATTTCAAGAGTCTCTACCTGTTTTCAGATGCTATTTTAATGTGAACAGAGTATTGCTCAGTCGGCATATTCTAATCGGAATGTGAATAAATTATTGTTAACGAAGGATTAAGATCATATTTAAAATATCTCTGAAAGAAAATACACCCTACTTTGATGGAATATATGGTTCCAAGGTTTTAAAGGGCGAACATTTAAGTTTTCTCAGAACGACTTTAACTTTATTTGGCAAAGCACTGCAAGAAAAATTAATGGTTTACAGATGATGGAAAATATAAAACCAAGATCAAAACCACAGATATATTTCAGCTTCAAACTTATCTTCAAAGCTCAAAGTGGGTTTCGTGGTTTTCACTTATCTAATCTAGTACAGAGAAGTCTACAAATATGAAAACCTCCCAAAAATTCATTAATACATCCAGCCTAGTAAATTCACCGGCTATATGAGATGGGGTTCAAGGGATCGGGAGATGCATTCATTTTCACTTGCCTAGTTTTATGGATTAATTTTAAAGGCAGAAAGGAGTTGCCAACCTTAAATGGGATAATGCAGCAGCTGCCCAGGCAACAACGTTTGTTGTTGTTGTTCATTGTCGTTGCCAAGTGCGTTTTGAATTGCGTTGTTTGCTATTGCCAGCTGCCACAACAACAAGAACAATTTATAGCAACAACAACAAACACAAGAAACAACAACAACAGAAACAACAACGGGTTTTTAGTGCTTTGGTCACGCTCGACTAAGCAGGCGCGCGCATTTAACGGTGTTTTATTATTTTAACGCTTATTGTTGTTGTTGTTGTTGTTGTTGTTGCTGCTGCTGGCGATGCACTGAGCGCAATAATTTTTTTATAACAATTACGAGCATGTGTGAAATTACCTGCAATTTCAATTGCACAAAGCGACGCGCATAATTGGCAAGTTTTCTAGCTGCTCCTCTTATCTTATTTTCCTTTTAGTGGGCGTCCTTCTTGGCAACACAAGCACAAGCAAACAAGAAAAAACAAAACAAAAAGTAAATCAATAAGCCAGAAAACTCACACGCACATGTGTTTGTGTGTACTTGTGCAAGTGGAAGGGAAACAGGAGCAGGACACGCACCGTTCCTTTGTTGTTTGACTTTTGCACGAGCGTGCTTTATTGATTTTTAGCACAGGTTCACAACCCACACAGGCACACAGGCACACGCACACACACTCAGGCAAACAGGCACAGGCAGGAACACACCCTGCTGCTGCAGCAGCATTGGCATGTGTATCTGTATCCTAGGATACAGTATCTGAGTAGCAACAGCGCACGCTAATTAAGTTAGACACTGGCTCAATTCAAAAGACGGCTCATTTCCACACAAGTGTATATTATGGAATTTTGGGCATAAGTTAATGAGCAAACAAGTTTAGTTGGGACACATTGGCAAAACGGCCTCAGTTTAACTCACTTTTGTTTATTGCATATTTGTTAAACAACAAACAATTTTACAAATATGCGCGCGCGTCGAATTGCACGTAAAACAACAACAAAAAATAACCACACACACTTTAAACGCGCGCAACGGTCACGATCCGCAGTACGTCCGATTCGTTTGGTAGTGTGTTTTCTTCTGTAACTGACGGCGTTCGTTATCGAACATCGCATGCCGAATCACATTAAATACCGATACATCGCTTCGCAACATCGATAAGTCTGTTCGTAGCCATTGAGTTCATTCAGTACAAATTAATCGGTGTGGCTGTCCACCGCTAACGGCTTCTTGGTTTTTTTTTTAATCGAGTTGTAAATGCATTTACTAGCACGAAGAAAGTGAATAAAATGTATTAAATGGTAATTTGCCATGTAAAACATGCTAAATACATGAGTGTTTGCAGAATACGTGTGTGACCATAGCGGAGATAGTTGTTTTGCGCACAAATCGTAATGAAACACATTTATTGCGTGTCGACGGGCGAAACGCCACCCAAAAATATAGAAAATACGCATTGTTATGCTGCCCGTTGTTGTTGTTGTTGCTGCTGCTTTTGCTGGCGGGCAGGTTAAGTGTTGTTGTTGTGAGCAGTGCGGATATCGTCGTCCACGCAAAACCTTGCCAAATATATTGATTTTTAACAATACTCCATGCCAATATCAGGCACACACACACACACACACACACACACACTTACACACTTTGGTGGAGCAACACACGCGCACGCACGCACTCACACATTTGCATGTACATAGCGCTTTTTTGGTGTCATCTAATTCGCCATTTCTGGGCACCAAAAGATAAGTAGAAGACGGTGACAGATGCTCGCATTGCAATCGCGGGGGACGGCTGTGTTACCCAAAAACAAAAGGCCCGGCGGCCTGCTGCGTCCTTTGACTATTTGAGGACGGCTGTACAGTAAATATTTGCCATAGGCAACAGTTATTTGAAGCATATAAGCACACCCAGGTTCGCCATGAGCCCAAAACGTATTCCCTTACATATATTCTGGTCTAACTGAGATTTGAGATGCATGCACAACAATACAAAAAAGTGCAAGAAAAACAAGCTAAGGGCTGGCTCAGTTTAAAAGCAACGAATGTGTCACCGCTTTTTGATAATGTGTTCTTTATAGCGAGCGCGCATTGTCGTTAGATTGACTCATACATACGCAGACTCTAACGCCTTTGTTTCTGCTGCAGCATCCTGTCGGCTGCACGAACAATTTTTGGAGGCCAAGTTTACGTGCGCAAATCCACAAGCAATCACACACACACACACACATACGTGTGTAATTTGATGCGCACAAACAGTGTTGTCAACTGCCGCCATAAAAAAGTAGCTGTATCCAATGCTCAAAATAGCTAAAAGTAGCTGAATAAGCTTTCTGAGCGCAAATTGGCTGCAACTACTTGGCATTGAGATGCCAAAAATATCGAAATCAGTAAAATGTCTTCATTTTTCTGGCTAGTGACCTCTGAAAATAGCCGCATTTAGCCAGAAAATAGCTGAATGGGCAACACTTCTGACAAACATCAAAGTGCAGCCAATTTGTGCATTGATTTTTGTGCACAACTCCAAGCGCTTAACAAAAGCAACAATAACAACAACATCAACAACAATTGCATCAGCTGGACCGCTGCATTTGCAGTGATTCAGACAGTTTATGGTATTAGATCATCAAAACACAAAGGGGGGTGTGCACATATAATTTAATATGCTAATCTCCGACCTGTTTTATATTTTCCAGGCAACAGACTCCAAGCGTAGCATGCCAGCAGCAGTTGAGATTACCACCGGCTGCTGAAAGGTAGCCTTAACTCAAGCGCCACAAAGCGCTGTCAACTTCAGTTAACTAGCAGCGTTCGCTATGAACTCGTGCAGCGACAGCAGCAACGACTCCGTGGAGCCAACTGTGAATCATGTGGCTGGCGTTACGGAACTGCACATGAACTTTAGCGCTGCTTGCAAGCCAGCTTCACAGGAGCGCTACGTTTGGGAGATGCGTACACGTAGCCCGAACGTGACGCCAGCCAGCACCGTGCTGAACTCACCGGATCTGAATGCTGAGCTTCAGTATGCGCCCATGCATCATCATCAGGCATTTGATCAGGTGTCCCCGTCTAATCAGATGCCTGGAGGAGGATACCTGGGGACGATACCTGGGCAACAACAACAGCAGCAGTCGGCATATTATTACCAGCGGCCGCATCCACATCAGATTCGCGTGGGCCGCAGTCCGGGCAGCAGCCAGTTTGAGACGGAGGTAACTCTTGACAGCATTCTGCAAAGCTTTGAACTGTATTCATTTTTGCTTACCTCCATAGGGCATAGCGAGTCCCGGCTCGCCAACGGATGTGGGCAAAGCCGATGGCCAGTGTTTGCGGGACGGTGAGATTGTTGTCTTTGATGACATCGACACCAACTGGATAAACAAATCAACGCCACTGGCCCCAGAAAGAGGCAGCAACGAGGATGTGCTGAAGGTTACCAAAATGATTGGTCAATTGCCCATAGCCGAATATGAGGGCTCGCCGCGTCGTTTTGGCAATCACCAAGCGTCCGCCAAGGGCGCTGGCATTCCAAAGCGACCGCCCGGCTTTCCGCAGCGTGTCTCACCTGTCAAGCAACGCATGGAAAATAACGTAAAGGCATCCGTTGGCAATCTGATTGATTTGCTCGATCATGAGGGTACGCCCACAACAACGGCAAACTCTAAGACGCCCACTTTTGACTATCTGTACGAGTTCTCTGAGACTCGCAAAGTTCTCGAGGAGTTCTTCAAAGGGAATCCCGAGGACGACGAAAAGCGGTTTACAGATTATACAACGGAAAGTGGAGACGATGTGGCCAGTTCGGTGAGATTTAAACTTTTTTTTTCTTTAGCTCGAGAATAAAATGTTTTTATTTTTTTGCCCGCAGGACATGCAGCCGCGCGTGTGCGATGTGGATAAACATATCGAGCAGGCTTACATTGGCCAGCGTCTAGCTAGAATACCCAAAGACGAGCTCTACATGGTACATCGCTCGCCCAGGATGCAGGTGAGTCGGCCGTCCACATTTATTGAAATACCAGTCAGTGTCCGTCTATATACTTTTTTTTTCTTTTTTTTCAAAATTGATTAAAGAAATGTGCCCAAGAATATAGAGTATGCTACTGCGCCCAGTGAAACACAATATAACTATCTATATTAGGTTAAAAGAATGTATGTCATATCTTTCAACTATAATCTGAGTGAAAATGGCGATGACAGTCATTGCGATATTCCATCAGTTTTCGGTTTGTCTGACGGTCTGTTCAAGTAGAAAATTTACAGATAGCGATCTTCAAAAAGCGCCTTTCTATGCGATTATCAAGTTATCACTTAAGGCTTATGTATTTATTATTCTTTCAATCTATGTCTCTCTGGTACTCTTAATGTGACTCACTCCTCCCAAAATTGGGTCTGTGCGATTTTCATAATCTCACGCTAAGCTAACAAATTCGTATGGTTTCTTATGTATGTTACATAAAATGGTTATTATTGCCTTTCTATGCGATTTTCATTATCTCAAACAATATTCCTTAACAATTTTTTAAAGTCAACTGAGGTAAATTTCTATGCTTTTGATACCCTAGACCTCCTTTATGAGAACGCATACGATAGGTAAATACGAATGTATGTTAGGGTACTTGAGGCCAGGACATAGGGTATATTCCAGTCGGTCACGCTTGACAATATTGTTGTGGATTTTCTTGCTTATGCTAATGAATATTCGTTCACAGTCAAACGAGCACAATGCCTACCAGGAGCACAACGACATCGAGCTGTATATCGATTCGAACAGTCGCAGCAGCGGCGACCTGGCCGACACTGAATTGGAGGCGAATCTGCGTCGGCACTCGCGTAACTTTACGCTGTCGCCGGAGACAACCGATTACGACTCGAACTGTGGCGATTTGGACAGCCTATCGAATGATATAAACTGCACCACAACCGACTATGGTAAGCTCTACACCAGTATGCCGGTGCTGGAGGATGGACTCAGCAGTGGCCATGCCTCCGATACGGAAAACAATGTATCCGTCGTCTGCGACAAGCAACAGTCACAGGCACAGCCACCGCAACCTCAACTTCAGTCGCAGCAGCAGCCTCCGCAAATTAATCATGAGCACGAGCACAATGGCAACAGCGACAACGAGCGGCTGCAGAACGAATACAACGGCCCCACAGTCATAACTACAGTAACAGCCATAGATGCCGCGCAGCTGAGTGACATTGTGGGCACGCCCTCGCCGCTGCCGGCATCGCCAACGATCACGCCCTCGCCAGTGCCGTGCGAAGAGCCGGAACCGGAGCCGGAGCCAACAGCAGAGCTTGAGCTGAGCGCTGGAAATAATGCTGATAGCGACAGTCCCGCAGAAACACACTACAGCCCAGTTTATGCGGCTGCCATGGCAGTGACAGCCAGCAGCAAGCCAGCTGCAGCAGCTGCAGCACCAGTCGAGATACAAGAGGCAATGAAAGAGATACGCTCAGCACTGCAGCGCGCCAAAACACAGCCGGACAAGCTGAAGTTTTGCGACGAAGTGCTGCCCGTGGATCCAGATTCGCCGGTTTGGGTGCCGCGCAAAAGTGCAACAACGACGGCAACGGCTGCCGCTCGGCACGAAGAGGAGGAAGCCGACACGGATCTGGAAACGGATCGGCTGCTGGGACAGCAGGATTTCTTTGCCGAACAGGTATGCGTAAGCTGGCTTATAAACATTCTCAGCAAAATTCATTGGCCAATTTTATTTCATAATTTGTAGACAACGGCACTTGTGGGCACCGCCGACAGCAATGCCAACGGCCTGGTCAATAACAACGGCGGCAGCGCAATCATCAGCGACAACAACAACAGCAATCCCAAGCCGCAAACCTATTCGTCGGCCACCATACGGCAGGGCATTGGCACCTCGTTAACGCCCAACTCACCGGACATTTGCCAGATTGTGGGCAATGCGGATGTATCGATAAGTTCGCCAGAGAAGCTGCAATATACAAAGAGTCCAACGGGCTCCATCAAGTCGCTCAAGGAGACGGCCAATAGCGATAAGAAAACCCATTCACGGAACAAAGAGGGTACGTAGTGTATGTATGTGCGTGTGTGTTGTTCTGTATGTACTTGTGTATGTTGTGTGGTTGTGCGTTTTAAAACGCCCCCATCATAAAACAAAAAAAAATAGCGATCAATGATCAATCCATTTCGTTCTGTGTTCTCTTCTCAATCAAATTTTGACTTTCACATATTTCTGCTGCATATTTTCATTTATGTGTTTGATGGTGTAATGCCTGCCATGTAAGTGGACGTGCTCTCTCTTTGTCTTCTATCTATCTGTCTCCCTTTCCTAGCCTAAGTTAATATAGTTTGCTAAGCTATAGAAAATGTATATTATTATCATAAGAGAACTGTTCGGCCAGACCAAAAGATTTGCAAGGATAACGATTACGAAGGCTACAAGCGCCATTAATTGGTTTTGTTAAACGTAAAAAAAGATCAAATTAAAAAACAAGAGAGATTTACTACTTTCGACAAGCCAAAGATTAAATACTCTTGTAGACACATGCAAGTGAAGCTCATAAATGCTGTGTTTGGTCAGGGTATCTTGAAAAACAAACAGGGTTTTTGGACATAATTCCTATGTCAACTATAGGATATATAGATGTTTGGTGGATGTGCTGCCTTCAACAACGAAACGTACCTATGCAAATATTATTGATAGCTTTCAAACTGAGATAAGTTTGGTTAGAAACATAATCTACAAAATTATATTAATTTCTATAAACAAAATAGAGAAACTCTTATAAAACATAACTTATATTAAATTAGTTCGATCAACATATCAGCTTAACATATAGTTTAAATACAACTAATTTCTTAGCATTAACTGTAACTCTATTCTTATTAAATGCTTTAAAGATAAGATCTGAGCTTTATGGAAATTTCTATTTGAAAGTTGCGTTGACAACATTTGCTTTTTGAAATGATTAAAACCAAACGTGACAAACTGTAACAACAAGGGTTACAAACTGGTCATATTACAATTGAGGTCTTTTGGAAAAGGGATAATCCGTGTAGTTCTTTAAATGGTAGGTCTGATCAAGAGTTATAACTTAAAGATAGAGTGACAGCATAATAGACCTAGTAGGTCGCAATGCAGAAAGCTTTAAATATTAGTAACAGCGAACGGGAATTTTATTTAGCTACTTTAGCATATTATACATGTGTGCTGGGATATTATAATCTTTGGCTGGTCTATTATAACTATTCTCTCATGTTGAGATTGTATTCATGCCAAATCGTTTAGGTTTGCAAAATCACTGTCTATATCTTGTGCTACGCAGTTCTCTTTTGTCAACATCGGTTTATAAAATTAAATTTAGTGCACTTTATTCAAAATAGCTACACAAATTAAACTGAACCCGCTTTTATTTATTCGCATGCTCCACATTTTTATCTAGTCTATTTAATTATCCTAAACATGCCTAGAGCTAAATGATTTTTGTTTTCGTTAACTTTGCTTAGGTTTCTTGGAACCCAAAGTGCTAATTGAGGGCGTCCTTTTTCGCGCACGCTATCTCGGTTCCACGCAGCTGGTGTGCGAGGGTCAGCCGACCAAGTCGACACGCATGATGCAGGCCGAGGAGGCCGTGTCTCGCATAAAGGTGTGTACCTCCTCAGCTCAGTGTCAATATATGCAGTTACGCACCATTTAGAAAATGCTCGGTAAATTGTTGCTCTTTGTCTATAATGCGTCTTGCTTTTCTCGCCCATGCCTTAAAAAAAAAAAAACAAACAAATTATCCCATGCTGCTCACTCCTTGATATATTTAGGCTTTGGTAAGCAACAAACACAAAATAAACACCTGAAACCCACAACTTGCGTCTGATCAGAGGTAAACTTATTGGCTTTTTCGTGTTTCTTTGTTGTCAGGCGCCAGAAGGCGAAAGTCAGCCAAGCACCGAGGTGGATCTGTTCATATCAACCGAAAAGATAATGGTGCTAAATACGGACCTCAAGGAAATCATGATGGATCATGCTCTGCGTACCATCTCCTATATAGCCGATATTGGTGATCTGGTGGTGCTAATGGCGCGTCGACGCTTTATACCCAATGGTGGCGGCGTAGTCGTTGATTCATTGTCCACTCCGAGCCCTGCCGATACCATCGAGGGCGAGCCCTTAAAGGAGAACAACAGCAGCAACAACAAGGATAGCGGAGGCTCATCCAACAAACACAATCGCACACCCAAAATGATATGTCATGTATTTGAGAGTGACGAGGCGCAGTTTATAGCACAGTCCATCGGTCAGGCCTTTCAGGTGGCCTACATGGAGTTCTTAAAAGCCAACGGCATTGAGAACGAGAATCTGGCCAAGGAAATGGACTATCAGGAGGTGCTTAACAGCCAGGAGATATTCGGAGATGAGCTCGAGATATTTGCAAAGAAAGAGCTGCAAAAGGAAGTTGTGGTGCCCAAGGCCAAGGGTGAAATTCTTGGCGTTGTTATCGTTGAGAGCGGCTGGGGTTCCATGCTGCCGACGGTGGTTATTGCCAACTTGATGTCTGGCGGCGCAGCCGCACGCTGTGGCCAATTAAACATTGGCGATCAGCTTATAGCCATCAATGGCATGAGCCTTGTCGGCTTGCCGCTATCCACCTGCCAGAACTATATACGCAATGCCAAAAATCAAACTGCCGTCAAGTTTACCGTTGTGCCCTGTCCTCCTGTCGTTGAGGTTAAGATCCTGCGTCCCAAGGCGCTCTTTCAGCTGGGATTCAGCGTGCAAAACGGCGTGGTATGTTTAAATAAGTATATGCAACTGTTTTTCCTAATTAACTGAACCGCAGGAGCTACCAAAAAATCCCACTACAAATGTTAAAAATGGGTTAAAAAGATTGGGTTGGGTGAAACACTTTCTAAAGAATTTCTCTCAAATTCATTTGGGACGTGTTTCAAAACTTATTGGAAAATTAAGTCTTCAGTGGTAAATGGGTGTTTATTTGGGCATAGTATCTATATTCGTCCGATCGACTTCTAACTGAGCAATCAACGCTCTACGTAAAATCTTAATGACAACGTCTTTCAGTGACTGGATATTTCACCCGCATCTGTGGACTTGTGAAAAAGGATTGAAGGAAACTTGTATTAACCATACAATGTAGCTAAAACTGTTCAAAGATATTTTTGAAAATTATTATGAGATAAGGGTTACATGGACGACAATTAACTTTTGGCTTGTTTACTTTTAATTATATGTTTTATTTCAAGAAATGGGTAGAAAAGTGATGTCTCAATTCGATGAAATAAATAGCTTTGTCCAAAGTAGTAAAATAAAAAGTCATAAATAATATCATATGTATTCCGCTTGCTTCACAGATTTGCAGCCTGCTGCGTGGTGGCATTGCAGAGCGCGGCGGTGTACGGGTTGGCCATCGCATCATTGAGATTAACAACCAGAGTGTGGTGGCTGTGCCACACGATACGATTGTCAAGCTGCTATCCTCATCTGTGGGCGAGGTACGCCAAAAGCATTCTCATATTATTTCACATAAAGCAGAAGCTAAAAACTTTTAATTCGCTTACAGATTTTGATGAAAACCATGCCCACGTCCATGTTTCGTTTGCTAACCGGCCAGGAGACGCCAATTTATATCTAATTAAAGTGTTACATAAATATGCTCATGCACCTACCAGCACACACACACACACTAAGAAAATTCGAATGTCTGTTGTTTATGCAGCCCCAGCATACCTGGATTAAATTATACAAATGGAGGACTTTCATTTAGACAAGCAAAATACACTCAAACAAATGGAACTTTATGAAATTACGTAAAAGGAAAGGAAAAAGGAACTACTCATATTTATATCTAATTAAACTAAGCACTCACAGAATAGAGCGTACTTACTACAGCTTTGCTTTATTTACTTTTGTTCAATTGTTTATTTTCTCTATGTACATGAAAAAGACTGAATTTTATGTTTTGCGTACATGTGTGTGTGCGTGGATGAGAGTGGGTGCGAGTGTGCAGCAGACTTTTAGTGAAATTTGTCAAAAACAAAATCAAATACTGGCATTTTGAGCGTATTTAATTTTGCAAATTTTGAACATTTACATCTAGAGCGAGATGCAGCAAGAGAAAGAGAGAGAGAGGGAGAAAAAGAGCCATGGCATTTGTTAGGTGCATGTGTGTGAGTGTGGAGTGTGATGTGTGAGCGAGAGTGAGAGTGAGAGTAGCTGATGGAGGGAGATGGAGGCAATACTCTATAAGAATTTAATTTCAGTTGCCAACGCGTTAAACAGACAGCAATAATTTATGATATATGACTATATAATTTAAAATTAATTTTATTAACTACATTTATAATTTGCAGTTATGCCAAAAATCAAATATTCGTTTTACGATTAAGATGCGATGAGATTTCGTTGAATTGTTTCTTAATTTTTTTTTTGATAAATTTATATATATGTATGTATAGTTAATATTATTAACACATTATTGAACTGTATTTAAATGAATGTCAAATACTTATTATAGGTTAAGTGATGCCTGTTATAAGCAAACGGTAAACAAAACGAAATGCATTTAAGTAAACGTCGTCAAAATAATGTGTATACTTATACAATAAATGTGCAATGCGAAATTTGCAATGTTTTTCGATTAATGCCATTTGATGAACAAGCAACTGCAATACAAAATTTTTACAAAATTAAAAACAAAGAATAACAGTAAAATGAAGAACAATAAAATGTGCATTGAATTATTTCTGTTAAGCTAAACAAATAGATAACAAAACATAACATACATATATTAAAGAGAGCTTATTTTTGCTATAATTGACAAAACAGCACCAGATGGAAAAGTTAAACGCAACGTATTTAAGTATTATAACAAATGAAACCAGCATACAATTATGTATATGTATGCATATAATTATTAATTAATAATTAATACAAATCGAAAGGCAAATGAGAATATTTCAAATATTGCTAATTGTGCAGGTAATCACAAGTTCATATGTATACAAGCATATATATAAATATATATATATGTATATGTATAAATTTATAACTTTGTGGTTCGCAATGGCATTATTTTTGCAAACAAACACAGCCAGCGTCGAGCAAGCAAGTTAAATATTAAATTTATAGATACAATTAACAAATAGCTCATGTATACAAAACACGTTATTGTAAAACTCTATTGCTATACGCCTAAACTAATTAACTATCACAGTGTATACTATCTCTAATACTAATTATTTATTTACACCAGATCGAAAAACAAACAACAAACAATTTGAGTCCATCAACATAAACCTTTCGGAATCGGTCTGAATGCCATTCAGGTGAAGCGCAGCTTATTTTGCCATTTAAAAAAAAAAAACTAAACACAATATAATGCAAAAAAAGGAATAATAACAAATTTGAATTGTAACTCGGCAAAAAGTGACATTAAATTAAATACATACAAAATACATTACATATTTATTAATTAAATGCAAATTAAGTGTATTTTTTTTACTGGTGGTAAAAAAAGAAACAATTTTATGAGATTTAACAACAAGAAGTTTTGCGAAAAGAATTTTGAATTGAGAATTATTTATTTCTGTATCTAAAGAATAACTTTATCTCTTTTTTTTTGATTAGTTTAGTATATTGTTTTTCTCTTAAATTAAGCTTTGATATAGTAGAAAAGAAGTCATTAATTTGTATTCCTACAATATTATCAAATTCTGTGCACTGAAAGAATTGCAGCGTTAAGTTAAATACCTGAACTTGTTAGTTGTTTGTGAGAAAAGTTAAGTCACACACTGACCAAATGTGGGACCATTTCCATTTGCTGCTATCCACATTGGAATTGAATAAAAAACAAGTAAGAGGTTCTAGTAGGGAGCTCCCGACTAGGGGATACCCTGAACCCACATATTCCAACACCAAATGCAGCTCGTGCTAATAGATAGAGAGTAGCGGGGAGGTGGCGATAAGTATAATATGAAAGATACTTCATATACATATACTTTTCTAGAAGCTACATGTCAAGTTTGGTGACTCTAGCTCTTATTATTTACCAAAATTGCGAAAAAACAGGATTTCGATATACATTTTTATCGATTACTTGGAAACGGGGCAAGCTATCGTTTATCGGAAACAAACTTGATCTGCGCGGGCACCAGGAGGACCTACAGCTTAAATTTCAAGTCTCTAGCTCTTATAGGTTCTGAGATCCTTGCGTTCATACATACGGACAGACGGACGGACAGACAGACGGACATGGCTAGATCGACTCGGCTATTGATGCTGATCAAGAATATATATACTTTATGGGGTCGGAGATGCTTCCTTCTGCCTGTTACATTCATTTACAATTTGTATAAATACAATATACCCTTTTTACCCATTTTCAATGGGTTCAGGGTGTAAAAAGGACGCAGTAGACTTAGTCAGTAAAAATTTTATGTAGAAGGAGCATGCAAATTCTCATGATTACGAATCTCTTATGCCTGGCGCAAGGCTGTCAATGCGGCAGTGGGGCAACCAAAGGGACAGTTGAACGTCTCCAGCTGCAGTGGGGCATTTGGAATATATACCACGTTCTGCATCAGCAGCTGGCCTTAAGTTGATTACCGACAATAGACTCGCATGGGGTTGATGCAAATTTGTGTCGAAAACTTGTAACTCGTTTCAACACTCGATAACTATTAAAACAAGTAAGAAGTGCACTAGTGGGGAGTGCCCGATTGGGAGATACCCTAAACTTTGCGTCCAGCTGTCGTAACGAAGAAACGAGTCTACTCAAAAGCACAAACTGTATTCTTTATGTAGAGGTTGCGTTTCTTTTTCCTTTTGCCCCACACTATCTATGGGAAATGCATTCTTATAAAACTTCGATGTTTATCGTTCGACCTTTATGAAATTTTGAGGGTCTAAATATGGCAAACAAATGTGTGCAAGGCTCTACCTTAAAGAATTTTTTTTTTTTCACTTTTAGGTGGATTGGGGAGAGGTATCTAAAAAGTCAAATATTCTTAAACAGTATATACCATACGAGAAACTACATACCAGGTTTTGAGTGTAGAGATTCTATAAACTACGAATTTTCCTAAAATAACCATGTCTCAATAGAAATGTACTGCGTAAGTCTTTCTATACCAAACGCAAATTGGGTTAAAATTTTCTATCTTTCAATCCGATATTCATAAAAAGTTCCTCTCTTACCAAATATACATTTACTACTTAAAAGGTTTTCAGATTTGAAATTAACCTTCCATTGAGAAATTTATCTCACTACCTTAATAAATATGTTTCAGCAGGATAATTATTCTATCCTCAATGCTTTACAACAAAGTCGATCAGAGTATAGGGCATCTCAAAGCTAAGCAGTCTCGTTTATAGCAATTTTACTTGTTTTGTTGCCCTTTCAATTTTGTAGCTGGGCGAAAATTGTAAAACTTGTTCTGGATTGCAGGCAGCTACATACGTGTCGGACATCATGGACTTAAAAATTGCAAACATTTTTTATGCTCCCAGCCAACAAAAATAAAAAAAATAAAAACAAACACGTGTGTGTGCGAAGGTAAACGCGAGCGTGCGAACATCGAAGTAAATGTCTGGCGAAGGCGAAATCGCAGTAGCGTTTTTTTTTATAGTCGCCAACTTGGCACATGTCGCTTCTCTTTGTCGGTGTTGTAAGTTTTGATTTACGATGGCCGAAAAGTTAAAAATTGTTTCTTGTAATTCTGTAGCTTTTCAGATATCAAGTTGCTTTCAACAAAAGTCCTGGCCACGATGTGTTGCCTTAGCATCCAAATAAATTAATACAATTTCATTATTTACACTTTGTGAATGAAAACTTCAGCTCTGTCGCATCGATTCTATGCGATTTTCATGATTTTTAAATAACGGTTAGTAAAATGCTCGTTCAGTAATATATATTTGCTATCTATCTATCGCCTTTCTATGCGATTTTCATACGGTTTTTCTTAAGGTTCTTCACATTTTTGCAAAAACTTAAGACACATTCAGGAGGGTCTTGTATTAAAGCAGATATAAAGATATAGATGCCTATACTTGCAGAGGTGGGATTAATTGTAAAACATAAAGAATACATTTAAGTACATGTACGAATATTGTACATATTTGCCGTATTTTTTATGCATATTCACAATTCATACTTGCGGCATTTTTGAGGCTCGCCGCTGGCTTTATATGGCTATTATCGTTGCTGTTGCTTTTGGGATTATAAAGTGACAACAGCAACAGCATTGCCCCATCAGTTATTATATATCACTGTGGGACAAATCGACAGATCTCTGGCAGAAATGCTAAACAAACTTCGAATTTGCAATGGCAGATGATGCATATTATGCCAGCTTTACACACAAGTAGATATCATTTTTGTTTTCTTTCCTTTTATAATTTACATCAGTTTTAGTTTTGAATATCTAGAAATCTGAGGTTTCTTAACTGTGCTTAAAAGCTAAACCTTTTTGATCTGTAGCTAAGCACTTTTTGGTTAAATAAGTAACAATTTAACATGTCTATTTACTTTTGACAAACTTAAAATACGAGTGTAGACATTTAGATCACGATTTTTCTGATATGTGAAGAGACTTGTTAAGCTCATCATTGACGTTAGATATTTTGAAACAACAGTAAAACCTTTCAAGCAAAAACTCATCTTACATAATATAGTATTCCAAAGCTTATAAAAGTTTGCATATGTATGTATTTAAAGCATGAAAGTAAGAGTTTTTTTTTTTTAGATATTTTGAATAAAAACGCAAGATTTTGACCAATTCTAGAGCATGATATGCATGGTGTTCCGATCCGACCAATACGACAAATGTGCTCCCCATAACTAAAAGACTTATCCAAAATGTTATGTATTGACTCGGCTGTTGATACTATATATGTATATGTACTTCATTACTTTGGTTTAAACGTTTCATGACAAAATTATAATACCCACTAACAGGGCATACTGCATAAATGATATATTTCCAATGCATTGATATGTTTTGCAGATTTCTTTAAATTATTTATAGAAAATAACTATATGCGCCAAAACGTGTTCATGTATTCCATGGTACAACGGCTGCCGTCAGCCTTTTTATTGCATACTTTTCAGCGCCGCCATTTCACACGCACACACACGCCTACAGACACACACACACACATGCAACAGTCATAGAGACATACGTATGGCGCTTTTAGCATTACATTTGGTTTGCAAGTAGTTTTCGTTCTGTTGCTCTTTTGCTTTTGGCTGTTACCGCAAAATGTAATTTAATACAGGCTCGCATTGTTTGTCTCTTTTGCTCTATCTCTATCTTATTCGCTCTTGTTCTTGTTGTTGTTGTTATTGTCGCTGTCGTTGCTGTTTTTCATGGCGAATAACGGGCACTTGTCACATTTTTGTTGGTTTTTGTTAATTTTCGGGGTTTTGAAATGTTTATGGCACATTCGAGTGCCTGAAAAATGAGAACAATTTGTATTTTTTTGACTAAATCACTCGAAAGCGGCTGCCAAATCCACGCTCAGACCCATTAAAATCAGCTATAATGCATTTAAAATGCTCTCCAGGCATGTCAACTGCATATTTCGAAAGTGTCATCAAGCTTTTCACCGAATGCCCATTCAAGGAGCCAAGTGACAAAGTCATATGCAAACGGTGTATTGCATATCAATTAGAGAGTTTTTATCAATGTGCTGGAGGGATTTTTCAAGTGAGACAACGGAACGAGAATCCAGTTACGAGTCTGAGGCCAAAGGTTAGTACTGTCAAGGTCTGTTAATACTCCTTAAAAAAGGTAGGTCGGTAACTATATAATATGCTGATTATAATATAATTATTTAAAGTTTAAATGTTTGCATGTATAATGGAATTACAAAAACTACAACATATTTTTAATAACTATAATCTTGTTATAATAACTTTGATCTAATTAATAAGCTTAATATTGAAATTGCAAAATAGCATACAAAAATATTTTTTTTTCAAATAATATTCTTTAAAAAATAAGTCTCTTTATTTTGATGCAATTTTTTTTAAATTTAGACTAAAATTTTGTTGTTTTAAAGTACAATCTACATAAGTTTGAATATAAGGCAACTGTCTTTTTGCTTTGTGCTGTTAATCTTATCTTATACATCGAATACTATTTGAAATCGTTTAAAAATTGTTTGAAGTAAATAATTAATTTATTTAGTCACTTTTGCTTCAGTTTGTCATGTCATGTCCTGTTCTCATGTCCCTTTATTTTGTGCTTTGTCTTTCTTTCACATTTTGGACTGGCCTGCTCTTGGGCATCCTTTAGTTTTCGCAGCACCCTTTCCTTTTTCCTTTGCGCTGTCGCCCTTGCTCCAGTGGAGCTTTTAACTCGTCGAAATTATTATAAAGAGCTGCTCCAACGCAACATCCTAAATATCATTCACTTTGTAAAATGCAACTTTGAACTTATGCACATTGCAGGTGAGTTTCGAATTTCAACAAACGCTCGAAGCCCTTTTTTGACGGGGCGAAATGCTTAAACAATTTTGTTTATACATAAAAAGAAATTCAGTTAAACATGGTTAGATCAACTCGCCCATTTATACTAACGATATATAATATATTTAGGTCTCTATATTTTGATTTAAATATGTATGTGTTTATAATTATGTAAATATTCATTCCACCCTAATTTATCTAAATAAGAGCAGGGAAGATAAAGAATTATGAAAAAAGAGAGAGAAAGAGAAGCAGAATGAAGTTGCATAGTGTGGTCAAAGCATGAAAGACTTTAAGGCTGACTTAAGTTCATGAAATTCACATAGAAGGGCCATAGCCAAAAATGTTTCATTCTTAATTGTGAAATACATTTGAAATAAATTTTCTTTAAGATCTATGGAGCTACATTTGAGCTCGACTGGTTAGTAGAAAACTCTCAAGTTTCATGCAAACGTTTTTCACGACTTTTCCACATTTAAATGTGGAATTGACGTAAAACCCGTGTTAGCCCTTACAAATCGCATAAGTGAAAGTTTTAGCCATATGTTGATCATCAATCAGTTTGTCAGTGAGTCAATCAGGATCGTTTCTAACATGCATGTGGTTGGTGTGAGAGATGTCTTCGCCAAAAATAAAAGGCCCTCTGTTAATATATTGGACGACTTGGTATCTTTACGCACACCACGCACAAGAAAACGCGGAAATAACGTTGAAAGTTATGTGGTTAAGCAGCTGTCAAGTTTCGTGCCCAACGGGGTATGATTTCGGTTAAGGTTATGCGGCCACAAATTTTAGTTTTTCACCACACACACACAAACACACAAACAGTTGAAATAAACTGCGTGTTCTTATTAAATTCCAACAGTCTCTGCTTTGTGTCCTTCTGTTGTGCGCTGTCTCTGCCGTTTTAAAAGTGACATCCGGTTAACTGCAGCCTCCATTCCCATTTCCGCTTCCTCCCATTGTTGCTAGTTACGAATCTTTCTATACGAGTCAAATGCAGTCCAAATGTTAAATAATTTCTACTTATTTTGATTATGCCGCCGCAGTCGATGATAGTACGTAATATCTCTCCATTTCTTATATAGTAGCTTCAATTCTTTATGCCCACGTTTCAATCTAAAAGCTGTTTTACCAAATGAGCTGCAAAATCCATAAATAACAATTGTTATTATATTCATGGCCTAAGCGTAAGCTTCACAGTGGACAAGTTCCGGCGAAAAGAATAAATTAATATTGAAGGGATCGATATGGAACATGAAATGATATATCGTACACATGAAACTATAGAACCAAAGTTCACATATATCAAATTCGAGCATTTTTGGCAAAAGCTGTCGCACTTGCGATAACACATCTGGTATTTTATACTCTTTATTTAGTCTCAAGAAGGGTATAAGAAAGCTGAATAAATGTGTGTATATGTAGCTGACTTTTCGACTCTATAATTCATGCATGCCAAGAGCCAATCTAAATTTTCATATGATTCGAAACTTTTGTTCAGTCCCAAGTTTGATTTCCAAACAGTTCTTAAAGTTTTAATATCTTAGTTTATATACTTATGACATTATTTATAATTGTTATTATAATAATAGTTAGTTCGTATTGCATAATGAAAAACAAACGAAAGCACCGATTTATGTTACGGCCAATCCAAGCTGGGTATATTATAGTCGGTGCAATAATATTTTTGACCTTTATTTATATTTTTTCTTGGTACTTGTCCCTGTTTGGGTGCTGTTCTTTAGTGTTGGGAGCTGCAGTTATGAGGCGCTATATTGTCGCTATAAGTGCGGCGAACCCATAATACTCCCTCCCCCCTCGGGCACCGATGGGGCCCACATATGGCAACCAGCATTCGAAGTTTATTATTTTAAGTGAAATATTTTCGGTGCGGTTAACACAGCGCACACAAAATGGCAACCGAAATGGCGTCTAGAATACAAATACACACATGGATATATCATGCATGCATGCATACATACATGGAATGTATGTGCTATATATATTTACATATATATGGCCGCAAAGTGTGCATAAATAAAGCGCAGTAATATTTAGATTACTAATATAACAGTACTGCATATACCTTATTTATGGCCGATGCCGCCGCGTTAACTGTGAATATTTGATGTGCGACCGTACGGCTCTATGTGTGTGTGTGTGTGTGTGTGTGTGTGGGTGTGCACACATATCTAGAAGTGTGCAGTTGCCCGTGGCCGAGGTGGGTCAGTCATCCACATAAATTGTCATACATAGCTCGACGAACATCTGTGACGACAAGAGCATGAGAATAGTGCACGTGGTTCGTTCACTGCTTATCCAGTCGATTTATGACCTTCTCGGTGTGCACATTACTGTAAGAATAATTTAGGTTAGTTCAGCATGGCTGCCAATTGTCCCACCTGGATAGAGATGTTTGGCTCGCCTCATTGAATAGTGTTGCAAGCAGTTAAAAGCTCTGTTCTCATTTTGAAAATGAACGTAATGACAGTTCTTAACAAATACAAAATTCGAAAGAACAGCTGTCTTCCGTGCACACATGTGCAAGGATAAATGTGCAACTCGTAATTGCTGAGTTTGAACAAATTATCTGAAGAAAACATGACACTTTTCCATACAAAAACTATTTTAATAAGATTTTGCTCATATGAAAGTGCATGGTAGAACTCATATAAGTTTGCCTATGAAGTCTCCAACAACAATCAAGGATTTCATTCAAGACATGACTGATTGTTTGTATCACAGCTATATGATATATCACCCCGCTATTGACAAGATTTTGAATAGTGAAACTTTAAGATGTCGAACTTGGTAATATATCTTTATAAACAAGAAAGTTTTTCATACAAGAACCTACCTTTCGAACAATCGTTCCTATGGCAGCTACATGATATCGTGGTCCGATGTTGATAAGATTTTCCATACATATGAAGAGCATTGTTAAACTAACAAATGACGAGTTTGGTTTAGTTAACTTTCACAAAAATAAGTTTCTCATACAACAACTTCATTCTGCACCGATCGTTCCTATTACAGTACATATATAAAGAGCATAGTTTATGTAATAAATGGTCACAATACTATATAGTCGACCGATCGTTCCTATGTCAGCTTTATGATATGGTAATTCGATGTTTATTAGAATTTGCCCATGTGTAAGTCAAGATATCTTGAGAAACAAAAAAGTTTTTATACAAAAACCTCAACTTCGACCGATAATTTCATATATTAAAGTCAATTTGAAAATAAGCAAGGTTCTAAAATGTATTACAATAAATATGTTTTTTTTCTCATGCAGGGTTCAAACATTTTCTTATAATACCTGATTAAATTCTTATATCTGATTACATTTTTTTAATGCATTTTCCACAGATCCATGGACACAAAAAAAAAGCACAAGTTCCGGAAGAATTAATAGAGCACAATTAAGGAGAAATGCCCGAAATAAAGAGGAGGAATTTTGAGTCTATTTTGTGGAAATATCATGTCGATATCTACACTCAGAGAAAAACACTGCCCGAAATGTAAGTTCGTTTTGTTTTTAACTGCCCTTTTTGCTCTAAGACAAATAATACATACTGCCGTATGTATCCTAACGGATTAAAATTAAGAATGATTCAAGAAGATTTGGAATATTAACTAGGCTACTTAAAATTGATGTACAGTCTGCACTTGGTTCCGAAACAAAAAAAGTCTACACACGGGAACAAAACATTTTTATCTTAAGCAACTTTGAGATAAGAAAAGATATAACTAATAAAAGGAGCATATATATTTAAATGAGCAAAGCTCAAAAATCTGTGAAGTCAGTCACAAATTTCTATTCATCGCCTTCGCAGAACAACTTTAGGACCAAGAAATTGTTAAAGTTGGCCAAACTTAAGATATGTAGTTTTGTCAATGTGTTTTTGTGATTTTTTAACATGTCATAAAAGTAATAAGCAGCCTGGGGGTCATAAAGAACAAGCTCATTTCATTTTTTACCACCAATAATCTGAATAAGCTTCATCAAGGCCTTGCTGAGAAAGCATTCTAGTAGCATAACATGAGAAGATATTCAACTAGCTTGGCCAGCATGCGATTAATATAGCTATAGCATTAGCTAAAAGGAAGGCATGTGTAGATAGTCCTATAGCTATGCTTAACCAAGAAAAGGCTGAAATATGGATTGAGAGATAGTTAGGTAGCTTGTTATCAAGTGTGCGATTATCCTTAAGCTTTAACTAGGAGTAGTTCATGACAGTCAAAATAACAGCTTCCTCGCTCTTATGGAATGGGCTGTACGTTGATTAACAATCAGTCAGGACAATCAGTTTAATATATGGAGATAATATCAGCTTCAGGCAAGCTTGTATCGAAGAGTAAAAACATTTGAGGAAGTCCCGGACTCACAACATGAATAGCTTGGCCCTTAACAAATGCTTTAATCTAACCAAGTTTGGTAAATGCCAAATTTGGGAAGATTTTATTTCGCTTACAACTGGCAACTATATATTTCAATTGAAATTATTTCATTAAAATGTTGCGGCTGTGTCGCAAAGTTATTCAATTGTCTCCTTAGCCAACTAGCAGATAAATATTTGGACTATTTTACGTGTGCATTCAAATCGACACCTAAGCCGGCGGATTGCGGAGCTCAGCGTCTATTTCAATATTGGTGCTATGCTAGGTTCATGTCACTGAACCCAAGGCAGGAGGCTGGGGCTAGGAGAGTGCGGCCAGCGGGGCAAGCGGCACACGTCAGGTTTAAAGAACTTGATACGCAAACCAGGCATAGGTTGCCTCAAAACTGTACCCAGCGGCATGAGTAGTACTCGTGAAATTCATTTCATTCATAAATCGCACACGAGTCGCCGCCTGCCGTTGGGGAAGTTTATCCGCGCAGGCGCGCTCAGAACTGTGCCCAGCTGGGGTAACTGCCATGCACAGGGGTTAAAAGCTGGGTACAGCATCGAATACTGGGCACAGCCCTTAAAACAGCGGGCTGGGGCATAGATTTGCCGACTTAAGAGAGCGCGCACTCTTAAATAAAAACTGGGTACAGAGTGTCTGTGTAAGCGTGGGCAAAGGACGCTATATGCAATTATTTGTACGAAGATTTAACACCCTGACATCCTGCATTTCTGTAGATTTCATGTCGCTTTTCTATCATCAAGTGCACAAAATTGGTTACTTTTGGGAAATATGCAATTTAATGATAGTTAAGTATAATATGGGAAGAAGAAGTTGACAATTATTATCATACTCATCCACTTCTTTGATTTGATTACAACTTAAACTTAGAAGGAGTATAGAAATTGCCATGAGTAAAGTATGGAGGGAAATTACAACTGAATGCTGATTATAAAAGTGTTTTTCCTGACTGATTAATTGATTGGTAAAAACTCATAATTCGAACAGTCAGAGCTATATAGCTTAATTTCTTACCTAAGGCGATGTTTTCGAAAGTGAGTTTCCACCCGCTTGTGTGGGAAATTGGCAAAATACACTTGTGTGAATATTTGATAGTCTTTCGATCGGCGGTTAAAATTGATTTCAAATTGATCTAGAAATGTGTTTGAATCGCCCTCATGTTCCGAAAATTAGCGGAAAACTGTTGTATGAAACTATTCAGCTATTAACACATTCACAATAAAATATGTTAAAATTCAATGAAGAACACTTCCGTGAAATAGACGTGCCGTGTGGGAATTGAAGGACAAAAATTATATAAATGAAACCTGAAATCGAGTTCATTATAAAATAATGAGTACGTGTTCAACCGTAACACATTGTCTGATGCGTATAAATATCAGTTTATTGGGAAACACGAACTCGTTTTCACCCTGTGAGTCGAGTATGAATAAGAGAATATGTTGCCATACAAAAACTGTTACAGCTGCAATGAGCCTTTCAATATAATACCAAAATAAAACAAAGTTAAATCTTAATTGCCTTGCCAATGCCCGCGGCCAATACTCAAGCCATAACCGAAAGCTAAGAACCTGCGTCTTAGCGATCTTATTCCATAAGCAGTACTTTTAGATGCAAAGTGGCGCGTGTGTTCATTAGTATTTGCATACTTACATTTGGATGCGAAGCGAATTGCCGAAAAAACAGTGCCTGATAAAAGTGTGAGCAATCAATAAAATTTAAAACCGCACACGAGCAAAAAACAATGCCGAATAATGAAAGAAGATGATAACAATATTATTTTTATTCGAATTTAACAAGGTGTAGAGCTCTCCCCCCTCTCTCTCTGTGTGTGTGTGTGTAAATATATATTTTGAAAGCGTGTGCGTGTGTAAGCCAATCAAAGTAAATTACCTTGAATGCCAATCGTACATAGCGTACAGAAGTATTGTACATATCAGGCGCAGGAATAACGAATACAAGGCGTAAATTGCCTTGTGCGCCATTAAAGTTATCTTAGACGGCTGCCAGACCCCAAAATCAAAATCAAGAAGAAAAAAAAAAAGGAACTCAGTCCACAAAAATGCGTCAAATTTAAAAGAACAAACTGGCAGGCTTAATGCTAAATTTGTCGCTGCGCCTTTTGTAAATGGGGCTTTGTGCGTTGGCCTTGGCCTTATGCAAAATCGATGCCCATTGAAGTAATGCCCCAACTGCAGCCGATGAGGTTCATTCATCTATTGGATGCGGGCATGTGAGCGAGTGCTGCCATTTGAGTCTACTCTAGATTTGGTCGCCCCTTTGAGCTTGGCCTCAGTTGACTGAGCTCTTTAATTGGTAGCATGTACTCGATATTCACACTTTTACACCCTGAAGCCATTGAGAATGGGCGCCTTTTTGTTTTTTTTTCTAAATTTCCACAATCGATTAAAAGTAAGATATTCAGAAATCAAGTCATATAGCTTGTTTTTCTAGAATACGTTGGGGGTACATTATACAACCAAACTATATGCATAAACTATATGGCAGTCAAGTAGGGGTATTTACAGGGACTGGGCACTTAATAAGTCAACATTTTTTTCATTTAATTTTATTGCAGCGTTTCTTACTATTTTGAATACCCATAAGCCGTTAAAAATAAGACTTAGATTTAATGTTTTCTCTCAATTGAGTAATAATGTGTGTAAAAAATGAGATTAAAATAATTTATTTTTAATGTGCATTGATTTTGCAAACAGGATCCATCTAAAGTTCTTACCATGGCCAAGGTTTACTCATTCTTGAAAATTGGATGGATTTAGCAAAGTTATGAAAGTTTGACATTTTTTTGGGTGCATCTCCCAGGAACTAGGCACTAAATTATTTCAAATTTTTCGCATATCTGGCATGATTTTTTAACGAAAAATGAATCCCCTCAAAAACTTTTTAAGGCAGCATTTCTTACGCAAAAACGATTCAAAATCAAGTCGTGAGACTCAAGTAAAACAAGTGTTTTTGTTTTCTAAATTGAATAGGGATAAAAACTCCAACTATTGTATATTCCAATATCCATAGATCTTGCATGCAGAAACAGCCATGACCAAAAAGTGCTCAGTCTACAAAAACCGTTTCAGTTTTGGCAAAGTTGATCAATCTATTTCGCGTCCGATATAGTGTCCGTCTGTCCGCCTGTCTGTTTCTAAGCGAAATACTCTCTGTTTTAATTGTCAATAAACATTGCACAGATCCGTCTTTCTGTTACAGGCATAATGTGGGAACCGGCCGCATCGGAACACTATATCATATGACTGCACTAGGATCGATCGGTCGAAATGTAGGATCTTGTATGGCGTAATATTCTGTTTCCCACGAGATTTTCAACAAACTCGGCGTTTACGAACTTCACTATTTTCCCACATCTACAAAAGGCAAATGTCTACAAAGGTCTACAACTCCTTATTTGGTCGTTTTCTTTAAACTTTCATTTTCATATTAGTAAGCAAATTTGTTTTTTTACGGGCTTTTCGATATTGTTAATGCTGATTTTACAGCTAATAAGCAATTGTTATAAAACATTTCTGCTGAGCAAATGACAAACATAATTTTCTAATTGAGTGCTCGCATGCGGTGTCATCCAAATCAGTGATTACCGAGACCCTTTGACACAATTGATTCGCTCCACAATCCACAATCCAACCCGACGGCCACTCCCATGGATTGTCCGGTCGTCAACGTCGGGCGTTTCACAACTTATCTCCACATTGTTTTCGTTTGCTTCGTTGGACTTAAGACACTAAGCTGTCAATGTCGCGTTTAGTGTGCGACGCACTCATCCACACCCACAAGGACACACAGCCACACACGCACGCACACACACACACACGCACACACACACACAGTAGTACACAGTACACACATATATACGCATAGTCTTTGGCATTGTGGTCGAGCCATATTAAAGGCGCATTTAAAGCCAATTGCCGCATAAAACCAAAATCACTAAAACAAAGTAAAGTGAAAGTGAAAACTGGGCTACAAGCCGACCATATCGCACACTATAGTATATACTATATACATACGCGATTTTATATTGATTTGAAAGCCATGACACTTTAGCACCATTTCGGTCACCAAATTGTCACTGAATTTGTGTATTTTAAGAGTTTTACAAGGCTGTACTTAGCTTGTTTAGCTGTATAATCCGGAACGGTTGTCTCGCAAAAATCTGATTTAAATCGCATGCAGGGTAGCTGTTAGTCAAGCAGCTGCGCTTAAGGATAAACAGAGCAAAGCTGGAAAAAGCCGCTTATTCGCTTGGACGGCAAAGCTCTTGCGGCTTTCAATATATTAAACTAATGGTATAGGTGGGAAATTGTTGAAAATACGCCAACGACTTTAAATTCATTTTAAATATGAATTTTGAGCACGCAGTAGATTAAAAAGCCTAGAAGACAAATGGCTTAAAAGTTTCCGACTGATTGTTCGTTTGGGTTTCATATGATATAAAAGTCAAGTTTGATTTGGTTTTTCAGTAATGTATGCTCGGAGAATATTGAAGCTTATAATTGCTGGATGTGTTCAAAATATCTTGAAAACCAGAAAAGTTTCTTGCACAAAAACTTGTTTCTTATAAAAGTACCAAATGTTCTATCTATCGTTCCTTTGGCAGCTATATCGTATAGTGAAGCAAATAATGGGTTTGGAAAGGTCTACTGCTATCCGAAAGACATTTCGTGATATAAGTTATAATACCCTCTGGGAGAGTATAAAGAAGGATGTGTGTACTTTGACATTAGGGATGTACGCAAAATGGGCATTCATGATTGGTCAAGCTAAATAGAAAATTTTGAGCGATCGGCCTCAAATTGATTGAAAACTAAAATGTGCTTTAACTATCCAATAAAATATAAACCAATGCACACCAAAGCGTAGCCTCAGTCCTGGCTAGGCTTAATAATTCTAACTAGAACCATTTATTTAACATTTGAATAAAGTAGAGCAGTGTACATTTGTAGGCTATATGCCTGACTAGGTGTTAAATTGGTGGCTTCTTACACTTAACTTTAATATGCAATTGCTGTCAAATGTGAAATATTTGGTTTTTCGACGTTCTTGAAATTTTGTTGGCTTTGCTGCCTCGGCCGGGGCTGTGTATCCTTTTATGGTTGCCATTGGCAATTATTTTGAAACAAATTGACAATAAATGAAACACAACTTTTAGATTACTTTTGCACTGGCTTTCAACTTGTAGTTGGGCCCGTCATCCAGGCGCCAACCCATTTACATAGACAAAAACCCAGTGTCCGGCGGAGAGCAACAGCTGCGTCATAGAATCCCTAACATCTCAATATCATCGCCAGCCAGCATCGCGCCCTGATTGGATTTATACAATTTTGTCCTTTGTCATTAGGAGGCGGTGGCACAGCATTTTGGTCGCTTGGTCGTATGATTAACCTTTATTGCCAGGCGGATAATTAATTTGATTTACGCTTTATGGTTTTAAGTTAATTTGCAAAGTTTACTCTCAATATATATATGTTGGAGCCAGTTGTTAGACCAGGGTCTGCACTCACCTATTTGTCAGCGAGTCACGAGGCATCCGAAATCCGAAATCGTGAATCCGGAATTAAATTTACAGCGAATGCAGTAAGCGAAAACTTGATTAAATCTTAACACCACATAGATATTGTGTTACAGATGTCGAATGCCACACGTGCTCGTTCTTGCCACCTGTGTTTGTGGCATGTGTGTGTGTGTGTGTGTGTGTGTGTGTGTGTGTGTGTGTGTGTGTGTGTGTGGTGTGTGGGTGTATGTGGGTGCATTTGTTTGCGTGTGCGTCACTGCAATCGACTCGCTTATGCAACCACACCAACCAGCACCAGAGTCACGTGCGGCCAGCTGCGCTATCAGTTCATCCTGCAACAGGCAAGCATTCTCTGCAACGTGTGGATACAGCATTCTTTCCTCCTTTCCAATATCAGCTATCTACAAGTGCAAATACTCCATTTATCCATAACGTATATACCCTGGCTGTGTTGTTGACCGCCGCCCTATTGTCGACTTAATGCATAAACTTGAATGCTCAGCTTTTAACGGACTAGCCCATAGTCATGGCTGCTCGGCTCAGACTTTTGACTGACTTTTAACACCCGCAACCAAAACGTCTTACTCTGAGTTCAAGTTCCATGACATAACAGTGGTTATCGGTCCCTGGTTATTAGATTAGACGTTGACTAAATGTTTGACACAGGGCTGCAAGCCCAAGCAAAATTGCAGATGGTTTGGTTCACGGCTCGAACCAATTTCCCGCCTCAAATTTGGGTTCATGAACCTGGTTTGCCACAATCATGAACACAGATCTTAATATCTTTACGAAGCAATTTAATTTTTCGGTTCGAATTTCAGATTTCAATATTTTCCATTTTTGGATTAATTGAAATGTTTTTAAAATCGTTATAATTCCCTTAAATTTTGTAAATTTTATTCTGTGTTTAGTTTTGAAAGATCCGGATCACAGTAAAAAACAAATGTTGATAGAGTTCCAGGTGCGAAACGGCTCTATTCAAACCAATTTGCAGCCTCGATTTGAACTAATCCTGCCATTGTCAGGATTTTCAGATGAACCAGTTGCCCCATGCAATTGAAATTGCAGCTTTACCGATATTGACCTTAGACAGCAATATAGGGTATATGATAGTCGCTCATAGCCATTTTTACTAAACGTCTGCTATTTTATGGAACATACTTACGGGCGTAGCAAAAAAGTTCTTGGACAATGACTGCTCAAACTTTCTGCAAAAGTTGCTGCAGTTCCCGCCTATTTGTTTGTCTGTGTGCGAGTCTGTGTGTGTGTGTGTGTGTGTGTGTTTGTGTAGCCATACGTCAATTTAGGTAATATTGTCGACGTTTATGATGAATTTATATGCTGCGGTTTTGTTTCAGCCAGCCAGAGGCAAACAAAGCCATTAAAAAGCCAGAAAAAAAAAACAAAGTTACAGCGTTTTATGTTCATAAAAGCAACAATAACAACAACAGCAGCAGACGTTGCTTAAACTCAATTTGTACTAAAATACGCACACAGACACCGAGAGAGACAGAGCGAGAATGAGAGAGAGAGAGAGAGAGAGAGAGAGAGGCAACTTTTGACAGCGCATTGGCACTTGAACTTGGCGCTCAAATCACTAGAGAGAAAGCCAACATTCAATTTGTTTTTCTTTTTTCTTTTATGTTCTGTGAGCTAAGAAATATCTTTTATTATAGCGAAGTAGATCATCTTTATATATAAAATAATTTATATGTAGTACTTGTACTTAATATGTTGTCTTTTATAATTCCCAAATGAAAATTGACTTTGCAGAAAGTTGTGGGCAGCATATAATGTGGTTGTGATAAGGAATAAAAACTAGCCAACATTAATGTATTAGCTGTATAGATTTATTGCGAAATCAATTAGAATGTCTTGACACACGGGCCAAGTTTGTTTCATCATCAATTGAGTCACGTCTTAATAAGGCACTTAAGAGACATTGATCGGCTGATTGATTGGCTTATTAGCCGGACCACAAATCAGACCGAGACCTACCTCAATTTCTGTTTATACAATTTATTTGACTAGCTCAAACAGTGTATAAAGTGAGGGAAATACGCTGTTTAGTTCAGAGTAAAATCATTTTGCATCATCCGAGATTGACGGACTATCAAATACCTTAAGCCCATACATATACAGAATAAAGAACAGTTTTCTTCTTTTTATAAACATTTAAAAGTTAATAATAATATAGTATGTATTCCTCAAATAAAGGTATATGTACCATATTCAAAGTTGAGGTCAGCTTGAACTTCACTAAGATCTTTGACAATAAGTTTGAAGTCGATCGGTTGTTAAACAAACAAGTTTTTGTGATTTTCGACAGTTGAGGATGGAAGTTGTAAAATTCATAAATTGGAAATAAGTTTAACGGACGGTAAGCAAATTTTTCACTGATGTAGGTGGAAATCGCAAACTCGCTGAAACGCGTATTTATTCATTTTTCTTTGAAAATAAATAAATAATTAAACCTTTTAATGTTACTCACAACGAGGTACAAGCACTTAGAGTGAGCAGGTTCAACTCTGGATTTGCAAGGTCTTGTGCTCAGTCCGCAGCTATAACCACTTGAGAATTATTAGCAATGAAGAGGCGAAAAAGTAACTATAGTAAATATAACTGTTGATCACAAGTCAGAAAGTCAGTCAGTCGGGACCAAGAGTATTATATTTGTATATAGATAGAAGTCTCCTGGCATATACATATGTCGACAAAAAAAGAATAGTTACAAAGTATCAAAATTTTTGTGCTTGCCTCACAAACACACACACACACACGCACATGTACCCGAGACATACGTGCACACATTGTCGCGCATATGCAGGGTAATATGTCAGATTTGTGTATCATTTGTTTGTCTGCATATTTGTCGTCTGATTGTTGATGCCACAATGCGTTTGGTTTTATTTTCTGATTGTTCGTTGTTGTTGCTTTTCATTTTGGCCTTTTTGCAGTTTGCCTCTTGGCGAATGTCTAAAGCATTATGCGTTTAAACGTTTTCACACCCACACACGGACACAAACACAGCAATTAATTTTCCCTGTCAGTGACGCGTTTTTCTTTTCTTTACTCTTCGTTTTGTTTGCAAATTTGTCTAATACTCTTCTCGATCATTAAACCATTAGCAGGTCAGTTAACATGCATATAAAACTTTATACTTTAAGTCTTGGGCTTTGGCATTTAAACAAAATTGTCCTGAAATTCTCGATATAGATATAGGCTCCAATTAAACGTTTGACATTATGGCCATTAGGTGCCCCAATGTATATGATTAGTAAGAGCATTGTGGCGCCTCCTGGCTGAAGGATGTGCTGCTCTCATGTTAATGTGACACTTAAATGGCAGCGTTGAAATGAAATTCGACTCCAAGGCCTCCACATCAGGCATTCGGCACCTATTTAATCACTCGCGCATATGGGTCGTATGAGCAATATAATGCACAGCCCGCCCTTAGCTGGGCTCTGGCATTGTACAGTCCGCGTCATTGTCTTGTTGTCTTGGATAGCATCTACAGCTCAAGCTACGGCTCCAGCGTGAGCTTCAGCTCGGAGTGCAGCTTCAGTTTGGGTTCGGGCGCTCATCTCATTAATGTGCGCCGTGTGCGATTCAAATTAGGCACGCAAAGCGCTGCCATTAAAAACGGCGACAAAAAAGGCGGCAAACAAAACAAAATAAAACAAAAAAGAAGTAGAAAAAAGAAAAAAAAAACAGTACAAAACAGAGAAGCGGAGCACAGAGCACAGCGTTGGGGACAAGAGAAAGGAAACTGAAAACGAATCTGTCGCATAATTACAAAAAATGTGTCAGACACGGCCGTGTGAGCAGCTCGGCTTTTATGTGGAAAAGTCTAGACAAGCGCTTGCCGGCCAAAATCATGAGCAGCAGGCTCGACTGCCATCCTACCCAAAAACCCAAGGACTCAACACCCACGCCCCCCCCCCCCCCCCCCCCTCCCCAACCATATGTCAATGTGACGATTCCGCCCAGCCACACTTTGCTCATATGCATGTGTGTGAGAAGCTTGAAAGCAAATGCCGACTGCCTGCAATTGTTGATGCTCTTGTACAAAATCAATATTTATCATTGTCATACCGGTCCAGTAGGAGGCAGCAGTGGCACCTCCAAGCGTGTGGCATGGAGCATCGGCTTTGGGCCACATCAATGCTTGACTATTGCAGGCAGACGTTCCCATTTTATTTGTTCTACGCACAAGGCGCGTAATTGCCAGTGGAGTTCCCAAGGCAAATCCTCAATTCTTAGCAAGATCAAAGCAAATGTTTTACATACTTGATGCCACTGCGACGATGGGGATCGACAATAGTATACCCTGCATGGAACTGTTTTGAATGTGAACCTTTACTTTTTTTAGAAAGTAACTAAATGACAAATATGCCAAAACAAATAAACTATAATAGAAGAAATAACCCGGATTTGAACCGGCGATTTCCCGCTTGTAGGTCCGACGTTCCTGAATGGAATACAAACAATTAATACTGAGCCGGCGATTACCCGTTTAAACGTCCGGAAGTAGTAAAAATTGAATACTAATCTTCCTATACCAATTAATTTATATAAACACCCATTTATTTAGGAAATCTTGGCATAAAGGGTACTCAAACGCAATTTTTGTAATCAAACACCTGAAAACATTTCATTAGTTTCAATTTTAAGTAAATATTGTATACATGAGAACGTTTCAAGAGGCATATATACATATCTAGAATTCAAGCCTTGAATCTTCACGTAACTTATAAATAAGAACAATATTAATTGTGCATAACAAATGTTTTACATTGCCCTTCATTCATCAAATGATATAAGAGACAGGGGTCAGTATAAATATACTAGCAGAGCACCCCGACATATTTTTATAACTAAATATATATATATATATAATTTATATATATATGTTTGCATAATTGTTCTTACCCATAATTTGAATGCAGTTGCACGAGTATTATCAGTAGGAGGCAGATAAACTTTTATAAATAGGCTTAGTAAACGAATAAAAGTAGTAGTAGAAAAATATAATCAGACAGAAAGAGAGGGAGAGAGAGAGAGAGAGGGAGAAAGAGAGAGAAAGTAGAGAGAAGTAGTGAGAAAGATAAGGAGCGCGATTTGGTGCATAGGGAAATTAGATTATGTGTATAAGCATTGATAATATAACACTTAAATTCAAAACATGAAAGCCTGTAAGTCCTACTTGAATTCATGAGAATCGCATAGTAAGGCCCTATAAATCAATTTTTCACCCAGGTATTCAACAATTTTTTTTTTTAATTTTTTCAAATGGATTTTTAAATCTGATCTATATTTCCGAGTGGATTTAGATAAGTTATTTACTATAAAAATTCAGTTGATTAACAATCTAAAAGACAGTCCAGGCAAACAGATATGTAGCCTATCTAAGATCTGGATGCAATAATAAAATAACGATGTCAGGTTATAAAATAATATAAGGAATCCGTGGATACCTTGTGGCTGGACACAGGAAACCTCTAGCATACTTGCAAATATATTCCAGCTACTTTCTATTGCCTACTTTTCAACACAAATAAAAAAAAACAAACAAAACAACAAGAAACAATAACAACAAGTTGACCAAAAAAGTCACTTGGCCATTTAGTTTTTGTTGCTGGAAAGGCGCATTGATTTAAATTGGCCATTTCATTGCTTATTTGCCAGAGCTGCTCAAGATGCTCAGATACTGAGATACTCAAGTGATTGTCTGTTTGACCCTCGTCGTTTATTTTGTTCGTTGTTCGTTTTTGGTTGTTGGCGTTGCGTTTGCTGTTTCTTTAATTTTTTTTTATCCATTCATTTATTTGGCTATATCTGACTTTGTCTGGTTTTTACTAGTATTTATCCCATTGCTAGGCTGCTGTTTTGCAATACATTTATTTGACGGTCTGTCATTTTCTCTGGCTCTCCCACTTTAATGTGCCCAAGTGGATTTGTCGCAGATTTAAAACATTTGACGAGGTGTTTCGCTTGTCCAGACTGGTTTTCAAAGCCATCAAATGTCTATGGTCGTTTTCGAAAAGAACATTTATTTATTTACTGTTAGCATAAATGGTGCTTCGTCTCGCAGTTGAATACAATTCCAGGAATTAAATATCTGCTGTTTACTTTAAAAATGCGCACATAAATGTCTGAATGTAGAATTGCAATTCTTTATGTACCATAAACCGGATTTATGGGATAATATACCATAATATAACAAGTAAGAGGTTCTAGTCGGTGGCTCCCGACTAGGGGATACCCTGAAGCCTCTTCTTTCAACACCTAATGCAGATATATATACTATTCTAGGAGCTACATGTCAAGTTTGGTGACTCTAGCTCTTATTATTTACCAAAATTGCTCAAAAAACAGGATTTCGATATCGATTTTTATCGATTGCTTGGAAACGGAGTAAGTTATCGATTATCGGAAACAAACTCGATCTACGTAGGCACTAGGAGCACCTACATCTAAAATTTCAGTCTCTAGCTCTTATAGGTTCTGAGATCCTTGCGTTCATACATACGGACGGACGGAGGGACGAACGGACGGACAGACAGACGGATATGGCTAGACTCTGCTATTGATGCTGGTCAAGAATATATATACTTTATGGGGTCGGAGATGCTTCCTTCTGCCTGTTACATACATTTGCATTTTGCACAAAAACATTATACCCCTTTTACCCATTTTTAATGGGTTCAGGGTATAAAAATATATATACATAAACTGAACTTATTCTAATTTGGTTCAAGCTAAGAGATTTTTTTATCTAAAATTTAACTGTTTTATAGGAACAACATATATGCAACCTATATGAATATTTACAAATACAACTTATTCTACTGTTAAGTCTAGCATAAAATTTTAAAAAGATAGTGTAATTATATAAACCGATCCGAGAGTTCGATTGGTCGATAATCTTTAAGATTTGATTTGAATGTATCGAACCGAGAGCTTGTTAGATTATGGTATTTTATGTAGCCTGCTTTTGGGATCAATTTAAGTATGCCCTTAATGCGCATTTGATAATTTGTATTACGCTTCAGCTGCGCACTCGCATGAAAAGATGCAATTACATTGATGTGTGGATGCATGTCTGGATGCTGTCCGTTAAATAATTGAAGCTTTTCAATCTCATTTAATTAAAAACCCATCAGCCAAACGAACACCACACAAAAGCTGCTCAAACATAGATGGAGCGAAGCAAATTTTTATTAGGCAGACCGACGAGCGGCTTAGTTCAAATTAATACGATGACTAAAACGAATGGAGTCGACTTAAATATACCCGCACTAACTTTTTGACTACCAGGCCAATATTTTCTTCTTTTCTAGAATGCATACTAAGCTGAAGAAAGTGGTTGTTATAGATTTTAATTGAAATAAGCTGTAATTAATCAAATTTTCAATACATTCAACGCCTTGAAGCTCAAATGAGCTGAGTTGTTTAACTTATCTTTAAAAGCTTTGTTGTCTTTCTTTTATATAGAATACTCAAGAACTCATTAGATATACATATAACACGGTTTATTCCACTTCTTGGGAAATTGCAATCAACTTCGTTATCAAAGCGCTTTAGTTTGTCTTAAGGAAGTCGCAATGTTTTAATTCCTATTGCAGGCATATATACCCAGTCAATTTATATTTAGAATGGGTAGAATAATACTCGAAGCACCAAGCTCCACGCAGCTCCTTTCTATTGTCTTGGTTATGCCCATGCCTGAACCAGTTATCGATAAAGTCCGGTGAATCGAAATGAATTGAGCTCCCCCTAAAAATGGAGGGGGGGCTAGCTTGTGTGTCTGTGTGTGTCAAGTCTGTGTCTACCCACTGAGCCTGAAACCTACTTATCCAGTCCAGCAGACTGCTTGGCAACTTATTTGGTACCATTTTGATGCTGGAAAAATCTGCGTGCCAGCCGACGACTAGTTAATACAAAGTATGTTTAATTGTTGGTCTATAAAAATTTAACTAGCTGCTAATGGCAGTCCCAAGTGCAAAATATAGTAAAACAAAAAATGCAATAAGAGCGCTCTAGTCGGGTGTGACCGACTAGCAGATACCCTGAAGCCAGCGCCAAGCTGCCGTTACAAGGATTCCAGCTTTCTTTAATTAATACATGCACACAAAGCATTATTGGCAGATGAAGTACTTCTTCCTCCCTTTGCCTCACACTAAATATATGGGACATGGAGTTAGTCCGATCTCGTTGAAACCTTAAGAATGATTTTTTTTTTAAATTCAGGGAGATATCAAATATTGATGTATCCAGCTATGTTCGGAGATCATGTCTCATGCTTCTTTGGGTAATGTATTTTCCCAGCTTTATGCATCGCTTTGATCAGAAATGCTTTATTTAGCCGGTTTCGTACATTTTCCCAAAAACACAATACCCTGTTTACCCATTACCAATGGGTAAAGAGTATAAAAAGTTCAAGCCACCTACATATATGCCTATGAGGGTCGGATGAAAAGTTTTGCAACCTTAGTCAAAACAAAATGGCGTCAGCAAGTCAACTTTTTGCTCCTATTAAAAAAGGTTGAACTATGTTTTTTTTTTTTGATACGGACTATATGAACAATTAGAATTTTTAAATAAAATTGTCTTTTTGAGAAAGCTAAAAAAAGAAAGCTATTTGATGAACTTCTTTCATCATACTCTATTAATGGACAAGAACTTACTCGTAAATCGTAATGATAGAAGTAATTTTCGATTCTAAGTTATTATTCCTTTAGCATATCAACTATATTATGCCTCAGGCCTTCTTTGGTTTTGTTAGGCGCCATTCTACAAAAAAACATATATGGCATGTTCTTAGCTGAATAAAAACCAAAAATTGTTTGCTATCATTGCAAATTTATATTATATTTAAAACACATCATATTAACTTTTATTACTTTAGACCTCCCTAAGTACTTGTTATATATGCCTAAATTTTCTCATAGGCCTGTAAAGTAGAATTTGTTTATAGATGGCATTTAATTATAATAAGTAATCCTAATCCTCGCGGTCAAATTGGCTACTTCGGAGTTTAAGCCAAACTTTTTCTTGTTTCAATTTTAACAACTTTTAATTTGACCCTCGCGCACACTTAAATGTAGGTACAAAAGTGTGTACAGTATGTATGCTCGCCTGTATATTTCTTTTGTCATTATGCCATAATTAGCATTGGGGAGGTAGTAAAGCCTAGAAGAGGTCCAGAGAATTATCTCGATTTGTTGACGGCAAATGAATGTAATTAAAAACGCCAAAAAGGCATGCAGAACACTTGGCCCATTCGAGCCGGACCCCAATTACTTGCATATACCCTATCAACAAAATAAAAAGGGTATAAACATTTCAAGGCAGGGCTCAGCAGAGCAGCTGGAATTATCTGACCTAAATGAGTTCAATATGTGACGGAATAAATATGAGAATATAAAAATTTGCCTAAGAATTTGAAAACAATTTCTTGAGAGAGTAAAAATAATCTTTTGAATTTGAATACATTTTCTTGAGAGAACAAAAATAAATCAATGAATATGAAAAAAATTTCTTGAGAATAAAACTGAAAAAAATGTTGAAAAATTTTCAAGTAATGTCTGAGAATTAAATATTTATCCCACAGCAACTTAATGAAAATTAGATTTAAGGTAAAAGGTACTTTTCAAAATATAATCTATCTGATTAAAAACAAGAATGCAAAACCCCAATTGATTGTTTACCGAAAACGAAATTCACGACCAAGCCCGCAGACATGCGTTGTACTAGCAGCCTTGCCTAAGAAACAGGGTATGTTGAGCACTTGTCATTGCCACTCCCTTGGACCTTTACTGCATGCACAGTAATGGAAATGCCCGTGCTATTGTACGAAGCTAAGTCGTTTAGCGTGTGTGAAGGTCATGGACTGGCAGCCGGGCATCATCTGGATGGACTAAAGTCCTGGCTGCGTGCTTAAGTTGTCAATTAGAGTCCTAGAAAGTTTTATTTTCAGGCGACGCACACACACACACACACACACAGCTAAGGCTAGGGGCGCGGGATTAGACAGACCTGCCAGCACACACACACACACACACACACACACACACACACACACACACACACACACACACACACACACACACACACACACATTTTTATGCAATTAAAGCTAGGCAGCGAGCGTCACGTCCGTCAATGTCGTCTGACAATGGGGCTTTGCTGAGCGCCTGTCTGCTCCGAAAAATCCGAGCAGCTACGACAACATACGTACATAAACATGTGTCAGTGTGTGCGTGTGTGTCCGTAACGATATCACTATCAGCATATCAGTGCCACACGCCTGCTAAGGTCCCTTATAGGTGCTCAATGTGGGCAGCTGGCGGTCAGAAGCGTGTCGCATAATTGATTTGCATAATTTGCAGACGTGCCGGACACATGACTGTGGACCCACAGCCAGAGCAGACTTGGAATCTCAGCGGGTTGCCAGCAACAGGCAACAGGCAACTGGCTGACCACCTTTGGCTAAGCGGCCAGCTGATCAAAAGAATAGTACACCGATTCAAATCCGCCGGAAGGGATTGGGGTGCAGAAATCGCGCAGCTGCGACCCTGTCAACTGTGCGTCTGGCAATGCCTCGGAACACACGCTGAGCGCTTTTGGCTAATGAAGTACATAAATAAATTTACAACAATTACCACGCCTCTACGACCACTCCCCTTCTACACATGGCAAATATTTACAATAGTGTGTGTGGGTTGTCCTGTGATAAGAATTTGCAGCAAATGTGACTGACAAATAGAGACTAAGACCGAAACAGTGATGAATATACACTGAAAAAAAAAATTGTTGAATTTGACTGAACTATTTTGACTCTTCATCAAATAACATAACAATATCAAGAACACGTAAAATATTTCTCACATTTTCCATTTAAAATTCACAATTGAATTCTTTTTTCGCACAGCATTTTTTACAGTGTACAAACTTTTGTGTGTATTAAACTGTGGAGCGTGTCGGCGGCTGCCCTAAGCTTATATGTTTAAGCAAGTCTGTGTGTATGGGTGTGTCTACTTAAGCCTAATAAACATGTGCATATTTTGAGCCAATCAGCAAAACTTGGCAAATCTTTTACACTTTGCCACCCATATAACGCATAACAGGCCAAATTACGATGACATTAATATAATTTCAGTTTCACACACTCATACACACACACACACACACACACACTCAATTATCAAGCCAAAGTCTAAGGACAAACGAGAAACGGGCACAGTACCCTTTCAAGATTCTTTATGAGGGGTAGAGACACCTGTAGCACGTCATCGAGGCCAGGCAACATACAATTTTTTGTCTGATTATAAAATTACTCAGAGTTTGCCAAATCGAGGTTTGTTTCCTTAGCTGACTTTTAACAAGCATGGGTTATACTTTCTTATAAAAAGGAGGAAATGAGATTTTAAAAATTAACTTATTACACAATGATATGTGTTTATATGTGTGTGTATGCATGCATGTGTGTATGTTATTTGCATGTATTTTATATTTTACAAAGCGCAATTTACACGTAACGTACATTTGACCATTGCCCTTCTACTCGATTCTCATAAATTCAAGTAAGGCTCGCAGGTTTTAATGCCTCAGTTGTAACTGTTCTATTAAAAAGTTGTTGCATCATTATTATTATTTTTTGGTAAGTTCGTATGTGTATATATGCATGTACCTATGTATGCGTTTGTCCATTTATGTCTAGATTTGTATGTATGTATGCAAACATGTAAGCGCGTATGTATGCATGTAAGTATGTATGTATGCATATATGTATGCATATGTTTATTTGTATTCTTCAAAATCTAAAATATGTTTGAACGAACTGTGGCTAGAAATTGAGAAAAGCAAAGCTTTCCGAAAATTTGAAATTTTCCCAAACACACACCAAGGGCGAAAACTTAGTATAAACGGCAAAAAGCTTTTCACAACGGCAGCTTTTTGGTCAAAAAAGCGGCTTTAAGAACCAAAAGCAAAAGCTCTAACTTGCCACAAAGCTGTCAAAAAGCTTCTACGTTGATGAAGCATGCAAAGTTCGCCAATAGGCAAAGCTTTCGTGCGACATTGTGTTACTGAAAGCCTCAAAGCTCAGCTTCACTTAACTTAATCAAACTAAATTAAATATACTAAGTATATCCAATTTAGAAAACTTAGTTCTTGTACAAAAATATTGCATGTTGCTCTCTGCTGGTTATACACAAATTTATTCAGAATAAGATAGTTTTTTTAAATAGTATTAACTACTTCGGACATCAATGCATCCACACAAGACTATGTCAAGGGAAACATCTGAATATTACACAAATTGTAGAATCCCAAAGTTAAAGAAGTAAGAGGTTCTAGTCGGGAGCTCCCGACTAGGGGATACCCTGAACCCTCATATTCCAACTCCAAATGCAGCTCGCGCTAATAGATAGAGAGTAGCGGGGAGGTGGCGATAGGTATAAAATGAAAGACACTTGATATATATATACTATTCTAGACGCAACATGTCAAATTTGGTGACTCTAGCTCTTATTATTTACCAAAATTGCTTAAAAAACGGGATTTCGATATACATTTTTATCGATTACTTGGAAACGGGGCAAGTTATCGATTATCGGAAACAAACTCGATCTGCGCAGGCACTAGGAGCACCTACATCTAAAATTTCAATGTCCCTAGCTCTTATAGGTTCTGAGATCCTTGCGTCCTTGCAGACGGACATGGCTAGATCGACTCGGCTATTGATGCTGATCAAGAATATATATACTTTATGGGGTCGGAGTTACTTCCTTCTGCCTGTTGCATACATTTGCATTTTGCACAAATACAATATACCCCTTTTACCCATTTTCAATGGGTTCAGGGTATAAAAATGTACCAAATGAATTTGCAAAAGGAGCCCACAGATTAAAATAAAAACTTGTTTTGCCCGGCAGTAATAAGACAAACTACTTGTTAGTTTTTTCAAATATGTATGTATTTGCTCGCAAACATATATACATATATATAATTAATTAGTTTTTTGCTAATTGGTTTACTTATCGATAATATTTCTCGTAAATACTGCAATAGCATTAAACAAAAAAGTTTCACTAAACTTAAAACAAGTTACGGAAATATATTTTGCAAAAGTTTCGTATGTTAAATTACAAAAAAAAAAAAAAATACAAAAAAAAAAAGAACAAAAAAACCTAATAGTTATTAATGCCTAAACCTATTTAGTAGATACTCGTAGTTTATCAATTTTGTTGTTCCACAAGAAATATATATATATATATACGCGTATTTATTATGTTTCTCATGATGTGTGTTTTTGTTGTTGTTGTTTTTTTTGGAAATAGCAGTTCGGTATACATGGTACATTTATAAGAACTAAAGACAAACCTAAAAAAGTAACAATAATAAAATATATGTATATAGATATATGCAGGTTTTATCAATATTTGCATGTGGTTGTATGTACGCGTTAAACAACCCAAATCAACAAAATAAGAGGGTATGTTTTTCTTCTGCTTTTTTTGGTACTGTAATTCTATTCTCAGCCCTTGAGAAGGTTCGAATCCGTTCTCCAGTTTCGAGAATCTTACGCCGACTTCTTCTTCTTCTTCTTAAACTTATTTTTAAGTAGTCCAGGTAGCAGCGATGCGCACGCACATAGTGTTAACACGCCCATAGAGGTCCAGGAGAAGGCTTCACTTGAACTGCTCATCTTCTGGAGGGTTTTACCCGCCTGTATGGCAATCACCGATGGCGGAGCGACTCCACAGAATGTGCCCAGTGCAAATATGTGCAGGGGTACGCCAATGACCGGCGAAGCCAAATTGATGAACCAATTGGGCAGGATCGGCGTCATGCGCAGGAATAGCATATAGTTGAAGAGACTGTCACGATATTCCTCCACATGTCTGGACCATTCGCTGGTTTTCTTTGGCCAAAAGTGTCGGATGAGGCGGCGTCCAACCAAATTGGAGAGCGTATAGCAGAGTGTGGCGCCCAGCGCCGAGCAGAAGCAAATTAGGAACAATGCAATTGGGAATTTGTATAAGAATCCAAGTAAGATCGACAGGAATAACGAACCAGGAATGGCAAATGTTTGTAGGCTATATAAAACACGTTCAGTTAAGGCAACCAATTTTCGCAAGATAAATGAATGATAAGTCAATGAATGAATGAACGAATGAATACATATTTTCTAGTTGTACATACATATCGCCTAGGGTCTAGATAAATGGGTCTAAAAACAGATCATCTGATAAATTGCCAACTGGCTGGGTTGAATCGTCGACTATTAATAGTCAAGTAAAACACACGTTGACAATGGCAATCGCAATCGCTCGATTTCGACCCGAATTCAAGACGTGCCAGCCAAGAAAATGAACGATAACAGAAAATGGCAAATGAAACGTTTTGTCATCGGCCCTCGGGCCCCGGTGTCAAGAACCCAACAAACCTTGAAAACAGAGAATCGGTTAAATGAATTTAACGCCACAAAAAAAAAACAAATTTTGAATATTGCAAGTATTTATCTGGCTTTGGCACATTTTCTACACATTAAATGGGTTTTACCGAAATCGATTGAAAATAAGTTTGGAATCGATCTATTGAACAACTCAGAAAGTTCTATGAAACCCTACGGAAGAAATTTAAAAAAAAAACCCCTTGTTTTTGGAAATGAAATCTTTGTAAAGAAATATTTCAATAGAAGTAAAGCTTAATTAACAAAATAAGCTCAATACATAGAAATATTAAACAGATTCCGTCTTGAAAGAGAACATGCATGTACTTTTGCCAGCTTGAATGAATAATATAATATAAATATTTACACATATATTATATTACAAGAGCCAAGCAAATTTTTATCGTTCTTCCGTCCGTAATATAAACACATGCGCGCACATTCATAAGTGGCGAATGTTTAACGAATTCAGCAGAAAAAATGCTTTGTTATTAATAAATAAATATATTATTAACAAAACCAGCTTACATTCAATCTCTATGTGAAATCGGAATTGCGTCGCCAGCTGCTTTGGCTAATTGTAAATGATTAAACAGAAAAAAAATATGTAAGCACGCATGCATACAAATACAAATACACGTGTGTATTTACATACATACATATACGTGTATATATGTATTTTTGGTTTTTAAATGAGCAAAACAATGAAAAAAAAAGAGTGACCAGTTCTCAGCTGTTTTGTGTATAAGACGCAAGCTCACACACATACATAGCCACCTGCACACGCTGTTGTATGTGTGTGGTTGTGCTTCTTCTCATACACTTGCAGAGAGTATTATAATCTAGGCACGCAATGTGTAACGCATAGAATGGGATATCTCCGAATATAGCATGTATGTTTTCTTGATCAGTATCGACAGCCAATAAACTTGCCAGCGTTCTGTATTTTGATTTAAACCAATCTTGGCATTTACAAGCTTCTCAGTGCATTCAACACATGAGCAAAATCAAATCAACATCGCACATAGGCCGCAAGAAAATTTCTTGTGTGATCACTATTAAGCTTAGGGTATTTCGTCTGCGGCGTGCGCAGGCTAACCCTACTTTCTTGTATTTGTTTATAAACAAGCTGAAAGGCCGAGAACGCAAGGCAAAGTGTGTGATAGGAAGAGAGCTTCCATGTATGCGTCAGCATGCGTGTCTCTCTTTCTCTCTGTCTTTCACACGCTTCTGCAGAGAGAGTGCAAAGTGCACTTGCTCAATAGCAGCAGCGTCGATCAGCTGATCAAGCTCAGACATGCTCGCATTTGATGTATCGTGTCTTGCCGTTCTTTTTTTTTGTTTCTTCTTTATATTGTGTGTTTTCTGCTTCCTACTTGCAACCGAATCGGCGACGTCGTCTCCAATGCTAATTATGCGTGGCCGTGCATAATATTATTGTTATTTACGAGGGTGTAGACGCGCGCGTGTTGTGCGTGTGTGTGAGTGTGTGCGATAACTTCTGTTGACCATGAATGTGACTGTCGTTGTCGCACACTATTTGGTCTAAACTGACCATTTGCAGCTATTTGAAATGGGGTCAAGGTTATAAGTACGCTGTGAACGTGGGCAAACGTGATGCGCAACGCCGTTATCTAGTCCGGCAGCTCTATGTATGCATGTATGTGTATGGGTGCGGGTATGTGTGTGATAAGATCAGTTTCGTTATGGCTTTCTTGGCTGATGGTAAAAGGATACAATACGTAAGCGACAACAACGCCGAACATCACTTCAAAATAATACATGTCCTTGTAGCGATCCAGGACCTTTGCGAGCATCTTAGCATCTTGTATATCACGTGGTATTTTCAAATGTTGCTTCTCAGAGCTGTAAAAGACAAACAAACGAGCAAAAAAATTAACAAACACACACACACACAAAAGCGTTACTTACGACTGTAATAAATGCACAAGCTTATTCGAATCTGTCTGTGTGTGTGTGTGTGTGTGTGTGTGTGTGTGTGTGTGTGTGTGTGTGTGTGTGTGTGTGTGTGAGTGTTTGTGTGTGTGTGTAAAGTGGCGTGACTTTTGGCGAACGCAAGCTCCCGTACAAAGCTCGTCACACTGTCAGAGGAAAATGACACAAGCACAGGTGACAAGCGGATCCGAGCCGCGAGCCGCGAATGCCCGACTAGCAGATAGCCTAGCTGCATCTATAGTTATTAATTGCCATAACATACCCTGCTTCTTTTCTCAGGCTCACGCTAATGAAAATAGTTTTTGTTTGTTTCTGCAAAATTTGTGCTAATTGAGCGATTGTTATACAAATTTACTGTATACAAATATGTGCTATAAATGTACGCATGTACGAAGTATCATGAATAGAGCTTTAAAGCTTTAGATTCTTTATACTTATCCGTACGGAAGGGTAAAGCGAAGCTGCCTTGAGTATCTATAAAATGAAATTTTCCGTCCAAGACAAAAGTAACTTAGGACCAAAAATATCTATAAAACGCATAGGAATTCAGAAAAAGCGGAAACGAAGAATATCTCATTAAAAAATCTAGTTTTTGTTGAACAAAAACAAATATTCCTGAAGCAAAATACGACTTTTCCAATGAAAGAAATTAGAAAAACTGAATGAAAGCACAAAATAACTGTAATAGATCTTAAGCCAATATTTTTGTCAACCCAACAGAAAAAAATTTAAAGGGAGTTTGTAAAACTATGAATAATAATAATATTCTCTGACATATCTTTAAAAGGAATATATGCTTAGCAGGTGTTCGCTCTGAAGAGCTTTCACTGTACGTAAATGTGTGCATAAATACGCCCCTCTTAAAGCGCGCTGATTGATTACAGGGTATTTGATACGTTTGTTAAATGAACTTTGAAGCTGATCAACACTTACGCATTCAATTCGGGAAATATTGCATAGACATAGAACATGGTCATCAAACTGGCAACGAATATCGCAACGACAATGACTAGAGATTTCTTGGTGGCTTTTCGCTCGTCCGCAGACATGGCCTCTTTTTGTGGCGTTACTGGCGGTGGCTGCTGCTGCTGCTGCAGTTGTGGTTGTTGTTGTTGTTGTTGCTCTTCCAGCTGCGGTTCTTCCTCCTGCTGCGGCTGCTGCGGCGGCGGCTGCTGCGATTGCAGTTGTTTCGGTGGTTTATGCTTGCCATTTGCGGAGCTCCGCGCACGCATGTTTAGCATCTTATCAGCAATTTCTGCGCACAAACAAACGGGTCATCAGCAAGAGAGACAGAGAGAGAGAGTAAGAGATTGGGAGAGAGAGGGAGAGGGGGTGGGCTTAGGTGGTTTGCCACTTACCACTGGTGCGGCTGCTATCGCTGATAAGTGGAACGCTGCTGGTGCCGTAGCCGCTGCTACTGCTACTGCTACTGCTGTTGCTGCTGCTGGTGCTGCTGCTGGCAGCGCTGTTCTCCGTTCTGCAAGACATCGCGTTAAAAGCGCTGGCGATGCGGGCAAATTCTCGATTTGGATTAACGCAGCGCAGTTTCCGCGTTTGGCTTTGTTTGCGAGCTTTTCAGGGTGCTCCGCTTCTAAATGTATCAACTGTAATCGCTGCTATTGTTGTTGTTGTTGTTGTTGTTGCCGTACGTGTATGAGTATGCGTGTTTGCGCGCCAGCAATAGTCGCAACTATCTCTTCGTACACATACAATTTAATCGATAAAAACGGTGAACAAAAAATACATATGCTGTCCGCGACGCCAATTTGGTGACGATTTCAAACTATGAATTTAAGCTACATGTGTTTATGCGTCACATGTGTTATGCGCACAGTTAAATGCATTCGGGTTGCATCGTTTAAAAACTCATGTTTTTTTATTCTTACAAGTTATTTTTTTTATTAATTAAACGACGAGCTCGCTTGACTTTTTGTGTTTCGCGTAACACTCCGCTCGGTGTGACCAGAGACAACCAACAGACAAAATACAATGTGACTGCGTTTAGGTAGCAACTAAAAATACCAACATGTGCTGTGCGGCAAATGTTCTACACTGATAAAATACTGGAAAACAGGGTAATCCAAAACAGGGTGGCCAGCAAAAATAAATTAATGATTTAAAATATAATTTAAATAAAAATTTAGATTGACTTAATATAAATTAAATAGCTTTAGTTTAATAATACATGTTTATTAAGTGTATGTTCAAAACAATATTTTTAAAAAGCAAATGTTTGGGTTGACTTTAATCATGAGATACTGTTGTCTCAAGCACAATTATGTTTAGTAATATAAAGAGATTTAATTTATTCAATGATTTAAATATTATATATATATATAGTTTAAAAATGTAAATGTACGTATATTAAATTAGGCTGAATGTTTCTTCGTGAAATGTTTTTGGCTTAAGTACTTAAATACTGTATAAAATTATTGGTAAGAGAACCTGCTTCTTCCTTCCTCTTAAAAGCTTACGAAGTTAGGTTAGGTTTAATATGTGTGTGAAATATTTGAAAAGATTTTGAAAATTCTTATTAGAGCTCATAGGTCAGACGATTGGTGGCCGATTGCGAATCATTTCCATCGCTAAAATTCAAAAAGAAATCGTCGTTTGCGTCGCAGTTCACATGCGAAAAGTCCAAAGAATTCGAGTCGTTTATATAGGAATCGTCCTCATTTTCCAACATTGTGGATGTCAGTTGATTGTCGCCGTGTTCCAATTCCGTCCTTTGGTCGACAGCTGAATCTTGTGCTGGCTTCGTGTTTTGCGTTGGGAAGAGGTTCTTAAAGCTCAGGCCCATATCGAGATCAGAAAATTGCAGACGTGGCAACACTTCCACTTTCTCGACAATCGCGCGTTCCGGAAAATCCTCGGATCTGGGCAGACTTTCCGACTCCATCTCCGATGACTCCGAGCACGGTTCAATCATGTCAAATTCGGCATCGTTCATCATTTCGGCCCCATGAACTGGCGACGGCAGCGGTGCAAAATGCACCTGCTTGGTGGGGCTAGGTGTGCGTTCCGGCTCCTCCTGCTTACGGTTTACCACCAAGATGGAGCGCAAGGCTGGCGTCGCTGACACGTCCATGTCATGCTCTTTGGCCCGACGCTCCTCAGGATAGTGGCTGAGAAAATCCAATGCCGACTGCAGGACCAGCGGCGCCTTTTGGCCACGCATAGCTGCGGCTTTCCTGCCAACTTCGTTCACGGGCGTTTTAAGCTGTGTGCGTAAATGCGAGCGGGGTTAGCTGCAGGATAAACTTTGCCATTTAGCTTACCTCGGCAATTTGCTTGCTCAGCTGCACCAAGGAGACAATCTTCTTGTTGCGCTGCTGTGTGGCACGCTTTATCTTGATGCTCCTCTGGCGATCCATTTGCGCGAACTCCCGCTGAATGCTCGCATATTCCTCCTCCGCTTCCTGGACTAAACGCTGCCATTTACGAAAATCCCTGACTACAATCGAGCTTTGTTTTCACCATTGAGTACAATTGCACAGTTTGCATTCCACTCACCAATTGCACGATTCTCCATGGCCACCTTGCACTCCCGGTCGAACTTTTGCAGCTGCTCCATAGTTTGCAGCTTCGCCTCGGCCTCGTTCTGTTTGCATAGGCCGGCAAAACGCGTCATATTCTTAATCTTATCATCGTTGAGCAGGTTGCCCATTTCGAGCAGATGCTCGTAGGAGGCATCTAAAATGCTGGCAAATCTGTCGAACTGTTTGCGTTCCTCCTGCATCTGGCCGGCCGCTTGACGCACCAGCATCAGGTCGATGCGCAAATTTTGCATATCCTTCTGCAGCTCTGGAATTGTTTGAATCTGTTGTATAACTGTTAATTTCTTTGGTTTGCGGCTTAACGTACTTGTTCTGGCTTCGCCAAGTTCCACCTTCTCCTTGAGTGCATTCTCGAATTGGGCGAATAGCTTATGCAATTCTTTATTCGAGGCGCACAAGTTCGCAATGTAGCTGTACACACGCGGAAAACTCTCGATCGACATTTTATTTTGAGTTATCTATTCAGATTTACCTAGGCGCCAATTGAGTTTTTTTAGCCGCGGCATCAGCAACAGTATTGATATTGCATTTATCGATAGTCACGCATCGAACAATCGACGAATTAATCGGAATTTAATGCTGAAATACGTTTTTATGTTCACAAAGGAGAATCGCGAATCAGAAAGCAAGTTCAAAATGTATGCCCAATAAGATAACAATTACAATATTAAATATTATTATTAAATGAATAAAGATAATTTTAACAATAAGAACTTCATCTTCCGTTGTTCTTATTCACAGGCAGTCAATCAATCACGTAGACAATGCAAAGACTTTCATATTGTTATATCTACAAAACATTATGTTTTGTTTTGCTTATAAGTGAATTTATGCATAAAATAAAGCTGTGGCTTTAAAATGCCAAAGAGTGTCAGAATTCAAATAATTTTACGCTATACAAATACGGTACGCTATTGCGACCATAGTGCGACCATATCTCTTAAATATAAAAATACTTGCATACAAAATACGCAGTCAAAAAAAAGATACTAGTTGGCTAGTTTTAAAGGCTACTCAAAGAGAAAATGTATTTAAGCTATTAAGCTAGTTGTCAACGAAATGTTCATTAATTTTCAACAAATTTATTTATTCATTCAAGATACAACCAATGTTAATTGTTACATGTTACTGCAATTTGGGGGTATTGTCTTGTTGATAGCTGGTCACTCTGTTTGGCTGTTTGTTTTGATTTTGTTTTGAGCAGCTGACTTATTTTTGATCAGTTTCTACTGTGCACTCATTCTATTTGTTTTAATTATAAATAGAAAAAAGTATAAACTTTCATAATCAAATAAAAAATATACATTTCGTAACATATATAAGAAAGAAAAATATCAATTGGTACATGTAAGAATTGAAGGCGATTGACGCAAGCGCATTTATTATAATTTTCAGAAATTATAAAATGTAGGCTGCAGCTGGCTTTTATTATGCGAGTAACTATATGCAAGTTATATAAAGATATCATAGATCGATACATCAAGTTCAGTACAGCAGACTGCTAGTATTTTTCCAACTGATATTGTCAGTATTTTGTATGTCTATTTTTCTGGCATTCCATCGCTTCTAAATGAGGGTCATACGATCAGTTAGTTCGAGTTTTCAGCAAGAGTCGGCTGTTTATCTCTTCGTTCGTTCGCGTTGTTTTTTTTGCGTTAAACATTCGTTAAAGTTTTGTTGTTGTTTCGCGTAATTATTTTGTTATTCTACGAGTTGTTTTTAGTGGCAAGTGAATTAATATACACATATATATATATATTATGTTAAGCGGTTGCGCAGTTGCAACACCAACACAAATACACCTACAATTTTTTGTTGCAAGCAGTTGCGTGCCGTCACAGGCAGCCGACGCCGCCGCCGCCGCCGCCACCACAAAACACGCACACATACTGCGACGCATGCGCAGCAGCAGCAACAGAAGCAGCGTTTACAAGTTTGTGCATGAGTGCAGGTGTTTCTGCTTCTTCTTGTTGTTCAGTTACTTTGCCGCCAGTTTGCTGCGATCCCTTGGCGAGTGCGCGAGTTTTCAGCGTCGCGAGTTGTCAGTTTTTGAGTTCGAAAATTCAATGAAAACCGGCAAAAGTAATTCATGGCCGTGAAAATTTCGCAAGCTTGGCAAATATATACAAAAATTTGTTGTGTCTGTTTTTTATTTTTGTTTCGTTTTGTTTCAAGTGTTGGACCAAACACAGTATCATGAACTAATTGAAAGTTGAACACCAAAAACAACAACAACAACAACAACTGGATTAACGGGAAATTGTTGCTGGGTAAGTTTAAGGGGCGGCTTGTGCAATGCGCACGCATGGACATGTACGGACATGTTCGTTCGCTGCGTCACGTCGTTACACGTCGCAGCATAACTAAACAAAAAAAAAAAAAATACAGAAACAAAAACAAGAACTTTCACTATGGGAACCCCAATATAGACTTGTTGAAGCGTGCATGGAAAGCTTCATTGCGATTTTTCACATACTTTTTTTTAGGGAGTGCTACGAAAATCAAATACGTTAATATGTACAAATGCAGCCATGCATATGTATGTGTATATACGATGTACATAGATATGTTTAGGGGAAATTTTAAATATGTAAGTCTATCTATAAATCTATTGTACTTATAGTAAAATATTCAGAAATAGGGTATCACGTCATGTATTTAAATTAAATGTTGCAATTAAAAATAAGAAACTGAGATTTGTTTTTGCAGAATTTTACGTTTTTATTATATATTCTTTTTATTAAAAATTAATTTCCAATGATCTACATAAAAATTCATTTGAGACGAGTTTTACATTTTTCGCATAATTTTGCGATCTGCTTCTAGCTTTGCTTATTTTTGGGAAATTCCACCCGAAACAGTGGTAAATTGGCGGAAAACGTTTGCATGAAAGTTGTGTCAAAATCATTTTCAAAGCTTTTTGAGAACATTTATTTTAAACGTGCCACGGGCAAGGCCGGGTTATATATACATATATACATACATATATATAAAAATAATAAACTTTCTTTTAAAAGTAAACATTGATTTCGAGCTCTGCTTCTTTTCTGCAACTGTATTTAGTTTTACTTACACACACACATACATACACATTCGTATGCAATAACAAATATAAATGCATATCAGATTTTGTTCTGTTTAACTCAGCGATATTCAATTTCAATTTCCAAAGTTGTTTTTTGCTTCAATTTCTGTTTCATTCGTTCGCTTTTACCTGATCTCACCTGGTCCCGGTAAACATATCGAAATAACGGAATTTTAATAAACAACAAACCAAAATATGATACATGCAATTTTAACAGTTTTAATCGCCATTTCTCTCACTCCATTTCGCATTCTCTCTCTCTCTCTCTCTCTCTCTCTCTCGCTCCCCTTGCTCCTGTTAATTTCGTTGATTGCGTCAGGTTTTTTCTCTCTTTTTCACCTGGGATTTCAGGTAGTTCATTGGTGCACGCTGCCAGGTAAACGGCGAGCGAAGCGGGTCACCAGACAACCGAACCGCCGAGGTGAGGCACAGAGAGCTCAGAGTGCAGCAGCAGCAGCAGCAGCTGTTGCCGCTTTGCATGAATGAGGTGGCATTTGCACCTCCCCCCGCCGTCGTCTGTTAAATACTTGATTACCTGGCCGTGATTGTTTGCGACTGCGCTGCACCTTCTTCTGCCGCTCTTCGTTTCCCTCTTCGCCAGCTTATCTCTCGCTTTGTATTTGTTCGACTTTCATGCTCTTCATGCTTGTTTTCTTCTATTCTCTGAACACTGCAAATCGCAAAGGGAATATAGGGATATAGCTCGATACAGGTAAGATTTAGAGCCGGAAAAATAATCAATTTTTAATCAAAAAAAACACTAAAGGATTGAAATATTATGTTTGCAATCGATAAATATCGATCAAGTGCCGGAGTTTCTCAGCGTATCTTGAAGATTCCAAGAATATAACTTTTCTCATATGGAAATCTTTGAATATCATCTTCATGCCCTGCAAGCACGAAAGTTATTGGAGGTTAGATTTTCCTCGACAAACTGCTGTTAAGGTTGGTTTGCCACGCCCTTTAAGGGCTGTTAACACTTGTTAAACGAACTGAAAAAATAACTTAGCTTTAAACGTCATGTGTTTTATAGGCCAATATTGAAGGGATTTTGAAAAAAATGAAGAAAAAAAATGTTTATAGATTATATCTCTCAGGCGAGCACAGCCCATGCGATTGCATTTATTTATTTTTAATTAAAGTCATGCTCATAATTTGATAACAAAAAATTTTTTGCCCTCAGCCAAAAAGTGAACACGATACGGGATTTTAGACGGCTTATCGTTTATTGTTTCGAAATGCGGCTTAAGTGTGGCCCAGCTGCTGGGGATGAGGAGGAGGAGGGGGGGATAGTTATGCAGTTTGCACCTGCAAAACATGAAATAGAAACGAAAAAGCGAAAAACTAACCTGCAAACAAAACAGTTTTCCCAGGAAAGTGCCAACAGAGCGCCGCCAGCAGGAAAAGCAACAACAATTGAGCTTGCAACAACAAAACTTACTCGTGTTCAAAACATGAACGAAAAGCTGCAACAATCTGTTGGTCAGTCGGTTCGTTGTGTTCGTTGTCTTTCTTGGCTGCAACAGAACCAATGTTGAAAGAAATTAAAAAAGAACAAGTAAGAATGCTCAAGTCGGGAGTGCACGACTAGGGAATACCCTGAACCATCTCCTTCCTTGAAAGATACCTCATCTGTATATATTGTACTATTCTTGAAGCTACATGTCTAGTTTGGTGACTCTAGCTATTGATATTTACCCAATTTGCTAAAAAAAACAGGATGTCGATATCGATTTTTATCGATTGCTTGGAAACGGAGTAAGTTAGATCGACTCGGCTGTTGATGCTGATCAATATATACTTTATGGGGTCGTAGAACGCTTCTTCGTGTATATCTATCTATATGATAAAGTCGTCTAATGTTGATGTTAAAAATCATAAATGCTCCGTTTGGTCAAGTATCTTGAACATCAAAAGAAGTTGTTTACAGAAGAACTTAGTTTTTGACTCGTTGTTCCAAAGGCAGCTATACTTAATAAAGATCCGATCGGACCCGATCCGATGCCTGCATCAAAAAGCCAGATCTATGCAAAATTTCATGACGATAGCTATTCAATTGGGCGACTTATCTAATCGCCTGTTGATACTGATCATGAATATATATGGGCATATCTTTAAAGTCTTGTCGGGGGCTCGATCCCCAAACTTCGTGGCCTTATAAATGTGCCCAATTTAAGCAAAAGAATATTTATGCTTGATGCGATCAGGTGCCCATTTCAAGACAATCCAATATTACTCTCTAAAAGAACGAAATGTTATCTTAGCGATGCCGAATATTAAATACTCTTGAAAGTACACTTAAAACCCTATAATATTGTATATAAAATATCTTTAATTTGTGGAATTTACAGAGTCTACAATTTTCGAGTTTTTTTTTTTTTTTTTTGCCCAACAAAAATGAAATGAATTTTCGGCAACGGTTCTTTACAAATGTAAAAACTCATTTCGCAAACCATTTAGAGCTGACATTTTAAATATTTTTATTTTGTTTTCTTTTCTCGTTTTCACGTAATTATGCATGCCCACAAGCCAAAGTACCGGAAAAAAAATGAAAATAAATAAAATAAGATGGAAAATGCAGACGAATCGAGTCGAAAAATGTATAATACAAACTAAAAGCCGGATGGATTAAATTGGGATTTATGCACAAACGCACTCGTGGACAAACCCACATACATAGATACACCCACACACACACACACACACACACATTGAAACATGCATGTGCATATGTATGTGTATGTATTTGTGTATGTGTATGTATGCATATGTAATGCTCGCTTTCTAGCTTTGCCTCAGCCTTGTCTCGCCGCAGCTACCCTCGGGCAGGTTCTCGGGCTTAACAATTTCGGGGCAGATAAAAATGTTGAAACTGTAACCAAGGTAATTCCCAGGAGGCGCAGCCAGCAAAAATGCCAGGATAACTGTGACTTACACACACAAACACACACACACACACTCGTACAATGGCTGCAACTTTTTAGCTGCTCATTCTGAGATTTTTCAGCCTTTCACAACTTGGCTATGGAAATCGCACTTGGCTTTGCATGGTCAGTGGGTGGTGGATGGTGGGCGGTGGGCGGTGGGCAGGCGAATAGAGTTGCCAGCGTATGCACTTTTTATGTTATTCAGCAAATTGGACGCCGCTTGCCACACATTCTGTTTCACATTCTGTTGCACCAACGTGGAAGTTGTGCTTAGAATTCCCACCGGAAACGATGCAAACACAAGCAAAAACAACTGTAAACAGAGACATCCAGAGAGGGAACCCAACATAAGTACCAGATATATGAGTTATGTTTTCTAGTTATGTGTTCTCGTTGTCGTTGTTGCATCAGCAATGTAGTGAGAGCTACACGTGGAGTCGAGCTCCTAGATGAAGTGCTTTAAAATGGCCATTAAAAGGCTCTTTTTTGACTTGACTTTATCTTATTTAGGCCATGTTCATTTAATCTGCCTTTTGCTTTGCAAACAGATTGCGAAATTTCATTAAGTTTCTATGCGCTGCCTCTCTCTGTCACTTTGCCACTTTGCCACTCTGCAACTTTTCCCCTCTGCCTGCCAACGTGCGGCATTCAGCTTCAGGCTGTGCCTATCAATTTTCATAATTTGTATTGACCTACAAGTCTGTTGCAAATTGACATTTTGCCCATCAGCTGGCTGATGTCTGACCCTGACCCACGTCCAATTGTCGATTCTCTCTCTTTCCAACACACTCTCGCTTGCTCCCCCTCTTACTCTCTCTCTCGCACTCTTTGTCTTTCTCTTGGCTCTGCTCTGCTTCTCTAAAGTGCAGCTTTTGACACACAAAGCAAAGGGGCGTACCGAGCGCCGAGCAGTGTTGTCGAGTTCGCATTCTTTCAGCCAAATCTAGCTTTTTTTTTAAGTTTGTTATTTAAATGTAGTGTAAATTCTGGCTATTTTATATGTTATTCACTTTTATATTCCAAATATGTTATGCCAAAAAACTTTAAGGCAGTGCCTAAAGTTAATAACTCTTTGTGAACTATCGATGCTTATTCACCAAATAGGTTTGCCTTCCCCATTATCGCTCAAATTAGCATAAATAATGCCAACATTTTTACAAAATGTATACCCGTTAAGTGTATAAGACGGTTTCCCAAGTAAGCTTGTTTTAGTCATTAGTGTAAATATGTTTAGCTAATTTGTCTTATAAAGCCAAGCAACACCTTTTTGTCTCTGTAAAGCTGGCAGCACTGGCGCAGAGACAGCGTCAGTTTCATAATACAATGCACATGTCACATTTTCTGGCGAGCCTGTTTCTGCACTCAGCATTTGCTTTGCATTCATCGCCAGCAGTTTTTACAGTTGCACTAGCAATTCTCTGATGCTACCTAAACGGAATCAATATGCAATCGGGTATATTCGACTACTACCAAGATACAGATACTGATCAAAAATATATATACTGGGTTGGGCCGGGAGAAGTCTTTCTTCGATGCGTTACACATTCCGCGACAAAATTATAATACTCTCTATAGGGACATTAAAATCCCTTTTTAATTATCGCCTCTCTATGCGATTTTTATGATATTGCTAAAGACTTTAAGGCCTCATTGTGGATCGCCTTTCTATGCGATTACGAATTAATAATATGAAAATTATGATTATTTGTATTAATTTTATAGCAAGTGTAATCATTTTTGTTGTTATTATCACTATTATTATTATTATTCATTTTATTATTAAAGGGCATTTTCGAGCTTTGTCCTTTCGTATGCGGTTGCTTTTGTTGTTACTAGCACACAATTTACTGGCTCAACTGTTTCAACTTCAATTACATTTAAGTTGCCCGAGACTCACTTGGTACGGTGCCCGGTTGTCGGGCTGTTGGACGGCGGTTGGAGGGTTGGGAGAGGGTATGGGTGGGTATTGTAAGCGGCTCACAGACGACATCTGTTTTGGCCACCGTCTCGCATCTCTAGGGCTGTTGTGTGGCTCCTGTAGGCCAGCTCGCCCCTGGCCCTGCTGTTGTCTCGCTGTGGTTTTGTTTCGTTTCATTTTGACAAACAGTTTGTTTGTTGTCGCATCGCTCCAGAGATCGGAGCGTCTGTCAGCCTGCGTGTTGCATTTGAATGTCGCCTATGACACATGTCTCTGCAGCCCACCTGCCCCCGTTTTGGTCATTTGGTGCACATGACTTCTCCGGTTCGGATAGAAGTGCCTTGGGCTGCAATTTGTATACGTATTCAGCGGTGTAAGTAATTGCCATTTGGGCATGTCAATGTATTAATTTAAGGTCAATGTCTGCCTACCAATCACAGAGAATTAATTGGCAGAGAGAGATAGAGTGCAGAGAAACATCCATTAGTTCAGGTCAAAAGGTTGCATAAATCTCATTATACACTTGCTGTTGGTATTTTAACTTTGTCACAAACTGTTTAACATATATGCTATCAAAAATGCAATGGATTAATTTAATTTTAATTTATAATTGCCCGTTCTACTGAAAATATAGCATGCTATATGTATTTTCATATAAAAGACGTAGACTAAATTTGTAATTAAAATAAAACCCAAATAGACCAAATTTTTGAGGAGCTAATCAATTTTAACTTTAACTTAAACAATTGCAAATTAACTAACTTCTTTTTATTATAGTGCCTTTCACAGGTTTGAGAGGGTATTTAGTCTTCGGCACGACCCCAGCATTAATTCTTCGGTGTTTATAAAGCCATTTGATGTAACTGGAAACCACATTTCGTGACAAAATTACACTACTCTTTATAAGGCATAAGGAATAAACCCTTTTTGAATATCGCCTTTCTATGCGATTTTCATGATTTTGCTTAAGACTTAAAGGCATCATTGTGGATCGCCTTTCTATGCGATTACGAATTATAAATATTATTTGCATAATTATTATTATCTTTATTAATTACCATACACATGTCTGAGAGTGTATTTAGTCTTCGGCAATATCTCAGCTTTAGTTCTTCAGTGTTTATAAAGTCATTTAATTAAACTGGAAAGCACTTCCACCCGCCTCTGGCAACTCTCTATCAATGTTGTTGATTAATTATTTTTCGCTTTCTCAGCGCGCATTATGCAACACTGCAACAGCACTTCGCACGCACACACACATACATACGTAGTTAATTGTTATGCACACTATATCATATTATCTGCCATGTTCATGTCCACATTTAAATGTTGATTCGTTTCGCTGGTTTCGATTTTCCACAACAATTTGTTTGCCATTTGATTGAATTATGTCCCGTTGCAGTTGCAGCGGATTTAAATGCAATTTTTAACTGTGCCCGCACTTAATTACACTCATCATCTCATTATAGAGCTTGGCATGTTATGTAATTTATGTAAATCCGTTTTGCAGCTTCTGATTTTAATTTGTCTCTCTCTCCAGAAAATCAACAAATAATTATTACCAAATTATAATATACTTGCGCATGCGAAATCAATCGTCAAATCAAATCTAACAGTAAATCGAGCTATCGCACTTGTTCATATCAATTAATGTGTCTGCCCGCTGTCTAATTATTATTATTATATTTGTTAGATAAAAAGAACACTTAGTCGCTTGAGAAGTGCCGTTGGGCTGTGCGTCGGCGCGCTGATTACAAAGCGTAGAGATCGAATCTCCGAGCAGATAGAACACATAATAATATACCATATAGATACCTATATTCTTTAAGAGTGTGTCTTACAGAGTATCTTTCAGCTGGACATTACTCTGGACTCATTTCGGTCATAAGCTAATTTTATTATCATAAAAGTTTCGTATCCTGCCCTTCAGTGGACAGTAATGCCCTACTTGGGTAGCGCTTCTGGCGGCATGCCACGCCTCTTTATCTATCTAATTGCCCATTTGCTCACGTTGCGCTGTTGTTGCAATTGTTGTTTGTCTCCTTGTGAAATATTTGTCAATGCAATAAAGTTGAGCACATAAAGGGCAGATACACAAAGCTGAAGCTAAGCAAAACCAAAATAAAAAAAAAAAAAAACCCAAAAAAAAACCCCCCCAAACAGATAAAAAAAATATATATATATAAATATAGGTAAGACTAGTTGAGTCAAGAGTGCCCGAATAGGGGATACCCTGTACGCAGCGCGGATGTGCACCATATACGAGCACCTAAATTTTAAACGGATGTGAGATAATTTGCGAGATATGGCACATATTCAAAAACTTCTTCTTGGTCCGATTGAGAAGCGGACATGGGCAAATGGATTCCAAATATATAACTGAGATGGTTTCTTCTGCCTGTAACATACGAAGCTAGTGAACCCATTTTTCGTTCCTCCAATGGGTGCAGGGTGTACAAACATCAACGACAAACAAACCAAAAAAAAAAAGAAAAGAAAACAACCAAAATGTGTTCAATTCCATTTATCATGTACGCATGATAAGCCTGATAAGCGGCGCACTTTGTGCATGTTCCGCTTGTCCCTGTGCTTGTGCTTGTCTTCTGTCTTTTTTTGTGATAAGAAACAGCGCGCGAGAGTCGAGCCGATAAGAGAGTGGGGGAGAAGAGCGGTTACTGTCGCGCAATGCTCTCGCTCGTATCTGTATCTGCAGCTGTTGTAGGCACAATCTGCATCTTGTCATCAATGAGGTTGAACAGAGTTGCGCTCGTTCAGGCCAAACCATTCAAGTGAGTCGCATCTGAATCGATTCATATTCAATGTTTAGCTTTTAACAGTAACAGACAACGATTAAAGCTGTATTTGTGTGCTCAAAATGTCTGAGGATAATGGCTCTGTGTAATGCCCATCCCTCTGTTAGTCTGTCTCCTCTATAGATCAAGTCATGCCCACCCTCAAACCCACAAATTGTGTAGTTGTAATGTGCTAACAGTCTTAGACTTAAAACAGCTCTTGTCATTAAATAATTTGCAAATTTACTTGTCCAGTAAATTTATTCTTTAATAATTCATCAAAAGACTGCTTTCCTTTCTATGCGATTCTCATGAGCTTAGGCTTAGCCTGCCGTGTTCTATGCATTTTCGTGTATATCTAACGTATATATTTATTCATAATGATTTGCTTCCTCACTCTCTCTTTGGCTTGCCACCCCCCATTTCACTTTCTTTGATTTTATTGCCTCTCATTTAAATATGGACTACCTTTCTATGCGCTTTTCATGACATGGAATAACTCTTGCAACATACATACATCTGATACGTTGCTTATTTGTATATACATATGTTTTATTTGTATGCCCCAATTTATATATATAAATTGATCTTATTACACCTGATGCAATTGGGTTGAACGATATTAATCAAGGTATCATGGATTAATGCATATGTCTGTTACAGACAGAATGAAATTTCTTTAACCCCGCGAAGAATATATATATACATATATAACTGATCAGTTCGCCTCTTCGTCTATTGACATGAAATTGTCAATATATAATGTCTTATATCATTCGCAGAAAAACTTTTCTCCCGTTTCAAATCAAAGTGGACATTTCCAATGCTAAACCAAGGTTATAAGAGCTTAAAAGGTGAAATATAGGCTCTCTTAGAATACACAGATTCTGAGTATATCAGCACAAATCTTTTTATTGTATTTATATTCGCAGCTCGGATACGGGGTATCTTCTAGTCGGGCATCCTCGACAAAAGCACGCTTTCTTGTTGCCGTTGCTCGACACGCTTCACTTTCGGGGTAAATCACGCTTTATTGCGTTTGAAAAGCGATTTGCTATGGCCAGTGAGTACCCGAGCGAAGTGAATACCTGTGAGGCACACAATAGTAGTAAACATCTGTGTGTGTGTGTGTGTGTGGGTGTGTGTGTGTGAGCCTATGTTTACAGATACACGTGTATATATGTGTAAGTGTGCGCAGAATTTGACCACGGCGAGCGACCCCTGCTTAGATGCAGTCTTCTCTCGACTGAAAATCATTTTGACTTTTTCAAATTCAAAATTTTCATAAAAAATACCAAATAAATTATAATTTATTCGATAATTATGAATGCTTTCGAGTCTTCTTGCGTTAATACTTGGTAAAACATTAAAATAATTGTGTTTTCTTTGTCTGTTTTACCAATTACAATTAAAAGTTCATTTGCGAAAAGCTCTCTAATTAATAAGAAAACAAAACAAGATCTACCGTACAATAAACTAAAGCTAAAAAAATTATAAAAAATTATAGAGCGTTTGGAGATTTTGTTGTTGTTGTATTCTCTCTTTCATTGCTTTAGCTTTGTTTTTGCCTGTGGGGTTCATAAACCTTTCCGAGTGTTTAGCAATTATAATGATGAGTGTCGAAAAATTGAAGACAAAAGATTCACAGAAATGTAAGTAATGAATTGTATGATGAATGAAGCTAGTGGTGATTAGGAAACTAATAAACTTATGAATACTGAAAATTCAATTCTGGAATGCACACAAAAAAAGGCTGAAGGTGTTAGTTAAAATGCTGACTAACCTTTGACCGTAAGTGGAGCTTGCTTAACATCTGCAGATTAAGCATCTGTTGAAAAGTGTTTGTGTCTGTATATTTGAATATTAAACAAAACAAGTTCAAATTGAATATTGCTTGAAAATTCAATTCGTACCGATTTGCTGGTTTAATTCGTAGCAACATCAGGCTAAATTATTTATTATTTTTTCTTTGTGATAAATAACAAATTAAATAGGCAAATATTAAAATAAATTATTGTTGCTGAATTTGAACCAGTGACTTTTGACTTGTCCGTTCGACGCTGAGTCTTCTAAGCTTTTTACATTTGTCATACAAAACTTTGTCCATTCCTTTTCGCCCCTTTTGGGTGCTCACAAAGTATACTGAAATTCAAATCTATGCTGTAGGAAATCAATCATCAAATCATGGAAAATGGTTAAAAAACTGAACCAAAATATATTCAAGGAATAAAAGTTAGTACACATATTGATAAAAATGTTGGAGACGTATACATTTCCCTTATGAATGGAACTTCAAGAACTCGGCTTGTAATGTTTAATTCCACATATCGATAAATTATGGATATTTGGAAGTGTCACATACGCTTATAAATTAAAACCATTTATAAATAACATATATATATGTATATATAACATTTGTATACACATAAGTTGAATGTGTCATCTATTTTATTTCAGTTGTTTTTCTTATTAGTATATTTGTTTATATTATTTTAAAGAAAAGTGTGCAGCTTAAATCCATTTTGATTAATGTGCAAGTTCCTATTAAATGAGTATCGGGTGCCCAACAAGTGTTCAATAAACTCACGGAACTTTTGCGAATACAGCCTGGTACAGGGTATATCCAAGTTGTTTATCTAGCAATTGTTTATCAATGCAAGTAAACTAGTTAATGGGAAATTTTTTCTGTGTAGCTATTGGGTAAAATTCCGGTCTAGTCCATTTACTTGATAAATTAGCTGAAGCAGTTTTAAGTCAAGTAAAATACATTCAACCATATGCTTGGACATATATGCGAGTTTGTGTGTGTGTGTGTGTGTGTATTTGAGTGTGTTTGAGTGCATTTTAGTGCAGCAAAATGAGTTTGCGCACTTAATTGACTGTGAAATGTGCAATCTTCGAGTTAATAATCGGCCAAGAAATGTGTGCGTGTGTGTGTGTGAAGCTCAAAACAAGCGTAACAAGCATTATGGACAATGAAAACAAGCATTAAACTATAATAATATAACAAGTGTACACATTAGTATTTAGTTGTAGTTACACGAAATATGTATAGTTCAAGTAAAACAATAGCAAATATATTGAGTTGGCAACAAGACCAAGAACAATGTGGCGTATGCGCAACGTTGCAAAAACAATAAGTAAACAAGTCGAATTATGTACAACAAACTAAACAACAACGTGATCAAAAACAACAATTACTGCAAATGCTCATCAGTGAAGCGCAAACGCCAACTACTCGAAATGGGATACAAAACTGAAGCCAATGGACGCAACAGCCGTTTTGTTGTCGTATTTGTTGCTTTCTTGTTTATACATACCACATACATACACTCACATGCACACACACTCACACACATACATTCATGCGATCATTTTGAAACAACATCTGAGGGAGCACTAACATCACAAAGTCCGACGACCGCTTCGGCTCAATTATATGTATATAAAAATATAATATGGGGCTTTTGTTTTGGACTTGAAATTGGTATAGTCGGAGTGAAAAAAAGAGGAAGATAAACAGACAGGGCGACAGACAGGCAGACATTGGATTGAGCTTCAGTTGTGATTCATAGCTCTATTGTTGGTGTTTATTTTTTTTTTTTTGTGTTTTTTCAGTGACTGCAACAATTTGCTTGTGGCCGCCAACGTTGTGTGAATCATTAATGTTATCAAAAAACTTTGCAACGTTTTTACAGGGCTCGAAAACACATTGAAAGCAACGATACTTATCAGAAAAAAATTCAAATAAAGCATGTATAAATGCTAGTATTACGCAGATCTTAGTCAATGAGGCATTCGATTTTCTTGTACTTTCAAATTGGTTTCTTAATTGGAAAATTGATGATCTGCTCCAATCGAGTTTTACAAGAATTTCAAAGTCTAAGTGTACTTTTATGCATATAAATTAATATAAAAAAAAAATGTCTTTAAAAAAGTGTACATAAAAAACGCAATAAAATTCTTGCGAAATTAGTGTTGATTAACGTTAAGTAGATTTAGAGCAGTTTACGAGAATGAGAAGGACAACTGATTGCAATGTTAAGGATGTAAAACATATTACTTGTATGTTTTCTTTTGCATTTTTTATTGACGAACATTGCTGATCGATTGTCTAGTTAGTTTTCGGAAGCTGCTGAAATATGCTCTAATCTATTTGCTACTGTCGATGGCGCATGGGCGGGCGCAAGGAGTAGGCGGCCGCCTGCTGACTGTTTGTGTGGAAATGCTTGGTCATAAATTTAAGCACTGCATTTGCGTATGTTGGCCATCGTCGCAGCTGCCAGGGTTGCCAGGGTTCGGTTAAATGTATGTGCGGATTTTTATGGTTTGTTAAATTTTTGGCCCAACCAAAGGCAAGCCGGAAACACATGCCCACATCGCAAGCAACACTTGCAGCATTATGCTGCAGTCCGAGGTCTATGTTAACTATTTGCATTTCATTTTCACAGCCCAGGTGCAAAGGTTGCCACTAAAGGCAATCTCTTGTTCAAGTCAATTGCGGTCCAGACCAACAAGTACTGTTTCATACATCACATTTTGCTTTTGGGCTGAAATGGAATGCTTTCAGTTTTGGTTGATCTGGTTTTGGGCTTGCGACAAAGAATGCATATGACTGCATTTTGGCGGCGATCTGCCGCTAGTTAGTCGCTCTCCATATAAAAAAACTAATTTCTTTTTCTATTTTCTTGTCCCTTGCAGATATTATGTAGAACTCGCAACGGAAGCGAATCACAGCATCTTGGGACTGAGAGGTAAGTTCTGTTAAAACTTGACTTTATGAGGTTCTGTTCTAGATGTGCTATTTCCGCCTCTTTTCAATTCAATTTACGACTTTTGAACTAGTTGGTTGACTATTATTTTTATTACTTGCTGTCGCATTTGTAACTATGTCCCACAAGTTGTACACCAAAAAAGCGCAGTTCGATTTTTGTTCAGAGTTAGCTCGTAGGAAACTCAAAAGCAAAAGGCAAAATCACAATTTCAAATGGCAATTTGAGCTGAAATCAATTTCCGCTTGGCTTTATGAACAAAACTATTTATTTGCTTTATTTGACGTTTTAAATTCAAATTGAATGCAGCAGCAGTAGCAGTTGACTGCAGCAGCAGTAGTTGACTGCAGTTCGCCAAATTTCTAGTGGCAGCTGTGTCGTCTCATCTTTTTGACATTTTGTGTTAATTTTTGAGCTGTTTCTTTGGCAAAGCGCCAATTTCTCTAGTCTGTGTTTACCTTTGCGACTTTGCCTTGGACTCCAGCTTCTGCCTTTGCCAGCCTTTAATTGTGTTGACAAATGCCCAAAAAAAGAAATTATGTGTATATATATATATAGATGCATAAATGTGCACGTTTAAATATGGTAAAAACATTTCTTGAAATTCTGGACACGTACCCAAATTAGCGTAAAATCAACTAAAGGCAAAATGGCAGACGCCAGCTGCGGCTTTACAGTGCTGGGCACAGAGAGTGAGGAGTGGAAGGGGGGTGGTGTGTTAAAGAAAATCACCTGCTATTGAGCTTTCTGCTTTCCTTTTACTTATATTTTCCGGCCCAAATGCTCTTCGCAATTTGTGATTGACATTTACAAACGGTTTTTAGTTCTTGTTTGTGACAGTGTGTTTTTGATGTAATTATGGAGAGCCTGAAAATGGCGCAGTCTTGATTAATGTGAGACAACTCAAAAATTACCGACACATGTCAAAGTTGAAAAAGCTTGTTGTCTGGCAAAGTGCTCAAGTTATGCGAGAGCATTAAATGGCTAAAAAGTGAGTCGCCAACAGGTGGCTTGTCATACCGTTAACTGTGCTGTCGACCTTACAATAGGTCGTTAAAGTCTTCTTATTTAATGAGCCTGTAATATATATCCCATGTCCATCAAAGGTATTGTAAGGCTCTGAGTTATACAAAGGTATTGTAAGGCTCTGAGTTATACAAAACCAAGCAAAAGACGCCGAAGATTTAATACCCTTGCATTCATATGTATGGCATACGGCTTTGCAGATATGCGAGGAGAATTGTAAGAGTTTTCTCACTATAGACCTATATGAGAACTTGCAAATGCCAAGTTTTGTCACAATATCCTGAATAACAAAACAGGAACTTGGACCAACTGTTTCAATGGTAGCGATATGATATAGAGATACGATCAGGCCGAATTCCATGTATTAACTACCTACAATAAATATAAGGTTTTATGACGATAGCTTTAAGACTGGGAGCTATTTAAACTTGGCCAGCTCAAGAACATATATACTTTATGTTGTCATAACGTTACCTTTTAGGTGTTGATTTGCTTTTCCATTCGTTTTCACAAGCTGCATCAGATCACGGAAGTGAACTGCAGACACTTGCTGCCCTTCATGATGTGGCAACGTTGTCCCTGGCACTGCCCCTGGCACTGTCGTTTGGTTGGTGCACAGCTTCCATTTGAAAGTGCAGCAGCCTACGCGGCAGTTCAGTTTAGTTTTTTCATTAATTTTTATAGTTTGGCCAACCGGCTGGCGAGCACGGAAAGTACGTGCACTGTTTTCCCATTTTCACAACAAGCGACGTCGTCGCTCGCTCATGGCTCTATGTAAGGCCAAAAGCGAAAAACCGAGAAACCAAGAAACCAGTTCAAAATGCATTTTCGCGCCGTGTCGGCTGCATAAATACAACCAAAATCAGGCAAACAGCCAAGCGACCGAAAAGACCAAAGCAATACAAAGCCAAGTCAACCGGCCGACCGATCCATGACTGACTATCCGCAGCTCTTCATATGGAAGTGTATACTCTTCCCAACAGTTAATGATTGATTTTATCATTCAACAAAAAAATAAGTAAAATATTTATATAATATTCAAGGCAGCTAATACTCTGATTTATATATACTACATTTTTGGGATGGGGTGCTCGATTTTGAGGAATTAAAACCATATCACTCGGTGGAAAGTAGGTGGATTTGAGGTTGTATGGGCGCAAAAGTTTAATTTTCGTGACTTCAAATCTGTTTTGAAAGATTTAAAGAACGTAGAAAAGAAAGTAATTTAGAGAAGCATTAAATGAAATGCATGCAATATGCTAGGTTGAGAATTACTTTTGCAGGGTATCTGCTGGTCAAGCACACTCGACTAGAGCATTCTTACATTGGTTATGGCGCGCGTTTTGCTGTTTTTGTATTTGGTGTGGCTGCCTTCATTTCTTTTCCATAGCAATTTACCAAATATGTACCTTTCACTTTGAAAATCGTAAAATGTCACAAACTGTTCAATAAAAACACAAATGACAATAAAAATGCGATAAAAAAAAGGTAACCAACAACCGCAGTAACAACAACAAAAGCACAAAAGCACAAAAACACAAAAACAATGCAAGCAATTGCATAAATTAATGTAAATTTATGCGAAAAATTACAACAGCAACAACTACAGTTACAACAAAGAAGAGAGCAGAGTAACGTTTGAACAACGAGTTGTGTGTTTCACATAGCAGAGCTTTCGGTGAACGAGGAGGATGAATTGTTTGCTGAAAGTGTGTTGGTTGGGAGGGGGGTGTGGGGAGGGGTTCCGCCCGGAGGCATAGGAGTTGTACATGCAGCTCGAACAGGCAACAAAAGTGGGGAGAGATAGCTATAGATATAGCTATCAGTTCATTAGCGCTGCTGCAATTATTCCTATACATAAAAAACTAACGGATATTACCCGGCCTTGTCCGGGCTTCAAATACAAACTCTGGATATAGCAATATCTACATAATTTTTACACATATCTTCGATAATGAGCATAAAGTTTTTTAGATGCAAAACAATGGAAGTTTTATACAACAGTTTTCAGCGCATTTTCCGAGCTTGAATTTTCCCAAACTCTTAAAAGCACGTATTCATTTCCTTTGTGTGTAGATCTTCTATTTTCCACACAGAAGCGTAGGTTTTGCGGAATCCGTGAATATGTTATGATCACAAAGATTTCCACTAATTTTCCACACTTGCGAATGGAATTGTTGCAAACCAGGTCAATGTGTGTATTAGTATATATAAAGACAATAAAACATAATAAATTCAGCTAAAATTTATATGTGGTAACTCATGTTTCTTTTCCGCGGATGTGATTATATACAATATATACATATGTGTATGTGTGAAATTTACGTCAAAAACGTGTTTGAAATTGCCATTAAAGGGGTCAACACTTTTGTTCAGTTTTTATTAGTGTTTTCCACCATTTCAATGAGAAACATTTCCTAACACTAAACGCGATATGAATCTAAGCTGGGAAACGCATTTTCTATTTGCATATTTTGACGTTTTCGTTTTTATGATATTTAAATGCAGGGCTCGACGAAGAAAAAACTTTAAATTTCATAAACATAAAAAGCCACATCTTTGCGTTTTATCTGCGTTTCGGTTATTTAAGCAGCTTAGCTTTGCTAACTAGTTGGTTATATAAAATGAATATTTGGAAATGTTTTCCCCTTACATAAATGGCGTGAGAAGCGTGTAAGGCCAAGTGGGTGTCATCAAAATGAAACTTAAATTGATTCAACTAAGACCGTTGAGTTTTGCACATTCGATGCGTTTGATTAATGTAATCAAACTTTTATTTATTGTCGGCTCTAGAAATTGTCCATACTCTTTGCTAATTAAATAAATGTAATCGCAGTAATAGCCATAGTAACAATCGTATAATATACATTCTCTAAAGTTACCTATGCATTTCGAAGAGATCTGATAAAGAAGTATATACAACAACTTCGGTCTTTAAAGTCCGATCTTCAAAAACTGAATCCATTTTGGTGTATTTAGCTCGTATTATATGCAAGCTATGCTTAAAAACTATGCATTGAAATCGATATTTATCGATAATGGGTAGGATGTCGATAAAAATGATAAGACCTTTCTGTGTGCTATATAATTTTTCGCCAAAGCCAACTCAAAATCATTATACCTTATTTGACAATATTCAATATGTTCCAGGGTGTAAACATTTTGAACACAAGTTGCTGCAGTTGCCAATACCATTGCTGTCTGTTGGCTGACGACTATTGTGGGTCACAAATCACGTAAACCAAATACGCAGTCACACACACCTGCACACATTTATATATATATATATATATATATATATATATATACATATATATGTGTGTATATATATATATGCGTAGAATAGCTATAGTGACTATAGTTTAGAGTCCACAGCAGTGCTCTTGCGGCCTGTCAACTCAATCACTGCGCAAAGTAATTCTGAGTCATAAAAGCAACGACGCAACGACGCATCGGCAGCGACAGCGACAGCGACAGCGACGCCAACGGGGGCAGCGACGGCGACGCTGGCAACGAGTGCAGTTGGCAATTTTATGCTGGCACACTTGGACGGCAACCGGGGCGATAAAAATGACACATGGAGTGTGCCATGAAACTGCAAAGTAAATAAACTCCAAGATATGCACACACTGCAGACCTATCAAGCGGTAGGCATTGGGCGGTTGTCGGTGGGGCGCACCAAGGCATACTCCAAAGTCAAATTGCATTTGAGCGTCTCAAAAGACGTCTCGAGATTTGTGCATAAGTGTTATTCAAGTCGCTCTCTTTAGTGGGCCAAAAGGGCACAGCAAACAAGTAAAAGTGCTTCAGTTGCAACTGCTCGACTAGGAGATACCCTTAAAGACCCCTTTAATCTATTCAAATCTGTTAAATGCAGTCTTCAATATATTGCGTCGGTGTCCATAGTCCGATCCTTATGAAATTTGGGAAATTTTGGTTCTCCAATGAGCAATGTATGGTGTTAGTATATGTATACTTTACGAGAACTTACATACCATAAGCTTAGAGTTATGTTTCAGGAATACAACTTCGATATTTATCGAGATTTTTAAACTGGGTCGAGATATCGAAGTAGAGATAGAGAGACTGACGGACCTGGCATGAATATGATGACGTGAATATGCTTTTTACATACATTTCCTCAAAACCATTATACCCTTTCCGCGCATTTTCAATGGATTTAGGGTATATAAAAGCGACAACGAACGATGTTATCAGCCCCACGGGCAATTATTACGGCAAAATCAGAAATTTCATTGCACTTGCGGCGCCGTTGCCGGAGGAACTTTGGCAGTTGTCCATTGAGTGATTGATTGCCAGCAGCTGCAGGTGGATTCATCTTTATCGCCGTGTATTACAAAATGTCAAATATTAGCAGCAGTTATCAGTTACCCAATTGTTTGTGTGCGGTGCACAGTAAAATAGTACACGGCTTAGTTGAGTTTAGTTTCATTGATTAATATAATTTCACCAACACTAAGTTACTTATTCAAAAGATATGCAAGAACTCTAGTATATAGTTACTCTATACAAATACTGCCTTAAACAAAACTTTGTCTCTCTGACAGAATGTGTAAATTTGTAATATTCAACGGGCTCTCATAATGCCAGCGAATATGTGCAACAGTAAAGTTAAGCCCGACTGTTTGCCAACTTCGGAAATGTGAAATGAAAAACGAAATGCAATTAAGTTGCGCCAGTGAAGACTGAAAAATATTCAATCCCTTATTCATTTGGCAACAGTTATGCAACAGTTTTTATACCCTGAACCCATTGAAAGTGGAAAAAAAGGTGTATAGTGTTTGCTGTGGAAATTGATGGAACAGGCAGAATAAAGCATCTCCCATACCACACAATATATATGTATATATTTTTAATCGGGGCGACGAGCTGGGAAGATCTAGCCATGTCCTTCTGGAAGCTACAATCGCGGAAGATTTGCATATTGAAATATATATTGTAATTAAAGAATATAATATATAATATATAAATGATAGAACGAGTATGTCTTCTGTTTCGATATTTCCCCTCATTATAATTATATTAGGGTAACCTTTTAATGGAAAATCCGCAGATTGTAATATAAATTATAGTATAATATATACATATTTAGAATATACCTCTTTTTAAATATCACCTCTGAAAAATTAAAATTTTTATATTTATTTTTAAGCTAGAGCCGTAGTATATACCCCATACGAGTATTTTATTTGGCCCTGATAGAATTAGGGGCGGAGTTATTCAAAAGCGCATATAATATAGTCTGGGGCTTATAGAAAAGCAAGCACAGCTACTACATAAACGGCGGGCGAGCTTGTGTGTGTGTGTGTGTGTGTGCTCATTTGTATATACATGTGTGTGTATATGTTTGCATTGGCAGCTCGCTGCCAGGGTATCTGCAAGTCGTGCATCCCCGGCTAAGGCACTCTGACTTGTTTTTATTGTTTTACACTTGCTTTAACTAGTGTGTGGGTATGTCTTGCTGCAGTTATTGTTGTTTGTTTTGGGTTTTTCACCTGTGCGACAAACAAGTCCAAAATGATTATGGAAAATAAAATTTCAATTGGAAATGCACATGCAACAAGCACAACAGCAGCAGTAACAACAACAAAAACTCTCAACTGGGCAACTGGACAACCTTCGAGTTGTTGTTGTCTGCCGCCCCTTTTATGGGCAATTTTTATTTTGGGATTCGACGATTTTAACGTTCGCCAACTGCAATGTCCAGCAATACAGAGCGCGATATAAACGAAATGCGGCGGAACAAAGGAAACTTCAATCTCATAAGAGTCGATGCCCAATTCGACTTTAACTATGAGTATGGCGATTGATTGGCGAACTTGATTTATGCAACGAGCACACGTTGTAATTGCGCCCTTTGATCGCTTTATAACCTTGGTGGTAACGATATGGCCTTGGATTGGACCTGATTGAACTGAACTGGATGGATGCATGCATGCGTCGTAAACTGAATTTGTAAACTCAATTGAAAGTCATTTACCAGAGCTGAGACTTGACCGTACCGTGCCAGGCATTAAAGGCAGCTCCAAAAGCCTTTAAACAAACAAGTTCATTAATCAAAAGGGCGAGGGCGGCAAATTGTTGACGGCGATGACGGCACACAAGTGATGAAAAAAAAGGCAGATTTGAAAAGGTATGAAGGACAGATAACTCGATTTGTATCTCAAATTTGAGGACGAATTGCGCACGAGTTGTGTGTGTGTGTGTGTAATCGTTGTTAGCCAAAGCAACCAAATTTTTACCCAAAATCAAAAGCAAGTCATTAAAAGAAAATGCAAACACAGAAGTTAATTGTATTATTTTTAATGAATTTCTTTGCAACCCAACGAAGAGATGTAACCTAAAAAGAGTATTTGAGAAATTCGAAATCAGTTGAAATTTTATAATGTTGGTATTAAAGTTATTCAATTAAATGCGACACAATTTGTTAAATAGAGTAAGTGCTCATATTTGTGTTATTTTATCCGGTTGGCTTTGATTCAGCGTCAACAAAATTTGTAAAAATAGATTTGAGACTTGTTCCACTTTTTTGCTTATATATTTTTTGACTAATCCACCTTTATGGTTGGATAATAGAGGTTGACCTTGGTCTAATTCACTTTAAGCTTATTTTCAATAGTCAATGTGCTAAATAAGTTAATACGTGTTTAACTTATTTGATGAAAAATTCTTGTAAAAAACTTTTACGGCTAATCCACCTTTTTGGGTGGAAAATGGGGTTCAAGGTTGCATGTTAGGTTCTTCTTGTTAATTTTATTTTAACATTTTTCCCTCGATAAAGTAAGAATACTCGAATCTACTTTGTACTCAGAGAGTATATCTTATTTACCCTTATTAGTGCAGAGTATATAAAAACAAGAGACAAATCCTCTACTGATAACAGAAAGCTTTAAAATTTTCCACTATGATGCTGGCGCTGGCCAAAAGTGAGTCCCAATTGGGGCAACACTGAGAAATTGTGCACCCGTAATTAGGCAAATACAGAAAAAAACTAAAGTGTCTTTGTAACAAAAAAAAAATAACAGAAAAAAAAAAGGAAAGAAAAAAGTCTCTGAATAATTAAAAACATAAATTTCCTAAGAGATAAAAGCATGAGGTAAAGTAACACAAATAAAAAAAAAAATGCAAATGAACAGTTGGAGAACAGGTAGCTCTGTTGATTTTCTCACGAAGTTCGTGTATTTTATTGCGGGGGCGTGTGACAATGCTGCCCCGCAAATGATCAGCAAAGGGAAGGAATCACGAGATGTGACTCTTCAAGTGTCATTCTGCGGTGCTGCAGGTGATGCTCAAAGAAGAATCTATTCTGTATATTGAGGTCACTTCAAGCACTTGTCAAATACATCTGTTTGAGCTGTTATTAAACTGTGAAGTATTAGTCCGACTTACGTGTTATGTCTGGCATATGTCTAGAGTATTTAAAGTTCGATTATAACATTTTCATTAGTCTGTTTTGAAATTTAAATGTTACAACAATTTGTTTTGTGCCCTTTGGATCTCAGCTTGTAGGCTGCTTGCGCTCGACCAACTTCTTCGTAGCACTCGCTTGCTCAGCTTTCATTCGTGTGACCCAATTTGAAATGCAGACTGTGACAACAACAACAAAAGCAAGAAACATGACTCGATGCTGTTTTCTACGCTGAAGCCATTTGAAGTGGGTAAATAGGGTATAATCGGTTTTGTGCAAATGTATGTAATAGACAGAAGAAGGCTGCTCGGACCTCACAAAGTAGATAAATATATATTCTTGATCAGTCGATTCGATCCTGTTTTGCCTGTAAGTCTACCCCTTAAATGTTAAATTGCATTGATAAGATTGATAAGTAAGAACGAAGAGAAAATGCCTATTTATTAAATCATCGATAATCGTTATCGATATCCTCACTGTTTTACCAAAATTAAGAGCAAATACTCCAAATTTGTAAAGTAGGATTTATATAGATTCCAAATATTTAGCTACACCCCATACGCGCTCTGTATGTGCGCATGCATGCAGGGTAACTGCCAGTCGGGCACTTCCGTCTAAAACAAGCTTGTTTTGTTTCTTGTGCGTTTAATTGATAGTTGCGCGCATTTGAAAAGTCCACAACAACTTGTTTATTCTGTGGGCTGTTAACCTTTGGCGAACAAACGCGTTATTAATTATAGTTCTTTAATTAGTTACGTAATTAGAGATTCTCTAATCAATTAATTGTATGTCACATTTCCCTGACTGTGTATATGCCTTTTACGGCATCAACTTGCCTATGATGAGGCGTTTATACAATTATTGCATTTTCGAGGTGCTTTAAACTTGATTTATATCTTGTTGGCATTTCTTTATGTATATTTTGTTCACCTAACTACGTATAATTATAATTCTTTAATTGCTATTTGTTTTACTGTGCTTAGCTCTTTAGCTTCGCGTTGTTATTTGCAGAAATTAAAATTTTTTTATACACATTTTTTAAATTACTTTGCTTTCCCATGGTGCTGTTGTTGTTGTTGTTGTTGTTGTTCACTTGGCTAAATTAAAATACACTTAACGGTGCTTTGCATTTTGCCTTTTGGATAAGCGCTGAGAAAATGCCAACGACCTATGAAAACTCACAGCAACAAAAGTCAAAGCTTATGTGTCGACTTTGGAATACCCTTTAGAGCGCAAAATAGCAACACAAACCTGTTTAGTTTTAAATTAATGCTATGTGATTAGCGACCAGTTCTGAAATTTTCGGTATGCCAATTTCTAGAGCAACAGGTGAAGTTGTGAATTTTAGCTGAACGCAATTATTTTACATTAGCCTTTCCCAAATTTATGCTGTGCATGTTTTCCACGCATTTCGCTTTTCGAAACAACTTTCCCTTTGATAGCAGTTAAACTTTAATAATATTGCTTATATAATTACTCATATTAATATTTTTTTCTTCGATTAATATTTTCATATGTACTCAGTTAAATCTTACATAATGTGCTGCAACATTTTGTTCGAAAATTGAAATTCATATACCTTCTTTTTATTATATGCTTAGATGGATATATATATGTATTGTTATGTATAGATATTGATTTATGTTATTATAAAAGTTTGCCTTTAACTTAAAATTCCTAATATACAAAGTAATTTACAAAATGTATCTGCAAAGTATTCCGAAAACCTAAATTGTAAAAGAGAATAAGAAAAGTTTTTATTTTATCGTACAAAGCTAGATAAATATATCTAAATATCGTCAGACATAAATATAACTTTAATCGATTCAGATATACATATACTTATAAAGATATAAAATAAGTTTGTTCATATAGTTTGAATTCTGATATATGTAAATGCTTGACACCCTATCTTTTGTAGGGTATATTAAAATCGGCACATGAACATCAGTAATAAGCCAGCAAAAAGAAGCAGCAACAGTTTTTTATAGGTTTTCTCACTGTGGCTTATATTGTTGTTGCTGTCTGCCTTTCTGCCTGTCTGCCTGCCTGCCTGTCTGCCGGTCTGTCGTTTTGCAAACTTTGCAGCATAGGCCTTTTAAATACCTACAGTAAAAACAATTTATGACGTCGAGCACAAAATTTATAACAGCAACAACGAACACACAACAGCAATAACAATAACTGCGAGGAAAATCAGCAAAAAAAATAATAAAGAAGCAGAAGTCAAATGGCTGCCATAGCTGGCAATTAAATGCACATGTGTTGGTAGCCAGTCGTAGCCCCAGCTCAGCTCGGGACCCAACGATCGGTGAGGCAGTGTATAATATACTCTAACCTATATGTTAACACACACACACACATATGTATATGTATATGTATATCTATAAAAAATACATATATATGAACTCAGCAGAAAACGAGCAGAGGAAATACCCTAACAGTCAGCAACAACAACAGCAACAACAATAGCCAACCAGCTGCTGCTCTTCTCAATGAACTTTGCATGCACTTAATTGCTCACGTTGCCAACAAGAAGAAAAAAAAAACACAACAACAAGAAAAACAACAGCAAAAACAACAAAACTAAATACTTACAGCAGCAACTGCTGTCCGCCTGACGGCAAAATTAAATTTGATTTAAGGCAACCAAATGCATTACATAAAGCCAGTTAGAGTGAGACCCAACTTAATTACATAGATACCAACTACTGTTATACTGTAGATATATGGATACCTTTTCACTCTTACATATTAGGCTCTCTTCATAAGGTGCAAACGAGCTTATTAGCTTCCACAGTTTTGAGGCTTGTATCATAAAATTGTAAATTCCTCTAAAGATTGACCTTCTGGTAAGTTCAAGCTTTTCTGACGTACAGCCTCGCCCACATCCCTGTATTCCTATGCAGAAATATAGAAATGGATGGAAAAAGTTATTTTCAAATACAATCTTCTTCGGGATGCATATATTTTTATTATTTTTTTTTTAAATCTCCAATATATCTTTGAGAAGTTGACTTTCTTGTCTTGTCTCTATAAATATCGCCTTTCTATGCAATTCTCACAGTCTCAAGTGAGGTATTTAAATAATAAAAGACTTACTTAAGTTGGGTACCAGCTAGTCAAACACACAATCGCATTAGCTTTTCGCATGTTGAAGTACTGGAAGTTAGCGGCTTGCCTTTTGATATGTCCTTCAAACAATTTCTGTAATTTATTTAATTGAGTACGAACGACCTCACGTAGGTAACAAGCTAATTCTTATACTTAGATATATATTAAGTATCTAGGCATATGCGACTTTCTGCACGGCAGAGAAAGAAGCTTGAGCTAAAATAACGGAAACTTAACAACGTGTGAAGAAGCCCACAGCACAATGGAACTTACCCCATTTCCATTTATAATGCTCAATCGCTAGACCTACAATTTTAAAAGTTAATGCAATTCCATTGTAAAGCTAATGAAGACGCCCTGCAATGTGTGATGATACCCTCAACACGTAAAAATAGCTAATTTAATATTCGGCAAGTGTGGGAAGATCTGGCAAATCAGAAATTTTAAGCTTTTAATATTAAGTCAGCACTATAAGTTATTACTGAAATACTAAGTAAGATGTAAGCATAAAAACTGAAATGAGGCATTATTGACAAATACAACGCACTCGATAACTTTAAGTTATAATACTAAAATAGGAGACAATTTCTTAAGTTAATCTAAAACATGCAAAAACTTAATATGAATAATTTAAAGATAAGTAATTTTCACATATATTCTAGCATTTTAACAAATAAAACTCGATCAAAAATTGTCGATCGATAACGACACATTGAAAGCATTATCGATGTATAAACTGATCTTGACCAATTTATAAAACACGATTAGTAAGTTACCTTGTTGCCACGGCTAGATCTATTCTCCATTCGATTTGTAAACTATGGGGCATATTATTTTAAGCTATTCTTAAAGTTGTTTCCCCTTTCATTCAAAGCATGTCTGCTCCCGATTATAAAAGAGATCGTTATTAGCAACCACAATCGATGATAACGCATTATCGATATAAACACTGATCTTGAGCTGTCTTGAAAACACGATTAGTAAGTTACTTTTCACTGTTGCAATAGTTATGTCTTCCCATGCCCAAGCCCAACTATGGGGAATATTGCTTTGAGCAATTCTATATAGTTTTTTCTCTATCTTCCAAGCTGTTGTCCGTTGTTTGAAGCTTGTTTCGTTAGTTTGTGTTGGATGCAATTACGCGTTTCTGCACAAAGCAAAGATTGAGAATGCGGCTTTGAGCCGCTCAACTTTGCAATGGCTTGCGTAAAGTATCTCAACAATATATTCGTGATCCGCTTGCAACTTCTTGCTGGCAGGCACTTACCATCTGTCCATTATTAACCACAAATCCGAGCCATGGGCAGCCAACCAACTGCAGGTTGCTTGACTTGCCGTTTTTGGTTGTTAGTGGCCACTTGCAACACATACCAACAACAACAGCCACAATAACAGCATTAAAAAAAAAAAAAACAACAACAGCAACAACAACCACATGATGTAGTTGCCAAAGAAAAGCAGCAGCAAAAGCGAATCTGAAAAATTGATTAAAAGTTCTTGCAATGCGCAAACGGCATCAATTACCTGTTGCGGCTTGGCTGAGGTTTTTGGGTCTGGCTGCCAAGCGGCAGCAGCAGCAGCAGCAACAACAGCAAAAGCACAAAAATGTGCCAGAAGAAGCAATGCCCACAACAACACAGACAACAAAAATAACGCGGCAGGCAAAGTTAAATATGATTACAGCGCTTGGCTTTTAGTTTGAAGCATTTTTCAATATATGCGATAAAAAGAATCGTTGTTGTTGCTGCTGCTGTTGTTGTTGTTGTTGTTGTTGTTGTCGTTACTGTTGCTGTTGTTGTTGGCAGAGGTAACTCCAGCGAGTTGCCGCCACTGTTGCATGGAATAATAATCAAGCAGAAATTGTGAATTTCGTGAGCTCTTCGTGCTTCTGACTGGGAACTGAGACTGCGTCTCAACCAGTTAACTTGCCTTTGTATACCCTAACAACTCGGGCGAAATGCTAAGCATAGGCACCATATTCCGTGCCGTTCGATGCTAAACAAGACAAGAAGATTCGCTTCATTCTACATCTGAATTTGCAGCCGATCGGATGGTAAGCAAGAAAACCAGTTTTCACTAATTTTTCACTGTCGCAGGTGGAATTTTCTCCCCTCCTTGTGCTATATAATATACCATTAAGTTAAAGTCACCTAGTCAGCACGATCAGTTATATATAACTAAATTAAAGGGAGATTTCACCCGCAACTGCGGAAAATGGTTTTTATACAGCTTTTTGCCCCAATCCAAATGGCTTTAAACTCCACAATTCTTTACGAAAATTCATTAAGATACGCTACACACTCGGAGAATTCACCCCGTGAATGGTAAACTTAGGTCTTATATTGGGCAAATGTTTTATTCTCATAAATTTAGTTCATGTTTCGCTCTTTTCTAATAAAAATTATATTTATGTAAAATAATGATCTCGTGTCTCACTCATTTCCAAAATTTGATTCAAGGTGTCATTTGAGACGGGGAAACGTGTATATTTAAATCTTCCCACGGACGGGCAATTGGTGCTTAAGTGATTTCTATATAATTTAAAGAAAAAAGGTTCGGTCCAGGCAAGGTCAATTAATATTATTCTTCTATATATGTATATAAATATATATATAAATATAAATCATGTAATTGCCTCCGTGTTCTTACAGTGTATGTTCCTTGGGTACACAAAGCTCTTCCTCTCTCTTTATTCTCTTACTCCTTTTTTTTTGTGATTGATGATATTACATTTTCATCATTTTTCATGTGTGTGATTCGTCGCTCAGTGTGTGTGTGTGTGTGTGTGTGTGTGTGTGTGTGGTGTGGTGTGTGCATGTGTGTGTGTGTATCTGGGTGCTGCAAAGAAAGCGCTTAATTGCTTTTGAATGCTTTCGTGAGCTGCATTGGACGCCGGCAGCCAAAGAAACAGACGACGACGGCGACCAAGTTAACCGAGTTGCTTGTTTGTCGAAGAAGACAACAAAAAATGAAGAAAAAACTGTAAAAATCATTAGGCCCAGGTCCAGACGCAGGCTGGGTACAAGCTAAAAACAAAAACAAGTATTAATGTTGCAGTCGGGTGCAACCGACTGCGTAATACCCGCATATAATCCAGTTTGCCCCTAAATATGTTCATATATTCGATTTTCTCGATTTCGATTGATCTTTCGAGTAGCAAGCCCCTAGTTTTTATTCAAAATTTGATAAAGTATACATGTTTTCCAAGAGCCTAACCTTAACGGCACCAAGAACATACCTCTCATATGGTCAACAAAATGAACCAATATACTCTTTTCAATTTGTGAGCAGAGCATTTCAAAAACGTTGCACAGGCGCTGTTGCCATAGTTGCTTTTATTGTTGTTTTCCTTGTCTCTGGTGCAAAGTTTAGCATGCACTGTAGTTACAAGAAATAACTTTTAAGCTTAATAGCAAACCGTCAAGAACTAGCGACGGAAAAAATATTAGGACTAACATGACAAACAAAATATATCAAAAGTCGTAGATGTGAATGTATTCATATACTCTGTGAAAATGCGGCAGATTCCATTGGCTCAACTTGAGATGAGGCATTTTTAATAAGGAAATAAAAACAACTTTTAACTTAATTCCAAGCATGTTTAACAAATCTCATATAAAATGGATTGTTACAAATTTTTGTCCAGGCTCGAGCTATTAAAAGTCGATATTTATAAGTTGATGATAATAATAAAAGAAAATGGAGTAAATGTTAGTGTGATTTGACAAGTATAAAGAAAGCAAATATGTAAGCCACTTTACAGGGTATTTCTATTTACCAAATCTTAAATAGCATTTAGTTAATTATTATTATTATTAGCATAAGATAGTTTCAAACTATCTAAAAGATTGCAAATAGCTGCTAAACTTTATTTCAATTGAAAGTAAACCAAGCTGGAAACCGAAACCAATATCAAATTTATTAAAAAACAATTTCGGATTAAAAGTATGGAAACCCTTAATGTCAAAAAATTAGTTCCCAAGTTGGGATGTTAGGAATTTATAAAATGTTGCTTTTTGAAATTGAAAATGAAAAAAAGAGAATTAAACCTTAAAATTAAAGCAAAATTTATTATTGTCTGCGGCGCACAGCTATATTTCTTCTTATTTGTTTTTTTTAAGGTGCAACACAAAGAAAATTCCCTTCACATTTTGCAGTTTCAACATTTTCAGCTAGTACAGCTGCTGCAGCACTGCAGGCTGCAGGCTGCAGGTTGCAGGTTGCAGGTTGCACTTTGTTGCTGCTATCGGACGCTGCAGGCTGCAGGCATTTTCTGCTACATCATTAATGGCCAGTTTCTACAATAGGCACAGGTTTTTATTTTTTTTTTTTGGCTTTTGTTGCTTGTTTTCCGAGCTTCCTTCAAAGCGAAGCTGCTCAAACAGCAACAACAACAACAACAACTACAACAGCAACAGGCTGCCGACAATGTTTATTGGTAGTTGTTGTTGTCCGTCTGTTTGTCTGCTTGGATAGTTGTCTGTGCTGCAAGATTTTTTTTCCATTCCAGGAATTTAATCAAGGTGCATCTCCAAAGAAAAGGCCGCAAGCGAACAACAGCGCTGCCCAAATAGTTAAAGGGCAAACTAAATAAACATTGACTAATGTGACGACGTCGACGACGACAACAGCGACAATGGCAGGCAAGACTATTCTAGTCGAAAAAGAACGGCTAAGAGATACCCTGCATCCAGCTACGAATTGCTATTTGCCTTGCACGGCTTGAACCAACTACCTAACTTTGAACCGGTTCGGCTTATGTTTAGTTTGTTACGATTTTTCCAGATTTTAATGATGACATCCAAATTTAGTTTAATAATGGAGGCTATGTTTAATGTGTAAGCTCCGGGATATACCTTCAATATTATAAAATCTGTAGTTCTCAAAGTTTCAAACTCTTTAGTTAGCACAGACTACAGTTTATGTGACGAAATGGACTCAGCTCGTCAAATTGTTATTTATACTTTAAAATCAGCATACCCTTTCTATAAATTTAATGTGATTACGGGGTATACATGGCGACAGTATGAGCGCCTTGCGCATAATGACGTGCCGATAATGAAAGAGCAACTTGTTGCTGTTGTTGTTGTTGTTGTTTCTGTCCTCTTGTTGTCGGGAAATCATTTTGTAGATGCGCGTGAGCGATAAAATTTCAACACCCCTATTAGAAGATATTCCCCCGTGTAGCAACAAAGTGCGCAAACTACTACAAGAAAAGTAAAGTTTTAAGTAAAGTCTAGAGAGAACGTGTTGCTGGCCGTTCAGAAAATGTTGTACGTAAATGTTGCAAGTATGTAAGTGCGTTAGCAACGTATCTTGTGGTAGGAGCAACGATTTTATTATGAGACTCAGAGAGCGCAGGTTTTTGGCCAGCCGGGTTAAGAGTCGGTGCTGCGGGATAGTTGGATTAGCCCACCTGCACAGACTTTACCAGAAATTTCACACGCTCGAGATACGTTTCAGTTGTTGTATCTTTTGGTTTATTGTTTGGTTCTGTTTTACTCTATTCTGTTTTGTTTGGCTTTGCATTGTTTTCGGCAACAGCTGGCCGGGTGTTTCGACAAATCTGCTTCTTCTTCTTCTTCTTCTTCTACTGCTTTTACGTTTCTCGTTTTTGTATCTAATCAATTTGCTGGCACAATAGAGAGATGAACCGCCTGCAACGACAGCTGGCTGTGACTTTATTGTTTTGTATCTGTCAGATACTTTGGCTGTGCCAGCCCGGAACACACAAACGCTGCGCCCGAGGCGGCAAACAATTAAACACAAATTAAAGCAGCGCCTCCAAAATGTATCTGCTAGATATACACATATACACGCTCATCTCATAACCCATGCCCGCGCACCTCTATAGCCGGTCAGCCTGTTTGAAAGAGCGTCAAAGTTTAACTAATGAGCGCCATGTAGATAGATAGATGTACATTTTCGTTTGTGCGTGTTGGCAGCTGCGCAGTGATTGCGGCTTTGTTTAGCTTGTTGTATACCCTAACAATAAAGAAGGAGAACCTATGAAATATATATACAATTGTATATTCCTGATCAGCCTTAAGCCAAATGTACATACGCAAAACAAGCTTAGTGCACATAATCGACAACTTTTCTATCCTATGCCAAAATCGATAAATATTAATTTAATTTTAAGAAAGAGCTGGAGATTAGAAATTTGAAAGACATACATATATTCCTATATCCTATAAGCCAAACATGGACATCGTTTTCTTCGATAGCTGCCCTCATTTTGTTGAGATTGATAGAGATAGAATTTAAAACATAGTTTTTTAAGCTAATCTCGTAGGTAATGAGATCTACAGACATCACTTGCTATATAGGTTCTCGAACAGTGTAGTCAGATTTTAATATTTCCCCAAACACCTCAGACAAAACACATTTATGGAGATAAAGCCTTGACGTTTCGTTAAAGACTGAGAAATAATAGCCAACGTTTTTGTTAACACTTACGCAGGATGCCGAATACAGGATGTGTTCTAGTCGAGCACTTTTGCTTGTTTTGCTTGGGTTGGCCTACCTGCGACCTGTGACAAGGGCATCTGTATCTGCAAATTGTGTATCTTATTGTTGTCTGGCAGGATCGTTTCGTAGACCGGTTTCGAGCATTACAAAGGCTTCATCAGATTCATTCTCTTCTACTTCTCCTTCGACTGCCACATTTTTTATGTCGGTTTGTTTGTTTTTCTTGTTTTGCAGAGATTTTTTCCTGCGTGTGTTTTTGATTTGTTAAATTTTACACCTGCTGCCCAAACACATATACAAGTGCTACATTTGCGTTCATCTGCATTTGCTGCACGGCCACAATAACCAAATATTTAATTATTATTCAAATGGTCGTCATGCAGATTGCAATTGTATCCCATTTATAAATGGATTCTTGTTTTAATTGGAAATTATAAACTGCCAATAATGGAGCACAATTCGTAATTGTAATATTTGTCTATGAAATATTTCGCGGCATAAATGTGTTTGTTTCGTAAAAGCGAATTGATTTAAACATTTTGAAAGTTTCTCTAATCAAATTATTTTTATACCCTGAACCCATTAAAAATGGGTAAAAGGGGTATTATGTTTTTGTGCTAAATGCAAATGTATGTAACAGGCAGAAGGAAGCATCTCCGACCCCATAAAGTATATATATTCTTGATCAGCATCAATAGCCGAGTCGATCTAGCCATGTCCGTCTGTCTGTCCGTCCGTCTGTCCGTCCGTCCGTCTGTCCGTATGTATGAACGTAAGGATCTCAGAACCTATAAGAGCTAGAGACTGAAATTTTAGATAAAGGTGCTCCTAGCTCCTACGCAGATCGAGTTTTTTTTCCGATAATCGATAACTTGCCCCGTTTCCAAGTAATCGATAAGAATGTATATCGAAATCCTGTTTTTGTTTGTTCAGGGTATCCCCTAGTCGGGAACTCCCGACTAGAACATCTTACTTGTTTTTATACTCTGAACCCATTGAAAATGGGTAAAAGGGGTATATTGTATTTGTGCAAAGTGCAAATGTATGTAACAGGCAGAAGGAAGCATCTCCGACCCCATAAAGTATATATATTCTTGATCAGCATCAATAGCCGAGTCGATCTAGCCATGTCCGTCTGTCTGTCCGTCCGTCCGTCCGTCCGTCCGTCCGTATGTATGAACGCAAGGATCTCAGAACCTATAAGAGCTAGAGACTTGAAATTTTAGATGTAGGTGCTCCTAGGTCCCGCGCAGATCGAGTTTGTTTCCGATAAACGATAACTTGCCCCGTTTCCAAGTAATCGATAAAAATGTATATCGAAATCCCGTTTTTTAAGCAATTTTGGTAAATAATAAGAGCTAGAGTTACCAAACTTGACATGTAGCTTCTAGAATAGTATATATATATCGATTATCTTTCATTTTATACCTAACTCCCAACTCCCCGCTACTCTCTATCTATAAGCGCGCGCTGCATTTGGTGTTGGAATAAGAGGGTTCAGGGTATCCCCTAGTCGGGAGCTCCCGACTAGAACCTCTTACTTGCTTTTGTTTCATAAGCATTAAATATTATTATATTGTATTTTTATTTTAAATAAATATTTTACAAGCGGTAATATCAGCCTAAAGTACAAAAAATGAAATGAGCATGACTTTTTGATATTAATGCTAAAATAGAACAAATACCCTGCCGGAAATGTAGTCGATGCAGCATATATATATCTCAACTGAGCAAAAATGAAGACTATTTTATTGTTATTATTGCCTTAAAGACTGGGCCACGAAGACCTCTACCGAGGACTGCCTTATCTACTTTATATACCTGCTTGGACGAATGCCACACTTTGTGACAAAATTGAAATGTGCTTTGCTTTGGGAAAAATTGATTAAACTTGAAAAGTTTTAGAATATTGGCGTCGGCTTTTAACCGTTTCGCTTTGTATCTTGCACCGAATTTTGAATCGACTTGAATTTCGGTTTAAATGTGATAAATAACAATCATTTGCATTTGTTTGACTTTCTGTGCCTGTCTGTTGCACATAACTTCATTCCATGTTGGACGCATATTTTTTGTGTCCATAATTTTGTTTTTTTTTTTTTTTTGCCGTAGGCTGATGCATGCGGCAACCACATCCTCGTGCCTGACGCCCCTCATCCGCCAGGCTATTGCTTTGTGGTCATTTGTAAGCCACTCGACTCGTCCGGCTGCTCGGCATACTTTCTCGGTCTTTGTTGCCGCTTTGGCTAAAGTTTGGCTCATGTTGTTTTTTAATGCAGCTGCCGAAACTTTCGTTGCCTTGTTGCAAATTGTTTGTCAGTCGTCGTCAGTTGCTGTAATGGGAGGCCTGCAGCATTTTTTATGTGGCAGACGTGACAGGAAGTCGCCAGCAGTACCGCACAAAACTACAACAACACCAACAACAACACCAACATCAACAGCAACAACAACAGCGGCAACAACAGCAACAACAACAAAACGCAAAAGCCAAACGCAATGTAGCAACAGTAAGGGCTGAGCCCCTACCTCCCATTCATCGTATATTACATGAGCACAAAAAAACCCAGATCCAATTTTTGTGGAACTCCAAAATTGCAACCGACTCCATTCGGATGGGTCAAGAAATGCCAGAAAAGTTATTTTAACTGTGGTAAAAAGTAATTCAATTTAATGATATGAAAGTGTAGTCAGGGCTGCAAACCCAACATGAATTGTCGTTGGTTTTTTTTTTTTTGAAGGTTTTCTCCATACGGGCAGACGGACAATATGCTCATCTTTACCTTGTTAGCCGAGTAGAAAAGCTCTTTAGTTTTACTTACCCGTAACAAATGTCATCATGCAATAGATAGTCAACCGTCTGCGGTAACCCAAAGATAATGAATCCATATTGCTGTCAATTTTGAGCCTGTGTCTTTGCTGAATGACTTTTGGCTAATTGTCGCAGTTACCGATCCGCTGCTAAATGGTCTTGCATCCTTGTTGGAGAACGCCCGCCCATGTTGCCTGCTAATGTAGCTGCCCTCGCTCCTTCAACAATGGAGTGCCAATAAAAGACAAAAGGGCTGCCAATTTGTTTGAAAGTTAACTGGCTATTTGTATACTCTGTACGCATTGAAAATGTGTGAAATGTTAAGCGCTTGTGCAATGTTATACGATCCCGTAAAGTATATTATCCGGTTCTTGAGCAGGATGACGAGCCATGTCCTAGCCATGTTCTATTGCGATTTGGTGTTTTAAGCATAACTCGAAGCATTTTCTTATACCTAGTGCCTTGGTATATTAACAAAGTCTGGTGCCTTATTTAAGTGCTCAAATTTTAATGATGATCGGACAATAAGCTCCGAAGTCATTCAAGAATGCATTTCCCGTAGTTTAGGTCATAGGGAAGAAGCACAGCAGCTGCATAAAGTATGCGAGCGTACAAATTTGTGTTTTGGTGTATTTATTTATATACATAGGAAGAAGTTTGAATGTTTGTAAGAGGGGCATCTCCTAGTCGTGCACTTCGGCTGGAGTACTCTTACGTGCCTTTTTTTTCCTTTCCGCAACAGACGCCTTCATGTCGTCAAAGCATTTGCCATATCTCTGACATCTTTTGTCTCATTAGCATTTTGCGTCAAACAGAATGACGCACATACTGTATGCAACGGACGCACTTCGAACATGTGGCAGTGGCACGGGCAGCTTCAAGGACAAAGCGAACCTTGCTATTAAGCTAGGAACAGTCAACTCCCGCTCCCTGCAGACTGTTCCGAACCATCGTGGCCTACCCCATTGAGTTTGTCAAAGCCAGGGGCACATTTTTTGCTGCCTTGTTTTCCACAGAATTTTTTTTGCGTTACCAACTTCTCGTTTGCTGCTGCGCCAGCTACGTCAATTCTTGACGCAAATTACAAACTGTTGCATTCTGTGCCATCCCCATCATTCCATTCGTTCTGTCTTATTTTAGACGAGCACCAAATACCCCGCTCCACATTCAACTAATGCCTTTTCTGACTGCCGCAATTTAACCATACCCTGTTAAAAATGGCTGATAAGGCGCTTTTATCCTTCGTTGTAATAGAATGAAATGGTCAGAAAAGCACTACACCTCCCCTTCTTTATTGTTTTAATAATAAGCGGAATAATAAGAAAGACTTAAAAAGTATATTTATTCTTGATCAGCATCAATAACCGAGTCCATCTAGCCATGTCTGTCTGTCCGTCCGTCCGTATGTATGAAAGCAAGGATCCTAAAAGAGTTAGAGAAATTTTGAACGTTAGTCCTCCTAGTGCCCGAGCAGTATGAGTTGGTTTCCGATAATCGATAACTTGCTCCGTTTCCAAACAATCGATAAAAATCGATATCGAAATCCTGTTTTGTGAGCAAATCTTGTAAGTTATAAGAGCACCAAACTATAGTCGAGAACTCCCGACTAGAGCCTCTTACTTGCTATTAATATTTGTGTTGTGTTGCGTTTTGTTATGTGTTTTTTTCATGGTTATTGCTCATGTTATTTCTGGCGTTGTTTGCGTATTTGTCTGACGGGCTCAACATGCGAGAAAATCTCGTTTGGTCGGTCAACGACAGCGGGCGGGGCGTGGGTGCCGAGGAGGGCGTTTGTCTGACCGGCGTTTGCTACAATATTAAAAATGATATGAAATCAACAGCCCGCCAGATACACGCAAAGCTGGTAAAAGGGTTACTGGACCATAGCAATACAAGGGGGCCAAGTACTATATGAAAGGCAGCATCATACGAGCACCAGAAGCTGCGTAACATACAAAGACAGAGCTGCAAAGCTGCTTTCGCGGATGCGTGCTTTTTTTCTCTCCATAAAGATGAATCTTTTGGAGTCCATGCTGGCGGAATGGCGTCACATAAATGCAACTTGCCGAAAGCTTTAATTTACAGAACGTATTTCAATTATTCAGTTTTTTTTTGTTGTATTTCAATTTGGTAATCGACAGTGTCGCCGACAGCAAGACAGAACTTATGACATCTCGCCAAGTGCGTCATGTGAACATGCAGCATTTCCATGTAAAATTATATAACTTTGTGATTCATTTGATTTACCTACGGCAGCAAAGGGTTGCTGTCAATCAAGTTTAATTTTGCTGCGTCTGAAAAGTCGTATGATATTTTCATTGTGACGTCAATGTTTGGTGGCAAATTGTTGGATGCGGTTTACCTTGCTGGCTAATACAACAAAACAAAAAATAAAAATGAACATAATTGAATAGAATAAGGAAAACGTAATGTGAATTGACCGTTTTATAAATCGCTTTTAACCCGTTGAACGTTAAATTTTTCTGCCAGTCATTGTTGCTGTTAACTGGCTAGTTGCCGTTCTTGCTGATGCATATCCTATTACAGTTTCCGTTGCGGTTCGCCAGCAGTCGCAGTAAGAGGAGCTGCACCAAAGAATCGGCAAAGATGCGCCAGTTGGCTACAACTTTTATCGCTGCCGGGTTTCTGATTACCACCCTCAGACCGAGTCCAAGTTAGCTGAGATTTATTTAGGACTCTTTGCGGGTTTTTCATTTTGTTTGAGCTGCTGTAGGTTCTTATCGGTTTATTTTCGAACCCACTTAAGCTAATTTTCTGAATCTAATGAGGAGTTAAATAGATGCTGGTTTACCACATTGCATTTGCTGTTAACATTGTGGATAGGGCATTTCCTGGACCACGCGCGAATCAGTCGTATGTCTTCTATAGAAAGAAAGACAAGAAAATCTTCTTTATTTTATTTATTCTTTTTGAGAGGTATTTGCCATATTATGTATAAAATTTAAAGTTTCCAACGAATGGCGCATTGTTATCGTGATGAGAAATATAAATGGTATTCATTCGAATTGATAAAATTGATAATTGACTAAATAATGTTAGTCTAATTTTAAATTGCTTTATTAGTTTATTGTTTACAGAGTGAAAAAGACTTTATTAGTTTTGTACAATGTTCGTTATAGTCTTTGTTCAATACTCAAGAGGGTTTAGTAGTTTGTAGAAATTTATCACTGAGAATTATTTAAAATTCTTTTTCTGAAGTCCCATTGGCAACTTTTATAAGCCTTGACTCATAAAAATAATCTAAAATAAAAATATATATATAATATAAACTGATGTCGGTTAGTGCATTGGTTTATCGACTTGCATAAATTCGCTTGATTCCGAGTTAAATGATTCTATTCCCTTTTCTGTCTCTCAGCAGGACGCCGAACTGAAACTGGAAACTGAAGCGGCAACTGCAACTGCAACAGGAACTGTGCGAAGAAGCTTGCCAACTGTCATTGTCTTCTGGCATTGGGCAACATTTTAATTGAAAAACTTTTTGGGCCAAAGCAAACGTCACAGAAATATGACTGTTAAATTGGCCAAACTGTTTGGCAGCGGCAGCAGCAGCAAATCCAGCAGCAATAGCGCCAGCAATGTGCCCAATATTGTTCCTGGTCATAGCCATGCCCACAATTTACAGCAGCCAGTGCCCCCGTTGCCGCCGCCCAATGCCAATATGAAGATCATTAAATACTGCGATCATCATGATCATCATCAGCCTGCGGCTAGAACCATTTATGGTAATGCCTACGAATGCAATCAAATGGAGCTGGAGCTTGAGGATGATTATGATGACAACATGTCCTTAAGCTCGGCATATATGCAGCGCAATCATCCCTATAACAACTCACAGCGCCCACTGCTCGGCGAGCGTCGTCCCCAGCTGCTGCTGGTCGGTGGCAAAAAGAAGCCGCCAGCAACAGCGCCGATGGCTGGCATACCGCTGCCGGCGCCACCATTGCCACCGCAGCGCAGTGCCAGTGCCAGTGCCAGTGTCAGTGCCACGGGCAATGTCAACGCCAGCATCAACGTGACCGCCAACGCGAACGTTAACGTTAACGCCGGCATTTACGTTTCGCCGTATGTGCAGCAACAGAAACGGGACAGCGTTAAGGGACTGCACGGCTTTAACGACTTCGATGCGCTCTCCCAGCAATACAACCAGCATCTGCAGAGTCCGCACATTGGTTATCCGTACGGCAGTCCGCCTTCGCCGACAGCGCAATCGAGTGACTTTTGTTTCGATAGACAGCGCGAGCAAGAGCAGTCCTTTAAAGCCATCTCAACCACCAGCTCGACGGCCACAACTAAATCGAATTGTAGCTCCAGTTCGGCTGCAAACGGTTCACCACCGCCGCCGCCGCGCTACGGCAATGTTGGTTATCAGGATGCTGGCCATTATCTGGACCAAACTCAGACACAATTGCTGTCACACGCCTCACGTTTCGAGGATGATTTCTGTACGCGTCGCAATGTGGATTTTGTGGCTGGCAATGCAACTGGCACTGGAACTGGAACTGGAACTGGAATTGGCAGTGGAACAGGTCCCTTCATCTTTGGCATCTCACACGAGCAACAGCAAACGGATTATGGTTGCCGCCGAAGTTGCAGCATCGACAGCGCCAATAGCAGCACCACCAAAACCAACAGCAACAACAACAATCTCAATCAGCCTGTGATAAATGCCACGCCCGTTAAGGAGCACAATGCACTGGTAAGTAGTCATTTTAGAGTAGCTCTTTATTGCCTGTTCCACCATCCAAATTGTCCCAAAACCTGGCTGCCTTTCTAGGGTAATTAGCGTTCTGCCCGGCACTCCGCTCAACCTTGTGGCAAAGTGGCCAAGCATCGCGAGTGGGGTTGTGGGTAGAGCGGGGACCTGGCACAAAAGTTGGGCAAAACGACGCCGTTGCAGAGATAAAATTAATTAGTGCGTTCTATGCAATTATTGTATTTCAGTTTTATTTTTTAATGAGGCAACAGCCAAGACAAAAGTTTTTGTTACCTGCCGCTATCTAATTAACATCTGAAATTGCTAAATGCACCTTGTTTTTCAGAAAATTCTGTAAAACGGTCATTTACCGAGAAATTACAGCCGTTGATATACTAACAAAACTATTTGTTAAAGTATCCTTTTGCAATTTAAAAATTCAACGACTCATTCGATTCTATTTAAAGCTGTTTCGATCGATAGTTATGAGCGATAAACGATACACGACTAACTAATTTATCTTTTTCTTGATATCAAAGGGTATATTATTGGTATTCTAATAAATAAACACGAACATTCGTATTGCTTGGTGTTTCGATAAAGATAATTAATCTTTTTTTGTATACGCTTGTAGAGGGTATACATATATATATATATATATATATATATATATATATATATGCATAGGGTCCGTCTCTCTGGCATGTGTCGGAATCGACCGGATAGGAACAATCGCTCTAAACTGACGCTCATACAGCTCTTAAAAAAATGATATGAAAAACTCAGCAATTACACGCTTCTATCATTCTATTCTCCTAACATATATATTATATGCCTTCGATTGGAACAATCGTTCAGAAATAGGCTTTTGTATAAAAGCATTTCTAGGCGACATGTCTATAAGAGGTTAAAGTCTTTTTATTATGGTATCACATCCTTCATCCATTTAATATTAAATATTTTGCAGTTTATCCAACTAGTCTGTTGTTTAAAGTTTTAAAGCGGCCATTGCTGCTGGTTCCGAAAAGGTGATCGTTAAAATACAAAAATGTGGTCGTGACCACAACAACAAATTGCTGACTGGGGCAGCTGTCGGGGCTTGAGAATTTCACAGCATGTAAAGCCTTTGAACATCTTTGTTAGAGGTGGCAACAATTTGAAAGCAATTGATTGTTGTTGCTTTTGTTATTATTGTTGCTGTTGCTGTTGCGATGGCCAAGTCTTAAGAATTTTTCGTTGCTGCTGCTCCTGCTGCTGGTGCTCAACTTTGTTCATTGGAAGACTGTCTATTCTGATAATGGCCAAGACAACTCACCTACGGCATCCAAGCTGCCAATAGCGGCAGAAAAGCAAAGAAACAACTATGGACACTGCGAAACGTAAGCGCAGAATTGATAGAATGGAAAAGGGAATACTGTAATGGGAAGGGAAATGGTAATGGGAATGGGAATGGACGAATGAAGCAATGAAGCAACCAAGCAACCCCACACAAAGCCCTGTCAGTTTTCTCTCCCGACCCGAGCTTGCGGAGCCTTTCATAGCTGCTGCAGAACTTCAAAGCCCACGACGGCGACGATGACGACTTGACTGCTGCAGCAGCAGCAGCATCAACAGCAACTTTTTGCAGCAGTAGCTGCAAAAGCGTCCCGCTCTGCACTCCGCTCGCCGTTAATGCCAAGCAAATTAAAATGTTGCGCAAATAAAATGTAAGAAATTTTCACGTTTTCTTCTTCGGTGAAAGGCAACACAAAAAATAAAAACAAAAACAAAAAAAAAAAAACGTAAACTGTTAAGGAAAATAAAGAGAAAAACTGGATTGTCTAGCGCGTACAGCAGCTGAACGCTGAGCACTGAGCAAAATTAAAACACATTTCGTAAATTAATAATGAAATGAATGTATGAAACGAGTGAAACAGACAAATGAAACTGGCAACTGTCAAACAGAAATTGCTTGAAAAGCGTTACCAAATTCGCCAGCGAGTTCATACTTCAAATTCCGGCAGTGAGAAACCTCTTGCTGCGCCAACCACCTCAGCAATATTGACCTTGCCTTGAAGAATTTTATTTGGTTAAAACATATGTTAATTACGAAAACTGTCGGATAGCCCAATGCCAGAGCCTGAATGGTTCACTGAGAAAGAAGAAAGTAAAAGTTAAACGTTAAAAAGTGAAGAAAACCTTGTTATCTAGTGTAATCTGCGCTCTATTAATCTTAATGCTGCTTAGAACTCAATGCGAGCAACTACTTTAACTCTCCTTTTACAACTTTATTAAATCATTCATGTAACTTAAACATAAATTAGCAATTAATACTTCATTTAAAAAATTTTCTTTTATATTGCTGCACTCTTCTACTCGATTCTCACAAAATTTACGTAATGCTTGCGATGCTTGCTTGAAATGCATGCTTTAATAATAATAAAGATAACTTTCTCTACTCATCAATTATCTTTTGAATTCTTTTCTCACTTCCACTTTTTTCCATTTAATATTATGTGAATTTTTCTAATATAAAAATGGGCGAGGGCAAAACTGCTTTTTATTGAGACGTTATTGTTACATTTTTGAATTTGACATTAAATGCAGCTAATGCTTTTGGAAAAGGGGTATTTATTTTCCGTTCGTGGAAAACCCAAAAATTGACATTTAAGTAGTCTACTTTGTATGAACTCAATCGCTGATGTCCTTGTCAATTTCAATTAAGATGCCGAAACGGGCGTTGCGATTCGTCATAAACAAAACAAAAAATAGAGACTATAAATAAAGTGCAGCTTGCACTTGAGGCTCTCTGACAAATGCATTGCGTTTATGGTGTATATATTGTGTACAAGGTTGCGGTTTGTACAGCATCAACAGAAGCAGCAACAACAAAATCAACAAATACAACAACAAGAGTAATACTATAAAAGTTGGTAGCAACTCAATGTGAATCAAATCGCATCAAATCAATTGCGAAAACATTACACGGCATTGCAAGCTCGATGCAACTTTGACAATAATAGACAACATCACACCTTGTTAGCTTTTCGCCTCAATAAATCTTTGATAAAAATATAAGCTTCAAGCACCGATAAGTAGCAAAGTAAGCCAACAATGCAGAAAAGTTATGAATAAATTTAATATTTGACCGACAGTTCCTATGCTATATGATATATTGATCTGATCTGGCCAGCTCCGACATTCTGCCTGCTGCCAAAGAGGCAGATCTTAGCCTATTAACTTCAAATCGAGTCAAGTTTATTTTCAATTTGTAAAACACAGACAGATGCTTTAGAAGAGGGTATCAGCTAGTCGATCAACTCTGGCATGAAACTTTGCTTGTTCCTAAACGATTTGCTGTTGAAGCGTCTGTGGGTCCCACTTACTGGCCAAGTTTCATGCAATTTGTTTATTTATTTACGCTTATTTATTTTCTGCAACTGCAGTCAACATTTCTGTTTATTAATTATAGATTATTAATTATCTGCAACTACTTTCGATTTGGTTAGTTTAATTAAACTAAGTTGATATTATTAGCTTAAGGTCAAGATCTCCGATTTTTTGGTCATTTGTAGGTCAACGACTAAGCACAATTTATATAAAAAAAGCTGATTGTCCTAAAAGCGAGTTTGATCGACTGACTGATTGACTGACTGATTGATGAAGTCATTGAAGCTTAATGACGGGGCTTTAGGAAATTCCGTCCACAAGTGTTGCAAATTTGCCGCAATCGTCTTCAACCTTATTTTCAATTATACAATTTGAAGAAACAAACTTTGGACTTAGTATATTTATTTTTCAATTATTTTTAACATCATATAGTTAATACTTTAAAAACTACTACTAGTACTTAAGTTAGATTGGGCAAACCAAATTCAAAACCCGAATAATTTGTTGCAGCAGCTGCAAATGTTGTTATTTTATTGAAAAGTTGGGTAATTTAAACCAATGTGAGAGTATGAGTGCTTGTTGCAGTTGTTGCTGGTGTTGTTATTGCTGTTGTTTATGTCTGGTATTGCCACATAGTTAAGTTGTTGGTACGCGACGCTCTGTCTGGCCACAGAGCCAATTGCCAGACACAAAGTCAGTAACCAAGTCGCTGGCTGCCTCAGCTCAGGCCTCAAAGCCAAAGAGCTGCAAAGCGATGCAGCTCTTGACCAGCTCTTAGCAAGTGGGTGAGACGGGGTGGGGCGTGAGAGGAGCCGATTGCGGGAATCGGTTAGCCACGTGACCATGAGGCCACGCAGTTGTCGTTGCCGAGTTGACTGCTAAGCTCCACTTCATGCTGCAGTTGTTAACAGAATTTATGCCGTGCGCCGTCATTTGCCACGCACCTGTGGCCATGTCCTCCCCCTCCCTGCCCTACCCCACCGCCTTGCCTCGAACCAGTTCTGCTTTTGTGCATTATTTGATTAAAAAGTTTTTGTTTTTATTTATGTAGTCTGCACGCTTAGCCAAACAGCACAGCACTCAGTTTTATTTTTTAAAGTCGATAAGCACTCAAAGTCAGGCGACTTATTGAGCGAGTGCCTTTTAAAGTGCCTCGGTAGTTCAATATTTTGTCTGGTGTCAAAGTTGGGCATCTGCCAGACAGCTAGCCAGCCCAGCCCAGCCCAGTCCAGCCCAGCCCAGTTAACTGGCTCGTGGAGGTGTCATCCGTGTTGACAAAGTTGTCAACGTTGTCAAACTTTTTGTTTGTTATTAGTTATGAGAGCAATGCTGTTCGGTTTCAGTTGGTGGCGCCCCGAATGCCAACCCTTATGGCGGTCGAAGCTTGTAATTAATTGACGGAAATTGAACAAATTAAATGTCAAAGTAGACACTCTATAAAAGTACAGCATTAACGGCGGCTAAATGTAAGTTTAATTAACTTTATGGCTGGTTAAAAAAATACTCGTATATTTCCCATGCAACGGCTGCTGCAAATGTTGCACAGTGGAGCAGGTACTTACTATCACGATGAACATTTTGTTGAGAGCTTTTTCGTTTTATTGTGCATCAATTTAATTAAAACTAGCTCGCTCCATAAAGAAACTTGAACATGACTTTTGGCTCAATCGTAACAATATAAAAAACTCAAGTTTTTTCACCCATTTTTCAGAATTTTTAAGGAATGTTTTCAAAGAATTTTGAACTATCGCCCATTTTTAAAAATATAGAATAAAAATAGCACGATTTAAAGATATAAATCGCAAGAAATGGAGAGTAATTGAGAAGAGGCATGCATTAATTTAAAAAAATCGTATTTGTAATTAATACGAGTATTTTTTCCGATTCAAAGCATTTAGAATGCCCATAGTTGAGTTCATCAACGAAGCTGTTACGCTCACTGCAAGTAGCTTGATGCGGTTTACTGTGGTGTTAAGTACGAAATTGGGGTCGTCGTCATCATCATAGTCAAGAGCAGTCGAAGCTCAACATGAGGAGGAAGCAAGCTGGATGAGTTTGAAGGATGTCGGTTTGGTGGGAATGGACACAATTCACGATATGGCCTCACCGTCGTTGTCGTTGCTGTCGGTATTGCATGTGTAATTTGCTGAATTTTTAATTATGACATACGAAGATTAGACAGTGACAGCGACAGCGACTGTTACATAGACAAAGACAGCGTCATGTTGTACTGTCAGTCAGTAATCAGTGAATACTTAATCTGCCATTTCGCAATGTTGATTTGCCAGTTGCAGTTGGCATGAACCAAAGCCGCTTAAAGGCTCGCACTGTAAATCAATTTGACTGTAATAGACGCGTATTTTGGTATTTAGATTGCAAATGTGCGCTGTCAGTTACACGCGGAGTTAGACACCAGTTTACCGATGCGATTTTGATAGATGATATTATGGTATTCTACATTGCATGTATGTATGTATGTGTGTGTAAGCCCCAAACAAAAGTGGGTGGCTTGGTTCACGTTACAAATTCAAATTGAGGATCGGTTCGGCTTAACATTTTAATGAAACAATTGCATTTTTAATTTATAATTGCTCGGTGCTACTGAAAATATTGCTAGCCGTGCATAATAACAAAATGATATGCGGGCAGATCTGATCCCAAATGCTCAATATATTCATAAATATTAAATTGACATTCCGGAATAGAATCCGCGCGTTTGGAACCCAGTTTACAGCCACCTTACGCGCATCTTATTAAAAATGCCTGCTAATGCATTTAATCACGTCTAATCAATTTTCCTAACTAACAAGTTTAACTAGCCAAACAATGTTTTCAAATATTATTTCTTAATCAGAGTCTTATCGTGAGTTGTTTGTGCATCTTATCTACGAGATTCGCAATAAAAATTAACTGCCGCTTGTAAATAGATAGGCTCTCAAATAGCTACAGTTGAATGAACGTTTGTATGTTTATAAGTATACACATACGGTCTAAAGCATACCGATTGTCTGTCCATATGTTTGAGCTGTATTAAACTGGGACAAGAAAACCGAAACTTAGCACCAAATGAATTAAAACCATATTTTTTCTTATATGAATTCGGTTTAATAAACATGCATGGCTGTATATGTATATCTTCCTCTTCTTGATGATCGTCAAGTTTGAATGTTTGTTTGTATTCGCGTAACCTGGGTACAGGGTATCTTCTTATCAAGTGCGCTCATTACCCTGACAATGGCACACTTTGATAACAATGTGAATATTTTGCTAGATAACTTGTACGTGAAAACTTAGTGTTATGTCTGATTATTTATAATGCTACTTTTAATGAAAAAGAGGTTTAAACAATAAAGAGCCTTTAATTGAACAAGTTACTTACCTGTCCACATTTTAAGTTCATGATGGCATAGTTTGGCATAGTTCTTGTTTTTGTTTGACCCATAACTTATAGGCACTGTTGCATGCAACATATATTGCCTCGACTTTCCGTAACCATGCTTCAGTTTCAGCCGTTTCTCGTTCGTTTCTTTTCCTCTTTCTTTTTCGCTTTCGCAGTTGAATTTTTATTGTGCTGCCGCCCCCCGTATTACTTTGGTTTTTTTGATTCCGCGCGCAAAAGTATGCCACAAAAGTAAACAAAAAAATAAATATTGCCACTTGACAAGGAAAAACGCTGTGCAAAAAGTAAATCGTAATTTAATCAGCGATGTATATATGTATTTTTATAAAGATTGTTTAAATAATCGTGAAGCAGTAAGTTAAAATACATTTCCAAGTGTTTTCCACCTATTTCCCACACTTGCGGGTGGAACTTCACTTCTTTTACTTTAAAATGCGTGTGAGCGTGGGACTGTAATATCAAGCATGATCTTACGGGGAAATCATGGTCTATATAAACTTTTTGCGATATATTATTTATAGAATTAGAATTAAGTTCACAATAAACGTAAATATTGTTTTTAATGCAATATAAAAGGCATTCGTGGCATTGTTCAATTAATTAAACCTTGCAAGAATGTGCTATTGTCGCGGAGTATTGCACATACATATATAAATTTACATTTATTCCAATTATGTTGACCAGTTTGGACTTTAGTGCCCCCAGTTGCATCTGACATGGTCCGATTCATTTAATTGGCTTGTTTGTTTTTTTTGTTTTGTTTTGTTTTGTTGGAGTCTGACGCTCAGACGCCTTTTTTGCCATGTGCATACATGACATATGTGCCTATCAATACATACATTTATGCACATTAGGGTGCAACGATTTAGCATTAACAAATATGTAGCCTGTTTTTTATTAAAGTGGCTTTGAAATAACATCAAATATAAAACATAAATAATCGAAACAATCTTTTTTTAATTGTATCAATATTTTTCGCGGAATTTTTTTTATTTAATTGCACAACTTGAGCCACCCTAGTGCACATATTTACAAACATGTAGCTGTGGTCGCTGTTGTTTGCACATTATTTACTCTGTTGGCCTTTTGTTGATCAGCGGCTTTGCATGGGCCCAATCAGCTGGTAGCTGTAAAGAACAAAAACCAAACAACGAAGGGTACTCTAGTCGGGGGTGCTCGACTGGGAGATACCCCGTCGCTCAGCTCTAGCCTGCCGTTTGCAAGTATTCTAGCTGCCTTCTATTTGTGTATATGCACACACATAACTGCGCTTCATCTTCCCTTTGCCACATACCAACGGAATTGAATATTTCTATAGCTACGCAGCTTATGGTCCGATCCTTGGCATTTGTAGGACTTAAATATGCAATCGGACTATACCAAAGCGCAAAATCTCTACTGTAATTTTAAGTGTTTGAAAGTATGCCATTAAGTTTATTGTAGCGCTAACCTTTCGATTTATCCTTAAAAGCATGTTTTTTTTTCTGAGTACGGAAAAGTATTTTCAAGTTTCAAGCTTTTGTAGTTGCCGAGATCGACGCAGATGCTTTCTTCATTCAGTCACATACATTTGCACAAAACCATTATACCCTTTTTACACATTTTCAATAGGTTCAGGGTATATAAAAACGAACAACCACAAGAGCAACAATATGCAGGGCTTTCATTGTTGCCGTTGCCTGCGTGCGTGGGCGTTGACATTGTTGGTGGGTGTGTAACAGTGTGGGCCCGATATATAATGCAATTGTCACAATAGTCACATAGCTAACGCACAACTCGGCGACAGATATCAGATTGCGTTGTTATTGTGGCAGCTACGTGTTGCGTGTTCCAATAAATGACATAGAACTCCCTGCATATTGAACAGAAAATAGCAACAACAACGACAACAACAACTGAATGAACAACAATCGCGCAAATGACAAATGTTGATTTGTCTATCAAACGTGTGGTGTAACTAATGCCAGCAAGGAACAGACCGATCGAATAAAGCCAATCAATATTTGTTCAGTATATTTTGAAGCGAATGCCTTTAATCACTTCGAGCTTTTCAATATTCTGCATAAAAATGATATATTTTTAGTGTAAAACATGACACATGGTTTGATAACTTTCTTATAATTGTCAAAATTCAGTTTTTCAGAGTTTTAATCCAATCAATGCTTAATGTATTCTTTAGTACATTAGAAGCTTCCTTTTGGTACGTGTTTTGACATGTCTTTAAAGGAGATTTCTTTACTTCATATACTTTTTACTTGTAAAGGATACTAAAATGATGTCATCAAATGTGTAACGCATGCAAGACAACATTTTCTAATCCTCTTTAGGTGGAAACCTTGTCTGTTGCTCAAGAAATCTGCCCCAAGCTGAGCAATTATTATCCAAACATAACCGCAAAGCCGTATGAAATCGGTCTACCGTATCCTTTGGTTCCTATTGGAACAACTTTCAGCTGTTTGAAAACCGTTTAAGTGAATAGATCTTCATTGATTCCCTAGTTCATTTTGCAGCTGCGCTGGCTTATTGTTAGCTGTTTACTCTTGGAGGTTACTCGCAATAATAGTAATAAAGCTTTGAGTGCTTGAAAACATGGTTAATAACAATATAAATCGCAAACAGCTAACTCTCGTTCATTCTCTTTTTCACTATCGATCTCTCTCTTTCTGTGCTGCTTGGCTGGCAAATTGAAAAGAAAAAAAAAAAAAAATCCGTCGCCATTTCTAACTGGCTAAAAATATTTTCCGTTTGCCGAGCGCATAAAACGAAAGTCAAAGTATGTTGAAGTTTTTGGCATTAACTTTTTGCGTAACAAACTTTCACACAATGTGTGTGTGTGTGTGTGTGTGTGAGAGTGTTTATGTTTGTGTGTGCGTGAGTGCGTCTTAAACTAAATAAGCCCTCGACGAGCTGCCAGCCAATGTCAAACGATACTGGGCCCTTGCTGGAACTTAAGCTGGAGCCGATGCTCTCACTCTTCCTTCACTTGGCTCGTCCAGTTCGAAGCTCGTAAATGTACAACTTTTTAATAATTTCATTCAAGTCGAGCCGCCCACTTGACACACCTCCCAGATGCCTTGCCCTGAGGTGGCGCCATTCAAATACTTGGTGGTTTTTCTTCTTCTTTTTGTTGTTGTTGTGCGCAAAAGTTTTCGGGGCCTTAACTTGTAAGTTCGCATCGCAAGCTGACTAAAATAATGGTTATTAAAATATGTACTAAGATGTAAGTAAAAGTATAACTCTTACCGCGACCAAAGGCCACCGAATGCAACATATTTTTGGCAAGCACAAAGAAATTCTTCCCTTTCCGCCTTTCCTGGCTGGCAGTGCGCAAAGAGTCGTCATGACAACAACAACGACAATAGTAATGAACAAAGATCGTCAAGAAACAAAATAATTCAAACAGACTTAAAGCAGTGCAGACTTATTGTCAGAATTCATCTGGCAAAGAGTGACGACAGCGACGATTTCCATTTCATGTTTAATTTAAAAAGTTATTTAAATGAAGAAAAGTTAACAGACGTCAAGAAATCAAATAAAATATTGCAGAAAAGTGCACAACGTTTCAGTTAAAAAGGAAAAAACAAAAGAGACGTAAAAAAAAAGGTAAAAATGTATATTTTGTCGTGAATGGAAAATAATCATTTAAAAAATATAGCATATTCAACGGGGCGGACGGACTAAGTGGCTGTGCGAAGAAAAAAAATTTGTGGGGCAACGCTCACAATGGAGTTGCATAAATAATGAGAAGCACAGAGAAAGGCTGTAACAAAATTAAGTGGGAGTATTCACATTAAATATTATAGGTATTTTAGGAAAATTATCTCATTTATGACAGTAGTGTGCATTACCCGGCTTTGCACGGGTTGGTCTAGAAACAAACATTTCTGCTTTTAGTCCGGTTATTCATATTTCAAATAACATTTTATTTTAATTTATTGCCGATAGAAAGGAAAATAAACAAACTTCGCCTTTCATTTGAATTTTTCGAAAACTCAATCTGCAAAATAGTTTTATACAAAATTTTAAATGCTGACTGCAAAAAGCAATGATTGCCCACTCTCCATTTATGTGCATATCACAGACCTTTAAATTCAGCTGATTTTAAAGCCATATAAATGCATATATGTATATATATACATGCAAGCGCGCCTGCAACAGTTTGAACACCTCTACTGTGAAAACCTGCGGCGACACTTTTTCTCTTTTGTGCACAAATTTTTGCCATTAAAAGTTTGGCATGTAAATCATACTTAAGAGACATACATAGACGTACCATACACCCACACATTCGCATAGAAAATTCCCAAAAAAGAAGAAGAGAAAAATAAAAATGGGTCAAAAGTTGTGGCACGAACCGAAAGAAATATGTGGCCAAATGTCAACAAAAATATATATGTATATATATATAAAGCTTCAATACAATTCGAGTGCACGCATACGAAAATCAGCGAAACTTTTGATTGCACCAACAGCTGCGAGGGCGACACAAATATCGAAATACATTCCCAGACCCCAAGACAGGCGGGTCTAAAAAAGCTGTTGACAGTCGCATGAATTGTAATTTACATGGCCCCCAAAAATGGCATCGTAAACTCTTGTTGTGCTCAAAAGTGTGCGTGCATGTGTGTGTGTTTTTGGGCAATTGAATAAATCGCCAGGGATGCGACCAAACATATATATATATGTACATATATATACGCATACGCATACATATATGTATATGGCACTTCCTCCAGCCAAGGTCTGCTCGCAGTTTCAGTTGTACCTCGCCCATTAACAGGCGGACGGCACTAACTTTTGGCACATGTGCAAACTTGTTTTGGCCAATAATAAGTGTCTAACACACATACAAACGTTATCGTGAGTGTTTGGGTGCGTGTGTGTGTGTGTGAATGAAAATTTATATGCATACATACATTTATAATATACAATGGGGATCGGGGCAGTTTGTTAAACGCAGCTGCTGCCAGCAAAATTTAAGCGAAATTGATGAAATTATCATATATGGATTTTTGTACTCTGTTAACAAAGCGATAAAGAGCATATGGATTTTGTGGCATGTTCCTGTCCGACGTAAGCATATGTATGTATACTTCAGTATATGCGCGTCAGACAGTGTGTTAAAGTTATTTGGACATGTGCCCTCAAGTCATCTTTCTTACAGCTGGTGTAACCAAAAGGTAGCAGGTAAACCTTTGACCTTTTCTAAATATTGAGTCAAACATATTGCGCCCATTTACAAACAATTATATTGAAAAGTGATCTCAAACAAAGTATTGCCCAGTCGTTTACAGCAGTCTTTATTGTTTTTGTTTTTGGCTAGGCATCAATTTGAGTAAAGACTTAAATATTTCACATAAGGAAAGTGTGTTGTGTATGTGTGCTTGCTTATATTGGGCATAAATAAATTTATTTCAAATTATGTGCACTTAATTGAGTTTTTAAATTTGAACTTGTTCCATTTTTAATAAATGCGGTGCAAATATTAAAATTTATTTGATATCCATTGCCTGAGCTCTATTAAAATTGCATATTTGACAAGCATCGAAAATAACTGGGTTTATTAAAAATTCAATTCAATTCGAACAGCAGAAATTTCCCGCTTCGCAATTATTTGTTTTGATGATATGCCTGGCAACCACAAAGTAAGGAATTTGCTCATGTTGTAGGTGGGTTCTTTGGCTTGTCAGTTTTTGAGTTACATGTAATATTATTATATTATTTAAGCAAAAACCTTTTTTTCCCCATTTTGCATCTTGTTGGTTTTTCAAAGCTTTAAGATGTTGAGAATTGCAAGCAAAGCAAGGACAACAACCAAACGAAACAACCAAAGGTTTATTAGTATAATTATTAATACATTTAATCAAATTTTAGTTAATAGTTAGAACTATAGCATTGGCGCTTATTTTGAACTCTACAAATTCCAGCTGGCGGCTTTGAACCAGGAACTTTACTGACAGGTTCAATTACACAACTTATCTACCGAGACAAATGACAAATAATTCATGATAGTAAGGTATATCTCAAAAAATACATAAATTAATTGATTTTATAGAGGCATATATTTACTTGTCTGAAAATATAATTTTCTGTATAAACACAAATTGTTGATGTACCATGTTGCATTATTGCGATGAAAACATTTTTGTGAAAAGTGCAAGGAAAATCATGCAGGTGGATACAGAGTGGAATAGGAAGGCACTTATATATAGATATATCTATATATTAAGAGAGAAACCAACTAATTAAGTGTATTAACTAAATTGACATTTCAACACAAAGCAAATAACAAAAGTTAATAATAATTATAATAATTATGATAAGCGTTCTTTGTGGTTGGTGGACCAACTTTTCTAAAAATTATCTGATTAATATTTATGGGCAAAAATAGAAAACATATAGTTTTCAACTTTTTTGATAGAATAACAAATGAATTGTTAAATTTTGTTCTAAAGCGAACCATTTTCAATTGCAACAAAAGCTGCTTTAAAAGCGCTGTGCTCTTCTATTTAATGACCCACCAGCCGTTCCTGCAAATGCATTCGAAAATAGCTGAAAGAGCAATAAAATACTGAACTTAATGCTTTCAATGGTTGTGCTTTTATACACTAACGGTAGGGTTTTATAAATTTGTTAGGTAATTTATAATGCATTGATGAAAACAACTCTGACTCGCAAAAGTATGTCGGCAGTCGTCAACTGTATACGCAAGCAGATGTCTTCAATCCCATAAAGTATATATATTCTCAATCTGTGTTAGGAGCCGATTCGATTAAGCCTTTCCGTATCAGCCGGATCAGCCAATTTGTCATTTAGCTCTATATGATGGATTGGTTGAAAAATCAGTAATAGCATAAAACCTTGAAGTTTTCGAGAATATCTCGAATAACTAGGCGTGTTCTGATTTACAATTTATTTTCATCAACAGTTACGACCTTTACAATTTGCTTTGTCTAGCCCCAAAGCCGTATCAAAACGATCTACGATATTATATGGCGCTCCAAAAGCAGCAATCGGTTGGAAATACGATATTGTGAGAAACATAGCGTAGATGTAGAAATGTGTAAGAGTATTAAAATTCCGGCACTCATAAAAATGTCGTGTTTCTTTTTTTTGTTTTCATCTGTGGTTTATTTGACCACAATAGCAATAGCAACCAGAAATACAAATTATTATCAGGCACAAGAAAAAATGCTGGTTATAATGTCAATGTGTTGTGCGGTTGTGTGTGCTGTGTATGTGGTCTGTTGTGTGGGTTAGGGTTTGTTTTGTGCTTTGCTTGCAAAACAATTTTGGTATTTCAGATGCGTTACCTGAAGTCAGCTCTTGTGCAACAATACCAACATTTAGCAATAATACCCAACTGACCTGCTCAGCACACGTTACCCCTTTGATCCTGTTTAACAGTCCATATTGTAGTGCAAAATGGCAAAAGAAAACTCATTTTAAGGTAATTTTTGTTTGCTTAACATTTGTTGCTGCTGCAGCAGCAACTGTCTCTTTGCCACACTATCCCCAATGTCTGTCCGCAACGCCGACCCGCCACAGTTAACTTACTGTAACTCCATGATGCAATAAGTGGCATGCCATTTAATAGACCACAATTTTCGTTTCTGCTGTTGCGAATGAGGTTGCCGACAACGTTGCAAAGCACGCAACAACGACAAAAACAACAAGTACATGGCACAATAGCAACAACATGACCAATATTGGTAACAACAATTATGATTGCAGCCCGCAAAATAACAGTATTTGTCGAAACTAAGCCTTCTAATTGGAATTGTTTAATTACGTGACCCAATTTTAAAAACATAATGTGTGTACACACTTACATATGTAAACTTATTTGTGTTTATATGACACTAAAAGTTGTTTGTAGTCGCATCTTGTGTGGGGACAGGAGACATGACAAAGCACAAGGGGTGAAGAGACAAAGGGAAATATTCTTATACGTGCACCTACATTCCAAATATAATGGCTCGAGCGATTTTCAATATATGAGAGCCGTAGACAAATATCGTTATTTTATGATATATGTTTTAAATTTCAAGTCTGTAGCTTCTTAATTTCAGACTGAGCAGTCGAATGCGTCGAATGAAATTTCATAGAGCTATGCTTTCATCTGCTTAAGTGCAAACTTGCATAAGACCATTGAGAGCAAAGAGGCTATCAATTTAATGGGCAGAGGGTGCTTTAGATAGAGTCCGGCTAGGAGATACCTCGTGACTCCGAAAATATTTGTTGTTTTTTAATTGACGTTGCTCGTTAAAGGCATAGACATGGCATTTAAATTTATGTTTGTCGCTTGTGCATAGTAACAAATTAAAGAAACAAGCAAAAATTTGAAAGTTGCTGCTGAGTTTGAACCGGCGAACTGCGAATCAAGCTTGTCAAAAAACCTTAAAGTTTCTCAAAATGAGCGACTTGCCATTTTTGTTCAATTTTGTACAAGTTTGGAGCATCTTAAAGCTTATTGCCCACTTCACTTCTACTTAAGGGCCAACTTTCTTAGCCATTTCGTATGGCAGTGGCTTGTGATATTATCGCCTAACAAGCGGAAAATGCCGTCAACTTGCGAGCGAGTGGCAACAGCCTTTCAACAGGCAGACAGCCTCCCAAAACAAGACTCACAGACGCACAGCAATTTAGATATTGATTTAGATAGCGCTGTTAATACTTGTGTAGTTACGAGTATATTTACTGCCGCTGCTGCTGGAGCAGGAAACGAGCATAGTCGTCGGTGGTGGGGGGAGGGTGGCTTTAGATTTTCCTGGTACATATCTGTGCGTGTAGTCATACATTTTGGTGTCCTTGTCGGCATGGCCAGACCGCCTAATGGCGGTGGACATAAGTAGCGTAATTGGCAATTGTGAAATGATTGATTTGACATCCATTTCATTTAATCATTAGCTTTAAAGTGCCGTTCATTAATTGGGCCTCAATTGCAACACATGCTGTACAAAATGTCTAATTAGCCTTATCTTAATAAATTACAAGCGTGTTTTCCTTTAAAGTTCGTCTCTCTCAAACCAAAGGGCTTTTCCACTTTACCATCTAATCGGTTTATTTCTACGGTTGCAGCAAAATCAATAGGACTTGAAGTTAAGGTCCAGTAGATTGTCTAATGCCAAAAGAGAGCAAGTTTTGGGTAATCCCATTTACTATATTGTAAAGTGTTTTCGAGCTCATTTCACATAAACATCCATGCTTAAAGGAAAATACTGCGACAGAGACAAATTGATCAGTGATTAGTTTTTAATAAAATATTGATTTGAGTGTCAACAAGATTTAGAATCTAATTTAAGCTGTCACTTGCATATACTAAATAGTAAGTGTTGGCTTATATTTAAGTGCGATTCGATATATAATTCATAGTAATTAGCTTGTCTAACTAACTTTGGCTGAAACTCAATTAAATTTTAATTGCATAATTATTGCAAAATAAAAGCATGCTGTGCTAAATCCATGATATACTGATTAAAAGACACATGATTATAGATGCAGATAATATATACGCGTGTGTTCTTTTCTATATAATTGATTATTATTTTATGTTGCATTATTATTTATTATATTATTTTATATATTAATAACGGTCGAACGAGTGTCAACACAACTATTTATTATTGTTTATTTAGAATGGGTAAATGTATGTTCACTTCATGTAGGCCTTCGGGCCATTGTCAGGCAGAGAACAAGGACGGCGGCAGCTTGACTTTTTCTGCTAGTTATCTGTTTAAGAGTTGAAAATTCATTGTTCTTGTATTAAATCGCAATATACGCACGAATGCACAGACTCTTTTAAAAAACCATAGGTTTTTAATAAATATTTGCAATATTTCATTTACGTTTTTTATGCTTGTTTCAATTGAACATTTTTTCTTTGAAGCTTCATATTGTATTTGCACGAGCCGCTTATTTGGTTTATGTGGCGCACATAAATTAAAATCAGCTGGTCATCAATAAAGCGACTTAATTCAATTAAATGAAATTTAATTAAATAAAGTTGGCCTTTTTTTCACTGATTTTTTTTTTGTTGTTTTTTTTTTTTTTCAATAATTAATTCAAGTGCCGATTGTTGAACATTTAGCAGCATTCGTTAATTTATAAAACGTTTGTTTTTTTTATAAATGGCGACTTAAAAGTGCAAAAATTGTAAATTGCAAGAAAGCGCACAGCGCACAAATCAAAATATTGCAAAATGCCACTCAACAAAGCAATTTTCGCGTTTATTTATTTACACGCAATCGCCGCGTTGCGAAAACTGAAGAACAAAAAAAAGAGTGAATTTTAATTAATTCTTTATAGCTACGGCCAGACAGCAGTTGATGTCGAGGGCGTGTTGACTGCCGCTGCCTCTGCTGCCGCTGCTGCTGCCGCTGCCGCTCTGCTGTTGCTGGTCGCACAAAGCTGCTAAACCAATTAGCCGCCCAGATGAGACAAAAGTTTTACAATTGTCTGACGAGTTAGGTTCAGTTCGCGTTGTATATGACTGACTTGGTGTCGTATACGCAATGCGTCAACTGTTTCGCCATGTTCACGCTTCAAATAGTTGTTGTTGTTGTTGTTGTTTTTCTTCTTGTTGTTATTGTTGTTGTTGCTGTGGTACTTGCTGCTGTTGTCGGCAAGATTTTTGCATTGCCTTGCGGCGGACTGTCGTCGTCTGTCGTCTTGACTAATTTATATGTGCATATTAAATTAGCCCGAGCGGCGTAAAGTGTCGCGCTTGGAATTAGTTCACACCCTAAGACACACACACACACACACAAACACACACAGTCATGCACACGGAGACGTTTCAATCTGATGGCTTTTATTATTTAATTGACAGTCTCAGGCGGTTGCTTCCTGTGTCTCACGCGGCGTATGCGCAATGTCATTTGGCACGCTTCTAAATTGAATTGAATTTGCGTCGCCCAGCAGCAAAACAAATCTTTGTACAATTTTGGTAATTAGCTAAACGCAAATCAAATATATGCAGTATAACACAAGTAAATGTTGTTTTGAAAAACATAAAACATAATTTCAATCAAATTTCGATATATTCATGTTCAAACTTCTTTTAGTTAGACTGTTAAACGTTCAACAAAATTGGGACTTATGCCAGCTCTTATAAAGGACTGTATAAATGAACTAGCTTGGGCTTAAAAGTAATGCTAGCAAACAACTACGAGAACATTAAATAGTACTTATAATTATTTTTTTTTGCTTAAGTGTGGTCAATAATTGTTAATTTTCTGCCTTCCGTCTTCTCGTGGCTTTGAATTACAAACTTTGTGCTCAGTGTGTTGACGCGCATAATCCACTACGCTACCCAATCGACTTTTAATTGGTTATCATAATAACAACAATTAGAAAAGGATTGCAAAACCCATAAAAAATGTCGATGGATCGTTTATGTTATTCGAGCGAACTTCCTTTGGTGCATAGTACATCTGGTTTTCTATGATGATCACAGGGTCTGAGTCTTTCTCTTAGCCCTTAAGCCGGCTTGAACTGGAATGGATTTCACAACCTGTTTGTAAAAATGGCCAGCAAATGAATAATAAATAAAACATTAAAACCCTGCGAAATATCCGAGCAGGTAGTTATCGGCGGCAATTGGGCCGATCGCAAAAAGTTGCCGGCGATGAATGGAACAAATATAATCAAATAAATTAGCCCCTTGTTGCAGCACAGTGCCTGGGTTGGTGGGGCGGCTGGGCCAATGCATTATTTGTTTAACAGCTGTGCCTCATGCAACAATTAAAAATATTTGCTCTTATTTTGCAGCAACAATCGCTGAGCGATACGAGTGCGGACAGCGGCAAAGGTGCAAAGTTTTTATTGCGAAAACGCAAATCGAAGAAGACAACGGAAAGTACAATAACAGCAGGAGGAGGCGGAGGTGGCGTCGCTGCTGCAGTTGCAGTTGCAGCCGCTGCGAATGGCGAGCAGAAAGGTAGGACAATGAATAAAATAAAAGGAAACAATGGCCGCAATTGCAAATGGCAACAATTCAAAATGGCGCCAAGTGCAAATGGCGCAAAGTTTGTAAATTGCCATCATTTGTAGTTTGTTTTCATTTTATTTATTCAGCAGGCTGTTGTACTTTGTTTTTAATTAATTACAATTTGCCAACAACTAATCTTTTATTCTCTCTCCCTCTCTACCCCCCTCCCCCACCCCCCACCTCTCGCTCTTAACTGCCTTACCCTATTTGTATAGCTAAACGCGGCACACAGCCGTCCATAAAATGCGTTCTGGTTGGCGACGGAGCTGTTGGCAAAACCAATTTGATCTTGTCATATCTGGAGAATCGATTCAATCCGGAGCATGTGCCGACGGCATCAGATATTTATAACGGTAAGTTGAGACCCGTGAAAATTGTGAAAATTGTAAAAATGTTGATTGCCCGCCGCCTTACTCGACTGCGCTTTTCAACAGGTTTACTTAACGGCATTTTTCGTTATTCACACACGCACACACACACACTCTCACGCACATGCACACACATTCTCACACACACACACACACACACACACACAAGTAAGCAAGCAAATAACTTCCACCCAACACGACCTTCGACTGTTTTTCTGCCTGCCTGGCCGCCCGCACGCCGGCTTGGCTGGCTGCCTGGCTGCCACGTATATGAATTTTTCATTTTGTTGAAAACCAATTTGTGAAATCTTTACTGAGTTTCCGTGTGAAGGATGCGGCACGCTCGGCATTCGACTGTGGGCCAGTCTCAGCTGACGGAAGTAGGCGAAAATGATGTTCAACTGCCTGCAGGCTGCCGTTTGAAATCCTTCTCCTTTCCCACTTGCCGACCCCATTCCGGTTCACAGAGTCCTGGCAGGAAGGCAGCTTCATTTGACTTTCACTGCTTCCGCATTTGCGCGCTCTCATGCCATATGTGTGTGAGCGTGTGGTGTGGTCTGGTGTGCGTGGGTGTGTGTATTGGGCTGTGCTTGTGTGCTATTCACGAATTTTAATGAACGGAAAATTGAAATTTGCGGTTATTCAGAACAGCAGCAACAACAGCAGCAGCAGCAACAGCGGCGGCAGCGGCGGCAGCGGCAGCGGCAGCAATAACAACAACGGCCAGCGCATCGCTTGTTGGGGCCATAAAAAAGGCAGCCGCCTTTGCCTTTTGTGGCCGCCATCTTTTCTGGCCTTTTAGGTCTCAACTAGTAGGCACTTGCACTGCAAGTGATTGAATTATGTTGTGACCCCTCCCACACACACACACACACACACACACACACATACAGTCGCTGACACCCATACATACACACAAGCATACACCCATACACATTGAGGCAATGCGCCACTCGAGGCTGCCACTTGATGTCTGCCTGACTCTAATAAATTTTGCATGAATGTGCACTTTTTTATGCCGCAATGCCCTGATTCCAAAGAGCAATATAATATGCAATGCATATACTTCCCATTCAAGCTCTAATGCTGCCTGAAAGTTTTTTTTACTCATTAGCTATAACTAATTTTCATTTTAAATATTCTAAACATATTTCAACTTTATTCGATGTTGCACGTTTGCAGTCTTTTAAAGACTGCAATAAATGGTTTTTGTCAAGAGACCTTGGCTTAAGATTACTCAAGTGAACTTTTTGAACAAAATTCAAAAGTCTAAGCTCCATCGTATCAAAAATGAAAAGAGTTCGCCTGGGGCAAAATTTGATAAAAGCTTTAGTTTGCTCATAACAAATTAAGTAAGTTATTTTCATCACACAGGTGAACAAAAAAGAACGGCTAAAGCCATATTTTTCCTTCAAGACATTTGGCTTAGATGTGCATTTCCAGGCAAATTTAATTTATGAACAAAGAAGCATACAAATATGGTTTCCAATTTTCCGTACAAAAATTCATTTGTATGCGACTCTAGAGTTCTATATATAAAAGAATTTTGATGTTTTAAAGTGTATGCGTTATATAAGGAGCTTGTTCAAAAGTTCTTGAAAACCAAAAAGATCTTTCATACAGGAACCTAACTTTTGGCTGATCGTTTCTATGGCAGCTAAATTATACAGTGGTCCGATCTGGCTGACTCCCACGTAATCTACGTCTTCAATTAAAAGACAGAACTATATTAAAGTTTCGGGACTATAGGATTTCACAGATATAGAGAGACCGATATGACTATATTGACTGATCATTATAAATACTGATAAATATTAAATATATATGTACTTTATAAACTTGGAGACGTTTTCTTCTAGAGAGTAATAGATTAAAAAAGTGAGCCAAATAAGTTGATTATACATGCTTATGTTTCTTATCGGCTTTCAACTCTTCTTTTTTTTAATATCCTCGTAAAGTGTCATTTGCAACGTAAGTTACTGGAAAAGAAAACAATTTGCTTACGCTTTTCATTTTTTATCGTTCTCCTTTTCAATCTTTACTAATCTGAAATGCTGTTTGCATGCTACACGCCGCCACTTCTGCTTCTATGGTGATTCTTCGCTGATTACGCATACGCCGTGTGCGCTATTTACCGAATGCCAAGCATAACAGGCTCTCCTTTAATGCAGCTATGGCATAATTTCGCGCACTCACGTGCACAAACACTAGGAAATTCATGACGGGAATCTAACTTGAGCATCTAATGTGCACCTGTGTGTGTTTTGTAAGGCTCGCTGTGGGCGCGTGTGTGTGTGTGTGTTTATGTCGGTGTGATTTGCATATTTGCAAGGGGCTTTGCATAGTTTCATCCAATATAACTTTTGCGCATAGTTCAACTAATTATCAAGTACCACCCTTCCAGAAAAGAATGGTAGAAAGAGAGGGCATCTAAAAGTTCGTGAACACAAGACTTGACGTCGCATAGAAGGCAGCTAAAACATCCATCAAACGTCATTTCTTTAATTAAGTGCATCGCTAAATGGCTATTTTAAAATTTGTCTTCTTGTTACCAGGATTACGTACAGGAAGAATAAGAAAACTATTAAGAGAAAAAAAGAAAAAAAAAAACATTTTTTCATGAGTGGGTTGAGACATTAATACCCTAGACGACAATATCTTTGTCGGTTATCTGATATAATTAGCCTGTGAAATGTCAAGTTTCATCTTAATTACTTCAGGGCTGAGAAACCGCAAAGATACACTCATACGAACGAATATACAGATGGGTATATCGACGCGGATGTTGATACTGATCTAGGAAACGTTTTCATACGGGTTTGAAAATATTCTTTGCGTTAGTTATTTTGTGACATATATAAAAAGGCCTGTGCCAGGTGCATTTTTTTACATGACCTTTCTATGCGATTCTTAATTTCAATATATCATCAGCGAATAATAATATTATTATTGATTTAAGAGTTGTGGCTTAGTAATAAAACTAAATGCCAACTCTCTCTCTCTATCTCGCTCTCTCTTTCTTTCTTTCTCCCTCTCTCTCTTTTTCTGTCTATCTCGCTCTCTGTCGCGTTTCAATAGGATTTTTGAGATGGTTATAATGGATACAGTCAAGCGTTCTCTTTTTGTTAATTTTACAGGAAAATTATTATTATTATAGGTGGTATTACTTGTATTGAATAACTTGGTATTTTCTGAAAGAATGTGGCCTAGTTTATTGATGCTGATCAAGAACTGTGCATACAATATAGTTACAGGGTACAAGCCTTTCATACACTTACGAGCGCTTGTTAACATAGCTTACATTGAGTAGTTGACAAACTGAATGAGTGACTAAGTGAGAAGTGAGAATGACTGACTCAATTAGGTTTCAATAAGCCAGCCAAGCGTTTCACTGGTTTTCAATAGCCGCCGACAAGCAACAATTTCACAATTGTGACACACATGGACACACACACTCCCTCACACAGAGACAAAACAGACTTAGACATCCGCAACAAGGCTTTGTCTTCTTTTGTTATGCGCCATTTGTCCGCTGGATGGCGCTTTTGTCGGAGAGTCGTTAAATGCGTGAAGCCAAGTTTTATTTGGTCGTATTTTGCCGTTGCGCGATACACTTTTATGCGCACACCGAAATCGATTATCGATTAATAAGCCACCGAGATGAAATATAAAAGACTCGAAATTATGGCTCAAAGTGTATGCTGTATACAAATTGGCACAGACGAAATGAAAAGAAGAGGGAAATCGAAATTAAAGTACATACTCGATTTTAAACAAGTCATGTCAGTTACTCTGCAAGTAGGCTGACCATTACTTTAAGAGAGCCTGCCAGAATCGCATTGCCGATTTCAATCAAGAGCCAGAACGCCGGGCGGTCTGTATGCATATGAGCTGCATAACGCAAAAGCCAATGCGAACAATTGATGGATGCAAAGAAAAATCCGGCCCAGTCAAGTTTGGACGAGACCAGTCAAAGGCGTTCGAAGTAAAAACCTTTTGTCCTTGATCCTTTCATGTGTATTGTGCAGCATTTTACCTGGGCATACCCAGTACTAATGGATCTCAGATGGTATATTTACATTTTATAGACTACACTAAAAGCAAAAGTGACTAAAAGAAAGTGAACAATTTCTATGTATACTTTTATCTAAAACGCTGAGAAACATTGGACTGACTATTTTGTAACTTTATGTGTGCAAATTAATTTTTTTAAATAATTGTAATTTTATTTTAATTGCATTCATGATATTTTTCTTAATTGAAACACTTGCTTAGCGAAAATCTGCTTTTTGAGCATAACATCGCGGAAAATTTTAATGCAGGGTATTGCTCGATTGAAACACAAAAGAAGCGAAAAAAGCCTTAAGAGTACACTTTTCTTTGCCCCAACACACAATGTCCCATCCTGATTCAGGAGCTTAGCATCAGCTTGCTGGGGACTGGGACGTCAAGTGGTTGGAGCGGTTAGCATCGTTGCAAATGCATTCATGAAATTTATGCGCTGCAAGAATAAAATTTATTTAACATGAGCCACGAGGGCGACCTTCGGCGACCTGCTGATTAAAAACTGGGAGCAGCAACTTTATTTACGTTGCGTAAACATCAGCAGCGACAGCAGCGGCAGCAGCTGCATTGAAAGGCAGTCATGATTAACTTTTAGATAGGGCACACACACACACATACACACACACGCACATACAAGCCACAGCTAGTGGTAACACACTGGCATTCTAGTCGGCGGAGTGGTTAGGGCTGCGGCTCGGCAAAGACGAGAGGTCAAACACGCTCGACGGCACATGAGAAACAAACCCAGTCCCGCCCTCTTTCTCTTTTTTCTTTTTGACTTCCCCCCTCGCTCTCTCTCTTTCTCCCTTTTGGGTGGAAGGCAGCTTCTCTGGCAATTTAAATCATTTTGCACGCATTTTAAATATGAATGCAATGCTTACACGTTAAACACACACCAAAATACACACGCACACACTAACACACACACTAGCGTGTAATATGAAGCTCAAATTGCTTTGGGGAGCGTGACCAGGCGCTGCTAATTCAGTTGCCACCGGCTCATCATCATTGTTGCAGCTGCAAGTAGAGCGTGAACACACACACACACACACACACACACACAGACGCCTACGTGGCAATTAAAAAATGGATTCGCGTGAAATATGTTGCATACTTTTGAGCGCACAGCTTAATGACATCGCAACTGATGCTTCCTGTGCCCCACGTGCCGATTTGTAGTTGCCACAAATGCAGAAATGGCAGATAAATATGAATATAACTGTGCCAGATCGGACCTCTCTATCTTCTAGATTGCATATAAATTACATATATACCAAGAGATCGGATTCTTTTCAAACTAGCTTTATGGTTTGTAAGATGCTTAATCAAACTCACAATTAGGGCATTGATTTTTTTTAGTTTGAAGCCCTGCCCCTAGCAACCTAGCAGAAACTTGCTTACTTACAGCAACGATTGGACGTAAATGAAGTGGCAAGCCGACAATGTACAGCATGAAGCATGTTCAAGGGCCAACAGCATAATGAATTTTCGTTACATCTAAAGCTGAATCTCATCAAACCGCTTAAGTACCCAAACCACACTGCACATCTCAAAAGCCGCTCAACATGCTACCAGTTTTAAGATTTTTGCCACAGTCTGTAAGCAACCGCAGCTACAACGATGCAAACATAAAAATACAAAAAGATATAGATACTCTAGAACATGTTAGAGAAAAGAAAAACACACATGCTTTGGTTATACAATTCAAAAAATTTATTTTTGCTTAATTTCAATTGCGGCTCTAAAATATTTCATATCCCAGCGGCAATCGCAAAATACTTTCAGTTTATTTTGCATTTTGTAACAATTTACTTGTACCCTATAGCCAATAAATGTGTGTAAAGATGGGTATTATAAGTTGCGAAAACTTATGCAAAAAGCAGAAAAATGCCTTTCCGCTTCTTTACTTTTTTACTGTTAGGAAATTTATTTATTTTATTAATTACCATTGACAAAAGCTTTCTTTCTGTCATAACTAATGAACATTTGACTTTCTCTTACTTGCTTTTTTTAACTTTTCATTTTTACATTCACTTCCTTTTAAATATCGCCTTTCTATGTAATTCTCATAGTATCAAGGAAGGCCTAAAGACTTGTTCGTTTGATTTTAGTAACCTTTACCGGTTAAAATTCTTCTTATTTTAGTTTATACATTCACACGTACATATTTGTACTTTGAGATATCTAGAGGTACAATATGTGGGGATCTGAAGTAAGTTTGCAAACTGGAGCCCGAAACTCCCTTTTTTTTTATTTACTATGTACCGGACTTTAAGCCAGATTAGATGGATAAAAGAAGAACTGAGCCCAAATCTCAACCATTTTTATCGCATGACCTTTTTGTAGCTCATCTTTTTAGAAATAAAATAGTTATTTAATTTCACATCCAAAAGTTTTGCTCTTCATCTAAAAAATTTATATGTAGGTTAATAAGTTCTATTATTCTGTTCAAATCTGAACAAATATGATGAATCAAGGGTTCATAGAGGTAAAAAACCTGATTCTCCAAGCGAATCTTAATGCGAGGCTTGGGTTTTAACCATGAATCAAAGATCCAAACATGGATATTGGGCTTGCAGCAAGTAATCAAGCATTGCAAACCAAATTAACTGTTTCTGTGCGTATATGTGTGTGTGTGTAGAGGTTAGCAGAAATGTTAGAGTCCTCAATAGTTGATCATCATTATCCGTTACGTTGTGAGGGATGCGCTACGAATATGGCAAGTGCAGCATAATGCTTCAACAAATGCCCCGCATAGTTGACCCTGAGTGGGTTAGTTGTTAGTGTGGGTCAAAGGGCGTACCATATGGGTGTGTGTGTGTGTGTGTGTAGCTGTGTGGCAGTCTGCGCTGAGAAGCCAGCTATGCCAAAAATGTGCACTTGCGTTAGGCGAGTCGTGGATTGAGCAGCGTTTTAAATTAAATTCCAACTGGAATTCAATCAAAAATACCTGAGTTCTTGTAAGTGGTCTGAATTGGGTAGCATTTAAATACTGAACAATCAGCGCTCGTGTAAAGGCCAGAATTAAATTGCCAACTGAGCTTGACCTGGGCAACAATTCCCATATATTTTTCTATGCTCGGTTTCACCAAGTATGAACAATTGTCGTTTTGATGTACGCCGACCTGTCTGAAATATCTGTTCGTGTAAGACAAGACAAGACACAGTTAAAAAACTTTTCATGACCTTTTTTATAGATCGAGCTAAAAATATTGAAGCCTCGCCCAGCTTTGCTCTCACCGGAAGTGCATAAAACACGGCAATTTCTTAATTCAGTTTGAAAATTTATAGTTTAATGATCACAAAGACATATCTCGACTGATTTAAGCTGATTTTGCATCATACTAAAATATGCCTGCTTGAATTTTCTCTTTTTACAATAACCGAAAAGTTATTTTGTATTGGATTGGTGACTTTGATTTTCCAATTTGTGGCAACTTGTTGGCTTGGACTGAAATTATTTGTTATTTACCTAGCTGCAAACGCGGCACAAGATCAATCAATATACTCCTTTTCAGCTTATGAACAGAGTATAAAATAATTTGAAATTGAACTGCATTTAATTCGTGAGGGCGTTAAGCTGCATTTATAAAACCTTATTCAAATTGTTTGCCTTAATTTATTTACAGCCGAAGTCAATGTGAACGAGAGTCCCGTCCATTTGACACTCTGTGATACCGCCGGCCAGGATACGTTGGATCCTTTGAGGGAACTGTGCTATCCGGACAGCGACGTCTTTCTGCTGTGCTTCTCGGTGGTCAAGCCTGAAACATTTGGGGCCATCAAATCGAAATGGGCGCCCAAATTTGCCAAAACAAAGGCGGCCCTCATATTGGTTGGGACCCAAGCTGACTTGAGGAGCAATTTGAATGTGTTGAACAAATTGCAGGTGAGTTTTATTATTCTTTTTGGGGAGGGTGTTTATTTGGTTTATTTGTGCGCCTGAGTTTATGCTTGACTTCATTTATGTGTGTGCGTGTATGGCTACAGCAAATTTGCTGAAATATTTATGATATTCTTATTTGATTTCATATGTGCTTCGGGCGTGCCGCGTTACCCATGGATGAGCAGACAAATGGCGAGAAACCAATTTCATATGCAGACGCCTGGGATTTGGCAACAACAATTGGCGCCAAATACATTGAGACTTCCTCAGCCACACAGGTGAGTTCCGGTTGCCGTGTTGGATGCTCAGATGTGCACATGTTCAGATGTTGCCCCGACACTTGGGCCCGCCATCATGTTAATTAAAGCAGCGGCAGACGGCGACTGCCCCACAAAGTCATTGCACCAGCAGCAGCACCAACAGCACTAACAAAAACAACAACAACAACAACAACAAGTCATATTCAGCAGCAAATCCTTTGGGCTGTCGCTGTCTGTATGCAAACACTTAAAAAGGAAAAATTTTTGCAGAATGCTGACGCTTGGGAGACGTTTGCCTTTGAGGCAATATGCCACACGGTGCTCTTCTCAGCCAACAAGCATGCACACTTATACACACACACACACACACACACACTCACACAATAATCATAATTGTGCGGTTTTCGGGCTGGTTACTGTTAGCGTTAAACCAACTGCCTGGCAATGCTGGTAATGTTCCGCCGTTGCCAGATTGCCAACACGTCCACCGTGTGCTAAGTGCGAAGCAAAGCCACCTTCTTTCTTTTTTATATATAAACATATATATATATGTATTTTTTTGTGCAGTTGTTGCATTGCACTCGTCGCAGCCAAAGGAGGCGCTAATGCTGACGACTCTGACTTCGTAAGGAGCAGTCATCCTGTTGTGTGTACCCTATAAAGCCCACAAAGTGTGCCTGGCACAAAGTTGGTTATAAAATCAATAAATACGTTGTTCGCTCCAATATAAAATGCATATGAAATTTATGTTAGTTTTTATACCTTTGCGACCACATTGAAAGTGGGCGGACAAAAATATTTGGAGGGAGTATAATTTAGTTAATTGTGCCTTTTATTGCTTCTGCATGGATGCGCTTGCGAATGCGGTCCATCTTTGCTGCGAAATACTCCTTTCATATGAAGGCTACTATAAAATGCTTATCAAGTTCACTTTAATGAATTCATACTTTTCTTTGTCTTTACTTAAACCAGGATAAAGTCAAAGACGTGTTTGATACAGCCATTTGGGAGGGCTTGGTGCCCACCACGTTGCCGCCCACACCCTCCTTCTGGAAGAAGCTCTTTTGCCTGGCCTGAAGGAGCTGCGCGAAATACAAATTTGCAACTCGAAAAGAAAAGAACACTCAACAAAAATGATTACATAATTTTTTTTTTTTTTTTTAATATATATTTTTTAGCTAGTTACTGCGCATATTTATATTTGTAGTTCAGGGCTACCTAATTATACACATTATTGAGAACTTTTTAATATAACAAATATACATATATTTTTTTATATATATATATATATATTTGTTCGACAGTGCTATCAAATATTTTTTTGCACGCGCACTCACTGACTGATCTAATGATAAATATAAATAAAATAAAGAGATATGTTAAAATTATTATTCCAAAATTATTTACAATTAAGTTACATTCGCATCTGCTAGCAAACGACATTTCTTTTTTTTTTTTTATTTTTACTTTATTATTATTCTTATTTAATCGTATTATTTTGTGTAGCAACTGTTTCGACTTTCGCGATTGTTTCTAATTTTAGTTGCTTAAATGTTTATTTTTTCTTGGACGCTTGAGAGCTCTGATTAAAACTGAATATGAAAGCGCAAACCAACTGATGTTACGTCATTCCATCCATTTAAGCATTAAGTTTTATATCCTTAAAATACATATAGTATGTCGAAAGCAAAGCCAACAAAAAATAAAAATAATGAAAACAAAAACGATGAAAAAAAAAATATAAAAACTGTTCATGCAAAATTATGCAAATTTTCTTTTTATTTGCGCGGAAGTTGTTGGACATGTAAGTGTGCTCAATATTTTTCTATAACATAATGATATTGCTTTAAACGATTCTCGATTTGAATTAAGATTTTGATATTTAATTGTATTTTAGAATTGAATGCGTCTAATAGTCGTGATTTGTACGAGTTTTCATTCGAAAATTGAGCTTCATTTCCTAAAAATACCTGAATTTAACATTTTTCAAAAATTTGAAATGTCCAAAACTTGCTTTTTTAACGTCTGATCTTAGTGAGATAAAATTGATTGTAATCAAAAATGTTCGATTTCAGTACCGACCGATTTTTTAAAATTTATGACCTTGCCATTTTTCTTAATTTTGATCAGAGTTTAGAATTGGATTATTTGAAAGCCAATCGATAGAGTTTACAAATGAATAACATTTGAAAATCAAACTTTATTTAATCAAGATATTTATATATTAACATATTACAAAAACTTTAAATTTCGCCTTGTTGACGTCCGATTCTGAAATGATCAGGCATTTTGGACTCGTGGAACTCCATAGAATTGATTTCAGTCCAATAATTTTGATTTAGAAACCGACTCGAATTGAGCACAATTTGCCTTTTTTTTCAAATATGTATTAATTTACTAGTGCCCATTAATGCCCATATTAGGGTTGACCCGCATAAGTCAATGAAAATATTATACTCAAAAATCGGGCTTAATATACCCGAGATATAGAACTTTAAACATTTCGAGAAAACCTAAATCGTCATTTGAACTGTCTCGTTTGAGACGTACTTTTTCTGGTATAAATTCTATTCTCGTGTTAGTTTTTAAACGGCTCTAAAGCTACTTAGGTGTTGCGCGATAGAATGTCTTATTCGTTTCTGTTTTGCGTCATAATTTGCATGACTAATGCCTTCTGCTTAAACCATAAGCGCCGACAAAGTGCCAGCAAAAAGAATAATAATAGATGCCGTAGGATGGAAGAGCAAAATCAACAAAAACAACATTAGCGCAGACTTTTGAAAAAGCAAACAAAACCGCGGCGCTTAACAAAACCAAAACACACGCACTCTCAGTCAGACACGCACACGCACACACACACACACACACACACACACACACACACACACACGCACACGCACACCGCCAGTCGATGCGATGAAACTTGAGCGAAAAGTTAAGCGGAGCTTGTCAAGTTTTTGCAGCGTGCACCAAAAACGTAAAATGAATTTTGTCGTGGCAGGAACGTCAGACTGCATGTATATATATGAATGCAGCATGCAGCTTACAGTTTGCAGCTTACAGCTTGCAACTTCATTTTTGGCATCAAGTGTTTTGTTGACATTGATGCCTTGATTGCAGCTACAGTTGGCAGCCACCGGCAACAGCAACAGACGCACATCAGACTCTATGCCCTTCTCCCGCTGTCTGTCTCTTCGACTCTCTGTTTTAAGTAAAGGGCTACGAAATTGAAATATTAATGCCGGGCCGACAGTTAACAACTTCGGTGACAGTACAACAAGCTGCCGTCCAAGTGCAGTGTAAACATTTTGCACATTGTCTCGACATGGCTTCAGCGTGCCAGGGGCGGTCTATTGGGGGCGTGGGCATGGGCGGTCTGGGTCATGGGTATGCCAAATCCTGACTGCAAACAGTTAATGCAACTGTCGACAGCAGCACCAAGAGCCAAAGTAGCATACACAGCAACAACAACAACAAGAACCACAGCTACAGCTTACGAGAAACTCGTTCAAGTTTAAAATAGTTTCGTTTTTTAATAGTATATTTTGTACATATTTATAGCATTTGGTACACTGAGAAAAACAATGCAAGCATCTTTGAGTCTGTTAAGTATATATCAAAGCGACGAGCTGAACAAATCGATGTATGCCCGTATCTATGAAACTTAAGGCTGAAAACTTTATATTGGAAATTTTTATTTTCGTATATCATACGCAAAACAAGCTGAACTTATTTTTCATTTAATTTCCTTAATATTAACAAATATCGATTTAAAAGTTTTGTAATCTTAACTTTTAGTTTAATTTGATTTGATCAAATTTGTGGTTTGCCTAAATTATGAATGAAGTACGAGCACTTCGGCGTTCAGTTCTCTGTATATCTATACCTGTGTGTAGGCAATAAATTTAGAGTTTACTTTTCGTTAACGTCAAATCATAAGCCTTTCGGGCATGTCGAACGCATTGCTTTGCCATAATTTGTATCTTGCATCCGTACCCATGCCCAGCCAGCCCTGTCCGCTCACAATTCTCTGATGGGCCACCCAAAAAGCACTTAACAGCATTGCGGAGACGTCGTCGCAGCCGTCGCTTTATTAGGCCAAAAAATAAATCAATAGCCCAAGAAAGAACATGGTCATGTCATGTTGAAAATTTATAGCTTTGCCACTTACGTGTGTGTCCAGCTAGGGCTGGCTGCAAGAAGCATCGACATCTGCGCCATAAATAAACAATTTTTTGTACAAATTACTTGCAAGTAAATGTGCAAATTTCGCATACGCAGCGTTGTCCGGCCCCCAACAAATTAGACTAGTATTAATTAAATATAAGCTAAAAATAAGTGTGCATTATTTGGCGTCTTTACAAAACATCGAAAGCTTTCAAAACTTAAATACTTTTAAGATCTGCGAAGAAGCATAAGCTGAAACAAGTTTTTGATAAGGGAAACAGAAACAGATATTACACATACTTAACATATGTCATTTTATTCTATTATATTATTTATATGATATTTAACTAACTAAATAAGCAACATTGACTACTTTGAGCTAAGGCTAAGTCAATAAAATATCCATACGCTAGTCTGTGACGGGGACTCGAGCCCTGCGATTGGCGCTAATTATTATTTTTGCCAGTCACACAACTTAAATTTAACGAACATAGTAAAATATTGAAGCACAATAGAGAATCTAGACAAATCTGATGCTGGGTACGCTAGCAGAAACCATATATGTTTAATCGTATGAAGGCCCGCTGTAATGCATAACCGAATGTATTCAGCGTATTCCTCTGACGCAGCACAAAACAAGTGGAAGCCAGACAATGAAAATGAGGAAATGTAACGGTAAATGAATGAAAAATGAAAAAAAAAAAAAAGAAGGAGTCGAAATCAATTCGAGTTTATAATGAAAAATGCTACAACCCCATGCAGCGTGATCAGTGGGGTAAAGCTAGAGCTGTGAAATTCGGTTGAATAGAGTTTTTCTTTTCCTTTCACAAATTTTCTTCGTTTTTTTTTTTTTTTTGTTACGGGCCAACTCTTTGTTTGCTACGTGCTCATAAAACCCACAGTTGAAGCGAGCAAAACGACCGATTTCAGCACGCGGCTATTTATGTGGGTCATTCACGCGAAAAGGATGCGATCCCAGACCCACCAATTTCGCCACCGTCCGACCGTCTGCACCCGTGTCCTTACGAACTGTGTCTGTGTGTGTGTGTGTAATTTACTTAGAAATAGATACAGATACTCTTGCTGGGAGCAGACATGCGAGTCCAAAGCAGAAGCAAAAGCAAAGCAGACTCTGACACACATGTAAACGCCGCTACTTGAACCCTTGATTGCGGTGGTGACGGTCGCCCATTGTTCGACTAGGAGCTTGGACTAAAACTTATAATCATAGCATCATCAACAAAATTATCGTTTTGCCACAGCACGGAATGACTGTAAAGGCGGGGCAGTGGGTAAGTGTAAGCTGGCGAGGGGCGAGAGTGGGGACAGGGAGAGAGGCATCGCACAGATACACTCGCCATTTAAGAGCATAAAAGCGAAACGTGCTTGAAATGTGAATTACTCGCACTTATACACACACACACTCACACACACATTCAACTGATGTACTTAAAGTGTTTGAGTATATATATGTGTGCGTGTGTGTGTTGGCGTGTAAGTCGCTTTTTGCTCTTTGGCTCCTTTGACTCATAACTTTAACTATTTTACACGAACGAACGAACATTTACTTTACTTTTTTCCCAGCACGCTTTCCTTTTATATACTTATTTTAGTGCTTACTTCCGTTCACGTACACAGCCAGCACCCACACCCTCACACACACACACGCACATCAAAAAAGCGCACCCACCATTTTTTAGCAAATTATCAAATCAGCCACAGTCTGCTGCGGTTTTCTGATTAGCGAGATTCCGGTATCTAAAATTCGCTACAGATTCAAATCACAGGTTAAATGAAAGATTTAATTGTTTTGCTGGGTAGAATTTTACATTTTTGAATGTTTTAATGTTTTGTTCATAAGTAGTTGGGATGCATTTTTCATGTGCGGCATGCAAAGCAAACAAGTTAAGCTGCTTAAAACGTTTGTGCTCGACTAAAAAATACCGAGTACTGCATACAACTATCTACCTACTGACTAGGGAATGACATTTACTGTCATTTTACTACCCAAACAAGTAAGAGGTTCTAGTCGGGAGCTCCCGACTAGGGGATACCCTAAACCCTCTTATTCCAACACCAAATGCAGCGCGCGCTTATAGATAGAGAGTAGCGGGGAGGTGGCGATAGGTATAAAATGAAAGATATCGATATATATATACTATTCTAGAAGCTACATGTCAAGTTTGGTGACTCTAGCTCTTATTATTTACCAAAATAGCTTAAAAAACAGGATTTCGATATACAATTTTATCGATTACTTGGAAACGGGGCCAGTTATCGATTATCGGAAACAAACTCGATCTGCGTAGGAACTAGGAGCACCTACATCTAAAATTTCAGTCTCTAGCTCTTATAGGTTCTGAGATCCTTGCGTTCATACATACGGACGGACGGACGGACGGACGGACGGACATGGCTAGATCGACTCGGCTATTGATGCTGATCAAGAATATATATACTTTATGGGGTCGGAGATGCTTCCTTCTGCCTGTTACATACATTTGGATTTTGCACAAAAACATAATATCCCTTTTACCCATTTTTAATGGGTTCAGGGTATAAAAAAAAAATAAATCTCACAGTTACGGAAGCGATGGCTGTGCGATGGGAAAGACTTTAGCTACAAAAGTATCTGAACGGTACAAGGTATTTATGGCAAACAAAAGAATCTGCAAGATACACAAGAATAACTTCAACCATTTTTAAAAATACAATAAAAAGATTTGAACATATTTTACTTTTAATGTGCACAAGTGCAACCGGACTGCAGCTCATGAATATGCAGGATTCTAAAAGAGTTTTTAACCAAGATAATTAGCCAATCGATGCCAATTATCTATAACAATTACAACAAATTACGATGAATAATTGCAATCAAATGCCGCGGCCATAGCCTCTCCTTTCACTGTGTGAAGCCGTGTGTTTGTGTGTGTGTGTGTGTGTGTTGCTGTGCGGCCCTAACAATGCTTTCGTTTAATTTCAGCACGCACGCCTTGCGAAGGCTGCAAATACTTCAACTGTGGGCGAGTGTGTGTGGGCGTGTGTGTGTGTGTGGGTGGTTGCCTGCGTATGTTCCTGCCCTGGACTTTCGCAGCCGAAAACCCTTTTGCGCTAATTGCAATTACACAAAATATTGTTTACACACTTGCTCGAGCCACAACGTTCAATAACATTCGTGGCGGAAGTGTGTGAATGAGAGGGAAGTCGGATAAAAAGAAGACGGCATGAAAATGATATGGGGCTGTAGATAATACAGCATAATCAGAGCTTAATTAGTCAAATAATGGGTTATTTTTTTAAAATACGGTTTGTTATTTTCCGGCTAAACAAACAATTGTGCAAAAACCATATAATCTGAGCTCTTTATCTGATGTGGCTATACACAAGTATGTACGGAGCTGCTGTAAGATGGGCAACGGTCACATCCAACATACTCATTTTTACCTTCTGAGCAGAGTATAAAAACATGGCCCGGTCCAATAGGAGCAAAGTATGTATGATTTACTTTATAAAACGCTAACAAATTGTTTGTGTATTTATGTAACATATGTATGCATGTATGAAGGTATGTATCTTTGTATGTATGTAGACATAAATGCATGTATGTATGTATTTAGAAATGCATTTTTTATGTATGCATGCATGTATATATGTATTTTTGTATGTACGCCCGATTGTATGTGCGTATGTATGTGCTTATGTACATATGTTTATGAATACATACATTTGTATACATGCATGCTCCTCTTATCCTCCTCCTCCTCCTTATTGTACCTAACGCAGATCAAGTTTACTTTTCTCATAAGTTCAAGTCGGGCTCACAGGTTTTCATGCATTTTTAGTTAGTTCTCTTTTGTGTTGAGTGTGATGTGTGTGTGTATGTTGTGGGTATTTTGTGTGTATGTGTGTTGTATGTGGGTGTGTGGGTGTAAGCTTGTTTGTGTGAGCCCTATATACGCATGTTTCATTGGCAGCTGATTTCTTGTCACAATTTTAAAGAGTTGTTCAAACTTCAAAGCGCAGCTTTTCAAACTTATTGTAGGCAGTCGTTTACTTCACACAAAACATATTTCCATATTTGTGTGTTGTCTTTCGTAAGCAACTGGGTAAATGGCCTTGAGGTATCCGACTACATACATACACATGTGCATATATTCTCGAGTGCTTGCATATTCAACTGTTATTTGTACAATCAGCTCGTACTGGCCTCCATTCCACACCGATCCCCAACATTCATCGATAAGCTTCTCTCGGCTTTTAGTTTTCACAGTCATATACCCAAACCAACAGCAACAGCAAAAACAACGGCAACAGGAACAGAATGCAATAAAGCAAACATCAAAGCGGGCATGCATTTCAAATGGACTCAAAATTTATGCAAAGCCGAGTGAGAAATAAAAAGGCATGTCCCAATTGCCATCAGGGGGATATGGAAATATGAAGATATGGAAGGATAAGTGGGACATGGATATGGGATCAAGCGTAATAATTTTAATGCCAGGAGTCGGCACGAAGCGTGTCTAGCTAAAAAACATAAATAAATAAAAATTGGCATGCAAATTAGATATTTAAATAATTTTTGTCTTACCCTATTTATGTTTTGACTGGCATAAATTTCCATAAATGCTTAAAGGTAATCAGCAAACGAGTTGCTAAAGTTGATTAAATGCAAACTGCCCAGAAACTTCAATCAGTGGGCAACTTGCCCAATTCCTAGTTGCTCCTTTTTCTCCTGCATCTCTCTCTCTCTCTCTTTCTCTGTTCCTCTCTTAGGAGTGTTCACATGCCGAGTCTCACCAAACAGATTGAAAAACTTCAACAAAACACAAACACGAAAGCGAAAAAGCAAACCACACCACATGGACGGACAGCATTTGACGTGGACGGAGTTCAAAGCAGGATCGAATTCAGGGATGGCAACGATTTCTTAACTAACCGATAAATATATAGACAACTTCTTTTTAAATTATTTTATTTTATAAGAAGAAAAGATATCCCAGTTTTAAAGTAAAATGAGCGGGAGGTGTCCAAAATGCGATCTGTATATACCATACGTGATGATCCTATAACTCCTGATAAAATCCTGAAATTCCTACTTATGAGAAGCATAAGAAAGAATATAGAAACTCCTTTCCCTGTAGTTTCTGATATCGATGTGTTCAAACAGAACCACAGGCAAACGAACAGATAAAAAGACGAAAACGATTGGATTGACAGAGTCCGACAACTTTTTTCCATCTGTAATATATTGTTACATTCTAGTTCAGAATATTATAATGATAGACGAGCATAGTTCTTAATAACTGTTATTTCCTTGACAGTAGAAGGTCCGATTTAACCCCAAAATTTATATACTCTGATTTTAGCGCCCAGCATTAGCAAAAACTCAGTTGAACATTTTATTTCGATTTATTTTAAATATGTAAAATATTAAAATACATTGTAAGTAGATAAAAAAAAAAATACCTTCAATGCTAATTAGTTGATAAAAAGATCGCAAGCACCTTTTTATCCATTGCAGACACATTTATGATTAGTTTGGCAAAATAAGCGATAATTTAATGTTACATCTAAACACGTGAGACATTCTCATTTTTCATACTTGAGTAAATATAATCGTTTTCATTCGAATTGGGAACCCCAACTGCAAATCGTTACGCAGCCTTATGTAAATATTGTATTCCTGCTCGGCTTTTATTTTTAGGCTCGCCTCCAACCCTAGTCAAGTGGCTGTGGCTGTGGCCGTTGCCGTTGCCGAGTCGAGCCGAGTCGAGCCGAGTCGAGAGCAAAGCCAGACGTATGTCGAGGGTCAAGCAAATACGAATTCAAAATGCTCAGCGCTGAACAACATATTGCAAAAGTTATGAGCCGGAAATTAAACGGATGCTGACAATATTCACTGGTCCGGCTGGAGGGGCGCATACGTATCGTGGACGTGAACGTGAACCAAAACGTGGACGGGAACGTGAGCTTAGTCGTGAACGTGAACGTGATGCGTACGTGACATGATGGTAGCCAAAGCCCGATCAGGCCCAATTAGCTGGCGGCGCTGCAACTGAAACAATAACAACTGAATCTTAGTTTATCGGCAACTGTTTTGCTGTTGCTCGTCAAATGCCATTGTTGGATAAAAGCAGTGCGATGCATTTATGCTTAGCTAAACGGCCGGCAGTAGCCGTATGCCGAGCATGGCCGAGGAAAAGCACCGCATGCTCTACCAGGGCCAAGACCCCAGCCAGCCGGTGTTGCGTCCCCTCCCAATAATAGCCCACATCAGCAACAGCAGCAGCGATAGAGATGCAAGCGTCGATGCTGCAACTGAGCCGCAACAGCCTCCAACCTACGATGACGCCATGGGCACTACGGCTAGTCTGCGCGTCTCAAAAACTAAAAACCACACGCCCAGCCAAACGAGCTCCACGTTGCGCCCGACATGCGACGGGGAAGGTCGTCGTAGGACCTTCTTTGCCGAGCCGCTGCATCTGCGCAGCCAACTGGATGAGCCGCATCTGCTAGAGGCGCAGCCTGCACAGCAGCTGCCGGCTGAGAACCCCCCCATTGAGCCACAAGCGGCGCCCGCGGACAATCCAAATGTGCAGGCCATGCCACAGCAGCAGCAGCAGCAACAGCAACAGCAATCTGTGCTGGTGGAACGCGTCCGCATGCCGCAGGTGCGCAGTAAGTAGCAAGGCCCGAGTTCCATTTTAGTCGCGGGATCTCATCTGATCTGCTGGCGTTCGGCAGGCTTCTTTGCACTGGCGCCACAGCCGAAACTGGGTGCCAAGGCCTGTGCGATGGTCTGCCCCGCCTGTGGCCAACAGGGACGCACTAGGCTAAGGCGCATGCCGAATACACGCACCCATTGCTGGGCGCTCTGGCTCTGTTCCATTGGGTGAGTGAGATGAGAGCCTCGGAAGTGGTTGTGTGCGTGTGTGTGTATGTTTGTATTTGTCATAGCTTAACAATTTGCTGAATGGTATGCCAGGTGGTGCTGCTGCGCCTGTCTGTATCCGTATCTGATGAATAGCTGCCGTACCACGAGCCACTACTGCACCATATGCAAGACGTTTCTGGGCGCCCACTATCCCAAGGATTGCTGCCACTGAGCCGCTGCCAATGCGTCGCGTTCAAGTTTTACAAACTTAACTATTGTAAATTTCGATTCTTGAAAGTTTGTTTCGAGCAACACAAAACAAAAATAAGTTTACAATATCCGAACGTTTGTAAAAGATTTTTCTTACCTTGAGCGAAATAATATTTTATATTCTTTTAGTTCGTGAATTAATAAACAAACAGTCATTAATTGCATTCCTTAAGACATGTCACGTCATTACCAACAACTGTTTTGCTAGTTATTTTCTATACCCTGAACCCAGTGAAAATGGGTAAAAAGGGTATATTGTATTTGTGCAAAGTGCAAATGTATGTAACAGGCAGAAGGAAGCATCTCCGACCCCATAAAGTATATATATTCTTGATCAGCATCAATAGCCGAGTCGATCTAGCCATGTCCGTCTGTCTGTCCGTCCGTCCGTCCGTCCGTCCGTCCGTCCGGAAGTATGAACGCAAGGATCTCAGAACCTATAAGAAATTTTAGCTGTAGGTCCTCCTGGTGCCCGCGCAGATCAAGTTTGTTTCCGATAAACGATAACTTGCCCTGTTTCTAAGTAATCGATAAAAATGTTTATCGAAATCCAGTTTTTTAAGCAATTTTGTTAAATAATAAGAGCTAGAGTCACCAAACTTGACATGTAGCTTCTAGATTAGTATATATATATCGATTATCTTTCATTTTATACCTATCGCCAACTCCCCGCTACTCTCTATCTATAAGCGCGCGCTGCATTTGGTGTTGGAATAAGAGGGTTCAGGGTATCCCCTAGTCGGGAGCTCCCGACTAGAACCTCTTACTTGTTTTTGTATATAATATTACTAATAAAATTGCCCGCAATTTCTATTTAGAAAACCTAAAGACACTTTTAAATATTATGAAAATATGTGGGTTCTCTTAAATGTACATTTATGTGTTTTTAAACATTACCCTTCTATGCGAATTTCAAGAATTATTTTGAATGTTTTATTTAGAAGTGATCTGATACTAAAAATTGGGTATGTTTTTAAATGTGTGTGCGTATATGCGTATGTATGTATGTGTGTATGCATTATATATTATATACATAAATATTATTAAGCATATATTTTCTATAAAACTGTGCAGTTTACAGATAAAGTTTACTTTCCGCTGCACAATTAAAATAACGCATTATTCATGATTTTTTTCATTTTTTTTCATATATTCAAATAAGGCTCACAGTTTTTCATGCGTTACTAATAATTGTGTAGGTGTATATATATACATATATATATATATAAGTGCATGTGCATGTATATATACATGTGCTTTATTTAAATATTTATGTGTGTATCTACTTATATATTATATATATGTATATACGAATGTATAAATATGTATAAGAATATATACGTATGTATGTGTGTTTGTAAATATGTATGTATGTATGCACGTTTCGTAGTACCAAACGCATATCAAGTTTACTTTCCGCTGCAGTGCAAATTAAAATTAAAGCATTTTTAACGATGCCCTTCTACTCGATTCTTATAAATTCAAGTAGGGCTCACAGGTTTCCAAGTTTTTTGGTAAGTGTTCTATTAAAAAGTTCTGGTGTCAATCTAATAAAGTTAATGTGCATTTGTTTGTGTATGTGCTCTTGTGTTTGCGTGTGTATGTATGCATGTATGTATATAACTATGTATGTAAATATATATGTATGTCTTTATGTATGTATGTATGTTTGTGTGTACGTAGTGTATATGCGGATGTGTGTTTGTGCGTATGTACATATATATATATATATATATATATATATATGTATATATATATACATACATATGCATGCATGTTCGTCAACCAAATGCAAATTAGTTTAGTTTCAATTGCACTGTAAATTAAAAATAACATTTTTAATTACTGTTGCACTACGCGAATCTCATGAATTCCAGTAAGTCTTCCAGCTTTGCATGCTTTGCAGTCATATAAATTCAATCTCATGCACTCTATGTCTCTATCTCCTTCCTTTCCTTGCTTTCACACAAATCTAATTTCTAATTATTTTCTTCTTTCAGTCATGTGTTATTTAAAGGATGGCACTAAAATTATCGTGCATATGCATGTGAAGATTACCATAATTATATATATTTATATCTCTATATATATACGTACACATAGTTATAAAACAAAACAAGTAAGAGGTTCTATTCGGGAGCTTCCGACTAGGGGATACCCTGAACCCTCATATTCCAACACCAAATGCAGCTCGCGCTAATAGATAGAGAGTAGCGGGGAGGTGGCGATAGGTATAACTCGATATGCGTAGGAACTAGGAGCACCTACATCTAAAATGTAGGCGGACGGACTCGGCTAGATCGACTCGGCTATTGATGCTGACCAAGAATATATATACTTTATGGGGTCGGAGATGCTTCCTTCTGCCTGTTACATAAATTTGCACTTTGCACAAAGACAATATACCCTTTTTACCCATTTTTAATGGGTTCAGGGTATAAAAACATCCCCGTTTTCCTGTTGCCTTTGCTGTCACTTTGTCTACATGGACTGGGCGTTGTGTGAGATGACTTGCCCAAGCTGCTAATCATTACTGTCATTCATGCCCATAAAAGTGCACTACAATCCGATGATTACAAAAAGTGGCCAACAAAAACGGCTCGGTCAAGAGCTGGGATGTGCGATTCGCTTATTGAAACTAATAGGGGTCGAAATTTGCTGCCGCCCTCCTGTAAAATCGTCTGATAGTAAACTGAATTTGGCAGGAAGTGAAATGCTTAACTCGGTTTTCTCTTTCTTCTCTGCTGCCATGTCAAACAATGTATAGCTTGCCTAAACAAATTGCCTAATCAGCGCTACGGGACCGAGTCAATTATGTGAGTGGCACTTCCATTGTACACTGTCGAGTTGGACGATGTTGCAAAGTTTTTGCGCTGGCAAATGCACTTAATGCCCCATTGCAAGCAAACCCGCTCGGCCCGCCCCACCAGACGATCCTTTTTGCATTCGCTAGCACATCCAATTAGCTGGGCTCCATTTACAGCTACTCAATCAAGGACAACCAGTTATTGGGCAACAATTCATATCCGCCTCCAACAGTCGCTTCCGGTTGGCAATGCAATTGCCAAAAACAAAACAAAAAAAAAAATAAACGAAAAAAAAATACAGTCAATTAGCTCACCGAGTGCCATAGGCATAATTACAGCTTTAAGCGCATTATGGCTGGCCTAACAGTCGGGCCTGGTATCATGATTATGGCATGAGCTGCCGATGAAGGCAATCACAGCAAGAATACGCAACGCTTCATATAAGAACTGTATCTGAAAGTGGTACGCAATGGGGACTTCATCATCATAATAATAATATATAATGCGATAACAATGAAAACGACCTGCCATCAACAGGACAAGCAACAACAACAACAACAACAAGAACAACAACATCGGTAACAATAACAAGTAAGAGGTTCTAGTCGGGAGCTCCCGACTAGGGGATACCATGAACCCTCATATTCCAACACCAAATGCAGCGCGCGCTTATAGATATAGAGTAGCGGGGAGGTGGCGATAGGTATAAAATGAAAGATAATCGATATATATATACTTTTCTAGAAGCTACATGTCAAGTTTGGTAAGTCTAGCTCTTATTATTTACCAAAATTGCTTAAAAAACAGGATATCGATATACATTTTTATCGATTACTTGGAAACGGGGCAAGTTATCGATTATCGGAAACAAACTCGATCTGCGTAGGAACTAGGAGCACCTACATCTAAAATTTCAAGTCCCTAGCTCTAATAGGTTCTGAGATCCTTGCGTTCATACATACGGACGGACGGACGGACGGACGGACGGACGGACGGACGGACGGACGGACGGACGGACGGACGGACGGACAGACAGACGGACATGGCTAGATCGACTCGGCTATTAATGCTGATCAAGAATATATATACTTTATGGGGTCGGAGATGCTTCCTTCTGCCTGTTACATACATTTCGATTTTGCACAAAAACATAATACCCCTTTTACCCATTTTTAATGGGTTCAGGGTATAAAAACAAGACCAGAAACAAAAACAATCGACTGCAACAAAAGCTCACGAGCTGCGTTTCAACGTGCGGCAAATAAGTTGGCAACTTTAATTAGATTAACTTGCTGGGCGCACATAAATATCAATAGTACTTCAAGCGAGAGGCTCAACAACCAAAATTGTTGTTGCTGCTGTTGTTGTTGCTGCTGCTATTGTTGTTGTAGTTGTCGCTAACAAGCTGCCACACAGATGCGCATACAAATAGGTTGCCACGTCGCATAACTAAGCCGAACATTCGGCCATGCCAAAAAATAACACAAATATGCTGGCATCTTGCAGTAAGTGGGTGCCACAAAGTTAAGAATAGCCTGCATCCATTAAATATGTATTGCAAAATCAGTTATAATTGACATGTGCATGTTTAATGAGAAACAATTTTAAAATTCCTGCCTGTTATCAAATCCCACATACGAGATATACATAGACAATGATACCCTGTGCCCATTAGTGTTCAAAAATGCGATACCATAGTTTTCTGAATATGCACTAAACAGCCAAAAGGAAGCATCTAAGACACTTTAAAATATATTTATAGCTGATAACTATAAAAGAGCTGGCAACTTAAAAATGATTGCGAAAAAATCATGAAATCTAGGATATATGAATTTTATCTTCTAAAAATTACATTTTTTTTTGTAAAAGCAATTTTTCCAGCCTAACAAATGTTATTAAGAAACTTTTGAAAGGATGTTGCATTTAGTTGCAGTAAAAATTGTTTTTTCTTTATATTCATTGATATAAATAATACCAATAAATATGGATTTTGAAACAGGCATTTTATAAGATTGTAACGCTTAAAGCACCAAAATTTGGTATGCAGATATGCTAATATAGATAGACTTCGAAAACTTCATTTTTTGCAAGCCCCGAGAAAAATTTATTTTCTTTGCCTACCGCTCTATGTTGCACATAGACAGATGGATGACTTTATTTCAACCTTTCGAAGCGAATCTTCAAGATAGTTTACTCAATTTATTTAAAATAAATATTGTGTTATTAATGTGGTACGTAACATAAATATTGTCTAATACTGTACTAATGCATCGGGGTTGCCCAATTCATTGCGATGAATAGATATACATACTCTCAAATAATTGAATGCACTCACTAAATATCGTAAATAAATATAACTGCTCCGTATGACATTCATTTTATTTCAGAAAATATTTCGTTAAATATTTACCAATTATTTAAATCAGAATCTTTGAGTATGAGGCAACTGTTTTCCAGTAAGTTGCCAGGCTTAAAGAAAATTATCAAAATGAATCCAATATCTATCATGATTTTTCAATATTTGATTTTTATCCACTCGTCCCTAAAAACCTTCGGGCTTGTCTTGTCAATAACATAATATTACACACTTAACTTTCAAAGCTCTATTTAAAAATTAATGTATAGGTTCGAAAATCCTTGAATGTAGAGGAAAGTTCAATGAAATGATCTATTTGAAATGTTGCCGATTACAGAAAATCCATTTAGCTAGAAATTGAGGCAAATTTCAATTTGCTCACGGGCTGGAAATACATAGATAAATATAAAATTTACATAAAAATACTTGTTCCGGGACAAGTACATACCTTAAGTTGTTGGAAGTTGACATACCTTAAGTTGTCGGAAGCGCTTTCAGCATTAATCTTTGCCGTTTCGAAGACTGTCTTTAGTTAGTTTTTGGCCCAATAGATTGAGATACTTTTGCATCTATATATTTGAGCTGACGCGTGTTGTTAATATTCAACTGCTCAGCACTGTGACCACAATAAGATACTGAAAAATTTTATATGCTGCAGTAAATAAGCTCACATACATATATACTGCTGGCATATTGACATTCGGCGGCGTGCGTGGGCGTCCTTTTTCTCCAAAAATTGACAATTTTTGGCGGCAAATGTTTGCACAACATATTTACGGATATTTGCGGCGTGTTGATTTGTTGATTATGCCCAGCGATGCGTGAACAGCGGGGAGAAGCCAGCGGCAGAAGCAGACGTCGAATTAGAGCGTAAGCGGATGCAGATACAAATGTATCTTGAAAAGCAAGCGAATGGCTAATCAAATTAGCAGCCAAACCAATTGCAAATATTTTAATTGCTGTTGACGCGAGACCGACGAACGGAAAATGGTGAAGAGTGCAAAAACTCCGAGTAGTCGCCGCAGTGGCCGCCAATTGGCAGTGAGTGCTAACGTTAAACGGACGACTGCCAACTGCTGAGGCAGTAACTGGTTACTGTGAAACTGGTAACTGTTGCGGCCAGGATGTGCAAAAGGACGTCAGTCAAATGGCAAAATGGCCAAATGGCTGGCGAAGTCGGCACGTAGCACGGCAAATGAACTGAGGCGCGCTAGTCCTTAGTCCACCGTCCAGGACAACTCGAGTTCACATAGCGCACCGATATCCATATCGAATTGTCTGCCGTTGAATGGCTTGTATTGGTGCCGGCGCAGGCGCCGTACAAGCCACTGGCGAGGAGTCGCTTCATTCACTAAAAAACACATAAGCCGTTCGGCTGCGGGCCGAATGAAGTCACGAAACGTGCCGAGTGCGAATCCAAAGGCTATATGTTAACTGGCATCGCACTTGGTTGGCTCAATAGCGCCTCGCACGTTGGCCGCGCAACAACACGTCGCGTCTAGTATCCGCTGCAAGTGTGTCCTGCCTCTTGGCCGTCAACGCCGGCGTGCGAATCGCGTCGATTGTGTCGATCCGCAGTCGCTAAGCCCAAGTCGAAGTCAAGTCGTGTCCGATACATATCCAAAGCATATCCATACGCTTCTATACACTCCCGCATTATTTTTCTTGTTTTTGTTTGCGTTCTTTTGTTGTGGTCGCAGTTGCCGCTTGATGGCCGCTCGGGTAGTCCAAAGTCAAGTACAGTGAGTGTTGTCTGTGTGCGTACGCAATAGCAACACCGCCAACAACACCAACAACCACAACATCAACAACCATAATAATACTCACAATCGTAGTCGTTGTCGCTGTTGGCTGCTGCCGCGTTATTTCCGTTTCCGTCTGCCGCGCCGCTCTTTGCGCTTATCCTGCAATTACTTAAGAGTCTCGGCTGTCGGAGCCGGCAGCCAGAAGACGCTCACCGAGGTGGCAGCGGTAACACCATGCCCGCTCAGACGTTGCCCAAACGGCGGACGCTCCTACCCAATCCGCTGCTGCTCCTGCTGCTTTTATTCGCGGCCAGTCAACCCGCCAAGGCTGCCGGAAATGATGCGATTTCCGCTGCCAGCGGTCGTCGCCATATCCAGTCAGAGCCGCCATTCCTCACGCGGATGAAACGTGACGCCAGGAGCGAGGCGGCCGCCACCGATGAGGACGCTGCAGCTGCCTCAATGCAGCAGCAGCCGCAGCCCTTGGATTTTTCGGCCTATGTGAATGGTAAGCAGATCGCAAATAACTTGCAACTTTTTAATGCCTTCGATGCCACAAAGCCAAATTTTGTTAAAAGAAATAAAATAAAAATTAAAAACTGTTTTGCGTGCACGCAAGCAAATAAGTTGTATATAATTTAAATACCTTTATCATACTGCTGTTGGTCTCTCTGGTACATATATTGCCCACTTAACTTTAATAAATTATGCACTAGCAAAGGTTCAAAATATTTTGCTGAATACAAAAACATTTTCGTATTTAGCCATCACATATTCATATAACTGAAGTACTCACTAATTTTACAAATCGACACTCATTCTCATTTGATCAATTAAATGCCTTTTTGTAGCCATGTAGAGAGTAATATGATTTTGTCATGAAATGTGTAACGCATAGAGGGAGACTTTTCCGACTCTATACTAAATATTCCTGATCAGTTTAATCAGCCGAGTCTGTTTGTCTGATTCTATGCAAGCCCAAACAATCGCTCATACTCAAAGCTATAGTCATGAAACCTTGCCCAGTTCCGTCTTTTTTGTTGCTGACAGGAAATCTGTCGGATGCGTCCGCATCGAACAAGTATACCATATAGCTGCAATAAAAATTATTCGCTCGAATATTATGTTCTTGTCTGAGCAACCTTTTTCCGTTTTGCTTATTTTATAAACATTGAACTACTATACTCTACATTTCTATCCCCAGTCTAATCAGTTGAAAATTAAGTTCTTGCATGGAAAGAATTTCAGTTTTTCAAGATATCTTGAGTGAACTCAGGAAATATGAGCTTCACAATTCTCCTCACATATACTGAAAACTGTAAGCAAAAGTATTTAATGTAAAAGATGGCTTATGCATATTTAACACATAACATTAATAATTAGGTAAATCAAGCCTTCTTTATAATGCCGAAAATAAGACACTCTTAATAGCTTAGAAATTATTTTATTAAAACATGCTTTTTTACGTTCGATTGTTCCTATAAATGTCATAATTTATAGAAGCCCGTTACATGTTTCATAACAAAGTTAGAATACTCTCTGAAAGGCAAAGGTGCCTGAGTCTTTACAATTGTTCCAATAATCACATTTCCTGTTCCCTTGAATGTTTTTCTAACATAGTACAGCTTTTACTACAAGGCAAATATTAATGTCTTGATCGAAAGATATATATTCGTTTTAAGTTTTGTGTCTTTGTCTTCTGACTCCTCGTTCACACGAACTTGAACGAGCCGATCTGTTCTGACTGCAATTGCTTATCGGGTAGCAAATAAGTAAGAAAGTCTCGCAATGTCCAAATTTTCTGTTTTGAAAACTTACCGTGAAAAATGATCAAGGCTATATACACCAACTATCGATCAAAAACATAACAAATAAGATAAATTACTTAAATGGAATAACCGATGTATATATTCAAATTTAAGTTTCGTTCTACTGTTCATATTGCAGTCGTAAATATTTTCATATAGACTAAATTTGATCTTTGACCAAAATTGGCATTCAATTATTCTATACAGTTACATCAATTCCACAAAAGTTTGCCTCGGGTTTCAATTCAGCTATTATACTATATATTCTATTCTGTATTATTATGCCGCATTTAAACTAAAACTAAAAACTTTAATATTTATGCGTCTCGGCTTTTTGTGCATTGCATTGCATTTGTATCTCGTGAAGAATATTGTTTATTTATTCTTTTCTTTTAACCTGCGTACAGCCTTTAGTTCCTTGTTATACCCTGAACCCATTAAAAATGGGTAAAAGGGGTATTATGTTTTTGTGCAAAATGCAAATGTATGTAACAGGCAGAAGGAAGCATCTCCGACCCCATAAGGTATATATATTCTTGATCAGCATCAATAGCCGAGTCGATCTAGCCATGTCCGTCTATCTGTCCGTCCGTCTGTCCGTCCCTCCGTTTGTCCGTATGTTTTTAGATGTAGGTGCTCCTAGCTACCTACGCAGATCGAGTTTGTTTCCGATAAACTATACGAAACGATAAAAATACGAAACGTTTCTAAGTAATCGATACAAATTTTTAAGCAGTTTTGGTAAATAATAAGAGCTAGAGTTACCAAACTTGACATGTAGCTTCTAGAAAAGTATATATATATCAAGTATCTTTCATTTTAAACCTATCGCCACCTCCCCGCTACTCTCTATCTATTAGCGCGAGCTGCATTTGGTGTTGGAATATGAGGGTTCAGGGTATCCCCTAGTCGGGAGTTCCCTATTGGAACCTCTTACTTGTTTTTAAGAATGACTTAATTCGGGCTTGCGTCTCTACTGCCCAGTTGCGGATCATTTTTATTCATTTTAATTGGACTGATTTTGTACTTATTCTGATGTTTTTGTAATACTTGTAAGGAACGCATCTCAGTCATAGCTGCTTTTCCTTCAGTCTTTCAGAGGTTTTCTCATCTTGCTTTATAAATGAAGCAGTCAAATTAAATTAAATGTACAGCAGTGTTCAGTATATGCTGCCAAATTTTGTTCAAAACTAATCTAGTTTTGTTATACTCGATTAGATAGACAGTTATTATTGTATGTTATACACCTTTTTTTTCTCACTGTACATGATTGCATATGGCTTGCTATGCTGCCCATCATATGTTTGCATTTTAAATGGCGGCCAATTGTTTTATGTCAAATTGCAATTTAAATATGGTTAGCTGTGATCCTAATGTGTTTGTGCTTGAATACAGAAATGTGTGCTTAGTGCTTTAGAGTTTAACGAAAGTCACACATACATATCACATAGCATATATGTATATGTTTGTTGGGCAGAACGCAGGCAATTTATTTATTTATAACACTTGTAACTGTGAAATGTAATTTTGTCGAAATCACAAAATGCCATACACTAACGAACACAAAACTACACACGCACACACGCACACGCACAGATATTCAAACGGTTAGCATTGGTATTACTCATACGCCCTGTTGCCGACTCAGCCGCACCTTGCGCCCATTTGTATGCTATAAATTTTTAGCATGTCAATATGCTTAGTAGTTTAACTGGCCCGCCTATCCGTTTCCCCCCGCCACTCCATGCTTTTTGAATACACACACACACATTGGGCTCGGCTTGTTTAAAAGCAATTAAATTTGAAAGCACTTCATACACATATATTCACGCACACACATTCGCATACACACAGGCACACTTACACTCGCACAGAGAGAGAGAGAGAGAGAGAGAGAGAGCAAGGAACAGACACAGCTGAACACTTCTATGTTATGCAAAATTGATAATAATACAATAATTGCACTTGCAGCTGTCACTGCAACATTTGAGTGCCTGTCACTTGTGGCATGATAACCAAAACAACAGCCACAACAACTGTTACACTGATCAAATACAGCAAAGCTGAATAATCCGTTTAACATGAATATATTTACTTGTTCTTTAAAATAAAATAATAACATTTATTAATTTTTTACTAGTCCCAAAATAATAATAAAATAATTCGGATAATCGAATTTAGGTAAATTCTTCTTTGGCTTCTCATACGGACTAGTCCATGCCCTGAGGCAAGGCCTTAACTATATTTACACAGTCTGCGTTCTCAGCTGAGTTTTCGTCTGAGTTGGGTCCAAGTAAACACAAGTCTGAGTGGCTCAGATGAGAAGCTCAGACAGAATGGAATCTGTTGTTCTATTTGGTCTGAGCCCTCAGCTGAGCTGTCACTTAATAGGGCTGCCGGATTTCAATGTGCTGGCGTTGCCATTTATTCCAATTCGTGTCAATTTTATTCGATTTCTAGTACCCTTCCCTGGATTTGCTTTGAAACTTTTTTTATGTTTTTATCAATTCTGTTTCTCAGTCGTGTGGAGAAACAAAACTGGAGCTGCTCAGCTGAGTTTTTTCACACTCAGACCAGAGTCGCTCAGAGCATAACTCATCTGGGAACTCAGACCGTATTAAAGCATTTTCCAGAGCTGCGAGCCTAAAGAAAATATTCACGGCTCGTTTACAGGTTGAATACCTTGAAGTTGCGTAGTTAACCTTTTATATTCTATCAAAATTTTATTTTTATTTATATACTGCAAATGTTGCAAGTCTTAAATATTTGCTTATAGAAGTTGCGGGCTATATTTGATCTCAACCCAAAATTGATATCTATTCGACATGATTTTTAAGAAGTTTTTTATTTTGAAGAGAACAAAATAAATTAGGTTCGATTCGGGAACCAATTCAATTTAACTAGTTGAAACGTAAAACTACAAATTTTTGCAGACAGCTTTTTATCGAGTGTATTAATATAATTATAAATCTAATATTTTAATTTTTTTTTTTTTTTCGAGAAACCAGCCAGCTTTTCAGAGTTTCAAGACACAAAACAAGTTAAATAACATACTTGTTGCATAGGCTGCTTTAAAAAAGTTCAACAATAATTCAGCTATTTTTGCTGTTGTTGTTGTCGTTGTCGTTCTTGTTGGCACTGTCACCTCTTGGTCAAAGCTGCATCCGCTTGCCATAAATTATGTGCGCACATACAATCGCGATATGGCTGGGGATATGGGATCGTATGCATTTGTAGGGTCACGCGATTGCATTGCTTGTTTGTATTTACACTCAGGTGTGTATTGTGTGTGCCGGTGTGTATGACTGCTGCTGCTGGCGCACTTGCTTGTGTGTGCGTCTCGCCGCTTTGCTTATTCATAAGCCGCGACAGGCCATGTTGACACCTACACATATACACACGCACACACACACCAACACAACAGGCACACGCACACACACATGCACACTCAAACAGCCCGCAGCAAGGGTATCCAAAACTGTCATATCGAAGGCTGCTAAGAAACTTATAAATGTTGGTTATAGTCAATCCCAAGCAAATTGAGCGTAAAACCTAGATAACACAAGATTTCTGTACTTATATTGTCCAAGGTGTAAATAATCTAGGCTGAAAGTCTTTGAATGTCTCTGCCTGTTATAAACTTGTTGTCCTCACCTTGAGCAATGCAATACTGAATACCCTTTTAACTTTAATTAAATTTAATTTAGCAACATTATACAACAATTTTCAAAATTAACCACACATTACAAAAATATTCAGCACCCCAGGCCAAACTTTTTGTGCAACCCTCGCACACACACACACATGCTGACACATATTTGAACCTGGCCATAAGCTAAATGCTAGCCATATTGTTGTTGTTATTGTTGCTGTTTCCGGTGATGTTGTGTTGGTTTTTCTCTTTTGCCGCTTTATTTGTTTGCTGTTTTAACCGCCATCGCCCTCTCGTGGTAGCTTCTCTTTCTCTTTCTCTTTCTCTTTCTCTTTCTCTGTCTTGCTACCACTGTGCCCCCTGGTCTCTCCTCGTGCTGCTCCGCTTGGCGTATCCTTAACAGTGTTTGCTCCACTGCAACTGTTTTTGTTGTCGTCCTTAAGCAGATAATCAAAAGTAAATAAAAACATTTTTCATTGTCTGCGCTCGCAAAAATGTTTCCGCGATAAAATCACAGCTACATAGTAAATAGATTTTTGTGAGACACTGTCAATTGTTAATGTCCATGCTGGCATTAGCTCCATGCATCCGCCCCGCAGCTTGGAAAAGTGTCGCCTTAAGTATAAACATTAAAAATTAACCACTAAAACAAAATGCGCCCCGGAGACAGTTTATGAGAATTTTATTTCCGAATCGAATTAAGAAAAACACATTTATCTACTTAAATAATCAACGCTTTCTCTTCATCATCCAGTTCCACCCCAAATATGCCTAATTCATTATACTGTTAACTCATATGTGTGTGTGTTTTTGTGTGTGTGTGTGTAAAAGTATTGAGCGCCTGTCATTCAATCAGTCAGGCGGGAGCGGGACTGTCGTAATTATCCAAATGATTATTAAGCTTACTTCTCAGGTTGGCAGCAGCAGCTGAACACTTAATTAACTTGCAAGACAATTTGATTGAGCCAATTAGGCATATAATGGCATTAAAAACGAGACAGACAAACAGATAAACAGATAGGCACCCTGACAGACAGGCTGACAATAAAATCCGCACACTCTTTAATAGCATTACTTCGGGTCTTTAAGCGCATAAATATTGCAGGAACGGAAAGAAGCTTAATTTGCATTGCTTATATACGCTATTTGCATACCCTGAACACATTGAATATGGGTGAGAAAATGAGTTTTGTGCAAATGTATGAAGCAGGCGGACAGAGACTTCTTGACGCCATAAAATATATATTCGCTTAATCAACAGCCAATTCGACCAAGTCCCTTTGTCGAGTATATATTAACGCGTCGCTCTCAGAGTGAGTGTATGTGATCGATCAAATCATCGATAGCTTGCTCTCTTTCGTCGACATCGATAAATATCGATAACAACTCCCTGCTTTTTACCACATCTCGATGCGTAGGTGAGCTGGAGACACAAAATTTGATAGTAAACTTTATCGCACACCTCTCGCATTACCCTCAAATTAGTTTAAAAAAAACATTTTTAGAGGTATCGTCTTGGATTTACAAACACCATAGTTAATCAATTATGCTCTTTCCCATGGTGTTGGGATAGGGAAAGAAGCAGCACATACACAGCGCAAACCTTGTGCTGCAGGCGTCTACTTTGGTTTCAATAAGGATGTAATTGCAATAGTAATGCTTATGCTTAAAACAAATAAGACACAGTTCATTTGATGCCTTTCAGAATGGGCATTGATAAAATTAAAGCAGCTTAAAGGTATATGCAATATTTTCCACAATGCGGCATATGATATTATAACAAGCCGCATCAGTTTTCAAATGATGGAATACTCTTTAAATGGGATTAGAAAATATATACGTGTTTACCGGGTAATTAACCAGACGACACCTGATCCACTTCTATGAATTTTAAACATGTGTCGTTTCGTTTGTCATTTGACTATTTTACTTGGACGGAAGCCCGAAGCCTTTGCATTTATTTGTAACAATAACACAATTTACTAATCCTCTCCGCTGTGTGTGTTTTGCTACCTTCAGTGGCCTTTAAATTTATAAGCCGAAAGCACAACTCATGTGTACGACTTTCTAATCAACCATTCAGCATAAGTTGACATTCAGCTAGACATATACACAGATACGTGCATATATATGGCAAATGAAACGATATTCTTGTCTGTATGTCTGCCCAGCTGCCTTGTAATTATTCATCATATTGAGTAGCTATGTCCGTTGCTAGCATTTAATTAGCAAATGCATTTTGGCCAAATCACATGCCTGTGGGTATGGCCAAAGTGTAAATCAGAGACCTGGCAACGAAATGATGTGCGTGCCACGCCTATTCAATGCAGATGGCCCCCATTGTTAGCTGCCCCTTTTCTGACAGCGCAAATTGCAGGAGCCAGCTGAACGGCAAATTTATTTTTATTCGCTAACATTTGCGCATTTTTTTTGGAGGGAGCGAGAGTGAGAGAGTGAAAGAGAGACAGGAAGAGAATAAAGATAGAGAGAGTGCGAAAATCGAGAGTGCCAGAGTGCGTTGGCTGAGGTCCTAGCCCTGCCCTAGTCGAGCCATTAAGAATGTCCGCATCCTTGGCTTACCACCAAGTGGGTGGCCATCGGTTTTATCACCATCGCAGCGCCTGAAGCTTAACCAGGTTTAAAGGCACGCAAAGTGCAGCAGCAGCAAAAGACAATGGCAGGGCTTCCTCTAAGTGCTGGCCATACCCGAAACAATTTGGCGCCACGTTGCGTATGATTAATATAAATTGTTTCACCCCACATTGATACGAAAACGAAAAGCTAACGGCACTTGGCCCGCATGACGCTAAAAACAAGAAAGAAGAGTATGTTTGTCATGTCGAAGATCAGATACCCTATTCGCTTGTCATATGACAACTTAATTTTAGATTGTTCGATTGTTCCTATTTGAGCTATATGATGGTTCTTGAGGAGGTTATAAAGCTTGGTTAAATATAGGAAGAGGAAGACATAATGGCAGTCGTTGGCCAACCGAAGACTTAATACAGTTGTAGAGAAATGGAATGCCTTATAAAAATCTGTCGAAAATAAAATGTAAATTTCAGAAAACTATTTTAGAACTAAAAATTCGCATTATTTCAACAATTTTCAACAGCTGACAAAATATGAACCTTAAATATAACATTTTTGAGAATATTTGCATAAATAACTATAACTAAAGAGCTATATGGAAATAGTACTCCGATGTTGATGAGATTTTGATCATATAAAAGGATCGTAGTAAAATGTTAAATGCCAGTTTTAGTCATGATACCTTAATGATATCTTAAAATATGAAAGAGTTCTCGGAAGAACTTAGTTTTTGAACGATTGTTACTATGGCAGGGAATAATGGGATAACAATTGATGATGCAGTCGAGAATATGAACGCAGTTGTATTATTGCAATTCACAAGGGTCATCAATTTATCATCTGTTTGTAATTGAACGCTAAGTGCTCCATTCATTTCTAGATAGCATTCAACTTGTGAGTGTCTGTCGTTAAGAGTTCTCCAACTGCATTTTATCAAAAGCTGCATTTGCCGCAGGCCAGCTTCGCTATGCCTTAAAGCGCTACACTTAAAATTTTGTGGACCAAAAAGGTAAAACGCATACACAGCTCTTGCCCATGGCTCCGCAACAGCTCCACTAGCTTTCCCTGGGTGGGACTCTGCCGCTGGCACATGGCATGGCGCAAAGTGTCACATTACGGAAAGTGCGACAAGCAAACGCCAGGAGGATGAGACGCTGAGAGTACGGGATGACGGGACGATGAGACGACATCCTTTGCCGCAGGGGCAACATCAGTAGCAGCAGCAGCAGCAGCAGCAGCAGCACTGGCATCAGAGTTTCAGCCACGCACTTGGCTCAACTTGGCGGGATATCATTTGCGGTTTGCATGTGGCACCAACAGCAACAGCAGCAGCAGCAGCAGCAACAATAATAATAACATCAAGGCATTTTTCGTTTAGTATTGCTGGCAAAAAGCGAAAATTGCATAAAAATCGCACTTAAAAAAGGAAATGCTGCAGTCTGCAATGAAAACGAAACTTCAAAAATCGCGAGCTATTTCAGGCGGAGAGAGGCGGGGCTCTGCTGCCAAAATTGGCCATTGTTGCAGCAGCTTGTGTAAATTTTATGCGCTGGCTCTTTATTTTTGTTAAGCTCACCCAAAACTCACCTCCCAACGGGCTGCACTGTGTGGGCGGGGTAGCACAACATTTTGATGTACGTCGACAACTCCGAGCGCACAACTGGGCAGCACACCTGGACGCAGGCGTCTGTCCTCTGCCAGGAAGCCAAATTTAACACAATTCTGAGTGCAGTCAACTCCCTGGGCCAGCTGAAGCCAGAAGCCAAAGACTTTGGCTTCAACATTGCCAACGAAATCCCGGCGTGTTGACTAGAATAAGGCTTTGGCAGCCTGGGCTCTTTCATAACTTATGATCGTTGTCTCAGCGGATTGACTGCCGGATGTTCGTTTCTCTGGCTTAAATTGAAAACTTTATGAAGCGACAGCAACTTCTACAACAGCGAATGCTTGATAAATACGACAGCTCACTGAGAAAGACGCTTGTGAACTAGCGAACCTTTTAAATAGACAGACAGGCATTCTTTGGTCTTACTGCCAGGGACAGCTTAAACGTTGTTAAATATTTTATTAAAAAATCATAATAAAAATATATTTAAGTAGCGGGTATACCCCGGCCTTGCCCGCCTTTGACCCCCATTTATACCAAGGAGGGATGGATTTTCCAATAAGTGCGAAACACCACTCAAATGAATTTGAACAAAGAACTTTGCAATTGAGTTTGAGGCAAAAAAGTTGCATGCAAACGTTTTTCGCGATTTTTCCATACCTGCGGGTGAAATATCGCGAGACCCCACCTTAATGTGCACCTTCATCACATTAGGTAACTACAGTAAACAATTTAGCTTCTTAGCTCTTACGGTATGGGCTGTGCGTTGATCACCACATCAGTCAGTCAGTCAGTCAGTCAGGACAAACAGTTTTGTATATAGAGATACTGTTTCTTTTAGGCAGTTACAGTGCGCATCTATGACTATATAAATCATATATATTCTGAGTCGATCGACCCTTCTGTTGGTCTGTTTAAACGCATCGATTTCGGAAAGTATAAAAACTAGAGGATTACAATTTTAAATCTATTTCCTTAAGCCATGCGCAGAGCGAGTTTATCATTCTCTTTCGACATCTTTTCCCATTCCGATAACATCACATATACACTTTTTGATAATGTCGAACACTCTTGACTAGATATTAGGTGCAGGTTATACAAGCAAGGTACCATAAATTCGTTTGATTAATATAATGGTAGACATTAAAGCTGTGCTTAAAACGGTCCTTTAACTGTGCTCCAAAAATTCCACATCATTATCGGAACCCAATGACGTGATAAAGTGGCAGCATTTACTGACTTTATTTTTGTTTTTACATTTTTTAATGGCTAACGCCAAAGTAAGTGGATAGGTGGCAAGGGAGGCGTGGCAAAAAGTTTGCCAAACGAGCAAATAATCAAGCGAAACCGAAAAAAAAAGCCGAAATAAAACTCAAAAATCAAATGACATAAAAAAGCAAAGGCCCACAGCAAAAGGCGAAACAAAAGCTCGCAAACGAAACATGAACAAATCGCGCAACTGGGCGCAACGTTCTGAAACAATAAAATAAATTAACCTTGAAGTTCGATGTGGAAAATGTACTCCTGTTGCCAGAAGTCGCGCCCCCCAGTCATTGTTGGAGTTGCTATACAAAAAGAAGCATAAACAAAACGTAAGCGCAAAGTTCATAAAATGCCAAAGAGACTTCGTCGCTTGGCTGGCCACAGACAGACGAAAGAGTTTGCGGTGCCCCCCAACACGAATGCCTCCAATGCCAAAACCGTCTATACTCTTCTGCCGCCCACATCTTTCGGCCCGATTAGGCAGACAAGCACACGCACACAGAGAGAGCCAAATACCTGAGCAAGGCCAGGTGATTGTGGGCCAGAGAGCAGGATATTCTTTGTGCCAAAAACTCGGCCTTGAATGTTGAATGCCCATCAATTTGAGCCCCGATGGCAGATCCCAGTAAAAGCACACACATAATTACTCATAATGGAATATGGTCCTGCATTATTTATGGGGCTGCCGAGCAGTTCACACCGAAAACCCAACAACAAACGACAATCGAAAAACCACAAAGCAAATTTAAACGAATTTTGCCTAATGACAACCGCAATGCTAATACATTGTCCTTCTGTGAATGCGACAGTTGCCAGACCGCTTCAAAACGAACAAAGTCCATTTACATAAATGATAATCCTGCCCTGCTTATAAACACACACTAACACACTCCCAACCAAACACACACACAAACGGGGCTCACCTTTGAACTTTGGCCATATCAAATTAAATAAAAGGTTAGTTAGGTTGACAGTGTGCTGGACCCGCGACAAAATCCGGTCAAATGAGCGGAACTCAAAGCGATGAGTTAATAATAGCTATAAAAGTTACAATAATATAATATGCAGATCTGTGGGTGGCATTCCCTCCATGTCAACGTATTTATCAATTGTGATTTTGGCTTTTTTTACTTAGCGTCTACAAATTCATTGTGAATGGTGCTTTGTGAGTACTGCTTTCAGGGGGTATTGTGTTATTTCCTGCTTTCTTAATCCCTGCAGAAATTATTTAATAATCTATAGTTAAGGGTTTTTAACTTTTCCAGTGTGTTTATCCAGTATACCAACTTTCCACCCATTTACCGCAGGTGGAGGTGAATCTTTCAAATTCGATTAACTAAACTTTCCCCCTACACCTTAATTCTTCGGCCAAGGAAAAGCACTTTCACAAATACTTAGTATGAATTTAAAATCGAAAGAAAAAACTACAATTTTAAATCAGACATTTTTTCACCCAATTTCCACACTTTTGAGAGGAATTGCCTTAGCCCCTATATCCAAATTATCATAAGAAGTTTAATATTTTTAATAATCAATAAAACTAACTAACTTCAATCTACGAAATAAGAATATCGAAGTATACCACAGTAGAGAAATAAATCGACTATGCCCCAAGAATCTTTCAGCGCCCCATTCTGACCGCGTTGCCCCACTGTGCGTCGCATTTCTCAAATATGGTAAAAGACAAGAACATCAATCGAAGTGGCATATTTGTGTTTCGGTTTGGATTCACTTTATTTGCTTCAAGCGAATCGCTCTATTAATATTTCACATCCCATATTTGCCCCATGCCGGCTTCAATCGGGCCCCGCACCTGAACGCCTGGCTTCAGGACTGTCATAACCCGCAAAGGGTTTCATATTCGCATTAGCATACGCAGCTCTCAGCTTTCAGCTCTCAGTTCTCAGTTGTGAGTGCGGTTTTGGGGCGTGTATTTTAATTGTGTTGACTTTGTAAATGATCCATTCATAATGCTTCTTGAAGGCATCGTTTGTACTGCCGCCCTTTTTACTGTTGCCGCCTGTTTTTAATTGCCGCTGTTGAGCTGGCCAAAAGCAGCAGCTCAACCAAACACAGCCAAAATACGAAACGAAAATCGATAATGAATTAATTTCCAGCATAAGGCAAATGGCCCAGACAAATTTATGACTGTGGGCAGCCTGCATATTTATATTTGCCTTGCCCAGTTCCTGGCCAGCAGCGCCTGCAGTAGTTAACGTTTAACACATGACCACCATTGGGTGGTGAGTCGGGACAGGAATCGCTACCACAACCGCTGCCCTCACCTGGGCAGTTGGCCAACCGTCCGGCCAGCTCTGGCAGTCTCAAATTCAATGCGACTGCTATTGCTACTGCTAGAGCTACAAATACTGCGAGCTTTTGCTGATAATCCCTTGAGTAAACATAAAAAACAAACAAACAAGCGCATAAATATGCGTGTGCAGAGGCACCCAAACAAGCCGCGGGGAGGGGGGCGTGGAAGAAAGGCGTCAACAATTTATATAAAAACAACAATGAAAATAATATCTATCGAAACATGAACGCCCCTGCCGAGTGGTTTAATGGTCTGTGCTTCCATAAAAAAAAGCAGTAGCTAGAATAACATAGTAATCAGATAAGATATAATCAGATTTTAGTTGTATATTCGTGTGTTAAGTATATGTTAATAATAGAAACGGTTATTTTCTTTTTGCATATTTAATGTGCTTGATGAGTTACTAAAGTAGTTAAAATGTTTACTGTTATTACTTAATGTTTACTGATGTTCCACAGCTAAATTTTGTTTTAACAAGTGCTCTAACCGGGTGTGCCCGAATAGCAGATACCCTGAACCCAGCGACATTCTAGCTACCTTCTGTACCTTCAAAGCATTGAGGTCTAATTAATAGTCAATAAAGTTAAAATATGTAACTTATATTTAGTTCGTGAAATAATTCAATAATTTAGAACTCTATTGGCTAGCAGGAGAATCCGCCTTTTTGTGAACAATTGTGCTTTAGCCATGAATCAAAATGCAATCAGCAAACTAAATCCATTTTATAATCCAATTTAGCAAAAACCTTGGTAGATGAAAACACACACACACACAGACAGTACCGGAAACCCATAGACCTTCGTTTTTGGGTTCGCTTTGACGCATGGCATTTTGATTTGCAATAAGTGCAATGGCTTTTGGGGCTGTCTTTCCTCGACCCAAAGAAGTTTTGTTGAACTTTGGCGAGGCAGATTTACCACTTATGAAGCAAGTTGGGTGGACTTAACAAACTTCAATGTGTGTGTGTGTGTGTGGACTCGTATGTCTCTGCATTTGTAGACTTTCTTAAAAGTTTCATCTGTTTGCTTAGGCGCAAAGTATCTGTTGCGGCTCTTTTATCAACCACTCTGAGAATGCGAAGCTGTTGGTGTACAGTTGTGCGTTTACCATTACAACCCATATCAAGTGCTTATGCTAATTAATTCTTAAAAAAACAAGAGCAGTGTCTCAAACGCCACTTGAATTTAAGTCACGAAAATGAATTGCCTCTCTGCCTCTGTCGTAAAACATAATCTCCTAAAAACTAATATTACCTAGTTCACGAGCGTGGGACTTGGGACGCGTAGGGTGTCTCTACATCCAGTGCCAAGCTGCCTAAACTTTCTTCTATATATACATATACAGACACACACACACACACATACGCAGTGTGTACAGGGTATGAGACTAGCTTGAAGATAATGTTATAATTTCAACTCTCTGCATTCGGTTCTGCATTCACATCCGTGAACCCAACTTTAGACTCACACATAAATGTGTCGTATATTTTATATATATATACATTATATATAAATACATTATATATATATACATATATCATATTCCACAAAATATTGCATGCTGTACATATTTTCATCTACCGTATTTTCATCTTCCAAGTTATTTGTGCCTTGGGCTGAGTTTACCACAAAAAGAATAAGCTTACTAAATGGGATAGTTATTTAATTATATATTATTGTAAACAGATTAGAATGTTTTTAAAGAGGTTCAGACTAGTAATAACTCAACAAGACTATCTAAAACCTACACGGATGTATTTCAACAGCTATTTAATAAATACCTTGATTAGATTAATTGCGTTATTAGCTAGCTAAATACATGGACTTATGCAATTGTAACATAACTAAATTATTCAATGAATCCAACTTAATCGTAAGTCAATTGGCGTGCTATCAGAGATGAGTATATGTATGTATTAAAAAAAAACACAAACAAACAGTAGTAGGTCATAATGCTGGCGACATTGTTTGCACCTGTCTCCCTGTAGTCCATCCTGGCAGCCCAGACAATTAGTGTCAATCAAAAGTTTTAAACTCGACTATTAGTTATGTACAAGTGGGCGCTATTGAATATTTGCGCTTATATTAAATGCCCTTTCAGTCAGCCAAGTCGGACAAAGTCGTTTGCCTTTTCCATGGCAATTGAGGAGCATTAAAAACTAATCGCAGCACATGTCGCAAAGCTCAAATGATTAAGCGTTCAATTTGGCATCTCGACATGCAATTAAAGTCAACTAAGGGGCAACTATATAACAGCGTTATAGCGAGACTATATACACACACAAACACACACACACACACACATACATACATACATATGTGCAGATGCATGCATATATGTACATGCATACGCTGTACATATGCATGTGTTGGTTCTCACATGTATGCCTGTAATTTTTGGGTTGCATGTTATTAGGCTTAGAAAGCTGCCTCCTCGTGTGGCTACGTGTTTGTACATGCATTGCACCTGTAATTATGCGCACGGCTGACATAGATTTTACAGCACGCCACTCTCCTACACGAAAGTAGACATACGCGTGCACACACACACACACACACATAGTTGCACCCATACATACATACATATATTTATAGCCTACTTAAAGTTACATGGCATAAATGTAAGCAGACTTTAGGATGTCGGGCTCCGACACGTAAAATACACACAGCTACTCTTTTGTATGGCAGGTATGTGTATGCGGCATGGTGCTGGCGTAAGTTTAGGGTATGATGGGCATAATGGGGTGAATGGACTGCCTGTTTTCAATTCCAATTGCAAATTGATTCCAAAGAACTTTGCATAACATATCCATTTTGCAAGTCCCATTTCTCTTGTGCGTCTAATTCTGGCGAATCGATTCGAAAGCGAAATTCTGTAAAAAAAAATTAACATCAGCAATTCTATGCATTAAGCTGTACAGGAACATCTAAATATCTCGCATATTTACCATTTTTAGAGATCATCTTTTGCATATGATTTGCGTATTCAAAGAAGTATACGAACTCTTAATGAAATAAAGTTATCTTATAACAATGAGTATTGAATGAGTCCTGTATTCTAATTTGTTTATCTTGCATTCTTATTCACGAAAAGAAAGGGTTTTCTGTTACCCTTTGATTATTCGATCTTATAACAACCTTGCAACATGCACATGAACATGCAGTATTATTATTATTATTATGTAGAACTTTGAATTTTTAATCGGTACACCAAATGTTCAGGAGAAGCAGGGCATTAGACAGTCACTCACAGCCATCAGCTGTCTCGTTTGTACAGTTGCGCTTGTCATGCAAATTTTGTTGCTGCATTTATTTAAGTTTTTTTCTTTTTGCATTTTTTATAGTTTTTTTGAGCAATTGTACGAGACACGAAAACGACTGAAAATTCTACACATAACATAAATATAGTAAATTAGAGCATCAGTGGCACGCGACTGCGCAACATGATATTGTTGTTTTACCTAATTTTCCTGCTGCAAATTTAAAGCCAGCCAGAGAGTCAGTCAGCCAGATGGTCGGACGGTAATTTGCTGCAAATAAATCGCTGGCAATGCTGGCAGCGAAAGGAACTTAAAGTAGGTTACTTACGGCCCGCACAGAAGCTCGCTTTGTGCATACTTAAGGCAGTGGCGACGACGGCCACGACGGACGCCTTGAAGCTCTCGTGCTCTAATTGAGGCAGCAGCAGCAGCAGCAGCGGCAGCACAAAGTTGCCGCATGTACGAATAGTTTGCTGCATAATGACAGGCGCGCCGGCATGCATATTTATGCCGTCCGAGACGAAGGCGATGGCGTTGCCAGAGGAGTTGTCGGTTGGTTGTCGATGGAGGCGATTGCGTAAACGTCACGCTCTATTGGCGTGCCCAATGTTGCACATTGCTGGCAAGCATCGGGGAGCGACCTGAGCCTGCTGCAGTCTCAATATTCGCCAGCTTTAATTTTTTCGCCATCATTAAGGAAATATGTTCAGTAAGTGCGCAGCAAGGCGGCCGAAAATGTTCCTTGCCAAACATTATATAAATTTACCAATTTTAGTCCTTCAACATTTTAAAGTGCCTGGTTTTTGAACATAGCTGCAAGCCCAAAACAAAAATCGAATAGATGCGTTGGCGTTTGGGTTCAATTTTCCAGCTCTATGAGCTTCGATTTTGGTTTCACAAATTTTCACAGCAACAATTTACATATTTTCAGTTAACAAAACTTGTGCATTTCACACATTTAAGCCACTCACAAAATCATGATTAAATAATATAAAATGAGAAATATTGCAAAAGCAGTAAAGTAAAATAATAATATTTGCCAAAATATTTTTTTTTAATAAGTTTGACTTATTGAACGAAAATAATAGATTAAAACTATAACACGCAGTACAAAAAATGAACCTTATCTTCAATCTTATCATTGACCCCACACTTTAATCCACTTTGACTTTGAAAATGTTTGTATAGAAATTCGCAGGGAAAAGGTCGCACGAGAAACTACATTTTGGCATAGCTTGCTTAGATTTGAATTTTCAAGTAAATAAACATAGTATTACCAAATGCAATTTAGCTGAACTTTTTTCATATGGTAAGCAAAAGCCAAATGTGAATTTCTTTTTTAATTGAATCTGTAAAGATTCCCATTTGGTAGGTGCTGCAAACCGCACCTCTTTAGTCTTCCTTTCCTTGGGCAATATTGTATATTGTATACCTACATACACAATGGATCGTTGCAGACTCTGCTTATTATGTCTTATTGCTTTCAAATGAAATTAAAATGCGAGCAACTAGCAGTTAGATCTTCTGGACCCTTCTTTTAAACATGCACACAGCACTAACAATTTTACAGACAATGTACTTTAATTGCATCCCACACACCCATACACACACACATTAAAAAAATGGCGTTGTAAAGTGGTGTAAGCTTTTAGGCAGCAGGTTGCACAAAGTCACGTGTTGGCCATCTAACCTGTGCAAAGGTGTTTGGCAATGCACTTTTGGGGGCGCCTCCAAATGGCAGGTGTGGCCAAAGCCTGTGCAAAAACTTTCCCAAAAGCCAAAACAACGACTGCAGCAGCAACAACAATAGCAACAACAACAAAGTTAAAACGCGCAACACACACACATACAGTCACACTTCAACCTGCAACTTGCACCCTGACAAGGGCACCAAGCAACGATAAATGAATTGAAATCGATGTAAAAAAAAAGGAACGTTGTGCTGGCTAAATTGCAATGCAACCAAAGCAAAGGCAGTTGGCTGTGTTGGGCGTGTCAGCAATAAAAATTATACGAAAAAAGCGTTAGGCGTGGCCGGAGAGGGGTGTGTGGCACATGCCTTCATCCGGGCAAAATGTGAAAATTTCAAATGAAACAAACTATAGCTGCCCCACTGCAGGGGGTCGCACCGCAAACGTGGCGCACACACAACAGCTGCATACAAATGCACACACACACACACACACACACACACACAGACACACAGACACAGACACACTCAGCCGCACATATGCGAGCATGGCGTTAACCTAAAAGGAAAAAAAATTAATTTAAATTTTTATGATGCTATAAAAATAATGCATGGCATGTCTCCACAAAAAACGAACCAAGCTGAAGACGACGCCACGCTGCCCCAATTAGCCGCAGCCTGTGCCATGCTAGCGTGAGTGCAAATATGAGAGCATATAGTAGAGGCAGTGAGGGGAGGAGTGGCTAGAGGGGGGGCGAATTGTGGCACCAACAGCGACACAGCAACACAGCAACACTTCTCTTGTTCTAATAGAGCAAAGCGCGCAACAGTAGAAATACCAAAAATATGTGCGAGAATGCTTCCGACTACGCTCGTAAACAAAATAAAATATTTGCCTGCGCCGGATTATTATTAATGTAGCCCAAACTTTTGTTGCCTCAATAATCAATAATGTGTACAACCGCCATTACACTGGCAGCAGGGTATTGCATAGTCGTGAAATTGTCGCTGTTATCGTTGTTGCTGCGTTTGGGATTATTTTCTGCAAGCTCCAGGCTTTCTGAAGTACTTAATACTGTTCGGCACAGTGCCGTCTAGTATATGTAGAACAGGTCCATAACAAAATTATGACGCCCACTAGAAAATGCTAACACCTCCCAATCCTGATTTTAATGGTTGTTTCCTTTAATACTCTAGCAAAGCGAATTCCGGTTTTTGTCACTATTTGTGTAGCGCATAGAAAGTAGACCCCATAAGGAGTCGACAGATCCTCCATCTGTTGCAGATGGTACGTTTGAGTAAGACCCTTTCATACAGCTGTCAACAAGTGTATTTAATCTTCGGTGTGCCAAAGATAGCAGCTCCTTCTGGTTTTTTTTTTAATCGCGTTTTTTTGCTTGCCTTTTGCACACTACCAACAACTACTTTTTGTCCGTAAATGACTCATTTGTATTCATGGTTACGCCCAGGCGCTTTTGTCGTACTGCCTGCTCCTGGCCACCCTAGCGCCGACTTGGGCTTTAAGACGAACTGAAGTGGGTGGCGGGTTTCGCTCACATATGTAGAGCAAATGAGCTGTCAAATTTGTTGCCGGTCATTTGCAAGACAGGTTTTGTACAAATATTAAGTATACGCAGGGTCTTCTCTGGGCTATGACAACAGCCTCGACATGTGACACCAAATTGCATACTTAGCAGCAGAAATAAGCCAAAATCCTATGAGAGCTTAAGCAAATACACTAGTGCGTATATGCAGAAGTATTAAGGTGCTGCTGTTAAAAGATACGTTCAAGTGTTTATGGGGATTGGCATAAGAGATCTCTAATATTTTTAGGAAAATTGAATAGTCTAAAGTTAAGAAGTTATCTGCCTTTCAATTCAATGGGAGCTTAAAAGCCTGGTGCTTTTTCATACATAAGAACATTTTTAAGCTATAGTTCCCCTATAACCGATCCGACCCTGCAGCAAGTGGACAACAAAGCTTCATCTATATAAATTTAGAGACTAAGTTGCCTGAAATGAAAGCAGCATAAACTGGACCCGTCATTCCGATCAAAAATGTATGTACTTGGTCCTTATGGGTTCGCAAAGGATATAAATATAGAAAGCACATTTGGTGTCGCGATGTTTGGTCGTATAAGCTAACGATTTTTGCGGGCACTGTTGCTGTTCATTTTCACATTTTATTACCAGACATTTTTTTGATCAATTTTGACACCGCTGCCGGCCATTTATCACTGGCCAGAATTGGGTCAATTTGTAGTCTGCATGAGTTTCGCTGCTGCAGCTTGTTGCTTGTTGCTTGCTTCTTGTTGCTTGCTTCTTCCTTTTTGCTAGCCATTAAATTTAAATCCAGCTAGGACCAGATTGTGGCCCTTCTGCTTGCGTTTGAACAACAGCAACAACAAAAATAAAAACAAAAAAAAAAAGAGCACAAAAAGCAAAAAAATTTATTGTTATGAGCGCGTCAGACAAACAATTTCAGCTTCTGTTTCAGTTTCAGTTTCAGTTTCTGATTCAGTTTCAGTTAGAGTTGCAGTTTGAGCTTTAGTTTTGCGCTTACGGCTTTCGGCTTTCCGCCTTCCGGCGGCCACATTTCGAAACTTCCAATTTGCCATAAATCTTTGTTTAAAACATGACTCACCAGGCATTTTAATGGCCATCCTGCCGGCCAAAGCAGCTCAGAGAGGCAATTAAAATTGAACTTGAGGACGGCACGCAAAGCTGAGCCAATTAAATTTATTAAATAAGAGCACACGTTAAACAAACTTCACAGACTAACGCAATGCTGACATTTTGGGGCGGCTCGTTTCGCACCTCTGTGCCCCCATGGATTTTTCTCTTCTTTTCTTGCTTTTAATGTCGCTCCGTATATGTCCTTGGCCAATTGTTGTGGCAACCGGCATATGAAATATTAATGCTTTTAACGCACCAAAATTGTGTCTCATAAACTCGACCAAACCAGAAACGTGCCAATCATGCCAAGCAATAACAAATCGGCGAAGACCACGGCCACTGTGCAAGGACGACCACAGGAATGGGGAAGGGGAAGGCATTTGCCAGCTCTGCGCCAAAATATCAATAAGATGCCACGCAATAACTCTAACAAAATCTCGACCATGCAACTATTTCGCTGTGTGCTCTGAAAAGTATGCTACTTTTTCTTTTTAAATTGGAATTCAGTCTATTAGACATGTCCGAACTGACCAGCACATATAAAATTATTATATATATTCTTATATTTTAAAAAATGCAATGCAATACACACATTTAGTTAATAAATATATCATACCTCTCATAGGAACAATTGGGCTTATCCAATCAAATAAAAATGCTGATTATTAAAATCTAACTTTTTTTAACTGCATTTTATCTGCTTTTTTTTTAATCTTTAAAGGTGTTACCATAACTCTTATTTTATAGTATTTGATGTACAAAGACATAGGTGAAGTTTATAAGTAGCCAGGAATGCTAGTTGTATACCTTTATTAATACCTCATGATGCACATAAGCGTACAAAATGCAATATAACTCCATTTAATTAAGTTATACAAAATTAAAAGAAAACATAAAAAATTACGAGCACTTCAAACAGTTAAAATTTCTGAAAAAATTTACCACTCACCTTGACATATTTTGGAATATACGCAGACACAGATACATTTAAGTTCTCACAGTTCTCACAGTTCCCTATTCTCCTATTCGTTTCTAGCAATTCGAAAGGAAAAAATATAAATTTGAGTGGTGGCAAGTGGGGGTGGGAAACGGAAACAGCGCTCAATGCAATTAAGCAAAATGCTGGCTGCCTGGCACTCAGTGCTCAGTTGCATGGAGCCGGGGCTTTTGTCTTGCGTCCCTTTCATTTTCAGCTTATGTTGCCATGCAGTGCAGTGTAAGTGGCAGCCATAAACGAACGCACTGCAAAGTGTAATTCATAAAAGTGGCTTCAGTACCAGCGTCGCAGTAGAGATTGGAAACAAAACTAATTATCGTTATGGCAACTCTTGTACGCTGTTGTAAATTTCTGAGTGTGTGCGTCTGTTGGTGTGCTGGTGTGTTGTTGTGTGTTGTAAGTAGATCTCTGTATGTAAGTATCTGTGCGCTCAGAGAGACACAGACATCGTTCCATATTTATAATTACTGTTTGCACACTTAACGAAGACGCCAAGGCGCTGCAAATGCTGTTGCTTTTGCAGGGTAACCAACGGCAGGCAGAGCGACAAATTTTTTTTTTTTTTTGAAACTTCATTTTCAAAATTACGCTCATTAATCATAAAAAACAGCGACGTCGCGCCGACGATGATGGTGACAACAACAGAGCGCCAGAGCTGTGCCACAAATGTAAGCGGCAACGACAACAACAACAACAACCTAGGTAACTGCAACAACAACAACAACAACAAGAGTGGCACCTTTTCTAACGCATAATTATAGATGCGTATGTATATGTAAATACATATATTTTCGTGTGCCCGTTGGCGTGTTTCGCAATACTTTGTTAGGCTCTACACGCAAAATATCAACAAGAAATTGTCAAACTAAAAACACGCTTCACATAAGATTTGCTATCCCGCACATAGGTTAGCAGGTGCCGTGGCTAGGTTTATGGCCACATTAGCGAAGGGCTAGGTAAGATCGCTTGGGGTAGATGTGTGTGCCGGCTGCCATTTGCTATGACCTTCCATAGCCCAAAGGTCTGCCTTTTATTAGTGAGTAGACTGTGACAATGATGGAAGTGAATTGACAAACAAGTACGCCCAAATTGAATTCCAGATATGCCTTTAAATACATTGTTTTTAATTGATAGATTGGTTGTTGGTTGTGCTCTGCATATAAATATAAAACAACATGATGCAAGAGTTTACCAGTAAGCCAAGTCTGGGCTTGTGGATTGTAATAGGATACAAAAATGAAGCACTCGAAGGCAGCGCTGCTGACATATCCTGCAGATGGTCCTGTTAGACGACTAGCATAGCAGACAATATGCTCTTTAAAGTGAATTTATTTCTGATCAGCACATATAACCAATTTAATATAGTCTTGTCCTACCATATATCTGTCCACGAAAAGAATAACCCTAGCTTTCGCAGTCCAGTCAATTAAGGCACGAACCTTTACAATCCACGTGCTCCACAGCTGTGCCTTAACAAAAGCAACTCTGTCACAAAAGAAGAATCCAAAATGTTTTCGACAAAGCCTAAAAAAAATGTCGACTAAAGTAATCGATAACGCGATACTCTGTTAGTTTATATACCTAACAACTTCCAGCTACTACAATAAAAAAAAAATACATTAATCACTGTCGTTAACTAATCTTGTAGGGTTCATATCGTACTTTTAAATACCCTAAGTAATATGCTTACCAAAATATAGTGCAAAGAAAATTGTATTCAAAAAAATTGCATTTATGCAAAGTGTGAAACACGTTTTAAATAAATTAAAATCTTTGAAAATAAGCTTGAAGCTGCTGGGATGGTAAACTAAAAAGATTCATTCAACTCTTATTCCACGAGTTTTCCAGACTTGCAGGTGAATCTCTCGAAATAATCGTCTTAAGGTAACTACAGTTACCAAATAGATAAATGGCATAATTATTGAAAGCTTAACGATTCAAAATTTTACAAATTACAATTTAAATAAAATCAATCGGGTTCTAGTTTAATAACGGATCACACTAAATAATTGTTTGTCACATTAATTCTAAAAAAAATACCTGTATGCCTGTTAGCTAGGCATACCACTTTCTTCTATCCTAGAAGCTGTAGAGTATAATAATATCATAAAAAGAGCACATTTTTCGGCATTGACATTGTCCGGCTGTCTGTTGTCTGCTGTCGACGAACTGTCGCGACAGACGTTCAGCAAATGCCATTTGCGTGCCCTTGAATTTTACTTTAGGCCAAAGTTATTATTCAGATGTCACGTTCAGCCGCCCACCCCCCCTTCCCTTACCTACGCTTACCGCTTAGCCTAAATGGAAATTAATAATCAATATGGCAAAGCGACAAAAGATGAAGCAGATTGTGCGTAAACCCCCAGAGGCAGGGGCAGAGGCAGTAGCAGAGACGACAGGCGGCAGCGCCTCAATTTCAGTTGCAATTTCCTGGGCGACAGGTGGCGCCACTGGCAGCGCGCCGCACAAAGCGCATCAGTCGCGGGATCCAGGATCAAGCGGATGAATTGAAAAGGCTTAGCGTTGATTTGCTTTCAACGCGCCGCCGCCGCCGTCGTCGAGACTGGGGCTGTCACATAACTCATACGCACCATGTGTCAAAGTGCCTGACACACTGTCTGTGCATGTGTGCGTGTGTGCTTGCGTCTGTGTCTGAGTGTTTGTGATGGGCTGCGGCGACTGCATGAGAGATTAATATTTAATTAAATCGATTTGGTCTCAGTTGCCACTGCTGGCGCCACCCTGTTGACAACAGCTTGTAAAATACCAAAGCGCTGACAGCCAAGTGATTTATTTATGTTTGCGGTTTCAGCTGACGGCGCCTCAGTGTTCCATGCGCCCCCATCCCTTGCCATGCAAAGGTGCGTCTGTCGGCTGTCCAACTGTTTGTCTGTCCAGGCAGCGTGCCCGATCCTAAATATTAATTATATTTAACAATAAAAATGTTGTCTTAAATTCTTAAAGCTCAGTCAACAGAACCGTAAGCCTTCCAACGTGTGGCTGTTGTCCTGTGTTAATCTGAGCGAAGCGAAGCGACGCTGCTGCTATCTCTTCTTCTTTCCACCAGGTGGTGGCTGGAATGGGGAGTTTCGCAAACGCCTTGGTATGCCAAAGCAAATGACATCGACAACGACATAGGCGTGCCCAGACACGCCCATTGGAGGCAAACTTCAGCTATGCTCTGGCCGTGTTGTAACAACACATGTCCTTTTTATACCCTACACGAATTAAATGACTAACATAGGATATGATCAATTGAAAGAAATGTAACTTACACAGGGATTTGAGTCCATAAAATACATATATTCCTTATCTGACTACAACTGTGTGAACTAGTCTTAGTCTTAGAAAAAACTGTTCAACTAATATACATAGGAATATATACAAGTATTTGTAGATTGACATAGTATCTGTCAGTCGGCAACTGGCGCATAACGCCTTCCTACTTGTTGGTAATTGACGTGTAAGGCGGTGCATTTTGATAACGACAACAACAGCGACTGTGGAGTGCTGCCAGTAGCTGGCCGTACCGCATCCGCACCAACAGCCGCACATGCCTGGAGGCCATGTACTCACACTCTATGGAATCCAACAAAATCCTTTGCTGGCAGCACTCACTTTGCTTTCCCTGCAAAAATTTTGGTAATGGAGCTCGGTATGGGCCTAAACTGCGTGCTGTTGTGTTGTAGCCTATAGCTTGTTCAGGGCCGAGCAAAGAGACGTCACATGTGCCAGCTACTCTGTTAGATAAGTAATAGATATGCAAATGAATGCAAAGTATCCTTTTGAATAGGTACTGAACAGGACAGCACAATGCAGCGCAATGCTAAATATACCAAAAAATCACTTTCTAATGGGATTCAGTGAAATTTAATGAGTCGCAGTGATCGGAGCTTGTGAAGAATAGTACTGGCAAATAATTAATTAATTAAGCGTAGATAGGACTCGGCGCATCCTCTGAAATGTACTTGCCAATACTTCTCTGTGCCGACCAACATAATACTATGAGCAAAGAATCAGCTTTCGCTAAAAAGATCTTTTAGATGATTCGGTTAACGAATCGAACCAGAATACAGTCTTAAGGTTAGGTTCGTGCAGCAAATAAGTTTTAAATTTATAGTATTTGCCCGTTCTGCTGATAATATTGCAAGTCGTAAGATAATATAATATACATAATAAAAACAGCTCTCTCTTTGCCTCTCTTCCTCTCTCTCTCTCTCTTTCTCTCTCTCCATCTCTCTCTCTCTCTCTCTCTATTTTTATCTCTCTCTCCCAGAATCTCTATGTAGCATTTGAAGTCGCCTCCCGAGTGACCAACCTGTGACCTTTTGGGATCAATTGATCCGAGTGTTATAGGTGCATTAGGCAGTCACGGTTCTATTCAACCCTACGCCTAATTTTGACTCCCAACACAAACCCCATTCATGGGCCATGACCCCAACATACACGTACACAGAAAGTTTCGTAAAGGAAACAGAGGCTCTGGCAAGTTTTGACTGTCTCGCAAGTTGAAGGCAGTTAGAGAACACAACTTAGGGCTTATTTTGGAATTATGCAAATTTACGCAGCTGTAGCATGCTGATGTTGCCTGTGAGGCTTTAACTTCAGCTGTTTTTCGGCATAATGCAATCATAAATGTAGCACACACACACATACACACCCACCCAAACATACATATAGATTGGCACAACATATGTGCAGCATGTCCATTTGTTCGTGTTGACTCAGTCAGTTACTGACAACTGGCTGGGCTGACAAACTAGGCAAGTTTTCCACCGCCGTTTGCCCAAATCAGTTAAATGACAAACTCCCATATACACAGATACACACACACACACACACACACATGCACAGAGAAAGATACGTCTGTCTGGCAGACATAACCGAGACATGAGCGCTTACAAAACGTTTTCAAGTTTGCAGCCCACACAAATTGCTTGTGCGTGAGTTTCCGTTTACGTTTTTGTTTCTAGTTGGATCCTGGTCCTGGTGCCTGGTCCAGGCCCAGGCCCAAGCCCAGGCGTAGGCCCTATTGCCAAACAGGCCGCAACGAGCCGTTTGTGTAATGCCAGCAGCAATTGGTTAAGGCGCCTTTGAACATCCAGTTGGCTGGCGGCAGTTACCGGATGTTGGATGCGTGACCAAGCCACAGCCCACGGCCAGGGGTGGGTTTACGCAGACGTCAGCGCTCGTCGCTTGGTTTCGCTAGCATTTCCACGTATTTGTGGCGCAATCAAGGTGCACAAAACGTCGCTAACACAAACAATCGCATTGAAAGAGCTCGACAGCGCTGCAGACTTTTTGCCATTTGCAAATCACAGCAAAACTACGCGTTCCACAGCGTTCCCCAAAACAATTTCAATCCGAACTCACCGCACACACACACACACACACACACACACACGGCTCCTATATGGGAATGTGAACAGGCATTCATCGAAAACCAAAGGAAAATTAGTAAATAAGCTGTGACTGGGACAGCTAATCCTATGCGTCAGACAAGTGGTTATATTATAAGTAATTTTATTAAATTTACATTCATTATAATTATTATTTTTAACTATTAAGATTATTTAAACTACAAAGAGCATATCATATAGTTATAAACAAAATTTACCAGCAATACATCCATACACTCACCCACATAGTTATAAATATCAGTATGTCTTGCATCACCTCATTCTGAGACTTTCTTTGCTTTACTTCAGGTTTAATGAGCACAATTATTTATTACTTTGGTTAATAGCTCTTAATTTTATATGTCAGTCGCCTAATATATTTAACCTGAACAGTGACGACATTTTTTATTTATAAACTTGTTTCGTAAATTCAAATTACCTTAAAAATGTTTTTAAGAACACGTTGAAATTGTCACGGCCCATGGCCCCATCCAATGCCAATTAAATCGATGCCAGAGCCATGGGGCTATAGCCCATGTTTGATTTTGGCTAACTGAATTTATTGTCTTTGCCACTGCTGGCGGGCCGCACAGGCAGTGTCTGTATATGTATATATACATGTGTGTGTGTGTGTGTGAGTGCGTGTGTATGTGTACCTAGCCCAGCTCTTACTTTATGACCGCTTGACGCAAGTTCAATTAATTGCTCGTCTTGCACACACAGCTTCATGTAAGCATGTAAACTGTCGGTCGAGCTTTGCTGTGTGTGTGTGTGTGTGTGTGTGTGTGTGAATGTGAGTATGTGGGCGATCGGTGGCCATTTTGCTTGTGCTGCGCTCGGGTAAGCCCAGGCATAATGCCAACAGCCCAGGCACAAAAATGCTTAACACTTAACTGAGCACTGAGCTGATAGATGAGAACCGGGTACTGCCAGCAGCAGTAACCGGCTGCAGCAGTAACCACCAGCAGTAGCAGTTGCTTGTGGCCTGAAACCAAGTGAAGCGCCATAAAACTTTAATAGATTTAATGGACATATCACATTAAAATTTCCATGCACCAAGAGTTTGCAGACAAGTTTGTCCAATTGACAGCATCATACGATTTTTTGGTAATGAAAAGCGAAGGTATATTCCTTCCTTAGAAGGTAGACTACCGCTAGCCATCTGAAAGATCGACCCAAAAATATTTATTTATGCCTCATATTTCTATAGAACTCTTGCTGTAAACAGAGTACTGGGCAGTCGATTACACCCGACTGCAATTTTGGTGCTTGGCTTGCTTTATGCGAGAGTGCACCAAGGGTTCGACATAGTCAACCTCTAGCTATCTTGTCATTTGGGCCAGAAAACTACTGGAGCTTGATTGATTTAGGCCACAATTTATTTAATTATGATGGAATGGGATGTGTCTACACTGTGCACACAGGCTAAGTGCTGACACCTGTTGCCCAAGCCAAAGATGTGCGATGATGCCTAAAATTGCATTTTATGGCAGGGCGATAACGAGAATGCGGGTTGATGTGAATACCTTTGGAGCAAATCTGCTTGTTGGAGACACGAGAAAATAAAAATGGTATGCTTAAATTAAATAAAATGAAATCGGCTTACCTTAAGTCACAACGCACACAAACACGCAGGCCTGCTGTGTGTGCCAAATTACTTTCGAAAACATTAAATTCTCTCCCCCAGCTTCAACCCCACATAAAAAACAAATCAAAGGCATAAAACATGCGCTGAAACAACAGGTTGGTCTGGGTTCTGGGTTCTGGGTTCTGGGTCTGGGTTATGGGTTATGGGTTGTCTCATCCGACACTTAACATAAACGAGCACAATCAATTTATATATAGTATGTAACAGTTTTCCGCTCATATTTCACGCTTCGGGATGAAATTTTCCACATTTTTGTAACATAAACTATAAAAGCTGTAAAGAACTCTGTAAGATTGTATGTATAGTATATTTATATTTTGCACAAAAGTGACTCAGGTATTAAGGCAACTGCTCGAAACCCAGCCTAGTGTATGCATATACTATTGTCTTAGTGAGTTATTTTTGAAAACGGGCTATATTCATAATTGGTAACTATATCCCTAACTTTATTCCCCAGGGATAAACACACAGAAAGTGGACTTTGGATTAGCTCGCTTTGCTAATTGCCTGACGCTCAGAATTGTCATAGAGTTTGAGAGTCAAAAATTTAGCAAAGGTGTATGCAATCCGACAGTCAATAGCAAAGTCTGCTGACGATAGAACCGGGAGGTTTTTGAAATAGCTATACAGACAACCTGCCCACTTTTTGGTGTTTATACCTTTGCTGTTTGGTGGGTATTGTAATCTACGCAACAAACAATACCCAACAATCAGCTCAACGAGGCATCCAGTAATAATAATGATATTAATAATCAAAATAATAATAATCCAAATTATAATAATAATTAAAATAATAATAATAAAAATAACAACAATAAAAATACGTAAATCAATGATAATAACAAAACTCGCATCGCCAATAATACAAATTATAATAAATATAAGTGTGGCTTTCGATTTGATCTCCACACTTAGGCCTAGCCAATGTGATCAATAAATGTATTAGAAGCAATAAATAGAAATAATAGGCTATAGCGGTTATCCATAACGATAACGGCACTTAGCCACATATGGGTCCTTTTAGAAATTGAATTTATAAGAATTTATAAAAAAAAAACCAATTGATATAATAATAGGTTGTTTAGTCCAAATCTCGCCATAGCTTTAATAAAATATGTATTTTATATAAATAATATAAGCGAAAATAATAATAATCAACATTATTATTACATTGTATGCCCAGGAATAAGCACGCACAAAGTGGACTTTGGATTTGCGCGCTTCGCTATTTCTCCTTGCATGACGCTTATAATTCTCAAGGCGTTATGTAGGTGAAAAGTAAGCAAGGCATTTGCAATCCTAGAGTCGTTAGCAAAGTCTGCCGATGATAGAACCGGGAGGTTTTTGAAATAGCTATACAGACAACCTGCTTGCTTTTTGGTGTTTATAATACTGTCTGTCCTTTATATGTATATATGTATATTTAGCTCCAAGCGATGTATATTAGTCTAATATGCAAATGCTTACATTCATTCACTCTGATCTAAGATAGAGGATATCTCTGTGTCGAGCAAACTCAACGAGTCAGAGCATTCATATTTGTTTTTGTTCTTGAAGTTTGGCAGCATAACGAGCGAGATTTATAGGTTCCGGCATAGGCATAAAACAACTAAAGTACATAAGTACATATTTATTCATATGTACATAGATGTATATACGTATCTATACGTAGATATATGTATGTAGGCGTGGAAAATGCTCATAAAAATACATGTGCCATAAAAGTAGCAGCAAATGCGAGAAAACAATGATTGTGTCTCGTGAAAGCATCGCCAAAAGACACGCAGACACATGTGAGTGAAATTGATGGATATGTTATACGGTTGGCAGGCATGAGAATAGGTAATGTGACATTGATTTTGAGGGTTAGATGGGATGTGCATAAGTCAAAATTGCCAATATTGAAATCAAACTTTTGCATTCTTCATTGAAACAAAATAAGAGGATGTGATGAGACACAACGTTATTTACACAAAAATCCTTACTGGCCAAAAATCTTTAAATAAGTCGCACACAAATCATCTAAAAGCAGTGCAGTAGAGATGGGCGCGTGTAGAACGCATCACGAATCGATAACACGCACGCAACACGTCAAAGCAGGACACGCACGACTTTGATTTTTAGAGTTGTAACTTTTTTACTAAATTGTTAATGACTGTTTTTTGCCTTCTATAATATTTGATTGTGCTTGATTGTTGTCTTCAATTTTGAATATAATTTCAATTTGTTTATAATTCCTAAAACTCTGTGTATGCACGTTCCCAACACGAATCCGTATTATCGTGCCACGCAAGCTAACATAACACGCACCCAACACTGTTGAATTTGCTTCTTTTTACTTTTTCAGTGCCTGTAAATTGTGATGTTAGCCAGTTTTGAAGTTTCAAGAGTTTAACATTATCCGACAGACATTCGCACACCTTTTTGAATAGCTTGCAAAGATTTTTCTTTACAAAAGCAACTGACTTTTCCGTTGGAAATGTTTTTAACGTTTCTCAGGAGTTCTTTTCTTTTGCAGCTCTTAACGTTTTTAGGCACCTTTTGCGTTTGGTATTTTTTGATGCTCATAATTCTTCGTGCTATGATTAACTTGCTGGCATGTGTACACACCCCCCATGCCTATTGAAGTGTGTGTGTGTGTGTATGTGTGTGTGTGTGTGTGTGTGTGTGTGTGTGTGTGTGTGTGTGTGTGCGTATGTGTGAGTGCTTGTGCTTGTGTTTGAGGGTAGCGAATTTTTTTCCTTGTGCATGCCTGGCGATAACTCCTACATTACTTGCCATTTCCTTTGTATCCTTTGCAACTTTGTTGCTGTGCATATTTGTTGTTCGGCCTGTTTTTTAACACCCCCTCCCCACATCATTTCCATATATTTTTATTATGCTAGCTGCCTACAGGTGACAGTAAATTTCTTGTTCTCGTGAATAGGAAAAAAAAAGAACAGAATTATAATAACACATGACACTGGCGCAACTAGAAAGAAAAATTGCTCTTTCGGTTTATTAAGAGCATTTTATAGAATTCTTAATGCCAAAATTTCAACATTTCATTTTTATTGTGGGATCGCGAATTTATTATTGTAATGCTGCCCTTGAGCCTTGCCACAACGAGTTATATTTTTATATCGGCTTTTTTACAAAATATGTATATATATTTGTATTTTCCATTTTCTGCGAAATTTATCGCATTTGTAACTTTTTTGCCAGCGAACATGTTGCATTTTCAGGACCATAAAAATGCAAATATATTATTTTATTTTTTGGTTCTGTTGACGGCAACAAACACAAACCCATAAATGTTTGTACAAATACGATTGTCTGTGTATCATGTTTTTACAGGGCAACATGTAGCTGTACACTGTGTAGGAACAACAAAAACCAAACTGTTTAAAACGCTCGTTTTTTGTGGCCGATAAACTCAACCCGGTTATCGTAAATCAGCTGCAACACCTTCGCTCAATCGAAATGTCACTGTATGCGGAAAGTGTCATTAATATGTGCGTGTCAAATGTAAAAAAAATGATTGTAAAAAAAACATATTGTCGGCATATAACAAGTAGAAGTGTTCAGTCGGGGGTGCCCGACTAGGAGATACCCTGAACCAGTTGCCGAGCTGCCGTCACAACTATTCTAGCTTACTTTTAAGCACACATACACAAGTACGAAGAACGGGAGCAGTATTCAGAAGGGTGGATATACGAGAGTTAACGTACCTAATTTGGTGTCTCTGGTTCTTATAGGCTTCAAGCTATGCTCAATATATAGGCTGTCGTTATCGATTCTTATCGATTTCAGCAACATCGGATAGGTTATCGATGAGAATTCTCTAGCTCTTATGGATTCTGAGATCAACTGAAACAGACAGACAGACATGAAAAATAATATTTAGTAAGAATATACAATATATACTTTACATAGTCGGAGATGATTTCTTCAATATACCCTATTAACCCATTTGGGTTCAATGGGTTCAGATCATAAAAAACTATTGCGTTGTAAATGGTTATTAAGTTAAAACCGTATTTGTATGTAGGCCCATTAATTGCCATGTCAGGAGTTAAGTAAATCTTCGTCAGCGCAATTTGACGTTGCGCTTTAGCAAGTTTAGCACATGCCCTTTCCCGTTTACCTTACACATATATGTATATTGAACAAAGTATCGTCGATTACTTCCAGAATTGATTGTAAAGTCAATAAATAAACACTCTTAAAAAAGTGAAATTTAATACTATATACAGGTCCGATACCGGAGACAAATGTTCTAGTATTTTGATAAGGAAAATGTTTTTTTTTTTTTGCAAAAACTCCATTATCGACCTTTAGTTACAGAAGACAGCGTTATTGAATTGTGTAAATTGACGATTCTTTTCAAAGGCATACCTAATTCACGTACGTTAAATTTAACTCTGACAACTTGGCGAACATATTTGTTGAGCCATTCAAGCGCTGGCAAAAAGCAAATACATTGCTTCACATTCGGAGCACATTTTTCACGTTTGCACTCTTTGCGGAATTTTTAGCATACCAAAATAAAAACTTTACCTGCAGACAGACGGAAAAAAAATGGCACAATTTGGCTAAAATTTCCTAGCATACATAAAGGTAAAAAACACAAAAAACCAAATTTAAATGTCAAGAGTGCATGACTAAGAGATACCGTGTATCCCAACCTATACTTATATCCATTGGTAATTAAGTGACTGAGATCCACGCCAAGCGAATGGTCAGTGGACAGAGGGCTGCCCAGGGCTGCAGCTAGTCAGTCAGATACCGATACTGACCAGGAACATATATGCTCCAATTTGAACGAAGCAGCTGATCATTTGTGCCTGTGATACGCACTGGCAAACCTTGCTACCCATTTTACGGATAGAAAAAGGCTGTGAAACAAAATGGAGAGCTAGCAGTCATTTCTGTTCGCCATATTTGACTTTCTTCTTTGTTTTACGTTTCTTTTTTTTGTTCTTTTTCATTTTAAATTTGCACTAGACTAGAGCTTACTTTTTGCTAAAGCTAGAAATGTTCATGGCAGGCCATCAATATTATGATGAGCCTGATATTTTAACTAACTAATAACATAAGAATATTGTATTATGTTGCATGCTGATTAAAACTCTTTTGAGTGAAAGTCTCTAATTGAAAGCCATGTCCTATTTAATGTGAACTAATTAGTAAAATGTTGTATCCTTCCTTGTTAATCAATTACACGCCAGTTTCACAATGAGCTACTCAACAGACTGCTCTTTATGAGCATGTGTACGTGTGTGTGTGTGTGTGTGTGTGTGTGTGTGAGCGAGTGTTTGTTTGTGTGCTGGTGGCTGACCTCGTCCGCATGCTGGGCATTTAAATTTATTTAGTGCATAGTCGACAGTAAGACAACAATGGCGACCACAAAACCCACTAAAGTGCAATTAAAATGTCCGCAAACGTAACAAAGCGAGCGGCCATTCGTTGTTGAACTTTCTTTTTTCGTTTCTGTTAATGCGACAATAGACCCAGCATCACGCCCCGGCTCCAGCGCAAGCCAACTTTGATCCGCACTCCTGGCCAAGTAGTCTCCTGCTCTAGTTTCTCGGGTTGGGGCAGGCACTCAACAATTGCTGGCAGCTCTTTGTCGTCTCTCTGCATTTGAATGCTATAATGGCATCATTCGAAATTTGTTGAAATGCTTTTAAAATGCATTTCATGTTCGTATGCTGCCTGTTCCTGTCCCTGACATTTGCGAGTCGTCAGTTGGCCTTGAACTGCGGCAAATTATTTTTATGGTTGAATATTTTGTCAGCCAACTTGAAGTTCGCCATGTCCCTTTAAGACTTTTATCATTTTCGGGCATGTCACGGGTCGTATGCGTAATATACATATTATAGTGTCATAAACAAAAGCGTTCTGTTTTGTCAATAAACCAACAAACCAACAAACCAACAGCTATGACTCATACATTTTCCTGAGCTCAAACACCCTTGATAACATTTACATTAAGTTGCGAAAACTTTGTGCCGTATTACCTTTTACGGAGCATAACTATAGCTTTATGGATCGATCCTGAGGTCTTCCTTTCAGGCATGTTTTGTGAATGAAATATTGACAATTGGGAGAGTAGTAAAGTTATGTACTAGCTCAAACGTCAGTTATCCTTTTTTTTTTTGCCCGCCTACAACTTATGTTAAGAAAAACTTAATGAATACACGTTCTTTGGCAATTCCATCCGCTGCTGCGGAAAATGGTTGAATTTACTTTTTTTTGTACTCATTTTCAAAATTCTTTGGGAAAATTCGTTTGCAATCTTTGCAAAGCTCCTCTTGAATTGAAAATGTGGGTCAAGTGTTCAAGCTTCACATTAATCAAATCTGCCGAAAATGTTGATTCAAGATTTTAGTTCTTAATTCCGATAACACATTATCGATAAATATCGCGTACGTACGCTCTCGTACACAAAATACAGATTAAGAATATTTCCGCGTTCTTAACAAAATTACAATAATCCGATTTTTTTAAATACAGACCTGCTGTGGACTTTCGATTCCGCGGCATTTACAAATTGGATTGGGTACATTAAGCGAACAAATTGTTAAAGACAAATTGCACAGTTGATTGCACAATAAATAGGCATATAATTATGCCAAAGTGCGGGGCGATAAAATTGCAACACATATGAGGGAGAGGAGGGGCTTTGCACGGTGGAGAGGAGCGGGGAGCAGCGAGAGTGTGCGCCAAAAGTCAACAGGCCATAGTGGATTAATTAACAGAGACAGAACGATGGCTATAGCCCTTCCCTCCGGCCTGCTTGCCGGTGCAATGTGCAAAAGAGGAGGGGAATGTGGCGCCACGGAAAACAGTTGGTTGCTCCTGGCAACTGTAGCTTGTAATTAGCCTAAACTGTAGGCATGCCACGGCATTTCAATGGTGGGGCGTGGCAAGTTGGCCAGCTTTTGATACTTGAATAAGCAACACGATCATTACAAGGATAATAATTAAACTCCAGAGGGCAACAACATTCAAATATGCATACTCATGCAGCGGTAGAGGGGGTATCAGTTTGTTCACGCGCTTTTGTATAAAATATACAGATATAAGCAAACACACAGGCAGACAGACAGGCGGGCAGACACACAGACAGACAGACAGACAGACAGACAGACAGACAGACAGACAGACAGACAGACATACGGACAGGCAGATGCATACATAGAGAAAATCAGTGTAAAACGTGGGTATTATGTGCCAAGGCTATGCAATGGATTTGTGCTGTTTGCCTATGGAGTTGAAGGAAAACAAGCAGAGAACGTGACGGGGTCAGGCTCAGAATGGCAGGAGCCCACCTGCTGAAGCCCCAATCCCCCTACCCCCACACACAAACACCAGGACATGCCGTCGGCCAACCCCCAAAGAGTGCTGCGTGAAAATTAATGCGACATTTATTCATTATGGCATGAAGCAGCTGGCCAGAACAGGGCTGAGCCCCCAACCACCTATCAGCACACCGCACACCGTCCCCGAGCACGTACCCCGCATTGCCCCTTCACTTGACAGCTGAGCAACAAAAGCGTTGGATGAGCAAAGCCCAACGACGATAACCTCAATGCAGCGCTTGACTGATGGACGGGGCTCAGGGGCCTGGTGTTTGCGGGGAGGGATGGGCAGTCAAGGGTAGTGAGAGTATAAGAAGCGAAGGACAAGTGGGCCTCGTAACGTGTCGCCACAGAGCGCCACCGGGACATTAAAACCATGTGCGTGATTTTGTTCCCAGATTTTTTCCAACCTTTTCCGAGACCCTCCCCCGGGTCGATGTGGGCAGCATGTGTCTTTGGTTAATTTAATTCCAGTCAAAGGAATTTAATTAGTCACTACGCATCCGAAATTCATAATTCTATGAATGGCAACAGGATGTTGTGTTGTTCTGGTTAAATATACAGGGTATACACTAGTAGCAATTACATTGATTTTGCCAACAACATTCCAAATGCGATTACATCTATAAAATATTCAAAAGGCAGCTGCAAATAATTTAAGTCAAACAACAAGTGAAATCAAAGATTTACATTTTCGGCAAATTTGTTTGGCTTTCCTAGGTTACATTTTTGCACCCCCGCCACCCACAGCCTGTGGCTTTCAGCTGGTTTAATCCAGACATTCCCGATTCCGTAATGTTCTCTATTGGTGTTTTCCGCTCCAAAGGGAATATTCGATTGTCTTTAAATTGTATATCGTAACATAATTGTCATTCTATCGTGTACTTAAGCAAATTATCCGGCGTTGCTCGGTTCAAAACGCGCTGGCGCCTTAAGCGTTCTAGTTGATTGATTTTTATACAAGCCGTTTCCCCCAATAGAAGGACATATAGTTAAAATCAATTAATTAATTCTAACTAGAGGTGAAACCAGTTCCCTGCCTTAAGATTCGGTTCGTGAACCAGGTGATCCACATCCATTAACCCAGGTTGTGCTTCAAATCTATCTTGTATATGCAATATTTTAACGAAAGAATTCAAGAATTTACTTTATTTGCTTATTGAGGCGTACATATTTTCATTTAGAAGCTGCGGGCCAAATTTTATCTCCATGCAAAATTTGTAGCTGGATGATTCCAATGGTTGGAGCTCAAGTTATTTATGCTTTGGTGTTGTGTCTCCCTCAAAAGTTTTTCATTTTGAACCAAATCATTTAAGAAAATATTGAAAATAATTGGTTTAATATTCCCTTTATAAAAAGAAAATATTAATCGATTTGATTGGTACAATTAACTTCAAGGTAATAGCCAAGAACTTTGCATTCAATTCAAAATAACAAGTTAAGATTCGGAAATAACGCGCCTACTATTCTGATAAAAATAAACCCAAAACAAAAACAGAAATTTTATTTCAGTTTGCTGGACTTGGAAAATCTTTACATAGCTTTTATTTGCGGAGATTTATAATACAAAGATATGTCTGTTGTCTGGTGCTTACTTGTATATTGTTTGTTATGTTTCTATGCAGATCATGGTCAGGCATTTCACTCGCAATTTAAGATGGCTTTTATCGTTTCGCACACACACACACACACACACACACACACACACACACACACACACACACACACGCACACACAGACACACAACACATTTTTATTCCATTTTATTTTTGAAGCTTATATGCAGCGAGACTCCAAGTTGTGTGTGTGTGTGTGTGTGTGTGTGTGAGCTCCCCAAATGGCAATTCAGTCAATGACAGCGCATAAAAGAAATACATATATATGTATATAGCCCCACACACACACACACACAAACACTCACAAACACACACTCAAGGGATAGCTTCTTGCTAAATTCTTATCCATTCAACTATGAGTAAGCCCTCTTTTTTCAGGTCATGCATGCATATTCTACACACACTTATACACACACACATGTACCACCACTAGAGATGCATATCTATATATCTCTTTATATATATATGTATATATATATATATATTACATGCATATGCATTCATATTTCAATGGGCACAGAGACTTCTTTCAAAAGTGGAAGTCAATTCAAGCAGCTTACTTTTATTTAAGCAAAACGCTAGAAGAGACTCAACAACATTTTTGTGCAATTGAAAAAGTGCTTAAAAATGCCTACGCTGACCTTTACATGAATTTTGTGGTAGATAATAACTGGACATAGGGTAGCTCTTAGTCGAGCACTTGCTAGCAATCTTGTCCACAGTAAGTCACTTGATTATACTTTGCCATTCGAATAATTAATACCGAAAGTTTTAAAATTAGCCGGCTTAAACTTCAAGAACATGTATAAAACCTTTAATCAGAATGACCAAAAATCAGTCCAAACTACACCTAATCCTAAACTTTTTTATTTAAGATCTTATCAACAACTAAGCGGTTGCGTTTTGCTTGAAGACTTGCTCAATGACATGTCCTCGATCAACTGCTATGTTTGTAAAGCCCTTTAAATGCCTAAAAAAAACGTGCTCTACGAAAAGAGGTCATCGCGCATGATATGGCTACAGAGTATCTTCGATTTTAGCATCCGTTTCCTGTGCAAGTTTTGTGCGAAGACAAGTCTTGAAAATGGTTTAACCCATAGCTTACTTCTTGTGGCTTTTTTCTTTACAGATTTCAATTTGCAAGCTGAGGCCACCATACCCGAGGACATATTTGACCAGCACGATGGCGACATTGTTGACGATGCGGCCTCCCAGCTGCAATATGCCGAGCCTGCGGATGACGAAGCTGACGATTCCGATGCGGCTGATATTGTGAGTATAGGCAGAGTATGTTAAGCACTGTGTGCACGTGTGCGCAGCAGCTGCATGGGTGCTGTAAGTCAGTAAGTGTTTCAAATGAGGTCAGTTCTATTGAAACAGCATGCATGACGTTACAAAAAAAACATAGATAGACAGACGGAGGTGGAGAGGCAAAGGGGAACGCATTGATATGTCGCACAATGTGCTAGCTGAGTCAAATTACTTTTCTGAATGATTGCTTTAAATATGCAGCATGCTTGGCCGAATCGTTCGCCCAACGGGGTCAACTTGAAATCATCATTGAAGCTGGTCAGCCAGACCAGCCATCTAAGCCTATGGCAATAAAATGCAGACCGAATGCCTAGCCGAACTTCAAATGCCCTTGTTTTACATATATAAAATGGCAAAGCTCGTAGTTGTTGAGTAAGTTTTTTTTTTTTCATACGACTGGTTGCTTTTATAGATTTATACTATAGTGATAAGGTAGTCTGATGTCGATAAGATTTTGCACATCATTTAATGTTTCATAAACATCGACACGCTAGCCTTAAAACTGAGAGACTCGTTTGCATAGACTACATAGACTATATATACTTATCTATATACTTATATGCATAACAAATTGCATCACAAAGTTTTAATACCCATTAATAGGGTATAAAACAAAAGTTGTGTGCATTCCAAGCGACCAGCCACATCCGCCATGGAGTCCATTAGATTAAGCTTTTCATGCAAAGCGTATTTATTTTCAGTTTTGTCGAAAGGAAAAGGAGAAAATAGTTGCCAACAGTCAAGAACTTAAAGCTCGCAACTTTATTATTATCATAAATTTAAAAATTATTATGATTATTGTTAAAGTTAACAACAAAAACTTTTTTTATTACCATGAATATGTTGCACTTTTTAAATAGTATTCACTACCAAGATCTTAATCTAGGCTGGGAATTCGAGCCTCGATTTTCACTGTTTAATTGCCCGAATGAGTAGCTCACTTAGACAGCTCATCTACCGAGGACTGCGTGTAAATTATATATTTCTCATATAATTCTCCTAAAATAATATATATACACTGTGGCCAAGAAGTTGACATCCAAAAACCAGACTTCATTGTCTGTCAACTATATTCTGTTGCCAAGTTTCACCGAATTTGCCGAAGCACTTGGGCTTAATCGTTTGGACAAATGCAATCTCATAGATGCTCGCAAGGCTGCCACATTCGCATCTAATCAGCGGCTTGCAGTCGGTTTCAGCTGACAGACAGTTCTGGCGGCAACTTTGAAGACGTCTCCAGGCTATACGAAACTTGCCTTTTATTGTCGCACATGTGTCTGGCTGGGTAACTGAGTAACTCGTTGGGTTCCTTCCTTTTAGTCGTTGCCACTGGCTTCATTGTTTCTTTTGCTGCAGCAACAGACACGCCCCTTAGCCTATATATATACACATATCTAGATAAATATATGTATATACATAGTACATAGGTATGCAGCATGCTGCATTTGGGAATGGGCATGGGATTGGGAATGGCTTTTATTGTCTTTACGTTCTCGCATTGTTCGCTTGTATTCTTGCAGATACTTGAATCTCAAAGGCCCACTTCAAGGAATTTCACTGTTTACCTTGCCAAAGATGGCAAGGCAGTCCAGAAGAAATACCATAACAACAACAACAACAATAATAACAACAAGAACAACAACAACAACAACAACGGCAACAACAATAAAAACCACTACAACTACAAATTGAAAAACAATAAAGAGAGCATGCTGCCGAAGAGAGTTGCCAATGAAGAAGAAGCAGATGAAGAGACAGCGTCAGCTACAAAATCCACTTCCGGTGACGACAACGACAGCGCCAAAGACAACAACAACAACAGCAACAGCAACAACAACGATAAAGCCAACAACGACAAGGACAGCAACGAGGACGAGGAATACAACGAGCAGGAGGCTGAGGACATGGCTGAGGACAATGTGGAGAATGAGAAGCCAAACGCGAACTTTGGCAGCAAAAGTTTTGCGTATAAAAAATTTAAGAACATGCACGAACAGCAAAATCAACAGAGCCAAAAGGAGCAACAGCAGCAGCAGGAACAGCAGGCAAATGGCAACGGACCAGCCCAGCAGTTGGAGAGTGTTGCAGGGCAAGATGATGCGGAACGGCAATGGCAGCGACAGCGAGAGCCACAGAAGGCTGGTGTGGAGCAGCTGTTTGATTCCATTGAAATATTAAATGAACGAAAATTTAATAAAGCGCCGGGCCAATCAACGTTGCAAGCAACTGAGGATGTGGCTGGCGAGGACATAATGGCAATCGGCGATATTGAGGACAATTTTGGTAATGATCAAGTATTGGCGGAAAACATTATGTCCACAATTGACAATGATGAATCAGCAGCAAGGGAGACTACGTCTCCGGCCACCAGCACCAGCACCAGCTTTACAACGACAACAACAAGCCAGCCAACTACCGTAGCTGCTGATCCAACAACAACAACAACAGCAGCAGCAGGTACATCGAATAGCTCAAGCAAGCGAAATATGTCGCCGCCCATTGGACGCAAGCAGAAGCGACATGGCAGCGGCGCCAATACTAATGCCTGGCTTGGAGGTAGATACTATGACAAGAACAACTACGACATAGGCCGAATTTGGACGCACCATCACGAGAACGCCAACACAGATTTTCAAATGGAGTCCAGCGACGTGGGAGAGCTGCATTACTTTGATGCTGGAGAGAATCCGAGAAGCAGCGAAGACATTGCCAACGAATCACAAGCCAATTACTTGAGCAGCTACTTGGGCCAGACAATAAATGAAACCAAGCAGCAACAGCAACAGCAACAACAACAACAGCAGCAGCAGCAGCAGGACTCTCGTTTCCAGGACGATGAGTACGGAGAGCAGCGGGCGCCACAACTGGAATCGGAATCTGCATTGCGTTATCATCCGGGTAAGTCATTTGGGTATTTTGTGAGTGCCAAAGCTTGTACAAAGTCAGACCAAAACAACCAAGAGCGCTCAAGTTGGGAGTGGCCGACTAGCAAATACCCTGCAATCCAACTTTCGGTCTATACACACAAGCACCAAGTAGCTTCGGTGCTTAAAGTCCGATCTTAATGATATTTTCAGTGTTTGAATATGACATTCCAATGTGGGCACAATAAGTTTCTCTTTCTTCCATTTAGTGTCATCATATTCGATATATATGTTACCTAAAAGCCTTGTTACAAATCAAGCCCCTCTAATATGTACACTTAATGGGGGTCAAAGATGCTTCTTTCTGCCTGTTGCATACAGAGAGACCCAGCTGCAATATACCCAATTTCACTAGTTTTCAATGAGTACAGGGTATTAAAACAGATGCCAGCAAAATAGATATACAGCTAAAGATATACAGTAAGCCCCGGGCTGAACGCAGGGATTGCAATCGGGACACGGTTCGGCATAGACAGTGTAGACAGCGGGGGAAAAGAGTGAGGGGCAGTCGGAATGGTATTAGACAATGCAAGCAAAACACAAACACATTCAGAGCGAGCATGAGGAATGCCAAGAAGCCGCACAGTGGGTTATAACAAAAAGCAATTAGAAAACGAAAAATACTATTGAATTTCCACTAAAATAAGGTAAAGCATTCCAGCAAATTTAATTCGTATTTTTCTATTGTTCCAATTTAACTATTTGAAACGCCTCGGTTTTAAATAAAGACCAGAGTTTAATATCGAATATTTATGACCACAATTTGAATGCTTTATTGCTTGAAAATTCATATAAAATAACTCTGGTTAAGCTTTAATATTTCGGTGAAAATATTTGCCCATATTTATAATTTGTTAACCAGTTTTGTGCATAATCTACAATTGATTGGCATCAAATTAAAATTATTTTCACAAATTGCTGTGGAATTATTGTCACTGTTTGGCTGAACGCTGCGGCTTGGCGTCCCGTACTCACATACTTTGATTTGGTTTCGGTTTATGGTCTCCACACCCTGTACGCATTGAACATGCCTAAATAAGGACATTATGATTTTGTGTTAATGTTTGTTACAGGCCGAAAAATGCAGGCAACAAACCATCAGGTGTCAATAGCCAAACCGAGTCGAACTAGTGTGTCTGGGACCTGGAACGTGCGTGCTTCTATTTCACGCACAGATTAAGTTTTTTTCAAATCCATTTCCTGGTTTTGGAGCACAGCTTGTTGCCCATAAGAGTTAGCGAAACTAGGTGAAAGTACTTCATATTACCTTTATTCTCCCCAAAACTGAATATTCTTATACACACCTAAGTATACCATATTCAAGCCCTTTTATAAAGTACAGACTGGAAACATCGAAGTTATTCGTGAATGCATTTCCCATGGGATGGGTAATGGATGTTTGAATGCGAATGAAGGCAGCTCAGCATTTAGTTTAGCATATCTGGTAGTCGGCCTTATCCGCGTAGAGCAGTCTTGTTGTTTTTGATTTGGTTAGTTGGACAGGACTGCAATGCACTAAGCTGCCCCTGGTGCTGGATCCTGCAAGGGACATTCACTGTAGACCGTAAATTGAAAATATGTTGAGCAAACCCCAATTGAATGCAGACACCCCGGGGGCGGTGTACACCAAAATGTTCGGCCATATTTGAAAAACGAAAAACCTCTTTAATATGGGTGCAAATGTGAATAGTCCAATGTCGGCTCGCATGTGGCCTTAATTAGTTTATGGGCCTTGCACAACTTATGCAAATGCAAGAAATCAAACGGAATGAGCTTTGGCGTCCAACCGAACACCAAAGTCCCATGGGCAGGCATTTTATTACAACAGTTTTGTTTTGTGAGAAGCTTTTTCATTTTTGTTTTTTGCTTTTTTTTTTGCCTGCCTGAAGCAATAAAGCCAACAAAACGGCATATATTGTGTGGCTTGGTACTGTCCAAGTAGTACATGTCTCGAGGTTTGCCCCTCCGCACATGCCCACACCCTAAACCTCAGCACAAAAAAAAAAAAAAAACAACAAAATGAACTTCGCACTGCATTCATTGTAGTGGAGGAGTCGTCCCCGAAACGTGCCTAGACTGCCAGAGGTCCTTTGTTTGGCCACAACTTAAGCCAGTCTCAGGATATTCGTTATGTGTGTGTGTGTTCTTTTTTTTCCATCCGTGTGTGCTCTGTTTCTGAGGGCGGTTCAATATGTCATGACGTATGGGAAAGTTGGTGCAATTCAAAATTGTAGATAGCTAACGACATCAATCATAATTCCGAAAAATTAAATAAGTTAAAAATATACTAATAAAGCCGTAGATATTTTCATAAAGAGTTTGCGGCATCTAACAAATAAGGCTAAACAAATCCAATAATTGGGTTCCAAGTCTCACTCAAAATAACTTAGCAAATTATGATTTGGGCTTGATATCTATATCGTTTATAAAGTCTAAACTACCTCCTGCAAATATGTATAGTAAAAACAAATAAATTGTTTGGCTTTTATTTGCTTTTGTTCAGCTAATGTTGCACTTTGAATTTAAAATGTTCTGAAAGTTTTTAAGCGCACCTCGCTGACATTGGGCTGGGCGGGGTTTCTGATAGCGAGGTTGCCGCACTTTTATGCACAATCAAATGAAATGAATTGTGGTCTTATGGGCAACGGATTTTGTGGTCTTAGATGAGGGTCACATAAGCAACAACAAAAGCTACAACAGCTACAACAATAAGGGCAATAGCAACAGCAACAGCCATCCACAAATATGGCGATTTGTTGTCCCCGGGACTAATAGAAATCTATTACTTCCGAGCGAGCGCATCGTGCCGAGACTCACAATTTCTTCCTTTACTCATACCCATTGCGATTCTCAATTTCCATTGCAGATGCCACCACCACCGAGTCACCATCGGCCTTTGAACGCTTTAAGGCGCTGCGGCGCAGCAATCGCCGGAATGGTCACAAGAGCCACAAGAAGCGCTACAAGGACTACCTCAAGCGCAATATTAAGCTGACACCCAGGTACGCGCTCAAGCTGCGCAAGGAGCGGGAAGAGCGTGAGCGAATATGGCAACAGCAGCGGGAACAGGAGAAGCAGCAGGAGCAGGAGCGACAGCGGGAGCAGGAACAGGAACAGGATCAGGAACAGGAACTCGAGCTTGAAGAGAGACACTCTCCTGCAGCGCCGATCTTTGCCCTGGGCGTGCGACCACAACGCATGACGCCCAAACCCTTTTACGAGGGTCAAGTGAACTACTACGACCATCAGGAGGAAATACAGCCGCAGCAGCTGGACACTCATCATACGGAAATGGAACGTCTAATTGCCAACGACAATGGCAACTGGTATCGACGCATCAGTCCAGTGCTGCGCAATGGCGTCAAGAGCAATGAACAGCAGCAGCAGCAGCAGCAGCTGATGCAGCCGCAGCCGCAGCATCAGGTGAAGCACCATCATCATCTCTGAAGCACCATCATCATCACCAGCATCATCACAAGCATGCTCGCATGCAACGTTTACCGAATCCATTTCAGCGCAAGGCAACGGCTGCTCAGTTAGCGGCACCGACAACAACGCCAGAGCCGCCGCTGCCGCCACCAAAGCCGCAATTGGGCCATCAGATCACTGAGCTAGAGCAGCTGGAGCGCTATTATGCCAAGTGGCCGCATCTGGCACGCGTACAGTTTCAGGTGTACGACGAACACTATCGCGAAGCTCATCCGGAACTCTATACCGATTACGATGCGGACGATGACTATGAGACAGCTGCCGAGCTGGAGGAGGCACAGCAGGATCATGGCGAGGAGGCCAATCTGCCGCCGTATATAAAAAAATACAATCGACGCAATAAACAGCTGCTCAATCTGCTCGAGGGTACATTGCCGCCGGCTACGCCCACGCCCTTCAATGGCCTCTGGAGCGGCTCCCAGCTGCAGCCGGGTCCGCACGAATCGGCGCCCATACGACTGGACGATGACTACGTTAAACAGAAGCGACGTCGCTATCAGCAGCGCTACGAAGATCTCTTTGCCCAGCAGCACGGCGGCAGCACCACGACGACGACAACAACGACGACGCCTGCAACGCTCACCAGCAGCCTTTCCAACCAACTGCCCGAAGAGGAGAAGCAATTGAATGATGATGAGCATCGGCAGTCAGCTGCCGTTGATTTCTGGCAAAGGGAAATAGACACCAAAGCGTTGCCACAGTCACCACCCGCCGCCGCCGCCGTCGCCGTCACCGCCGTGCAGTCCACCCCAAAGCCAGCACTCTTTAAGCTGCCCCTCTACCCGGCCATAACGGACAGCTTCTTGGGCACGCCGCGCAGCCGCAGTGCACAGTTTGTGGCCAATGTCGCCGGACGCGGTCAGAGCAGCTGGCATGCTGCTGCCCCGGCCGCCGCCGGCTCTGTTGATGATGATGATAGCACTCCGATGCCGCCATCCTCTCCACTCAACTCGTTTGTCTATCATCGTGTCGTGGATGGCATTGGCGCTGCCAACTCCCTCTCCTCATCGTCCGCAGCCAGCCGGAAGCAGCGTTTGCCCTTCGTGGCCATCACGGATCGACGGCTGGAGAACATCGGCGCCCATAAGTTGCTCGGAGATCGACACAAAGACTTTGAGCAGAATCACTTTCCAATGCCTTAAGCCGCTCTACAACAGGAAGATCGAGAAACCGCAAGAGACGTCAAAGTAGAAGTAGAAGAACAACCACAAACGGAAGCAGCAGCAACATACGAGAATGGAAAGCCACTTTTAACCAAAGCGAAAGAAAAGTAATTTCGACTCTAGTTTTTTTTTAAGCATATCAATGCCATGAAAGCAGAAGTAATTGGATTATTGGTATGCCTAAGAAAAATCGAAGCCTAGAAAGTTTATGACTCTCAAGCAAATCTGATCAACGATCTTGTTGGTAATCGGTAATCGAGCGCAATTAATCGATCAACGATGCGCATACGACTCGCCCTGAAAATAGTTCGCTTTCGCCTTGGTTTGAACCGGTTTTCCATTCCTAATCTAAACCTAAATATAGACATAAATTTCAGTAGTTGCTTCTGAATTAAATCTTGAGTTTCGAGCGATCAGTACTGTACTTAGTTCTAATTTTGATTCGCATCTGAGAGCAGGTGAAAAAGCCTAAAAAAAATTAAACCTAAAAAAAAAAAATATTATTTGTATCCAGACTTTATTGTGTGTCTTGGATAAGAGCTCTTGCATATTGAACCTAAACGAGAAAAATGTTATAGGAAATTACAAAAATTAAAAAAAAACATGCAAAAAAAAAATTCAAATATAAAGAAAAATATTTAAAAAAAAAATTAAGAAATGAACAAATAAGAAGAAAACTAAATATAAGCTAAAATTTTTTTGGTGTATGATAGTAAATGACACAAGCAACCACATTAACGCACATGTAGTTACACACACACACACGCACACACACACACACACAGACACAAACAGACAGACACAGGCAGACAGACCTGAAGGAGCTGTTGAAAAAATATATATTTAACGAGCCTGAATGTATGCTTCACTTTTTTTTGTAACAACAACATTGAATATTGTAAACCTAGAAATGTCGATCAAATATATGTAATACGTGTAATGCAATTTATTATTTCCAGATTGTAGTTTTGCTTTTATCGCTTGACCAATGTTAGGAGCAAAGTTCTAGAAAGCTCATAACGCTCATAGATGGCTTTTTTCTTTATCCCAGGCCCCTAACATTTTGTTTCAAGAGTCCGACACTTTCAATGCACGCAACATCAAATAGGTTTCAAAATTAATTCAAACGCAACAAGAACAAATTGAAAATGAATAAATATAAACACACAAAATGCAGTGCAAGTTGTATTGAATGTACATAGTATATGTATTGTAGAATCTTTTCGGCTTAACCAAGATACTTATTCAATAAACGATTCAAACGTAAGTGGAAAAACATATTTAGTTGGCTTTAGCACAAACCAAGAGCAGATACACATATTGAAAAAAAAAAAAAAAACAAAGAAAATATATATACATATATGCATAAGTAGATCGTTTGGCATGCTCTCAAAGATTCCCAGTTGGAAACTGATTTGGAAAGAAAAACATTTTTAAGTTCAGGTTTGTAATGTTCTTGAAAATATTGCAACTGGCGACTGTCCAGCTTGTGAAGTTTGAACACAGCTGTTGCTGATATGCTACAAAATTGCGGAATACCCCCAATGTATTGTATTGATGTATATCGGAAATGAATATAATTTATATAACAGATTTAATGAGCATGCAAACGCAAAAAGATACAACATGAATTTACTAAGGCGTTATTATACATGTGAAAACGAGCAAAAACAACACACACGAACACACACACACACTTATAAAGAGCAAGAATGTTGCAAGTACACACATCTCATTATGTGGTAATATTTTAATGGAATGAAATTCAATAAAGCGAAATTTATTATTTACGCATAATTATGTGCTGCGCATTATTTTTCTGTTTCTCGTCCAAATCCGCCGCGCAACTCGGATTAAAGCCAAGGCCAAGTATACTAGCTTTAGGCAAAAATGCTCAACTAGGGGATACCCTATGCCCAATTTCATATTGCTGTTATGAGGGCGCTTTGCGGGTGCTTGCGGGGCCGAAAAGGAAGTGGCCATAAAATATTGTTATATTTCAATATTCAAGATTTTTTTATACCCTGAACCTGTTAAAAATGGGTAAACGGGGTATTATATTTTTGTGCAAAATGCAAATGTATGTAACAGGCAGAAGGAAGCAGCTCCGACCCCATAAAGTATATATATTCTTGATCAGCATCAATAGCCGAGTCGATCTAGCCATGTCCGTCTGTCTGTCCGTCCGTCTGTCCGTCTGTCCGTCCGTCCGTCTGTCAGTATGTATTTATTTATTTATTTATTTAAGGTCGACAAAACGAGTGTCTTCCTCATTATTCCGTAGATTATACATACAATAGATAATGGAATTATATGCTAAAAGCCTAGTTAGATAACATAGTTCTCTAAATAGCATCACCGACCGATGGAGGTGTTTTAGTTGCCAGTCCGGTTCTTAAGTGTTCTTAAGTAAAATTAAAAATAATCTTAGTTTGCTATATTAATTAATAAAATACAATAAATAGAAAAAAAGAAAGTAAGAAGAATAATGTTAATAAAGTAAAGAAATGGAAGCTAGATATATAGAGTGTTAAGTAGATAGGACAGAGAGAAAAGTAATGGGAAATCACCGACCCGGTGGGGGAAACTTACAGCCTGTCCGGCAAGCTATGCCCCTGCTCATAGCTGGGAATGGTCAGTGACTTCCCGAAGGTATCCTGAAAGCAACGATTTTATTAGGGGTAGAGAAAGTTCGGTAGAGAAAACGTGATGCAAACTATTATAATTTTTACATAGCACGCCAAAAGGATTGTGCATAGCGTAGTCTGTTGTGCACGTAGACAGGAATAAGGGGCGGTAATTTCTGGTTGGTCTAGACGGAACAGAGAATTGAAGACGCCCTAGCAGAAAAGGAGAATCTATATCGCCAATAATCAACTTATTTAGAAGGACAACACCGAGAATTGTCCTACGGTTGGTTAACGACGGAAGGTTAAGAAGAAGCAGCCTGCTGGAGTAGGATGGCAACCGAAGATTAGGGTCCCAATTTAAACCTCGTAAGGCAAAAAGCAGAAATTGCTTCTGAACAGATTCAATACGATCCTGGCTATTGTTATACTGCGGAGACCAGATGCAAGAGCAGTATTCAAGGATAGGGCGAACAAGAGAGATGTACAGAAGTTTCGTTATAAAAGGATCGTTAAACTCTTTAGAAAATCGTTTAATGAATCCAAGTACACCTTTTGCCTCATTAACGATGGTATCTATGTGAAGATTGAAACAGAGTTTAGAATCAAATAGAACGCCTAGATCCTTAACTGTTAGTATACGTTGTAAAGGGGTATTGTCGATTGTATAACTGACAAGATAAGGTGTAGTACGATTAAATGTATGAACGCAAGGATCTCAGAACCTATAAGAGCTAAAGAAATTTTAGATATACATAGGTGCTCCTAGCTCCTACGCAGATCGAGAACTTCTCCGTTTCCGATAATCGATAATAAAAAAACTTTTAAGAATAATGATAATAAAAAAAAACAGAAACATACCAAACCAAACAAGATTATTTCCAAAAATAATATAAATGTCAAAATTCCTTTTATACCACCCACCCCCCCCCCCCCCCAACTCTCGCCAACCCTATTTTTTCACTTTTTTTTCTTATTTCCATTAACTGTTATTATGGAAACACTTTAATTGAACTTATATGATATTTACAATAATAGTTATTCTTACTGTTGAGTTAAACATAAAAATTTTAAATTTACAAGGTTAAGGTGATTATATAAGCCGATCCGAAAGCTCGATTGGCTAAAACATCCGCAATCTCCTCCGCATTCGTACTCCGCCAATTCTACGTCTCTTTAGAAGGCCAGACGATTTGGATGATTTCCAATCCGTAAAATATAGTTCGCAGCATGTATATTACTTCCCCGGGGTCACCAGACAGATTGCAAAGCTTTTTTGCTTGTAACACACTAATTTTCGCAAGACAGGCTATTGCAGCAATCCCGTATACTTGGATTCCATAACGCCAGACAGGAGCTATGCAGGTTTTGTAGATGCTTACTTTATTTTTAAAAGATAACGCATTGCTGCTGTTCAGAAGCCATCTAAGTTTGCCCAATCTGCTCTTCAGGACTTCTGAAACCCTTGTAATATGTTTGTAAAAAGTCAAGTCTCTGCGGAGCGCATAGGTCAATGTGACCTTTAAATTTATGCCAATGTTCCATCAAGATTCATGATGATCATCTAAAATGCATTTACAACATTTTGTAACTAGTTTGTTATTAAGCATTTTATAATTTAACTAGCGGGTATAGCCCGGCCTTGCCCGTGGCCCGTATGTTTTAAAACCAATGTTCTCAAAAAGCTTTGAAAATGATTTTGAAACTGAGCGGACGGTCAACAAACTACTTTCATATAAAAGTTTTCCGCCCTTTTACCACTGTTGCAATCGGAATTTCCCAAATCGCTGAAACACGTATTCATCACATTATTATGTAGAGCTTTGAAAATAAGTTTGATGCAAATCGGACAAAACTTAAAATTCACCAAAAAAATCTTTAAAATGCACTTTCCACCGAAGAAGTTTAGATTTTACGAAATATGTGAAACACGTCTCAAATGATTACTTATGTTTTTGTAGATCCTTATGACTTATGTAGATCCTTGGAAATGAATTTGAGGGCGAAATGACATCCACCAAATCTTTGACCCCTATTTCCACCAAGGGGGAATATATTTTTGGAAAAGTGTGAAACACCCTTCAAATGAATTTGAATAAAGAACTTTGAAATTGAGTTTGGGGCCAATCGGATGGTAAACAAAAAAGTTTCATACAAACGTTTTTCGCGATTTTTCCATACTTGCGGGTGGAATTTCCCGAAAACACGTCTTAACGTGCACCTGCATCACATAAGGTAACTACAGAGAAAATTTCAGCTTCCTAGCTCTTACGGCTTAGGCTGTGCGTTGATCACCAATCAGTCAGTCATTCAGTCAGTCAGTCAGTCAGTCAGTTAGTCAGGAGAAACAGTTTAATATATAGAGATTACATATCATTTTATTATAATTATTATAATCATCTTCGAGCTATGGCTAAAACATATTCTATGTATGGTATACGAAAATATATACATAGAATAAAAGGCCTAAGTTGTTTCCCACTTCGACAAGTTCTTTCAAGCGAGACATGCAAGGCCTCAGCTCGTCGTCTTGATCGAGAATGTATGTTAAAAATGAGGTCGGACTACCCTCCTGCTGCCTGTAACAGGGTATGCAACTAAACTATCTCAACCACTCAGCCAGGCTTTATAGTATAAAGTTCTCATCCCACAAATAACTCAGCTGGAGCTTGAGTTGGCAAACAGAGCTTAGTGTATGTTAAATGGGCTCTTTACACAACCTTTTTTATGCTGCGATTGAAGGGAACTTGAATGCTAGGCTAACGGAAAATGCGCATTATCTAACTACTTCATATATAACATCCACAATGCCCACGTCAATAAATGTTGGTGGTGCAATCAGTTCCTCTGTGCAGTGCATAACGCAAAATATACGACCGAGACCTCCCAGCGCGCTGTTCCTGGGTCTGCCCGATGACAATGCCATTGCAAATGTCATTTGCATGATGTTCTTGCGGTTTTGTGGTCTTCGCATTGAATCACTTAAATGCTTATAAGTGTAACCGGCGCCGATGGCGACGTTCTTCCATCGCTGAAAATGACGCACAAACGGCAAACAAAGTGGCGCTTAACGCCCGGGCACAGCAAATTGATGTACCCTACGCTTCATATGGGTGTAACAATATCTTCTGGATTCCAAGACGCATTTACTGCACTTTTCAATTACGCTCTCTACACACACACACACACACACATTGGCAAGGAGGGGCAGAGCGGACTGAGATGCGGCTGTTGCCAGAAGGGCGTGAAAATCTGTCACTGGATTTGCATAAAGTGCTGCAACGTTTCCACATGCAACGCTGCCATTTGCCAAATAATTTCAATTCAATTTACAACCAACTTAAAAGAATGCAACCAAAACCGAGTGACAAAAACTAAAAGACAATGTAAAACTATTGAATACTCTGCCCTTATACCTCTATACTATTATTGTTGTTATTCAGTTTATCGCGAATAGAATTCTTGTTTTAAAATTTTATGAATACAACAAATATTAATGTATTCGAACTTAAAACTAGGTGGATGTGGATTAACTGGTTCTTTTAACTTTGAAATAGGCACTGGTTCAAACCAAACTTGACTAGGTATATCCCAATATTCCAGAATTGAATAATATCGAATATAATATTGACTAGGTATATCCCAATATTCCCGAATTGAGTATTATTATTACTCACGGCATCCGCTTAAAGTTGGAATTAAATATTAAATAATTCGAATTTAAATATACAAAATAGCCTTTGACTATGAAAGCTGAATTTGCATAGATTAGATTTTTAAGCCCGCCACAAAACTAATCGCTGCGACAAACCCACACGCATAGCCTATATAGCCAATATTTTGATCATAGCGCATCATCAAGTGCAGCATCAGCGGTGCAAATTTAAATAGACACGTAGTAGGGGCAAACGCCAAATGGAGACATTGCCAGACGACAACGACAACGACAACGACCACCCACGCCCAGCCACTCGCAGCACTGAGAGTGCACGCGCACAAACATGTGACACGGCACGCAACTGTGGCACGTTGCGTTACCGTCACAGCCCGTCAGCGACACACGTCTTTACCCAACATGTTGCGACGCTGCTTGAAGAAAAAGCGCTCGCGGCGCACACTTCGTAACCATCAACGGTGTCCTGGCCGTGCCCCGCGTTCTTAGCCGAGTGCCAAATGCAGCTGGCAGGCTGCATGCTGTCTTAATATATATATACATATATATAAATTTATATGTAACTGACGCACATGCCACACAGTCAGTGGCCAGAGCCAGGGGAAGGTGATGTCAACCCGCCTTGTGCAACCACATGTGCATACAAATTCACATGTTTGTGCTTGTGCACAGTCAATTGTACATTACGTATACGCAACCGATTCTTGTATGCCCAATATTTACCTTTAAGGTCCACTGCACATATTATAATTAATTAAGACTTTGAAATTAAAATAAGAGCGCTATATGCGGGTATAATCGACTGCGTAATACTCTTTACGCAATTTCACGTGCGTAGAAATTTAGATTCAGTCACGTTGCACATTACGTATACGCAACCAATTCTTGTTTGCGCAATATTTACACTTAAATTCCACCATGTTTTAATTAATATATACTTTGAAATTGAAATAAGAACTCTGCATTCGGGTATATCCGACAGCGTTATACTCCTTCGCAATAACATGTGCGAAGTCACGTTGCATATTACGTATACGCAACCGACTCTTGTATGCGCAATATTTACATTTAAAGTACACTATACACATTGTAATTAATACAATTTTTAAAATTGTAACAAATGAAGTATAATCGGCTGTGCAATACCCTGTTTACCGTGTAATTACTGTTTTATTTAGGCGCATAGAGTCTCTCTTCTGTATTGGCCTGGTGACTTTGTGACTTTGTGTTAGCCGAGAGCTGTGATTTTCAAACTTTAGAGAAAATGTAAATTTATGCGATTTTTGGGAATGGCGGTGGGCATGGTTCGGTGTTAAGAGTGGGGCATGTTTAGTCTGCATGGCAAATTGAAGCCTCTTTCAACACATAGTCTAAATTTAAAGTTAGTTTGAGGCATATTAGCTATTATAAATTGTTATTCATCTTGATTGGATCGCCTTAAGCGGAAATGAAAAACTTTATATATACTATACGAAAACTCGAATTCAAACAGTTTTTTGAATCGACAAGTATTTTATTCTTTATGAAAGTACTTTTCTTAATTAAACAAAATGATAAATATTTTGTCGGGCTCGTGAAATGTTCGTCTAGCTATTTGCCCCTCTATTTGTCCGCTTCTTTTACTGCTCTTGTGAATACCCTTCTTTTAAATTTAGTTTGTCACTGCCTAAAAACGTAACTCAATAAAACAAATTACATAGGACTACCCAAAACAAAATTATTTACGACTTCTGCACAAAACCGCTTCGATAGAGTATAGTGGCTGTTCGGCTTGATTCGCCCCGCTGGCGAGTACAATTCAAAACATTTTCATACTGGATGCATGCTTTAAGTATTCCGGAAGAACAAAGCAACAGCACGTGAAGCAGACAATCAACTTTTTAGCGTGGCGCCCCCTGAGGACCTCCATTAGCAAACAGCCCGAGGGTGTGCTGTCTAACAATCATAATTATAATAATTATAAAAACAACAATTAAAGCACATAAGTATTAGGCCGAAACAGAGCAATAACAACAACCAAAGCACTGGGCAAATGGAAAAAATTTGTAATTGAAATTTTAATAGAACTTAAGCCGGGCCACGTTGCAAAAGTAAAAGGCGCCGCGCCGCGCCGCGCCGCCTGCCGCGCTGCCTTTCGCCTTTCCACTTCCCTTTGCCTTTTGTTTGCCTTTGCCATTTTTTCCGGTACGCGACCGAATTTTTGACAAGTTAATTAGGTTGTTTGTTTGCCGCCCAAGGAGGGCAGGGCAGCTGCTGCCGCTGCCGCTGGTGCCGCCGCCGCCGCCGATGTCACCCATTTTAATTTGCTTTTGATAAAGTTCTTGTAATTGCGACCAGACAGTTGCTGCTCCGTTGTCCTGCGCGGCCAATGGTCAGCACATTCGACTTGACAACTAAACGGCAATGGGGTCCAGTGAGCGGGTCAGCCAGCGGATATCCCTCCTTAAAGTCAGTTAGTTCCACTCTCACGCACAAATCGTTGGAATTTGAAAAAAAAATTAAGTAAATATTTGTATTCTTGTTAAAGCTTTGTGCAAATACAAACCATAAGCTCTTACAGTAATTAAGAGAGAAAACGAAAGATTCTCAAATCAAAACAATTAAGCATGCGCTAGTCGGGTGGGCCTGATTGCCAGATGCCCTGCACCCAGTCGAGGATCCTTTTACAGACTGGGTCGACTCGTTGGCTGATTGGCATCCAAAATATTTACATGTACTTTATATAGTAGAGGGTCCCCTTGAGCCCTATACTATAATAATTATTCTTATTATTATTATCATTATATTATATTATACCTATTTTAGCCGATTTTGATCTCCGTGCGCAGCTCTTATTATACCCTAGCAAGGGGCATTACAATATTCTCTTGCAATGTGCAACGCATAGAGGTGGACATCTTTATCTTTATCTTTATCATCTTTTAGATCACACTAATAAATCGAACTGGGAAGGATTCGACGACTTATGAGGTAAGTGAATAACAAATAAATGCATAAATCTTTACCAAACTTGGTGTTCACGAATCTTTACTTATGTCAAAAATTGTATCCATTTCGAAATACTTTATTACATAGCTCTTTGGGAAGCAGATTGTTCAATTATAAGCTTTTGCAAAATAACTATTTTATTTTTCTATTCTTTCTAAATATTTTGCCAAACCTAATAATTTAACTCATTCTTTTAAGTATGTGAAAAATTAAATCAATTTCGGAGCATTTGCATAAAAACCAATTTATTCTTGACTTTCCTAAAATATCTTTGTCTTACGTATTCGAAAAATGTAAGGAACTTTCAAGTACCATATCATAATGCTCTCTCGAAGGAATTGGAGAAAATATTTAAATATATATATGGAAATCGTTTCTGGTGTTCAAGATATGTTCGCCATATAATCGGCTGGGAATGAAGAGTTTGAACAAAAGAGCAAGGGTATTTAATCTTCGACGTGCCAAAGCTAAACTTTCTTCTTGTAACTTCCATCTTTTTTTTTTAATTTTCATACATCTCGTTTACGTTTGTTGGCCATGCTGAAAGCCGCTTTAGCAGCCTCCAACTGTATTTTGGGCTCGAATTTTTCACGGCGCATTATTTTTCTTATTTAATGCCACAAAAAATTTGCATAGCGCGCTGATAATTAAATGTAATTGCTCCGCTGGCCAAGGCAAGTCCGGGCGATTGTTGTTGTTTTTGTTGGCGGTGACTGTGGCCAAAATTAATGGTAGGTATTTGGTTTTGGGGACTTGATTTGACAACTGTCAGGCACAGCAACAGCAACAGCAGCAACAAAGACAAGAAGACAGCGTGGATGAGGATGAAAATGAAAATGATGCCTTGGACCGCAGATTCAGTCTTTGTTTTGGGCGTGAATTTGATAGAATGGCGCCTAATGAAATGTACTGCTTAGCATCCCGCCAAGTGCTTTTTAATCAAATTAGTCACACATAACAAAACAAAAACAAAAACAAAAAAAAAACATGGCCCAAAACAAATGACACAACTTACTTGGCTTATTGAGATGTTGTGGATGGCGAATAAGGCATTAAGTAAAATCCTGGCACTGACAACGTAACCGGGATCTGCTGCAGACTCAAGCTGATATTTGAAGGACTGACAATGAAAAACTTAGCCGCACTTTTGCAACCAGATATTCTCAAATGGCACCAGCATAATTTAAATTGTTCATGCTCTCAGCTACTGTAAAGTTTTTCGAGAATACTAACTAATCAAGTGAACGTTTATATGAAATTTATATGATATGGTAACACCATGCTGGTAAAATGTGAACATAATAAGTTTAGACTGTGGGGTGCAGTTATCTTGAGAAATAAGGAAGTATTTCATGGTTTACTTTGATGGCAGCTATTTGATAAAGTGAGGCTGATTCCACTGGCAGCTTAAAAAAACGAGTCCATGCCTAGTTTCGGGCTTAACGATCTACCAATTGCCGGCCATAGTTTCATAGCTGGCCATAGTTTCATAGCTGGCATTCGCCCTGCGGTTGGCTCCACGGCAGCTAGGAATTTAATTTAGTTACCCGTTGGACAGGAGCTGGCATTACTTAAATGTTAATTGCAATTAAGTTAGTAGCTTGCTAGTGCCGTTTTTTTTAATGCTGGCTTGTGCACTATTTCCACTTAAAGCGAGTTTTCACTGGCCTGGCATCGCTGCGTATACGCAATGGCATTTCAATTAAATACCGACAGGCAAACGGCATTCAAAAAGCTGCACATAAAAACTGTAAAGTTTAATATATTTTTTTGCACTAAACGAAATGGAAACCTGAACTGAAATGAGTAGAAAGGACGAGCTGCTTTTATGGCACGCTTATTCATTAAATCTTCAATCCGTTGCGTGCTATTTTAACGCTAATTAATCAAGTTAACTTTATTGCAGTCATCCAGCCGGCTCACCAACAGGCGCCCAGGAGCCAAAGCCATTTATGCACTAGCTGCTCGTTGCTTGTTTTTGTTGTTGGGGTTCTCCTGCTTTCGCTATGAAAATATGGTGCAAAAAACGAGAAGCCACACAACGCTTAGCTCCGACGAAGTTTGCATGCTCTTTAAGTCTAATAAAACAATTTGTTGAGCAAGCTAAGCTAATTCGAGTTGAACAAAAAACTCCTTTTGCTGGCTTACTAATTGACTGAATGGTTAGCCACACAACAAGGGGCTGAGTTGGCAGACTTTTTTTACTTTTTTAGGAAATTGCACGGGTGGAAAATAGGTGAATTACTGCTGAGAATAACCTTTTGTTTCTTATCCCACTGACTTATAAATAAGTGTACACATAGATGTATGTTCCATGTTATATTAAACGCAGACAAAACTCACTTTGAAAATTACGTTCCCCCTTCTACGCGATTCTCATTAATTCAAGAAGTGCTTATAGATTTACATGCTTTTATTATAAGTGTTCTATTAAAATGTTATGGCATTAAAGATATCTTGTGTGTGGATGTATATATGTATGCATGCATATTTATGTAAGCCTGCATGTTCTATTATGCTACTTTCCACTGCAGTGCAAATGAGAAATAACGCATTTTTAACTATGCCCTACTCCTCGATTCTCAAAAATTCAAGTAGGGCTGACAGGTTTTCATGCCATATAAATATTAATGTATGAATGTATGTATTTATGAATGTATGTATGTATAACTCTATATATAAAACTGTTTGTCCTAACTGACTGACTGACTGATTGGTTATCAACGCACAGCCCAAACGTGATGAGGGTGCGCGTTAACGGAGTTTTAGGAAATTGTACCCGCAAAACCTATTTTCAAATATCTTTGCTCAATTTTATTTGAGGGGTGTTTCACACTTTTCGAAAAATCCATTCCTCCTTGGTGAAAATGGAGGTCAAAGATTTGGTTGGTGACGTTTCGCTCTCAAATTCATTTCCAAGGATTTATGTGAAAAATCGTTTGAGATGTGTATCACATTTTTCACAAAACAAAAGCTACCTCGGTAAAAATTTTCAAAGATTTTTTGGTGAAGACTAACAAGGGCGGAAACCTCTGATTTCAAAAGTTGGTTGTGGAAAGGAAATATCTAAAATTTTTAGCACAAAACGTTCCACAGGCAAGGCCGGGCAATACCCGCTATATATATATATATATGTATATATTTGTGTGTATGTATGTATGTGTGTTTGTGCGTATGTATGCATATTCTATTATACTTCACTTAAGTCAAGTTTATTTTCCGCTACACTTCAAATTAAAAATAACGCATTTTTAACTAACTAACCCTACTACTCGATTCTCATAACTTCAAGTAAGGCTTACATGTTTTCATGTTTTTTTAGTAGGTGTTCTATTAAAAACTTATGGGTCAATCCAATCAAATTTATGTGTATTTGTTTGTGTATGTGTTACTGTGTATGCAATGTACGTCTGTTTGTATGCATAAAGCATAAATTCTAGTGTTTTGGTATCTAATAAACTTCATCTCTGTTCATACCTTCGCTCTAATTGGCTCTCTTAATCACACTCTTCAACTCTCCTTCTCTCATTCTTTTTTACTCTTTCATTCTCTCGCTTGCTCTCTTACTCTCTCCTTTTATTCCTCTTTCTTACTCCTTTTTACTCTTCACTCGCTTTGTTGTTTCAGTGACGTGTATACACAACAGTCTGCCTCCCACCTACCTAAAGATGCTACCAATATAATCATATTTCCGGCTTTTTCTCGGTAATAAAAAATTACATTTCACTTAACGAACAAATTTTACCAAAATCAAGGTTCAGTTCATAGTTAACAGAAGTTGGACGCAAGCGTTGTAAGAAAATGTAAATACCCTATGCAGACTTATAAAAACCATAACAAATAAACGTACATCTGTAATGAGTTCCATGGGCAATGACAGGAGTAGGCATTAAATCATGAAGGTAGCAGGAACAACTCAGTCCACGTCAGCGTTTAACAACAGAGAGGCTCCAACAAACAAAAGACAGACTTCTTCTTCTTCCCTCCCTATCCACCGTACAGGTGTTTATTTGCGTTTTATACGTACGCAAATAAAATTTTTTAACACTTTTTGTCTGTCTGGGACTTCAATGTATGTGTGCATATGATTGTGTTTGTGTAAGTGCTACAAGTACCCCGATGGAAATCTGGTTCGATGCCCGCCGATGATGTGTTTGGTGCCTTGCAACGATCTTAGATGACGCCCTCAGTGACATGTCAGTGTTGGTGTCTTCTTCAAAGACATTCTCGGTGATATGTCGTTGTACACGTTAAGTATTATATTAATAATACATTGCACAACAAATCCCCCTACTGACCGCGAAAGAGACATGCTTTGCACAGAGTTATTCTGAAGGTCTGAAGAGGGAGTCAGAGGTAGGCCAGCTAGAGAGTCGTGCATGTCTTCAGCTAATAGGACTAAATACTAATGAATTTCTTATCACATCCTCGAATGTACTAAAAGTATTTAAATATAGGATTAAGTTTTCAGACAGCAGCAAGCGAAGGCAACGAAGAAAATAAAACAAATAACGAAACGCTCAAAATGAAATACCCTGTAGGCATGTGGCATAGAAATGCTTTTATGCCAAAGCTTTATTTTTGACCGATTGTTTTTATCAGACCGAAAGACAGGCAGGAAGAAGTCTGGAAGACAAATGTAGGAGGAGGATGGTTCAAAGGACATGTGTGGGTATGTCTCCTTCGATGTGTGGCACATTTCATGACGAAATGAAAATACCCACTGAAAGGGTATTGAAATAAATACCAAGTAAAAGCCAAAAGCAGGAGAGAAGTGTGCATAAAAACGAGCAACGCAAGTTAAAGAAGTTATAATACATACACGAAACTTCCATTTGGGCCATGTCATCATCACTTTTCGCAGCTCCGACTGCTTTTGAGGGGGTGAGGGCTGTGGCACAGACAACACCCAGCCCTCCAACAGGCAGCCCCACTACTCACTATGCATACGCGTTCTTTTTTTGCCTTGCCTGTCGATGGGGTGTGCGCTGTGCCCCAGACAACCTTTTGCAGCCAAATTCAGCCACTCCAAGACTATGCCCCGAAATTTGTTGGCCTGGATCAATGTTTATATCTAGAACTTTCATGGGCAGCCAATTTTAATGCAATACCAATCGTGCACCATACACACTCTCAATCCACTCCCACTTCAACCGAACGCCCCTTTCACCATCGATAGAGCATTAAAAATGCGCATTCAACACGCTTTTATACCCTGTATCCATTGAAAACGGCTAAAAGGGTATATTGGTTTTGTTTGAATGTATGTAACAAGCAAAGGAATGTTTGCCCTTACAGTATATATATTCATATCTCTCTCATATGTCTCTTTGTCGGTCTGGAGGTCCGTCCGTAAGAAAGCGTCTAGCTCAGGGACTTGAAATATTTAATGTAGGCTTCCTTATGCTAGGATCAAAAATGCTTTAAATCATCGATAACTTGCCCCAATTCCATGCAATCGGTAAGAATCGATAGCCCGTTTCTTGGGGATATGCGTGGAAATTAGGTCGGTTATCGATAATTTAAAACATTTTATAAGCTTTGTATAAAACTTGAGCCACATCCAGAATATTTCACTTTTAGATACCTTTCACCATTGTTCCCAAAATTGTAAAAAAAAAAAAACGCATTATTCGAGGTTTAACCTCGGGGCTTTTGGTATTTACACACATTCGAATGCCATATTTATGCCCTGAAAGTTTTATAAAGATCGAACAATAAACACCCAAGTTATATTGTGTGTGAATGTGTGTGCATGTGTGTGTAGTTTCCTTGTATGCTGGCAGCTCGATTTCGGGTTAGGGGTATCTATTAGCTAGGTTCTCCCGACTAGAACACTTTTTGTCGTTATTTATGTATTTGTGTACTTTTTAAAACTATGTATATATTATGTATATATACATACATTTATATATATATATATATATATATATATGTGCGTATATTGCCATATATAAGGACCGTTGGAGTTGTTGGAGTTGTTGGCGTCCTGTTGGCTGGTGGATCATTTGGCTTGTTGATTTGTTGCCCCGTAATAAATCAAGGGCATAAACGGCTTATGGCCGAACATAGCTCAAATCTGCACAACTGCACTCTGGACTGTGCGCTGACAGGGTGTGGAAAATAACTATGAAAAATTTATGTGTGTGTGTGTGTATGTATGTGTATGAGTGTAGGTGTGCAGATATGTGTGTGAATTGGCAAATAATGCGCCGTTAGCCAACGAAGTTCACGCTCAATTTAAATTTACAAAATATTGCACAATAAAAGCCAACCTCGAAACGCATAAATAAATCGCGCGCAACCAAATATTTATATATGCATGAACAATTTATAAATTCAACTTTTTACATTTATTTAAATTGTTCGAGCACTTTGCCGTAAACTTTTGAAAAACATATTGTAATTAATTATTTAACCGTACGATAAACATTTTATAGTCCCATATTCGTAAGCAAAAAGCATTATACATACCTTTCAGAGCTTTTCTTTTCTTTACTCTCTAAAGTTCTGTCAGAGTTCAATGTTGAGAAATCCCTCACAGACAATGAAAGTGCCGAGACCCAAATAACATCATTATGTTCGATTCTAATATAACACAGCTTTCAAAAAGGATTCTTTTACTTGAGAGTCGAGAGAGAGCAAGAGGAACAAGAACAGCTACAAAACTCTTTAATAATAATAAGAATAATAGCTATATATGTAGCTTTAACTGCGCTTTTGGGCCAATGTCAGCGTAATGCCAATTGAAATAATTTCTGGCGAGCATAATTTAATCTTTTATATTTTATAGTTACCTGAATGCACCTTCAATATATCTTCACAATATTCAACTGCGCGCATATAAATCACCGAGCAGTTAATACTGATAAGCTCGTTAAAGTATTGGCTGTCGGGAAGTCGGGTATATAATTGGTTCAATTGGAAATTTTAAGGTTTCAATTTCATTCTACAATCCACTTCGTTTAAAAAAAGTTATCTTTCGCGTAACGAAGACTAAATGCCCTTGCAGACCTTTGGCAATTTACAATGGAATTTTTTGTAATGTCGTTTAATACTACCATCTTAGTCGCGTTTCACAACACTTAAAATGCGCATTTGAAGCATTGGTGTTTGTACAAAGTAAGTATTTAAGTATTAAAGTGTTTAGTATTAAGTTTTAGTATTAAATAATAGTATTTTACTCAAGCTGTGCTGCAAACTAAAGAAATATTTGTCGAACCAGCTAACTGCTTTTAATTTCACATATATTTTCAAAGTTTTTAAAGTAAGTAATACAATTTACCGCTCTTTTGAAAATATGGCAAGACGTATGTATATATTTTCATATAGATTTTGCGCGCTAAATTCGATCTCTACCCGAAATTGGAATCTACCAAGTATGTATGTTAAGTGCTCTTTATATGGATGTACATTATAATTATTTGAAATATTGTTATTATCTCTTTTATTATTAATTTAATAATTGGTAATTCGTGCGTGCGCCTGCAGAAATTTTAAATCTCTGGCCGTGGTTCGATGTGGAGTTCCGGTTTTAGGACACAGGCTCCGTTTTATGCGGCACAAGCCTTTACGGAAAAGCGCGTCCACATACTGCACGGTAATGTGGAAAACGGTTCGACGTTGGCAAACCGCAGACCCAATGTGGGAAAAGACCGCAGACGAGCAAGTACCTCCCCAGAGCCGTCATCGCACTGGCAATTCAATTGACACAGCTTGGCGTATGCGAGGGTCGCCTTTGAAGTTCTGGAACGTGGCACAGACTGAATGTTATCAGATGCGAATCGACATTTCCAATGGAGGACATTTTTCTTAATCTAATTGATAACAGACATTACAAATTGTAAGCAATGTGGTGTGACAAGGTATAAACCGAAACATAGCTTAAAAGCAAGTCCACGAAACGAGAAAATACTTATTGGGCTTGGAGTCTGGATTCAAATGCATGTGAAAGGGGGGATCTTTGTGGAGAAATATAGCTACTGTCAATGATATGTTGGTTTTTTTTTTGTGCACAGTAAAAAAGGCAGCCCTCGTTGGCATTCCGTTTGGCCCTCATGCGAGACAAATTGCTCACGCTTCGCATCATTTCATTTTCGAGCCGTTGATGGATTTGTCACTTTATGGTACTCGGAAGCAATGCTTTTTTCTTACACATAGATTTAATGTAAGCGCCGCCGACTGTTGTCGCAATCGGACTAATCCACGGGTATAATGGTGCCTGATCCTCAATTGCGTAAAAATGTGCATTACGTGGGATAATATGCCCAGATATTGGAGCTGAATAACTTTAAAAGTTGATATGGACTTCTAGAAAGTAAAACCGTTGTGAAAGTAAAATAAATATTTTTGATGAATTGGAGGCTATGAAATTCTTATTTGTTTAACTTATCTTTTATTGTTCTACATCAAAATATTTCCTCCAAATCAATACAATATTAGTCTGTCATTAGACATTAGAGTAAAAAGCTCATTAATTATTAGAATTTATTGCAGTTAATAAATTTTCATATTTCTTGTATGGATAAAAGATGCTCTCCGAAATGAGAATTTTTGAATTATTTTTGAGTTAAAAATGAAATGATCAAAAAAAAGGCAATTTTAAAAAGTATTACCCAAAGTAAAGCTAAATAAGTTTGCATGATATAAATATATAAAAAAGAAGTTAAATAGCTATAAAATAAGTTAATAGCAATTCCAAGCTATAGTTAATTAAAACAAATTTATCAATAAAAAAGAAACGCATTCAAAATTTACAACATATTCAAATATGAATAGGTTAGAATAGGAATTTGGAAGTAAGCGTTAACTGCCTTCAGAGTATAGAGTATAGTAATAGTCGCAGCTGCGTTTAGTTTATAGAGCACATTAATATTCCGGTCCGCAAGCAAACGTCTCGATCGAACCAATACACCCATTAGTATTGTCCCATGCAGAGCACTTAAAAGCCACCAACTGCACACGTCCAAAATGCACAAGAGGAGTAAATGATTTGGGGATGGCATGGACGCACCCCCATGGAGCCGGCCTGGTGAATGATGGCGCATTGCATGTGACAGCTACGGCTTCTAACTGGGCACGGTTGACTGGCAGGCAGTCAGTCAGTCAGTCAGTCAGTCAGTCAGTCCACTGTCAACTAACTGCACTAAACTGTGCTCGACTCTGTGAGCGTTGACTCCCATTAGACTCTGAAGTGATGACAGGCAGGCCTTGGCTGCAGCTCTGATTCTTGGCCCTCTCCTGTACATGCAGCAAAATATGATTGGCCTGCTGTGCATTGCACTCCATGTGATCTGACCACTGGCTTGTTGTAAAATGCGCTGAACTGGCCATTTAAGCCCTTTATCTGTCGCTTTCAGTATTAATTAAATGCTTACAAAACCAAACAGGACATGAAACAGGACACAGACAAGCTGACAGCAGCAACAGCAGCCACAGCCACAGCAACAACTCAACAATCGCAAATGCCCGTTGAACTTTTACATTCGCTCAACTCACTCTTTGCGTCGACTGCATCATTCATTCGGTTTATTTGCGGGCAATTTTCTAGCTAATTTTCACTTGTTTACTGCGAAACTTTTACACTGAAAGTAATTTAGGTGTATAATTAGTATAATTAAAAGAGGGCACAATTTTTATACTATAAAAAGGGCATAATTTGTGCAACTCTATGTAACAAGCAGAAGGCAGCATCTCCGACCCCATAAAGTATATATATTCTTGATCGGCAGTAATAGCCGAGTCGATCTAGCCATGTATGTCTGTCCGTAAGACACAGCATGAGCTTGTTTACGAAAATCGATAACTTGACCAATCCAAGCAATCGATCAAACTTCGATTCGAGCTGAATTCTTGGTATAGCTGTGAAATATGATATGTCTTTAACATTATCTTTAACATTTGCATAATCATTTAGTGTTGGTAGCAAATGGTTTAGGGTATCCCCCTAGTCGGGCACTCCCGACTAGAGCACTCTCACCTCAAATATAATGCTTAAGAGCGCAAGAGCTGGGAAATTAAATTTTGATTTACTTACTTAACGGAAAACAGATATAGGCTAATTTTTTATTTGCCCTTCGATTGGCTTCTTTAAGATAATTCATTTGAGACGCCACCATTTCAGTGTTGAAAATGGGGCTCAAAGGTCTTATGGGCGAAGTTTCCATTTTTCACTTATTCCGAGTTGAAAGTCTGACTTTTTATCCCATGTCTTTCGTTCAGAGATGGGGACTTTGAGAATTCCAACCCCAAATGGTCTAAAACTGTTGCATGTAATTTTTTATTACTATCCGTTCGGACTTAAGCTCAGTTACGATGATTTATGCAAGCAACAATTTAGCATGCGTCTAACCGATATTGGAAATACGGGGTCTTAACCTGTGTGGGTGTAAGTTAAGATTTAAGTTTCGTCCTCAAACATTATTTCACTGATTTCATTTTTGACGCTTCTGTTGCAATGTGCCCATGGAAAGCGGGTATATGGTATATGATATAATGGAATCTGACTACAAGATCTAGAACTCGAGAATGAAATATAGAATATCCCATATCATAAACAGAAAAAGCTTGTCGTCTATTGATTTCTGCACGACTTTTTATAGAAAGCGAAATATTTTTAGCTTATTTTATAGCAAAATATTTTGAAATACCCTTTTTCTATAATAATTTGTACAGGATGTATTTCTAGGATGTATTTCTCTATTATCGCGGGCTTCCTTTTGGATATATATATGTATATATATGAAAAGAAAACATTTTAAAATGATGTTTTGCTTGAATTGAGCACGGAAATATCCGGCAAGGGTATAAAAGGGACGGGACAAGAAAAGACAAAACGAATGCTTATATTTCGGTATGGGGGCAGTTTTTTATACCCTGAACCAATTGAAAATGGGTAAAAAGGGTATATTGTATTTGTGCAGAAGGAAGCATCTCCTTTACCCCATAAAGTATATATATTCTTGATCAGCATCAATAGCCGAGTCGATCTAGCCATGTCCGTCTGTCTGTCTGTCCGTCCGTCCGTTTGTCGGTCTGTCCGTCTGTCCGTATGTATGAACGCAAGGATCTCAGAACCTATAAGAGCTAGAGAAATTGAAATTGAAATTTTAGCTGTATGTCCTCCTGGTGCCCGAGCAGATCGAGATTTTTTCCGATAAACGATAACTTGCCCCATTTCCAAGTAATCGGCAAAAATGTATATCGAAATCCCGTTTTTTAAGCAATTTTGGTAAATAATAAGAGCTAAAGTTACCAAACTTGACATGTAGCTTCTAGCAAAGTATATATATATCAAGTATCTTTCATTTTTTACCTATCGCCACCTCCCCGCTACTCTCTCTCTATTAGCCCGAGCTGCATTTGGTGTTGGAATATGAGGGTTCAGGGTATCCCCTAGTCGGGAGCTCCCGACTAGAACCTCTTACTTGTTTTGTTTTGGTGTGAGGCTGGAAAGGGTGGGTGTGGCACGTGGGCGTGTGACAGGCAGATACAACCATTTCAGCTTTACAATCTCTTCAAATTAAATTGACCTACGTCAGAATTGAGGGAACTTTGACAACTGTTTCGGAGCTGGGAAGGGTGAAGGTCTGACGACTGTCCCTCACATGTCTTTATTTTTTTTTTTTTGTATTTTTTGTTGTTGTGTGTCCTGCCTAGCGCACGGACTCATTCTTTATAGTTTCATTTTCCGCCCACTTGGGTCTTGCTGTCAAAAGGATTAGCTGCCTATTCTTTTCATTTTATTTCATTTCATTGCCTCGCTGCCACTTGACTTGGCTTGAAAAGGCATCCCCGTTGGAGAAATGTAAAGTTGTGCGTGTGTGAATATGGTTTTTCCTTTTGTTTTCCATTTTTGGCTGTCAACACTTGGCGACTGTGTCGTCGGGTGTTGGGCACCCCTCGCCGACTTTGATTAAATAGAGCTGAAGGCTGATAGCCTGTGCGTCTGTCTGAGAGTCGACAACCCTAGCTAGCTGTCAATTGCCAGTTGAGGCAAAAAAAAAACACACACTCAAATAGTCAGTAAGATTTATTTGCCTGAAGTTAAAGCACAGGGCATCAGTTCGAATAGTGTTCCAACAAATTGCCAACAAAATTTCGATTTTCTAGCTCAAAAGTAGAAAGTGAACCTACAGGTAAGCAGTCCAAGCACCCCACAACTCACACCTCACACATGTCTACTATCTTGCAATTGTGCAGTGCTTCCATCATGAACTCGCTGCGTTGCGCTGGCTTGCGTGTGCCTGGAGCAGCTGCAGCTGCTGCTGCAGCGGCTGCCTGTCGTCCGAGTGCAGGCCGGATGACGATAATGCCGGCTGTGATGCGCCGGCTCACCCATCATGATGGTACCCGTTGTATGAGCGGCGATCGCGAGGTCGTTGGCTATGGCGTCAATGGCAGTCCCATTTATATTGATTGCATCGAATTCCCATTTCCGGCCATACGGTATCGCGAGGTGACGCCGGAGATATGTGCGCTGCGCGAAAAGGAGCTGAGCGACTGGAAGAAGCTGTCGCTGCAGGAGAAGAAGGCATTATATCGCCATAGCTTCTGTCAGACCTTTTCGGAATTTCAACATTTTACGCCCGATTGGAAGCTAGTTGTCGGCATCGGTCTATGGTCAATTGCCCTTAGCATTCTCATGACCTTTGCGGTGAACTTCATCTACGATGAATACCCAGAGACCTTTGCGGAGGATCGCCGCCAGGCGCAACTGCGTCGCATAATTGGCTTGCAAATTCAGCCAATAGAGGGCCTGTCATCCAAGTGGGACTACAGCAAGAACAAGTGGAAGTAGTGTATTGTTTGCCCCAATTGTTCGCCACACATTTGAATGAAATGCTGCTGCACAGTAACATTACCTACTATACACCCAACCATCCACACACTCGCACACACAACCAAACACACCCAACCAAACACACCCAACCACATACATACATGTTGAGCTTCGTACAAAAATTGTCAATCGTTTTTTTAAACTTGTATTAAATGGCATGCCATATTCATGACGAACATTACATATTTCTGCTTTAATAATTATAGTTCCTTTTGTATATCAAAATGATATCCCGACACGAGGTAAGTTCTTAAAGCAAATCATGGGCAACTTTTTATCAGCTCCCTTTACAGTTGCTGATCGCATTTGTTCATCTTTGGCCACGATGCAGCCGAATACATAACTCTGGATGAACGGGACTCCTTGGCTGGAATGAATCAGCTTAGCCCATCTTTAAAGGTTCTCCAGCGGCCATATCATATGAGGTAAGGGCCAAGTAGTTATCCTTCCAGTGCAGTCTTGATTTTTGAATACCCTGTTCGTTTTTAAATAAATAAAATCTGGGTCTTATGGCCTTGAGGCAATGTTTGTACAAAAATCTCGGATCCCAAATAAGCTCTTTCGCTCTCCTCTCTCTTTGACTACACCCTTGTACAAGGTATTAAATTGATAAAAAAAAAAAACAAGTAAGGCGTTCTAGTCGGGAGCTCCCGACAAGGGGATACGCTGAGCCCTCTTATTCCAACACCAAATGCAGCGCGCGCTTATAGATAGAGAGAAGCGGGGAGGTGGCGATAGGTATAAAATGAAAGATATTCGATATATACATATATACTATTCTAGGAGCTACATGTCAAGTTAGGTGACTCTAGCTCTTATTATTTACCAAATTTGCTTAAAAAATGGGATTTCGATATACATTTTTATCGATTACTTGGAAACGGGGTAAGTTATCGTTTATCGGAAACAAACTCGATCTGCGCGGGCACCAGGAGGACCTACAGCTAAAATTTCAAGTCTCTAGCTCTTATAGGTTCTGAGATCCTTGCGTTCATACATACGGACGGACGGACGGACGGACAGACAGACGGACATGACTAGATCGACTCGGCTATTGATGCTGATCAAGAATACATATACTTTATGGGGTCGGAGATGCTACCTTCTGCCTGTTACATACATTTGCACAAATACATAATACCCTTTTTACCCATTTGTAATGGGTTCAGCGTATAAAAAAAACTGATTGGCGGTTCATTTTACGGTTCGAACCAACTCCCTTCCTTAAGCTTCAGATCGTGAATCTGGTTTATCACATTGCTGAACCCAGGTTTCGCCTCAAGCTTGTCATATATTATATATATGCAAGCCTTTTGATGATTACCTTATCATATATTCTTATAGAACTTGCGGGCTACATTCTTTTTACTCTACCCAAAATATGATTTTTATATCATATTATATTATTTATCCTTCATAGACAATTTTTTTTTTCCACCAGTAGAGGCCCCCCCCCTATATATTTTTTATTCTTGATCAGCATGATGCCGAGCCCCCCTCGCCATGTCCGTCTTCCTGCCCGCCCGCCCGCCCGTCCGTAGGCACGACGCCCCCGCCCCTGACCTACGTGAGCGGATTTGTAGCTGTGGTGCTGGTCCTCCCCGTCCCCACGCCGATTGTTTCTGCCATAGCGATACGCCTCCCTCCCCGCCCACAAAAATAGAAACTTATCTCGATTTTTTTTTATTTGTGTCAATATAAAGAGAGAATAGGTGCAAACAACATCAGATAGCTGTTCTGAAGAATAGAGTATATATATATTTATCATTCTTTTCTTTCCTACCGCCCCCCCCCCCCCCCTCCCTCTATACGCGCGCGCCCTCTTTTGTGTTGGGATATGGGGGGTCGGGTCCCCTAGTCGGGAGCTCCCGACTAGAACCTCTTACTTGTTCTATAATTTATTTGCTATAAATTATTACTATTGTGCCTTCCCACAGTTGCTGTCTATTAGCTCTTTGTGCTTGCAGGAAGGATCGTCCCTGCTCTAAGATCCTTTAAGCCTGTTATACTTAGACTTAAAATCTCGTCTCGTAGTCTCGTCGCTCTCGAGAAGTCACAATCTTCAGCTTGTGCGGCTGTTTGAGCAGTCTGCAATTCCCTGTTAGAAAGTTCTTAACAATGCGTAGACAGTTTTTGCAGACTCTTTGTCCGTTTTTGAATGTATGCATCTATTAAGTATAAAATTTCTATATACCTTATAAATATCCAGTTCATTATCTGAGCACTTTCCCACTTTTATGATGAGCTCACCCAGTTCCATAGTAAAATATATGCCATGCGATAAGCTAGAAATGCGCTTTATTTCAAACTTGCAATCCTGAACATATATATATGTATATATGTATATATATATAATATATATATTTGTTTATGCACATATCCATTTTTTTGAATTTTATCTGTTTGCAAATTAAATAGTTATCGTGTATCCAACACAACTCTTTCAATATTGTTTGTCGTTTTGATTGTGGTGTGGCGTGGGAGTGTGCGTTATATTGGTTGTCGACTGTACTGTGTGCCAATACGAATATGAATGTACACTGCAAGGTGCCCATATCAAAGGTGGTTTCATTCACAATATGACTAAATATCCAGTGCTCGATGATGTTAAGGTTAATCTGCAGTCACATGGATTTGCCATGTGCATATAACATCTCTTAGGTTTACATCAATACATCAATTTACTATATCACGTTTGCATGTAAATACATAGTTCTATGTATGTATGTATATCATCGTTTGTTTATGCTTACGCGCATTTTGATAAGATCGCGATTTGCAGATCTTTTGCTTGTTATGGATAAGACATAGAGTTCTTCTTATAGACATAAGTACAATATATAATCATGTATTTTATGTTTGCACAAATTAAACGGGATGAAAATAATGTGAGATGCATTGCAATTGGTATCTCTAATCCGATAAAGTATGTATATATATTCTTGATCAAAATTCAGCCTAATTGATGAAAATTTTGCCAACTCCAATTACATTTAAATGAAGTAGTTTCTTTTTTTTTTTTTTTTTTAATTTTAATTGTTTCTTTGCTTACAAATAATAATCTAAACACATTTTTATAAAATACACTTCAAATATTTATGTAGATTTCAAATTTTGTAAACAATTTCAATTGTTAAACAGGAGATCAAATGATTGCCAAAGGATGTATTATTGAACTTGGGTTCTCTTTCAAGTGCCAAATGAAAATATGCTTTGCAGTTAAATAATGCTTAATTTACCGAAATTTGCAAATTTCTCTTGTGATTTCTTTGCTACAGTTTTGAAAGCATTACGTACTGCAAACTGGCGGCATAATTAAAATAATTACCCAAACATTGTTGAATTTTATTTTGAGACAAATTTGTTTAAAGAGATTTCAATTTATTGTATGATTTTTACTTATCAGCGCTTGTTTGCTCGATATTCGTTTTTATTTGTATTTATTTTTTCCATTTTGTTTTTTAGTTAATGCTACCACAAAATATATTCCTATACACATACATATATGTATATATGGTATATATATATTAATTCATTTATTTAGTTATCGACTACTTAGAGAACATCATTAACTCGAATAGTTCTTGGCAGTTATTTTGCATATATATATATTTTAATTAATTTTTTAAAAATTTGCTTTTGCTGCTTGCACTTTTTCTTTGATTTTCCTGTTGTGTGTTTTTATTTCAATTAATTTACGGTCTTTTTTTGCGACATAAACAAGTATCAATATATATATAAATATATATGTACATTTATGCGCACATTGCGCAATGTATTTTATATTATTTCTTTCACAAATTTCATAAATTTGTTGTGCATATTCAGCTTGCAACTTTCAACTCCCCTCCTCCTCCTCCTCCAAGCAACTTGCCACATGCCTCATCCTCACACTGCAGGAGCACAGATTTTCAATTATAATTATTATTATTTTTGACTTAAGACATAATACACTTATGTGGCGCCACCTAGCGTCTGGATTGACACACATTGTTCTTTTATTATTCACTCGCTCGCATAATTTTAATATTTAAATTTTATTTTATTGGCATTCACAATTTGCTGTTTCTGTTAAATTTTGTTTTCAATTTGTTTCTTCTTATTAAGTTTTTATTTGTTTTAATTTCTTATGTTTTTTTTTTTTTTTTGCATTTCTTTGCGCTTGTTTTTGTTTTAAATAGCTTATGCAGATTTTCAAGCTAAATTGCATTAAATAATTACTTTTTTAAATATATTTTTTTAAATAACTACTACATTGAAAAGGTGTAAATGTGTGTGTGTGTGTGTGTGTGTGTGAGTGTGTGTGTGTGTGGGTTTGTGTTTGTTTATGTTTGTTTGTGTTTGTTGTGGGTGCATTTTAATTTTGCATGCCGTATGCATTTAATTTGCGTCTGTTTCCTATTTTTAGTCGTTTTTGTTGCATTTGTTACAAAAAACATTTTTAATAATTTCTCGTTTGTTGGCAGTGCAAGTTTTTTGTGTTCCTTTTTGTGTTGGTGGCAACCAAAAATTTTTTCAAAAAACTCAAACTGTTAAATGAAAAATAAAAAGCGTTTTAAGTTTTACAAATATAAATGGGCATTTAAAACTCTTTACTAGACACTTTGAGCTTAAAGTTTTATAAATAATAGTTGCAAATATTTGAAAGAAACAAAACACAAAAAAAGTATATATAAACAAATGAAAGTCGCGACGAAACGGCAACAAAACAAATAATACAGTAGTAGTTGGCACTTAGGCCGGTAGATGGCGCCAGCTCAAGTTGCTGTTGCGTCCAGCGCAGAGATCTCTCCAAGCCCAGTAAAGCAGCGGCCATTTTGGAGGTGTGTGTTTGGCTGTGTGTGTGTATGAGAGAGTGTGTGTGTTTGCTGTGTTGTGTGTGTGTGTGTGTGTCTGTGTGTGTTTTTGTTTGTTCTATAAGATACGACGAGTTATGTACTATATAATAGCATATATATATTGTGGTACCCTAAAACTCGAACTCGCGCCTCACTCGACCGATCAAACCGCCGGCACTCGCTGTCGCCTATCTCCGTCTCTCTCTCTCTCTCTCTCTCCCTCTCTCTCTCTCACCCTATCTGTCTCATTCTTTGTGGCACTTGCACTCGCTTGCTCGCTCCATTTAGCTTAAAGCCTTTTCACATGTGCCATCAAACTGTTCGTTGTTGCCGCATTATTAACATTACCCAAGCCGCCCGGACTGCCAGCCCACCACATGCCACATCACGCGCGCCACATCGCCGACGTTTAGTTTCAATCCCAGCCATTCTCCTTGATCATGTGCGCCAGTTCAATGATGAACTTGCCCTCCTTGTATTTCTGACTGGACTCATACGCATGCTCATATTTCCAGCCGAGCGGCGTTTTGCAGCACTCGCAGTAGATATCGGCGACCGCATGAAGTCCAGTGAGCAGGACACGCTCCTCCGTTTGGCCGCAAGCGACATTTACCACCGAATTAAAAAGATATGCCGGCCCCTGGCTGCCCTGAAACGACTTCGAGATGAGCTCGTCGTGTGAAGCGAGATGCGCACGGCAATGAACACATGAGTAGGTCCGATTTGTGGACGGTAAGTAGGCTTGAAAGGTTTTCACCATTGTTGCTGGCTTGTCTACAGTTGCAGTTACAGTTTCTGTTACTGTTAGTGTGACTGTTGCTGTTACTGTTACTGTTGCTGTTGCTGTTAGTTTTCCTATCGCTGGCTTGGTGCCTTGGGCGTGTGGCTTGGCTTTTAGCTGGTTGTCTGTAAATAGTCTTTGAACTACAGCCGTATCCGTCACAGGGAAGTGCACTTCTTGGCTCTCAATTGGTCCGCTGTAAAATACAAATAACATTAGCTCGAGTCGCTCTGCATTGTCAATTCTTATGTTAAATATATGGCAGAGTTAAAAGCAACACCTTTCAGCTTGTCGGTTCACAAATCAAGTAACTAAATATATAACACACTTCTTATGAGCTTTACAAACTTTCCTCCCTTGTAACATTGTCCGACGTAGCCCCGCCCCACTAAAACCGATAAAAATGATCTGCAATATATTCGGGTTTTCAAGTATTTCTTGCAACTGAATATTTCTCTTTCCTTTCCTCCCATAAAGCCCCGGTAGTCATATGGCATCGAAGTGCTTTGGTATAAAAACTTTGTTTCTAATCAAAAGCCGATTTTATCCGTTTTGCAGATACGTAAAGAACAAATTTGTTTTAGCTTATTTTTGTGAAGTAATCTAAAAAAAACTAACTGATTCCGTTAAAACTGAAAGTCTGGTGTACATAGGATATCGACTAATCTGTTTATCCTGATCAAGTTAATATATACCTAATGGCGAAGGAAACCGTCTGTTCTACTCGCTCTGAAGAATATTCTCTGGTATTATTTAGGAAATAATGTTTTGGATGGTCTTTTTTGATGGATGTAAGCTAGTCGGATCTGGATTTATCTTGGTACATATACTGTATATTATGAACCTGTCCATAGGTTAACCCTAGTTGAGCGGGGGGCTTTCTGTGCTGCTCTCAAGGCTGCCATATATCACGTCATGTGCCTCACCTGCTGAGACCGGATCAAACAGTGTCTCCTGCTGCTGCTGCTGCTGCTGTGCGTTAACTGCGAGCGTTGCTTACAGCGGACGGCGACGATGAGGACGACGGCGCCGCGGCAGAGGCAGAGGCGGTGGCAGCAACTGTGGCTGCTGTCATTGAACGATTATGTCCAGCGTCTGCCAGTGTCGTGGGTCACAGAACAAGCCACAATCCAATGTCGTTGGCTTTTGTTTGTGCCTGTGCCTGTGACTGTGTCTCTGTCTGGTTTCTGAGGGCTTCGACTGCGACTGCGACTGCGACTGCAACTGCGGCTGCGGTTGCTATTGTTCCACGTGCGTTCTGTTTTGCAGTGTGTATATTTATGCATATGTATGTGTGTACAGACGGAATATATCAGATTTCCTGCCAAAGACAAAAAGACAATGACAAAGCCAAATGATTATTAATGTAGTTCAATTTTCTGTATATACGAGTCATATACAAATTGTTGGAACAACAAAAAGACCAAACAAAGCAGAGTGAAAGAGAGCACAAGAGAAAGAGCACAGTATGGCCGGTGCATTTATATTATTGATTTCCATTGGCAAGTCTCTGGGCCAACCTACAAATGTGGACTAATAGCCGACCAAAACACATGTCCTAAACCGTTTCGTAGCGGTTTGGGGAGCGACGCGGACTCTCAAAAGCTGAGAGCGATAGAAAGTCCGAAAGAGATAGAGAGAGGGTGGGGAGGGAGGTAGTTAGCAGTCAATTATAATGATGATATGCAGGCCGTATGCCCATTAGTCCGTCTTTGGGGCTACTCTATGATTTATGTGCGCCTCATCGCCTTAGCCAGCGAGTCAGCAGAGCGACCCAAGCAGCAGGCAGCTAGCGATGCGTCCGCATTTACAGTAAACAGCTGCCTTCCAAAAGCGGCACCAAATGATTCATAGTCCCCCAATCAGCGCCACCTTCCGCACACTGTGCGCACTTTCTGCTTTCTGGCTTTTGTGTGTAGATAGATGGCTCAATAAATACAGTCATACACCAATATATGCGATGCTTTGTTGAAAACCATTACGCATCAACTTCAACAACATATATTAGTCCATTCAGTTGGTAATTAACCAAAACAAATCGTCTGGATATGTGAATGATTAACAAATGAAGTGTTTTCACAGCCAAAAAAAAACTTTATATTAATGTATTCACTGTAAGCACTCGTCCACAGACGAAATACATCTATCTATTAGCAGCATTCTAATAACAGCTATATCACAAAATAAAAGTAAACACGAATCAAGTACATTTAAAGTGCTTTTGATTTTCGACCGTTTCTTCAGATATTTAAGTCAAATATTGCAGCTTCTAATATATCTTGAAAACCCAATTTGGTTTATCATAAGAGGACTAATTTTCGAACAATATGTTAGGCATTGTATGGTGTTTCTGGATTTGTTTATGAAATATATTTTACAAATAATGCTGTTTGGTTTGAAAAATCAGAGAAAACCTGACGTTTTCACGCAACTACGTTTTTCGCCAGTCTATAAACATTCTTTGAAGTTCTCTTATTGAAATAAGTTATTACGCCTTGCTTCAATCACCTCAAAAACATTTTGAAAATGAGATTTACATTCTCAAAATTTTATGTTTTTATAGATGCAGATAGCAAAGCAATGATCTAAGGTCATGCTTTGAGCAAAGTGGACACTGTGCATCCCCCGCAACTACGCGCCTGCACAGGCGACTACTGGGAATGAAGTTTTTAACAGCTTGAGAATTACAAGGAAACGTATTGGCCGAAACAATTTGTAAGCTCTTCCAACTATTTATGTACATATGTGTATGTGTAAATATTTGTGTATGTATGTAAATGCTCTATTTTTCATAATTAGCACCCTTATTGCCTTTTGCGTGGTGTTGCCAAGCCCTCAACAATATCATCATCATCATCATCATCGTCGACGTCGCCGTCGCCGTCTTGGTTGGGGTTTCTGTTCAATATCCAATGCAAATTGGCTGCTGACGCGAAAGTCGACGACTAAAACAAAGAAACAGGAGCGACCGGGAAAAGGGAAGGCGAGTGGGTGAGAGCAGCGCGAACAAAGAAGCAACAGAGGCAACAGGGAAATGCACTTGGCCGGGGTGGCTGCTGGCGCATTGCATTGGCCAGACAACAAAGCGTTGACTGCTACAAGTGGAGAGCGAGTGAGAGAGAGAAGCACGTTGAGCGAAAGGATGGGAGAGAGGAGGTGGATGCATAAAAAGCAGTTTCTCAATATTAATTAGCGTGCGATATTTAAGAAACGACAACAACTTTTGGCGCCTAAACAGTTAATTAATTAAATAAGACGTTATTTTTGCGTTGCAACCAACACAAACAACAGCAACAAGCACACACACACACACACACGACACAGTCACACATAAACAGTAATCAAGAAGAGCAGCAAAAAAGAAGCTGCCGAAAATTCGCGAGTTCAGTGAACCAGCCAGTGAACCAGTGTGAATGAGAAAAGGAAGCTAAAAGTTCTTTGGCACCAACTCGCTTACGTTTTGATTTCTATTAATTTGTATTTATTTTTTTTTTTTTACTTTGGTTGTTGATTTTTGTTTTGCGTGGGCCCGCTTTCTGCCTTCTGCTTTGCCACTTCACTTTTATTTTGCAATCAAAAACCAAAGCGCGCTATGCGAAATGTAACAAGCAACTGACGGGCAGCGTCGCTGCTGCGGTGCGCTGTTGGCAACTGTCGGCAGCTGAGGCAACGCAGCAGCTACGACAGCAGCAACGGCAGCAGCAGCAGCGACGACGGCAGCAGCAGCAGCAACGGCAGCAGCACAGCAACAAACAAAGAAGTAAAGAAAACTGCAACAACAACAAAGTGGCATACAGGTGGCAGTGACGACTGCAGCGCAAAGCAACGCAACAAGCAGCGCGTCAATTGCAAAATGGACAAATAAATACAAGTACATCGACATCTGTATGTGTGTGCGCATACGCATATTAAATGCAATCAAGAAAGCAGAATCTGAGAACGCAGTCAAGTGCTTCATGCAATTACATAGTTCACAACAATAACAACGCGTATCCCCCTTATAGGTGTGTGGGTGTCTATGTGCGAATGCGCAAGGTGAATGCAATACTCTATGTGCACTGCGCACCAATTACCGTTAGAAATGTTAACCCAATATTCTTGATTTTGCTGTGGCTGTGTTTCTGGTTGATGTTGTCGTTGCTGTTGCTGTTGTAACTGCTGCTGCTGCTGCTGTTGTTGTTGTTGTTGTCGTTGTTGTTGTTGTTGGTGCTAAGAAGTGTGGGCATATAAAGACCGGAGCGCCATGACACAGCAACAGCCGCGAACGAGGTGGCGGCAGCATTGGGCATGCGTGCCACACTCACCGCCATAAAAATTTGTACATTTGTGATAAAACTCAACTTGGATCAAATCAAAAAACGTAATTTTTACATAATGTAATAAAAAAGCAAATATAAAACCAGTCTAATTTACAGTTTTTTTTCGAAAGGAATATGGTCTAATAGCCTATATACATATAGATATGGAAATTTAGGTGATTCATATGTTTTTGCAAACTTTTTTTTCTGAAAAATGTCTGCGTTATATATGCAGATACATATAATTAGAGTTTTCTAACTGAAGCTCAAAAGGTTGCAGAGTTTAATAAATCATGCTTACAACCTGCACAATAATTTTAGTCCTCACTGTATTTTTATACAATGTGGCGAATAACGGTAAGAACGTCGCTGTGTTGCTAATGTATCTGTATCGTTGTGTGATAAGTTGTTGTTGTTGGTTTTTCTGTCGACGAGATGACTGGCTGGTACTGCTGCCTGGCATTACCTTGTTCAGTCCACATTCTGCACTCCCCCGGCTGTTGCTGTTGCAGCGGTTGGCGCTCATCAAGCTTTGTGCAGCTGATTCAGAATCGGACAACAGCATGTTCTTATTCAATTGACAATACGCATTTACAGCTATGTGTGTGCATAAAAACCTAATTTTGACCACTCGCCCCCAATCTCAGCATTCGTTTCTTATTGTTGTTGTTGTTGTTGTTGTAATTCACCCGCTGGGCTTTCATTTTGCGCGCGCCTTAAACGTCAATAGAACTTTTGCGTCGTCTTTTTTTTACCCTGTACCCATTAAAAATAGATACGAAGTGGGTGTATTGGTTTGTGCAGACGCATCTAACAGGCAGATTGAAGCAACTCCGACCCCCAAGAGTATATGCAAATGTGTGCTTGATGAGGAAGACGAATTTAGTCGATCTAGCCATGTCTGGCTGACCGTCAATAATTTCCATTATTTTTTCGAAAGCTCTAATAATATTTTACAAATCAACAATTAATGTTTTTCAACCACGTATTTTAGGGCAACTCGGAACTAGGTACAGGGTATCTGCTATTCGGGAACTCAGGATTAGAGCACTATTTGTTGTTGTTGCTCTTCCAAACAAAGAGGAAAGCCCGATAGGGCAACCACAACAACAACAAAAAGCCACACGCACCACTCACACACGCGCTCGGAGCACTTTGTGTTGTTGTTGTGGTTTCGTGGTGTCTTTCTTTTAGCTGGGGTCAATAACGTCAATGGCAATGCTCTTTAAGTTGCGTATGTATGTATATGTGTGTGTGGTAACAAATAGAATTATGAATTACCGTTGAAACACGAGCACTGTATATAAAGTCGCAGAGAAATGCGCGCTACTTTTGGGCAAAACAGACAGCGTTTGGCACTATCTGTTAACAAAACGAAAAGCAAAAAAACAACATTCAACAGCTGATGAAACAAAAATAATATTCTTATCAGACGACAAAGAAAATAACAACACAAAATTTATTGCGTTGCGACGCCAGCGACGCAGTCGGCAAAAATGCTGCCAAGCGGGGCAGTATGTGAGGGCGAGCAAGAGCCACTACAGAGAGCGAGACTGCGAGAGAGCGAGAACACGATAGGGAGAAAGCGTAAACAAAAATACAGCGCAGAAACAGCTGTGTCTCTGTGGTGGCGTTGCCGACGCATCGAAACACACACACACATGCGCAATACAGCTGCTCTCTGTATATGTATATGGATGCGCATGGCTCGATACTCAAACACAACAAACAAACCAGGCGATAGAGAAGTAAAGTCCTTGGCTTCCTAAGAACAGCTGAGACTGGAAGCAACAGTGGGGGCAACAAAAAAAGGCCGCGAAAGAGAGATCAGATGAATGAACTTTAATGACGCAGCTCTCTCTCTTTCGCACTTGCTAATGTTTATCGCAGTTCGGAGTTGCTAAAAGACGCAATTTGTTTAGCAGCCAGCAGTCCCCCGCGCATTTACCAACACATTCAGTCACTATCACACACACATATGTTCATGCGTATGTATGTATGTACGGGGACATAAAAACACAAATGCTTATGACAAAAAAAATGTCTTGTTTGGACCTTTTTTCCATACGCAGCAAACTGCGTTGCAGTGGCAACACTTTTTCTTATTGTTGTTTTTGCTGCACTGCCTGTGTATGTGCATGTATATGTGTCTAAGCGAAGGAGAAGAGGGAAAAACAAAGCTAGGGTACATCAAACATACGTAAGATTGTATATACTTACATACATATGGATTTTATATATATATAATACATGTATGTAGCAACTACATATGTAAATGCATGGAACATATGTATATGTATACACGCAATTTCAAGCTTTTACAAAAACAGCAACAAATGGCAAATTTTGCCACACAAAAACGTATTACAACTTACGGTTCTGTTGCAGTTGCAGTTGCAGTTTTCTTGTGTGTTGTTTTGTGCGATACACAGACACACACACACGCACACACACACACGTACGCAAACAAACACACACACACACACACACACGCACACAAACAAGACGAGGCAACAACGACCCACTCAGTAAATGACACTTAATTGTGGTTCTTCACACCGTTTGCATAATACTAATGCAACACTTTCGCATCATTAATATTTCTATCAATTTATTGAACCGAATACAATATTTGTTTGCGTTCGCTCATTTTGCGTGCTTTTTTGCTGTGGGGGCGCTGGTGTGTTTGCGTTGTGTGTGGGGAATTGTAATAGAGTTCAATTATTTGCGCCACTCTGGTCACACTCAGCACAATATATCGTTATTGAAATATCGATACTATCGATATTCAGCAACAAAATTACCCAAAAGAAGTTGCTGCTGCTGCACAAAAAAAAAAAAAAAAAAGAAGAAAAGCACATAATTCTCATAACACAGCACGCGCCTTACGAAAAAGCCAGGCGTAAGTAATAAATAGGCTGCACAACTGTTGTGAAATATTAAAAAAAAGAACTGGTACCATTTTGTTAGTGTGCAAAGCAAACAACTACCTAAAAACAGTTGACAGGCGGCGCTGGCCTAGTGCAATAGTCGCTGCTTGTGTGTGAGGTAAGCTTTAATAAGTGGGCAAAACCCAAGGCCCCCTAACCAGATAATAAATATTTATGTATATATTCGTATATATATATCGGTGTGTACATTTCGTGCCAAGCCACAAAAAAAAGGACAACAACACATGACTGGCATCCAATATCGCCTGTCCCGTCCTCGCAAATGATTTTGATTGCATTTTGTTTACAACTTTATCTAGCGAAATGTGAACAAATTAATAACACAATTAATTGTATATAGCTGCGTGAAGGAGCCTGAGGATGACTTTTCAGGCAAGCCGAAACTAGCTGGGTTGACTGGAATTTAAGAGAAAGAAAAAAAAAAACGTAGATTTCGTTTGTTTTGCTTTTTTCTTAGACATTGAGAATTTGCTGTTTTTATCATTTAGATCGATTTACGCTTGATTTGCGCCAATTTGTAAGCAGACATTTTCATTGTCATTTATATTGAAAGGCACACTTTTCATTTTCTTTTTTTCTTCTCCATATAACTATATTCAATGGCCTTTGGGCACAAACTTTTCATTTTATTGTCTGTTCAATATCTCGACCTCGAAGTCAGAGCGCAAAGGTTGTATATCTGATATCTGGTCTGATCGTATCTTTGCCCAGTGCTCGGTTTAGTCAATTAGACTTTCTTGACGAGTGACAAAATCATTGAGCAATAATTTGCTTTAATTGAGTGCTAAACAATTAACTTGCTAATTAAGTTGCTAACATAAATAATGTCTAAATTAAAGCAGAGAATCGAAAAAGCAACAAATCTTACAAATTGTTTTAGTTCTCGCTGCCCGTTTTAAGTTTTTTGTTTCCAATTTCACGTACAAAAACGTTAGATTTGTCGAAAAATAAGTGGAAATGATATCAGGGATTGACGTTTGATTGATTGACTGACGCTCAAGGCCCAGTTAGATACTTTTTGAGAGTTCCACCCTCAAGTGTGGAAAACAGGTGAAAACTATGACCGACTCATTGGCAAGCATCTTTGTGAAAATTCATTGACGATGTGCTTCACACTTTACGAAAAAGGTTGGCAAATCGGAGTCCAAGGTTGTTTAGGCGAAAATGGAAGTTTTAGAAAATCCAAATGAAGGTTAAATAAAGTTTGTCTAAGCGAAAGTTCTATTTTCGTATATTTATAGCTCCCTCAGTCGTAACTCACTGCTGAATGTTGAATGGCCCGAGCAAGGCCGGGTAATGCTCGCTAGTATATCATATATAAATTGAATAGATTTAGAAAATGTGTGTGCAAGCGGAAATATAATCCAGTTTTAATACTAATCTTGTCTACTTTTTCGCAGAAAGCTGGCAGCATGTTGTGGACGGTCCATCTCGATGGTGGTCCGCAGCGCGTGAATCATGCAGCTGTGGGCGTAGGCGAGTTCATCTATAGCTTCGGGGGCTACTGCACCGGGGACGATTATCGCTTCAATGAACCGATCGATGTGCATGTGCTGAACGTGCACTCGATGCGCTGGACTCTGGTGCCGCAGCAGTGTGACAGCGACGGGGATCCGCTGAAGTATCCGCTGGTGCCGTTCCAGCGTTATGGCCACACTGTGGTTGCCTACAAGGAGCGCATCTACATTTGGGGCGGCCGGAACGATGAGCATCTGTGCAATGTGCTCTATTGCTTCGATCCAAAGACGGCGCGCTGGGCACGCCCGGCGGTAAGCGGTTGCCTGCCGGGCGCCCGGGATGGACATTCGGCGTGTGTGATCGGCAATTGCATGTACATATTTGGCGGATTTGTGGATGAGATCAATGAGTTTAGCAGCGATGTGCATGCTCTCAATCTGGACACAATGGAATGGCGTTATGTTCAAACGTTCGGCGTCCCGCCGACCTATCGGGATTTTCATGCGGCCGTCGCATACGAGGAGGAGCGCATGTATATATTTGGTGGGCGCGGCGATAAGCACAGTCCATACCATAGTCAGGAGGAGACCTACTGTCACGAGATTGTTTATCTGGACATGAAGACAAAGGTCTGGCATCGACCCTTCACCGCCGGCAAGGTGCCTGTGGGTCGGCGCAGTCACAGCATGTTTGTCCACAATAAACTGATCTTTGTCTTTGGCGGCTATAACGGTCTGCTGGATCAGCATTTCAACGATCTGTACACATTCGATCCGCGCACCAAACTCTGGAATCTGGTGCGCGCCAATGGCCAGGCGCCGACGGCCAGGCGACGTCAGTGCGCCATTGTCATGGGCACGCGCATGTTCCTCTTTGGCGGCACCAGTCCTCGCTGCTCCATGCCACAATCGCAGAGCTCCGTGTTGCGCGGCAATGAGCTAACGCAGCCGCCGGCGGCACCGCCGCCGCAACAGCAGCCAGCAGCAGCGCCACCAGCTGCGGGAGCAGGAGCAGCTGCAGCGGCAGCTGCAACCACCACACTGATTGACTACAGCGATCTGCATGTGCTGGACTTTGAGCCCACGCTGAAAACGCTTGCCACGATGGTCGTGCTGAAGCATCAGCTGGACATTTCCGGCTTGCCGCGCAGTTTTCGGGCGGATCTTAACATGCTGACACAGCCGAACAGTATTACCCGGCCCATCAACCAGGCCGGCTAGCATTTATTGTTGATGTTGGAATTAGATAAAGATACAATCGGTTGATGCAGCCTGGTGCTCGGATCGTCGCCCCGCCCCCTTGTCGGTGTTTCAGCGACAAGCCACAAAACAAACAAAACAAACAGGCAACTAAAACAAAACAAAAAAAAAGAATGCGTTAAAGAACATCATGAGATAACAACAGTTATTTAGCTTAATTTACACGCTTTTTCCACAACGCTTGATGGAAGCGGATTGCACTAGTCCCAGTAGTCGAGCAATGCATCCGATCTCTTCCAAAAGTGCTCGAAATATCAAATGACACCACACACAACACACACATACATACAAAGAAACCGAGAGAGAGAGAGAGAGGGAGAGAGAAAGAGAGAGAGAGAGACACTCGCACACACTCAGACTCGCACACACGGACACTAAAAAACTAGTAATAAACAATGCAGTTTCAGAAACTTGCTTGAACCTACAATTACATAATTAGCTCTAGTTTGTAAAGTGTTTATATATAGTTATCTTAAATAAAAATCGCATATTATTATTATTGAAAATACTGTTGGGCGTCGGCTTAAATCAATTTTTGCCTTAAACGCAACGATCTCAGAGACTGCGAGCTCGAGCAACTAAATTCGTATATATTCTCTTTAGTTAACATTATTATTAACTTCGAGCGCTCTGCTGCAAATAAAAATAATTGTTATAGGTTATAATAACGCCTTTCTATGCGATTTTCATGGCCTCAAAAGAGACAAACCCTCGTTCTTTTTTCTCTCTCCTCAAATCTACTCTCTCTAACACACTTCGTCTCTCATTCCTCAATGCTCGCACACCATTCCTATAAAGCTTCCTCCCCCCCTTTCTCTTACATAAAGCTTTTTAAAAATTTGTTGCTGCTTCTCTCTTTTCATTAAATTTTCATTATCCTACCACCTTCCTTTTTAAAATATGTAATTTCAAATTTAAACACCTGTTAGGCAATGTGTGTAGTTGAATAATAGTGTAATAATAGTTACTCCCCGTTTCTATCTCAGTTTATAATTTAAATACAAATAAATTGAACAAATATTGCTTGCTATAATATATGTATATACTTTATTATACGCAGAACACCTCATGCACTTATTTGACTACATTTGAATACAAATATTAAGCTTATTTTTACAGTTTCCTAACCAAGATCTATAACTAGCTGTGCTCGTCGGCCAAAGCTTGGCATTGCTCTTGTAGCTGTTGCTAGCCAACGGCGCTCGTGTAGCCCCGTAGGGTCAAGTAGCCGTTGATGATGTCCGAGGGCAGGTGCTGCATGGAAGCGTACTCGTCGGCGTTGGCGTAGCGCAGCTTTGAGTGCGGATCGACATAGGGGGCCGGCAGGCCGCTGATATCCGAGTATTTCTTGGCTGGCAACAGCGAGGGCGGTGCATTGAGCGTGAAGTCTGGTGAAGTGAAGCGAAAAATGTTAATAATGTGACCGCCAGAGTTTGGCCTTTTTAATCACGTACATGTCGGCTGATCGGCTGGCGGTTTTTGATTGCGCTCCATGTTGTGAATTTGACGCAGCGGTCGATAGACGCAGTTTCTGGGAAACGCAAATTGGCGCTTAAACGAACGCTTGGGCTTGTGCAGCGAATTCGTATCCATCATTTTTGCGTTAAGCACACATGAAAGTTTGTAAACAAAAAAGTTTTGTACAATAAACAGCTGTTTTGGTGCGTGGTATCGATTCAACGACAAGCGATGTATCGATAAAATATCGGCAACGGTCAGGTAATTAGTGCTGAACAGTTTTTAATGAACCATTCTAGTTCTTCAAGTTGACCAATTTGAGTGAAAATATATGAAACTACAGGTAAACCTGTTGCAAATGCATGCGGAGTTAATTATTTAATTTGAAATTAATTTAAATCTTTGTTAAATACGCATTTTCAAGCAGCTTACGTTTTGCACTAAAATGCCTTGGAAAAGCTGTAAAAGAACTAGTTTGCCAACTGAACCGAGTCACACATTCCTAACTGCCAGCCAGTCTTGAATGGCTTGTATACGTGTGTGAATCAAAAAAGAAAAGAATTATAGATTAAATATATTATTAAAGCTTACGTTAACGATGGCGCGCAATGCAGGCGGCAACAACAATAATGCGCCCAAATCGAGCGCATCGGGCAATCATCACCCGGCAGCCGGAACAGCGGCGGCGGCTGCTGCCGCTGCTGCAGCCGCAGCTAGCGCCAAGCACAAGCGCAGCAACAGCGGCAACAGAAGTTTCAGCTTCAATTTGTCCTCAAAACTAATGCTGGACAAGTGGAAGACATTGGTTGGATGCGTCTCTTTGGCCGTAGCCAGTTACTTTGGCTATTTGGGCTATTTGGAGACGCGCGTGAATACGCCGTTTGACAATCATAAGATGGTTTTGCGCACGGGGTTGGACGATCCGGAGCGGTACTGGGGCACATATCGACCACACACATACTTTGGCATGAAGACCCGCGATCCACACTCACTGGTCATGGGTCTCATGTGGTATACACCGAGCAATTTGGGACCAGGCGGTCAGGGCATACGACACTGGTGCGAGCTGGGCGATAAGCTGGATGGTTATGGTTGGACCCATCACGATGGGCGCAGCTTTGGTGTGCAGGAGATACAGGATCTGCCCTTTGAGCTGAAGACCTCGTTTGTAAAGTATCCTGGCGAGAAACAGTACGGCGGCGACTGGACAGCACGCATCTCGGTGCGAAATACAACGCGGGCATGGGACCGGAGCATATCGCTCATCTGGTATGTGGCACTGGACGAGCGCACAAATGGACACATCAAGTATGTATCGGATGAGAAGAGCCCCGAACCGGGCGTCTATGGCGAGAGTCAGGGCCTCGGCGAGTTTCAAGTGCGTTTCCATGCGGTCAAGGGACGCATTTTGCACAAATCCTATCTGAGCACGGTGGCATCTGGTCTGAGCAAGCTCAAGGAGACCATATTCGCGCATTTTCGGGCGTTTGCAAGCAAGCGGGGCAATCGCTTTATTGGTCTGCCCGGTGAGATTGTCTCCCAGAACGGCGTGCCCTCAGCGAATCCGGAGCCAAATCTAATTGCCATACAGATCACGGCAGAGGTTGACTTTACGCTGGACATTACCTATCAGTCGACATCGGGCTTTGCCTTGGGTGAGTCCATACCCAAGCCGCCAACCGGACGCGCCTACACAGACTCGCTGCAGGCTAAGATTGGCGAATTTGATAAACGTTTCGAGGACACCTTTCAGCTGGCCGCCAAGGGTTATGCGCCCGACGAAATACGCTTCGCACGGAACGCATTTAGCAACATGATTGGCGGCATCGGTTACTTCTATGGAGCCAGTCGTGTGCAATCTGTGCACACACAGAATCCGGTGCCATATTGGAAGGCGCCGCTCTATACGGCGGTGCCGTCGCGCAGCTTCTTTCCGCGCGGCTTTCTCTGGGATGAGGGCTTTCATGGCCTGTTGATTAGCGCCTGGGATGTGGACATTGAGCTGGACATTATTTGCCATTGGTTTGATCTGCTCAACGTGGAGGGCTGGATACCCAGAGAGCAAATTCTCGGCGCCGAGGCGCTGGCCAAGGTGCCCGAAGAGTTTGTGACTCAGCGCAACAGCAATGCGAATCCGCCTACGTTCTTCCTGACATTGCGCAAGCTGCTCGCCCAGCACAAGGAGCAGCTGTCGCAAAAGGGTCGCTTCGCCACACTGGAGCGTCTCTATCCCCGCCTCCAGGCATGGTTCAACTGGTATAACACCACTCAGCGCGGTAAGTCTCTCTCTCGCTCTTTCTCTCTATCTCTCTCACACACGCACTTCGTCTTCTTGCTGCAGGTGAAGTGCTCGGCACGTATTTGTGGCAAGGACGCAATGCCAGCACCTTGCGTGAGCTAAATCCGAAGAGCTTGTCCTCGGGCCTGGACGATTATCCGCGCGCCTCGCATCCCACATTCCGGGAACGTCATGTGGATTTACGCTGCTGGATCGCACTGGCGGCCAGCGTCATGGCCGAGCTGTCCACATTGCTGGGCAAGGATGATGTCAAGTATTATGAGACTTTCTCCTATCTGACGGACAATGAGCTGCTCAATCGCCTGCACTTGGATCCATACAGTGAACACTATGCCGATTGGGGCCTGCACACGGATGCTGTGGCACTGAAACAGCCGCCGCCGTTGACAACGCAGCGCACGTCTGGATCACGCGGCGGTGCTGCTCCACAGCCGCCACAGGAGAAACAACGCTATGTGACGAAGCAGCCGGATTACAAGTTTGTCGATACCATGTTCGGCTATGTTAGTCTATTTCCAATGCTGCTCGAGCAGCTGGAGCATGATTCGCCGTATTTGGGCAAAATGTTGCGCGACATGCGCGATCCGGAAATGCTCTGGACTAACTATGGCCTGCGCTCGCTGTCCAAGAACTCGCCCATGTATATGAAACGCAATACGGAACACGATCCGCCCTATTGGCGCGGACCCATCTGGATAAACATCAATTATCTGGCCGTAAAGGCATTGCGTCATTATGGCAAAATTGAGGGTCCCAATGCCGAGTTGGCCCGCAAAATCTATGGGGAATTGCGCGAGAATCTGGTGAGGAACATCTTTAGGCAATATCAGCGTACGGGCTACATCTGGGAACAGTACGATGATACCACCGGCGAGGGCAAGGGCTGCAATCCGTTTACCGGCTGGAGCGGTCTCGTCGTCCTACTCATGGCCGAACAATTCTAATGCCATCATCTCCGGCTGCGGCGAGTTCCTCCTGTGATAAACTCACGAAAAACAAAAAAAAAAAACAAATGAAAAATAAAACTTTAAAACCGATTCCGTGTGCACTGCGATGTTTGTTTAGCTTTTAGCTACTAGCCAAGTGTTAATTTCCAAAGATCTAGATACTTATACGCGTATTTGTGTAGTATATGTACCACTGTGTAGTACGTACTCTGATATCGTGGATACATATCCATGCATAATCTTCTGTTGCCTGGGGTCAATCCCTCCGGCTGCTCTTGTAATAAGCTGTACAAATTTCAACTCTGACGAATTACTTAAAATAGCGTTAATAGATGAATTTACTTATAATAAAACGTATAAATTAAAAAAAAAATGTTTTTTTTTCGCATTTCCCACATAGTCCCAAAAGGAAGTTAATATGATATAATGATAATACAGTATACATGTATATAATATGTATAATGTTATATAATATAATTCATATAGACTTCGAGTAGATATGTTAAAAGATTGGATCCTGTACATGCCCTGTCATATATTTTCAAGCAATTTTATTTGAAATCTATATATAATTTCCCATTCAACTGAAAAGATTGCAAGCCGTACATTTTTTCATTTATAAGATCCGGCCTATACCCAATCTATACCCAAAGTTGGCATCTACCAAATATGATTGGATTATTGCCATGGTTGGGGCCCAAGTTATTTATGCTTCGGTTCGGTTATTTTGTATCTTATCCTCTTTCACCTGCTTTTACTTTTGATTACTTTCTCCGTTGACTCTCTTACTCTTTAACTTATGCTCTCACTACTTAAGCTCTAGCGTCCGTTCTTTTGAATATTGCCTTTCTATCCGATTTTCATGACTTACGCTTGGCCTAACAATTTTGAATGTGTTTTTATTTTGCGTTGTGTATAAAAGTAATAAATTTATCAGTCAGTCGGTTAGTCAGGACAAACAGTTTTATATCTAGAGCCACACAATTCCCCTCTCTCTCCCTCTATCTCTCTCTCTCTCTCTCTCTCTATTGTTGATCGCTCTTCTATGCGATTTTCATGAACTTTAGTTATATCTAGCACATAAAGCGGTTCCATTGCTGCCCACCTTCTAATAGATAATTTGTTAAAAATAGTTTTGGAGAGTGTGTTTGAATGATTGTCTGATAAATTCGTGTTAGACCCGTAGACATGTTTCTATTAATAACAGATTTGCTTGTGTTTTTAAAGGCTCTTTTCTCTTTAATTAAAAATCAACATAAAGTTAAGTTTTGCTTATAAATAAATGTTCAATTCCATTAGACTTATAAGAATTTCTAGTTTCACATTTACACAATACAAGAAAAGCTATATTCAATCACGCAATCACACGCACACGAACCAATCTCCACAGGCAGGAGTGTGGGATTAGAAATTACAAACAGCTAGCATTTACGGCTAAATTGTTTTTTATAAATGTTTATAAAAGTACGAAAAAAATTAGACGAATTATAGTAATTATTAATTACTTAATTTCATTTGTTCGACAACGAACTTAAGGCTAACAAAGCATTTTGTATTCTGTATTGTATTATTCTATGTACCAAAAATTATCAGCTATACAAGGCGGATTATTGCACTTAAGGGCTGGCAACCTTAAACGAGCGCGAGTTATAAAATTGTTAAGTTACAACTAGACGGAAGTACACGTTAGGATATACATATATTATAATGAAGTACATGGAACGAAAGTCTTATGGCGGCGCATTGTATCTGTCATACAATCGGATTGTATGTTCAATGCCCTCGTAATTGTTTAGATATATTGGTGATTAACACAGTTATTATTATTGTTAACAATCGGAGATGGACTGCTGGATCGTTTAGTCTGCTTTGTCTTTACTGGAGCTGCAGGCGGGGCTTTTGCGATTACGTTTAAACGCCGGCAGGCGATCCAAAAGCGCCCAAAGTATGCTGCCAGGCAGACGCTGATGCTGATTGATTAGATCCTCAATGGCAGTGGCCACCTGAAATGCCAAATCTCGTTAACAAACAATTCTTCGATTATAAATGAAGAAAGTGAGCAAGAACATACCTTAATTTGCAGCTCCTGCGGCGTCAGATTCTCATCATAGTCGATGGGCTTGCCCAGATATGTGCGAAATTTGACTGGAAAGCCGCCGTAGATGGGATACACGGGTATGCGCAATTTATTATATAGACGCATAAAGAACGTGCGGAAGATGCCCACCTGGCGGAAGCCCTCGCGCAAGTTCTGTGTAAAGCAGGGTATTATTGGCACCTTCGCTTCCTGCGCCACCTTGGCAAAGCCGACACGATTCCGCCAGAGCAGCTCATAATAATGATCACCAAACTGTGCCTCATAGACGCCGCCCGGTGAGATGGCCAGCAGATTACCATCACGCAATATGCTGACACAGGACTGCACCGTGCCGGGGCTGACATGAAATGCCTCAGAGATGGTGCCCCAGCCGGGCAGCTTGAACAGAAATCGATCGCCAATTGTGTAGATCAGACGCTCGCGCTGCAGCAGCATCCGTGAGTTCAGATAGTACATATCGATGGGTATTGCGCCATGATAATAAACGATCAACGCTGGACCCTCCTGGGGTATGTTATCCAAGCCGATCACTTCATAGCCATGATAGATGCGGGCATGTGCATCCCAAATGGCGGCCACAATCTTGCGTCCGACGCGCCAAAAGTTTCGATCCGTTTGCACGGATCGCATTATGACCTTCCTGCAGGAAAGAGAGAGAAAGAGAGGGAGAAGAAAAACGTAAGATAGCGAACACAAGTAATTAAATTTGGTTTCGGAATGTTTAGGGTATTATAAGATTCTCATGACCCAAGCACGAAATCATTTTACGTCTGCTTTAAGTGGAATTCACATATTCCCACCAACTATAGTGGAAAATGAGTGTAAAACTGTTGCAAGAATGAAAGTTAATATTAAATTTGATTTTAAAGCGTTACATGACAATTGCAATATGAGAAATCCACCCGAACGAGCGAAAGATGGGTGAATATTTTATGAGGGTGGATTTGGCAAATCCAAAGTTAAAGATAGTGTAAACAATGTATTTTCGCTTCAATTAAAAATCGAAAACTGAGCACGAAATCGTTTTACGTTGGTTTTAAGTAGAAATCATGTTTTGTGTAGAAAGTGGTTTTCAGCCATTCCACCCAACATAGCGGAAAATGAGCGAAAAACTGTTGCAAGAGTGAGAGTTATCTGTTTGTTCTACTGGATTTTAAAGATTTACATAAAAATTGCAATATGAGAAATCCACCCTAACGTGCGAAAGATGAGTGAATCTTTGATAAGGGTGGATTTGTCAAATCCAAAGTTAAAGATAGTGTAAACAATGTATTTTCGCTTCAATTAAAAATCGAAAACTGAGCACGAAAATTAAGTGGAAATCATGTTTTGTGTAGAAAGTGGTTTTCAGCCATTCCACCCAACATAGCGGAAAATGAGCGAAAAACTGTTGCAAGAGTGAGAGTTAACTGTTTGTTCAATTGGTTTTTAAAGCTTTACATAAAAATTGCATTATGAGAAATCCACCCTAACGTGCGAAAGATGGGTGAATCTTTGATAAGGGTGGATTTGGCACATTCAAAGTTTAAGATAGTGTAAACAATGTATTTTCGCTTGAATTAAAAATTGAATTGCAGTCGAGTTAGATGAAATTGTTTTGGGGCATGGGCCCCAGAACTTTTGGGGGTTTTATGGGCTGGTGCGTGGACTAACTGGCCCTTATCAGTAGTTGCTAGGCGAGACAGATGTAGGTACTATTCGCATTCAGTTAATATCAATGAAATATTTTGTTTTGCACTTCGAGGCGTTAATTAATTGCAAAATTGATAATTTTGTTTAAATTTAGTTTTCGGGCAGCTGCAGCATCATCGTCAGCTCAGGTGTTATCAGCATATTGGCGACGCGTATCAAGTTCTTCATAAATCAATGGGCGAACATTCTTCTTTACGAAATATTTACGTCGCTTGTCTCTGATCGCATATAGCCAGAAGCCGGGAGCTCTACAATGGAGTCCGCACCTGGTCATGGTGACCCCCAGTCCGGCCAATGTTCTTCAACTGTATTGAAAAGTCGCTGATAAGAAGGGCAAACAATTGTGTTGTGTATCGATTGTATGTTTGTCTGGTGGGCGTGGCATTAATTTGTTTGTTGCGCCAATTGGCAACTGACCAAACAAATATTTGTCAAGAAACATACTTGGCATGGTAAAATACTTTTGGTAAGGAGTCAAATTTGTTATAAATACTTCCTCCTTTTTATTTCCTTCTTTTCTTCTCTCGATATATCCTCCCCTTGCATAACATCGACTATGAGAAATGATTTTTAAGCTGAACTCGAAGATTATAAAAGCCCAAGCCGTGTGCCTTGGTATACACCTACCTTGGTAAGCCATATTTAAGCCCTAAAAATTTCATTAAGATCGGACTATAAGCACCGAAGTTAAACAAGCATCTTTTTTCCATGCATAGTGTGGGGCAAATGAAATAAGAAGAAGAAGAAGCATTTGTGTGCGTATAAAGAAGAAAGCTAGCATAATTGTAACGGCACCGGTTTGAGGGCCCTTTCAACTAGAGCACTCGAACTTGTTTTTATAGCAATTACCGTCAGGTCCACTCATTTTCCGTATGCATGAGTGGATTTGCAGGCAGTGAGTTAACTCTAAAACTGAATATAAACAACTTGGTTGATCGGAAACCGGAAGCTTAGAATAACTGCGTATATAATTGTGCCACAAAATTCCAATGATATTAGTTTTATGACAAATCGACGGCCCATGGTGCTGATATCATAGTTAGGTGCTGTTATGAAGCTAAAGCTTCTCGTTATCATAGAAATGAAAACAAGCCGCAGTGCACACACAATGCGATCAACACTATGCTGGCGTGTCTTGGTCTGATTTGTCCGCTTATCGAGTGCTCAATGACGCACAGCTCCCCCTGTTCCAAAAGATGTCTCGCTGCAATTAGCCTCAAAAGGGTAAGGAGGAGGGTGGGGTCATAGCGATCTCGTTTAGTGGACGCTAGTTAATGATACTAGAATGCTTAGAGTGTACTAGTGGCTATCAATAGTGTCGAGGTCTGGGCTAACTCATAGTTAATTAGCATTAGAACCGGTTTCAGGTTTTTACATTGCAAAAATGGCATTTGGAGAGCCATATACGTAAATAAATAATGCAAAGTCAGCGTCAAGTACCATTTACCCTAAAGGTGGACGGGCTGCGGGATGAGGGGGGGTCTACTTTCAAGTGCGCGGTTTACTCAGAAGGCAAAACGGACGGAAATTTTTGTATAGCCACGGCGGCGCGATTTCGTCAGAGGGAGAGAGAGAGAGAGATTCAATGACAGAAATGCATTGCCAGCTTATATTCTAGATATATATGTATAAATATAAATACATATGTACCAGGTACTACTATAGGGTATACATATATGCATGCTAACCTAAGCACTTTCGTGCCCTGGACTTACCTGTGCAGCTTGTAGATGAAGAGCACCAAAAATGATATGTAGATAAGCGCCACGAAGACAAGCGGAAGCAGGAATGTGACAATCAGCGGCGTTAGAAATCGATAGAGCCATAGCGAATAGTCCAGATCAATGTACGTAGCTGCAGATAATGATAAAGATAATGATACTATATATATATATATATATATATATATATATATATACATATGCATGTTAACCGGCAACATATACATTTTGTTATCTTTAGTTTGTTGTAAGCATTTGCCTTCTAATGTTGAATTCCCCCTTGATTCACTCAAAAGTGTGGATTGGGATGAATCCGCTTAAACACGTGATTCAAACAATTTTTCACGCATATTCCGCTGGTGAGGGCGGAATCATGTATAGAGCTTTGCACACAAATCTATTTTTTTTTTTTCTTTAGATTCTTTCGGCTGTCAATCAATCAGTCAGTCAGTCCACACAGATATATATATATATATATAATTTATAAAATGGATAAGGGCTGTAATACTTACACAACATACTTTGTGGGTTCTTGATGAAATTGGCCAGAAAGTCCATTTTGAGGTATTGTTGCGGCTGTTTATGGCTAAGGTTTCATGGATACGGTTCTCTCTTCTTCTTCTTCTTTCTTCTTCTATGTCTTCTTCTTGTTGCCGTTGCTGCCGTTTGTTAGCCAACGTTTGCGTCTGTTGCAAATGTTGGCCTAATTTTCACTTGAAGCTTACTTTCTTTCTTTGCGCTTTGCTTATGTTGGGTTGATTTGGAACTGCGTTCAGATTCTCACCGGCTGCGTCGTCGTCGTCGCTGTCTTTGGCTCTGTGTTTGTGATTGTCGCTGTTCGCCCTCAGGTGTTGTTGTGATTTTTATTTGTTTACTCTTTATGTACGTTCTGTTATTACTGTTTGTGGTGTGCTCATTTATGCGATGGCAACTCATTACTGCTGGCTCCGGCGTTGGCAATGAGTAGGTGAGGTGGAGGTGCGCTCGCTAGGGTCTGTTACGCATTTACATACATTTAATTAAATGAAATTGTTTCATTGTTATTGTTGTTATTACGTTCTTGTCGCTATTATTGTTGTTGAGGTTATTGTTGATTGCTTTGCTGCTCGTCCGTCCGCCCGCTTGCTTTATAGACAACTGAGGCCGAGCAGCGTCTGCCACATTGTGTGTTGGGCTGCGCGGTTTCTTTTGTTAGCTGCTCTTTATGTTAATAATACTAGCGGCTGAGCTCAAAAGTATTGCACGAGAGTTATTTGTTTTCATTGTAGAGATGGGCTTATATCGCTGCCACTATCGATAGAATATGCCCAACGAAAACAGCTGGCAACCCTGCTCAGCTGACTCTCTGTTTTGTTTTTGTCGCTTAAGTTGCGTTAGGGTTGGTAGTTTAAGCAGTGGCCAGGTACGATATATCGATAAGGAGCACGACTCTGATCAATTCGCTCAAAAACCTTATCGAGCGCGTTTATTAACTACGTTTAGCAAATGCAGTCAGGTGCTGATTTGAACAAGATATCGTGTTAAGTGTTTTACTTCGGAAAAACTTTTAAGAAATGTAAATTTTAACTTCATGTGCAAACTCAATTATCTCAGAGGCTCCTTAGAAGAGTATAAATGCTCATCTGAGTCGGTTCGATATTGATCGGTTTCGATAATCGTCAAAATATCGATGAAAATACGATATGAGCAAAACATGTTGCTCTAACTTCTGTGTGCTGCACGTGTTTGATTTGGCATTTTGAAAACTACATTTTCTGTGCGTTGCACTCGCACTCAGATCCAACGACAATGGGTAAATTTCGTTCGAAATTGAAACGCCATGGTAAAGGCAAGAACTGGAGCAAGGGCCAGTCGGCTGTATCGAATCCTGAGCAAATGAAACATCGCCTGAAAGCCAAGTCGCGTTTCTTCCAACCAAATTTGAATCTGGGTAAGCTAAAGGCAATAAACACACCAATATTCCAAAAACTATAAAATGTTACTACCAACCATATACAGCGGCTGGTTCTGGTTCCGCCAACGGACTTACCATGGAGGCAGTGCACAAACACGAACAGCGTCAAGCGTACAATGCGGAGACGACGACCGTTAACGATGTTGCCGGCAGCCTGATGTCCTTTACGCTAGACGATGATGATGGCATGTCTGGTACGGGTACTGGCACCGGCACACAGCCTGCCACATTTAAGACCTTCCAGACCTTTGCCTCTAACTACAGTAGCTGCAGCAATATGAGCTTCAAGAAGCTGCTCACTGGCTTTCGCGCCTCATCCGATTTGCACAAGGAGATGCTGGCCATTTTAAGCGCCCTCACGGAAATAATACGCGAACGCGGCGGCACCGAATCCTCTACCGAATACTTTCTGCTGCTCATCAGCCAAATTGAGGCGGCCAGCGAGGAGCGCGACATCATTGCCGGCGTTGCACTGCTCTCAATGGGCATCAAGTCTGTACCGGCGCCGGTGCTGCGCAAACGCTTTGATCAAACAGCCGCCACGCTACAGCAGCTTCTGAAGCGCTTCGTTGACTCCAGCAGCCAATCTGTCATACGATATGTAAGTAAAGAAACCCTGATCCAATGCTGATCAGTCAGAAATGTTATGCTAACATACGCAGACCATTTGATTTAGTTATTCAAATTGTATTTTTCGCAAAATCTCTGCTTCGCGTCTAATTGCAGTTGATTGGGTGCTTGTCGGTGCTGCTGCGCGCTCAGGACTATGCGACATGGACGTACAGCTCGACATTTCAGTACTTCGATGCGTTGCTCGCCTTCAGCATTCACTCGAAACCCAAGATACGAAAGGCGGCACAGCATGCCGTGGTCTCAATCATACATGGCAGCTGTTTTATGCTGCCACCAACGCCAGTCGACAGCGCTAAGGATGAGGATAATAAGGACGAACAGCAGCAGGAGCAGGCGGCGGCGGCTAAGATCAAGCATCATCCGGCCAGCAATCGTGTAACGAAATTTTGTCTGGCCCAATTTAAGCCCGAAGTGCTGGCCAATGCACAGACAACAGTTTTGCATACGCTCGCCTTGCTCAAGGATACGCTGGCCGGCTTTCGCACCGAGGATATACGCAGCGTTTGTGAGCATCTGCTCTCCATAATGACCGCTGCCAATGTGCTGGTGCGCACCAACTGCTTCCAGGCATTGCACGCTCTCTTCCTTACGCGCAGCGTCAATCTGAATGCGACGCTCTGCGCCAAGCTGCTAGCTGCCATACACGAATATCGGCCGGATCGCAGCGATGTGCGGCAAACGCTTGCCTGGATCACGGTGCTCAAGGAGGGGCATCTACATTTGGCCGCACTGCAATTGGATTTGTGTATGCAAGCGCTGCCGCGCCTCTTTGACATCTGCACCACCGATCTGTGGCTGTTGGAGCGGGGCGAACTGGTCGTCGGCGTGTCCAATTGCATAAAGGAGCTGCTGCAGGATTGTGTGTCGCGTGCCTGTGCCACAAAGCAGCTGGCTGATCAATATCGTGCATCTGTAACCAAAATAATTGGCGCCCTGCATAAGGTGCTCAATGCACCCTTCGGCGAGATCTCCAAATATGTCATACTCATCTTCTCCATTGTCTTCGAGGCGTGCGGCAAGCACTTTGGGTAGGTGACACCGTCTACAGCTCAAGCATAGCAATGTTAATTGTTTTCCATCTCTCTGTCTCTTCTCTCTCGCTTACCCAGATCCGAGCTGATTCCCTCGTTGGCAACCATTGGCAAACGCTATGAGAGCCAGGGCGCTTTGCGTTTGCAGATTGAGCACACGCTGATCAGCGCAATTAAGGCGCTCGGGCCCGAGCTGGTGCTGCGTGCATTACCATTGAACGATGCCAAGGGTGAACTGTCCCTGGAGCGTTCGTGGCTGTTGCCATTGATGCGCGAGGGCTCCAACGGAGCCAGTTTGCAGTTTTTCAAGGAGCATGTTGTGCCATTGGCATTAAATAGTCAGTCTCAGTGGCGCAAGTATTCGTTGGAGGAAAAGAATCTGTCCAAGGCACACATCTATGAGCTTTTATGCTGCCAGCTGTGGGGTCTGTTTCCGGGTTTCTGTCGACAGCCACGCGATCCGGAGTATTTGCGCAAACTGGCGCCCACACTGGGCGATGCCTTGGAGCACAATCCCGAATTTCGTGCGCCCATCTATGATGGCCTATTGGAGCTGCTGGACGACAGCCAGAGTCCCGAATGTCATGCGGCCATTGGACAGTATGCGCGCAATTTTCTGCCGCGCCTGTTCAACATCTACACACAAAAGCCCAGCGGCACATATGAGGCAGATCTGCGGAAACGCGCTCTGGACGTGATACGTGTGTATATCGGTCGTGCGCCCGCCGAGGTTCAAGCGCAACTCTTTGAAAGCGCCCAGAACCTGCTGGCGGAAAGTGCAGTTGCCAGCTTTGAATATGATGCGTACTTTGACATCAATGCGGCCATTGTTCGCGTCCAAAAGTGTCGCGGCATCGAGGCCTATTTCGAGAAATATATGGCGCCCGTTCTGCGCAACGACAAGTCCAAATTGGTGTCCCGCGACGAACAGAAGATGAAGAAGCAGCAGCGCAAAACATATGAGTAAGAGCAATTTTATAGCCATTTCCACTGTCTACTTTATATGTTTTTCGGTTGTCCTTTGACAGGCTGCTGCGCGAGCTTATGACCTCGGAGCTGCCCTCATGCCAGAAATTTACGCGCAAGAACTGCATTTCGTTGCAGCAGATACTTCTGGAGGCCTTCAATACCACCTGCAGCGTTTGCCAGGCATCTCGCTTACAGTAAGTAGCAACTATATAGATGAATTTATGACAGCTCACAGAAGCTGTTAGTGAAGGCTGTAAGTTAGTTTTTTTTCCGACTTTCAATCATTTCCTTTTTGTTATCAATCAACAGTTGCCTCAAATCGCTGCTGGACTGCCGCAGCAAGCTGACATACAACGACCAGTTGGTGATGAAGGCCATTCCGGAAGCGGTGCTTAGTTATAAGGAGTTCTCGACACGCAAGGAGCAGGTGGCCGAACAGCTGATCAAGCAGATTGCCACTCTGTATCAGGAGGCTGGCAAAATTAATGAGTTTGTGGACATCCTGACAGCTGGATTTACCGGCGACGAATCGTTAACAACAAATACGATTCTCGCCTTTCGTGCTGTGCTCCAGCAACAGGGCCAACACCTAACGGTTAGCACATTGGAGTTTGTGCTGCAGCAGGTTTCGGTCTTTCTGGTGCAGAAGTCCCGCCATCAGGCCGAGGCAGCCGTCGCCTTTCTCATCACATTCATTAAGGTGATGCCCATACCGCTGGTGGCCAATCATCTGGAGACGATTGTAAGTACAGTCTGGCTATATCTGAATCAGTTATATATCTTGCCATTGATCTCTTGCAGATGCGTTCCCTTTCGGCCATGACAAAGGATACGAAGCGCTATTGTCGCATACAGATTGGTTACTTCCTCAAAAAACTGTGCAAACGCTTTACCACAGAGGAGCTGGCACGCTTTGTGCCTGGTGATGATGAGGTTACCCATCGTCGTCTCAAAAAGATACGCAAGCAAATGCGTCGTGATACACGCAAAAAGCAGAACGAGGAGGCCCAGGCCGAGAGCTCTGATGATGAGCTCGTCGGGGATCTCGAGCAGAAGAGCTACACGTAAGTTTTCAAGAGAATTTCTACCAAGGTCAGCTTAAGCAGCAGCTCCAAAAACTATTTACAGCATCGATGACATTTTGGCCGACTCGGACTCAGATTTGCCGGAGGATATGGAAACTGAGGAAGGTGGCGCTGCTGCCAAGAATCGTACGTCCAAAACAAAGTCCAAGTCTAAGCAAGCGCGCAGCACCTACATACGCGAAGATGCCGATGAGATTGTCGACCTGGCCGATCTCAAGTCAATTGGCAATGTGCTGAGTAAGCTCCAAGCTCTAGTCAAAATCTGTCCAGCCTCTAACCCAATTTTTTCTGCAGCAAGTGGGTCTGCAGCTGCAGCTGCTGCCGCGCCCGGCAAACAGTCGAAATCGAAGCCACAGGCGGCTAATGGCGGCTTCAAGACCGCCGATGATGGTCGTCTTATAATCAGCGACAAGGCGCTGCGTGGTCAGAAAGGTGATGCCATTGTGGATGGCTCCGAGAGCGATGATTCCTCGGCGGATAGTGGCCATGAGCCAGGCAATGGCAATCCGAAGCGCGGTATGGAGGAGGACTCCAGTGATGAGGAGGAACTGCAGCAGGCAAGCAGTGCCAAGCGCAAGCGTAAGGCCAGCGATGCATTAAGCATGCGCTCCGGCAAGACCAGCGCCAGCACACGCAAGGGTATACATCGTACGCTCGGCGCCACAGCCGGACATGATGCCATGTCTGTAAAATCCGGCGGAGCTGCCAGTCGAGCAGCCGGCAGCGAGTACAGCAGCAAAAAAGCCAAGGGCGATATGAAACAGCGCGGCAAACTGGATCCCTACGCGTACATACCGCTGACACGAAATACGCTTAACAAACGGTAATTGTTATCTCAATCATTAACCAACTGTTTATCTAATCATTTACTATCAATTGCAGCAAACGAGCCATGAACTCGCGCAAGTTCAAGAGCGTCTTGCGCAGCGCTGGTGCAGATGGTGGCGATTCCGCAACAGCGAGACCAGCGCGCGGTGGCGGCGGCGGCGGCGGCGGGAGCAAGCGTGGACGTGTTGGCAAAAGCTACAAGTAGACGGTAAACAGCTATCAAAACTTGATGATAAAGATACCTTGAATAATTTGTATAATCTGCTGTTATTTTGCTTAATATAATATATATAAAATTATATATGAAATGTATAGAGTAGCCCTTTATAGTCTGGGCATGCGGGGGCTGTAACGCGACGGAAAGAGCTGCAAAGCGTCCAATATAATTTTACAATATGTTTATTTTTAAATAACTACAGCAACTATAATACACATGAGCCTAAACAAAGCAATACATTTATAATATCAATCGTAGAAACTAACTCTTTTTTTTTTTTGCAAATCTGTTCCCCTTCATATACGAAAATATATATTTATAGTTGTAATCCGAACGTTCAAAGAAAAAATGATATACAAAGGTTTTGTTTTAAGCAAGGCATTTTTTACTATTCAAGCTTTGTTTTTATTGTCAAACGTTATTCTGTTAATAACTTATAAATATCAAGTATAGCAAAGAAATGGCTAACAATTTAGATTTGGCCAAACGTGTTTAAAGTTTTTCATATTGATTTTTCTTCTCAAGGGATTGTTGAATTAGTTTCATTCGGACTGCGAAATATTACGAAACCAAAGAGATAGAGATATATGAATACATATACACAAGTTTATATATAATATATATTTTAGTCTTCTGCATTTAAAGTAACACATTACAATCGCAAATATAAAGATATAGGCTTTATTATGCGTTACACGTAGTCTATGCGTGCTTATCTACATACATGGCATCATATGAGTGTAGTTTTATATAGCACTACAAATAATATTAAAATTGTTGTGCAAAGTCCATACAAATGTGCTACTTACGAGTATATTTAGAATACTTTTTTTTACTTCTGACTTGGCTATGTTAACCAGATCTATAGCTGGGTACAGTCTTAAGGCTATGGTCTGTTTGTTCATCTAGCTTAATTGAAAATTCGTATTTAAAAATTAGTGAGAAATTTATATTTGCTGTGCATGTCTTTAAATTCTTTGTAGTTCAACTAATATGGTTCATTTTAAGGAAATCGGGTGTTTTGCTTTCAATTTTAGTTGAGCTTTGAAATATTTATGAATTTTGGTATTTTACCCTTTTGAACAAAATAAACATGCCTACAGCAGCAGCACGTGAGGACGTATTAGAGAAAAAGTCTTATGCTTAAATGTTTTCAAACTGTTTTTCAATATGCGTTCGCTCCCACTCGCCGCTGGGATCCAAGCCCGCCATGGTCTCCTCAATGAAATGCAGCCTATTGTTGGCATCGACCAGGATAAGAGAATGTGTGCGACTTCCGTAGCCGTGCTCAGCAATGTGCACATTGAGAGCGCTCAGTCCCTCGCCCCAGCTGGGCGCACGGCGCTTCAGCTCCGCGTCTGGCCAGAATTTATGCTTGTTTTTTAGCAGCTGAAGCAGCTCAGCACTCAATGTGGCCACATCGGAATGGCCATGTTCGTTGACAATCTGTTCGAATTGCTGTTGGCCGTGTCGCACCTTCTCGAATGGACTGCCCGGCAGACTGTTGCCAAATCCGTAGCATTGCCCCTGTTCAAAGGGCATCAGCGTGGGCGGCACATTGCTCAGCAGCTTGATCTGTGCCGGCTGCGAAACGGCGCTAGAAATATTAATAAACAGTTATTGATAGATCAACAGGCTAAATCTTATCTACACGTACCCAATCTCAATGGAAACGAAATTGAACGCACTGTATTTGGTGCAGTCCGCCAGTAGACATTGATTATAGTTAATAATGTTATGCTCGTCATCGGTTTGGCGCACATAGTCTGCCACGATCATGCCGCGTCCTAGTAAGAAATGTTCGTTATTTGATTGCCGCTGTTTGTTCTGGTTGCTGTGGCAGCTGTTCTTGGTATTATTATGCGGTTGCAAAATGTTTTTGTGCGCTTCGAAACAAAGAAATTTTTGGTGCGTTATCAGTTTATGAGTGATTAGGAATTAAGAGGATGGAATGGATAGAGGGTTATGGTGCCACCTGAATGGTTGTGTCTGTGTCTGTGTCTGTGTGTGTGTGTGTGTGTGTGTAAGTTGCGTTTACCGACTGCATTGCGCGGCTTTGGCTCCCCGGTCAGATTGAGCAGTGCGCCCACCTTGAAGATGCCGTTTGCGCTGCCAATGGCCAGCCAGGTGCCACCTTCGCGTCCTGGCTCCAGGTCAATGCCTGTGTAGCAGTTGTAAGTATTCAAGTGTATTGTTACCGCCATTTAGCCTCTGCACTTACCGCCATAGACGTGCTCCGCATTTGTCCATTTGGCAGCCGTTTGTGTGTCGCGGGCAAAGAACTCATCACGATTGGAGGCCAATATGAGCTTATAGCCATTGGCGTTTGGCTGCGAATTGGCATAGAAGAATATGACACACATGCTCGACGCTCCGAATTTGACTAGCTTCTGTACTTAATATTAAATGCACGCAATCTTTGCGTAAATACAGCTGGAAAACGTTTTAAATCAGTCCCTTTGTTTATCAAGAAATTATCGCTGAGCCGAATTATCTTATCCGTTGTGCTTTATGCCACGGTCCCCTGCGATTGCTTGTATAAATGTAGCGATGGAACCCCACAAAAGTCAGCCGACATCATACTTTGCAATTTAGTTAATAAATATGCATTGGCTTCTATAATTTAAGCACACTCGCCCGTTTTTTGGTTTTTTTTTTTTTTTTTTTTGTTTGAAATTTGCGTTGTCAGCTGGAAAAGTTGCCAGCTAGTCACTGTATATATCGGGGTCGATAAGACCTATCGATAATTTGATTGTTGCTTAGCCCTGGCACATGGCCGTCTGTTAATGATCCGGCAGCACTGCGCAACCAGTTGAATGCAAATGGGCCAGCGTCGTACTAGAATTTTATCAACTATTTTTGTTTTTTTTCAAGTGCAAAACGTGTGTTAATTAACAAAACCTATACACAAGGAAAGTGCATGCTAGGAAGCACAGTTGCAGCATAAAATGCATGAGCCGCAAGCCATATTAAACATTAATTTAACAATCTTGAACACAATTAAAACTAACACACACACACGCGCATCGCGTGCATAAACATATGAGCAAAGCATAGAAAAAACCAACACAACAATAACAACAACACGAGAGCAACAAAGTATGTGAAATAGTGAACAATAATATAATTGATAAATTCATAGAAATAGAAACAAAAAACCCGAAGGAGGGAACAAACGAAACGGCAACAAAACGAGCCAGGCGCGATTTGTGTGTGCGCCTTTTCGTCGTCGTCGTCGTCCCTGTGTCAATAGCCGCCGCAATAGAGAAAAAAAAAAGTTCGTTACTAAAAATAGAAACAAATAGACAAAACCCCGCAGCCGCTGACGTTGGCGACGTTCGAACTTTGGGCCTCGCCTCCGTATTATCAAAGTGTTGGTTAGTTACCGTTAGCCTGTTGGCCGAAGCAGCAGCCAAAACATAACAAACATATATAAAACAACAAATAACTGAAAAGTGAAAATACAAGAAATTTGTGTTGCTATTTTGTTTTGTTTTTCTATTCGTTTACGTTTTGTTTTGTTTCTTGCGTCTTGTCTGTTCCGCTGCGTTTTGTTTGGACACCAAAATATAGACGACAAATAAAAGCAACAAAAGTAACAACAACAGGAACAAAAACAGCAACAAAAACGGATCAACACAATGCTCTTAAAATTCACAAAAACCAGTGGAGCCGGCGGCGCGGGTTCGGGCACCAGTTCATCCATCCAGGCGACAACATCGTATGCGGTGCGCGGTGGAACAGGTTTGTTGTTTTTATTTTCTTATTTCAACATTTTGGCTTATGCCTTTTCTTCGCTTTTACCTCTACCTTTCGAATACTTGCATATGTATGTATGCATACTTATACGAAAATTTACAAAAAAAACAACTTAGATTTGTGCTTTGATTTTGATAACGGCGCATTGCAACAACAAAAACAACAAAATTACTAATTAAAATAAAAAAGAGCAGCATTAACTTTAAAAGACTTGTTTGCCTTTGATTGGACGCCACGCGTCTTCTTCTTTTCTTTTTCTTCTTTTGTGTGTCAACTCGCCCCTCCCCTCTCCTGCTAACATCTGTGCGCACGTTTTTACAGAATTGAAAGCATCGGCTGCTTCGCACAGTGGTTAAAATCAATAAAGTGCACATAACTTTAATAGAAAACCATTTGAATGAAACAATTCTGTTTTTTCTTTTCTAATTGCCCTTTCTGCTGAAGATATCGGAAGCCCTAGATATGTTCATTTCGAAATTGATTGATAAATTTGATCTCTACCCACAACTGGCGTCCAACAAATATGTTTAGATAAATCCATTGTTTGCCTCTGGGTCTTCCTTAAAGGCTTTTATTTCGTACAAAATTAATTGGATACACGATTTATCTAACTGTTGTATTTCAATACTACAATATTGATTTGGCATGGTAATTATGCTCCTAAATATACTGCGCTGCATTCGATTATAAAATGAAATCGAACTTACTTAAATAGAGCATTGTCCCACTGTGCGGTGTCGACTGCGACGTTGGCAGCGGTGTCGGCGCTTTGACTAATTTAAGTATGTAAGTATGTACAAATATATGCATGTATGTATCTGTGTCTATGATTCTGGCACTGAGGCAGGTTGTTTGCGTAGCTTTTGAGCAGGCAGCACAACACACGTGGCAATAACAAAAACAACAGCCATCAAGTAAAGTTACTCGACCCTAACATACCCTACACGTGCACACGATGGTCTGCAATTGTTTAATAAAAGCTTGGCGAAAGTACAATGAAAAATCAGCTGGGACGAAATATGTGCATTTTTTATACATTTTTCTTGAGAATATCTTAATGTCAATATCTGGACTCTGTAGTTTCTCAATTTTCAACTTATTTCAAGAAAACTTGGCACAAGCCCGTCTTTTTCCCAGTATTTCTGACTGAGGCGGCCGCATTGTTTCATCATATACAGATAGATATTGGTATATATATATATGTATATGCCATAGAAATGACCAAACAATTCTTATTTTTTGTTCTTAAAGTTAGCTTAACCATGCTCCAAATTTCGAAGGTTTACCATTAAAGATTGAATTGATAAGCGTGCTTACAAGACAGTTCAAAGACATTTGATACATTTCAAAGAACATTTTTAACATTTTTGTGGCTTTCATCGACTATCTCAAGAAATGCATCCAAAACAAAAATGGAAAATGGTAAATGCACGACCTTATAATTGCATTTTTTTAAATTTTATAACTGCTTTTCTGAAAAACTTTGAACTGATATGAATTTTACTGAAATAGAAATTGGGGCTTTTTTCTAAGATCTTTAAGGGAAAGGGAGGGAGCGAGTCTAAGGGAATAAGAAATATGGAACTGTAAGCGTGAATATTTTAATTCAAATCTGTTGAATTCAATTCTAAATCAAAATGAGCTTGTCTTCGAATACCCATTTAATACAGGGTATGCACTCTCGAAAACAATATTGTAAGAGACTTGTCTGCGTATTGATTAGAAAGCATAATGGGTTATAAGGACACTTTGGGTGCTGCCACTTTGCGATGCCTGTGTCGATTCAAGGGTGTTTGTTGTTTGTGTATTTTGTACTCGATTACCATTATGTGGCCATTGCTGTCTGTGGATATTCCGCTCCTGGGTGCCGTTTTCTTGTTTGCCAATGTTCATTTAATAGAATTTAATAGTGTCTACAAGGTCGTGCTCGGAAGTGGCCACCTGGCGCGCATCCATGCGCACGCCCCGCCCCGTCCCGCCCATCCTGGCCACGGTCCTTGGCAACAGCAGTAGCCGCCGGAGTAGCTAAAACAAGACGTGATGAAATAAGCCACCCCCCCTCCACTCACACCACCCCGCCTGCAGCTAAGCTGGAGCGTGTTTAATCCACTTGAATGTTCTTGCCATGGTTACCCACAATTATGTTGTTAGATATTTGTGCAAAGCTTTTCCTTAATTTATGTACAAAATACATTTAAAACGTAGCTTTATTCAAATGGCAATCTAATTATAATTATAACAATATAAGATTAGATTATGAGATCAAAAGAATAGAAGATAGATTGTAATGAATAGACGGAAATACGACAGATTATTTAATCTGAATATTGGCTCATTTAAAACATTTAGTTGCTTATTTAAGTGCAAATTGCTTAAGATTATTATTATTAATATGAGCTTCTATTGTACTCAAGATCTATTGTTGCTCTTAAGATGGTTTAAGGCTTGTCCTGCAATTGTTTGTTTTTCCATCTTCTAGTCTTCTAGACGGGCATGTTTACCAAATTTTTGCAATCATTTTCATTCTGGCAATCATTTTCACCCAAGCCTGTTGTTTCTGCGCAGTTGAACCAGCTTGTTTCGCACTTCACGAACTATTTAACTTAGTGTGAGCTTATATTTCAGCTATTTCCATAATATCAATAAGTTTTAATTTGAATACTGGCTTTTTTAAGCATAACTTAAGAATATATCACTTTCAGGATACCAGCGCTTGTTCCCCCAACTTCCACTCAAAGGTTGTTCGGGCAATCCCGTCTTGGAAACTCTTGTTTATTTCTTAATCCCATGCATATGCGTGGCAATACTTGGATCCATGCTAATACTGGAAACCATGTAAATCTTACTCAATGCCGGAGTGCGTCACTTGCATAGGGGATTTTTGTTCTGGGCCTGTTTTCTATAATTGTTAGATCTGCAGTGCGATTATTCATACAGGAAGCCACCTGAAATGGCTAACAATTTTCTCTCTCTCAAGACACGCTCAGCCTTTTCTTTACAGTCTATGGCTAATGCTCTCTCTATCGTTCGCTCTCGATGCCAGGTCTCGTGATTTGAGTTAGTCAGCAACTGGCGACGACATGTTAGCCTTCACAGTCTGTCATCTGCTCACCGCCCGCTGCCCGCTGCCCGCTGCCCGCTGCCCGCCCCCTCTGTGACTATATTAAATGCAATTTTCTGCTCACTAGATTTGTTAATGATCGAGGGGCGTTGTCGCGACTCTGTTTTTCAGGTTATATTGGTATGCAAAGCTTCAAGCGATACAAACACATCGTCCAACAATAGTAAACAAAAAACGTGGCCGACTCAGCAATACTCTGTAGGGTGCATATAGAACTGGCCGTGAATGTATATGAATTGATAAATATTTTAGTTTTTTTAGCTACAGTTTTTCCCTCTTGAAGATTAGATAAGCTATGCCGCAGCTTGGCTCGTGTGTGTCTAGAAGTGTGCGTGTCTACAAGTTAAAGCTACGTACAGGGTATCTGCTTGACTAAACGTCTCGATGGCAGCTGTTTCCTTTTTGGAGTCGAGCACAATAAGCTCAAGTTGGCTAATCAATATAATTGCATCTGGAATCTTGTATTATTGCTGTGCGTTTTATATCGCCCATTATTATATCTGCCGTTTTTATACACATTTATATGCATATCTATTTTTCCGTTCCGTTGACATCGTGTCACGCGAAAATCCATATTTTCAACAGCTAACGAATAATTAGCCACCATGTGGGCAACTGATGATCAACACAAAAGATCGAATCGAAGGGTATTGCGCAGTCGGTTGCGTTTGCGTTTGCCACATTCTTGCTTGTTGTACTTTAACTTCTACATACATAATACATCTGTATGTACGTACATACATATGCATTTGAGTATGTACGTATGAGCATTTGAAATTTTCGGCGGGCCCACCTCAATCAAATTGCTGTTGTGGCGTTCACAGCCAAGCGAATGAATAGTTCCAGACATCGCGTATAGAGAAGTCGACAATACATCATTAGATATTCGCATTGCCTCTCCACCTGCTGCTACTATTGTTGTTGTCGTTGTTGTTGTTGTTGCTGCTGTTGTTGTTGCTGTTACTGCTGTATTTGCCCCCCTTCTAAGTCAACGTCAGCGTCAAAACAAAATGATTAGTGTTCATTGTTGTTGTTAGCTCTGTTGCTGTAGTTGTTTTTGCTATCGGGTTTTACCTAGTGCTCGCCACAAATTAATTAAATACTCTTACCACTCTGTGAATTTATTAGCTATGTGTCTGCTCAAGTCGAGGCAACCCTAGCCGACCAAGGGCCATTGCATGGGCATGCCAGACAGCTTAGGTGACATGTCATCTGTGTGTCTGGCTGTGTCCTTCTTAAATAAACATACTCAATTACATGTCTTGTACAGCGTCTTAAGTCTATAAAGATAAAGCTGGAGCAAATATATTTCTAGCTTCTCATTTAGAGAGTTCCTTAAGCAAATCGTGCAGGATTCTGTACATTTCATGCAGGGTATCTTCACAGATTTTCTTAAACCTTTTTTAAGGGTATTGTGCTGGCTGCACTTTTGAAAAGTTTTCGTTTTGTTGTTTTCGTTCAATTAATTTAATACATTAAAATAAACTGGGCTAAAATGTATATAAAATTGATGGAGACAAATAAACACGACAGCAACAATGTCAATAAAATGCAATCAAAATCTTTATGGCAATCGCATAAAGCGAATTTAGTGTGGCCGTACTCTCATATTTCGACCATTAAATGACTCAAGATCAGACGAACGAAATGTGGCCGAAAGCCTAAAGCTTTTTTTGTGCTAAAACAGATGTGGAATAAATTAAATTAAATATATGTATCGATATATCAATTCGATTAAGAATTAACTTCAGAGCCCTTTAATTATAAAGAATTGGTTTGCCTTATGCATTACCGATCGCAGTTCAAATGTAAATGAATTCTGAATGAATGTCTGGCCCAATACGCTAAATGTGAATGTGAATGAAAATCAACATATTGCACATTCCCGAGTATTTAAAGCGGGTATTTGAAGTTTTGTCAGCGCATTTGCTGTATAAAGTGAAATTTCTAACGCATTTTTTCTGTTTCTTTGGTAAGCTTAAGACAGTCGAAAGGAGAAATCCCGAAGGTTGTAAGGTTTTCTTACGATCTTATACAGTTCGTGTTCGTGTGCGGGTTTCCGTTGTAAAATGTCCACAATAGAGTTTATATTGTCTTAACCAGGGCTGCAAACCCAAATAAGATTGTTGCGGATTTGGTTCACGATTCGAACTGCCTTTGGGTTCGGTTCGTGAGCCAGGTTTAACTTAGGTTCTTCGATATGGTTCCATTGGTGGTTCATTTGTGTAAGGTTCGGTTCATTGCTAAATAACTAATTCGAACTCCTGGCTTAACCAGGTTCGACTTATATTCAATGATTAATATGTGAAAAATTCAAATTTAAAATGTTCTTTTGTGCAAATTATTGAATATAATGTCTACATACACGCGAATTTAATGGAGTTTCTTGAATATCTACATCCACACCTGTTGAAAAATAGAAAACAATAAAACTGTAAGCCTGTATTCAATGGCTGAGCGGCTTACGTTTATTTTAGATTGGAGTTTGTGGCTATATCATTGCATGATCGCTCGAAGATAATGCCATTTGTTGTTGTCATTTCACAATGAGCATTAAATTCCATTACATTGCCCGATTATTATATGCCTAAGTCTAAGGTCAAAACGCAACACTGCAAAATGTTTCTTAGAAATTGATCGCCGCCAAACGACGTTAAGCGCACGAGACCCCCCCACTTTGTCCCTTTTATCACTGTCAATTACAAAACCCAATTGGCTGTTATTGTCGGGGAGGTGTTCGGATTGGCTGCCCCGGAAATGCCTCAAATGAAAAGCTGCGGGTAAGATTGTGTGTGTTTTACAAAAAACACACCGTCATTGGCCGATCGATGCAGGCTTTGTGACTCCCCTTATAGCCGGTTTCTTGTTTTTTTGTTTTCAGCGACAAACTGCAGTTTTAATGCCATCAAATTGTAGGGTATAAGAACAAAGTCGTGAAGTTTGTGTTCGCAATTGTCTTGTGTGTAGGAAAACAAAATTCTCTAAATAGTGAAAATGCATTTGAATGATGATTTACACAAATCCTTGGAAGCGTTAAGACAACAATTCATTTTGGAAGTTATTTTGTATTATCTAGTTAGGCTCTGGCTCCAACCCCGACCAATTTAAATGAAAAGGGCTGCATCCCATCTATAAAGTATGTGTATAGATTCTTAAGTCGATTTAGTCATGTCTGTCCTTGTATTCACCGACGCTCTGGGAAACTACAAAAGTTAAGGACTTGAAATTTAAAATATGTATTTACTTATAGAACGAGCTTTGCATTTTCCCTCTGAAGATCTTCTCCCTTTTTCATAATTTCAATAAATATAGATTTTACGACATAGTTTTTTGGCATAAGTCGTAATTTTGAAGAGCTTTTGTATATACACATTAATATATAATTTTCTTGTTACCTTCCCCATTCCCCCCATAATAAGAAATCGTTTAGAATCTATTTATAAAGAAAACATTATTAATATATATTTTTTTTTTTTAATTTTTAAAATTTATTGAATGAACATTTAGATCATTGGCCGCTGACTTAAAACCGTTTCCTTGTCTTTAGTAAGGTTGTATAGTAAGGTTGTATACCCCGCAACGGAAATTGTAAACACTGTGACGTCAATTGTGAACAATCGACACTGCGCTGCTAATTTTTTAAATTAATTTATTATTTTATCAAAAAAACAAATAACAACGACTCGAATACAGCTCGACATTGCCAAATATGCCAAATTTTAGGTAGTTCCTCGCCGCCGATGAAAGCAAGGCTTGGAGCAGGCGGCGAGGAGCTAGTTTGTAAGAACATGCGCAGGGTATCTACTAGTCGGTAACTATATTTATTGAAATTTTCTTCTCGATAACTTCAAATTTTATAAATATAGCCCATATTTTCGACATTTCTATGCCTAACAGCTGCTAAGTCAGGCTCGATTAACTTCATTTTGAATGAAGGCTCGACTAAACATTATACTATATAATGCTTCGAGTGCATATATAATATAATTTTTACATGATATATAACTATGCTCTGATTTAATCAAACTCTTTAGATATAGTCTGAACATACGCGACTTTGCTGAACGTATCTATGCATACGTCACGTCTCTGGTAACTCTTATTGGTTTTTGTTTTTCTTTCAATACTTTTCTAGCCTTGAACTCGGTCGGGTTCGTTTGTCTCGTAAATGCAGACAAGAAAACAACAAAAACAAAAACAACAACAATACAAGATAACTAACAGCCACCAAATGATCGGTATAAACAACAAGGTTCGCCCGATGTCATATATTTTTGGCTTACGCCTGCTATTTGGTATATTATATATGTACATAAATTATCTTCAACATTGACAAAAATGTCTTCTATTTGTGGTTACATTATTTTGTCTAGTAATTGTTGTTGCCGTTGCGCCCCTCATTGGCGCCCCTCGTTGGCGTTCGGCTCATTAATGAGCCTGCGATGACCCCAGGTTAGTACAATATTTGGTTCATTCAGTGAAGCAATTGCTAAAGGTTCTTGAACTTGTCAAATATAGACAAATAGACAAATAGCACATTTTGTTGTGTTAGGCAGAAATTAATAAGTTCCAAACAGTAAGAGAATTCAATACTTTTCATAGCTAAACAAAGACTCTATAAGGACATCATTTAAGTGTTGGATCGGAAATGATTGGAAGTAAGATATACCCAAACTATATTGTGTATATATTTAACTTTCATTAACAATCCGAGAAGACTTTAGAAGATTGACTGAGGGTTTGACAGACAGACTGATTGATTAATTTTAAACACAAGCTTGGACTGGGCCCATCTTTAGCCATCAGGTTACATTCCCAGAAAGATCCAAACATAATAATAAATTTCGCTGACTCGCTTTCAGTACACAAATATCGAGAAATTTATATAGTATATCCACTTCGGCGCGGAGCTTCAATTGACGAGCCCCGAAAAAAAATCAAATATCGGCGACTTGTCGATTGGGGCCCAACCTTCAATAAATAGCAAATCATGCGCTTCCCCCCTTCCCTACCACCACGCACTTGTCGTGGGCGGGTTGGCCTGATGAGAGAGACCAGGGGTGCGAATAAACGGCGGCAATTATAATAAGTAGGCAAACTGGGCTGCGTTGTCAACGGGGCTCACTATCTGAAAAAGCTTACTGCCTGTCATTTAGATACTCGTAAAAAATTAATTATTCTTGCTGTATACCCTGTTACTATCTGAAAACGTTTGTTAATATTGCGTACACATATGTCTGATCAACTATCTCATGTTACACATTAGCTGGACTTTTTAGACTATCACAAATTGGAAAGAAATCAAAATTGGTTGTTATAGCGCTCTTTAAATCAAGTTCGGATTAAATGAAGTGGGCGGGAATTGGACTAGCTATTGCTCGGAATTGAAGTAGTTTATTACTTATACTATACTTTGATAATCTAGATTTCTTAAATGGGTTCTACTATCCTATACGCAGTTGAAGTTAGTTGCGAAGTGTTCCTTAAGTGTTGCCGAATTATAAAATTTGCTTTTCTTTTCATCAAGGCTGCAAACCGGTCTGGACCCGAACCGCCGAATTTACTTTGAGAATCTAGATTTCTATTGTAGGCTCTACTATCCTATACGCTGATGAAGTTCGTTTTAGGTATTCCTAATGTACAGCCGTAATCCACAAATCGGATTTACAAATTTTCATGTCCCAGAGTTTGTACTTTGAATGAAGGCTGCAAAACTCAGTTAGATTCGAACCAACTTTTACCTTAGAAATCAAATTTTCTATTTACTATAAGCTGAATGGATCAGTTGGACATAAAAGTCGAACCCATGCCTGACCGAACTATATATTTTTGAAATTTCATTTCAAAATCATATTACTTTTAACGATAGCTAACGATAGTTTTGGCATTCAAAATAACTAGTTCAAGTAAGGAACATGGAATAGTTCTTTTGAGAACTGAAATAAATGTTACGAGCCAAGTTTTAAACCCCAACACTGATGCACAGTTGTGAAGAACCAGTTTCGTGAACCACACTTTAATGGTGAACCATGGGTTGAAACCATGAATTGAACCAACGTAAACGTTTATCGGGCTTAGGTTCTTTTCTACAGAGTATCTCCCAATCGAGTCACGCATTCTCATGTGTTTTTTTTTTTTGGTACATTTTTAATTGCCGAGCAGCGCGAAATGTTCACGTGACGCCCAATGTGGGTGTGTTTTGGCTCTCATGGGTCGGTAGAACTGATTATTGCACATTTATAATGCTTATATAGTGTATACATACATACATATAAACTATTGTTATGTACATGTAAATTTGAGCTCTTTTATTTATTTATTATTTTTTAATATTAACGTGCTAAACGAACGTTTATTTTGTCAGCCATTCATGCAAACAATAAGCAAAGCACGCCCCTTCTTCGCATATTATTATTATTATTTTTTTAGTTTTGATTTTAAGTGAGAAGAGGCTGCATATAAATATTAAATCACATAAATTACACTCAATTCATATATTTGATTAACGTTGCACTTAATTTGATAATCGTTTTCTGCTCGTAATTATTTGGTTGACTTGTTTCGTAATGATCATTATAGTTTATGATTACCCTATAATAATCATCACATATTTTTTAACATTATTTTTTTTTCTTTTTATCAGTTTTGTGTTTTGGCACCTGTGCGTTTCGTTTTTGATGACTCAACCCACAGAAATGTCACGAAAAAAGGTGCAAAATACATTTTAATGGGCATCTAATTTGTTGGCAAATACAAAAAGTCTAGCAACAGCAGCCAAACCGAAAGCTGCTCACCGATCTCGCGCTCTCTCTCTCTCGCTCTCTCTTTCTCTCTCTCACAGACTCTCTTGCACTCTCTCTCTATCTCTCTTTCCATCTCTCTCCTTCTCTAACTCTCTCTCACTATCTTCGCTTAAACTAGTGTTTTTCTTGTCTACCCTTTCAACATTTTTCTGCGTCGTCGTTTTGCGTTCTATATGATTTTTATATTTGTTTACAATTCAGCACACAAACACACACAGATAAATGAGTATATTAGTTTTTTATGCGCAAGCGCCACAAAAAATTAACAATAACAAAAGCAAATGGCAATAATAACGAAGGCGGCAACCGTCAGCCATCAAAAACGCTTCGCAAACGCACGCAAAACGCGCTCTCAAGGTTGCAAAACATTGTTGCTAATTTTCATTCAGTCGAACAACAGCCGAGCAGACGCTCTAAATCAAATTCATAATAATATTCATACCTATGTATGTTCTGAAATTGAGACGTTCATAACTGATTATGAATTAATGTACATATGTACATGCAAAATACTTTCACTTAAGTGAAAATATTAACTATTTGGGTACTTCACTTGAACATATCCTGCGCCTATATCCAATAAAATCCTCAACACAAGGGTTAATCACTTTAAACCCAATTTAAATGTGCAATTATATGAGTGTGTCAATCTCAGAGACTAGCTCCCGCGTTTCATTGCTGAAAATAGTAAAATTAATATTTTATACCGCCCTTCTATGCGATTTTCATTCAAGCTGTGTGGAGTTTTCTTACTAGGAATGTGTTTATATTGCATAAACATTTCTCTCACTAAGTTTCTTTCCAAGTTTGATCAATATATGATTCTACCCAATATTATAGCTAATGTGCTTTTCATACACTACCTCACTCATACAAACACTTCAAAAAGGGCCAATGAGAGAACCTGGTTCGGCTTAGTCTTGCTTGTTAAAACACTTTGAGAATTGTAGCACACCATAAAAAGCATTTGCCATAAGTTGTTTATTTATTGCATAGTATTTTGCTATACGCACAATATTTAAAATATATATAGTATTTGCCAGATCTAAAATTAAAAGCGAATTGTCGTGGTACAGAAAAACGGCAATCTCCTAGTCGATACTTATGTATTTATGTATAAATCAATTATGTATGTATCCAATATTTATTGTCTGGCATTTTGCAGCATGCAATTGACTGTCACTTGTTCACTTTCATTCTACTTGATTGATTGACTGATTGATACCAATTCGTGTCTGGGCCCCAAGTGGAGTGAACTTATGTATGAAAACCGATTTTCAAATATACTCTCATAAAATAAATAGAATGTTTCGATTGTGCTCCTTCTATAGCGAAATGTGTTCTCGAAGAACTTAGGGTTTTTATAATCTGCATTTCTAGGAAAATATAGCCCTTATAATCTTCAAGTTATGCTCTAAAAATGTTGAATATTGAATATTGAAAAGAGGTAAACTCCTGCTGCGTATGATATAAACTAAAGTATGATATAAAGTTGAAGAAACTTTAAAGTTTCCGATCTATAGATGGCTATGGCTACATCAACTAGGCTCGTCGTCGTGATCAAGAATATATGTACATATATACTTTATTTGGAAATAGACAGAGGCACCTGTTACATGCATTTCCACAAAACGAGTATACTCTCCGTAGCCAGGGTATACAAAGCGGAATGAAGAGCTATCCCAAAATGAAACCGACAAATGGCAGCGCTACAGAGGCGCATGAGCTTGTCACGTGACAAATAAATAAATAAAAAAAAAAAACAAGAAAAAACAATAAAGAAAATCATCAACAATAACAACAATGGCAATCAGCAGCAGTAAGAATCACTACAACAACAACAACAATTGGCAGCTGAGTGCGTTCTACTGAGTTGTATTTATGTACATACATACATACATACATACATACATACATACGTACATAAATACATATGCATGTATTTCTGTTGTCTTTGGCACATTTCTGTTAGTCGCGCGCAGCGTTTGACAGTTGGATTCCGACTTGCAATGTACGTCATAGTTATAGTTATCGCATCCCCATCCCATGCAATCTCATGCCATAGCATACCATCCCGTGCCGTCCGATCGCATCATCAATATCATCACACTTTTGTTTCGTGATGTGATCGGACGTGGAGAGCGCGAACAGCGTACTAAAAACTTTTTGCTCACTCTACATTGCTGAAAAGTAAACAAAATCTTATCAGCAGCAGCAGCAGCTAGCGACGAGTTTGTCGTCGTCGTAGCTCACGCCCAACTCATAAAGATACGGATACATTAAATATATATTTACATATATAAGTCCACACACACACACACACACATAGGTACATTCACACATACATAAGTACATTCACAATTGAGGTTTGTCTCGCCCGCTGTCATTTGCCATTTACCGTCTAGCGAATTTCACAATATGTCGCGAAATTTGAACAAAATTTAAATATATGTATTGTACATACGTATCGTATTGAATTCAATACGAATATTGCATACACTATCAGCTGCTGTTATTGCTCTGTCGTCCGTTAGCTAGTCTAAGAGATGCCTAGCCTGTTATGTATATTATGTTATTGATAAGATTTGTATTCTAAAAAATCTTTAACAGTCTTCATTTCATTTCTGCAGTCTCCAGAGATATGTTATGAAAAAAGTTTACATACAAATGTTGTATATGCCAGGGCTGCGGACCAACAAATAACTGTCGGCTCGTGAACCTGGTTTTCCACATTCATGACAGTTTTTGGTTCAAATCTTAGGTTTTCCTATATTTATTTTAAACCAATATTTACTAAACAATTACATTTTTTATTTCCACTACAAATATTGAGTTATCTAAATATTTAAATATAGAATTTTGGGGTTAAATTTGATATCTACCCAAAATTGGCTTCTGTCAAATAACACTAGATAAAGGACCCAAGCTATTTCTTCTTGGGAACTGAGATTCCTTTGGAACTTTTAAATCTCAAACAAAATAATTTCTAATTTCGCTTTGTTTGTTTCTTAGTCAACTGATTAAGTTAAAGGTTTCGCTCAAAGTAAAAAAATAAGTTGGGATTTCGTGCCCGAATCGTTTTGGTTGAAGTCCGGTTTGCTGTTAACATGTAAACAATAATTTTATTCCACTTAATATGACTTTATAATACAAAAATAATTAATTATTCTTACATAAGTTCTTAAAGGGCACAGTTTGAAAAATATATGTAAAACATAGAATATTTATTCTTGCCTTTATTTGTCAATTAAATATTTATTTAACAAAATCAAACCAAAGCATTCGACGATGTTTCGTTTGCCAAATACAAATTAAACATATTTATAAAAAAAATGCAAAAAATTACTCACCAACTAAAGAAAGTAATTTAAAGTAGTCAAATGCTTAACTAATGCTCTCTAGGAAACAACTTGACCCCAAAGTTGCAAATAACTGTATTATAAATATTTACCAAAATTATATTTGCACAACTTTCAGACCCATTTATTATAGACATATTAATAGATTTTCTAGCAAGTACATAAAATGTAAAAGAAACTGCCAGAAAAAAATTAATAAGAAACTTTTATATACATTTTTGACAAATTATTTTTAAAAATTCGTTTACAAATATATAAACTGCACAAATATCAAAAAATATTCAGACAAAAACCTTGAAGATCAGAATTAAGTGCTTTCATGCTGGGCAAAGGTTCAAATCGTATAAAAATCAACTTATTCTAGAAACCACCTTGGATAACAAAGAAAGTTGGCATTCTCATAAGTGTTAAATACACTTGTGGTCGCAACAATAAGTACAATACCTTAACTTATTTTCATAAGGAAATATTTTACGGGATTTCTTTGTATTTAATAAGAGTAGAAGAAAGCATCTCAAAATGCATTAAATTTATATATTTTTGATCATTTAGCTAAATTTGGCCAAACATGTCTGTCTGCATGAATCATTTATCATTTCTTGTACGATATCTTCTTCCATTTTTACTTTATCAATAATAATCGATTTTAAGAGAACATTATTAGAGCTAAATACACAAAATATGGTATGTTGGCTCTCGTATATTATACACAGATTACGAAACTCCATTTTTAAAGGTCGAAAATTGCGCTTTTGGTATACATTTAGGCCCTAAAAATATCATAAAGATCGGACTTTAAGCGCCGAAGAGTGCATTGCCCATAGTCTGTGGCTGGGGGAGTTGCCTTTAAGCTGCCTTTCGTGTATGTGCATAAGTGTATGTATGTGCGGCAGCTCGTCGCTAAGTTGAAGGTATCTCTCAGTCGGGCACTTCCGAGCAGAGCACACCAACTTGTGCTTCTTACATATTTGCTGGCATTCTTGTTACGAATTGTTCTTGTTGTCGTCATAGCTGTTACAAGTTCGGCGTACGCCTAACGTTACACGTGCGGTCTCAATGCCATAGAAAAACCTAAAAAAAAAAAACTATTTACACACAAACAGAGAGAGAGAAGGAGAGAGGGGGAGAGAGATACGTATACAAACACAAAATTTGTGCCTCAAGGCAGACAGCATAATAATAATCTTTCGCTCAGTCTACATGAATTGATAAAAGCGAATTATTTATAAAAACTACAACAAGAATTCGACAAGCCAAAGTAGTTAAAACCGGTTCAATTTCGTTTGGTTCAGTGTTTGGCTTACTATATAACATTTTTTATTTTTTTTTATTTTCTTTAGTTGTTTTGATACTCTATAGCTGACAAAAAAATAAACAAGTACACGTGCTCGAGTCGGGAGTGCCTGATTGCAGATACACTGTACCCAGTTACATGTACTGCCAAGCAATCAAACTTCTTTCTATATGCTTAGACACAAAGTCAGTTGTAGGGGGAAAGAGTGGCAGGTATTCAAAAGGTGAAACATTATGGATATGTGCATACAATACGAGAACATACATACATACATACATACATACATACATACATACATAACATACATGACGCATCAACTCTTATGAACTTCGAGTTATGCCGAAAAAATCTTGTTTCAAAACTTATATATATCCATATTATGCATATGCGTCTGATATATATATATATATATATATCAATATATATTTAAAATCTTTAGCTTTTAATTTACATATATCTTAAATGTAGATTTATATTCCTATTCTTCAGCCCATTCTTTGTTATTTTGATTTAATTGTGCTCTGAAATTCATTCAGTCTTACATAAAAGCCTTCTTTTCTTTCTTTTGTGGATTATGCAAGACCTCTCTTTAAATACTTATTCGATCATGTTCATGTTCGTATCAGATCGAGCAAGCGAACCTATTTCATTTAAGGCTTTTTAAATTCACATCAACAACACGTGATGCAAGTGACGACAAAGTGCGCGTGTGTGAGATAGCCCGGAAGTACGCCCAACCACACTTAAAAACGTAGTCACAGCATAATCACACATAATCACACACACACACATGCGTGAAATTAGAATAAGTGCGACAACAATTTATTTTGTATGCCCTGTTCTCATTGAATATGAATTTAAAAGGCTATACTAGATTTGTGCAAACGAATGTTGCACGCAAACCAACGTAACTTCCATCCAGCCCTTAGAGTATATATATATATATAAATTTTCTATATCGGTCCAAGATATCTCAGTCCATTTCCACAATATCGATTTTGTCCGATTCCAATTAGCCGCATCCCTCTATACGGTCACAAAGATCTGGAGAACTATATAGAGAACTAGGTACAGCTTTGGGATTTATAATGAGTTTATCTTTTTATTCCGATATCTCAGTCCATTTTCACAATATCGATTAATATCGATTTTGCCTCTTTATTATCACATCGATCTCGAAAACTAGAATAAAAACTTGAGCTTTGGGATTTAAAAGGAGTTTTTCTTTGTTCGATATCTCAGCCCATTTTCATAATATCGATTTTAAACAAAAAGTTATTGAACATATCTCGGAGATTATGAAAGCTACGTACCCCAAATTTGGTAGGCAGGTTTATAGAACTACAATATTTAAATTTTTGGATGCATTGCTTTCGTTCTTCCAAAAATTGGCAGATAGTTCAAACTACTCCACTTCAGGGCTGGCTACAGGGTATATTCTAATCGGGCACTCTCGACTGAAGCACTCTTACGTGCTTCTTGATATTCGTTGGCCAGCTTATCAAAGTTTATGATCACTTCTACCGGGCTCATCCTGAATAGTGTTAAAATTAGATCATTCGGTAGTGCTTAGCTGTTGGGGGTAAAGCACAATCTGTGCTGACGTTGTTTTGTTTTTCTTATTTTATTTTTTCTTAGTTTAAGGTAGAAGTCTTATCAGATGCGATGAGACAAGCGCAAAACACGTGAGATTCGACAGGGAGATACCTCATAACCAGATGCTAACTATTCCTGTTCCATGGAAGATTTAACATATTCCGAATATAAATTCACATCATAGTATCTTTAAATAAAATAAAAGCTCTTTCTTTAAGTATATTATCTAAACGTATATTTCATCATAACAGAACAGATGTTAGCATTTTGAAAGTCGGTTTCAAATTGTCATGCACATGATAATGAAGCCAATGGCGGTTTCCAATGATGCAAATAACAAGAATGATGGTCACTGAAAACCCGTCGTTTAGGCTAAACTGTAAATTGACATTCACATAAGTAAAATATCAATAGATTCCAAAATTTAATTTACAACGTCTAGCCGCCAGTTAACAGCATGCATGCAAAGCAGCGCGTGCGCGGCACTTTAACCGTAGCGCAACAGTTCTGCTCGCTGCGCTGTTGGCAGCGCTCTCACTGCGAACATTACTGTTATCTTCGCTGTTATTGCCGCTGTCTTTATAGTCTGTACATGCGTTTGACAGCTGACCGAGTCGGCGGCAATCGTCGTATTTGGCGTATACGTAAGTATACCCTGTGCCCATTAAAAATGTGTGCGAAACAATGGGCATCATGATTTTGTGCAAATACATGTCAACGGAAAGAGATAAGTTTTAATGTTTATATATTCTTGAACAGAATGGCGAACAGCAAACGCCTTGAGCGAGGACTAAAGAGCTGGATTTTAAAATATATATTCTTATATCATATTTTCTAAAGAGAACTGTGCAATTGTGTGCAAGAAAGCTCAAATGAACTTTAAGACAGCTTATAGCTATTTACAGGGTATCATCCAGTGGGGCGCCCTTTTCTTCACGCTTTGTTCGCTGTTGTTAGTGCGATTGGTAGTGCTACAATGGCTATAATTATAACACAGAGCAGCAGCTAGGCAATTACAACAAATTTAAGCAAATTAATAAAACATCGTCTAGGTTGTTGTTTTGCTTTAATTTTCTGTATATCGATCGAGAAATTCGTTTTGACATTTTATGGCCAATAATTACACGCAAATGGCCCAAAAAAATACCGAAACGTATGTCTATAAAACCTTTTCAATAATAAAAAGTTAAATACACATGCACATCCACATTCTCGGGATACTATAGATCGACATATATCATTAATTTTTCCTTTGTCCAGCTTTGAATTTATTGTCGTTGTTGTTGCTCAAACAAAAATATTTACATCAAATGCATCGCAACTTTTGCGATTTTCCCTTCTTTTTTTTTATGGCACGATATTTTTCATTATTTTTTATACCCTGTGCGCTACAAAAATGGGTTAATAAAATGGGCATCAGGTTTTGCAAAAGTAAAATCAATTAATGATTTATGTGTAATAAAACAGATATATAGCTATCGTGTAAATAGTTTATAATGTTTTAAGTTAAGCAATAAAATGCTATAATAATTCTAGGCTACAAATGTGCTAAGACTATTGAATATAGATAAGAATTGATTAAAATGTGATAAATATATGTCATATTATTAGATATAAGACTAGGATATATACATGCTCCGACTAAGTTCAGGTTATATTGTAGTCGTACATTCTTAATTGTTAAAATTGTGTCTTTATTTCTCACGAATAGCCAACAAAAACAGTGCATAAAATTTGGAATATTCTTTTGACTTGCTGTTCGAATCTGGTCGCTGTTTGAATTTGTTCGTTTCATATTTGTATTTGGTGTTAGCATCTGCCGTTTCATTTGGGGACCTGAAGATGTACACATGCAGATGTCGTATAAGGTCCACGGTGTACGTTAATCGAAATTTAAAATAAATCGAACGAAATCGTGATTGGGCACTTAACATTATTAAGATTTTAAACTCGTTGTATGTGCATATGTACAAAAGTGTGCACCGCAGATTGGCTGTGAAATACTTTTCGGCATTAAGATTGAATGAAAATAGGGCCAATATGGACTCGTGTGTTGTTTAGGGTGAGCCAATTGAGCCAGTTCGAACGGGTTCAAAACGAGCCAAAACGCAATAGAAAACGAACAAAAAATTGACTGACGTCTACGGTACACAAAGCAGAACAGATTACCAGCTCGCTAAAATGGACGTACTTACATATATTCAATCTTTATTTTGTTGCCCTTTAAAGAGCTAAGACGCATCTGCATTCTGCAATGGACATATCTAAAAAGGTAATACGCATCAAGATTATGGACTTATCTGAACGATTTTAAATGCTCTCTCAGAGATCAATTCATAAACTCATTTGAGAAGTGTTTCGTCGACTAAGGTGTACAATTGTATGAAATCTTTTAATTGACACTTGCTTGTCACCATATCAACCTACACATGCAAAAAAAAGGTGAAAAAGAACCGTTTGGCAACTGATTAAGATACTATATATATGTGAAACGTCTTAAATTCGCCTTTGAAGATCAACTTAAAAGTATATTTGATCAAATCCATGCTCACAGGCGGAAAACAGGTGAAAAATAGAAGCGAAATTTGGAAAAACACTGACAGGCCAATACCAGTTTGATGCCTGTTGCAGAAATTTCCACATTCTTATGGACACAAAAGAAAGCAAATAATTTGCGATATTTAGGTGCTTAATTAGTGCAATTATGACTGCTTGAGGGGCTTGAGAATTAAGAGAACGCTAATTAAATTGAATACTGCTGAAAGTTCTTTTACACTCACATTCATTGTAATCAGTGCGCGCCAAGTCATCAAATCCCCCACAGCCCGATGTCGAGCTCCAGTACGCACACCCCTTTCCATGCCCACTTCCCAGACTACTCTCGATTACCGATCCCCATATGTATGTATAATTTATAACATTTTTTGTGACAGATGATCAACGCTGATTATTACAGTTGTTGTCGCATTTTCGTGTTCTTTTGGTTGTATTTATTGTTGCTGTTGTTATTATATTTACCCATGAATGTATTATATTATACCCTACTTTGCAAATGCGTGGCGACCCCAACTCCAAACTCACTGCAACAACAGCAAAAACAGAAGCTTAAACAGCAACAAAATCCAAGATGGGTTCAAGGTTAAAACCTGTACTTATTAACACGGTTTATTGTACTTTTGTAAACTGCAACCAACAAAACAGCAGCAGCAGCAGCAGCAACCGTAACAGCAGCAACAACAACAATAATAAAATCCGAATTGACCCCCAAGAACATTGGCGTCTATAATTATTTATACGATGTTTCATTTGTTTTGGAATTTTTCCATTTTTTTATAAGGCCAGGCCAGAAATCAAACAAGAACGAGAAAATCCTAAAAAGCATTTAAACTGCATTCAAGCAACTATGTATATAATGTTTGCTAAATTCCATTTATCGTTTATCAATAATATGGGTATCAACTTCAGTTTATATCTTTTCTATTGAACGGGTGACATCGACCGCTTAATACACGTTCACGACGATTTACTCAAAGCAAAAATTTGTTTGGATCGACCTCTTATGGAGCTCATCAGTCGTAAACATGCTTCCAAATTAGCTCAGTTTGGCTCTTAAGCTGTAGAAGACTTGGGTTCAGTATACGAGCATATATTCCAAATTTCAAGTACCTAACTTTAATAGGGCCGAAAATTGCTTTCATAAGGGCAGTCGGATGGAAGGGCATTGTACAGAACTTTATATACTTTGTTCAGTTTATAAACGAGGATAAGAATTCGTACCAATCATATTTAATGTCTATAATTAAATGTTCAAACAGACTCTGTCATCGTCCGTAAACGCTGCGTATGAGGAACATTTTCACCGGAGAGACGCACACGTGCCAGAAAGCGCCCTCTATCGTTGCCAGTTCGTGTTTTGGCGCGCGCAAATTTTTGTTTGAACGCTCAATTTTAGTTTTTTTTTTTTATAATGCTGGCCCCCAAAACTCTGTCTATCATCACGATAATAATGACGACAGGGACAGCGAACGTTGATTGTGATAATGATTGAGGTGCGCAGTTGGGGCGCGTTTTTTGTTTTTGTTTAATTTTTTTTTGGAGCTGCTTCAACTGCTGTTGGCTACAATTTACATATGTTGTATTTATTTAGTTACGCGCTATTTTCCTGTTGTTGTTTGCTCTTATTATTTGTGCTCAACGGAATGATATTTCGGCGTGCTGTGTCGAGCCCCAAGCACAATCAATTGTAAGCCTAAGCGAAAGTTCTTTTAATGATTTTGATACCCTTGCAGCCGCGTGCACCATTATATTGTCACGCTTTCAACGAGGCATAAAGTGGTCCATATAGCCAGTCTTTTTTCTGCAGAGAGTGTATGTATGTATGTATATAAATGTTGATATCGTCACTAGCCGAATTCTTAGTACAGAATAAGGGTATTAAATCTTCGACGCCACAAAGTTATTTTCTTTCTCTGTTTTCTTGAATTTTTTTTTTTTTCTATATTTTTTCGACAATTTTCGAGCTTTTCTTGCTCTGCGGTGCGGCCAATAAGAATTTAATACTATAACTGTTGTTGTGTTACTGTTAACGGATCCGCCGGCTTTTTTTTTTTTTGTTTAGTGGCTCGGTGTGGTCGTGCTGCTCTGAGGCGTGAAGCGTGCTCAAATGTGAACAGTCAAATTCTGTGCTATGCATACATACATATGTATGTATATATGTGTCTGTCTATGTTAAATAGTCTATGTACACACTGTATAAGTTACAGACTGTGTATTGCTGCATTCATAGAGCGATCCATATTGCACATGATGTCTGCTTGCTGTCTGCAGCACTGTCCGAAAATTGCGTGCACTGATATCGATATTCGTATGCATAATACGTCATCGATATCGGTTACAATTGACGCTGCCGCCCACTCGCTGACCGTGCGCCTCATTTCATTTCTTTTATTGTCTTGTTGCTTTTACTTTATTAATTTGCGCTTGCAATCCGAATCCGAATCGAAATCGGAATCGGAATCAGTGCGAGCGACGATGCGCGCGCGCGCTCCGCTCACAAATACATTTAAATCAATTAAACCCGTTGTGACGACAACGTCGCGTCGGCAGCAGCAATTCGCGTCTCAAGCACGAGCGGCCACGCATACACTTGTTGTTGTTATTGTTGTTTTGATTGTTGCTGCTGCTGCTGCTGCCGCTGCTGCTGCTGCTGCTGCTGCTGCTGCTACTCCTCTCGCACTTGTTGCTCGCTCTCTCGCAGCGATGCTCTGTGACGGCAGCAGCGGCAGCGACGACGGCGGCATACGACACCAAGCACCGGGCCCAGGCATCATTACGGCTTGTCGTTCTTTAGGATTTTAGTTCATCGATCTCAGCGTAAGTGCTCGCAACACGACGCTCGCGCTGTGACTCGGCTGCGGTTAAACGGCATAAGCTTTTTTTTTTGTTGTTGTTTAATTTTTTTTGTGCGCGCTGCTTGAAATTATTTTCAATTATCATATATTCAAAATTTCTATACATTTTTTTTTTTATTAATTTTTTTTTTTAATTTTGTATGTTGTCGATCGCTGATCTGCGCCGTGTATGCATTTAATATTATTGTTCCAATTTATATATGTAGTACGCGTGTTTGTTTCCTTTTATCAGCAACAGTTTAAAGAGCGACGCACGACGCGCGACGGCGACGCGCGACATCGAAAGTCGCGGCTTCGTTATCGTTTTGACCGTCATGATCGTGTCCCGTTCGGCACGGTAACGGTTTATCGGTATATCGTAGAAAACGAAAACTACAAATTTTCGAACAATTTTTTCAAAAAAAAATAAAAAAGAAACAATAACAAAAATACGCACACAAACAAAACAAACAAATACAGCGCTTGCATCCGGAAAACTGTTTGAGAAAACGCAGTTATTCTCTCAGACAGTTCAGGGAAAACCGAAACACAGCACAACAACAAAACAAAACGAAACGAACGATCCGATCCGATCAGTGCTGTGCTTAAGCGGCTTTATCTTATCGCCGCCAACGCCATTTGAGCGTCTAGAAGCCAGCCCCAGTCACGGCACCGCCAGAACCCCTACAACACACATAGAGTAGTCGCTGACCGACCGCACGCACAAAAAACTCGAAAAAAACAAAAATAAAACATATATATATATGTATGTATAAAAAAAATTCGCGATCGGTTCGGAGATTTGATTTAATTCAATTCTATTCGATTCGGTTCGATTCTACGATTGTTGTTGTCTTAAGAGAGGCGTTCGCTAATTTTCTTGTTGTTTGCCGGCCAAAAATTGATTTTTGTGAATATTTTTGTTGTCGCTTTCAATCAATGTTTATAAAATTCAAATTATACAATATCTAACAAATAATTTGTGCTGAAAAATACCAAAACAAAACAAGTAAGAACATTACAGTCGGTTGCAACTGACTGCGCAATACTCTGTTCAACGAGTTATTACCGATTAAAACTGTCGAAAATTGTCTTCTTGATTGGTGACTAAGGAGGAATTATCGGACTAAAACTTTGCCTAATTCGAGGACTTCTGCTCTAAGATTTTGGTATATCTTTGGAGAAGCTCATATGCTAAATTTGCTTAAGAATCGCCTCAAGACTGTGAAAATATAGATTTTCTTGGCTTACCCGTTAAGTCAGCTATTTTAGTTCTCAAAATCAATATACTCTCGTTCCCTTTCCGTACAGAGTATCAGAAATAAAACAAAAACAAATGATCAAGTGCAATTTGATAAACAGCTAAAGTATCAAGCAAAGTGATCGCAACGAATAATATTCCCAGAGTTTTCAAAATGGGTTTATACGCACTTCATTTTGATCAAGTGTTCCCCCGATTCAATCAAGATTAATACTTAGTATTTTAAATACACTAGGATTACATTGAACGCATTGCGTGCAAAAATTAGTTTGAGCTTATAAAACTTTTTTTCTTTAAATTTACACTTGGGCTTATCATATCCTAAACTAAACAAGTTCCAGAAATTATGTATCGCTTATAGTATATTCCTCCATAAGATTTATAAATGGTAAATTCTTACAATATTAATACAATAGACTGTGCTCACTGATAAGAAAAACATAAAACTATTTTGAAAGATTTTGATGAAATTTGCCAGAGTTTATTTCAATCAAAGCGTCTTTTATACTTCAAATTATGCTTTAATCAATTTGTTGATATATAAATTCTAGTCAATCAGATAATGGCTTCTACTTTCTTGTACCTACGTTTGCACAACATCATTATACATATTTGTCATACATTTGTCAAAATTTAGTAGTTTACTAATTTAGCCGTTAAAATGGTTAAAAAAGAACCAGTTCAGCTCACAGACTTTTCCACTTTACGTACAGAGTATAAGACTTTGGCAGGCGATTCTGTTTCCTGGTCCACTTAAAATGCATAACTAAATAAGCGTTGTAGTTAAAGTACTGGAAATAATTGCGATGGAAAAGTAAAAGGGCTAAGGGAACCAGTTCTTCGTGCACGTAACTGTAAAATAAGGAAGGAGTTCAAAATCTCAAGGTAGCTGCAAAACTTGTTTCACAAAGCACAAAAAGTGGCTTAACAGCATAAAAGGGAACATATCATTAAATACGCACCAGATCAATATAAGCATTTTCATGGATCTTAAGGATCTGTGCAGCGATTCTATCTTGGATGAGTAAATGCATATTTTATACCCTTACTGAGAGTAATAAAGTCTTTGGATAATTGGCCAGATATATTGCTTTATATTTTCAAGGGTATGAGATGACTATTTCTCAAAATCAAAATGAATATTCAAAATGTGTGCGAATTTGTGTATGCGACATGAAGACATTTTATCTGCGTCGATCTCAAATTTATAAATAGAGAAACCAAAATGTGTACTAAAGTTCGCTTCACAGATGTTTAAATGGCGCCCTTCTATGCGATTCTGATGAGTCCAAGTAAGGTTCAGAGATTTTAGTGTTTCCTAAAGAAGGTTAACCTGGCGAAGTTTTGTATCTTTGACTAGTTCCTGATTCCTAGTTCCTTAGATTGTGTATATTTTTGTACATCTAGGTGTTTAAGGTTACCTCAACACATGTATAGGGTATCTCGTTGTCGAGCATTCTGCCATATCTTTAAGGTGCGTGCGTATATTTTTACATTCTTTGTTGTGTTTCGTTTTATCTGTGCTGTGTTTCGGTTACGCGGTACATAAAATTAAATGCGAATTTTAAAAACAAAACAAACGAACGCGAAATAATGTTAATTTCCTACAATACGCGTTTTTCTTTTATTCTAATTTTTTTTTCTGTTTTTCTGTGCTATAAAAAAGTTTATGTTTTCGTTTTTTCGCAGCTAGTAAAAACAAAAAAAAAAAACAACTGCAACAACAAAACAAACACACAAACACAATCATGTATTTATTATGAGCATTAACTAACTGACAACAACAACAACAACGCAAATGTACAAATCAAAAATTCTATTGTAATGCCAAATCCAATCAAATCAACAACAAAAAACAAATCCAATTAGTTCAATTAAACAATCAATGTGACAAAAGCAACAAATTAAAAACGTGCCAACTACTATCAACCAAAAAATAATTTTATGTATACAAATATATGGAGTTAAATATTATAAGAGCAGCTACCGTTAACGTGCTACACCTGCCAAAATAAAAGAGTTAAATCAAAAAAAAAAACAACAAAATATATCCAATTAAAAAGACAACATTCACTCAATGCTGCAATATATTTATATTAAGTTAATATAGAATCGACTAAGGCAACAAATATATACAACAAAAAGGGTTTATACCAAATTAAATAAACAACAACAACAACAACAAGAACGAGACGACAACGGCAACAAAATGCGCTTCACTTACAATCAGTATAAATATTACGAGTCCGGCTATCGTATTCCATCCAAAATGCACAACCTGAGCCATCATCACGGCGGCAATGGCAATGGCAGTGCTGGCAAGATCAACAGCAACAACAGCAACAACATAAACAACAACAACGGCGGCCATGGCAGCAACCATCACTACAACCACCATCATAACAACAACAACAACAACAATACAAACACAAATGCATATCAACATCATTACAAAACCAATTTTGGTAAGCTTTAAGCAAGAGCGTATAAAAAAATGCATTCAAAAAGATTGCCAAATTGTGGCCAAAAATAGGCATCGAAAATCTTTTTGAAAAGAAAGTGAGCCCCAATGTCTGCAAAAATTGGGCCAACAGCTTCCGCTTAAAGCCCTAATCCCAGCAATGTGCATTACCTCCAAAAATAACTAAACAACCTACGGGTGTGCTCTCGATCGTGATCAGAGCTGAAGACCCATTGAACCGAATTATTTTTTAACAATATATGGTTTGGTTTGAGTTTTGGTTAACTGTCTTTAGTTGAGGTTCAATGAGGGCTTGCCAAAATTGGAGGAGCTCTATAAGCCAGCCCTGACTTGTCTTGTTACTAGTCTTGCAGGACTCTCTGCATGACGTGTCAGCAAGCTGGTCCCTGATCGTTGCCTCTTTTAAGCTTAGCTTGGCGCTGCTTAAGACTGCTCTTACTTTATTTTTTTTCGTTTTTCCGACAAAGTTTCCTGCTTGCCCCAAAAATTTGAAAAGTTTCAAGCAAATTTGTAATGAACAAAAACATTAACGCAAAGTTGGCATTAAACAAACTTGATATGAATTTGTGTTTGGGCCTGATTGAAACGTGAAACGGCGTTCTCTCAATAGTGGCAAAGTCCAATGGAAGCTCAAAATGACATTCGCATTCGTTTGGTCAAGAAAGCGAAAACTGGCGCCTTGTCGATGTGTGTGGGTTCACAATTTGAGTGCCGGAGGCGCCTCGCAAACTAATATTATTCAATTACTCGCCGTCTCTACTCGAGTTCGAATTTCATCCATATACATATATATAATACTAATATATACATATATATTTATAATATATAGTTATGCACATATAGATTTCTGCTTTTGCCAGTTGCCAAGTTTGCCCAGCGATAAGATTAAGGCCAAAACACATTAGACCCCGCCCTTTGGCGGCCCTGATAGCCAAGAAATTCAAGCCAGCAGCATCATCAATAATTACTTACCCGACCCGAGAGCCTATATATTTATTTATATATATGTATATATATATAAAGTGCAACAGCTGCATTTTCTAATCAAGGTTTTACTCATTAAAAGTAGTGTTGAAACTTGTGGGCGACCTATCCTATTTATATCTTAATCAAATTATATTATCTTGATCAAAGCAGTGAACTAATTCGACCCAACAAAGGCAGTTTGTCTTGACATAGTAAAGCCTGAAGATCGCATATTTGGAATGTAGGCACTCGATAAAGTTTACTTAAAGTATTCGATAACTTTCTTTATTCCGCACAATTTGGTTTGAACCGAAATACGCTTACCTTTTTGTTTACCATTCTCGCTTTGGGACAAATTCCGATATAATGCCACACTATATATTCACAAAAAAAAAAGGTCTAGATATATGTTTATGTCATGATAAATGGAACTTCTGAAAGATCTCTCGAGGTCGTATGCTATATAATCTAATGCAAAGCGCTGCAAATTGAATTAAATCTACTTTTGTATGCCAATTGAAGCCGAGAAAATTACATAAAGGCGATCTAAGAAAAATATCCAAAAATCTTATCTCTTTTTGGATCGCAGATAAAATAACAACAACAACAACAACCCGTCGCGTCGCCTGGGAGTGTGAAAAGGCGCGCTCTTTGTGAGGGTGGGTGGGTTTTTTGTACTGGCTGCGGTTCTGGATTGGTTTGTCTTATCGCAGGCGCTTAGATAAAGTGCCGCGTCAGTGGCAGGTAGGTTAAATGGCTACGGTAACGATCTAACGATCCCAAACGCTTTTTGGGCCAAGTAGGTAGGTAGGTAGGTGCACACCTAGGCCCACAGACGCATTTGTTTATATGCATTAGAGTTATGCCTCTGGGAACGGAGACCCCATAAAACCCATGATGTCAGTTATGGTGCGTATGTGTCTGTCTTTTACGATCTCAGCTCAAGGGTTAGTTTTGCATGAACTTGACGCAGCAAGCATAGTAAAACTAGAGGGGCACCAAAAAAAAAAAAAAAGCAAAGATCAAAACAACAGAACCCTGATGAAATACCCACGTATAACATACATACATATGTATCTCGAATGCGATTATTGTTATTATATTGTTTACTTGCGCATATGTTGCTATTCTTCTGTTGTTGGTAAATATTTGTCACATACTTATCCAATGGCAAAACTCTTTTAATTACGTTTTTTTTCTATTGAAAGCCCAATGAACAGAATGCTGAAATTTCCATGTTTTATTCTTGTTTTGAATGGCAACTACAGCTAATATTATGTAGTTGGCTTTTAACACGATTTTTGTATCTTATCTTGTAATCAATCAATGCTGAATTTATGTCATATCAAAATGCTCAAATTTGAGGTATGACCTAGTATAGTAGTGTAACAAAATTATATGTTTTGCTTATCTGGACGAAATATCTTTATAGACCCAGGCAACAGCTTGGCAACAAGTGGCAAACCAATTACCAAATACATTCACATACATTTAGTAGCTTTTAAAGTTATAAAAAAATTTACAAGAAATCTATTGAATCGCTTTAATGCAGTCTTCGAAGTGTATGTAACACCAGAAGGCGACGTGTTTGCTAATCGGAAGGACATGCTAGGGCTACGTGGCCCTCAAAATCTAGATTCACAACATTATTACATTACATTATGTAGATGTGGTATATTTTAGTCATTTGTTAACTCAGTTATTTGCGCGGCAAATTTAAAGACAATTATTTCGATATAACGCCTTTCTGTGCGATTCTCATAGGTCTTACAGCAATAGCAGGAAATTTTCACAAGTTGTGTCTAAGTAATTTACTGAACGTGCGCTCTTTTCCTCTCTCTCTCATTCTAGCTCTCTCTATCTCTCGCTCTCTTTCTCCGCCTCTCTCTCTCCCATTCTCCCGCTCTCTCCTCTCGCTGTTTTAAAACATTATGCAGCTTATTAAACTGAATGCCCCAAATATGTATTTACCTATACAGCGCCCTGCATTTAAATAGGAACAATCATTTTGAAATGTTTCCTATTATTTTTCTCTTATACAATTTAGTATTTCGAATTTTGTTGATATTTCGAAAAACTCAACATTGCCATTTTAATTTATTTTTAAAAAGTGTCGTGCTGAAACTTTTGTTTATTAATTAAATATATTCTTAATATTCTTTCGATTTATTAAATAAATAAATAAATAAATAAATAAATTAAAATCCAAAATGATGTCCATGATAAAAAATTTATTTTATTTTTTTAAAGTAACAAAAACCGTTTGATTCACCAAAGTATTTGTTTCTAATATAACTACTGAATAATACAAAGCAAATATTACTCAGATTTAGTTTGTATATTTTAGTTAAATTGTTGTATATTAACTTTGTCCCTATTCAAGTGCATGGCGGTGTATATAAACAAGAAATCGCAATTTGCCAAGTCGCGCGTTCCATTTGCAATGAATTGAAAAATAATTTAAACAAAAAGGCCGAGAAATGCAATAATCAAATGTAAATATAGAGCAGCAAGCAGAAACAAATATGAAAATATTTATGTACAAACAGAATGAGAATCGGAGAGTCCGGCGTTAATGCAGATTTGAGCGGGTTGCTTGGGCAACAGCAGCGCCCGCCTTGGGGCTTATCAGTGTGTGGAGTGTGTGTGTGCGTGTGTGTGGCTGCTATCAACTGCTTTAACTGGGCAATGATAATGCCTAGACAATACAAGCGAAGCGTTTACAAGCTCAAATTGTGCATCAATTGAGGCGCCCAAAGTGCAACAATAAAGCGCAACTTGTGCTGTGCAATTGGATGAACAATTGCATGACAGCTGCGCGGTCCGATGCTGCATTTATGCTGCTATTGCAGCTATGACTTATATACACAATAGCATACATATAACCATATATTATATATATATATATATATATATATATATATATATATATATATATATATATATATATATATATATATATATATATATATTATATATGTGTAGATAGATATATGTGGAACCTGCTGAGTTCATGGCGCACACAGAGTTCAATGCACTTCGCCTAGCTGCGTCCACGGCTCCAGCTTTGCGCCCGTTCAGGGGGCATTATCAGCAGCAGGCGCGTTGCAAGTCGCACCATTTTTGCATTGTGTTTAAATGAAGCACTTGATACAAAACATATATATAAATATATAATATATGTAGGCATATATTGTCTAGATCGAGCGGCAAAGCATGCTGCACAGATTTGCATTGCGCCGACTTTGCTTAGTGCAGCTTGTTGCAATTCTGATTTCTCTCTCTCTCTCTCTCTCTCTCTCGTACTTATTGTTCCAATTCTGGTTTAAGCTGGTTTTATCTTGAGATTATGACATATATTTGCTTGTTCTATCATCTACTCTCGGTATGAACAATATTTGCAATTTCAGTAACAATCTGTTGATTGTCATCTTGAAAGAAAACACAAAAAAAAAGCAGTTGTCTATAGACAAATATATATTTTTGTATAGCACTTAGTGGTGTTTTCTGACATTAACGTAATGGCTAATAAAACGCATTAGAATTGAGTTTGAGGCCAATCTTTTAATCAAGATTTTAAGCTGACTCGCATGAAAAACAAACAAGTTTTTTTTAAAACCTCTTTCATCCGCTTCAATTATCTATATTTTCAAAACGTTTTTATGCTTACATTTTGTTTAGGTTAAGCCTAAGCTAAGCTTATTAAGAATTTAGAAAAATTCCACCCGCAACTGTGGAAAATGAGCGGAAAACTTATGTATGCAAATTTTTTACCTATTATCCGATTGGCTTCGAACTAATCTGCAAAGATCAATGTTAAAATGCATTCTTAAGCTTAAGTTAAGCTCATTAAGAATTTTGAAAAAATTCCACCCGCAACCGTGGAAAATGAGCGGAAAAAGTGTATATGCATTCTTTTTGCTTACCATTAGATTGGCCTCGAACTAATGTGCTGAGATCTATGTAAAAATTTATTAACAACATTTTTTTTAAACTGTCCGCAAAATCCATCCCATATTTTACTCATGGGGATCAAATGTTGTGTGGGCGAAAGTTTAATTTCTATTAAATATAAATAAATTTGCTAGCTCAGAACACGGACAAGATTCGTCGCTTACAGGCAGAAATTGATCCTTGTAAAATAAGTTAAAATACAAACAAATCTTTTGTATAAGAAATTTGCAATAAGTTCAATATTAATAACAACATTTTATGTTCTTTTTATTTGTTTCCAGGCATGCGCATGACCATGTCCACAAACTCAACGATGAGTCCGCGGATACATCGCAAAGGCTTTCGGATACCATCGAAAAGACAGCCGGGCAAGGGACTGCCGGGTAAACTGCACACCATAGCCCGGGTAAGCACTATGGATGGTTTATGCCATAGCAGCGGCTGCATAAGTATTTAAAACTAAAAATCGCCCACTTTTCATTTGCCAGACGGGGCCCGGAAAGCTTGTGCCTGGCAAGCGAATACCACAGCGACCGCATCCGCCGCCCTGCGACAATTCGAACGACAGCGGCCTAGGATTCGATCAGCACACGGAGCTGCGCAATGGTGCGGCTGCTGTTGCTGCTGATGCCAGGAGCAATGGTGCCAACAGCGCCAGCAGCAGCAGCAGCAGTAGCAGCAACAGCAGCAACAGTAGCAGCAGCAGCAGCAGCAGCAGCAGCGGCAACAGCAGCGCCTCAGGCAGTGGGCAGCACACAAATCTGTTGGTGAACAGCGCGTTGAACAACAGCGTCGCCGTCACCAACTCGCTGCAACAGCATCATCAGCACCAGCAGCAGCAGCAGCAGCAGCAACAGCAGCAGCAACATCATCAGCAACCGCAGCAACATTCACCGCAGCAGCATTTAATACGCGCGATACCCGTTTCAAGGTGAGTCCATCTACCCTTTCGATCAGTCAGCTGTTCAGCTCTCCAACTACCTTACTCACCTGCACATACTCATACACATAAACACACACACACACACACACACACACACAGAGACACACACGCGCATCGGCTAGCTGTTGGAACTGCATTTGGACGCAAATTGAGACGCTTAGCGTTACCGAATTACCGGACGCCTTTTGCCAGTTTTATTGTTTAGGTTCGTCAAAGCGCATTCGATTTTACTGTAAATAAAATATATACAGAAATCGTTGTTCAGTCCCGAAGTTGGAAATGCATTGGATTATGGTTTCTCCATAAATCGGTTCGGTTGGCGAAATGGATAGTTGGTCATGTGCGCCCTTCAGTAGTGTATCGCACTTGGTTTCGAAAGGAAGTGTGTTGTTCTCTCATCGAATATCCGTGCAACAGACACCCTCCCCCGCCCCAAAAGACAACCCGCCCTACACCCTCCAATTGGCAGCATGAGGACGCCGTAAGTGGCACGTTTGGGGGGGCTAGTCGAGTCGAACCTGATCTTGTGCAAGACTTCGAAGAAGACTAATCATATCTAAATACCATATAGGATTTGTTCTTAAACGAAACGTGTTCAGAACGAGAAATACATATATACATATATATATATTCCGTTTGTTGACATCTTTGACAAGTCGATGTGAGATTCTCGGCCACATACACACACTAACTTTTGAATTTATCATTATATTTTCGAATGTAATTTTTATTTCGATCAATACATAAAGTCATTTTCATCTAGACACAGTGAACGTTCGCTAAGTTGAAATGCTTGGGTTGTAAATGATTTATTTACTTTCCGAAATTCTGTTACGATCAAAAGCTGTTGAATGTTATTTAAAATTCTTTTAATTAATCGATAATTAATACGAATTTTAAATTTGCAATATATTTTTAAGAATTCGGCAGAGTTTCTTTAGATCAAATTGTTAAACGAAATGGAAGAGTCAATAAACAAATCAAATCCAATAAAAAAGTTAAAGTTTGGATTAAAAATAATTTTTAAAAATGGAATTCTCACTTAAATATCACAAAATAAAAAAGTTTAAAGCATTAGACAAAAAATTAAAATTTTTAAAAAGGCTTTTTTAAATTTTTTTAATTTAATTTTTTTAAATTAAAAAAAAAAAAAACCCACTAAGCCAATCAAATTTGTAAGTTTTGGTTTTATGGACAGGTTTTTTGCGATGCATTTTCTGGTATTGCATTGTAGGTCATGGTGAATGTGTTTAGAGACTTGTGTCTCGTTGTTGTTGTTGTTAGTGTGTGTGTGTGTGTGTGTGTAAATGTTGTTGCTTTAATACTTATGCCACATTATAATAACATGCCTGTAATCGCAGTGTAATCGCATTTGTATCTTATCAATTCCACATCAGAGCTGCAGCAGTTTAAGTTGCCGGCCACTTAAAAAGCCTTCTTATCGTCCATATGTCTCTCGTGTGTCACTCAGAACAATGATAATATAATAAAAAGTGCTGCTCTCTGATTTATATGATCAATTCCGAAATGTTAGTAAATTGCCTTATCGACGCGAATTGGATGCCGGCCACTCGTTCTCTCTTCACATTTAAGTTAGCTACTCCTTTGTCAGATGTACATTTTGATACCCTTCCAAAGGGTATTCGAATGTTTGTCATAACAACCGAGTCGATTTTGCCTGTGCCTATGCATGCTTGTCTCTCGGTTTCAAAGCTATTCTCCCGAATCAATGCATTCTATCATATACCTTAAGTTCTTTTAGGATAAACTTTGTGGTTTTTTAAGATATTAGTCCTAACACTTATTAGCTTTACTGTTCCTTCAAGAAAATCTGCAACGTCCCGAAGATATCTGTTTTTCTCATTTCTCAAATGTCGCTCGCGTTCTCTAGCTCCCATCTGTCTCTAGTTCCGCATTCTCCCCAACTTCTCATATTATATGTTACATACGTCCAATTACTTTTTTCTATGATCTACTGGATTTTCTTTCAAAGGATAACATTTCAAACGCTTTCTACATATATTTTTGCCTCTATTCCTCAGAGTTTTAAGGCTGTCTGGTTGAACACTGGTCTAGATTCGTAGCTGGGCGTATCAGACCATTAAAACATAAAGTTTTCATTGTTAAAATCTTTAAGCTCTTGTTTAATTGCAAAGATATCGCAATGATATAGCTATCATAGGGTCAATCGATCGATCGAGGTATCGCTGTAAATTTAGATCAGAATTGTGTTTGTGCATCTTTCTCATTTACGCAATAACCTGTGCCTTCTGCGCTTAACACTTCCATACATTATATACATATAGGTTTGTGTGTTTGTTTGTGTATATAATTTGTATTTTGATACGTATACGCCATGTTGTGATGCCTACCTTTTCGTTGTCTCAATTTTACTGATAATGGCCGCACATGGATTTGGCTTAGGTTAGGATTTCAAGTAAAAAAGTTTATTATTATTGCTGCTGATTGGATGATGATTGGTGTATTGATGGATTGCGGATTGCACATTATAAAATATCAAGTTATGTTATTAAGTGTGTGTGTAGTGCCACATAACAACACTTGTTTATTCCATACACACATGCCTTGACTATATCACATCAAATATCAGTACATTGGTTCAAATTCAATGCAATTGCTTGTATGAGAAACAGCCCCTACTAGTGACATTTTGTATAATTGTTTGCCTGTGCCTGTAAAACTTAAAGTTAAAGATCTGTTATCCTTCGTTGAACTTGAATACAATCGGAACTAGTTTGCTGGCACTATCACGCTAACGTAACAATGAGCTCGACTCAATTTTAATTGGTTTTCCTGACAAGCATTGTGTTCTTAAACTAGTTCCTTTAGCTATGAACTAGTTGAACCTTTTAAAGGTTTTTAGTTTCGATGTATTTAAAAAGGTTCATTATCTGAGCTTAACCTCTTGAAAAAGTTCACTGAACCATTGAACGGAACTAGTTCTTATTGCTTAGGTGTGCACCTCCATTATGTTGTATTTGATTCTCGTATGTGACAATACAATTCACCGGAAGTGCCTGAAATCCATTTGCATGCGCATGAACTAGTTCACTGGCCAGCATGAAAATATTTGCTGCAGATCGCAGATCGATATAATTTAAATGCAGCCGGGCTTCCTGAATGCTCTACCGATTACCACTTGCAGTTCAATCAACACTCGATTGACAGCGCGTATATGTATTTGTATTTGTATTTGTGTTGTGTTTGTTTCGTACATTATCTCTCCCTTACTCTCTCTCTCTCTCTCTCTCTCTCTCTCTCTCTGTCTCTCTCTCTACTCGCTCTCTCTCTCTCCCACTCCCTCTCCTTCCCATCTCCCCACATTCCCATCCGATTTGTAATTCAGTTCGATTTGAATTGTTCACGTTCCTTTATTTTTTGTGCTTGATTCTCGTCATTTTGATTTGAATTTTGAAAAGATTATGATGTCGTGCCTGTTTACATTAGTCGCACTTTATACTGTTGGGTGTACACGATTTGATTGATAATATTTATGTCTACACGAATTTATGAAATTATTTTATTATTATTTTTGTTTGTATATAAGTACAATCAACCCAAAAGCTTTCGATAATATAAAATCAAATTGTATACAAATCAGAGCAGAGTACAAACAAATATTGTAATTAAATCAGGACATTAAACAGCATATATTAAATGTATATGCATATATGTATACATATATTTTTATATATATATTTAAAAATATATTTGTATGTGTATATGTATGTACCTATATATATATATATATATGTAGATCGCGCCATGCCAAGAAAATGCTCAACTATCTGGATGATATTGAGCCGGACTCATCGGCATCATTTGTGGATGAACTGGCCACGCCACCCAGCAACGATGAGGACACGGGTTTTGGCACGGACAGCAACCAGGCAACTGCCTCAGCAACAGCAACAACAACGGCAACAACAACACAAACGGCAACTCTCAGCTCCGAGCTTTTTGGCGGCCTCTTCAACACAACGATGGGCCACAAGGCCGCCGATATGGTACTTGCTGTGCAACACCAGCTGCATGAACAGCAGCAGCAACATTTCCAGCACCAACAGTCGCAGCCGCAGCAGCAGCAGCAGCAGCAGCAACAACAACAGCAGCAGCAGCCGCAGCCGCAGCATCAGCAACAGCAACAACATCAATTTCACTATCCCGGATTACATTTGCAGCTCCAGCAGCAGGAGAGCAGCAGTGGGGCGGAAAGCGGCGGAGGAGGACGCGGTGGCAAGCATCTGAAACGTCGGAAGCTCGAATGCAATCAAGTGGAGCTCGACAACGATGATGCCTGCAGCGAGGATGAGTTTATACGCAAAATTGCCACCGTTGTGGCCGACAGCGCCATTAACAGCGAGGCAGGCAACATCGGGGCCAACATTGGCATTGCCAGCATTGGCAGCATTGGTGGCGCCACAGCACGTTGCATGTCCACAGAAACTATGAGCCACAGCAGCAGCAGCAAGATCCACGGCAGGAGCAGCACCAGCAGCAGCGAGCCAAAGTAAGCGGCGTTTTCTTTACGAACCACAAACAAAAAAACAATAACAGAAACAAAAACAAAAACAAAAGCTACAAACAACAGCAACAACCATAAACAAAATTGAAAAAGCAGTCTCCAAACTGAAGACAACATTTTCGAAACATTTTCAAAACGGCAACAAAAAGGTGCTCAATAAATATGTTTTCTATGGACATTTTTGAAACGAACGAATTTTGAAGAATTTAAATGGCCACAAAGTCAAAATTTGCCTATAAATATTAAAATTTTTAGAAGCCTAATTGAATTATGTTTTATCTTTATGTATAATATATATTTTACTATATATATATTATATATATTAAAAACGGCGACAAGTTTTTTAAATAAATCAAAAAAACAAGAAAAAAAATGTACTCTTCACATATACATTGATTTTTATGTACATATTTTAAATTCCAACAGAATTTTGAATATTTGTTTTTCACTTAAAAATGGCCACAAATTTTAATGTAATTCCATAAATTAAAAAATAAATTACTGAAAAAATGCACAAATTTTTTAAAACAAACTTAATTAAAATATCTTAAAAAAAAGGACAAAAAGCTTTGTGTCTTTGAACATTTGTTATTTTTGCTGTTACTTTAATTGAGAATTTTATTAACACGTTTTCAATAATTTAATTCCCAAAGCAATAAGTAAAATGTTTGAAAACGAATTTGTTTAAACTTTTTGTTCGGCTTTGTTGTTGTATATGCTATGTGTCTGTTATTTCTATCTGTTTCTCCCTCTCTCCCTCCCTCTCTAGCTTTTTTGTTCGGTGTGTGTGTAAACAAAATGAATCGTTAACAAAAGCAAAAGCAAGTTAAAAGTGGCATAAAACTCATATCAAAATAATTGTTTAAACAAAACAAAAGCAACAACTGCAAAGTGCAGCGCGTTGATTTTCCACACTCGCATTTGTTCCATTTTCCATCGCTTTTATGTTCAATAAGAAAATCAAATGTTAAGAAAATGTTTTGTGTTTTGGTTATTTTGTATTCCCCGATTCCAAATTGCAAACATTTCGCTTTGCGTTCAATATTATGTACATAACTCTATTTATTGTTTTGGGCACGGCTCTCACCCTCTCTCCCTCTCTCTCTCTCTCTCTCTCCTCTGTGTGTGTGCGTGTGTGTATTATAAAGCCATATATCATTTTGCATCAAGTTTATTCATCCTGGGCCCCAGCACATGTAGCACTAAATTCTTTATCATAAATCAAGAATACGCATATGCAAAACACACGCATAGATTACCATACCATATACAATATTTACATAATATATATATATATATGCCATATATATATACACTACCGAAATTCGGAATTTTCTTATAGTTTCAACGCATCTGTACAGAGTCTAGGAAAAGTTCAAAGTACGCCCTTGCTGCGTTTTATGATCCCATAGACAAATAAACATCAAAATATGGCCACATTTTGTAGATTTGATTTGAGCTTTATTAGAATATTTGGATGCCCAGCCTCCTTCTCCACCTCACCATAACACATAGTTTGTCTATTGAACTTTGACCTGTGAGCCACTAGCTTCAACTGTTTATTGATTGTGCTTCTTCCGCAAATTGTACAATTTCCCCAGATTCATTGGAACGCGCGCCGTGACCCGAGTGGCCAACAAAAGGCAACCAACGACACCATTGAACAGCATCGCCAGCTCCAATGATGGCCATGTCCAGCTGGAGATTGTCTCCCAGCCGGAGCAACAGCATCGAGCCCGTTACCAGACCGAGGGTAGCCGCGGCGCAGTCAAGGATCGCAGCGGCAACGGTTTCCCCATTGTCCGGCTAACCGGCTATGAAAAGTCAGCCGTGCTCCAGGTGTTCATTGGCACGGACATCGGACGCGTCGCACCGCATATGTTCTATCAGGCGTGCAAGGTGGCTGGCAAGAATTCGACGCAGTGCAACGAGAAGAAGGTCGACGGCACCATGGTCATTGAGATTGATTTCAAGCCCGAAACGGACATGACCATCACCTGCGATTGCGTTGGCATCCTTAAGGTACACGCTCGTAGAATTTACCAACTATTCTCTATCCAATCGCATAACAACTCTTCCCACAGGAACGCAATGTCGATGTGGAGCACCGCTTCCCGGAGCACCTGGCACAGAAGAATAAAAAGAAGTCAACACGTTGTCGCATGGTCTTTCGCACCCAGCTAACACGCGACGATGGCAGCACTGAGACGCTGCAGGTCTGCTCCAATCCCATCATATGCAGTAAGTATTCACACTCTTTGTAAACTGTTTTCCATTTTGGACCTATCAAATCACTCCAAACAAAGACCAAAGCGCAATCGATGCTTCATTTGTGCCACGGATTAGAGCCAAGTGCTTCATATATGGTTCTGTGGATCAATCCATTGCGACATTCCAATGAACCAGTCCTGGTCTTCTAACCAAACTATCCACAGACCACTAATCCGAAAAGTCGGGGATGATATTTCATTTCTTTCTACATTTTATCCCTTTAATGTTCCATACTACTGGAAATTCTTGTATAATTATAATTTTTCATCATTTCTATTCCACAACTAGATTAACTATTGGATAAATTTGTACTAACTTTGGTTTTTTTTCGTATTTCATAGCTCAGCCACCAGGCGTACCAGAGATCTGTAAAAAATCCCTCAACTCTTGCCCCGTGGATGGCGGTCTGGAGCTGTTCATCATTGGAAAGAACTTTTTGAAGGACACACACGTTGTGTTCCAGGAGACCTACGACAGTGTCAATGCCGATGATCCGGCAGCCGAGATTGTGGGCCGTCAGCAGCTGATCGGTGGAACGGCAGCGCTTTGGGAACAGAGCGTGCTGCCCGACAAGGAGTATTTGCATCAGGTACGATATAGGGCACGAATGTATATCTATATATATATAAATCTGTTCTATCTAGAAAGTAGACATTTTTAATGAAGTTACCATATGTAATGTAAGGGCATGTTAAGGCAGAACTTTTAGGAATTCCGCCCAAGAGTGTGGAAATGTTGTGAAAAACGTTTGTAGCAGTTTTTAACTCATGCTCAAAGATCTTTATTAAAATACATTTGAGAGGCGTTTCCGCCTTTTACCAACTTCCATTCCTCCTGGAAAGATGGTCGTGGTCACATGTTTTATAGTCGAAGTTTCGGGTTCTAACTCATTTCTATGGATCTTTATAAATATTAATTGGAGACGTGTTTCACACTTTTACTTCAATCCATAGTTGCTATGTGGAAAATGATAGTAAAAGTTTTTATGGGCGAAGCTTTAGTTTTCGTCTGATAGGTTTTATGACTATACTTCATGAATGCGTATTTCATAGATTTCGTCAATTCCACTCGCCACCGTGGAAAGTTGGCGGAAAACAGTTGCATGAATGTTCTTTAGCTGCCTTCCGATCGGCTTCAAAAAACATTTTGCAATCTATTTGTGAAAAATATTTATCTCCTCAATTATAGCTTCAACTATACATTCATATTATATTCATTTTCCTCACGGGTGGAAAAGTAAACATTATATACTAGATATGCTTACAGCTATATCTGACATTTTCTCTTTAACTTTCAGACACATTTGATCTGCACAGTGCCGCCATATCTGCATCAGAATCTGCTTAAGCCAGTCAGCGTTCAGGTGTCAATTATCTCGAGCGGCAAGAAGAGCGAGCCGCACACCTTCACCTACACCCCCAAGGGCAGCTATACGACTCTAGCGGCGGCCAGCACGTTAAGTAGCACAATGCATAGCCAAGGTATTTATTTGTTGACTATTTCTATATAAACACCAGCCCCCAAGCAGGCATCATGAACCATAAATGTATTAAGCGCGAAACTTGAGCATACCAATGCACAAACACACACATCCATACAGAGACACAAACACACAAACACACCAACACACACACGCACACACGGACATCAGCAAATAAACACTATAATTTTAACAATAATTCGTCAGGCAGTCGTCGCAGGCAGGCCAGTTGAATGCATTATCGTTAGCCAATCCAATAAATAAGAAAAACACATACATAGATACATACATATATACATATTACCACACATAAATACTCTCGTACATATACACTCGTATGTATGTATTACAAGCATCATATATAATACATATATATTCGTTATTTCGTTTAAACAAAAAGAACAATATATATACATATAAATGAATAAAACCCACAAGTGTTGCAAATTTATTAGTTAGCTTAGCTAATTAGTTATTTAGTTGAGACATTTATAAAATCATAAATGAATAACCTATAATATTTAATTGCGACAAATTTTAAATCTTAACATAATTCTATGCCGTTCATGCGTTATTATGTGCGCAGATTGAATTGTTTTATTTGAGAAACAGATATTAAAAGAGAAAAGTGTACTTAAAAGAAGTTTTGAATATATTCCCAAAGCGATATTTCCGTTTTAAAAGGGAATCTTATGCTTGATTCCAGATAAATTGTGCTTAATCCATACACTTTTTACATATTTGTAGATATTTATACTTGATTCCAGATAAATTGTGCTTGATTCACGCACTTTTTACATATTTGTACTTGATTTAAGCCATATTTTATAATGCACGACTTCTTATTAAGTTTTCACTTCATGCATGCATTCATTTTTGATTAAAGCAAAACGGGATTAAATCGCAATATGTCCATATAAATACCACACTTTTAAACAGGTTTTCAACACAAACTTCTGCTGGCATCATTCATTAAGTGTATTTTAATACCTTTTTATTCAATTTCGGCATGAAATGTGCAACGCATAAAAGCAGAAAACTCCGAATTCCATTAATTAAATAGATATACATATATCCGTACCTTCTGGTTTTTTCTCTTAATAGTCAAAGAGGACTTAAACATTCAATTCTGTTTACAACATACTCTAAAGGGTGTATCCAAAAAAGAGAACTAATCAAATCTTTGAAATTGAACATAAAACCTTTGCATCCAATTGTAAAAACCATTAAATTTTTGCTTGGCATTATTTCAAGAAGCAGCACAGAATAACGCATGGAAACTATAACACAATACGATCACATAATTATAATTTTTAAGTAACAAAAAGAAAATCTCGAAAAAACACATTGAAGAAATAAATTTTAATATAATTAAGGTAAATAATAAAAAAATTGTTAGGAAACTCTGAAAATATAAGAAAAAGGAATGCAAATGTTTATGATAATGAATCTGAATCTGAATCTGAAATGTGCGACGCTTTAGAAAACTTTGTAGAAAGTTTTCAAAATGGAGAGTTAACAAATGCGCGAATCCGGCTTACTCCGTCTCCCTCTTTCTCTCTTTCTCTCTTTCTCTCTCTCTCTTTATATATAAATCTCTCTCTCTCTCTCTCTCTGTCTATCTATCTATCTTTCTCTCGCTCGATTTCTTACTGCAACAACTGAACGAGGCCACAAGGGAAACTGATCGAAACAACTCTGCGGTGCGAATGTGTGAATTAAGATGTTTGCATAATGTGAGCAGATATACCCTGTAGAAGCTGAAGACAAACGAATATGGCATATACACTTATATGCCAGGGAAAACTTGTTTATTGAGTTACTTTCGTTATTGAAGATATATATAATACGTTTTGGGCGCCGTTTAAAACACTTTTTGGAGTCTTTAGCTTTTGCGTTTTTTTTGGAATGTATGCTTGTATGTGTATATGAGTGTGTATGTGGGTGTGTGGGTGTGACCGTCTGATTGCATTTGGGTGTGAGTCCGAGCGAGTGTGTGTGTATGTAAACATACAAGTCGTATGCAGCATGCAGAGTTTTCTTGATCACGTTTCCACCATGCACGAGTCCAGCGCCTGCAGATAACGGAGAAGCACCCAAATACCGATAACCGATAACCGATTACCGATAACCAATAACCGATACATGATTACAAAAATATTACATCAAATCAGCAGCAGGAGATCAACAGGAGATGCAGATGAAGAAGAAACAGAAGCAGAAGCAGAATAAATTATTGAGGATTAAAATAATGATCATAAATAAAAAACAGAAGGCAGCTGTTCTTGTTCAGGGAAACCGGCAGAAACTTTATCGCAACACTAATTACAAAAATCCAAACCAAAAAAACCAAAAAAAAAATAAAAAAAAATATACATATATATATTTTTACTTTATTCTTCCTCCCCTCCCCTTCTCTTAGCAATTTAGGTGCTCAATATACTATATAGTCAAATATGTAACCATTTTGAGTGCTATAAAATGCAAAAAAAAAAAAAAACACACAAAAAACAAAATCTAGTCAAGAAAATTTCCCCAATTACAAAATCAAGATCTAAGTCGATCCAAGCCAAACAATATTATAAATTAATTAAATCAGCCACAAAGAGGCTAAAATAAGAAACAAAAAAGAGCGCCACAATTAATATGGAACGCAATGACAAAATAATGAATTCAATTATTACAAATAAACAACTATTATATCCAAAGATATACATATGCACACACGAATATCGTCTCAAGGGTCGATTCGCCTTACAAAAAAAAAACACATACACCCAGACATTTAGTATGAATCCAATGATAACAGATGGTCGGGAGAACTGCAGGGAGCAGATGATCTACGCCGGATTCGAAACCGGCTTTGGAACCGGAACCGGAACCGGAACTCAGCCCAGCCAGCCAGTGACAGCCACAGCACGAGAGCAACAGCCACATGGAGCCTCAGGCCACGTCTTCTGCACCACTTTTTTAGGGTACTGGTGAAAAAAAAAAAAAAAACAAATTTACAAAAAAAAAAAAAAAACAACAAAATACTGCAAAAAAAATTGAGAAATTCAACCATTGACCTCGTTTGACATTTCGTACACCATTTTTATATATGTCTATCATTTAATATTAACTATAAACCTAGTTATAGATACTACATACATACGTACATACTCTTTAAACTCCACAAATAACACACAATACGCATTTACTCGTAACTCTTAAGTATATAACATATATATACGATTCACATTAAACAATTGTGAAAGTCTCGTTTCCGATGCCAGCATCTTGGGCTTATAACATTACGTTCATTCACTTCTGTTACGATTCTAAACGTTATCGATTTATCGATTATCACAGAATATTGCTTTCATTACAATCGGAGGTGGGCATTAATAAATCGATAATAATCGATTATTTAACGACAATCAAATCCTCGGTTTTCGACCTGTTTCCACTATGCATCCATTTCATAAAAAGCTTATAGTTTTCTCCCAAGTGCTTTAGTTGTTGCCGATTAGTGTACTGCTTATGTAGAATAACAAAGATAGAGCATCGATAGACATCTATATATATTTGTGTAAAAAACTGTTTGTCCCGGCTGATTAATTGATTAACTTATAGTCAACAAACCAAAATAGATAGTGCGGTTTTATGAAACTTGTTTTTAACCCATTCGATCGGCATCAAATTCATTTATAAAAATTCAAATTCTCAAATTCATTTAAGAGCTGAACTGAATTCACGCTTTTCGCAAATTCCACTCTTTCTGAGCGGAAAAGAACATCGAGCTCTCTACATAAAAACTTAATTGATAGGCGTTTCAGAGATTTTGGGAAAATTCGTGAAAACCCGTTTAAGCTAACTTCCGATGGGCTTTAATTTCGATATCAATGTTTTTTGACTGGTCAGCTGCACAATTTTGGTTCCATATGGGTATACAAAGCGTTCTTTAAGAGGTAGTGATGGGACTCACCTAGAACGAGTGGAATATTAAGCATTGCTCGCACTTCAGAGCCTCAGCATTACGCCTAGAGAAATATCAACTACGTTTACCTAAGATCCTAGAATAAAGGTGGCGGTGCAGTTGAACTAGTTCTTCATAACCCAATTTAGTGTGTGGGTGGTGTGGCTAAAGTTATTATTCTCGACTATGATAATACGTATTTGCGGAAACCTTGGCTATCATCCAGCATTCTTTCGTACTAACCATACCAACTTCTACTTATACTTACATACAAACTATACATGCATACATATATGAACTAGACAGCAAAAAAAAAAAGAAGATATTTACTATATATTAAATAATAATATTAAAAATAAAACCTAACTAGTTTAAATAGTTTATAAAAATAGATTTTAAGCTAGTTTTAAGCTGCTGCCCTGGAAATTGCTTTAAGCGAGAAAGAGAGGGTGAACGTTTGTGTGTGAGAGAGAGGGAGAGGGAGAAAGAGAGAGTGAGCGTGCGAGAGTGAAAGAGAAAGAGTGCTTGTGAGTTTGTGTTGTTGAGAATCGAGTTGGTTTTTGTTTGTTTTTCAAACATTTTGATGGGAAATCCGTGCATCAAGCCAAAAGTTTGTTTCACATTTGTGAGTGTGTTATATTCATATATATATACAATATTATTATATATTGGATTCGATCAGAAGGCGGCGTTTAATTGATGTAGCTTGTTGTTTGCGTTGGATGTGTGAATTATAGGCTAAGGAGTTTGTGAATGCGATGGACTAAAGCAATTTCCAAGCTCAGAGCATTGCGAGCACATTATATGATATGTATAACATAAATTATTTATACATATATACATATTTAATCAGCTTGCCTTAAGACTTAACCCCCCACAAAGATACTCAGACACAACATGACCCCTGAAAAGTATACACACATATATATATATATATATAAATATATGCCCATATATTTATTTGCCAACCCAAACCCAAAGTGCAGCCAAGTTGTTGGCTAAAATAGAGAGCAATAAACATTTGAATAATATATATTTTAATTTTAGCATTTAGAATTAAGCTCTTTATAGTTATGTAAGCTGTCGGCCATATAAGCATTTGCTCTCTATTTTTACCTCCAATTGGCTGACTGTCTAACCCCCCTCTCTCTTTCTCAATCTCTCTCTGTCTCTGTCTATCTCTCTCACTCTGTGTCTCTCTCTCTCTCTCTGTCTCTCCGTGTCTTTCTCCAGCCACTCCTTGCAGTTTAGCGCTTCACCCCTCTTTCTACCCTACGCGAAGAATTCTTATAAATATATATTTTCTCTTTATAATTATATTTTTTATTTTTTTATATGATATTTTTTATTTTATTTTTGACTTGACCACGCCCACAACTCCTAACCACCAGCACCCCTGCCCCCTGCCCTCTGCCCCTGACCCCACCCCCTTTAGAACCCGCACAATTGCCAGCATCTGTGTACTAAACAAGCTTCTCTTGTACTTGTAGATGTTGCCAACTTCATGGACACGAGCAACGCGCCCGCCAACAACTCCGCCTGGGTGGGCAACAATGGCAGCAGCAATGCCGCCGCCGTTGTCGCCGCGGGCGGGAACGTTGTGGAAACGAAACATGAACTGGATTTGGGCATGATGCCGCCGCCGATTACAACACAGATACCAATGGGACTGCGCCGCTCCTCGCTGTCCGGCGCGTCGCCCATGATAACGGATCAGCAGCTGGTGCATCTGAGCAGCGCAGATGCGGCACTGAAGAGCGAGCTGCTGGACGAGAACAGCTCGCTCAGCCCCCATACAGCCGAAGCGCTCCACTCGCCGGAGGCACTCAATCCGTGCAGCCCCAATGCGCTGCAGTATCATGCGCATTATGCGCGCAAAGCCAGCCTGGACACGATCATGTACGATCAGTCGAATAGTATGCCCGGCTTTCCAGTGCCCGCTGCGTCAACAGTGGAACTGGATCCCGCCTCCGCGGTCGCTGTGGCCGTTGGCCTGGCCGTCAAGCACGAAATTGTCCAGCATGTGGTGCAGCAGCAGCAACAACAGCAGCAGCAGCAACAACAACAGCAACAACAGCAGCAGCAACAACAGCAGCAACAGTCGGCGGCCAATGTGCACAAGTTCATTGATGATCTGACCAAGTCCACGTCTGTGGTCAACAGCAACGGCACCAGTGAGCCGGCCCTGTTCACCGGCTCGTCGGTCATTGACCACGCCCTCACGGACATACTGCAACAGAAGGTGGGCGTACTGACACACCCGCACACGCACCCGCACGGTCACGGACATGGACATACAACGGCGACAGCTGCGCCCAGCGTGCTGAAGCGAAGCCTCTCCATCAGCAGCAACAACTCCAACTCGAGCTCGCTGTCGGGCAGCGAAACATCACCAAATAGCTCGCCGCTAACGCAGGATATAATCCTCAACTCGGAGCCGGCGGCCGCGTTGGGCGCCGGCCTGCCATTGCAGCAGCTGGCAACGGTGCCCGCTGCGGCTGCTGCTGCTGTGGCCAATGCCGGCGGCGCTTTGTCCACGGACATCATCATGAACCCGGCTGTGTCGCCGTCAACCATACTGTGTTCGGCAAACGGCGCCGCCACCGCTGTGGTGGCCAACATATTGGCGCCCCATCAGGTGACCATGGCCAATTCGATACTGAACGACATCGCCATGCAGGCGGAGCCGACGCGCCAGGATGCAGCTGTTGCTGCCTTGGCGCTGAGCAACATTATGATGAGTCCGCCGAATGCCGCCGCAGGCGTCGATGTCGGTGACACCCTGCCGCCGACACCCGCTGTCATGCAGCCGGAGGTGGCTGCCACAGCCACCTCGACGGCCGTTAGCAACATGATAATAAAGGCTGCTGCTGATTTTATAACTACACAAGAGCAGGAACAGCATCATTATCACCAGCAGCAGCAGCAGCAGCATCAACAGCAGCAACAACAGCAGCAACAGCAGCATGCGCATGCCCATTCGCACACACATCCACATCCGCATCCACATCCACATCCTCACACACATCCTCACCCACATACACAACAGCAGCAGCAGGCAGCAAATGCGGCCGCCTCTGGCGGAGATCCGCTGGTCAATCTGCTGTTGAACCACACCACATCAGCGGAAACAGTCGCCGTAGAGGCAGCCACCGCTGCCGCCGTCGCCGCCGGCTTCCCAGCACTGTCAGCTGTCCACCTGCCCGTTGTGCCGCCCACACCACAAGAATCTCTCATTGTTGCGCTGGCCACTGAGAACGCATTGCAAAAGTCTGTGGCCACTGCGGCCGTTACCACCAATGGAGCTGTGATGACACAGCAGGCATCGGCGCCCAGCAGCGCCGGCAGCATTCTGCCAGCCGCCGTTGGCGCCGTCGCTGCGGCCGCCGCAGTCGCTGTGCAGCCGCCCATACCCCAGGAGCTGACCACGATGTCCGACCAAGATCTAATCAGTTACATCAATCCGAGCACCTTCGATCAGCGTAAGTAGCTTTAATTTATCTCTCTCTCTCAATGTGTATATATATATATATATGATATATGATGTATGATGTATGATGTATGATGTATATGATGATATATGATACATGATTCAAGCAAGCGTCCGACTAACAAGTGAGAAGTCGCCATTTCGATCTTATCTTATATGTGTTTATTCACAAGGAAGTTTTCACAGACAATTGTAAAATGAATCTGAGCTTAACAATAATATTTCGAATTTTGATTTACTATTTTTGTATTTTTTGGAAGTCTCCAAACTTGCCTTTAAATAACATAATATATATTATATCTATTTATAAAGGCTGCAAATTGGGTTTGAACCCAACCAATTTAAGCTCGGAATTCAAATTCAAACCCTTCTTTTTCTCTTTTAAATAAAATTATTCAATTATAAATTCGCATTTAATAATTGCCTTTCTTTCTCTTGTTTTTCAGTTTAAACGGCGACAGATCAACAAATTAAACTATTGGGTTATTTTAATCAACTAAGGGGAAACCACACAGGCCTAATCCTAAGCGTTAACATATAAACAACACACACACACACACACACACACGCACACACACACACACAGCTTAATGTGGACCAAATTTGTTGTATCCGTTTAGCAGAAGTAATTTTACCACCAATGAGAAAAGTGCAATGAAAATCACCTCTCTCTCTAACACCCACACACACACACACAGACACAAACACACACACAACACACACACGCACACACACATTTGTATAGTTTTAAGCACACTTGTTAAGCTGTAGACCCTATAGATATACCATTTTTTTTGTTTTTGTTAAATTTAAATTGATTTTTTGTCAACAAAAGTCAAATTATCTCAAAATAATGATAACGACTGCCATATAAATACATGAATAAAACACAAGCAATCGCCCCAACTGAATAATAATACATGAAAACAAATCAACAATTGCAGTTAACAAATTAAATATACATTTTAAAACAGATTTTAACTATTTTATTAGTTTTTTTTTTTCTAATTGCGTATTATTATTTTGTTGCGTTTATGTCCCGAAACTTTCTGAAAGTTCAAGTCTGATTTGATATACATACATACATATATGAAAAACAACTATATATAAATATTACTATTGTTGTTTTTTTTTTTTTTTTTTTTTGCAAAATATATATTTCTTATTTTTATTATTATTAATAATATTATTATTATTTTGTCTTCTGTTAAGGGGTTTGCAAAATCAAAACAAAAAAAATTAACTACATACATGTATAAATATTTATAGCTACGAACATGAATATGCGAAAATTCCAAAAGACTTTTTATTTAAAAACAAACAACAAAAAAAAAACTTTTTTCAAACTGTTCAAGTTTTAAATGTTTAAACAATATTGCAAAGAACGAGGAAACAGCACGCACACAAATATAACAAATATTTTTTATGCTTAACATTATAATTAACTATTATGATCATTTATTGTTAGTAGCTGCTAAATGTAGTCGTAGTCATAGGCCACAAATCAGAGTTACCTAAAAATTATATAGATATATGTATAGATCAAATGTCTGCACATTGCTTAGTATTACCCCCCCCCCCCCCCCCTCCTCCCACGCATAACAAAAATAATAATTGAGCCTCCGAAGAATGAAATATTTTACATTTAAAAAATTTATGGAGTACACTTTGCAATAATTGTTAAATATGCTTCGATTTTATAGAGAACAACAGCCACAAAAAAAAGAAGAAGAAAAAAGAAGCAACAAGAAATAAACCCCTCTTGAATATGCATTTGTATACCCTGTACCTACAATTTGTTGTACGATATTTATACATAAATATTTATTATATGTAAAATTAAAGCATAGAATTTGACGAATTTCGACGAGAATTGAATATATGAATAATAAAGGAACAGGCTGCTACAGTTAATTGCGATTAAAGTATAAACACGAATACCCTATATTTAGATAAAATGCGATTTTCACAATATTTCAACAGTCCACACAAAAATCCGTAGATTTTCGTGCAGCCCAATTTGGGGTCAATTAAAAACTATTGTTACGTAAATGTGTTAAACAGTCTCAGAGATTGCATATATATATATATATATATGTTATATATGTGTTTATATATATTCCTCAGAATTAAAAAAAATATATACATTGATGGTAAAAAACTATTTTTTTGTAAACTAAGTATACGTGTATCAAGGAAGAATATATATTATATTTGATTTCTGCCGAAATATGCTCGCAGAGTCAGAAAGAAACCTCAGAATCGAGAGAAAGAGCAGGCTTAAAAAAAAATTGTTAAACTTTAAACATATTTACACATAAACTACATATATCGATATTTAACGTACACAGTAAAATGAATGTATTTTTGGATGTCCTTATTGCTGCAAATCAAAATGAGAAATCAAAATTTGAAGCGTAACAAACAATTGTTATCAAGAACTCATTAGATTCAATGCGAAAATAGTTACATCTTCAACTTCCCCCAATTTGGATTGACTAATGTTTAAAATAAATTCGAGTACACACTATTTTAATCGACCAGATCTTCTATATATATATATATATATAGTATAATTATTGTTATAGTTCATAGTTAAAAGGTATCACAAAAATTTTCTTAAGAAACTTGTGTGCTTTTGTTTTGTTTTTTTTTTTTTTAATATATATATATAAATATATATATACTTGCTGTATCTTTCCGTTTCTAAACCAAACCTCGAAACTCGTCTTCTTGATGTGTATGTGAAAAATGAAAAATAAAAACAAATCTACATGTATGCATGTAAGAAAATATAAATGCGTGCATTTTGAATTACTTGTCGGGAATTTATGAGACTGTCCATGTTGAGAATTAGATGCGTAGGCCGATGCGTTTCTTGGACGGCTTCGATTTGGACTCCACCGACGAGTTGCGTCCGCGTCCCAACCGCTTGCGCAGGGCCATTGCTTTGAAGCGTGATTCCAAATCATAACCAGGTAGTATGGGGTTCCCCTTCATCGAAAGCGTGGACCACAGCCAATTTGGTGGCGATGAGCTCCGTGGCAGCTCCTCTGGCATCGAGCGCTGTGGCAAACCAAGTGTGACGCAATGGCACCGATCAACATATACGATGGGTACTTACGCGTAGTGAGTAGGGTGGCGTAGACATTAGGAGGTGACAACCGAGTCTTGAAATTCGAAATAGATAATACAAATAAATGGTTTGAGTACAATGGGCAAAATATTTATTGTATAACAGCGATTTGAAGGGTATAACAACAATATGTACAAATGAGCTCTATGATTACAAACATGCCAGGCAATTCCTGCCCAGCCAACTAGAATTTAAACAGAAACTCGGCGGTAGGCAGAGCGCAACGTGCACGGTGCGATTGCCGTATCCAATCCGTGCTCACAGCCTGTGGGGGATGCGTAGTAAAATGCTCCTGATACCACTGCTTAAAATCCTGCCGATTCAGTCGGCTGGAACATACAAGGACAAGGGTCTGGCTCTGATGCTCTGATTCGCTAACCAGCTGCCCGCCACGCTGGATGAAAAGCAGCCTGGCCAGCTCATCTGCTTTGCGATTATAAAAGCAGGCATGGTGCTTGGCAAAAATGTTGTAACTGGCAGCGCCAAGCAGTTGCTGCTCCAGTTTGTCCAACTCATGCTCATCCACATGCACAGAGTCCAATTGCGCTTCGCCTATATCTAGCAGCACTTCCTGTAGCTCGCTCAGGCTGCTAAACAGGTCCGTAAAGCTATCACCCAGCTTGTCAAAACTCTTGTCAAACTGCGTCTGCAGCGCATCGGTGGCTGACAGCACATCTCTGGGTCGCAGCTCTATCTGCTGTTTCTGGCACACACGTAGCAGCCAATCCAGGCGTAAAATGTCATTGCAGCGCGGCTGTTGCTGCATCAGACGCTCTACCAGATAGACAAGATCACCGGCTATGCAAATGCACTTCGGATCGTTGGGCAATGGATTTTGGACAATGGTGCCGCCATTCTCAGCGGCCAGTGTTTGCAGCTGAAGTTTGCTGTTTCCACGTGTGCCGCTCAATATGCAAAAGCTGAAGCCCTCAAACAGCTGAGAGCTGTTCGCCAAGGGCTGCACATCATAGCGCTTTTCATAGGCAGCCAAGCCGAGGCGGTTGCGTTCGGCCGTCGTCAGCTTTATACGTTTGCGTTCCGTAGTAAAGTCATTTAGGTTCGCCTGACGCTTGTTGAGTTTCTTAATGGCGCCCCGACCCTGCAAAAAGATGGATTTATAATTTTAAAACATTTGATTAACTCTCTCTCTCTGCATGCCCAATCTCACCTGACACAGTTCTGTATACTCCTGCAGCGTCATGCACTCGTTCCACACCTTGTCATCGCGCAGGAGCTGTGTGCGCGGAAAGTGCAGCGACTTGGGTGTATAGAAGGCGCCATTGGGCGTCAAATCCGCTGCTTTCACCTGCAATATGACGGACTTTTCGGGCTGAATCCAAACGTCGGGTGAGCCCTCCTTCTCGTTAGGCTTGTAGTGATACCACAACGGCGGTGGCTCTGTGCTCGCATTGTGCCAATGTGGCCTCAGCTCATGATGGAGCACGGTGCGCTGACGCGTGTTATTGGCCAAACAGCCAATGCTGTACACCTCGTCACGCTCCGTTCCGCCGCCAGGCTTTAGCACGCCGAGCAAAAATGATTCAATGAAGGTCCGTTTGCGATTGTAAAAGCCGCCAATGATGAGCACATCGAACTCGGTTATCAGACCCTCGATATACTGCACATAGAGCGAAATAAGTAAAGGGTTTTTCATAATTGAGTAACTTCAGACTCACATCCGCTTTGTCCTTGTACCAGCCGCCGCCTACACGCACACCGGGCTTATAGATTGAGTTTTGCTTTTTAAGGACAATGCCCTCCGCATTGGAGTCAAGCATCTGCTGGAAGAGCGTATTGAAATGCTCTAGGGAACTTATTTTCTGTCCCTTCATTATTTGCAATACGCCCTGCTGTTCGCTCAGCAGCTCCTGCAGCTTATAGGTGCGCTGCACGTACGTCATATCCAGAAGGCTCTCCCCGTTCAGATAGAGCAGATCATAGACCACAAAGCAGGGCCGCCAGCTGCGCTCCGGCTTTAGATGTTTCACATCAGTGTTTTCGCCCTTCTCGCGATAGCGCAGCTGCTGCGTATCCCAGATCATCATCTCGCCGTCCAGTATTATAGACTCCATGCCAAGGGGCAGCAGTGGTCGCAGATGGGGCGTCAGTGTGCCGCTCTCGTAGCTGTCGCCAAAACTTTTGGTGTAGTCGGCGCCCTTGCGGGATATATATTTAAATCGGCCGCGCGCAAAGTGCAGCTGAAAGCGTTCGCCATCCATTTTGGTCTCTAAATACAGCACATCCGACTCCATAAGCTCCTCGATCTTGCCGGGAAACCTTTCGCACAACATCGGCCGTATTTGATGAAAGGGCTCAATGAACGTGTTCAATTTAATGACTGCGCTGGTGCCGCTGCTGCTGCTGATGTTGCCAGTCGGCGCCTCCGGCAAAAGCTTATTATCCGCGAGCAGCACACAAATACGTGCCAGATCTGAGCAACGCTGGTACACGTCCTTCGCCAAGGGATGCAGCAAGCCGAAGATTCGCTGCTCGCCAATGCCCAGGCCCATTGACTTGAGCAGAATGCGTATCAGCCACTTTTGCTCCTGGGCGGAGGCCAGCTCCGTAAAGCGTATTAGTTCGCGTTCCTTTACTACAGAAAGAAATGCAGAAATAATCGAAATAATTGTTCAAGTTATTCTTTGCAAATTCCTGCACCAGGATTGACCACAACAATCCTTTACCCGGTTGCATGCGGTGGGATTGGAAATGGGAATGAAATGGACGGGTCGAATGGTCTCGTCGACTAGGATTGTTTTTCTTATGAAGCTCTTTGGGATCACAGGAGATTCCTCCTGCCTTGTGTATACCCTCTGAATGTGCATAAAAATAAAGTGTATCTAGCAACTGAGACATTCTATTTATGGGGATACGTGTCTTTTACAGAGAACCCCTACTGTGCTAAGGTACCGGTGAGTATTTGGAGCACCTACCAGTTGTGTCTTCGCTGGCAATAGTGTCGAGCATTTCATGGATTTGCTTGAGCGTCAGGTTGCTGGGCTCATTGTGGCAGCGGGGCAGCAGCACAGCATGCACCACATCGGCATAGTCACGGAACGTAGACACAGTACGATGCTGCAGCCGTATCGCATCATCAGCTGGCCAAAACAACAGACATTAATTAGATGTGGCATGATGTTGCCACTGGGATTGGCACTCACAATCTTTGGCTAGCTGCAGGACGCGCGTGTAGAGTCGCCCCAGGGCGGTTATCTGCAGGCCGTAGTTGTCGCGCGAGGTGTCTGCGCCAGGTATTAAGAGACGCAGCACCGGATAAAAACTGCTGGCACCGTCCTCTACCTGGTTCCCCATCAGACTGGCACTCTGCCGGAATGTCTCCCGATGTTTGCAGAAGGAATCGTAATAGCGCTTTAGGATGAGTTCCTTGCGCTGCATGTTTTTGGCCACTTTTACTCGCTCCATCATTGTGCATATGTCACGAAATTTGATGGTGCTGGAGATGTCCATGGCGCTTTTATTATGATTTCACCATCAAAAACAAATTGCCGTAGGCAAGCGGTAAAATATTTATCGATAAATCTGAATCGATGTCAATATTTTAGTATTTTCTTTGTTAGTATCTTGACATTTAAGGTGACCATATTACTGGAAAGAGGCTGTCGTTTGCAGCACTGGCAAACATAAGTATATGTTTTTTCATTTGTTACACTTCTGAGGTTTAATAAAATAAATAAAACAGAAATACAACATGTTGTATTTGGAGGACTATTTAGAGAGTAAGTAGCACAGTAGCAAAGTGAATACCAACAAGCGACTGTCACAAGAAAATGCTCTTCGATTTTTGTTGCAGTGATTGAGCATCTGCCGCAGGAGCTGCGAGACCGTTTCACAGAGATGCGTGAATTGGATCTTGCCGTGCAAAGTAAGTGGAACCGAAGGCACATAAACATTATTAAACACTGTTGTCCACACAGATAACATGGACTCGCTGGACAAGAAGTCGCGTCTGTTCTTTCAGCAGTGCAAACGCGGCGAGCTGCAGCACGAATCGATGGACGCGGAATTCCACAGCCTGCGGGGCGACTACTTCAAGGTGATGGAGGATGCCGATGAGAAAGTTGCCATTGCCACCCAAATACATGAGCTCGTCGAGCGCTATCTGCGTAGACTGGACAGCGAGCTGTTCAAGTTCAAGTGCGAGCTGGAGGCGGACAACAATGGCATCACCGAGATACTGGAGAAGCGCTCTCTGGAGCTGGATGGCAATAATTCCACAGCTGCAACGGCCCTGTTGATGAGCATTAATCAAAAAGAGAATCGTTACTATAACGCAAGCAGCGTTAGCAGCAATACCAACTTAATGGGCAGCAACATCAACAGCGCCGCCGGCATTATCACCAGCACGGGCAGCACCAGTGGCAGCCTGCTGGTCAACAGCTCCGCACTTAGCAGTCTGTCCGGCAACAACAGCGCAGTTGGCAGCCATCAGCGACATCGCAAGCTGGAGAAGCGCCGCGAAACGATATGCACAGTGCCCGTGCAGGAAAAGCGCCCCAATCTGAATCAGTCGCTGCCTGTGGCACCCGTGGTACATAACAGTGTTGGCGGCAGCCTTATAAATCCTGTCGCGGCCAATCATGTAAATACAATCACCACACATGTCACACTACCCGTGGTCGCCACCAATGCCGGCAATGCTGTCGCCGCCGCCGCTAATATTGTGCGCCAGCTGCCGACGAATCTCACAGCGCACAGCGTGCTGAGCACCAGTAGCAACAATGCGGCTGTTGCGGCAGCAGCAGCTGCTGCCGCTGCAGCTGCTGCAAACAATACCGTAAGCGTTGGGCCCGTTGCAGGCACTGGCACTGGCGCTGGCATGACTGCCAGCCACGGCAACACCACGGTCAGCTATAATCTGCACCAGCTGGGCGGCGGTGCAGCCGCTTCAAGCGCCATTGCGGCCGCGGCAAGTCAAGCAATTGTGGCAACCCAACAAATGCCGCAGGGACGTCGTACGGCCAGCCTGAAGGCCAGCTATGAGGCCATACATGGCGCTGGCGTCGCTAGTAGTACAGAGTTCTGGTCGGCGGCAGCGGCGCATAATAGCAGCATGCAGCAGCCAGCGACTGGAACGCTGGCCACCGCCGTGCATCATCATCCTCCGCAACAGCAACAGCAGCAGCAGCAACATCAACATCAACATCATCACCAGCAACACCATCAGCATCATCACGAGAAGAAACACAAGAAGTAAGTAAAAGTCTAACATAATTCTTGGAGCGCAGTACTGAGTAATGATTGCTTTTTCAGAAAACTGAATGCCAGCATTTCGATGCCTGGCGGGCTAGCCTACAAATTCTGGGATGGTTCCTCGTCGGGCAACTCAATTGCATCGTCCTCATCATCGATAAGCGTGGACTCAGTTGACATGCTAGCAAATGCCACCGTCGCCGCCGCCGCCGCCGCACCCATACAACACGCCAGTCTCAGCCAAGGCACGCTGGCCATCAATCCCACAACCAATCAACTGGCAACTGCTGCCCATCCGGTTGCTGCAGTGCCGGCCCCAGTAGCTGCTGTTACTCTGCCGACTGTTAACAGCGTGACGGCGACGTCCATTGGGCTGCCCAGCACAACGCTTGCTCCGGGCGCTAATCTAACCATTAGCGAGAACGGTCTGGTTGTCGAGCAAACCAACGAAGGCGAATGGTCATATGATCCGAACGAGCCGCGCTACTGCACCTGTAATCAGGTCTCGTACGGCGACATGGTTGCCTGCGACAACGATGCCTGCCCCTACGAGTGGTTCCATTATCCGTGCGTGGGCATCACACAGCCGCCCAAGGGCAAGTGGTACTGCCCCAAGTGCACCGCCTCCATGCGGCGTCGCGGGAATCGCAAGAACTGAGCTGCACCTGCAACTGGATCTCTTTGAATGGGCCGTTTGTTAACCTATCATATAGATCCATCACACAAGACATTCTTATAATTAGATGCCTGAAAAGAACTAATAAATAGCTGATCAGCGGAGCGACAACAATCTTCATTTGGACCACGATTTAGCTGGTCGCGCTAAAAAAATAGCTGAATCTAATGTTAACAATAGCTAAATTAGCTTGTTAGCAATGCCAAGTTCTTGTTATTGAGATGATAAAAAAGCTAAATCTATTTAAAATTTACGACTTTTTCCGAATGAAAATAGCCAAGTTTATATAGAAAATAACTGCTCAGGATTGATATGAGCTAAGTTTGAGCTCGGATGAGAATATGCGATTCATTGCGGCAATTCTAAAATTCAATAGCTGAAAATCAATGGAAAGTAATCTTACTTTATTTACATTACATGAAAACATGAATTTATGCATTGAGTTGACTTCGCATCAATTTTTGTCAAAACCTAAAGACAACAAATTTAGTTGAATTTGAGCGTTTTTGCCGATTTATTGAACTAGTTATCGATAGCGATTTCATATTTCGTTGCATGAACCGATTGCAGGAAATCAAATTGTCAGTAAATCGATATGCGAAAGTCCCATCTCTACAATTAAGGTGACGGCAGCAGCATTGGCTTTGTCCGAAAACAAACTGCAATAAAAAAAAAATTGTGTTGTGCACACGCAAATCAATACCGTAACTGCATCTTTACGGTGGTTGAAAATAACGAAACGGTCGCAAAACTACTCATTACGTACTCCCAACGGTTACAAATAACGGCCTCAAAATTGGCAAAATACGGAAAAACAAGAAAATGAGCTACAATGAGAAAAGCGAGGCCATCACAAAAGAGGAATGGCTGCAACGGCTGGAGCAGTTCCCGTTCAAGCAGGCGGACATGAATCGTCTTATCATGAACTACTTGGTGACAGGTAAGCGAAACCCAAACGGCATCTTTGCCTGCTTCGATATTCATGTGAAACATGATTTTATTATAGAGGGCTTTAAGGAGGCCGCCGAGAAGTTTCAGCACGAAGCGGAGCTGGAGCCCAGCGTTGAGCTGAGCAGCTTAGATGATCGCATATTGATACGGGAGGCAGTGCAGGCCGGGCGCATTGAGGAGGCCACGCACCTGGTGAACCAGCTACATCCGGATTTGCTGGGCAGCGAGCTCTACTTGTTTTTCCACTTGCAGCAGCTGCAGCTAATTGAGCTTATTAGGGCGGGCAAAGTAGAGGAGGCTTTGGTCTTTGCTCAGTCCAAGCTGTCCGAGTCGGGTGAAGAGATCCGTTTCGAGCTGGAGCGCACCCTGGCATTGCTAGCATTCGAAAAGCCGCAAGAGAGCCCCTTCTCCGATCTACTGGAGCAGTCGTACAGACAGAAGATCGCCAGTGAGCTGAACTCGGCCATATTGCGTTGCGAGCACAGCGAGGATTCGACGCCAAAAATGATGTTTTTGCTCAAGCTGATATTGTGGGCACAGTCCAAGCTCGACAGCCGCTCGATAAGCTATCCGAAGATGAAGGATCTGGAGACTGCGCAGGTGGAGCCAAAATAAGCTATAGAAGCGGAAAGCGAATGGGGATAATCGCAATAATAATAACGAATGTATAAGCGTGGGAGGGCGTGGCAGTTTTAGAATGAATGGATGTATGCAATTGAAGCAAATTAATACCATTTCTATATCTATTTCTATATATATATATATTTTATAAATGTATGCATTAGGATTTTATGTTGCAAAGATTAAAAATGTCTGAAGCTAAATCTGGTTTCCGAAGAACAATTAGACAAAATGAATGATCTGTTTTCCTTTTTATTATTGATTAATCTATTTTGAACGATCACCAGCCGAAGATGAGATCCATTGCCTTGTTCATCAGTCCGCTGCTCTTTTGCGGCACATTGCGGTTGGGCGAGACATGCGTCTCATGCTGGGCATTATTGTAGGACTGCTGTGTCAGCGGTCGTACCTTCGGTCTAAAAGGCACAGCAGCATCTGGTCCGGCCAATTTGGAGTTCTCCTTGTCTATAATGCTCTCGTCGGTGCAGCGAGTAACGCCCACCATAACATTGCTGGCAATTACCTTTAGGTTGTAGTTCAATGCCTTGTCGCTCTCAATGCGCGAAGCGAACCGCACGTGCATCCAGTTGCCGTTCTGCGGCGCATGCACCACATCCACTATTGTGCCGCACATGGTAAAGTGCTGGAGTATCATGGAGCTAGCACCAGGTGAGAAGCCAAAGATTGTTACCCAAAAATCACCGCCGCGTGCTTGGGGTGTGTGTGGCATTGTCATTGGTGACATGTTGGCCCCGAGTGGAGAACAGAGCGCACGCATGGAAGCGTTGACGGCATTGGGCGCATTGGGTACATACGAATCATTCAGCTGCGTCGTTGGCGGATGGCAGCTCTGATTCAGGCTATAGTTCGAGCTGTTTAGATACGACGTCTGCAACATGGCCAAATGTGTGCGCTGCGGCGTCCCGCACACCTGTTCGCCGCGCAGTGAATCAAACAGTCCCTGAGTGGGAGGACCAGCCTGATGACTGGTATTCGCTGTGCTGCCACTGGCGCTTCCGCTGGCGCCGGCAAATAGCGTGCGTGTGCCCATAGCTGAGCGATTCAGTTGTTGTGGATTGTTGTTGTACGCCGTTTCCTGTGGCGTGTTGCTGCTTGGAGACGAAGCTGTAGGCAAAACGTATAAATATATATATATATTTTTATATTATTGCTACTATATTTGATAGCTAAGGTGTCTGTCACTTACCAAAGCTCACATTATAGCGTCCCAGCTTGGGTGACAGCGTGTTGTTATGGGGCGTCATGGCCTGAGAGTCACCCATGAGAAAAGGCGGCAAGTATTGGCTTTGATTGCTGCCAGGACTGCTGACGGGACTACCAAGTGTCATGGGCTCCATATTTATAAATAATTCACTATCCGATTCACAACAAACAAATAAATAATTAACTAAATATAATAAGCAAGCAGTTAGAACAGATGCAGTTTAAAAAATGATGCAGGCATTTAATTCTTTTTGCAGTTTTGAGTAAAAGTGTTGCAATGGCAGTTATCGACCATTTCGATATTTGGTGTTTGTAATGTGACAAAGTTAGGCTGACCATGCCTAACAGGCATTTTTTAGCGCAAGCGCATTAAGTTTTTAGCAACGATCATATCGATAGTGGAGCATCGATTGTCAGTTTCATTTTAGACATCACATACAACAGAGCTGCAGGGCAGACGCGTGTGGCCTGTTCGCCTTATATTTTTTTTGTTGCTATTCAGAGGAATATATATTTACCAATACGCGACGCGTCAAACAAGTGTGTGTGTGTGTGTGTATTTTGTTGCTGTGTTTATTCAAATATTAATGCGCGCAAGTGCAATTGATAATAGACAGCGTCCCTGCCCTTCAGACAGCTCCACAATTACACTAAATATAACCACACACAAATTAAGTGCGCTGCTGTTTCGCCAAATTGAAAAAGGGTGCTAACGCTATGTGGAGTCCAACACATTGCAGTGTAACTGGTAAGTGCAGGTGTTACTCACTCCTCTCTCTGTCTCTCCTGTCAGCTGGTCACACTTTTAAATGCCGTTGCATAAATAACATTTGAGAGGGGCAACTGCTAAGAGACGCTCCTAAAATATCGCATTAAACGTTAAACTGGTTTAGTGAGTGTGAGCGTGACTGTTTGTGTGTGTGTGTGTCCATGAATTCCTGCGGGTGTGTGGGTAAAAAATCATCATATTTAAACGCAAAACCAATTGAACTGCTTTTTAATACTATTAATTGGTAAAATTACGCATTTTGCTTTTTTTGTCATCGGCTTACGATGGGGATTTCAACAGAATAACAACAACAAACACATGCATACACACATATGTATGTGTGTTTTAAGTGCACATATGTATGTACATGTATGTGTTTATGACAGAGATTCTCTGTGCTTGTTGTTTTTTTTTTTTTCGTGGTGAAAACCATTGTAACCTATTCAACATCTTGTTTAAAATTTCACTTTTCTGTCTTCGACGCTGTGAACGCATGACCCTCGCTCTGCCCGCTGCTTCTGCTGCAGGTTTTCCCGGTTTTCTCTTTTTGTTTGCCCATACTTAATATCTACTCTTCTATTCCAGTATCAGTAAATTACGTTGATAAGATTATGTATTTATTTGCCATTTGCCATTTTCATTGCTCATGCGATAAGTTTTTTGCTACATCGCTTACTCATCGCGCGTGTCTAGAAAGTAACAAAAAATGTTAACTCGCAATTCTAACTAAACACATCCACGCTCCCCCTCTTCTTTCATCTCTTCATCAGTCCCTTGTTTTCGTTGTTTTCGTTGATTGATTCGCTAATGGCGCATGGCGCGCATATTTGATTTATTTTGATTCTGCCTTTTCTTCTTTGTCGCATTCTTTCGCGTACATAGTATGTATGTATGTATGTGTGTATTTTAGTGGGCTTTTTTCTTGTCCATTGTATTGGGCATGTTTATGTTTTTTGTTTTGTTTTCATGGCTGAATGTCAATGAAAAATCAGCGCTAAATTTCATATTCGTGACAAAATGGCAAACCTGCGCCAATTACTCTCTCCCCCTCGCCCATACGCGCTCTCTCTCCCCCTCTCTCTCTTAATTTACTCGGCTCGTGTTGTTTATAATTATGAATACCAATTGCAAATATTGCACATAGTACACTTTTAATGAACATGTGCAATTTTGCAAATGCGCATATGAACATACATATGTATATATGTATGTATGTGCACACGAGTTTATGTAAATGTATGCAGGTAGCAGCACAGATGAATAGATACATACATACATTTGTATGTAAGTGACTCACAAAATGCTTAAAAGCTAGCGCTTGCAAATAAAGCAGATAATGCGCACATACATGTATATTTTTTCCCTAGTACACATTCAGACACACGCTGATAAGAACAATGTACACACACACACACACACTTACAGATAAACCGTTTGATGCTTGATTGGCAATTTGCTTTTGCCATTTGTTTGTCCTTTTGCATCTGCTTCTCTACCTTGAACTTGGATAATTTCCCCAGCTTGGCTCCAGAGCTATCACATCGCACACACACACCACCGCACACATGCATATGTAAATGTATGCACAGTTAAAAATGTACATACATACTTGCGTCTACCTATGAACAGTTGTATTTGAGTATTTGCACAGACCCAAAATCCGGCAATTCAAAGAATATGTCGATGCCGAAGCGCGTATGCTCTTAAAAATTAATTAAATATAAGAAAAAATCAATGAAAGTCGATGAATCATTTTTGGGCAATTAAAGCCACACGAATATCATGGGCTACGTCTTCAATACAAAGATCAACAATATCACAATTTCAATTGTTGATGGAAATTTAGAAAAACATTTTTTTAGTGCAACAGGTGGGTTACATGCAGTGTCGCCAATTTAGCTGTTTTCTTGCTAAACTGGGCTGCTTTCAGAGTTCGTCAACCGGAAACTGTTGAAATTTTGCACTGATTCAACTATTTGATTGCATCTCAATGACAAGTAAGAACAACCCTGTTCATTGCCAATGTTCGCTCAGCTACTTTTAACATTGGATTATGCTATGCTACTTTTTAAGGGACAGTTGGCAACACTGGTCACATGCATACCGTTACCGGTTGGTAAATGGAAATAGTTATAGATAACGATCTAGCACAAAATGATCAATACTAGAAATTGTTTAAAATAACTCTATTGGAAAAGAGATCTTAAGATATGTTTGTCTATAACATATATATTTCCTTTCAATTTAAAGCCTACTCTGTTAAAATTCGTACAAGGGCTGTGCGTCCTCTGGACAGATGATCTGTCGCATAGTTAAATCCCCGGGCATTGGTGCGTTGTAAAGTTTATGACAAAATTATGGTAGCCTCCAGCGATCAGTCACTGAAAGAAAAAAAAGAGCCGTTGACGTCAATTAATAAACAAATCCGTTGGCAGCATTTTGTTGAGCTGCTCTCGTGCCTGTCTCTAGCCATTGTTTGCATTCTTTTGCTTGATAAGAGCCCCGCAGCTACCTCAGCTCCCCGCTCCCAAACGTTCACTCCACACTTCTCGCAGCCGTCAGACGGTAAAACATAAAATAATACGAATATCTGTTTCTGTCTTATTTGCCAAAGTCTAGTATCAATATTTGCACTTGAGATGAGCCCCGTTCGTCTGCGCCTCAAAGAGTCGCACAAACAGCTGTTTCTGGTACGAAGTTCTGGGAAACGATTTCTACAATAAAACTCACAGAAGTTCTTCTTTCTGCAATTGGCTTAAAACTGATTATATTATCAACACTAAAAAAGAAAGTTTCAAGCATTCCACCTATTTTCCACCCCAGCGCGTGAAACTTTTCAGAAACTGCTGATTGCTATCTGACATCTAGTATATGCATATAATTTATTTAGTTCATTTAGTGTGTCCTCTGCCTTAATGGACTCTCGGCTTAAGTATAGGGCCACTCCCGTTGGCGGTCACTGGCACTCCCTGTGGCTGTTTTCCCTGCCCGCCCTCGGCTCTATCTCTTCACATTCCCCACAGAAATCCACGGTCGCTGTGTGCATGGTTTGTACTTTGTAATGCCGTCGTCGTCGTCGTCGTCTGTTTTTAGAAGTTGGCTGCTGTTTTCAGAACTTGGTGCTGCCTAATTGCGTGCGTTATTTTTAGCCATAAATTCTTGCTGCCCCATTCGCCAGCTCGTGCACGGAGTTACAACAACAACAACAAATACAACAATATGCGAATTGCGCAATGTGCTGCCTTTTTAAACAGACCACAAAACCATCAAACTAACCAATCAGCCAGACAAACAAACAAACAAACATTCCACTGAGCAACCACCAAAGAGAAATATACAAAGCAAAAAAAAAAGAATATAGAGAAAAAACACGCACATGACCAATTCGAATTCCAAAAACCAAGAAAGGGCAACTATCTTGGCTCGCCGAAGATAAATACCCTTGCGGACATTAGGCTTATGGCTTTGCAGATATGCGATGCGCAGGGTAAAGCTCGATAATGAAATCATCCAAGCATGCTTTTCATACAAGAACTTCGTTTTCAACCGATTAACCCAATGATAGCCATATGATATAGTGGCTATCTATCTATCTATATATAGTGCCCGATATTGATAAGTAGATGGTAATATGCAAAGTTGCAGGACGATAGATCCGTAAAGCTGACTATGTCGCAGTTTGGAAGTTGAAGTGTTTGGCAGGAGAAGAGGTTTATCATCCCTTTAAATATATATATATAAACCCTTTATCGAATGTCGTTTATCGGAAAGAAGTATATCAGCTGTAGCCATTGGTACATGACTAATTTATGTTGGAATTAATTTATTTAGTAATTTTTTGTTTTGTTTTATAAATTTGAAATAGCCTGATTAGATAGCTAATCTAAAAAAATGTCTAAATAGATCAGATAATGCTAATTTATATGCTTTGATACGCATGGATGACGTTTTCTTAGCACAAAATTAAAGCTCGAATCGATTGAGCGAGACAAATAGAGAAAGAGAGAGAGACAGAAAGAGAGAGCAAACTGAGATCAGGGGAACTGCTATAAAAAGAAGATATTGTTAGTGCCAGGGCTGCAAGCACAAGATATGTTCAATGGATCGGTTCACGCCATGAACCAACTCCCTGCCCTTGCGTTTCTTTCTTTTTTGTCCGTTCTACTGAAAATATTTAATTAAAAAAGTAAAGAGATTAATTTGATTTCAAACCCGAATTGGCAGCTGCTGAATATGGTTTTACTGATTTAGTTTGGTTCAGGTTTAAGATTCGGTTCAGAGTGAAAAATAAGTGGAAATTTCAGGCTGGAACCGGTTCGGTTCCAAACAGGTTTAATACCTGCTGCCGATTGGCGATAAAAAACATTTGGAATATATAAAATGTGTAATTTGTATAAACCAAAGGCGGCGCAAAAGAAACATATTAATTAGATAGTCGTAGACAGAATTCTTGTTGGAATCGTTGCTGCAATTGCTTCACTGACTGCCGATGGCCCGTTGGATGCACTTATGCGAAACAGTTACGTTTCATTGCCCCGACCCAGTTAGCGACTATTCCCGGCGAATAACACAAGTGCAGCCGAACGAAACAGGTCTGAAATCAGATGTCGGCTCCACCTCCTGTCGCATCAATTGATTTCCAGTTTACCAACTGCTAAATGCATTCTTCTTCGTCGTCGTCTTGGTCTTTGTCTTTGTCTTGGCTACTGTTTGCCCGTGGATCTCCTCCTGCTCACTCTCCATATGACATAAACAAGTTGAACTGAACCGAAGATATATTTGACCTTTCGCATTGACATGCGATTGTCTGTTCGTGATCAACAATTGAGAACTGCATGCAATTAATTGCCTTTCTCTCTCTCTCTCTCACTCTCTTTCACATGGCTGAAGAAAACAAAGCAAGACTGTCCAACTGAGTGATACCCTGTACACTTTAGCAAATTGATCTGTGTTGCGTTTGGGTTATGCAGGCCAATTGATCCAGAGGTCGCGCTTAGCCGGGGGTAGGTTATCCGATTGGTTGTGTGGAATCCTTGATGGTATTGGAAACCAATTCGGGGACTCGACAAATAAAGCTAGGTAGCCTGCCGAGGTTTTCGATAAAATGGTTCCATTTGTTTTCAAGTTGTCGCCTCTGCTTGAGGCCCCTGGCTCTTATAAGCCCTGCGATTTACTTTAACCAGATCTTTACCTTTATCTCTGTGGGTCCAGGCAGGCGCCTCTCGCTTGATCCCATCGCAGCACAACTTCAATACACCCCGTTTGCTCAAATCATGCTCGCAGGGTAGAATATAATGCAATGTATTTTGAATATTTAAAACCTGCGCATGCAAGAAGTGCATATTAATAGCAGCAAAGGCAAATGCAACTGCAACTGCAGCAGCAAAACAAAGTGCACTTTAAAAAACTAGAGAAAAGCTATGGAATATATATGTACATAGTATATATCATACGAAAGGCCGCACAGAGTTGCATTCGGGGCGGTTCGAGTGGTTCCAAGTGCTCTCAAGAGGTTTTTATTTGTTTTGCTGCACTGGCTCACAATGTGAAGAAGAGTATATTGGCATGCTTGCATATACACTAATCGACATTAACCTCGTCGGATAAACTGAGCAAAAATCGGCGAATTTGTCAGGAAAAGACAATTTATGAACTCGAAAGATCGATCCACAATTATTTCGTAAACGGGAAAATCAACATATCTTTTTGATTTGGACTATGAACGAGTAAAACGCAGTCGGTTGGACTCGACTGCAGCATTCTTCGTTTTTATTTTTTTCATGTTGGAGAACTATAAATCAACATTTTCGCACGATCTAAACTATGGTTATTGTTGTTGCTGCAGCTGTTGTTTATGATATTGCCGCAAATTGTTGCTGCTGGTTAATAACAAATGCTGTTCTCTTAACGGGTCTCCAACCTGCCCGCTTGTGTTTACGCATTTTGTTATGTGCTGCCAGGTGAGAGCGAGAGAGACAGAGAGAATTACAAAGATTACGTAAAGAGTCATTGGAATCCGAAGAGTTCCGATTGTGAAATGCTTCGAAATATAATTAGGCACAAAATGGTTCTTTTCTTTCTTAAAATGTAGATTAGCGGTTCTTCTAAGCTATGTGTTAACTCTCGATCTAGGAACTAGAGACAATGGATGATAATTTAGTTCAAATGGTATCGAGTTAATGATACCTTTGCGATGGGTACCTTTAGTTTGTCACTTGGAAGAACCCCTTCAAAAGTAAATCTATATTTTTGATCAGTCTTAATAGTCGAGTTGACACAGCAAAGTTTCTATGTCGAGTTATCTCCCAACGTGTAGCTCCTATTTCCAATCTTATATCTTGTCTGACTCTGCATGTTCCTTATAGAGTCGGCTGGATTCAAGATCGGAACGGCAAGACTTCAAAGATCGGAATGGATGAAAATTATATTTCGACAAAATATGAAAATATATATTATTTTAAAAAGCGATCTTAAAACCCCTTCGTTCCAAAAATACATCTTAATCTGATTAATGCATGTCTTTTTGCAAGGGTATTTAAACTTCGCCAAAGCGAAATTACATTATTTTCATGGCCGTATAAAATTCGCTTTGGCTCTGAAAGATCTATGGCACAAGTCGAATCGAATTGAAGGGTAGTCCATCTTGTGGCGGCCAGAGCCAAGTTTGGTGGTCATTGAAAACCGGAGCTCAAAGCCAGTCGGCTGAGCATTGGTGACAATTAGAGCGATAGAGAGAGAGAGAGAGAGGGAGAGAAGATAAAACGCGATCCGCCCAATGCCAGCGGAAACTACTGTAAGAAAACCAAAGCGAATTGGAAAACATTTTAAATTGTATCTGTCAGTACGTGTATCTGAAATGCAGCTGCTGCTGCCGCTGCTGCTGCTGCTGCTGTTGCGGGCAGACACGACTCTGTCCATGGGCTCATTAGCATGCGAGGAGAGCGGCTAACAACGCGCCGCGAGCGAGGAGGAGCATTGGCCCCGGGGCCATCATCATCATCATCCTCATCATCATCATCATCATCATCATCGTCATCGTCCACGTTCTCTGTTCTCTGCCACGCCCTCCTTTTTGTAACTCCACACGCTTTGGAAAGTGGAACAGCGAACTCTAGAGTGCGTGTTGGGAATTTTGTACATTTGTAATGCGACTTTTACTGCGCACAGCTGAATCAGTTGTCAGTTGCCGCCAGGTGGGTGGGCGGTGCGGCAAAGGTGTTGCATGTGGGGAAACCGCAGCTCCCCAATGCCGACGTCTTCGTCGTCTGCGGCATTATTAATAAGGTCGCCTGACTCTTAACGGTTGGCTGCCACTGTTAACTGTCGCAAGTAAAGTTTATTTAATTTTTTTTTTGTATTTTTGGGTTTTTTTTCGTCTTTGTCAAATTGTTGGCGCGTTCAAAAATACGCCCACATAATTGAAGACCTCCTCGAAATCCATGAAAATAATAATAATAATGATAATGATGATAACACTGATAATGATGATGACGTAATCGCATTGCAATTTTATCAAATTGACTCGCATGTTGAATCTATTAGAAAATGTATTTAATTCATTAGCAAAATGTCATAATCAAATTTCCGGATAGGGTGCATCCAGGGGAATGGGAAGAGGGGGGTACATAACCAAGCAAACGCTTGGCAATGATTTCATTGAAATTAATTAACCTCAAATGTTGACCTCCTCGAGAGAAACAGAGGCCAACGAAATGTTAAAAGAGCAAAAGCAACACAAATGCGACAATTGTCGGTAGTTGCATTGTTGTTGCTGTTGTTTATTGTTGTTGTTGTACCCTGTACAATTGGCTGAAAGAGTATGCAGAGTTTTGAGTTATTTCCCTAATTAAAAAGTCGCCGGCTTTAGTTAATTCGGTTAACCCGACTTTACACATCCTTGAACGCAGGTTTTGTCATATAATTTGTATATTCAAATGAAAGAATTCAACCGATTAGTAGCTTGATTATAGGATATCTACTGGTTGAGCACTCCTCGACTTACTTGTTGCTTTTGCTATTGTCGTTCCCTCTGTAATCGGACAATTGAAAAGGTATATGTATGTATACACTCACCTTTGTGTTTGAGTTGTGGGTCATGCGAACCATTCAACTAATTGACAATAAACAAACACATACATCTGTGTATTCAGTATATGAGTATACATATGTCTGTTAAGAGCCTGTTATTCCAACTCATATAAGACTTATAAGAGTGTGTGGCCAGAACTAAAGCGGCGACTTTTGGTGCTTGAGCCTTACAAAAATCACAGTTCCCATAAATAATCGTTATCAAGCATTACATATATATTATTGAGTAACGCGAAGCATTTCGTAAAGTGGCTTTGCCGATAACACCTGAACCCGTTACCAACAATTTTCGATCAAATTCCAGGCAAGCATACGTAATTTTGTTTTGATATTTACTAACTAATTTAAAACAGCTAAAAAATGTTTGACGATGGCCTTTTGGATCTTAAGCCTGTCGATCAAAGAGAGAGAGATACAATTGTTCGTGTTTTAAATTTTATAAAATCATAAGCGCAAAATATACCTGGCTCGCATATCGAAAATTCCACTTCGGAATGTAAGCGCCAACAGTAAATTTTATGTTATTTTTGCATACAAAATCTCTTTTTTTTATAACCATGCAGTATACAATAAACTGTACGTGTGCACGTAAATATATGCATTAATGCTTGCATGTATGTGTGTAAACATTCACTACTTTAACATTCGAGTCCACTGCTTGACAATGGCTGCCCACTATACGTCTACCTGCGGCTAAAATTTAGTCTCTATCTCCCTCTCTTTCTCTCTCTGACAGACTGTGTATGTGTGGGTGTGTTTGTCTATTTGCCCACAGTTCATTGATGACGCCAGCGTGCTGCTTGCTTGGGCTTCTGTTTGCTCTCGACAAGCACTCAATTACGTGTCGAACGCTTTTGTATCGCCGCTTATTGCCCTCCCTCCCCCTGCTGCCCTTGGTATAAGAGTCATCTACATTAGGTGATCGAAATGTGAAAAGCATAAAGTGCAAAAAACGCTCTGGGTGTTGAATTGGCGCACACACATTTTGATCGGCTGGCTATAAAATAATCGAAGATTGAACGAATGAACGGGCACATTCGGTTTAACAGTGTGACTCAAAAAGCGAAAATGATGCCGAAGTGGGCAATATTCACGAAAGCTCCAACCTGCGTGCCTCGAGAAGCGGGCGAATAAAAAAAAACAAAAAGCGGGGCAACTTAACGGTTTCCCTTGCTGCTCGCTGCTCGCGCTCTCAGCTACTTTGTCACTCCGCTCTTTACACCGCTCTCTCTCTCTCTACGCTCCACTCGCTTCGTTTTGTTTTTGTCGTTGTTTGGCATATTTTACCATTTGGCATTTACCATTTACCTTTTGCCATTTCTATTTTGGTGGCAGCCATTTGCATGTCTCCACCTCGGCCCCCACCCCCGGCCGCCAGCCGTTGCCGATGATGAAACTAGAGTTGGGCACATATCGTGCTATCGTTGTGACACGACAACAAAACTTACCACAAATATGTGAGGAGATGAGTATTAAATCAAGTAAGCACGTTGCTGTCGGATATAGCCGACTGCATTCGCTATACTCTATTCATAGCTTAAGACATGCGGCTCGGACTTCAAACCAAAAACAGAGAATCCCTATACTCTTTAAATAAAACACAAAAAAAAATAACAAATATATCTCAAAATGTATGTGTACTCTGGTCGCTCGGCGATAAAAACTCTCAGCAATTAGCATAATCCCGGCGTAAGGTTAATTAATTAGTTATGCGTGTTACGACCCCGGCCCATCTCTAGATGAAACGGACGCATGCACGAGATTGCACTGTTATCCCCTCGGAACCGGTTTATTGATAGACATTGGATACGTTCTGGCCCATCATCCATTTATCTATTGCTCTTTACTGTGCGCCGTTGCCGGCTGTCTTTAACCTCAATTATGTATAGATGTGAGCATACATCAATACATATGCATGTATATATACACGTATATGTATATGTACATATATATATGCATACATATGTATCAATAGACTGGCGATGTCGCAAAAACTTCCTAAATTGGCTTAAGCTACATATGTGTCCAAAGAAAAGAGACGACCACAACAAGTGATGATGAACACGGGCAAAACGAAAAAAAAAAAAAAAAAACGGTTAATGTAATAATAATTATTTGGCGTCAAGACGCCCACAGCGGCGGGTAAAAGGCAGCGACTTTGCAGCCGTCACTTCTTTCACTTGTAATGTGAGCGAAACTGTAAAAAAAGGCAAACAGATTTGCAACACTGGCTGAAAACAAAAAACAAAAAAAATACAAGAAAAACAAAAATGTTTTCGTTGCTTTTCTATTGAGCGCTTTTTGTTTTACGCTCTGTAATTGTTGTTGTAGTTTTTGTTGTTACGAGTCTAAAATTTGCGCAATTTACGTTGCGCCAACAATTGTGCATATTTGAATAATTATGTATGTACATACATATATATGTACATATGTATGTAATAATCAATAAGCAATTGTCATTGCAAATCGATTAGTTAATGAAAAAAAGAAAAACAATTGGAAATTATAAAATACTTTTACCGGGTATTACACGGTATTACGACTCTTTGCCGATGTCAAATAATATTCTTTAAACTTTAGGCGCAAGCTTTCCATCCATTTGCTTGTGCTTTGCCCATTTGGGTGTGGATTAGTCAAAACAAACAAAACATGAATGTTCACATAGATCTTTGAGAATATAAGATAAGTAAAGTTTTATTGGACAGCTTTCTTGCACCCACTATAAAATAAAACTACAAATATGATGCGATTAAAATGGTTGCTCTCGTGTTTCACTCAATTCTCTTAACCCTAATGTATGCCTGGTGAACTCATGGATGTCTGAATATTTATGTATAATTAGAGCTGAGAAATAGAGTCTCTTCAATTGCCTATGCATATATGTAACTGGACTGGAACCGATCTTCCCCTCCCCCCCACTCGTCTTGACTCTGAAACAATGCTGCGACTTTCTGCGCACCACAAATGCCAAAAGCGAATTTTTCTGCGGTTTCCATATCAGCCGGATGCTCGAGCTATGCCTTTGGTTTTGGTTTAGGTTTAGTTTTAGCTTTTGGATTCGTCGAGGTCACGAGGCGCTCTCAAGTGAAACTCGGCGCGACTCAAAATTTGCTTTGCTTTTGGGTCGCCATAAAAACAGCGATACGCCCGATTGTAAGACGAAAACTGAGTCACAATCCATCCCATGCGAATTTTACCCCGCTTAGATTGGATTTTTTGGCGACGCACTCAAAACATTGTCGTTATTGTTGTTGTTGTTGTTGTTGTTGACACAGCTGCCGGAAACGAAGACGGGCAAATCAAAATTCCCCCGGGGCCTGGATGCTATTTTTGGCTGAAGCTGAAAGGAATGAACTCGTCAAGTCAATAAATTGTAAAAATATATGTTTTCATTGTACTTGCTTGTTCCAAAATCCCAACAGCGATGTAATCGTAATGATTTTCCAAACTTGGCTGTCGTTCTTAAACAGAAAAGTGTTAGGTAGATTAAAGAAGATCAATGAAGATAATGGATTGTGATGTTTCTATTGGCCATGTTCTATATATATAATTGTGCTTGCAATCATATAAATGCTATCTATCTTAATGACTTAGTCGACTTAGTCACGTTACATATTCCTATGTATTTACCGTCTTCCTTTCTTGAATATCGGCTCTGTTACGACTTAATGTGTTGTATAACACACATAATATTTAAAAGTTTGCTTCAGTAATATATCTGCTTGTCAGTGGCTTTTACTATAATGCACAAATGATCAATGTACCATTTTGCTGTTTTTTTTTAAGCTGGTTTTTTTTTAAAGTTATTTTTAATTAGATTCAGCTCACAGCATTTGAAGCGACATTTGGCAATACTGGCTGCACATTGTAGTCTCTCTCTTCCTCTATCTCTTTCACTCTCATTCTCTCGAATTTGGATTGCCTTTCTATGCGATTTTCATAGTTTTTAATGCTCTAAAAGGACCCGTGATAGGATTTATCCTTATTATAAGTAATTCACATAGCTCTCATCTGTGCTTGGTTCCCTTAGCTCTTCTGGCACTTATTCACCAGTTTCTAATCTCAAATTTTCTCATTTACAGTTCAGCGTGCGCGAGGTCTTCTGACAAAAGGCAAGAATGGCACCAACAACTGCTTCGTCACAATTGCCCTGGGCAAGGAGAAGTACCAGACATCAGTCAAGGACAAGGCCGAGGCAACCGTCAACTGGAATGAGGAGTGCGAACTGTGAGTCCAATCAAATACATATCCAAATCCTAATAGACTGGTATTAATGGGGTTTCTTTCGCAACTTTAGCAAAATTCCGGATCAGGGCAATCGGGCAGAGCTGACGCTGACTTGCTTGCACCGCAATAATCTGGGCATCGATGAGTTTCTCGGGCAGGCGACGCTGCCACTCAAGGACATGGACGTCTATGACAGGCCGCGCGCCAAGTGGCTAAAACTGGAGAGCAAGCCGGGAAAGGAGAAGAAGAACAAAGAGCGCGGCGAACTGGAGGTGCGCATCGCGTTCGTTGTCAAATCTGGATCGCTGACAGATCTTAGCAAGAAGGACAAGCACAAGTCTTCCATTGGGCAGCTGGCCAGTTCTGTGGGCGGCAGCCTGCTCTCCATTGGCCAGGGCGAGAAGCGCAAGAGCATCAAGAAGCTGGCTGGCTCGCTCAGCTCAAAGCTGCACATACGTAGCAAGAAGAAGCATGCTGATGGCGATGACAGCGGCTCGTTTAGCGGCTCCTTTGCCAGCATCGGCACCCCGAACAGCTCCTCGGGCCTGGGCGGCATTGGCGGCGGCAGCGGACGCAGGCGTGGCCAACGTGCCGGCGAAGCTGATCCCGGTGTTATAAGCGAGGATGAGGACGAGTTTGTGTTCGACAATTTGTCCCACAAGAGCTCTGGCAGCTCGCTGAACATCCAGCGCTCCGGCCTGCAGCCGCCCTCATCTGGTGGTGGCACCAATAATTTTGCTCCGCGCAACCCGTCGCCGCTGCTGAGCAACGGAAACGGTGGCCCGAAGGGAAAACTCAACGGAGGTAAGCCCATATTGCAAGAGACACTCGATGAGGATCCAATCGTTGCGGAAATGGAACAGCTTGAGCTCGATTTCAGCGTTCGTGCGCGCACTCTGCCACCTCCCTCAAAGCCGCCGCGCACCCCGCAGACACAGCAAGAGCTGGAGTCGGAACGCGAACGTGAACGGGAACGGGAACGCGAAGGTGATGGGCAAACACAAGTGGAGGCATCCCCAAACCAGGTGGATGAGTGGGAGTCTAAGTTGTATGGTGGCGGCAAGTATTTAGAGATTGGCAGCAGCGATTCTTTGAAGCGTCGCAGCTGGGAGACGCGCGTACCGCTGCCGGCAACCAGCGAGGAGCCGCCGCCGGTGCCATCGGCAAGCTCCTCCTCTAGTTCCTCAGACGCTGAGGAGGAAGAGGAGCCGGAGGAACCGGAGCAGCCGCAGCCGCAGCTGCCAAAGACAGCACCGCCGCCGCCATTGCCTTCAGATGATAGAAGCAGCAAGACCGGCAACTTGCTCTTCTCGCCAGACGTCGAGCCGCGCAACTTTGATGCACTCAATGCAAGCTTCGCCAAGTTTGAGCAACGCAACAGCACCGCAATCTTTGCAGATGAAAAGCTGGCACCTGAGCCGGTCGCGCCCAGATCGAATCCGATCGAAGCCGAACCGCCACAGCCGTTGCCAAGTGTGAGACCCACTCCACAGCCGCGCGGCACAACAAGTGAGCAACTGAAGGCCGAGACGGCGGCACTGGCTAAGGCAGAGGCTGCTGCCGAAGAGGAAGCTGCACGTCAGCGACGCGCAGAAGAAGATGCGCGCCTGGAGGCCGAGCTGCGTCTGAACGAGCAGCGGCTGCGCGAAGAGGAGGCAGCGCTGCAACAGGAGCTGGAATTGCAGCAGGAGGAGCAGCGGCGGCGCGAAGCCAAGCGTCGTGAGGAGGATCAAAGGCTCTTGAGCTTTGCCAAGCGCTCCACCTCCCTGGAGGAGCCGCAATCAAAAACACAGGCGATTGCCGAGGACCAAACCGTGGCCGTTGCCATGGCCATGGCCGTGGCTGTCGCCGATGTAGATCCAAGCATAGAGCACAACTTGTTAACGCCCGAGCAATCGCCCAAGGAGTTCAGCAGCATTGGTGGCGGCAGTGGCAGCGGCAGCGTCAACGGTGAGCGCTGGGAGAAGCGACTGGGCAAATTTAAATACGGCAATAAGCGAGGTGAGCTGTTGTACCCAAAAAGACACCACAATTTGAGACAGAACCAAAGAGCGAGTAGGAGCTGAGACAATACAGTTCAAAAATATAAAAACAGAACAAGTTAAAACAAATACAAAGCCCAGCAAAAACCTATCCAGCTACCAAAACTAATCCATCAACTACTCAAACTACCTCAAACTTGTACCTCGAACTTGATCCTGTCCGGCTGTCGGGCTGGCGGCGCAGGGGAGTGCGGCATGTGTGCGCGCAGTGTTGTAAAACGCTGGCGGATTCAACAACCAATCGAACCAAGCTAATCGAATCAAGCAATTTTCCAAATCAGCTGTCATCTTTGTGTCATCCTATTGAAACTTTAACACATCTTTTTTGCCTACGCATTCGTCATCAAATTTCTCGCACTATCCGCTTTCTGAAGCTCAGTCATTCTCCTGTGCACTTTATCTCCTAAAAAACGTTTCTTTTTATATATTTATTTTGTTTTGTTTTGGTTTTTTGTTGAGCTTTGCATCCGCCAGTGTATTGGTGTCCGTTAACTGTGCCGCGAACTGAATTTAGTTCCGATCGAACCGTTTAGGTCAAGTTTACTAATTGTTTCTGGTACTGGAACAACTATTTCGTAGCTACCTAGATCCGTTTTGCATTCGTTTCAAATGATGAACTGGTGCCATACTCTTCTTAAACGTGGCAAAAAACATTTCAGAAAAGGTAATGGAGACTAGTCAAACGAATGACAAGCAGTAACGTTTTAAATAATGAACTTGTTCCGTGCTCAATAGTATTGACAAGCCTTGCGAACTAGTTCCGTCTTTAGAAGGAGCAAGCGTTTGTAAGCTTGCAAGAAGAACTACTAGTTCGTGGCGACACTCGGTTCGACTTAGCTCACTCTCTTATTGTATGCATCTGTTGCACTCGTTTTGTATTAGGCTCTAACTTATCGTTTATCTCTTTCTCACACAGACAAACAGAACGATACGGATAGCAACTCGCCCAGCCCCAAGTCCACGGAGCGCATTATTATTGGCCACGAAAAGTCTGGTTCGCATGCGGAACGCCGCTCCGAGATCTCCGCACAATTGGCCAAAAAATACGAGGGAAAGTCACGGGAGGTATGTGAGCAAATCATGTGAATCTCTTTTATTGCGCTTGTTCTTAATTGTGTTTGCCTCTCTGTCTATTGCAGGAGCTGATGCTGATCGCCAATGGCATGGAGAATGAGGCATTGTTGCAACGCCAACGCGTCAAAGAGTTGGAGGACTATCTGGATAATTTGCTGTTGCGCGTAATGGAAACGCATCCAAAAATCTTGCAGAATCCCTATTCACGAACCACATCGGCCAAAAGGTGAACGCCAATAGACATACATACATATGTACACGTATACGTGTATATGTTTGCCATATGCTTTTCACATGCAACTCGTGCTTCAATCATACACTCCCGTTTGTTTGTTTGCTCTCCTCTATCTTTGTATGTGTCTATCTCTTCCTCTTTTTTTGTCATTTGCTTTGCGTTGTTATTCGTAACCCCGCACGGCGCCCACCACCTCCTCATTCCGCTGCATGTCCACACCACACTTGCATTGTGTTTAACATTACGATTTGTGTTTTTATGTTTTTGTTTCTTACCTTTTTTATATTTATATACATTTATGTATTTCTCTTTATTTAGTTATAAAAATTACATCAATATGAATGACTTTTTAAAGTAAGTGCTGTGAATTTTCGGCATGCAGTTGCACGCACACTTAACAACAAACAACAACAAAACTCATATGCACTCAAAAAACACAACAGCTAAAACCAAGATCAGCCAACACCCCCTGAGACCCCCGTTCAACAGCAGCAGCAGCAGCAGCAGCAACAGCGGCAGCAGCAGCAACAACTACAACAATAACAACAACAGCTTAAATAACAACAACAACAACAACAACAGCAAACGAAGCAAAGAGTAAGAAATCTGCTTTTGTCTGTGTCGCTAAATGAGTTCCCATATATGTATGTATGTATGCATGTAGTACATTTGTATCTTTTTCAACTGGTGCTCTTAAGATTTCCTGCCGATTACATCCAGCCGTCCGTCTCTATCTAACGCTGATCAACTGACTATCTTGCGTGCATTCTCTTTCTCTCTCTCACACACTATTTATGTTCTCCTATTATGCTTAAGTGTTGTTGATAGTTTTCTGCGTGCTCCTTTCAAACACATACATACACACACTGTACTCTGACACATTTGATTTGTTGCTTAATTTACATTTACTTAACATAACTGAATCGGTTAAATATTTTCATTAACTTTTGGCCTTTTTCTTGCAGCGGTTAAGTGTGACAGCAGCCAAACTATGTTCGCAGCAAGCAGCTTATTGTCGGAGAGAAGCTGATACGCGGCGAACGTTTCAAATGTAACATGTAACATAGAATCAAGGAGAACACCAAGTTGCCTTTGTCATTAGAGAAATTCAAGTGCTTTCTTATTGTATTTTTAGCATTACATTTACACACACTATAACAACTCTTAGATATTAAGCTATTATAAATATATATATATATATCTTTTTTTTTGCTAAACGGATGACTACTAAACAAAAAGGCCCAACAAATTTGTTGTTAACTTCTTCTGTGTGTATTGTTTTACTTGTAACATGATATTCGGTTTTTCATTTGCCCTGTGTTAATATTTGAACGAAACTACATTAAACTAAATTATTTGTAATTATTGTTAACAATTTGCTAAACTATTTTGCTAGACAATTGTAAAGTTTTGTTTCGATTCAACTGATTAATTGAAATTATCCAAAAGTATTTTTTATTTGCATTTTAAAATGTGTTTTGTTTTATGTGAAGAGTCCTGCAATATCGGCTACGATTGCAACAATTTATAATTAAGTAAATCTTAAATTATTTATGTATTAGACAATTAAGTGAAAATTGAGCAATAAGCGAGGAGAGAACTACATACAGTTATACAAATGTGTTGATAAATGATTTTACTTATTAAACAACAAATAAAAAACACTTAACATTGATATTCAAACTGTGGGCTTAACGAAAAGTGAAACTTGATTTTGGCATTAAGGGAATCTCTGACTAATTATTGGCGAAGTTCTCTCCGATCGATTTAAACATAGTTAATTGCAATATAATATTAACATTTTGGGCGATTTAACAGATTACGGTAGAAAGTATTCATAATAATTATGAATACTATGCATACTCACATACATATACATACATATGTATAAAGAGTAGGTAAATTGTGAGAGGTATTTTCATAATGGGAATGTGCATTTAATTTTAACTTTAGATGTAATATTCCCGTTATCAAAGTATCTTTTTCTAACTTTGTCGTTCTTACTCTCAATTTGATCATCAATATTATTTATAAACAATCGAATGCGTATTTGACAAATAACGCATTCTTTCAATAGGAATCATTTTTGCTAGATCAGATACAAATCCAATTTGATGGGGATTTCGTATAATGTTCTCTTACATATTTTGCATCTTCATTTTGAATATCAATTTCTATCTTTTCCAAATCTCCAGCATCTGTTACTGGCCTGGTTTCTTTATCTCCCTCATCATTGATTTTTGCCCATCGAAGTTTACCGAGTTTTCCAGCTCTTTTATTCTACTCTCTGTAGATATGCCGCAAACCTCCTCAACCTGGAATTCAGATTTCATTCCGGACTTTTCTAACTAATTTCCTGTGATAGTAATATCCTGCAAAATATTGTCAGCTCTCATTTTTGCTCCTTCCGCGGCTGTTAGCCATTATTTAGGAAACTAAAATCACACAAATAAACAAAAGACAATCGGGTTAGATACAGCAAACAGATAGCTCATAAAATATCAAAACCGATCCAATTCCAATTTAAAAATCTGTTTAGATGCAAGATTCCAATCTTCAACAGCTTATTTCTATATCCACTTAAATAGGTGCGATGCAATACGATTGAATTAAAGCTGTGCCAACTTTTATGGTAATAGACACTGCGCATATTAAAGCATTTAAACTAGAATATATAGCATAAAATAGGCATGTTGATGCTGTTTTGCTCACACAAAATTCAAATTACGTGCTGGTGATCGTAACAGAACATAAACTGTATTTAACAGCATGTTGCTGCATTTTACAGCACAAATCGATTAATTTGTATAAGAGCTACAGCCAATTAACAGGCCTTGCAGCGCACAAAATACAAATAACAGTTCAATTATGATTTTGTCGTAATCGACTAGAAGATATTCTGTGACCTGACGAAAATGTAAATATATATATATATATAATAACACCGCAGAATCCATCGATTACGGCGCTTGTGCATTAAGTTGGTCGTATGTGAGTACAAATAGGGAAACGTTCTTATTTTTCTTTTAATTGACTTATCATTTTCATTTCTGACATATCTTTGTTGTTGTGTTGTGCGGTTTTACTTAGTAAAATTGTGGTTATACTGATTAAATTATGCCCAAGATAGTTTGGCAACACATTTCCCCACAATGGCCGAACAGAGGCTTAACATGGAATATGTTAACTTAGCAGCAGCCGTTATGCAATTTATCGACTTTCGATAAGAAATCGACAATCGACTCGCGATACAAAAGGGAAGGCGCACATTTGAATTGCAAGATTAAAACGAATACGCTGAGCTTTAGTCTATGTTTAAGTTTTAATTGTGTCTGTAATTTCTAATACAAAAAAAGAGTAATATATTAACTGAAATGCAGATTAACATTACATGCATAAATCATTGCTCGTTATATACACTTTCAGGTCTAGTGCACCCCATTCGAGGTCTGCTGTGGCTGTATCGCCGCCAAAGCTGCCGCCTGCTGTTGCTGCTGCTGTTGTTGTTGCTGCTGTTGTTGCAATTTGCTGCTCTGTGAGAAATCTATGCAGGCACCCGAGGTCAGATCTATCTCCTCGGAGTCGGAGCCGTCAGAGCCCTCATCAGAGGTGGGGGCGAGGGCCGCCATGCCGCCCAGATCCAATTGAGAAACACCATGCGCAGTCGGCTCCTTGTACAGCTTCAGTTCCGTGTAGGTTTTCGATAGCTTATTGTGCTCGGACTGTGGATGCGTTGGCTGCTGTTGCTGCTGCTGGAAAGCTGGATGCATCATTGTAAAACTGCTGGCGCCTTGTCCACTGGCCAGGGGCACATCGTTGACGCCCACGTCATTGATCATTGCATCCTTGCTGCCTGCTGCACCGCCCGCAGATAAGTTCTCTGGCATTTGACTGTTACCATTGGCCGCTGTTCCGTTGCTCGGCCTATTTGAACCGCCGCCGGCAATGACTGGCGGCGTGCCCAGACTGAGGCAGCGCATCCGCCAAGCATCTTGCAGCAGCTGGAGGCGCGCCTGCTTGCGCCACTTGGCGCGACGATTTTGGAACCAAACCTGCAACAAAACGTATCGAAAGTTAACAATTTGACCCCTCAATATATGGCAAAGCAAAGCTATCAGTGTGTGAGTCTGGACAGGATATTCGAAAAACAAACGGTTTTTCTCCATACAACATCTTTATCTGACAGCGATCGAGTTAAAACTAAACAAAACTCTTTTTCCTATAAGGTTAAAATAGGCAGATCTGTACAACTTACAAGAACAAAACAAAAATAATATATGCTACACGGATTTACGAATACCCCACTTTTCAGATATAATCCATCAACAATTAAATGTGTAATGAAAATATTTTTATATAATTTAATATTGTCTTTTCTTATGTCTTATTTTCAAGAAGTTTCTTGACGAAAATCGATAGAGACTTGAAAGAGGGGATTCTTTGGGAGTCCTTTTTATCGAAATGATAGCATCAAGAAGTTTCTTTTTGTTGCCATTTCTTATGTAAGGGATTTCTTCTTCTTCTTGTTGTTATACTATGTGACGGCAGACGAAGAAGATGTTGTTAGCTAGCATGTGGAACGATTTGATGCATATAGATGGGCATCCTACGGCACCTGGACATATGTGCGCTGGTTTTGCCGCAATGATTCACCTGGACGCGCGCCTCGCTGAGGCTGATGCGCAGCGCGACCTCCTCGCGCAGAAAGACATCCGGATAGTGTGTCTTCTGGAAGAGCGCCTCCAGTTCCTGCAGCTGCTGTGGCGTGAACGTGGTGCGATTGCGGCGCTGTCGCCTCCGGCCGAACATGTACTCCGTGAGCAGATCGCCCGGCAGCGGCGATATGAATGGCCCAGCCATCAAATGTTATTATTTTTAACAAATCGATGCAAATAATTCAATTTTTTTTTAAGAAATTTAATTTCTTTCACTGTTGCCTTTAAAAAATGATTTAAAAAAAGGGTTGTGAACACAGCACACGTAAAATAAATAATTATTATTTAAAACGCACGTTAGTTGGCGCCAGAGCCATACAAAAATGTGACTTGCGAACTGCGCGTTTGGCCAGCGACTGCGGGAGTGCAGGCTGCGTCCTTTGGCTTTTATGCCGTCGCAGCAGCAGTCAAGTCAGCTAATGTATATGCACATATACATGCAAATCTATTTCTGTTTGTCTGTGTGTGTGTGCTTTTGGGTTTGGGAGAGTTTTATTGTGGCTGCGCCTGCGACTCGTTGCGTTTGTGCGAATATGTTCTTGGCTGTGGACACAATATTTACAACAATGCCCATTGTAAAATGCAGGTAATTGATATTCGCACATGCAAACTTGAAATTGGCCATTTCTTTTTTTACGTGACAGCCTTTGAGGCGCAAAAAAGTGCTGCCTTAAGAATGTATACTAACATAATTATGTTAAGCGCGCATAACATAATTATCATTCATATTTTGGCTTTGGCAGCTGAAACACTCGCTCTCGCGCTTGCTCTGCTTCTGAATTCGCCGCTCGCCGTCTCGCTCGCGCTGGCAACCACTTAGAACGACAGGTGGCAAGGAGCGCGCGCAGCCTCCGTTCGCTGCGCTCGCTCATTCGCTCGTTGTAAACACAAACAAATATAACACACAACAATATAATGCACACTCACACTCACACTCACACACACGCACACATGCTGAGTGCTTGGCTTTTATTGAGAACACTCTCTCACTCACCAACACAGTCGCATGCTGATGCCGCCTCTGTTGCTGCTCTTGCTGTTGTTGCTGTTGTTTTGCTAGCTGCGTCGGGTTTTATTGTTTTCTCGTTTTGACTTCGTTAAATTACGGCACAAGCACAAAAACCTCATAAACGCCGTTGCCTTTACGGTTTGCATGCGGAAACGAAGGCGGGCTGTGGCAGCGCAGTTGGGTAGGCTACGAACCGCACCGTGGTACGAATAATGCTGAAAAGTAGGCAATCATTTTTATATGCCAATTTCAATTATATAACAAATTTTTTGAGATATAACTGTTTCATCACGAGCTGTATGGCATAGTTAATGCAATAGAAAAGTAACCCGATTATTTTTACCATGCTCAAAAAGTTCTCAAAAACTAGTTACTTAGGTTTGTTCAAAATATATATGCTGATAGTATTACTAACTAAAACGTCAACTGATCAAAAGCAGCAGCTAAAGCATAATACAAGAGTCCAAAAATGAAAAAATAACTATTATATTGAATATTAATATAAAAGTCTGAATTACATTTTAAACTGTTAAAAATATAAGTATTCATATTTTATTTAAAAATAAATATTGTTTTTCTTTCATTCTCATTCTTTTATATTTGGTGTATAAGCTCAATTTATAAGCCCAACTTTAAGCAACTTACTTAATGCTTAAATTATTAAATTATTTTTGTTACATTTTTAAACAGATTTTTATAATCTCAGCGTATTTATAAACAAAAGACACACATACTTCTTATTAAAAAATTAAATTAAATAATATAATACCTTTCCAAGAGGTAATATTTATCCAATTTATCGAAGCATGGTCAATATAGATAAATTTGATTATGGATTTGAATTAATTAAGGCTAATTTAGTTAATAAAAATGGTGGTTGTTGTTTAGTTAGGCATGCTTTAAAAAAGTTTCATTGTTTTAATCGCACTTGTCCCACTGTAACTGATTGTTGCTACACATGTGTGCACATACATATATGTATAAATCTACATATATGTTTCAAATGCACCTGTGAATAATAAAATTCAAATCACTTAATGCTGCCAGCATTTGCAGAAACGGCACCAACGTCGGCAGCTAAACAATACGGCAACACCCCGTTCACACAGACACACACACGTGCAGCGAGTGGAGGATAGAGACAGAGTAAGAGAGCGAGAGAGAGCGAGCGAGACAGACAGAATGTGAGGGAGCGCGAAAGAGTGAGTTGTTGTTGTTGTTGTTGTGTTTTCGTAGCTGTTGGTGCTGCTGCTGCGCTTGTGGGTAAGGAAAAGTCAGCAAGGCGCATAAAAATGAGGTTGCCACCACAGCTGATGCCACCTGGCAGTCGCACAGAATAGCGGATACAACAATAACAATATCAACAATGCATACATGCGAGCGCTGCTGTATGTGTGCGTGGGTGCATGGGTGCCTGGGTGCCTGGGTGTGTGTGCGGCAACAAATGAAGGGATGTAATTTTCTCATTTGCATACATTGTTTTCCTGGCTGTATTGTTGTTGTTTCTGTTGCTGTCGGTTTTGCTTGTGTGTATTTGCCTGCGCTTGCGCTAAAATTATATTTATTTATTAATACTGAGGCATAGGCGTGGCAGCAGCCGCCCTCCCATCCTTTCGGCCTTGCTAGCCTGTATTATGCTCGTGTTGTTGTTTTATTTCATTTGCTTCTTTTGCGCCGAAGCCAATCATAAACGCGCTCTGCTCACTCTGGCTGTGTGTGTGCGTCTGTCTGTGTGTGAGGGTTGACCAACGAGATGAACGTCAGCGTTGACAGCGTCTTATTGAAATTATGAAAATGATTTCATGTTTGCCTTTTGTCTTTGGCAGACTGGCAGCTGCCAGTCTCCACCCAGTTTCACCGCCCACCGCACGCCATTTTTAATTTTGTAATTTGATGCTGTTGCCTGTTTCTTTTACAGTAACTGTTACTGTTACTGTTACTGTTGTTGTTGCTACTGAAATTGATTAGGGAACAGGTTTCACCTGAGCACCGAGCCAAGCTGCCATCTTTTTGTTTCATTTTTATTTCGTTGCTGCTGCTAATCTGTGTTTATGCGTGTGTATGTACATACATGTGTATGTGTGTGTGTCCATTGTTTTGTCGCGCTGATTGGTCTTTCACTGGCTACAAGTGCCTGTGCGAGTGCGCCGCTTTGTTTTGCTATCTCGCTTCCACTTGCAGCTTTGCCTGTTAATTATTTTTTTTTCGTAGCGCTTCGCTGTTGTTCTTGTAGCTGCATTTTGATTAAATATGCTTGCAGCACGTGAAATAGATATATGTGCATGCAAGCACTCACACAGACACACACACACACGCACGTACACACATATATACATACGTACGTGAAGTAGTTTTTAACAAAATGGCGTCCCTGCTGACTATTATTCATTGCATACTTTTAGAGCGTGTATTTTGTTTAATTGATATCGTCTACTTCTAACGGACTATCTTTCTGTTTATCTGTGTTAATATAATTAGGTGCTTTTTGCTTATTTTTATTACAAATAACGTTTAGTTAAGCATTGTTTTGATACCGAATTTGATTAACTTGTTACTCTTAACAAAAAGCTAATAATACTCTAAGGATAGATTCTCTATAGATGAGTTGCCTAGGTAAAAGTAGAAATTGAAGAACGAGGATTCGGGCTCAATTCACAAGCTTATCCTCCAAAAATAATTGGGTTAATTATTCGTGAGCTATATATATAAGTAAATAACTACTTTTACTTAAATGTATAATAATAGTAATATTAATAATAAAAACAACCCCAATTATAATTTAAATAATGAGCAGAAATGATCGCTCTGTATTATAACAGAAATCCATCCCATTGCACTTTCACATGCTGGAGCCAGTGTCAATTTAAATTGCCACGACTTCTGTCATTGCCGTCAGCCAGATGCGTCTCGTGTGCTGTGATCTTCTTGCCACATCCTTTGCCGCAGCTCGTGTCATCTGGCAACGGCAACGGCAACTGGAACAGGAACAGGAACTGCAACTGCAACGGCATGTGGCAAATTAGCGCTCAATGTTAACATTTGCCCACATTGTTACGTTGTGTTAATGCATTTGAATTTTTCTTACCCAACTGCCACATGAGCCCCGACGCAACAACTGAAACGGGGCGCTACAAAAAGTGGATCCTTTACGACTTAATGCATCAAATCAAATTCATTGGGATGAGTAAAACTCTTTGCAGATAATAAATTAAGCAAAGATATTTGGAAAACTGATAATTAATAGAAGGATATTTTTTAAAATTATCTGTACCCAAAAAAACGCAGCCGCTAAAAAACTAGTTTGAAAAATATGAGAACTCAAGTGAATAAATTAAAATTGTTTAGTAATGTAATATATATAAATAGCCTCCTGATCATATTTAGAAGAAAACTGACTTACTTCCAAGAAGAAGATCATTTATAAGGTCACCTTTGGATTAAGCTAAGCTTGAAACTTAGTTTAATTTGCTTTTCTTTAGATGCTTTTGAGACTTTTCTGGAACTTATCGCGATGAAGCACAACAACTAATCTGGAGGTGAGCAGTTAGTTGGCTTTAGGCTAATTTAGTGCTGTGCATCGCAATGTGCCCATCTCTAGCTGTCGATCAGTCTGGCAGTTGTGATTGTTCCAGTTCTTTAGTTCCAATTCAAATGAACTTGTAGCGTACTCATAATTTCGTGTTTGCTGCAGAATTTGCAGCATTTGTTGTTGTTGCCTCCCTTTTTAATTACTTTTTGTATTTGTTTTTTTTTTTTTCAACTCATTTTCTTTTGTGCCATGCAGTCAACCAGCAGCCTGGCAGGCGAGTCCTTGCTGCCAGGATTTATGCAACGGTTGTCGGCGTCGTCATCATCGCTTTTGTTGTTGTTGTTCTTGTTGTTGTTGTTGTTGTTGTTATTGTTGTTTCTTTTGCTTGGCTGCATTTAGCATAAATTCAGTTTCATCTCATTTCAACTCATCTCGTTCTCGTTCTCGTTCTCGTCCTGTTCGTCAACGTTCTCCTGACAGACAGCCGCCATGGGCAGGCTCACTCTGCTCCGCCCTCCGCCCACCGCCCGCTTGCTGAAAATGACATTGTGACGATGCAATTAGTATTATGAAAATATTTCTCATGTTGTGTTTTTTCACTTTTCTTTTCTTTTTTATTTTTGTTGTTTTCCTTTTGTTTTTTTTTTTTTTCTAGCATGTTTTGTTGTTGCACCCATTTAGCGTTATCCCCGACAGAGCCCAAAAGCTCAGGCGCCAATGTTGTTGTGCTTGTTGTTGTTGCTGTTACTGCCAGCCACACCCGCGCCCTGCCCCCCCCCCCCTCTCTCTCTCTCTTCCAGCATAGCTAACTTCAGGCGCGCCGTGTGCTTTTGTGTGGCGCTGATTATAATTTTGATGTGCCTGTGCCTGTGTCTGTGTGCTGGTGTGTGTGTGTGTGTTTTTTTTAATGCATTTTCCTCTGCTCTCTTTTCACCTGCCTTTCACTGTCTCTCTAACTTGCTGTTGTTTTTCCCATTGCATTTGGGCGCGTGCAAAAAATGTAATTAACTTAATGATTTTCATAAAGTGCGGTCTGTGCAGGCGCCATTGCAAGAGACGAGCCGGATGCGGGAGGGGTGGGCATACCTGACGGGGGGAGGATGGGGATGGGGATCGGGGATGGGGATGGGAATGCTCCCTGCAGCGTTAGCAACATTATTGGGGCAATTAAAATGATTACAAAATGCAGTGAAAAATATTCCGAGCTGTCGGGCTTGTTTCCAAGTAGTCCTAGTTTCATGCGTAAAGCATTTCGTTTCTTCTTCTTCTTCTTCTTTTTTTGTTTCATCCAATATTTTCATTGGCATATTTAGCTTCGGCAACCGTCAACCCTCCTGTCCCTTGTTTTGTTCTCCTTTACATTTACATTTGTTTTTTTTTGTTTTTTGTCATTTGCAATGACAAATCATAATTAAAAATTCCAATTAACCACCGTCTTTAGTCACACCACATGATTTGGCAGCCAGATCCGCATTCGCATCCGCATCCGCATCCGCATCATCATCAAACGCAAATTTCATTGTTGATTTCTTTCAGCTCGAATTTTAGCCCCCGGCCCCTCCCTTGAGGCACAAACAAAGGGACAAGCTCTAAGATGAGTAAATCTATTGTGAAGATCTTGCTATTTGAGTATTCCGGCTTGATACCAAAGCTCTTTTAAGTTGTTTGGGAAATAAAAGAAACTGCATTTTAAAGAATTTTTAAAACAGTCTTAATTATTGATCTGGGAATATTAGGATTATAATTCTATAATTCTAAATAAGAGTCTGTAATTGTTGTATCTAGGTAATATGAATGCAACATTTTGTTTGTGTTTCAATTATAAACTATTTAAAAATTTATTTTTCAGCGGTCTTCTGAGGTTTTTACTGATTTAAATCAATCCCTTGTGAGGTGTTTGATAGACAGATGCATTAATTTAGGCCTTAGCCAATTATAAACAAGTAAGAGGTTCTAGTCGGGAGCTCCCGACTAGGGGATACCCTGAACCCTCTTATTCCATCACCAAATGCAGCTCGCGCTTATAGTTAGAGAGTAGCGGGGAGTTGGCGATAGGTATAAAATGAAAGATAATCGATATATATATACTATTCTAGAAGCTACATGTCAAGTTTGGTAACTCTAGCTCTTATTATTTACCAAAATTGCTAAAAAAGCGGGATTTCGATATACATTTTTATCGATTACTTGGAAACGGGGCAAGTTATCGTTTATCGGAAACAAACTCGATCTGCGCAGGAACTAGGAGCACCTACATCTAAAATTTCAGTCTCTAGCTCTTATAGGTTCTGAGATCCTTGCGTTCATACATACGGACGGACGGACAAACGGACAGACAGACGGACATGGCTAGATCGACTCGGCTATTGATGCTGATCAAGAATATATATACTTTATGGGGTCGGAGATGCTTCCTTCTGCCTGTTACATACACTTGCATTTTGCACAAAAACATAATACCCTTTTTACCCATTTTCAATGGGTTCAGGGTATAAAAACTTCAGTTAATTTGATTTTTGTATTATTATTGTATTTGTGCAAAATGCAAATGTATGTAACAGGCAGAAGAAAGCATCTCCGCCACCCCATAAAGTATATATATTCCTGATCAGCATCAATAGCCGAGTCGATCTAGCCATGTCCGTATGTATGGACGCAAGGATCTCAGAACCTAACGATAACTTGCCCCGTTTCCAAGTAATCGATAAAAATGTATATCGAAATCCCGTTTTTTAAGCAATTTTGGTAAATAATAAGAGCTAGAGTTACCAAACTTGACATGTAGCTTCTAGAATAGTATATATATATCAAGTATCTTTTATTTTATACCTACCACCATGCAGAAAATTTGAAGCTGGAGTTGGGGAACCCATATCTTCGTGAGTGCTTTTTAATTTAAATTTTCGTACTTTATTTTAGTTTTAAAATAACACAAAGAGACATTTTTAACATTTACTCTTTCAATTTGATGCGATTTTTAACCCAAGCGATACAAAACAAGAAATATCCTTGTTGATACTTATATAACAAATGTTCTTTATATTTAATTTAATTAAATAATTTTCGATGCATTTTTTATACAAAGACTCCACTTCAAAACTATTCTTTCTATAGAGCTCTATGATATAATATTCCGATGAGGCTTGTGCCAAGTTTGGTTTATATATCTTGAAATATGATTAAATACGAGAACTTACCTGAACATTTAACTACATCATATCGTGGTTAGATGCGGCAGGGACTTGGAGCTATGCAAAAAAAGGATTTCTGAAGAGCTCTTTTACGTAGAAGAAGTAGCTTGCACAGAGACAGACAGTCGAAAGAACGGACATGGCTTTATCGACACTGTTGTTCATATTGATCAAGAACATATTAATATAATGGAGTCCGAGAGGCGTTTCTTTCTATACATTACGCATTTGGTAACAAAATCGAGCCTAAAGGAGATCATTTACGCATGGGGAAAAAAGTTAGTCTCTGTTTGGCGGCCAGCTCTAGAATCTTAGGGAACTTTGAACCAGCTGACTGTTCTAGCCAACAACCTGTCTTTTGGCTTTTCATATCAATGAACCCATGAAGATTACCATCGTAGATTATCATATATTTGCAAGATTTTAATTTTAAATACCTAATTGCCCGCTTTTCCACAAGGCCCGTATATATTTTCCGATAGATCTAGCAGAAATCATTTTTAAGAAGAAAAGATGGAACTGCTGGACTAAATTTCGATCTCGGAACAAAATTGTCTTTAGATAAGTTCAAGGCTGGGCTCTAACTTATATGTGCCAGGTATTGTGTACCTTTGTATTTGTGTCTATGCGAATTTCATTCGTAAGCTCTTAGCTAGACCGTAGAGAACTCAAGTTTGGGCTGAACTAATCAAATTAGCCGCAATCCGTATGCGGTTATTCAAAAAACATTAGGATACGCCTGGACAGGTTTGCTGATTGAGATTTGGGGCCAATAAAATGCATGTTGAAACTCAATCAAAATTGCAACAAAATGCATTTTCATTATATTTGTTTGGGATGTTTCATAAAAAGCCTGGACGAGCACACGCCGGGCGGAGGAGGTCACGCTTGCCGCAATGCAAATGCAATCAATATAATTGATATATGTGTATATTCCCATGTTTGTGTGTGCTCGTGTGTGCTGTGTGTGTGTGTGTGTGTGGCTTCCACTGAGAATTGTCAGTGGAAATACCTTGGTAAATGTATAAAATGCGTTATAATTTACAAAATTGATTTTCAAAATGGAAATCTGTGCTGCACTCCTCTTGCCCGCTCGCTCTCCCTCTCCCTCTCGCTTTCGCTATCTCTCTCTCTCTCTCTCTCTCTCTCTTTATCTCCCTCTCACACACTCTAGCCTGTAGCTGCCTCTGTTTGCCGCTCTCCGCTCCTCGGTGTCCGCCATGTTGATTTATTAAATCTCAATGTGGCAACATCTACGTTTCCGCCGCCGCCCGCCCGCTCTCCGGTTATTACCATGGCCCCGAGACAATGCACACCGGCAGAGCCTTCATTGTTTACCGAAAGCGAGCCATAAAACTACTAAACAAAACAGCCCCGCCCCTATTACCCCAATCTGCCCATACGCTTGCCTCTCTAGCCCGCCCACAGGCAGCCGCGCGCAAATGCAGTCAGGCGAATGCATGGGGAAGATTTTTTTATGGGCGGTTTGGGGGGCGAGAGGAGGGTTTGGGGTTTGGGGAGGCTGGCTGCGGCAAAAATTAATCAAAACATTGCATAAAGCCAGCAAAAATAATAACAATAACAATGTTGAGTGTCAGGCAAAAAGAGCCGACAGCGCAGAACGTTGACAGAACGCCAAGCCAAGCCAAGCCCAGCCAAGCCCAGCCAAGCCAAGCACCCCAACCGCCCCCCTACCCACAAACAGTTACCCACCAGCGCTCTCTTTCTCTCACGCTAAGCCGCCCGCTCTCATTGTGAGTATGATGATGATGATGCCACTGACACAAAAGCAACAAACAACTGTCGACAAGGATCTCATTTGTTATACTGATTATGTTGGCGCCTTGCGACAAGCACTAAGCAAGACAGAGGGAGGGAGAGAGAGAGCAACATATTCAAGCAGAGCGAAAGACGGAGACAGCCTGCCAGAGAGAGGGCACGACAGCGAGTGCTGAGAGCGGGTACCGTTTTGTGTGAGGAGGTAGGCAGCATGTCAAGACAACGGGAAATAAGAACAAGGAAATTTATGCAAATCCTAGACACACTGTAACTAAGATGCTCTCGATTGGGCACGTGCACAATGTGATCAAGAGTATATCGGTTCAGTGGAATGTATATATATTTGCATATATATATATATTCTTATTGCATATAATGTTAGGGCGCCTGGCAACATGAGAAAATCTATACTTTTTACAACTTGAGATATTTGCAATGCAGATTACTGAAAAGCTCGTCAAAAGATCAGTCAAAAGTCGAGTTACCTCTTGAATGTGTAAGAGAGTATTGCGTCGTTGGTTGCACCCGATGGCGACATTCTTGCCTGCTTTTCTTTGTTTGATATGCAGTAAACTAGCGTAAGGATGTGTCTTCTAAGCCGAAAAATAAGTTCAACAAACTGAAATTCAATTTATGTCATGCTTAAATTCATTAAGCATTATTTATCATGCATTATTCATTAGTCATATTCACATTAAGCTTAAGACTGATGTTTATATGATTCGAAGTTTCTTAAGATCATAAAAGAAATTCTAACCTCTCATTTATTTACATAAAGCATTAAAGAATTTTGAACTAACTTAGTTTAAATTTAAATTCTACACTTTATGAGATATATTTAACATTCAAGTTATATATTCTCGAACTTGCGCAGATATAAATCAAATAAATTTAATTTCACCCTAACATACAAATAAAGTTAAAAATGTTATTAGTTAATATTACGCTGGAAACTTTCTATTCCTATTAACTTTGATCTTATTATCTTATTTATTTTCAAGAACTTAATTTTAGATAAATTTATATCCATACGCTCATTATGCTCATTATAAGATATGTATCTTGAATATCCTTGAATTTTATCTGTTTGCGATTACAAATCGTTTGAGATTTGTGAAGGAACCAGCACATTGAGAGCATAACATCCACATCCACACGGACGTAGTCAAGTTTACGCTAGTTGGCAGCTCAGCCGGAATGGGAAGTTGCCCAGTCTGTGTCCCGTTTGTGCCCCGGCTCCGCAATCCGCAAACTTTGCCCGTTGTTTTGTTTCTTCGGCTTTGTTTTGTGTTGTTTTTAACTGCAACAAATGAAATCATAATACCTATGTAATCAGGACTTTGTCTCTGCAAATCAACTCAACTTCTTCGATACAGGTTTTGATATAAGCCTTGGTTTCTAACAGCTTAACTACGTTTTATCTGCCTAAGTTAGTGCCTCTAACTAAGTTATTCTCACTATCTCTTCTCTTCTCTCTCTCTCTCTACCTAATGAAATAAACAAGCTCTTATTATAATTTAATTGGTTAATTATTAATCTCTTAATTTGGAACCGAGTCGACACAGTTGCAAGATGTTACATCACAATTTTGCCGAAGATATTTCACAAGTCTCAGTTGGTATTCAAGAAATTAAAACATAATATTCGACCATAATTGAGAAAAATAGCCAGGTAACCCCTTGCTCGCAATTTTACCAAAAATTGGGCTGGTTTTGATATTTTTCATCACGTCCGTTTGGAATATCTCGGGTAAATAACGTCAGATTTTGAAAATTTATACCATTTTGGACGCTTAGCAATCAGGACCATAGATGAGCATTCAACTAATTAGAAGTTGCCTGGGTAACAATACAATTCTTGCCAAAAATTTAACTGGTTTTCAAATTCACATATCTATTATGATTGATTGGAATATCTCGAGAAAGTAAGGTCAAATTGCTCAAAAATTTACCATTTTGTACTCGTCTATCATTTGGGATTAAAAAAATAAAACAAAATTCTAAGTTTTCGCCAAAATTGATCAAAATGATAAGGGGTTACAAACTACCCAAAGTTACAGAAATTATGCAAAATCGAGTCTGCTCTAAAATGAAACATTTTTTGATGATTTTTTTGTAATATCTCGGGTGAAAAACGTCTGCTTATGAAATGTTATGCCTTTTTTAGATCGTACAGATCTCTACTATCAATTGGCATTCAATTAAATTTAATAAAATCGAGAGGTTTAATCAAAGTTTTTCACAAAAATCGGCTCGTTTGTAGTTTCAAACTTTTTTGATGATATTTTGAAATATCTCGATCAAATATTGTCCGATTTTGGAATCGATTGGTAATTAAGAAAACAAAATTCTTAATGTTGCTCAATGTTGACAAAAACGGCAAGGAGTAACATCACAATTTTTACAAATATCGGTTCGGTTCTGAAAGCGAAAATTTAAGACTACACTCAATTCTATAGACTTTCATGAGTCGAAAATGCATCTTTTCTTTTCAAGTTCGGATGGAAATTAACCGAGTTCTTTACATATAAATTTGTAATATGTTAAAATTCAAAACTCTCGGGTAAATGAAGTGCGATCTTGGAAAGCTTAAGTATTTTTTTTCAACTATAGCTAGATATACTATTTCTATAATATTATTATATTCTATAAGCAATAAATAAATCAAATTCTAAATTTTGTTTAAAACTGACAATTTTTAAGTGTTAAAATATTCTTATATCTCTTTTGTTAGTTCGACATTCAGCTACCTACACTAAGCTTTTGAAATCAAATTGGCGTAACATAGATACATATGTAAATGGCAAACTTCTAGTTAAATTAACACTAGCTTTGACGAGCACTTTGACCCAAAAGAAAGCTTCTGCTCCTGCCGGACAAGCTCTTCTATATGCTCCAACATACCTTGAGTGCAGTTAAGGGAGAAGCTTCAGAGTCGAGGTCCCCAGCGAATATACCATCTAACGAATCTCAACATCAGCAATTGTCGGGCATCTGTCACATCACCTTGCAATTAATTATTCTGTAATTGAAGTGCTTCAACAACTTGTCCAGAGCCACAGAAATAGCTCACGGGGGGCCTTGAACTTGAACAACAATTGTTGGATAATGAAATCAAAAAGCAGTCAAGATCGAAAAAACGAAAAAAAAACAAATAAAAAAAAAAAAAACTTCAATTAAAACAAAGCCGAATGGTCGACAAAGGCAATGTCGAGGGGTAAAAGTTAGTGCAATTAATTACAAAAAATAGGTACCCACTCGCACACATGCAGGAGGGACACACATGCATGTGTAAACTGAAGCAAAGCAAGTAAAAAAAATAGTACTAGTAATAAGGTAATATCGACTATGAGCTACCCTGTACTTGCATGTAAGAAATCAACGCGGCTTAACTTTTGGAAATCTACAGAATAGAATCGAATAGAATAGAATAGAATAGAATAGAAGAGAAGAGATAAAATATATACTAGATCTTGCTTAGGCGTAATTTCTCAAATATTTTCGCTTTATAAAAATGATTGACTGACTGACTGATTGATGATCAACGCAATGCTCGAACCATAAGCGCTAAGAAACTGAATTTTTGACTGCGAGTCAATCGAAACATGATTCGTCCATTGCAGACAAGCCAACTCCAATTACAGGGTATCTACAAAACTGTGCACAAATTAAAAAAGAAGTTGAAAAAAAAGTTAAGCGTGGTGGATGCGACCGATTCTGATTCAGATTTCGATTCTTCCTTCTCTCTCGCTGTGTATTTTATACTTGTACGTTCTTCTGATTGAATTGAAAACATTTTATGCATTTGATTTTATCAAAAGAGAAATTGAATGCGAATGCGAATGCGAATGCAGGCAATGTACAAAGACAACAGCAACAAGCCGAACGAGGCATTCAAATCAAATGCAAAATGGCATTCATTCATGCAATTTACATTGTTTGCGGGACGACAACATGTGCAGTCGCCGTCGCAGTCGGCGTCGCAGTTGCCGTCGCAGTTGCCGTCGCAGTCGCAGCCGGGCTACTGATAGCCACAAGCTCGAGCCCGAGCCCGTGCACCCTTCCACACTTCCACCCATCTACCCTTCTGGCCCCACCCCTTATGTCATTTATTCTGCCACCTGCGCCTTCGCACGGCTCAAAAGCAATCCCAAAGGATTTGACAGGAGTTAATTTTGATTTTATTTGCTGGTCAAGGCCGCGGCTCGAAGCAAAGGATCAACTAACAAAAAGAAAAACAACAGCAGAAACTCTGTATAAGATCAAAATAGTTGGATATCTATAAACAAGCTAAGCAAATAATGCATTAGAGCTTGTCCCAAAGATGCTATCAAAACATATTAACAACAAATTATTTCTCTTACTTATAGATAAAGAAGAAAAATATATTGAAGAACTATAATGAAACACATATTTTTTTAAAATAAAAAAAAAAAAAAGTCCCATTCACAATATACGAGGGTAGAATTATAGAATTTTAACCGAATCGGAAGTGAGCCTGGCAATTATCATGAATCAAACCCAAACCTGAACCTAGCCTTATTTATTCAAAAGTTTACTTCAAAACAGTTTTGTTTTCGCAATTGAAAACCGTATTCTAAGTCCTTGACTTAGTTCTTGACTTACGATAGTTTCAGTACAGCTAACACGAGACGTTTTTTAGTTAGTTTTGTTCATTCAAAATATGTAAATATAACAAATTAGATTTAATTGAAATTGTATTGTTCAATATGACACAAAACCTGGCTTTAAAGATGCACAAAACCGGGCTCACGAACTGAAACTAAAGGCGAATCGTGAATTGAACCAGCAATCTCTTTTTTTGCGTTTGTAGCATTGATGTCATAATTTTATATACGTTCTCTGTGAAATTATTTATATTTATATTTAAAATATCTCTTACAATATGACAACTATTTCAATGCTTTATGCTAAATTCTTAGATCTGTTTTTATACCAAATACCCGGTTGATAAACAGGCAGAAAGAGGGCCCGCTAAGTGTATATTCCAGCCAGGTTTTGAAACCCCGAATCCCATAAAAACGGCTAAAAAGGTTATAAAAGTTTTATGCAAATGTATGTAACAGGCAGAAGAAAGCATCTCCAATCCCATAAAGTACATATACATTCTGGATCAGCATCTATGGTCGAGTCGATCTAGCCATGTCTCGATCTCAGAACCTATCAGAGCTAGGGACTTGAAATTTTGAACGTAGGTCCTCCCAATGCCCGCGCAGTAAGAGTTTGTTGCTGATAATCGATAACTTGACCCGTTTCCAAATAATCGATATTGAAATCCTGTTTTTTGACTAAATCTCCTTGGTTTTAATGGATGGAGTAATCAATTTTCTTCTAGAATAATATTTGCAGATCAAGCATCTTCCATTCCATCGATTCGACCTGCCCCTGGAGTTGTTAGAGCTGAAGGTTCAGGCTATCTCCTGGCACTTCCGACTAGATATATATTTGATTATCGTTATTTCATTTAACTATTATTATTTCTCTATAAACTTAAGACTTGAGCTTGAACTTTGCATGGTTGAATTGTGCGTTCTTCATTTGCAGGCGGACAGCAAAGTTGTGGCCAGTCGGATATCGGCTGCTAATTAACTTTGCCATAAGTTCCGTCGCACACATGGGCTGCGATTGTCGGGCGTATCGGGGAAACACATCTATTCCGGGCGCTGAACTCAGCGTCCGGTCCCGTGCCCGCTTCAGCGCTCCGTGCACAGTTTTTGTTTTTTGCTCTGCTTTTCTCTCCAGCTGGCTTTTTATTTTGTAATTTATTTGCCGTTTTGCTTGTAATTTGTTACAGCTTTTTAATCTCGCATTGTTCTAAGCAGCCGTTGACTGACAAACTGACGGACTCACAGCCGGACGGACGGACGGACGGACGGATGGACGGACATGTTTTGGACGTGGCCAGCAGCGGCAACAGGGCGGCAGCTCAGACGGGATGGGGGCGCGGTCACAATTTAATCAACATCATAATCAGTGGCGACTGGGCTGGGCTGGGATGCATTCGCATTGTCCTGCTGCAGGAGAGCCGGAGAGCCGGAGTCACAGTTCTGTGAGTAGTTTTACTCCGGCTCCGGCTCCTGCGCCCAGCCATTTGTCCAGCAACAGTTGAGAAACTCATTTGGCTCGCACATGTGTGTCCCTAGAGATGGGCACTTGGGCTGAAAACGAGTCACGCAACGCGCAAATTGGCATCTGATTAAAGGCCTGGCATCTATGCAATTAGAGAGAGCCGTCTTTTTCAGCTCTGTCTTTATTGTTGGGATCACACTCTCTCTCTCTCTCTTCTCTCTTCTCTCGCTCAGGCTCTTAGTCTGATATCAACACTGGGAAACTATGTCTATAGAGAGATAGTTCTTCAACTATGTGATCCGGGTTCGAGTTCCAGGCTCAGACTCAGACTATTTGCTGTCAATAAGCGCAGATGTTCGTTAGTTATTTATCAAGTCTCCTAGATTTCTACTTAACTTAAGATTCTCCCAACTCTCTGCTCATATGTTCGAATTGTTCTTTCGCCGGTATCATCACCAAATATTCCACGCTCGCCTGACCCTTGGAGCTAAGCTCTGCGCATTTCTTCTCGTTTTGGTTTTTTTTTTTTTAATTATTATAACTACATACTAACTAAGCACCCACACATGCACACACACACACACCTACACACAGCTGGGCGGCAACAATGGGCCAAGGCGGCGCTTTCTCATAATTCATTTGAAAGCGCACAAAAGCGCACATGAAATTGAAATGAAATTGAAATACATATAATAATAAAAAGAAATAATAATGAAAAATGAACTATGTGTGTGAATGGGCACCACTGTGTGTGTATGTGTGTGTGTGTGTGCAGATGTAAATGCCGAATACAATAAAAATAATAATCAACAATGCCCTCACACACACACACAACTGAACACACACACACACACACACGTGAGTTCAGATTTCAGCTCATGGATTTGTGCTTTTTAATTTACTCTGGACTTATTCTTGTTGAGCTCGTATGTGCGAATAAACTTATATGCATAATGGAAGAGGGTGTAAAATATGCGAATGATTTTGTAAAAATAATAAAAAACAAGTAAGAGACTCTAGTCGGGAGCTCCCGACTAGGGGATACCCTGAACCCCCTTCTTCCAACACCAAATGCAGATATATGTATATACTATTCTAGAAGCTACATGTCAAGTTCGGCGTCTCTAGTTCTTATTATTTACAAAAATTGCTTAAAAAACTGGATTTCGATATACATTTTTATCGATTACTTTGAAAATGAGTAAGTTATCGATTATCGGAAACAAACTCGATCTAAAATATCAAGTCTCTAGCTCTTATAGGTTCTGAGATCCTTGCGTTCATACATACGGACGGACGGGCGGACGGACGGACGGACAGACAGACGGACATGGCTAGATCGACTCGGCTATTGATGCTGATCAAGAATATATATACTTTATGGGGTCGGAGATGCTTCCTTCTGCCTGTTACATACATTTACATTTTGCACAAATACAATATACCCTTTTTACCCATTTTCAATGGGTTCAGGTTTAATACAAGCAAAAATGATTTATTGGAGAACAGTCGAGAAAAAGATGCTACGCACACAAGTTTTTACTGGCGCAAATCTGTCAAGGATTCGTATAAACGTTTATATTATTAATATGCTGTACAAGCTTACATATATGTATATATATACATATGTATATTATATGCAGTAGAGGTAAATTTATTTTATTTTATAATTTTATACAATTTGTAATAAAATGCAAGATCCTCATATGAAATTTTGCCATATAACCTTGATAAGTCGGATACTTCCCCCATGCAGACTGAATGCATATTACAGGGTATGCATTAAACTCACATGTAAAGAATTAAAAGTTCGCTGAATAATCACTAAAGCGATATTAAAAGTACTTTTCTTTTAGGTGAATCCCCTTTTGGAAAGGCGACTTGGATATTTATATGGACCTATTAAAAGCATTGAGATGTCAACATGCCCAACTAAATATAGTATTATAATATAATCTATATGTATAAAACTATGACTGATTGATAATTGACCACAAGATTTATCTCTAACTACCTTATCTGAGCTAAAAAAGTGCACGCCAAGGCGCGATTTTGGAAAATTCCACTTGCAACTGTGGAAAACTAAAAAAAACCTTTTACAAAATAATTTTCAAAGATTTCTAAGAAAATTTAAATGAAAATATGAAAATATATACTATTATTACATAAACCAATGCAATTTGTCTTCTATAACTTCATTTAAAAAATGTTGTTTATATAAATTTACTTAAAACTTATTGTGCCTTTTCCAAAAGAAGGTAAACATTATAATTTTGTCACTTTCAATTTCGCTATCGAACTCAACTCGCCTCATTTTCTGATATTTTGAGCTAGTATTAGAACAACAAAAGAAACAGCGTATCCAGAGGTCGGAAGTTGTTTAGTTGTGTTTGTTTGCCTGCTACTCAATTTACTGATTTGCATAAAAGTGCAAAATTTCTCTTTTGACTTGGGGATCGACAACTTTACCAGCGACTTTTTGGCATGCGAATCGGTTTTGTGCGAATCGGAATATATATTTTTTCGTGCTATTGCTTTCCAATTCTCATGTACATGCATTCACGGGGCATGACGAATTAGTCATGAGGTTTGGCAAGCACATCGAATTTGACATATTTGATATTTTCCAATAGTTTTTAGCATATATCCAAATAGATCAAGAATGTTTAATTTATCGGATTTGCAAAGTCGTGGTATATGGTATCTTCTAGTCGGGCACTCCCAACTAGGATACTCTTCTTAGTCTTAGTCACAAAATCAGTAAGAATCAGCAGAAAGAGCATGAGAACTTCGGACTGAGCTTGAAGGGCTTTTCCAGAATTTGGTTTGTTTTCGTTTTTATTCAGCTCGTGGATCGCCGGCATTCTTTTTTTTTTCTTTTTTTTGTTATTTTTTTTTTTATCAGGTCGCCCCAATTTGTGTATGCCACATTTGACAGCGGGACAGCTGCAGCTGCAAAAGCGTTGCTCAGACGCCAACACCGCCCCTCCGCGCCCCAACGCTAAATACCCCTCTGCGCATTAAAGTGCAAAGCATAACAGTAACAATTACAACAACAACAACAACAACAACATGATTTCGCTCTTTGGCTCTGTCGATTGCCAAGCGCAACGCTTGAACGCCGACGCCGACGCCAGCGTCCGCTGCCAGCGCAGCTAGTGGGACAAAAATAAGCTCAGCCGATAAGCTAGTCTTTTCAGCATTTAATTTAGTTTCAGTTCGGTTTTTGTGTTGCGCCCATTTGCATGTGTGGTCTGTTGTCGCTGGCGCTGCATGTTTAATTCGCAGAATTTGCATTACATTTTTTTCTTCCTTCCGTAACCCAATCCTGCCTTGGTTCGATTGTTACTCGAGCAGTTATCGACAAGCGGTAGCGAAACGTACAGCATGCTTTTTAACCGTTACCCGCGCTGTTTTCTGGCGCTTTTACTCTGTGCAGCAGTCGCAGTCGCAGTCGCCGATGACAGCAGCGAGGAAAGCAGCAGCACAATCCCAAGGTTTGCCCAAGCCTCTCTTTTTAAATACATTGTGTCATATTTGAAGAGCTGCCATCTTGTTGAAAAAAAGGACCCGTTTACATTTATACATTCTCTTATAAAATGTATAAGTCTGAACGGCCCTGTTAGTTAACAGAGCATGTTAAGTTGGTGTGACTGTGACTGATCAGTTCATGAAAAGTAAACAGTTCCAATTTGACCATCAATCAATGTGCTAGAGCGAAAGACTTGACTAGAATATGTATGCTGTTCCGGTTTCTAAAATGACTTAATTTCCCTTCCCCGAATTTAAATAGAATATTTAGCGCAGGGCATAGTTACGAAACTAAAGGTTAAAGCTTGCATATTTAATAAACTTAAGACATTTGCTGGGTATCCCCTAGTGAGACTCTCCCAAGGTGAGCGGTTTCTGGAACATTACATAAGCGGGAGACACCAAATTTGTAAAATCTCTAGGTTTAATAGGGCTACCAGATGAAGAAGCAGCATATGTTCCTTTATATATGTAAGAGCGTATAGAAGGAAATTCAAATGAATATAGATTTAGGGCAGCTCGAAACTCTGGGTATAGGGTATCTGCTAGTCGAGCGATCTCAACTGGAGCACTCTGACTATAAATATTGCATTCATTTCAGCAAATGGCTCTGCGACTCAACAGATCTTTGCCTCCCAGAGGAGGAACTAATGCCGGGATTGGGTAACATACAGCCACCGCATCGATATGAGAGCCAGCGGGATTGTCGTTTGTCTTGCGGCAAATATGGAGCTATTTGGCCGATGCCCACCGGCGAGTGCAGTCTGTCGCACGACCGCGTGCACTTTGACCCATGGAAGGTGCGCTTCAATGTGGTGGCACCCAATGCCGTAACGACACAGTTTCTGCGCGAAACCAATCGCTTGTTTGTGAGCAACTTGCTCAAGGAGTGCACCCGGAACTGCACGCTGGGCAACAGCAAGGAGGTGCTGGTGAAGGCGACGGTGAACGACAGCAGCTTGGTGCTGGACTGGAGCACAGACGAGAGCTACATGATGGTGGTGCGCACCACAGACACCGCCAGCTTTGTGGACATCAAGGCGACAACCGTGTACGGAGCACGCTTCGCCTTCGAAACGCTCAGCAATTTGGTCACGGGCAGTCTATCCAACGGGCTGCTACTGGTGAGCGCTGCTCGGGTGCATGACCGGCCGGTTTATCCGCATCGCGGCCTGCTGCTGGACACGGCTCGAAACTTTCTGCCTTTGCGCTATTTGCGCAGCACCCTGGATGCAATGGCTGCCTCCAAGATGAATGTGCTCCACTGGCATGTGGTGGACACACACAGTTTCCCGCTGGAAATAACACGTGTGCCGGAAATGCAACGCTACGGGGCATACTCGAATGCCCAGACCTACTCCCGCATCGATGCCGTCAATCTGGTGAAGTATGCCCGCCTGCGTGGCATTCGAATCATGCTGGAGATCGACGGACCCTCGCATGCCGGCAACGGCTGGCAATGGGGCCCAGCGGCCGGTCTGGGCAACATGTCCGTCTGCCTTAATCAGGCGCCCTGGCGCAACTACTGCGTCCAGCCGCCTTGTGGTCAGCTGAATCCGCTCAACGATCACATGTATGCGGTGCTCAAGGAGATACTCGAGGATGTCGCCGAGCTGGGCGCACCCGAAGAGACCATACACATGGGTGGCGATGAGGTGTACATACCCTGCTGGAACCGAACCGAGGAGATAACCACCCAAATGAAGGCGCGAGGTGACGATCTGAGTGAGGCCAGCTTTTTGCGGGTCTGGTCACAGTTCCATCAGCGCAATTTAAACGCGTGGGACAACATCAATCAGCGCATGTATCCCAGTGTCAGGGAGCCAAAGCCGGTGATACTCTGGTCCAGCCGCCTGACCGATCCCGAGACAATCGAACAGCTGCTGCCCAAGGAGCGTTTTATTATACAGACCTGGGTCAGCGCTCAAGACCCGCTCAACCGGAACTTGTTGCAACGCGGCTATCGCCTGCTGATCTCCACCAAAGATGCCTGGTACTTGGATCATGGTTTCTGGGGCAGCACCAGCTACTACAACTGGCGCAAGGTTTACGACAATACGCTGCCGCTTGACCCGCGTCGGGGCCAGGAGCGCCAGGTGCTGGGTGGCGAGGTGTGCATGTGGAGCGAGTATGTGGATCAGAATTCTCTGGGTAAGTGTAAAAAAGCCGCGTGCAACACAGACACACAGACGCATCTAACTGTGCTTCATTTTGTAGAGGCTCGCATCTGGCCGAGAGCAGGAGCGGCCGCCGAGCGTCTATGGTCCAATCCCAAATCATCGGCCAATTTGGCTCAGCGTCGATTCTATCGCTATCGGGAACGACTTATCGCACGCGGCATCCATCCAGATGCTGTGGTGCCCCACTGGTGCGTCCTTCACGAAGGACAATGTCTCTAAGCCAGTCGCCTTCTGTTCAATTGTTATTTGTACCATAATAAACAAACATATACATATTCAATATTGTACTGGATCAGCTGAGCGAAAACCGAAGAAATTTTAAATCTATTTTCAGCATAATACAATCAGGAAACAGTCCAAAAATATATATCTAACTGATCCAATCCCAATCCACTTTAGGCACTTCGAAAACTTGTAGAATGATATATTAAAAGCAAAATAAGTAGACATAGAAATTCTTAACGAATGCCATAAGACAGTTAAAAATAAGAACTAAAATTCCAGAAAACGACAGAGCGCCTGAAGCGAAAGCACCAAGTGGACACAGATTTGAGCGGGATGGTCAAATAGATGGTAAATGACGATCATAATCGTAGGTGAATACGAAAAACATGAAATATTTATCTAAGAATCGTAGTGCAGTTGCTTATTCATCGAATAAGACCGTTAAATTGCATACACAACAAATGCAACAGCAATCAAATTAAATTGCAGTTTTGTTTACGTAACAGAATAAAAAATGTATAATCAATAACGATTTTTGCGCGCCATCTTTCAAACCAATCAGCTGTTGGCATCAATAACAAAGTGGCAAGGCTATTTTTCTCAGTCAGCTGTTTGCTATAAGATCCGGCAACGCCGCACAATATTTGTATACAGCGTAAATAGGCCGGTGTTTCATTTCTTCTAAATTGAAGCTGATTAATGCATTGCAAAATGCGGTTACTGGTCAGTGCACTTTATTTGATTAGCTGCTTGCACTTTGGTCAAGCCAATATAACAGACGGCAACAACAAAAACAATGACAATGGCAATATTCTGCCCGTGGTACTGTGGCATGGCATGGGCGACACTTGTTGTTTTCCCTTCAGCATGGGCTCCATTAAGAAGCTGATCGAGGAGCATACGAACGGCACCTATGTGCGTTCCTTGGAGATAGGCGCCAATATCGTATTGGATTATGAGAGCGGCTTCTTTATACATCCGAACAAGCAGGTCGACTACGTCTGTCAGCAGCTGGCTCGCGACGAAAAGCTGGCCAATGGATACAATGCCATTGGCTTCTCGCAGGGCGGTCAATTTTTGTAAGTATAATTGTTAAAGTTAACGGATACCTAAATAGCAAACCTCATCCTATAGGCGAGCGCTAGCACAGCGTTGTCCCACGCCGCCAATGCGAGTGCTCATCAGCTTGGGCGGCCAGCATCAGGGCGTCTATGGAGTGCCCAAGTGTCCCACGCTAAGCGTCAGCAGCTGCGAGTACATAACCAGGCTTCTGAACTATGCTGCCTACGATGAGTAAGTGCATCATACTGGCATAAGTTCCCTTTCCCTCATTATTGAATATGCCAACTGTGCGTAGGTGGGTCCAAAATGGTCTGGTACAGGCTACCTACTGGCACGATCCACTGCACGAGAGTAGCTATCGGCTGAAGAGCAGCTTTCTGGCAGACATCAACAACGAGCTGTACATTAATGAACGCTACGCAGAGAATCTCAACAGGCTTAAAAGGTAAACTGTTGGATTCTGTTTTAACGTATTGTATTCTAAATCTGAGGAACTGCTTGAACTGCAGATTTGTTATGGTTAAATTCCTAAACGACACCATTGTGCAGCCCAAGGAGTCGCAGTGGTTCGAATTCTATGCACCTGGTCAGGACAAACACATACTGCCGCTCAGCGAAAGCAAAGTTTTCAAGAATGTAAGATTCAAAATTTGCCTAGTATGCAAACTTTTGCTAAACTAGCTGTTCCATTTACAGATTGGGCTGGAGGAAATGAAACAACGTGGAAAACTGCAGTTTCTCAGCGTCGAAGGCGATCATCTGGCCATTTCAAAGGAGTGGTTCATCAAGGAACTGGTGCCCCTACTGCTGGAACTAGAATGAAGATGACGCCAAGCATGACGACTTTGATGGCTCATGCGGGCAAACAAAGGAGCTTTACTAGCATATTTCATAGCTGAGTAACGCATGATTTAGAACATATGTACATAATATATACTTGATTTGATATACATATATATATATATATATATATTATATATAAAACTAGTAATTTCGAAGTTCAGTTTTGCATACAAAATGGATTTGCCTTATTTAAAATATTTTACATAGATATTTATTAGCTGTGTTAAGGTTGTAAGTTATTATTATTAATATTAATAAACATTTCTGGGAAATATTCAATGCAAGGCAGTCGCGTGTTCCGACTATGATTCATATATTAAGAACTTGACGTCTACATACATATATTTATGTTTATATATAGGAATATATATTATGTATATATAGCTATGTACACGAGGCAACTAACAAAAGCTTATTGACAACCATAGAATTATAAGATTTACATTTGACATTCAATTGATTAAAGCAAAACAAGTGGGTAACCACAACCAGCTCAGATCCAGTGCAGCACAGATTCCTATGGGTGCGGAAATATTATTGTTATAGGTGTTTCGGAGTAGGACTTCTTCGTTTTTTTTTTGGTAGATGCACCACATCATGGCATTAGCAAGCACATCATAACTTCGACTTTGTATTTGTATTGCGAGCAAAAAATATTTCTGGATCCTTGTGCGGACGCTGAATCTCCCGATAATTATTGACTATTTTCTTGGACTCATCTTTGGGACACGATTGTAAGTTGCGAAACACGCTTACCTACAAATCCAAACAGAAATATATTATACACTTTGTATTGTATTGTATTGTCATGGATGCTGCTGTGACTACGTACCTGACCCCGCGACACATAAATGGGCGTCCGGTAGATTATCCACGTGACACTCTCAAAGTACGGCGCCGTTGTCAGCGAGCCCTTGTATGTGTAATAGTGTTTACTTAGCTCCTGCAGACCGATCCAGGACAGGCAGTCTGCAAATGCAAAAATTGAACACATTGTAAACTGGTTAAATTTGTATTAATTGGGCTAATGCTCACCCGAGTCCAAGGATGCGCTTGTATGGATCTTTTGCACAATGCGTATGCCTTCGGTGATCTTCTTGAACTCTGGGCAATCCTTGTCTCCACAGGCCTGAATAAAAAAAGCAACAACAGCAAGTCCGTCCGGTTTGTTCTTAGCCTCGGCAAAGTCCTTATACTTGGCATTATAGTGAACGGCATGCGCCTCCATCGAGTACTTCATGCCCTCTAGCGTGTGCTCGCAACCAGACTCATCGCAATCCGACCAGTGAAAGTGCAGCTGCTCGAACACATACATATTGGTGTCGAGGGCGCCACCAATAATGTACGGCTGCTGTTTCCTTTTGCTAAACGTGACCATCGCCGAAGTGCCTGTGTTTTGGACGCGCGCAACACCTACCGGCTCCCAATGGCCATGATACTCGAGCGGATCAACATCGTCAATATGCTCGATCGCACGATTGCTAATCTCAATGGGCGATTGCACTGGCATACTGTGTACTGGTCCGGCTGGCGCTGCTCCGACCTGCTGCTCCTAATCTATGTTATGTGCGCGGCGTTCAAATATTTCTTCTTCCTCAGCTTGTAGACACGCCCGCGATCGGCAGCGCTGGCGTCGTCCAAGTGCTCGACTGACAGAGGTGGCGCTTGCGGCGGCGACGTCGTGATGGCGACTGTTCTCCTTGACGCCGGCGTGTGTAAGGAAGTTGTGCGACGGCTCTGCCCCGTGGCCGTCCCTTTAGTTAGCTCTTTGCGCCGGCCTTAACTGCCTGAAAATGAACAACGACAACAACAACAACATGAATAATAATAACAGCAACAACAACAACAGCAAACATTCAACATGCAAATGTCAGTTAGTAATTGAAAGCTACAAATTGGAACTGACAACTTGCAGTGGTCAATAAAATCAATTAAATGCTTTGGCGCTTCCGTGAGTGAATAACATGCAACAGACCAGCTCAGACTCACGGGCTCACTAGCTGAGACAAGGAGCCGGAGCCGGAGCCGGAGACCGAGTCGGAATAGCTACTCTCCAACTATTTGCAATTGTAATTGACACCTGTGTAATGCAAGCGCACCCCATCCCTCCCTCCTAACATCCGTATTTGATGAGCCATTTGAGAAATTAATGTGTAGTGTGTATGAATGATATCTCACTGTCTCCACCTGGCGACAGGTAATCCGGCATCGGGCAACCGGCTGACATTCTTCACGGCCCGCTTTAAATATTCAGCGTGCTTGTCTTGTTTGCACCTCGCTGTTGTTTGTGGGTCTTCCCAGAAGCACGTTATTGATTCGTTAGCTAATTGCGAGTTCTTGCATATTTAATACGTGACAATTGATAGGCCACAAGACGCACCACCCCCAAAGTAGGACTTTTCGAAATGGCGTGTTCAACAACTTTGGCGCACACTTTGAGTAACCTTTTATACCCAATATTTTCCTAATGGTGTCCCCATTTTATTGATACGGACAGATATGCCTAGACTCTTACTTATCTTAACATTTAGACAAGTTGTCCTTGTACACACTTGGTCAATCGGTTGTTTTATTTGAAAACTTGATACTAGAAAATAAGACTATTGAAAATGAATTTAGTGTCGTTGGGATAAAGATACAATATTCGAGATACAATTTTTGATTCCATTTTCTACTCAGCTGCACGGCAAATCGGTAAGCGACGTGCATCTCATGAGGATCATAACAAAAAGCTATATGCGAAAGTATTCCACCCATTTTCCGATGAATTATTCAGTGCGTTTGGTACACGGTTTGTTAAAGTTGAAGCTGACTAAATAAAAACACCTATAGATAAGAATATAGATACTAATATTCATCTCAAATTCACACAATATTGTATACTAGAGGTATAGAGGTCAAACTTAATCTTAATGTTGAATTTTTATAAATAACACTAGGCTAATTTGGGAATACTGTTAGTACCTTTATTTAAAAGTACTTTAACAATGTTTTTGGTATGTATATAAAATGTATCAGGCAATTGTCATGGGAAAGATCGATCCGTTTATAAAAAACATATAAGTTTTTTTAAAAATATCTTGACCAAGCCAGATAATACATATTGACAATTAAGATTAGTTTGAGACATGTTAAAATTATATGAGTTGTTGATGATATCGGAAAATAATCAAATTTCGTCATGTTTTTCTTTAAAATGATTGAAAAGTTAGCCCTTTGTCCAATGCTGTCATATGCGAAATGCACATCGGGTGGGAAGGTCTGCTATAAGCTACGGATTGCTTGGATTTAGTTCTATATTCCCATATTTTTATTGCCTTTGTACCTCTTGAAGTTTTCTCATTATGCCACAATTAACTTATGCTGTCGGCTAATTAACAAGCGCTAATGGCAAAACATAAGAGCCTGGCCATAAAGAATTCTTCAAACAGATTAAACAAGTGCTTGTAAAACGTTTACCGCAGATATTTATAGAAGAAAATAAAAGTTTGATACGATTAGCTTGTGCTTAGCTTTCATAAAGCCAAATATGATTTTAATTGACATTTATACAATACCCTTAATACCCACTTTGACGCATTTAGAAGCCAACGCTAATGGCAGCGATTCCGGGATTAGAGAGCCAGGTGGGTTGGGGCTAGTTTGGCTTGTGCAACTCACAGCAGACTGTGAATTTACGACAGATACTCTGAGTTTATGTGTTGGGTATATGTTTATGGCATGTGCTCATATCAAAGGCATTTACTGATAAGCCGAAGTGAGGTCGAGAAACCAGCGGTAATTGTTGCGTCTAGCCACTGCGAATCAATCGGCCAAGTAACTAGCCGTCAAATTTATATATTATCGCCAACATTAGCTTGGCATATCAAATTTGTCGTTCCCCAAATGGGCCCTATAGCAAATATCTTATGATTTGTTTCTACGTTTACATTTCTGATATCTTATCATATCTAGAGCAAATGCAGCTAGTTTGTAGAACTCTGCCTGCCTCGCGACATGCGTCATTAGCAGCGAAAAAGTTGAAGTCATATCAATCCCTTATGTGATATATATACATAGATATATATATGTATATATATACGTAGATATGCACGTGCTTGATTTCATATGTTGTTTGTCCAATTAATCCAATCCAAACCTAGATATTGATTCTATTCAAGATGTTTCCAAATGTTTATACTTTGTGCATTAAAATCCAAAATTTGTGCTGTTTACTTTTTGGCTTGAAATCATGACAAAACTGAAATTTGTTTTTTGTACTGTTTCGAGAAGGTTCCCGATCTTATCAGTGCACTCGTAATCATTAAATATCTGCTGCGCTCGGTTTATAAATTAATTTCATTCTTCCCTCTGTGGTAATTTTGAAAGACCTAAAAGATATCGAATTTAAAATCAGCTGCAAATCAATTAAGATAAATGCAAAACATACCTGGACCATGACTTGTCTAATGCACAGACATCCTTCAACAACTTTCTTATCTAATTGAACTTACACAGTTAATGGCTTAATAAGCAGAATGCAATTATTTATCTACACACAATACAAGAGTTTATATATGTTTTATCAGTATAGTCCATTATGCAAAAACGAAAAAAAAATGGTCCGAGATAAGCGGAAGGCACGTTTTCAATGCTGGCACGACGAATTCTAATAGAAGTACGCATAGATTAATATATATATATATACATAAATATATATGCTATATATATATTTATTTACTTTAGTATATATACCTATATAGAGAAGGCGAGATCTGATGTGAAAAATGAACCGAAACAATTCAAGTGGCATTTAGATACGTCAGCTTAAGGTCATGTGACGGCGGTTTGGGAGTTGTCTGCCGCTGATTGATGGATCAGCCCAGCGGCTTAAGAGTGAAAGAGTTGTTGAATTGATAAGTCTTTACTTATCATTTTATAGACGCATTTGTATGCAGGTGTGGGTATTTGTGCTGCCGTCACACACACTTGAATCACATTGTGACCGAGTAATTACTTAAGTACGCGTACTACTGTGATAAACCTTATCGCTTAGATCAATGTTGAAAGAGTCATATAAGGGAAAACAAAACAATAAACAGGTGAGACACAAGGCGGCATACAAGAGAGAGAGAGAGTAATGGAGAGCGAGAGAGAGAGCGAGGCGAATGTTACAGTTAAGTAATAACATTGAGGCGGCAATCGAAAACTGTCGCCCATGAGCCAAGAATAGAACCTGAAACCTGCAGGTAGCATGCAAATTTGCCAGTTCAGCTACGCAATGACCTCATCCATTAGGCATGCGTTAAGTGAGGAAGCAACAGGAGCAGCAGAGCAACAACAGCAACAACAACCGCGACACCATCGACCAAATAACAGTTCAAGGGTCAGCATTATGTTTGCCCAGCTATGCGCATACTCTGTAAAAGTTCAGAGTTCTAACAATTTCAATTAACTAACATAAAAAGTGGTTGTGGTCGTGATCGTGTTACCTATGCAAACGTTCAATTTATTAACCGAATGTGTACAATTGAAAACAATAAGTTTTAATATAAAATGTTTCCACAGCTTTCATACAGTTTACAACACTGTGCTTACAGCTTGCAGGGTATAACAAATATTGATGTTGGACAGCTGTTATTGTTGTTGTTGCTACTCCCTAAGCAAATCAATAATTGAGCAGCAAGTGCAGTGTTGCCCGCCCATAGCTGACCTTCGCACTGGCATTGGAGGTTTGGGTGGTGGTAGTGTTGGTGAAGCGGTAAGCGGTAAGCGATGCCGGGTTGGGAAAATTTGATTAGCAGAAGGGAGAGAAATTCTTTGCCATTTTACACCTTTGCCTATAGCATTTTAATTTTGAAGCGCAATTTAATTGCTTGCAGTCACTGTGACAGTCGCTGTCACTGCCGGCGTTATGTTATTGTTGTTTCGCTATGCAGACAGACATTTTTAATAACTGTGATGCCGAGACAGTCGGCGCAATATATTTACATACCCACACAAATGCATATATAAATTCAATATAATCATTTATGTATGTGTGTATATAAATATATGTGTATATGTATTCATGTCATGTAGATAAGTGACTGCACACACACACACACACACACACACACAAATCTACATAATACAATATGTGTACATGTAGTTAATTGTACACTAATATGTTTGTATGTACATATGTATATTTGATCTGGTCGGTATATTTACCTGTTGATTTTGATTTACTTTTGCTTTTGCACTTTGTAGTCGCCGTTGTTGTCGCCCTGCGTTCAACTTTAAGAAACTAGCAACAGCTACAATTAATGTATGCAAATGCAAAAAAAAAGAAGAAATTGTTGACACACGCGCACCCAATTTCTTTTTATTAGCGCGTGATTGTTGTTAATTAATATTTATTTATATATATTACGGAGTGCCAATTAAATATACCGCATTGCCAGCAAATGCGGTCGCAATCCCGATTTAAAAAAAAATCACTTTATGTGGGCCAAGGGACAACGCAGTGTTGACAAAAACTAAGATGTTAATTAACAGTCTCAATAACGTTTCTGGAATCAGTTTGAAACGAAATGAAATTCTGTTAGTGAACAGTCCTCTGGTAGAAATGATATTCCAGTCGTTTTTCGCGATAATTTAAGTGTGACCAGTCTAGCCAATGGCGATATTTAAGTATCGATAGGCGTGCTAAAAACTCATATCACTTTATTATCCATTTAATAATTAAGTAATAATATTAAGAACTGTGTTTAATGTTATGCCAAAAGCAAAAAAAACGATATTGAAGAAAGCATATTTATTACTATTTTATGTCAACCAAACTAATTTGATCTCAACAGCTTCGAGTTTTCACTTGAATTTTGCTTGTTTTAGCTGTGCTAACTAATATTAGAATGTTTGAGTCAATTTTTTTGTAAAAATAAATCAAACAAAATTCACACTTTTTCTGCTCGGACGTAAAAGCGATATATATAATTCAAATCGAAACGAATCAATTACATGGTTTTGCACCCCTGACTATAGTACACTTATCGATTACAAACGAGTCGCACAACGCAAAGTACTTTCGGACGTATATCTTTTTCAATATAGTAAATTTTAATTTATATTTCTTAAAGTCAAGTTTCTTCCATATTCCTTCTTAAGGAAGACGCCTTATATTCAAATTAAATACAGCTTGCTTAAAAACAAACCCCACACTTTTTCCAAATTTGTTCAAATTTTACATTTTATTTGTCATTGTGGTAAGTAGTCAGCGTCATAAAGGAAATTAAATATGCGTTATGCTTTTTGCGAAATTAACGAAGTTGCAACGTTGTAAACGTTCAAATACACGTGTGTTGGCTGGTTTCTCGTTAATTTCTTTTTACAAATTAATTGTATGCGCAGGGCTTTGTGTAATCGGCGTTTGCTTGTATTTACAGCAAGAGCACATGCACACACACACACATGCACACATACATACATGTGTTTATCTGCATATACAAATGTACATGTATACAAATGCATGTGTGAATGCCGCCAAGCGTTTTTTTTTTAGCACGGATTTTAACAAATTTCATTTGCTTTACATCATTTGCAGATCAAGATGCCGAACATCAAGTTGCAGTCATCTGATGAGGAAATTTTCGATACCGATATACAAATTGCCAAGTGCTCCGGTACAATCCGCACCATGTTGGAGGATTGCGGCATGGAGGATGATGAGAATGCCATTGTGCCACTGCCGAACGTGAATTCGACAATTTTGAGAAAAGTGTTGACCTGGGCCAACTATCACAAGGATGATCCACAGCCCACAGAGGATGATGAGAGCAAGGAGAAGCGCACCGATGACATCACATCATGGGATGCCGATTTTCTGAAAGTTGACCAAGGCACGCTGTTTGAACTGATTTTGGCGGCCAATTACTTGGATATTAAGGGCTTGCTGGAGCTGACCTGCAAGACCGTTGCCAATATGATCAAGGGGAAAACACCCGAGGACATCCGCAAGACTTTCAACATCAAGAAAGATTTTACTCCTGCCGAAGAGGAGCAGGTGCGCAAGGAGAACGAATGGTGTGAGGAGAAGTAAGCGGCACTCCCCACGGGGCAGATGTCGCCAGATGGTAAATAGCTGCGATACTCATCTGCGAAACTTCAAAAGCAAATAAACAACAGACATTTGAAAACTAGGATAATGAAATACGCTTTTCAAACTGAACCATTGCTTGAACGAACACATGCGTATTAAATAACTTTTATCTAGTTTATGTATAAGAGGGTTAAAATAAACACATACTTTGAAATATTTTTCTCAAAACAAAAAAAAAACAAAAAAACAAAATTTAATTATATATAATCATGAAAAAAAGAACAAAAAATTTGCAATAAAATGTAAACTGCGTTTAAAGATTATGTGAAAAATTAATAACATAGATATATATATATACATATACTATATATATATACCTTAATCGTGAATCATAGCTTTTGCGCACTTACTCGTTTTTACATATAACAACAAAATCAAATGTATTTTATTTCCATCTGTGGCTGTCCACTCCTAACGATCATATTCTTAAATTCTTCAACATTTCCTCAGGTATGAAAATGTCTAAAAACATGTTTCGAGTTCCTTTTGTGCGGGGCAAAGCAGCAAACCGACTTTATGCCTAACTTGTTCAAAGCAAGGATTTCGAAACATTTTTTGCTACGAATCATGCCTTAAGCCAAAGGAGTTGTCCACAAGACAAATCAACGGAAGGCAGACTCTCAAGGCATAAATAACTATGGTCTTAACATCTGTATTTATCTAATCCTATTTATTAGATATCCAATTTGGGTAGATATCGAAATTAGCCCAGATCTTGTAATTGGCAATTGTTAATTGTTAAATAGGAACAAAACTTGTGCCAAGGGTACACTTGATGACACATCTAGTGTATGCTAAAAGCGTAACAAATAGTTCCCGGAATTAATGTTGATCTTAACTGATGTTTAACATTCCCCGTCGAAACTCCTCGAAACTTCTCGCAGTCTTGGGCAGTTTATTAGTTTATTTCTATGCAGGTATGTAGTAAAAAAACGAGTTTTTACTATCAGATGCTCATTTTACTCATTTGTCTTGGGATATATCAACAGCCAGGCCCTCAGTTCTCATGGAACGTTGCATAGATCCGAAACAATTCCTGTCCGTTCTAGCCTATCAAGATATGTATGTAAATAACTAGCTCCTCTGTGCTCCTTCACTAACCAAATAGCAAACCCTTTCATTATTTCATATTACTCGTCGCCTTAAAAAGGGTAGAGATGCCTCCGACATTTGAGAACAATTGAATTTGTGCGCATTTTTGCTTGTCGGACACACACACACACACACACACATACACACACATACGCACACACACACACACACACACACACACGCACACACGCATTTAAACGATCCCTAAACATGAGAGAGCACTTAGAGTAAGTGCGAGCGAGATAAAAATAAACAGCGATGCCGTTATATCGCACAAATCATATGGAACAGAGTAGGCCACAGCAATTTCCTGTAGTCTAAGCGAATAAAAGACATCATATGTACATATATCTTTCTCATTTTTTGGACCAGATGTCACCGATTATTTTGTGCCCACTTTCCTTCTAAGGCATGTCCAGTATGAGCAATATAGTGTCTATAATCAACTATCAAATATTACAGCTCCTGAAGAGACAATCGATTCCCATCTCCGGCTTATGCATAACAAAAACTCTTCAGCCAAATGTCTCTGCGAAGGGTATCTCATATTCGCCGTGCCGAACATAACTGTTATTTCATTTGAATGGGGCTTAATTGAGCTGTGGCGTGCTCTGCATCGCTCCCTTTCGCTCTCGCTGGCAGCTATCCCTTTCTGATACACGCTTTGTGATGGTAGTTTTGCGGTTTGCACTCAATGTTTACGCATTTAGTTGGTTTTTAATTTTATTAAATTGTTTTAAACACTACAATTAATTTGTTAAAAGGCCATAAACAAAAATTTTTGTTCTTAATGTGTGTGAGTTGTGTGTGTATGGGTGCATGTGTCTGTATGTCTGTCTGTGTGTGTGTCTGTATGTCTGTCTGTGTGTGTGTGTGTGTGTTTTCTTCGCTAATTTTGCAGTTATTTCATTTTCGGGCTGTGTCTTATTGGGTTATAATATGTATAATAATTTCCTGGGTCTTATAATTACAATGGCAAACAATAATTACATTTCAATATGTTTTTATGCATAATGATGCGCTCATGTTTAGATCATTATTGTTGCAAAATTAAAATTGCTGCATACCCTTTATGCATGCAAGTGTGTGCCTGTCGTGTGTGTGTGTGTGTGTGTGTGTCGATGTGTGTGTGTAATCAAGTGTAGCCGTGTGTGTGTGAGTTGTGTTAGTTTTCTTCTCTCTTCCTTTTTATGTTGCATTTTTTTCATATTTGTTTGTTTGCATTTTTTTTGGTTGTTTTTTAAACGTTTTTCAATAAATTATCAATAAACAATTGAAAGGTGTTTGAAATAAAGATGTGCATGGCATCATTTTCTTCTTTTTTTTTTGTTTGCTGCTACTTTTGCTCTCTAGTTGTTGTTGTTTTGTGTTTGTTGTTGTTGTTATTTTGTTGTGGCTGCCTTTGCCTTCGCTTTAACATCTTTCATCATCTTTTCCATTAGGACGTCAATTCAATGAGGGCAAGTGCCCATCATGCCAATTGATCTCAATGTTGGGCCACTTGGTCTGCAGGCAGGTGACCATCGGATTTGAGGTGCAAATCGACTTGAGATCGCCCTCCAGCAAAATGGCCGAGCCACAATAGTAGCGCACCTGTGTGAAAATAGGAGACACTCTCATTAAATAGATGGCATGCAAGGAAATGCTACCGAGAAAGTAAGGATAACTTCAGCACGCCGACGATTTAATACCCTTGTTCACATAGTGTGAGAATAGCGAGATCGTCCATGCTTAGTTAAATGAACAGACCAAATATCTTTCTATAGTGCTTTATAATATCGTAGTACGATATTATATATACATGAAGCATAGTCTAATCAATAAATGGCGAGTTTGGTTAGGATATCTTGATAAACAAAAAGGACTTGAAAAACAATAACTCAGTCTTCGGATCGGTTCTTGCTATAGAGCTATACGATATAGTCCGGAGCTGATAGAACTGGTAGAACTCGAATATGAAACTTTTAGTTAAGAAAGCAGAATATTTTCCGATGGCAATTATTCGATATAGTGCTCTAATGTTAATCAAAATTTCTTTCAAAACAAACAAGCTTTTAATGCAGGAGCTTAATTTTCAATCCATGTTTACTATCACATCTATATAATACATTACATCAGATCCGGTTAGTTCCGACACATGTATTGCCTGCAACTGCAACACGGTTTTCTTTAAAACTGAGACTTGTTTGAATAGAAACAGACAGACGAATCAAGACTATATGGCTAAATTGGGTCGGAAATGTGTCCTTCTGCCTTATACAAAATCAATTTAAGAGTATAACAAGTAAGAATAAACAAGTGCAGCGTTTGTTAAAGAGATAACTGGGACTCAGTTCTGAATTTGCCTTGTTATCTTTCGTACCAACCAAAATTCATACAATAAAAGAACAGCAAATATAATATTACATAAATCGGAAAGCCCTTAAGAAAGGTGCGAACAGTACAGTTCAAAATATAGGATAGGTTTTTGCCAACAACATGTTGGCAGCATAAAAATACAAGTAATTTTGGTGGAGACACCTTACAGAAATCGAATTCAGCTTAATATTATATAGTGCAGCGATCCAGCATATGTGCTGACTGCAGTCCACGAAGAAATCTAAGCCAATGTTCTTCAAGGCAGCTTCGAAGCTGAGAGACTAATAACAGACAGACAACTCAACTCATGCTCCTGTTTTAGATTATAATAAGGGATTGAAGGGATGCCCTGCAGTGAGTCACATAATTTGAGCATTTGAGCAAGCTGAATGCTTACCTTGTTGTTATCATTAGAGCCGGGTATGCCATTGTAGTGCAGCAGCTCGAACGTGTCCGGCGTTGAGCGGCGCTCCAGCGGAAAGAATTCATCCATGAAGGCATTCAAAAGTATGATGCCGAGATTCTCTGGATCCAAACGCTTTTGCATGAGACTAACACTATGTTTGGTGTAAGGGGATGAGATGAAGAAATTAGGCACCCTTCTAGCAGCAGAGGTCAGGAGCAACTTACTATCCCGGCTCGCTGACCAGATTCAATGCGGCTAGCACATCACGGAGCAAGGTGCTCGATATGAAATTGTTGCCCTCCGGATCATAAGACTTGAAGATCCGACGTCCCGTCTCCGATGGTGTCTCTGGCGAGACGAGCCTCTTTTCATTGCTAAACAAAACTGTAGCATAAAATTGAATGTAAATACATATGATATATGGATAAGTCGTATTACGTACCAGTTAAATGCGTGTCAGAGCCCATTACCCAAACTGGGTAGCGTGGATTCTTAAAAAACGAGCCCACTGTACAGTAGCGCATCTGCTCCATTAGTGTTATGAATCCAATATCGCTCTGCTCACAAATGCCGCGCAGCTTTAGACCGCCCACATCCTGCTCATTGTCCCAGACATGGGCAACGGCGCGTCCAGTTAGCATCAGATTGATCAACGATTGTGCCCCATAGCCATATGTGCTGTGTATCAGCGGCTCCGATGTGTCCGATATATCAGATGTCACCTGCTCTGTGCCCTTGGTTAGGAATACCGAATACATAAACAACAGCACACCGTACGTATTCGATAGCTGACTATAGTTTTCCACATAGTAGCGAGCCACCTCAGTAATGTGCTCAAAGTGGAGCGTATGCAGGCGCTCATGAAATTGATCTGGTGTCAGTTCCAAATTCAAGCGTGTGGTTACCAATGCTGCATCGTTTTTGGTAGCGACAGTAGCAGCAGGAGCGGTCTTAACAGCCGCATCAATTCCAATTGTCTCCTCCGCCTCAACAGCCGCTTCAACTGCATCAGTGGGCGGCGTCAGGCGACGCTCTTTGGTTGATCGCCGTTGCAGTGTGACAATTTTATAGCGCGGCGCTCGGCAGTTCTTCAAAATGTTGCACAAAGCTTCGATGAGCAAACTTTGACATTTGTCACTGGGCAGCTGGTAATGAGAATAAATCGTTTTACTATTGCCAGGCAGTGTCGTGTGGGCGGGTGGTGCGCGGGTGGTTGAGTGGGCGGATGCGTGGGCTGAACTTACCTTTGCTAATTGGATGCCTGGCATTTCCATGATAATTATTTTAAGCAAGTACGCCTGCACGGGCGCTATCACAGCACAAGGACCGCCCTGTTTTTGCACCAAAGCCGAGGGCTCCACATCACTAAACTCAAAACCTGCAAATGCATTTATAATTGTACAGAGATACACACACACACACATACACATGCATGCATGCACCCACACCTACGGACGCACACACACAAAAAGCGCGCGCTGTTTGTGGGCGCTGTCGTTTCGGGGTGGTGCAACACATAGACTTACCTTGAGACCAACGCTTGAATACATCTTCGCGCACACTGTCGCCCCACAACAAGTGTATAATCTCGCGCAGCTCTCGCATGTCGCTCTCGTTGGGACGCAGCAGTTGCTGCTGTTGTTGTCGTCCACCAGCTGGCGCTGTTGATGATGGTGTACTGCCACTGGCCATGGATGATATTTCTTGCTGCTGCTGTTGTCCTGCTGTGTTGTGTGACTGCGATTCCAAGGCTGTTGACGCCAACGTCATCGACGCCGTGGCTGATGCAGTTTTCGGCGAGGCGCACTTTTCGCTGCGCTGCTCCCGTTCGCATGCGTCGCTCATCTCGAGTCGTTTTCTTTGCTGTAGGAGGGAGGGGGATACGGGTATTGGAATCACAAAATGTATTCGCCTTTATCGAAATCGAAATACAATAAACGCAAAGTCAACTATTTAGGTTGGCATTTTTTTTGGCTATGCAAATGCAACAGTGTAGGGATGTACGAAATATGGGTGCATCAATGCCTATCGATACGATTGCACGATAATTGCGAATGCAAGTGCTGCCAATGCATGTTAGTGATGTCATTTTACAACTGATTGTCTCTAGGTCTCCATATATATCGATTGCTTATGAAAAATATATATATCGTTCTGCAGCTGCTTTAAACAGCAATCGCAAATTTTCTACAGTTAACTTCGTATTGCTTTTATGGAAATACAATATACTTTTGTTAAATCCCTTATTACTAGAACTTTATCGCTCTAATCGCTTTATTTTCTATTTGTATAATTGCTAGATGTCTGTAATCAGCTACGAAGCGCTCAATTGCAATTCAAAAAATTGAGTTTTATATCTATTGTAAATCGGTTTGTTTATTTTTAGTATTTTATAGCACCTTACACATGTAAACGTTCTTTGCTTAACACTTATATTTGCACTTCAAAAACTTTACTGATTAATTTGTACATATTTGATAAATGCAAAATGTATCGATGTGATTAGCATTCAGTGAATAGATACGGTGAATATCGATTTATCGATACGACCACAACAAACTTGGTTTTTAATTCGGCCGCTGGCTATAACACAAAACAAAAGCGCGCCATGGAACCGAGGTGCATATTACCCAAACACTCGAAGATAAAAAATAAAGGCGGTGTGGTTGTAAACGCAACTAACAGCAGGAAGCCTGAAACTGGACGCCTCTATTACTGTCGCTCCTGTTTGGTGGCCTTTCCCCGGTTTCTCGTCTGCAAGGCACACGAGCAGCTGTGCGATACGCGGATCGCCCGACTGCACATATGCAAATATTGCCTCACATTGTATGGCGATGAGCAGCTGCGTCAGCGGCACATCCAACGCAAACACATGGACGGCCGCTATATGTGCCTGCAGTGTGGTACATTCGGCAAGCGCTACAGCTCATCAATATTCCTGTACAAGCATGTGGTGTCATGGCATGGCGAACACTCGCTCTTCTACTGCGCCATGTGCGCGGACAACTGCAACGACGCGAAGGCGTTTAGCTGCATGAGCGACCTAATTGCCCATGCCGAAAGCGACCATAGTCTGCAAGGCGATGGCAGCGTTTTCGACGAGACTGAGGATCTGGAAATGCTTGAAGAGAACATTGACGAGCTGCTGCCTACTGTTGATTGGGACGATGATCTAACATTTGGCTGGCCCATGGATTTGGATAAGGAGTCCTGCATTGCCGATCCAAAGCCCAAGCCCAGCGCCTATGTTTGTCCACTTTGTGCCAATGGATACACCGGCAGCATCAGTCTGCTCAAGCACATTGAGAAATCGCATAATCGCAATCCACTTGACTGCATTTTCTGTGGCAAATCGCACAAAAATCGGGAGGCCATCCGAGCACACCTGCAGCGCCAGCATGTGCTATTGCGCGCCCACATTTGTACCGTGTGCCAAACGGATTTCACCACCGCCGACCATTTGCTGAAGCACATGAGGAGCAGGCACCTGGAGCGGGCGCACGTCTGTCCCGAGTGCGGCAAATCCTTTGCCCAAGTCAGTCATCTTACCGAGCATATGTTGTCCGAACGGGGACACATAAAACACATCTGCAATCTATGTAACACGCAGTTCTTTCGATCCATCGACCTCTCGCGCCACATTGAGCTTAAGCATTCTATAAACTTATAAAGAGGTAAGTACTAGACTTTTCTAGTTCATATTTCTCAATAGGCAATTTGATTATACTCTGGCAGAAACAAGTCAACTAAATGTTACCCTGCACTACCCGGCGTAGTTCGCAAACGTTGATAAAGACACCCACAACCGACGGACAATACCCTGTTGACAGTAATTAACAGCTTTTTTTTTAATTGGGCGTTCTGGTCGGAAATATATTTAGAAGATAGTGACCAGTTTTCGAATGTAATTTAGATTCTAGAAATTTCACGTTCTCAGAGAAACGTTTTACCTAAAATCGAATCGCATAGAAAGGCGGTCTCACATGCATGCATGTTATATTGGGTATAAAATAGACATGACCTTGCTGTTGATATATGTACATATGTACTTTATAAGATCTCTCATATTCGGCCAACAGATAGAAAACGATAAAATATAAATATCAGGCTATTAAATTATATAATCTTAGCCCACTTTATGATTATCCCCATACGAATCGATCGTGTTTTTGTAAAATATATATAATAGAAGTATATATTATATGTTAAAATTTGAACTTAAAATGACTACTTATATTTATCTTATTTAAATTGTGCCTTTGTAAATATCAAGTAAATGCATAAGCTTAACAGTGCATTGTAAATGCGTGTTACAAATTGCATATAAGTTCTATATATGTATTTGTCCACGTACACACACACACAGAAACATTTGACATCTGTGAAAAGTTGTTTGACTTTTAAAACCTTTGGCTGGCGCTTAAAAGCGCCTACACACGCTCTGTTAATTAACAGCGCACCTGCTGCACCCCCAAGCATTCGCACACAGCAGTCAGCCGCCTGCCTTAACAGTTACTGTAAGAGTAGGAAAAGAAAAAAAAAACAAAAACAAAAACGTTGTGATCGCAGCAGCCGTGCGCGAGCGGCGGCGAGCGCGTCCGTTACGAACTGAGAGCGTCGGAGCGCAACAGCGGCGGCAGCGAATTAAACGTTATTGTCATTAAAAGTCTTGCTGTTGGCCCACACAGGCGACAGTTTTGAACGAATCGTGCTTGTGTTTGGATTGTCACGTTGTTGTCGCTGCCGACGCCGAACAGTTAACAGTTCTTGTTTTTGTTTTTGTACGTGCATTCTGCAAAAAATAAAAATAAAAAATATATAAAATTAAACTTGCGTTTCACATTAGATTTGTGTTAACGACACAGTCAAGATTTCGCGTAAGTGCATATGCAAAAACAAAACAGTTTTAACTTAACTACCAAAAATATCAAAAAACGAAAAAAAAAACTGTGGCGATCACCGAACGCGACCCTCAATCGACTACTTTTTGTTATTGTTTTTGTATTTTGTTGTTGTTGTTGTTGTTGTTGCTTTACTTAACATTTGTTTTTGTTTGTGAATTGTTTTGCTATTTGGGCCCAAAGCTTTTGTTACTATTGTTATTGCTGATATTGTCGCTTTAAACAACTAAAACCAGAACAACATTTGATCAGTCATCGCAGCGAATTGTAATTTGTAACTTTGTTCTTAATGTTGTTGAAGTGAATCAAAAAAAAACCACACAAATTAAAAATAATAAAAAAAAACCCCGTGCAAATCGTTGCGCTTGACTTAACGCATATTCCAACGTGTTTTATAATCAACGGAGAGTTTAAATATGTATATACTTGAATCAAGCGTGTGTAATGTGCAAATTGAATTAGCCAGCCAAAATTAGATTAATTGCATTGCTGGGGCAACATTTGATATATCTATAACTGAGAAAAAACAAGCCCTCAATCTATAAATAAATTATAATTCAATATCCAGATAATATATATCATCAAACTTAAGAGAACCCTTATCCATCATATAATATAATATAAATAATCTTAAAAAAACTTAAAAGAATCCTTTTATACATCATTTAATACATAAATAATCTAATCTAAATAAACTAAAGTTCAATATCGTCCAACTTTAAAGATTTTTTTTATATCCTTATCTAAAATCAAATAATCCAATAAATATATTTAAGCTTTATGCGATTCTACCGCAATTTCAATTTCACTAACGCATCTTCAAGAAAACAACTATTTTCGTTTTGAAAAAAAAAACCCGCTTTAAACTGGAATTTAAGTGTTTGAGCCGGGACAGGTTCAATTGGATTTGTAAATCATCTTAGCTATAATCTGCTTTAACATGCATCTAGTTTTAATGGGATTTCGTTCTGAATACCCAACAAAAAAAAAAGAAAGTGCGCAATTCTTATCGAAAATTCAGAATACAGAGCTTTTATCAATATGAAATCTTATTCCCAGCTCGCTCTCAATTTTGTCTGCCTGGGTTTTTGCCCTCGACCACCGAGCTGTGAACTCAACGATCCAATCTACCAAGCCGCTTGGGGCCCATCCCCATCAAATCCATAATTTATCTTGTAAAATTGCAACAGTCGCCCGCAAGACTAGCCCTCTACCTCAGAGCTGGTGCGGACAAGTTGTTATTAAGCATACTAAACATGCTCCAGCCACAAATATCTGCCCTTTTCATACATATGTATATAAATAAGGGGTATATTACAGTAAACTTTACTCATTATGCTACAAAATATTGCAAGGGTTATTCGACAAAAGGCGATCATAATCCACCCTTAAAAATATATACATATAAGCTTTAAATTAATATGCATATATATTTATATTTTATACATGTACTATTAAATTTGCAATAGCTTAATGCAGGGTATATCCTGAGCGAGAATCTCTAATCAAACCACTTTTACTTATTTTGTACCCTTTACCCGTTTAAAATGACTTAAGAAAGGGTATACTCGTTTTGCCAAGCTGAGTCGTTTAAGCTAGATCTTAATAAGGAGCTAAGATTTGGCAATATGATATATGTATGTATATAATCGTTTATTTCTTATGCAGAAGGAGCTTTTTTTTGCGATATTCTTTTCCGATTGAATATTTTACTTCTTTCACGAGCTTTGTACAGGGCATCTGTTGGCGAATACCCCGCACTAAAGCACTCTATAATTGTAATTGATTTGCCTTTTTGCGTGCGCGGCGCGCAGACGCTTCTGTTATCTGTCTCTCTGTTGTGTATGGCCCTTTTGTTTTTCTGTTATTGTTATTGCTGCTGCTGCTGCTTGTTGTTGTTGTTGTATGTTGTTTGTTGGGGTGGCATTGCTGGAAATTGAAATTGGCACTCGTGCGGAATGGGAAAGCTTTGCTGGCAAAGATGGCTGAGACGGCTCAGACCTTACCTGGCAACGGGAGCGGCATGACGCACCGCGCCGCAATGTGTTTGCCTGAACGGGTAAAACCGCAGCAGTAGCAGCAGCAGCAGCAGCAGAAATAACAACAAATACGACAGCAGCGATCGTTTAACGACAATACAATGCAAACGCATTGACTTATTAATTAAAACGTGCTTAATTTGTAATCTGTACGCAGGCAGCGTAGTCATAGACGACATTGGCATGCGCTGCTGCTGCTGTTGCTGCTGCTGTTACCGCCGTAACGCATGACTAAATACCGCACGATTAGTGATAAGCGGCGCCGGCGGCTGCGCAGCGCCAATTTTTCTATGTATGTCCATACATATGTATATGCACGTCTGGGTACACACACACGCATACACATGTACCTTTCGTTTATAGGTATATAAAAATATTGCGAAAACAGATATTGCCTTGCATTTAACAGTTGTCGTAGCAGCAAATAGCCTTGACTCATGCTAACAGCGCCCTGTTAACTGACTGATTTTTAAATTTGCTGCTTCCTGCAGCCACCCATGAATCACGCAGGTGAGCGAGCAACATACAACAACAACAAGAAAACTGCTGTCATATCAATCAGCATTTGTTTGCTTAACGGCAAAGAAAAGAAAGAAATAATAATAAAAATAAAAAAAGGCTGGCGCATTGATAGTAGCGCACATATGATTGTTGTTTTAGTCTCGCTGATTACATAAATAAACACTTCTACGCGTGCGCATGTGTTTTGTGCAGGCATCACCAGTGTGTACACAAAAAAAAAAAAACGCATGTATGTATGTATACATGTACATAAATATTTATGTTATTGTAATTGGCTACGCTGTAAAACTAAGCTTTTAATACGTTTAAACAAACTTCTCTTACCGTTAGGTACTGTGACGCTGCTGACTTTAAGAGCCACAGCTATTTTTAAACAACCTGCAAGCGCATTCAACACAAACATACATACACACCATTACACTCAAGCGCCCTATCGCTCGTCTCTTGTGGTATTCCATTTCTGGTTTTTGTCATTTTTTTTTTATGCGTAGCATTCTTCGGCTCGCGCGAGCTTTCAAATGCCTGCAACTTGTGGGGGGCCATTTTGCATATTGTTGCATTTTCATGAATGAATTGCAACGCATTGGTGTTATTATTGTGGCTGCTGCTGCTCCTGCTTAGCTGATAAACTGCCTTGAGCTGCTCGCTATCAGCGTTTGCATGCTTTGTTTTTGTTTTGCGTGCCATTATCGGCAAACAACAGCCGCAGCAGCCGCAGCAGCAGCAAATGAAAATGAAACGCGCTCACTGACCTATAATAAGAATTTTCATAACTATGCGCGCCAATGTACACACATACATATATATGTACATGCTATGTGCATGTATCTGCATGCACACACAGGCACATACATATATATGTATATACACATACATAGACCACACAATATGTAAGGACTACAGCTTGATATGGGGAACTTTAATTAAAAGATTCGCCTTTTAGTTTTGTACTTCTCTTTAACATAATTAAATTATCTTTGGGATATCGAATCCATTCATTAAAAAAAAGTAATTAAATTTCCGCTTTGGCAAATATTACGATCGAAGCTAAACATATCTAAACTACTTTCTTATATAGTATCTGATAGTTTCTATGCCATTTTTTAATATACATATATTACTTCACATTTATCGAACTTGTTTCAATTACATAATGTGCGTATTAATATTTAAGTTTTTTTTATATTTTTTTGATCAACCATATGAAGTAAAAACTGAGAAATGAATTAGTTTTATAATCACATTTGAACCATATTTTTATACCCTAAACCCATTAAAAATGGGTAAAAAGGGTATATTGTATTTGTGCAAAGTGCAAATGTATGTAACAGGCAGAAGGAAGCATCTCCGACCCCATAAAGTATATATATTCTTGATCAGCATCAATAGCCGAGTCGATCTAGCCATGTCCGATGTCGGTCCGTCCGTCCGTATGTATGAACGCAAGGATCTCAGAACCTATAATAGCTAGAGAAATTTTAGATGTAGGTGCTCCTAGTGCTTGCGCAGATCGAGTTTGTGTCCGATAATCGATAAATTACTCCGATTCCAAGTAAAAATCCTGTTTTTTAAGCAATTTTGGTAAATAATAAGAGATAGAGTTACCAAACTTGACATATAGCTTCTAGAATAGTATATATATCTGCATTAGGTGTTGGAAGAAGAGGGTTCAGGGTATCCCTTAGTCGGGAGCCACCGACTAGAAATTCTTACTTGTTTACTTTCGTTTCTTATAAGGTCATTCTCCTTTTAACCATCTTATCGTTTTACAGCAATCTTTCGTAGCCTTTGCTTATTTTGAAATAAAAATTTTAAAAAATATGTCTATTTCCTCAGCTTTATGCGGTGTGTGTCACGCCGAAAGAATTTCCCAAGTCGTATGCCGGAAATTGGGAAACCTTTTTCTATTCATGAATAGCTGCGTTTCATTTTGTAGTTCTGTCACGAATTTATAGGGCATTGTCCGCTATGATCAGGACAATGAATCGTCTTGTCAACCTTTTTTATTTGAGTATATAAAAACTACCTAGCTAATGTCTTATATATATATCTTATATGGTAACCAAGTACAGTGTAGGATACTGTGAGTTATCGGACAAAAATGTGCTTTAAAGAAAACACTTGTTAGGAATTATTTCACTTTTATGCCCGATTACTATATCGTAAGCTTTCAGTATAGTGTCTACGCCCACTGGGGGCGTGCCAATTGCAGTCTTAGAGTTAGAATGAACAAATTTGAAATGAAGATTATTTATGGAGGTGCTCTACAGATCAAACCCTTTGCCTATCTCCACTGGGGGGCGTGGCAAAAAAAAAACCAAAATACCTCTTTGATGAATGGGTAGCCTGTTTTCAGCTGTTGGACTGTGAAAGAGTATCACGCAATCGGCTGCATTCGCCGGCAACATTCTTGATTGTTGTTTTTTTAATGCTTCCGGACAAGAAGCCTACGCGCCAGCTTATCGAAGTAGCCAGCTGATTGAAGAGTCAGATCAACCAGGCCAACTAAACAAACATTGTCCATTCATGGCCAACAGCGGCAAGTGTCGCGTATTTAACTATCCTGTATGAAAGTCAGTGTACAAAGGGTATGCACGTTTAAGCATGGCATGCATTGAAGACTCAAGTTTGATATTTAATTTAGGCCAAGCAAATTGATTGTGACCCTATTATTATTAGTATTAGTTTCAAGGTTGCAACTCGTGCAGTTCAAACCTGGAATTTCAAGTCGAATCTTAGCCCCAAACGATTGCTTTAAATAAAGAAGGGTGATTTGAACGGGGACTCAGACCCAATGCAAAAATAAATGGGTCCCAAGCATTGCATTTTCTAGCCATATTAGGTTGATGCCAATTTTGGGTAGGGATTTAGTTTAGCCCGAAAGTTCTATATAGAATTATTTTGCGGCCTGCAATATTCTCAGTAGAATGGCCAATTAGAAATTACAAATGGAATTGTTGTAGTGGAAAATGTAAGACAAGCCAAGGTTTGAACCAAAGGATAGGGTGCTGGTTCAAACCGCAAATCAAACTAGCGACATTTTGGTCTAACGGATTTTAATTAATATGATTCCTTGTATGATTACTATGGAAATTGGATGGAACACATTTTTTTCGGTTCGGTAAAAGACAATTTCACTCAACACAGGGTATTTTCAAGTCGGTCAGCTGCTTATTGCTGAGTACCCAAGCAATCAGTTTGATGATTTACTTATTGATATGCCCGACGCATGGTTGTGAGCTCACACACGCACACACACACACGTGCATACAGAAATATACAAATATACATTTGTATGTGTGTGCGAGTGTGTATATTTATGATAACGCTGCATTTGTTGTTATTCTTTATTTATTGTTGCGTCTACATTTGTATCAATGTCAAGTTAACCATAAAAAAAGGTTTTGTCACTTACAGTTGACAACAAATACTGACCCCAATTCCAGTTGGTTCTGTCTGCAAGTAAGTTTGTGGGTGGGTGGGTGTTATTGGTGTGCGTGTGTGTGTGTGTGTGTGTGTGCACACCTGCTGCTGCATTGACTCGTGCAGCCGCTGACTAAACCATAAATAAATCAGCTAACAGAACCAGCAACCACATCCTCCACTGACGTCTTCTCGCTCATCATAAATTTGGCCATAAATCAGAGTCAGGTAGACAAATGAAAAGCTCTGCTGCTTGAATAAGCTTCAAAATACAAACATGTTAAATGTTGTGCTCTCTCGCTCTCTCTCTCTCTCGCTCACTCATTATTTCCACGGCTTTGCTCTATTTGCAGACAACGACAACAACAAGTGACAGACAGCCAGCCAGCGATAACAGTGCACACGTTAACAGCGCGCCAACAACAGACGTTTAGCCATGACACAAACCCAGCATACAACGCGCAGTTGCAGCAGCAGCAGCAGCGATTTACAACATGCGCAGCAGCGACGTCGACGCCAAATGCCAAAACAATTTTCGGCACTGCTGCTGCTGCTGCTGTTCAGCTGCGGCGCAGCCGTTACGACTGCCGCTGCGACTGCGCAGTCGCGCATCTATGCGCGGCCGCAGCGTGCAATTGACGACGCTGCCGCCGAAGTCGAGGCAGCGGAGGCGACGAGCTGCTGCCAGGGCGCAGCAGCTGCATCTGTTGAGCCTGTCACGGTGAGTATACACAGCTTGGCGCCAACGCGTCGCACCGAGACGTTGCATATTTGGGTCAGCACCCCGCTGCAGTTGCAGTTGCAACGCCAGCAGCGCCCGCTTTGATAAGAGCCACGCAAACGGACAGCGTCGTGCCCTGGCCTGGCATTGATAGTGGCCGCCTTTTGATGCCAAGACAAATAGCGCGCATTTTCCCCTCTAATTAGGCGTTACTCATGCAGCCACCTCGCACTTGTATTTGCTTTGCCAATTAAAAGATAAATCCAAAGCTACCCTCCCCTCCCCCCAGCGCCTTCACCTCAAAGCAGAAGTCGCAACGGAAATGATATTTTTGGAATATTTATGCGAGGTGGCAGTAAACAAACGTTACGCGTGTGTTTACATAGATACAGATACAGATACGAATACACCTACAGATACAGATACAGACCAAGATATAGATATAGATACAGATACGGATACGGATACGGATACAGTTACAGTTATCAGTAAAAACAATTGGATCGTATTTCGCCGCTTTTCGCTTTTCTTAGAACTGCGACTGCAATATATGAATGGAATTTTTATTGTTCCTGGCAACGGAAACGTTGGCCCTAATCGAATTACGCTTTAAAGTTCAGTTTATCTTTGAGCTACCTGTAAATAATGCTTGGAATAACTGAATGTTTACCTAAGCATTACCTAGCTAAGAAATACACAAAGAAGAAAACAATCTATATTTTTGCAGGAGCATTATTTCATTTATCTTGTTTGCAGATATCTTGACTTTCATTAAGGAATTTCCACTTATCTTATATGTCTGTTTAAATTAATTTCCCCTTTTAGTCGATTTTGTTTAGTCTCGATCTGGCTTATATATGGATATCTATATAGTATTTGTCCATGTTGCCACTTACCCCATGGAAGCTCCACATGAATGCAGGTTGTTCAGCTTTGATACACGGTTTGTTAAATTTTTGTTTTGTGTTGTTTTTTCCCCCCCTTAATTTGTGTATTGCATTTGTGGTAATAATGTACATATATTGATTTGAATTTTTGTGTTGCCTTCTTTCTAAATGCTACTAGGATCTGCCTTATATAGTTTGTGGGTTAATTTCACATCTTTAGCCACCGGACAGTGCCTACTACGGTCTTACACTGTAAAAAATAGGTCCGTAATAAGCATTTGATCTGCTTTACTGCTAACTTCGGACGTGCTTTCTCCCTTAGACTCTGAGTAAATATATTCTTGACTAACTTCGGTATTTAATGTCCGATCCTTATGAAATTTTCAGGCCGTGAAAATGGCACACAAATGTGTGTAAATTCCAAAGCGGAAGATTATTCGTCCAAAAATGCGTTTCTTTTAACTATTTTGCGAGAAAGGTATCCAGAAAGTTTAATATTTTGTATATGTGGTATGCGCTACGAATTCTACAAACCAAAATTTGTTCTCACTAGCTCAAAAATAGGAATACTAGATCGTTTTTAGCGATTTCATGAAAACGCGGCAAGTTATCGCTAATTGGAAACACACATGTTTTGCTCGAGCAAATGGAGGAGCTATGTTCCAAATTTCAGGTCTCTTGCCCGCATAGTTCTCGAGGTCGACTCTGGAATGGGTTCAGGGCATTAAGTAATAAGGAATTTTGTCGTTTGAACAGCTTGACAAGTTATTTTCGTACCCACTCTCTCTCTCGCTCTCTCTCCCTCTCTCTCTCTCGCTCTCCTTCTGTTTACGTGCTAATTAGTTAGTAGCGACCAGCTGGTGGCGACACCATGATTCATGGTCAAGGCACGACATTGACGCCAATGCGAGCGACGTGTCAATTGGTCAATCAGGCAATACAACAAACAGCTGAGCCCCGAATGGCATTTGGCACGTGTTTCGTATGGAGAACACGCTGTGCCTCAAATACCCTATTCCCCCGAGTTGACTCAGCTCTCAAAGATGTTTGGCTCTGGGCGACATTAACAAAAAATATGTAAGAAAGTAAAAAACAAAAAATGTGCTGCGCGTGTTTCAATGGAATTCGTTGGCTAACGAATCGCTATTGGCCTGGCCAGTGACTAATCTGCCGAGGGGCAGAGCCTATTCTATACGATACAGGTACCTCATCTCTATGTACAGGTGTTTTCTATTGATTGCATTCGTTAGAGCCTTTGTTTAGCTGTTTTTCCAGAAAAAACAGAGCCAAACACTTCGAAGAACGCAATAAATGAGCTTATTCTTCACTGTTATTGTTTAGGGACTTCGCGTGTTTGGACACATCTGTTTTTTAGTTGCTCTGTTAATTAATTTTACTCATATCTAATTGTTATATAAATCGCCGTCGTCGGCAGAGCCAGGCAGACGGCCCAGCTGCCATTTCACAAGCTTTGCGCTTAAACCACTTGAGAATTATAATCTCGTGCCTTTATACCGAGCTCCTGACGTTCGCAATTGCAGCACGTATTACTTAATTTGTTTTGTTTTAATTATTATCTTATCTTCTATGGTAAAGAAGTTTCTCACTTCTGCCAGCAATTCTTAGAAATCACGAAAGCATGTGACGCCGTGTTAAAACGAAAGCATTTCCACAGAAATGTATTGAAAATAACAAATACTTTGCCGCAATATCAATAAAATTGGTTTCTGCTAATACTACGAACCGAACCTGTTCTTATACGGTATTGCATTTCTTTAGAACTGAGAACAGAAAGCTGTCGATGAGCTCCGACCTTAACGCGATGGCTTAGCCACTAGACGTAGCTGTAACTTCGAGTTAAGTTTATTGTATTGCTTGAGAAACAGGTGAGAGTGCTCTGGTTAGTCTAATATAACCCAAAAGTTCTCGGGTCTGGAATGTCCCATAGGGTACCCTGAGCCTAGCGCATCCCAAAGCTGTCGCACGCCTTAAACTGCACCCTGTGCGCAGAGACGGCGATTCCGCCCTTCGCCCTTCACTATGGGAAATGTGTTCTCGAATAACTTGGTAGTTTCTTGTGCAAACTTTTTGAAAAAGTTTTGGGCTCAAGTATACCAACAGAATGTCTGCATATACCAAAGATCGCAGTTACATCTTCAGAAATGCGAAAGTTATCTGAAAAGTAAGATACTTTGCAGCTGTGTTTGATCTACGAGAATCGACAAGCTTAATTTGGTGGCTCTAGCTCCTCTAGGCTCCGATATATGGCCAAAAAACGTTTTCCGATAATCGATCGTAAAAGAAGTGATAATAATAATAATAATAATGAAAAATTTGCGTTTCTTTTCGCACAGCTCGCGCTGGAGCTGGGCAATGTTACGGCAGACTTTGGCGAAGCTGATGGCTCCAGCGAGTCCTCGAAGGGTAAGAAGCGCTAAGAAAATAAATACATTTCTATTTATGTAACTAATGCAATCCTTTACTTTACTCTTCCCGCAACAGAGAACTTCAAGCGCAGCGTGTCACCTGGTAAGTGTCAAGATAGACTTTATAGATTCCCTCTCAAGGCAATTGCTAATCGGTTTCTTTCCCGTTTTAGCAGCTGTGCGCAATGCAACGCCCGCGAGCTGCTCGCCACAGCCCACCATTGTGGAGCTGAAGCCACTGACGGAGCAGGCCGGCGAGCAGACGGCATCGAATGTCTACTATACGCCAGCGTGCACGCGCATCAATCGATGCAATGGCTGCTGCGGCTCCACGCTGATCGCGTGCCAGCCGACGCAGACGGAGACGCTGCAGCTGCGCGTCCGGAAGGTGGAACGTTTTGGGGCCAGCAGCAAGCGAGGATCTGCCATTATCAGTGTGGAGCAGCATTTGGCCTGCAAATGCGATTGCCGCATCAAGGCCGAGGACTGCAATGCGTATCAGGAGTATCGCAAGGATCTGTGCCGCTGCGAGTGCCAAAACACGGATGCCCGCGACAAATGCCTGGAGCAATCGGATCACAAATACTGGGACGATGCCAACTGCACCTGCGCCTGCCGCTACAATCAATCCTGCACCACCGGCACCGTCTTCGACGAGACGCAATGCAAATGCACTGATGTGAGTGACGGCTACGCCAACGAGATTCCACCAACTCGGCGATAGATTGATTCAAATTGAGTTTCGGTTGCGGTTACGAATACGGTTACGGTTCCGTTTCTGGTTGTGGGTTGTTCTGTTTTCCGGGCTGGTTGTTGGTTTTGTTTGTCTAACGCTCATCCACAATGCAAACAGACTTGAAAGGCACACACGCTTTCACTCAGGACTTCTAAATCTAAATCAATTCGTGCATATATACATATATATATATATATATATATATATATGAACGTTTCGTTTATAGTCTAAGTTTAATTGCATAATTGTTGTGTTAATGTCCTAATTTAAAATGTGTTTCTGTTTTATTTTCTTTTATGTTTTATTTTAGATCAAAAGTCTCGAGTATTATTCCTAGAAAACAAACATTCTATAACACACTGAAAACTTATAGATCCTATGCTTGTTGTTGTTCTTGTTTGTTTCGAATTTGTGATAAATATTTAAAAAAGAAAGGCAGCTTTATTTGCAGAAGAAATTCGAAAATCATACATCACAGTCACATATCAATAATCAATCAACCAATCAATCAATCAATCAATCAATACAGCAACAAACAGCAGTTGAGAGAAACAGAAATGATCGAAAAAAGAGAAAAAGAAATTTAATTTTGAGAAAAACATTTTGTTTAAACCACTTTGTGATACGTTTGCATTCGGAAATTGATATATATATAAATATGAATATTTGTTAAATTAAAAAAGTTAAATGATTAGGAATTCGTTTAGAGAATGTTTAAGGCAAATGTAACTTATAGCTGAGTTGAGGCCAAAACACACACAACGTTATTTGTGTTGCATTGTGTGAGTATTTTGTTGATTTATGTTAATATGTTTATGAACCCATCTATATTATATATATTATCCTGCATGTGCTTCGGTATCCTAAATCAACCCAGCTTGGTATAAATCTGCTTGATATTCCCCATATATAGTTAACAGCCATTAACCAACTGACTCTTATCATACACAAAGTGTTATATATATATCTATATATATATATATTAATTATGTTTCTCCATCCTCAGCCATCGGCGCCCAGCGATGTGGCGGACCGCAGACGCTTCATAGTACAGGCCGTCGCCGTGGAGCCGGACAACAGCACCCTCTACAGCGTCTAGGAGAGATTCATTGGGGCGGGGCGTTCGTACTGAAGTTTACTAAAGCATACACAAATTACACGTATACGTAATTTAAAGTACTTTATATTATTTATAAAACACATAGCTTTACTATCTTATCTAGCTATACAGCCCGTTCACATAATTCAGTATTCACTCTTTTGTTTTTTTTTTTTTTTTGGCTTTGTTCGTTCATTTTAAAAACGATTTTCATTTGTTTGTTTCCTTCTGGATGGGATTTTGTGTAGCTCCCAGAATTCGTGCATTCCATTTAATTATGTGTGTGTTTTTTCATTTGCTTTATTTAAGTTTTAAAGTCTTCGCATTTTACACAACATTTCTGTCAATCGTAGCTCTAAGACTTAAATAACAATCGCAGTTCAATTGTCGTCTTTGTATGAACCAATTGTAGCCGAGTTACTATAATTAATAATAATATATATCATTATTCCGTGTCCGTTACATAAAAAAAAAAAAAAAAAATCAATTTATAATGAAGAAATTCACGTGCTTGTGTGCACGTAAAAAGAAAATGGGAATGTTTTATTCTTAATCTGTTTAATCGGAACTCTACGGATTTCGGATTTCGTCCAGTGCCATTTTCCCATATACAAAAATATTGTTTGTTATTTAAATTCAAAGATTCGTATTGGGCTTGCAAAAATAATGTAACTAGAATGTGTTAAAAAAAAAACGAAAGATAATAAACTAAAGAATTATATATTAAAAGGTATTAACAATTTGAAAATTATGCGAACCTTTTTGACAATTCCAATATCTGAAAGTTTCAGTTAAGATTAAATGCAAGGCTGCAAACTAATTTCGAAACGCATCGGTTCAAACCCCATATTTACCCTAAACATGAAAAGTGTTTTGAGAGAAACTCTGTCTCAGAGCATAAATAACTTGGGCCACAAACATTGATCTATTTAACCATGTTTGGTAGATGCCGCAAAAACTATATGAAAATATCTACGGGTTTTAATATTTCCAGCAGAAAAATTATAATATTGATATAAAGATTTAAGAGAATGTATGACAAGGCAAGGCTTGAACCCGAATCTGGTGCCATAGATGTGAAAACAGGATTGCAACCATGGTTGAAATTCTGCTTTGGACTCTCTATAGTATCAAGCGATACTTGCCCAGCGGACACTGTGGTCAAGATCAGAGAGCATCGTCGATGCAATTCAACTGAATTATTTGAACGGCGATCGAGTGGCGTTTAGACTGTGTTCAACTGTTATATTGCCATTGATTAGGGCAATTGAAAGCAATGAGGCACTCATAAATCCCGTCGCTGAATGTCAGCAGATAAGATATCGTAATGGCGAAATCTAGTTTGGTTTCTTGGTGGCCAGTTGTCTTATAAATAATCGTAGTCCAGATTAGACTAACGCCGTGTATAAAAAATTTTGCGTTGCCTGCGGGGCTTTTCAGTTATCGTCACGATGATTTCCAGTTTGATTGGATCGATTTTGCTGCTGGCTGCCGTTTGCCATGGCGCACCACCTGGTAGTCTCAGCGGTCGCATTGTGGGCGGCGAGGATGCCACACAGGCGCAGTTTCCGCATCAAATATCGCTGCGCAACGGCGACTCCCATAGCTGCGGCGGATCAATCATATCGAGGAACTGGGTGCTAACCGCGGCGCATTGCGTTTCCTACGAGGATGCCAACGGGGAGTTAGTCATTCAGCCAGCCAGCCGATATAGCATCCGTGCCGGCAGCAATGATCGATTCAGAGGAGGCGTTCAGCTGCAGGTGGTCGAGATCATTGTGCACGAGAATTATGGTAATTTTCTGAACGATGTGGCTCTACTTCGCGTGCAGACACCCTTTATCTACTCGGCAAACATCCAGCCGATCGCATTGCCCACCAAATATACGCCAGACGACGCTGACATCATTGTCTCCGGCTGGGGTCGCCTTACCCAAGGCGGCGATGTGCCACGATATCTGCAATGGACAACGCTCACATCGCTGTCGCTGATGGAATGCGAGAGTCGCATTGGATATGGATATCCTAATATCTTGTGCCTGCTCCATGAGGCGGACAACGGTGTCTGCAATGGAGACTCGGGTGGACCTGCCCTCTACAACAATGAAGTTGTTGGCATTGCCGGCTTTGTCTATGGTGGCTGCGGCACCACCAACCCAGATGGCTATGCACGTGTCTATCTCTTTGTGGATTGGATCAAAGCCCACACCGACGTTGAGTAGGGGATTTATAAAACTTTTGTATTTAAAATTGATTCGAAATAAACTTTAAAAATGAGTTTGCCGAAAGGGACTCGGGAGTAATTGAAACTACGATACGAGACAGAGAGAGACAGAAAACTCGCTTATCATGCATTGCCTGCAATTATGAAAATCGCACAGAAAGACGATTCGCATCTAGGGGGTAGCATTAATAACTTCATTTGCATATCGTTTTTACCGTACTACAGGGTCCAATATACGATGTTTCTAATACTTATTGTCATCTCTCCATATAATTGCGGGCAAACATTTACTTAACATTTTTCCTTTCCTAACAAGTTTTATATATTGGCCTACAAATGATCTTTAGCACAATTGGAACAATATTTACTTTTAATTCAAGTGATCCACTAATATACATTAATATTGTTTGATTTGATAGCTACAATTATTGGAATCTCGGACAGTATTAAGGTATTTAGGGTAAAGCACAAGTGACCTTGCTCGCATTACCATATTAGGCATGATCTTCAAACAGAATCTTAATCGTCATTATTATGTTCAATGTCATCGCCGATCGGGACGTTATTTGGACATTGCATATAGATTTGTATATCTAGTCTATAGCTAAACTGCTCGAGCCGCCGCCGAGCGATCGGATCTCATTTGACATCGAGGGTGCGCTGGAACATGTGCATGGCCAATGAACGTAGTCCCTCGCTGACAATGGGCACGTTGCGTGGAAAGTCGCATTCACGGGCGGGCAGGCCGCACAGCTGACGGCGCAAACGTAAATCTTGGCGAGCGCTCAATGCACGACTGCCCGGTCCGCAGACATTACCCACCAAGCGCTGTCGCTCAGCAGCTGCGCTGCGCAAGCCCATCTGGACACAGGCCAGCGGCTCCACATGCTCGGTATCCAGCAGCTCGCGATAGTCGTGTGCTGGTGGCGTCTTGCTGAGGTCAGTTGAATCGCCATTGGCTTCCGTTTTTACCAGCTTCTGGTGCTGCTGCGCTTGTTGCTCCTCCTGTAGCAGCTGCTGACGCGCATCCTCAATAATGTGACGGGCATATTGCGGGCCGGCCATGCCAAAACTGATGCCCATGTCGAGCAGCACACGATGTGGCTGCCAGCGCTGCTTGGCGGAGGTGTTCCGATCGGCGCCCTGCTGTGCTGCATGCTCTGTCGCCTGCTGTCGCGTCTCCGCAATTAAACCCTGCCAGTCGACGCCCAAAGCATCGCCAATGCCTGCAAAGCGAAGTGCATGAATTAAAATTTTGTGCTGTCATCCTGAATCCAATTTTGCTTAGGATTCATTTATCCATTCTTATGTTAGAGCTCTTGCTGTTGCTGTGTCTCTTACCCTTGTGCCTAGCATCCTCCTCCAATTCGCCGTCCGATATCTCTTCAAAGTCCAGCACCTCGTCCACCTCCTCGCTTTTAATGTTTGTCTGTGCCTGTGACTGCGACTGAGGCTGTGTTTCGCCTTTGATAAGCTCTTCGCTGGTGGACAACGTGTCCGTGGAGAGCTCTTGGGTGCCAGCTAGTGCGCTATCCAGTTGCAGCTCGCATTTGGGCTTCACTTTATCCGTTTTGTTGAGTATATCATCGTCGCTGTCACTGATCTCGCTTAGCTCGCCGTTCGGCTTTGGCTCCTCCTTCAGCTGTCGCAGGGACGTATCTGTGGATAGCTCCGATGCTGGCTCACCAGCTCCAGTGTTCTGGCCAAGCTCCGATGTGCCTGCCGAGTCCTCGGAAGCATCTTCCTGCTTGATGTTTGGCAGCTTGCTAACTTGCGCCAATATCCCCGGATTGGTTGTGGCATTGGCAGCGCTTTGTGCTGCCGCCTTGGCTGCCGCCACAGCCGTGGTGGCTGCTGCTACAGCACTGGCCTGTGCCGCGGCATTGCCCGGCTTGGGCTGGGCGTGCGGCAGCACCTGGGTAGCAGACGCCGCTGTAGTCGCTGCCGCTGGCGGCATATGTGGGTGCTTCTTGATAAAGGCGCCACCGCCAACACCGCCTCCATAGGGCATTCGTTTGTGCGGAAAACCACGCCCGCTGCCACCGCCACCATGATAGCCACCTGGTGGCTGTACTGGCAGAGTCATTAGCGGCGGTGGGTGCGACCTGTAGCCACGTTCGCCATGGTCATGGCCATGCGCCGGGCCGCCGCCGCCACCACCACGACGGAAGCCGCGTCCTCCGCCTCGCTCGCCACGCGGATGCACATGATGATGCGGCGAGGGTGAGGGTGGATGATGCGGCGGTTGCACATCAACGCCAGCTCCATTGTTTCGCCCAAAATTCGGCTCGTCGCTGTCCCGCCAGTCGCTGTTTGACTGCTGCCAGGAGCGCGGCTTTTCGCGCTGATCATGCTCCAGCCAGGCGGGCTCATTCTTAACCACACCGACACCATTATCGCCGCACTCCTCTCGCTCATCTGCATCCCAATCGGGCTCCGAGGCGGAATGATGCTGCTGCTGTGATGTTTGTTGGGTTGGCGGCTTCGGCCGCTTGGGACCACCTACGAAGCCGCTGGCGCGTCCAGGCGTCCCGTTGCCGTTTGCACCGCCACTGCCACCGCCGCCTACATCATCGTCCCAGTCGCGTTCCCACTCGGCGCGATAATCACCGCGTGACGGCAAACGCTCGCGTTCTCGCTCTCTCTCCCGCTCACGTTCACGCAAAATGCGCTCTCGCTCCTCTGGATAGAGCGCATCATCCGCACCCAATTCACGATAGTCGCGCAGATCGCGCGCCTCCAGCCACGCCTCTCGCTCCCTAGAGTAGCGTGCATCCATATACGCACGCTTGTAGGCCCTGCAAATAGGAATTGAGTTAAAAAAGGGTATTGATATGAGATGAATTTCTTTGGGGCCGATATCTGGAGATTTCCGTGGCTTATTGAATCAAACAGAAAGTATCAAAAGAAGTAGAATCAATATACTGACTTATTAATTGTGATGAAGATGGGAAATACCAGTCGATTATATGGAAAATCTACGGAAAACTTGCAACTTTCGTCTTGAATCTTTGTCGAAGTTCGTTCGATACGTGTCTCACACTCAAAACCCGTCCCTCTTAGGTGGAAAATGCATTTTCAAATGCAGCTTGAGATAGTACAGTGTGATCGGAAATGGGTGAAAAATTGGAGTCTAAAATTTTAAGCAAAAGTTGATGCGGGCAATACCGGGAAGTACCAGTTAGTATTAAAAGGGTAACCCACAGGCCACAAGAATATATTAAAAAATAAACTTGATCCGCACGTGGCATACGAAACCCGAAATGTGTTTTGAGCTAGGACATGGGTGGGTCAACTACGGCTCGCTCCAATCACTGTAATTGGATTTATTGGCTTATGTTAATGTTATGCTTTATGGAATTGTGGGTAAAAGGGATTATTGTTGTTACCGCTCTCGTTCCTCCTCTGAGTAGAGATCGCGTGGATCTCGCAAGCGCGGCGGATAGTGCTCGGGCAGAGGGCTGAGCTCGCGACGTCTTTGACCGCCGTAGCGGCGCATCTCGTCGATCAGGCCGTGTCGTTCGGCCTCGATAAATTCCTGCTCACGGTCATACACATCCAGGTCGCGCTTGTCGCGCACATGCCGACCCGTGCGCTCCACTGTTTCCAGCGAACGTTCGCGGCTGCCGTATGGCATGGGCATGTCCAGATCCCGTACGCCCGGACCGCCGTATGGTTTTTTGCCCTCCTCCTCCTCCTGGCGACGCATCTTTTCGCGTGCCAAACGCTCACGCTCCCGCTGCCGCTCCTGGCAGCGTGCCAATGCCTCGGCCCGCTCCTTGTCACGGGCCGCCTCGCGTTCGGCACGTTCTCGTTCACGGTCGCGGCGATCCCGTTCACGTTCGCGCAGCGATAGATCATCATGGCGCTGCAGCTTGTGCTCGTGCCGCTGCCGGTCGTGCTCCCGTTCCACACGCTCGCGTTCGCGCTCCCGCTCCCTTTCACGCTCGATGCGCTCGCGTTCGCGCTCCCTCTCCCGTTCACGTTCCAGCGACGGTGTGCGTCCCCGTGCACGCGTCTGTATTATGATCTTCTCGCGCGACATTAGCTGATGATGCATACGGGCTGCGGGCGTTCCGTTTGGACCCAAGCCCGAGCCGGGGCATGGACTCTTCTGCCGCTTGCCCACCACATCCTGATGTATGCGTATTTTGGTGGTGGTCGTGGTGCTGGAGACGCCCGTCGGCGACCGACTGCTGCCCAAGCGATGATGATCCCGCTCCCGTTCTCGCTCGCGATCGCGATGCACACCGCGCAGCTTCTCGCGCTGCTCTTTGCTGGCGGCGCGTAAATGCTTGCGCTCCGCCAACTTCTTTAGCTTTGCCTGTGTGGCCGGTGAGAGGGCGCGATGTCCGTGGCCACTGAGCGCGGCGGCGGCACGCTTTTTGAGACGCGCCTCCTTGAGCTTACGCTTGATGTGATTGCGCTTGGCCACCAGTTTCTTTTGGACATGATCTCTGTCCCGATCACGATCGCGCTCCCGATCACGCTTATCGCGCTTGCGTCGCTCGTCGCCCGACGACGTGCTGCCCGCACGCCGCGAGCTCTTCTTCTTCCGATGATGCCGCTCGGCGGCACGCTGATGCGGATGCGGATGAGCATGGCCATGATGGTCGCGCTCGCTGTCGGAGCTGCTGTAGGAACTGCTGCCGCTGTCCGTGTCCGTGCTGGAGCTTTCGCTGCTGGAGTGTGTGTGTCGTGATTTCTTGTAGCGACGCAATTGGTCTTTGGCTTTTTTCTCCATCTCCATTTAAATGCGCATTAATGTGAATATCACAAGACGAGTGGACAATTCGCGCGCTTTCGTCGCCTTCAATGTTTTTTGTTGATGTTTATGTTTATCGTTTGGCGTCGTTTATTTTGCAATTTTGTAGCTACAATTTGTCAGCTTATTTATTTTTCTAATTTAGATTTGCATTTCCATCAATTTATCGATAAATTTTCAGTGCTGTCGATGCGTTGGCAGAATCGTTCGCTGTTAACACCAGATGTCGCTAGTGTGCAATCGCACACAGAGGGCGCCAAAGGGTTCGCCTTGCACATTTATTTGAATGTCGATTATTTACATATATGTTATTAAAAGCTGCGAAACAATTTCCATAAAATTAAGAATTATTCAAAGAATTCACTTAAATATTTATTTATTTCTATTTTCTAAACATTTGGCACATGTACTTATCACTTTACTGAGGACTAGCTATAGCTAACGGTTAGTTGCTATTTACAAAATAACAATATATAAACAATAGCCAGTTGCCTCTGATAGAATTTCGAGGCGTTCAGGTTATTCGGAATTGGTGGGTGGTTTTACAATAATGCTACATTAGTAAGATTTATTGTACATTATGCTATGCCTCGTTGTTTTTGTTTTGATTGTACATGTTCTCTGTGTTTTGTATTTGCGCTAGCTCGGTTTCTATTGTGTGTTGTTTTGTGGTGAATGCAGTTTAGCTCAGCTCATGCCAAAAAAAGTGATTAAACAAAAATATATATATATATATAACAATAACAACTGCAATTGAAAGAAGGGCCAAGCCGGCGGGCGTTAAGGTGCTCAGTCGCTAGAGCTTGCGCAGCTTTTCGGGCACAACTAACGGATTATCACGGCGTATTTCGCTGGCGCCCATTTCGCGATAATCGAAGCTGCAATCGTGGCGATCGCTATAGCGATGAAAGGCACAAAATGTGCCGCCGCAACGGCAGGAGAACCCGCCGGTCAGGCCAAACTTCTTGCCGCACTTGTCGCAGCCCTTCTGCTTTGGCTGCTCCTGGGCCTGACCTTTATCGGAATCGGCAGCATCCGGCCCTCCAGACGACTGCTGATTGCCTCCGGCCTGTTCATCAATTTGCTGATGCTGCTTTTTACCCTGTGCAGTATCGGCTACTTGCTCCTCTGGTAGCTTTGCAACGCAGTCGGTTATAGTATCTGTTCCGGTGCCAGTTACATCCAATGGGGCGTTCGAATCCATTATCTTCGACTTTAGTGTGCGCGTGGTGCTGCCATCATTAGAGATTGAATCAATTGTGTCCTCCTTCGCTTTTCCAAACTCGCGCAGTTTTCTATTTTCCATCTTAACCGGGTTTTCAGATTCGTTTGTCAAAGCCTTCAGTATAAAATTTATTGAATTTTGCTGCCCAAGTCTACTACGACTTCCAAGTGTCTGAACAACCAGCAGATGAATGTGCATTAAAGCTGTAAAAGGCAAAAATCAGTTAGGTATGGGACAATTGGTCCATCCTCACCGAATTTACTTATCGAAAATCGAATTTACTGTACTTATTTCTAGTTAGAGCGAATAACACTAGATTTTCAAGGTTGGCTAATATATGTATGTATAGTATACATATATGTATAAGGGCCGACGATTTTGAATTTCAAAGTCGGTTATACAACACCAAAATAAAAGGCACGTGTTCTGCTTTTTATTATTTATAAACATTTTACAGATCCTTCGACCAACCACCTCCAACCACCTTGGAACGGAACCGGCTGAGCAAATTAAAGCTAAGCGTTGCCATTGATTACGTCCTGCATGTGCCGGCGATACCAATCCCCCACTGGCGTCCGCAGCACACAAACAAACGCGCCATAGCACCAGTCAAGCACGGTCCGGGTGGAGCGGCGAGCATGCGCATTGCAGCTGTTAATGGCCGGCACAGTTTGCTCGAGATTCAACCGTCTCGGGCCACCAAAGCTCTCAACAATGCGCATCGCGTCAAAGCCAATGCCATCCTGCCATAACTGTAGGCGCGTCCAGAAGCAGTAGACATAACGGTGCACATACGGTAAGTTCTTGTACTGCTGCCGTTCCAGCGCCAGTCGCTGGTCTGGGCTAATCCTCTCGCTGCGATAGCACTCATCTCGAGCACGGAGAATTGCCAGCGATTGGGCGGACCTTGCTGATGAAGTCGGCGTCGGCAGTGCCAACAACAGGCTGTCACGTGTCAGCAGTGCGAACTGCGGAAAATAAAACTACTGTCAAATATTTATCGTTATCGATAACAGCTTGCTGAGCAAATTAACGGTATGGCGTATGCATGTACATATGTGTGCAAGCTGCAACTGTTTCCATATTTGATGCTCTTGTTCATGTAAAAGTTGTAAGTATAAACGTTTAGTGTGCAGTAGCTTTATTCATTCTTTCAATGCTGTATAATGCTTGATAGTTGCCAGTATACAGTGGCGGACAAAAAATCAGAGCAACCACTTTTCCATTGTTCATGGTGAAGTTCGATAGTCATAGCTTATTTTACCGCTTTTTTCTGCGTACAAATATTCGGTACAATTTAATGTACCCCATCTTAAAATGAATATATATTGATATATATTCTCACAAAATGACAGTTCTTTAATTTTGAAACTGGGGCCAGAATATTTAAGTTAAAATGTCTTTCGTCGAAAACTTTCTTCAAAAATTTGATGTAGCCGAATCAAAAAGGAAGGAAATTCTGAAGTGTGTTTCTCCAATTAGAAAGAAACCGAACATGATGCAATATAAATATTCAATCATACAAATAAAATCAGGCAAAAATATAGTTTTCTTAGTTTTTTATAGTTTATTTATGTCCGGATTTTTCGTCCGCTACTGTACATGCAAAGTTAATTGGGTTTGCGATTTGTTTAAACAGGTTTTTAGTACGTAAACGTAATGTACATAAAAATTACAAAAAAAAAAGATAAGCAAGATGAAATTCAGTATACTTTGTTAACCCCTTAAGTAACTTATAGAGCATTTATATTTGTTTTCAATTTACGGATATTTGTTCCGATTTAAAATGGCAAAATTACTTGATTTTCGAAATCGTGAAGTTATTTAGCTTTAAGCGAGTGTATACCATATTATCCAGATTTCTGTGTTTCAAGTGGATAACTCACCAGCACCGACAACAAGATCAGCACTCGTATTATTGTCATCTTGGGTCCACCGATGGAGCCGGACTGAGCAACATGTGGATAAAGGCGTACAGCATCTGTAAATTGCTGATTGCGCTTATCAAGATACAGCATCATGAACAACAGCGTTGATAGCCATTGTTATTGCCCCCAACCCCCAACCCCCAATCTCCACCAAGCCAGACGACTGCAGCAGGAATGACGTCAGCCATTTGGCATTTGGCACGTAACGTACGTAGATGAAGCCAGAACCGTATCCAGTTGGGGGTAGGTAATAATCGAATTGGATTGGATCGGATCGGTTCGGATTGGATTGGATTGGATTGGCAGTCACAGCTGCCGCTCGTCATCTGTTTTATGTTAACACATAAGTCGGGCATATATTAGAGGTATTCGCAAACTGTGTTCATGTGTGTTGTGGATGATCATCTATGCGGGGATCATGTGCATATGGAACGCAGCGGCAACATTTTTGTAAGATTCCACACTTGTATTTGCTTGTAAACAAGAATTTTTTCGGTTTTCTCCTTCTTTTTATATACATATGTATATAAATATATCTAGATATGTATATATTTTGTATTTGATATTTTTCGGTGATCTTGCAAATGGCGCAGAAGCCAAATATCCATATCCAAATCCCCAGCCCAAGTTCACATCGAAAAGCAAATCAAATTGAATTCGATTCGACAGGCAGCCGAAACGAGCGCATTAAAATTGATTGCGTTTAAGTATATTAAAATCGAATAGAACTTTAGCAAATCTCCAAGGCTGGGGCTTGGCATCTGGATGCGATCACCAGCATGTGCACGCGGATCTGGGCATGGGATCGTGCAGGCACTTGGCTGCAACATCTTGTAAATGTCCGTGCGGATTTGACATTGAAATAAACGAAGTTTACATACGGTACACAGAAATACCATATATATAGTATATATTGTATATAATGGTATTCCTTGAAGGTTCAAACTTTACACAATTAAGTTTAAATAACAATGAAAGACAAGTAAGAGCTTCTAGTCGGTAGCTCCCGACTAGGGTATACCCTGAACCCTCTCCTTCCAACACCAAATGTAAATATATATACTTTTCTAGAAGCTACATGTCAAGTTTTGTGACTCTAGCTCTTATTATTTACCCAAATTGGTCAAAAAACAGGATGTCCATATAGATTTTTATCGATTGCTTGCAAACGGAGTAAGTTATCGATTATCGGAAACAAACTCGATCTGCGTAGGCACTAGGAGGACCTACAGCTAAAATTTCAAGTCTCTAGCTCTTATAGGTTCTGAGATCCGTGCGTTCATACATACGGACTACGGACAGACGGACAGGCGGACAGACGGACAGATGAACAGACGGACGGACGGACGGACAGACGGAGATGGCTAGATCGACTCGGCTTATGATGCTGATCAAGAATATATATACTTTATGGGGTCGGAGATGCTTCCTTCTGCCTGTTACACACACTTACATTTTGCACAAAAACATTATACCCCTTTTACCCATTTTTAATGGGTTCAGGGTATAAAAAATAAAAGGCTTAATAATAACAGAACATACAACGAGCGGATTCGATATATCCATATTTATCTCTTCATATAATGTGAACTAATATATGATTAGCTGACCTATAAAACCTTGTACGTACTTCTACTTTATGTTGCAGCCGCAACTATGTACTTAAAATATATTTTTACGGAGCTACAAAAATGATTTTAATGATCTTGCCTCGTTATTCCGTACACATATATTTCCGCATATTAAAATCAAATTTTATTAGCAATCATTTCAAGGTCTAATCGAATTTTGGTATTTTGCATACTAAAGTACATTTAATTGCAGCTCCATCAGTTCGAATTCAAAACGGGGAAGTTTCATTCAAAAATCGATTCATTCTATTTTTACACTTTTACCTGTAACTTGGGCATATCCATAGATTCATATTTTATATACCCTGAACCCATTAAAAATGGGTAAAAGGGGTATAATGTTTTTGTGCAAAATGTAAGTGTGTGTAACAGGCAGAAGGAAGCATCTTCGACCCCATAAAGTATATATATTCTTGATCAACATCAATAGCCGAGTCGATCTAGCCATGTCCGTCCGTCTGTCCGTCCGTCCGTCCGTTCGTCCGTATGTATGAACGCAAGACTTGAAATTTTTGATGTATGTAGGTGCTCCTGGTGCCTACGCAGATCGAGTTTGCTTTCGATAATCGATAACTTACTCCGTTTCCAAGTAATCGATAAAAATCGATATCGACATCCTGTTTTTTGAGCAAATTTGGTAAATAATAAGAGCTAGAGTCACAAAACTTGACATGTAGCTTCTAGAAAAGTATATATATTTGCATTTGGTATTGGAAGAAGAGGGTTCAGGGTATACCCTAGTCGGGAGCTCCCTACTAGAAGCTCTTACTTGTTATGCTTGCAACTTAGCAAGAAACAAAAACAATTCTCTCAATTTACATGGCACACACTAGTTGACTGTCAGTTGGGTTCGGTTGGGGGAGTACGGGGTGTGCTGGGTGTGTGCTGGGTATGTCAACTCAACGCCAAATTTGCCGCCATCAACTGACGCCGTCGTCGTCGTCGTGACAAAGTCGCGCAAATATTTTAATTGCAATTTTTTTTCTGGCTGCCGTCGTGTTGGTCGCATCGCATTTTCCTACCTTAAAATTATAAGTAAAATTAACAATTTTTAATTGACTCTGAAAATTAAAACAGCAACAGCAACACGGCGAGCTGCATTCAAATTTTCAGCAAATTTTCATAGATATTTTGTCTAATATATTTCAAAATAATATTTTAGATCTTATATACCCTAATCAAATTACCAAGCAGGCTGTATTGATTGCTAACGGTAATTTATAACATTTGCATTGCAAGGTGGCAACGCTGCACAACTGGTTTATAAATATTTACAAGGCAGTTGAACTGTCTGGCAAGTTGGCAAAATACATAAATACTTTTAAGGGAAGGCATAGATAATAGCTAGGGCCCCAATCATTGGATTTATCTAACCTTGTTTGGTAGATGCCAATTTTGGGTAGAGCTCAAATTGAGCCCGCAACTACTTTGTGAAAATATCCAAGGTTTGCAAAATTTCCCATACAAAGTGCAATATTATATAATATATAACAAACTAAGGCTTGAATCAAAATCTGGGTTCAATGCTTCACGAACTGAACTTAAAGGCAGGAACTCGGTTCGAGACGTAAACCGAGCCACAGATCTGTTTTTGGAGGCGTGCAGCTCTACTTATGATACTTGTAAGAATTGTACAGGGTATCTTATAGTCGAATTGTTAGCTCTTTACATGTGATACGCTTAATCGTATGGGGTATCCTGCAGTCGATCCACTTTTTGCCGCAGCACGCCCACTTTTTGGCTTTGGGGGCATCTACAGCAATTTGTTGCATTCGGCCCACGCGGCGTATGAGTGTGTGTGCAACCGTGTGTGTGTATGCGAGTGTGTGTGTGTGTTTGTGTTTGTGTGGTGCTTTTCAGATCTGTGCTTTATTTTTTTAGTTTTCCTCAGCGGAAGCGTTGACCACATGATACTGCGACTAGGATGCATATGGGCCAATGGAGCGAATGCGCAATGTTCAATGCTTGGCCTGTGGCAAGGCTGGAGAGCGGATGAGTCTTGGGAGTGTGGTGCGGCCGGATTAGGGCGACAATTTTTGACATGGCCGATGACATAGCGATGGCGATGGCGATGGCGATGGCGATGGCGTCAAATATTCAAATGCCAACGGCGCGTATCGAAAGCGCGTGAAAGCGCCAACAATTTTCACTTGTTCTTGAGCTGTGCAAAACATTTCGCAAGGTATTTGCAGTTTTTGAATTTTATTACATTATTATGCATTTTTGTTGTAGAATCGCAATTAATAATAACAGAGCAACAACAACTTGGTACACGAGTCGCTCGCGCTTGATTTGTTTGGCATTTATTTCAATTTTATTAAATTAAAGTTGTTTTTGTTTAAGCTTTTTGTTGTTCTTGCTGTTGTTGCTGTTGTTGCTGCTGCTGTTGTTGTTGTTGTTGTTGGCATTAGTAGCCGGCAACGGAAATCTTTCGCATTGGCAACGATCTTAGCCAATTTGGCTGTCTGCACCGCCACCTGACCAATTTTGTGCGCGTGAGCCCCACGGACTACACTGGTCATAGGGGCAGGAATGATGAGTGCATATAGGAGGCGGTGTCAACATGGGCGATTGTCAATTGTCATGCTGCTTTCAATCAAAATCCGACAAATACTAAGCATTTTCGGGGTGCACATGATTGCCCACACATAAAAATATAATTGCATATACTTTTAATATATAAATATCTATTGTTAGCGTGTGAGTTTCACAAATACTATGCGATGATGCAACTCTTCGCTTAATCTTGAACCAAATGCTTGCAGTGGGAACATATATTTAAATAATCTAAAACAAAATTCGTGCAGTGGGAACAGATATCCGCACGTCGACTATCATTTAATTTAAAGTAAAATGTGTGTGTGTGTGTGTGTGTGTATATGTGTGCACGTGCTTCGAGCTGAGTTCGTCGAAAGTGTTGGCAAACACATCCACTAAAAGCACGGCTGTCACATGTCTTACAAATGAACCGAAACTACTACTTAATCTATTCATGGTACACTGGACCTATTTTTGGAAAATTTAAAAATAAAATGAATTAAAAAATACTTATACTTATACTTATACTTATACTTATACTTATACTTATACTTATATTTATATTTATATTTATATTTATACTTATACTTATACTTATACTTATACTTATACTTATACTTATATTTATATTTATATTTATATTTATACTTATACTTATACTTATACTTATACTTATACTTATACTTATACTTATACTTATACTTATACTTATACTTATACTTATACTTATACTTATACTTATACTTATACTTATACTTATACTTATACTTATACTTATACTTATACTTATACTTATACTTATACTTATACTTATACTTATACTTATACTTATACTTATACTTATACTTATACTTATACTTATACTTATACTTATACTTATACTTATACTTATACTTATACTTATACTTATACTTATACTTATACTTATACTTATACTTATACTTATACTTATACTTATACTTATACTTATACTTATACTTATACTTATACTTATACTTATACTTATACTTATACTTATACTTATACTTATACTTATACTTATACTTATACTTATACTTATACTTATACTTATACTTATACTTATACTTATACTTATACTTATACTTATACTTATACTTATACTTATACTTATACTTATACTTATACTTATACTTATACTTATACTTATACTTATACTTATACTTATACTTATACTTATACTTATACTTATACTTATACTTATACTTATACTTATACTTATACTTTATACTTATACTTATACTTATACTTATACTTATACTTATACTTATACTTATACTTATACTTATACTTATACTTATACTTATACTTATACTTATACTTATACTTATACTTATACTTATACTTATACTTATACTTATACTTATACTTATACTTATACTTATACTTATACTTATACTTATACTTATACTTATACTTATACTTATACTTATACTTATACTTATACTTATACTTATACTTATACTTATACTTATACTTATACTTATACTTATACTTATACTTATACTTATACTTATACTTATACTTATACTTATACTTATACTTATACTTATACTTATACTTATACTTATACTTATACTTATACTTATACTTATACTTATACTTATACTTATACTTATACTTATACTTATACTTATACTTATACTTATACTTATACTTATACTTATACTTATACTTATACTTATACTTATACTTATACTTATACTTATACTTATACTTATACTTATACTTATACTTATACTTATACTTATACTTATACTTTTATACTTATACTTATGGTACTTTTTGTCGAATTTTGTTCATTTTCTATTTATTTCTGGTACAAAATACGACTTTGTTAAACTAATCTCAATTTTAACATGGGGGTTTAATGAGGACAGTTTAATTACTGTTATCATGGTTTTCAAGTATTATATGAAGGTATCAGCAGTTTCTTATCAGTATATACTTGTTCTGATAACATGGTCATTTATATACATCGGGTAAATCCTATGTATTTCTAATGATCTAATGATCAGGCTCTAATCAGTTATGTCTTCGTTTTTAATACTAGGCACTGTCTTGGTGTCTTATTGTTTAATAAAGGGAACACCGCATCATGATCATGCCAGGGAAAAACTTACACTGACTACACATATTATGATCTTTATACACAAAACCGTCTATAGGAAGATCAGCCCAATTACTAAATACACATAGATATGTATGCTGTATTTACACAATTATAACGGTCTGTTAATTTAAAAGAATCCAATTAAAAGACGTCTTAATTAGTAAGAAGAACTTTGCAATATTTATTTCTTGTAGCCCACACTTAGGCGCTATGGTTCTTAATCACCTTATCTTCATTGGGGCAGTCGAAGGTCACCTCAATGCCATTTGGCAGCCAAGACCTACTCCAGATCTCAACATTGCACACCTTTTCAACTCCATTACTATCGATAAGCTCCACATTGTATTTATCCAATGAGCCCGAAACGACCTGTGTGCTTGCCGATAAGACCTTCGAGATACTATACAAAAAAGAAACGTTGTACCTTTAGAGCGCAGGTCCTAAACGAATTACGGAGTTCTGATGCCTACCGGTAGTTGGGTCCTTCACCAGCGGCCAGCTTGGTCAGAGATATCTGCAGCCTATTTGTAGCCTCTTCAATTTCACTTTCGCTCAGCTGTCGTGGAGCACCAAATCCCTGGGGATAGCCACTGACCAGCACAACAGCCGCACAGACGAACAATACCTTTGCCACAAACATCTTGGTTTTCGGAGCTGCCTAATGTCACATATAGACTGACTAGAAAGAGATGTGGACCCAATTTATATAGGCATCAGTTTACATGTTATCAACTGCAGCAGCTTTGCTTGTATATAATTTGATTAGCTCTTGACCCATGCTGATTTAATCTTTCAAAGCAAATATTTTTATATACTGAATAATTAAATAGATGTCGAAAAAAAAGAATAGCACTCATTTTCATACCCTGAACCCATTCAAAATGGGTAAAAAGGGTATAATGTACTTGCGCAAATGTATGTAACAGGCAGAAGGAAGCATCTCCGATCCCAGTAAAGTATATATATTCTTGATCACCATCAACAGCCGAGTCGATCTAGCCATGTCCATCTGTCTGTCCATCTGTCTGTCTGTTCGTCTGTCCGTCTGTCCGTTTGTCGGTCCGTCCGTCTGTCAGTATGTATGAACGCAAGGATCTCAGAACCTATAAGAGCTAGAGACTTGAAATTATCTGTAGGTCCTCCTATTTTTCGATATTCGATAACTTGCCCCGTTTTCAAGTAATCGATAAAAATCTATATCGAAATCCTGTTTTTTGAGCAATTTTGGTAAATAATAAGAGCTAGAAACACAAAACTTGACATGTAGCTTCTAGAATAGTATATATATTTGCATTTGGTGTTGGAATAAGAAGGTTCAGGGTATTCCCTAGTCGATAGCCCCCGACTAGAACCTCTTACTTGTCTAAATATAATTTTTGGTGGGATATAAAGACTCGCGATTAGGATTAATTTTTAGCTTAATTAAAATTAATTAATTTTTTTAATTTAAAAAAAAAAGTAGCATCGGAAATGAATGTTTCCATAATTATTTGTAACGTGTTTAATAAATGTCAAAAATTAGATTATTTTACAGTCAAATGAATTCTTATTTCGTCGAAGATTAAATACCCTTTAAGACATAGTTTGCGTTAGAGTTCATGGAGTTAAGCGAAGCTATATATTTTTGTTTTTAATAACAATAAGATTAGGAATTTCCCCCTTTTATCAGGCCTATCTCCACTTCAAAGCCTATCTCTTGCTTTGCGCTTTCATTTTTTGGCAGCGACGAGACAAACAATTCTAAGAATTACTATAACAATAATAATTATATTTTAAAACTGATATTATTAACAATTTGAACTGCAGACCTCGTAAATTGATTAGCTGATCGAGGCTGTTGCCTTCTGGGGCTGTCGTGTACAATGCGCTCCGTAATTATACATAGATGAGTCGCTATTATAGGATGACGACGATTAATTGCGGATCGCATCAAAGTACGAGCACGAGTACGGGAAGAAGAACAAACATTTTAGCAAGAATGTCAAATGATTTAAGCTTGTCGAGTATGTTTTTCTCCACTCTCGGGTAGCCACCTCCCTGCCCTGGTCCGATTCCACTCCATTGGCAGTGGCATTTTTGGCGCAACTCCAGCGAGCTGTCAAAATGGCACAAATCCATGCCCCTTGCCCCGTTGCCCCGGCGGCACGTCGCCGTCCATTCAACTGGCAGACATTCAACCGTTCGGGGATTCGGGCTCGTTTTTGGGACCCATGGCTTATACATCAATCCATCCAGCAACAGACATCCGCAGCCGTTGCTGTCAGCTATGGGCTGTGGCCCCGTTATATTTGCCAGATCTTTGCGCTTAACACTTGTAATCCGTTTCGCCTTTTGAGTGTGACGACGCCGGCGATGCCCCCAAATGTGTCGGGAACTGGTGGGGAATTGTATTTTGACTGGGGCGTAGGTGTCGTTGCATCTGGTCTGCCCGCTCTCCCTCTCCCTCTCCCTGTCCTCCCCCTCTCTCTTGGACTCGATTCACTCTCTATCCTCGTTCCACTCGTTCAAATACATGTCGAGTCGGCGGTTTGAATAGTTTTCAGTAGACTAGCAACATTGGCAGCCATCAAGTCATCATCATCATGATCATGATCATCAAGACCAATATCCACTGTACATCATGACCAGTGCTCACTTGCGTCGTCTCCGCTCGATCGATCGCCGAATGACTCGCGGCACACAAGCCGAATTGCCGCACGAATTTTCGGCTTTTTGCGCGAAACATTTTCCGACTTTTCACATAAAAATCATGTAAGGCTGGAAAACGGCGACAGTTTGTGAACGGCAGCCGTGAAATACGCGCCAAGTGATCAAAATCGAGAACAAAATCGAAAATTGAATTTTTTTTATATCTAAAAAGCTTGCAAATTCGGACTGAGCAAAAAGTTGAAAACAAAAACATAAATAAATAAAGTTTTGTTGGATTCTTTTATAATTTTTGTTTGGTGACGCTCGTGAGTTCGTTTGATTTATAGCTGGTTTTGAAGTGTTTGCTATTGACTATGATTTGCCCGAAACGCACCTCGGAGCTGCTGGATCTGCATCTGGCGCCGTTCAAGGACAAGGATCCAGCCTGGGAGGTCGGCGTATCAAAGATAGCCGGCCGTGGCGTTATGGCCACGCGTCAACTGAAGCGCGGCGAGATCATCTTTCAGGACAGTCCACTGCTAATTGGCCTGGCCGCCCAGGAGGAGGATACGCTGAATGCGTGCAGCATCTGCCTGAAAATGCTGCCCGATACGCGCTTTATGTGCCGCCAGGGCTGCGGCCTGCCCATTTGCAGTCTGTGCGCCAAAAAGAAACAGCATAAGACCGACTGCGATATGTTCAAATCGTGGGGTCCCAACGAGCCGGATGTGGCCAATTCCGTGATAATACGTCTGCTGTGTGTGGCGCGTGCCATCAATTTGACCAAAGATCAGCGCGATTTGATCTATTGCCTGCAGGCGAATTTGGATAACAATCATCGCACAGAGGTGCGCAATGCCGCCAAATGTTTTAAGAACTTTCCCACCGACAAGAAGCTGGTGGAGATCATGAATCGCACCGTTGCCGTGCTCCGGACGAATGGCTTTGATAAGACAACAGATCGCACCACCGACAACCAGGAGTTCAGCTATCGCGCACTCTATCCACTGTTTGCTGTCATGAATCACGATTGCATTCCCAACTCCTATTACACCTTCGAGGAGAAGACCAACAATATGATCGTGCGTGCCGCAGTCGACATTGCCGAGGGCGAGGAGATAACCACCACCTATACCAAACTCTTTACGGGCAACATAGCACGACATCTGTACCTCAAGATGAAGAAGGGCTTCACTTGCAAGTGTCCGCGTTGTTCGGACCCAACGGTAAGTTGGCTAAAACCATTTTCCAGATAAGCGTAGATCATAAATATGGAAAAACTGACACAAAAACTTCAAGTGTTTAACAAACAATATAAGATCTGAGCACCATGCAGAATAAAAAACCTTGACCAAGAATATTGAATCTGAAATTCAACAAGCATCTTAAGAAATTCAGATAAGAATCTTAGATGTGATATTCGAGTAGAATCTGCTGAGAATATTAGCGATAAAGAAGAATCTTAAAGAAGCCAGATAAGAATATGAGGTGTGTTATGCAACTGGAACTTTCAAGAGTGCAGATAAGAATTTTAAATGGGAATTAAATCTATAATTTTCAGGAATTCAGATTTTCAATAATCCAATTATTTTTAACAAACAACAAAACTTAAAAAACTCAGATACAAATTTCAGATTTGATATAAATCTAGAATCTTTAGGAATTTAGATTTTATTATTATCCCTTAACATCAACTAGAATCTTAAAGAGCCCAAATAAGATTGTAAGAATCTTGAGGAATTCAGCTTAGAGTTTAAGATCTGAACGTAAACTTACATCTTAAAGAATTTTAATTAGATTGTTAAATCTGAAATTCAACTATCTTAAAGAATTCAGAATCAAATATTCCGGATCTGAATCTTAAAGAATTCATACTGGTATATTGGATCTGAAATTCCACTAGAATCTTCTACAATTGAAATATTAGATCTAAAAAATTAAACAAAATCCTAAAGAGTTCAGCTAAGAATATTAAATCTGAAATAATTTTAGAATCTTTAAGAATTCAGCTAAGAATATAAGTCCCAATATATTTGGAATATTGAAGAATTTAGTTAAGAATAAAAGATTTAAAAAAATCTAAAATCTTAAGGAATTTAGCTAAGCATATAAAATCCCAAACGTATTTGGAATCTTCATAAAAATCAGCTGCGAATATACGATCTTAAATGAATTCAACAACGAATATTAGATTCTAAAATGTCGGCATGACTCGGCTATCAAGGAATCAAGATCAATGTAGATGGAAACTTTCAAAAATCTAATTTAAAAAAAAAAAATTTAATTAAAAAAGGCTCAAATATGTATTCTATCTGCACATTGCAAATTAGCAACTTTGTTTATTTGTTTTGCTACACAGCGAAAGGAAACAGAAGAAACTTTAAGACTTAAATAACTTAGAACCGTGAAGCTAATTGATTTTAATGCACAAGTAGCAAATTAAACAAATATATGGCTGCGAGCAAAATGCTATAGCTGACTTTTCATATGGTTCCTTAAGGTTGTCTGCACAGTTAATGATTTATATAGCACACTATTTATGAGATAGTTTGATAGTTGCATCAAATTGCAATTGCAATTGTGATTGTCCGAAAATACGGAAAATACGAGCGATTTTGACTTGATTGAGTGGCCAACGATTTGAAATTTCAACGCAAAACACAGCGCACATACATATGCACATACATATATCGCGGCCCAGGGGCGATTTACAGTCCAAAGTGATGACTGATGGAGCAGCTGAATAAACTACTTTTACCACTTGTTCATCCACAAACGAGTACACAAGAACTCGCACATACACACTGTGAAATGGGCGTTGTGCGATGTGATTTATACCCTAACGGAGGGTATTTTAATATTGTCACAAAGCGTGCTGCGCAGAAAAGGAGACGATCCTCTAAAGTACTCTCTGCCATTGCAATAATCGCAAATGAATCTCTTATCTAAAATAGTATCTAGTGTTCTCACACACATGGCATTTACTGATTTCACCATGCTCCAATCTTACCAATATCTAGCCACTATATCATATAACTCTTTTGAAGGAATCGGCAAAAGATGAGTTTTTGTATGGACAGTTTTTTGTTTTGCAAGAATGCTTTAACTAAACTTAGAAAATACGGGATTCTAATGAGATTACTTAAGCATCCTATCGACATCCCTGTAGTATATCATATGGCTACTATAGTAACATCTGATACATATTTCATTATCTTTGTTTAATGGTTTTACATCGGGGCTAGAACGTGAGTGATAAGACCATGAGTGATAACTACACAAGAATGCCTAACTCAATAGACTATCTACTCAAACCCGTGGTACCAGCTAAAGGACTCGGGTGGCCTTCCTATTTCTGACTCGCCAGGAAAGTGTCTCTTTTGGTCACCTCGTACGACAAGCGGTAGACATACTGTGGTGGTTATTCTCGTGCCCGCCAAGCACGCGGGTGAATCCAGTTTCGACCAGGAACCCGACCCTCGTACAACTAGGTTATCTATAGAAACAGCCGATCGAGAGTACAGTTTCTAAATGAAAGCTACAAGTCTGCAAGGGTATTCAAGCTGCGGTGTGTAGAAGATTGACGTTCTTTGTTGGTTTTGATTGCATCAAATTAGTGTTGGGCGCGTGTCGTGTTTTCTTTTGTTGAATGAACACGTACGACACGACACGAACAATCAAATTTGGTTAATTTCAAATGTATTTAACAACCATTTGCATTACAACTGTGAAATATGTCGTTTAATCCAATTGGAAAATCTATTTGGATTGTGCTTTATAGAAAATCGTATCAACTAAAGTTAGCTTTAAGACGCAAATTTCTTGATTCAATTGAGAGGTATACATACTAAGCCTAGACTCTGTAACGATAAAAATAGTTGAAGCAGGCGAAACAATTACAGAACAGAGTTTAACAAATAAGATCCTGAAATATAACAATAGAAAAAGTTTTCAAATGTCTCTTTGGTAGATTAAAAGAAAATATAAATACATAATTATGCATTGATTTTTAGATCTATGATTAACTTGCCATTGCTAAAATATGTTCTGTATTCACCAACAAGTTGGATTTATGAATATATTCATATATATATATATATATGTATGTATATATTCAATCGATATCCGTAATCAACGCAACTTAGCACGTAAAATTCTGAATCAAGTAGCAAAAATTTCATTGAACAGAATTCTCAATTAAAAGGTTCTAATATCTATTATAAAAACTTAAAAATTAAGCATTAAATTTGTAATATTGCTGACCGTGAGATTTTGCAATTGGCCAATTTTAATGGGAAATGGAAATGGAAATAGCGGACCGGGGTACACAATAATAATGGGAAATTATTTGAAATCGAAACGCGATCTATCAAAGAAAATTGGCAAAAGAGAATGCCAAATTGTAGTTTTTTGTCTATTTGCTCAGCTACAAGCTGCCACATGAAGAAAACAAAGAAAAATTACATTAAGGATTTCCTGTGCCCATCGAAATGCATCCGAAAGCAATTAAACACCACACACACACACACACACACACACACACAGAAGCAATATTTGCTGGATGTTGTTTTTGTTTTTGTTGGCTGGGCCATAAATTTGTTCAGCTTCCAGGCGCAACAAGTGGCAAAAGCTGCAAAACGCGCCACGCAACACAAACAATGGCAACAAACAGCAACAACAACCAAAACAACAACAAAATTAACTATGTGTGTGTGCGTGTGTGTGTGTGCGAGTGTGTTTATTTTTAACAACGAAAGCAATTCAATTAAATCACAAATAAATATGTAGATTCCAAAAAGCTTTTAATTTGCATGAATATTTTCAACATTTCGCATGCCTCCAAAATGTATCTGTATCTGTATCTGTGGCTGTGTATCTGTATCTGTATCTGTATCTGATTGTGTATCCTACGTGCATCCGCATCCGTTAGCGAATGTTGATTCGATTTTAATGCCACACACACTACTCCCTGCCCCCATCTATATCGTATCGATGGGCCTCTCGTCCAGTTTTGTGACAGTTGGGTTGTCGCGCATTTTATGACTTCTAAATTTTTTATTGGCATATTTTATGCGCATATATATGTATGTATGCACAATTCATATACATATATCTATATCTGTATACACATACATTTGCATGTCGGTCTTAATGGATAAACAGCTTTTCTTGGCCACGGCCATACTGTATAATATGTATACATACATATATGTTGATATGTAAATTATATATTAAGCTATGTATGCGTGTTTGCTTTTCTATTTGACATTCGCTGTCTATGGACACATCTATTTGGATGCCCAGATACTCACTTACAATTTAGTGGCCAATTATGAAAGCAATTTAAGGCCTTTGAAAACGCCACCAAGTGATTGAAATAGTCGCTAGAATCTACGCTGTGGCGCTTAAGTACATCATTTGTCGAGGGCGGCGCTATCAGTGTTAAGGGGGGGGGCCAGCTGGGGGCGTGTGGGGGCCAAGACTCAAGTTCATTTGGTTCAGTGAACTTTTCTATTATGCCTACGGGCAGCAGGGCACCAAGTGCTTAACAAATTAGCTCATATTATCCGTTTTACACTCGTTCAAGTTGGTTCTTTCAAGTTTTAGCAATTAGTTTTCCACTCATTTTCCGCTCGTAGGGAAGGAATACCTCTTGACATGCCTATCTCTGATAATCGCTAAGAATCATGTTTAAAAATTGATATTTATCGATATTATGGAAACGGGTGCAGACAACGAAAGCAATAATAAACTCGTTCTGCATATGATTTGCGAGAATATATATTTTCTTACAGTTTTCGAATCAATACAAACAGGCGTACAGATAAAAGGAGATAGATCAACTCAGCCAGTTGTCCTGATCAAGTATATATATACTTTATAGGGTCGGAAATACTTCCTCCTTCATGTTACGTATATTTGCACAAACATAATCTACCCTTTTGACCATTTTCAATGATAAATCACTTTCCGCTTTTTTTCCGCTCGTAAAGGTGGAATTGAAGAAAGCGGTGAAACACTTTTGAACTTATCTGTTATAGCTTTTAGCCTTATCTGAGAAAACTAAACCATTTCCAAAAACTTTCCACTTCCTTTGCATATTCTTATCAATTCCGATATGAGCCCACAGAAATATGTTTACGCATTTCGCATTGAGCGTCCATTAAGTGAAATCGGATGGGAATTCAAAATTATAAGACATTAAGATTACTTAATATACTATTAAAGGAACAGATCTTTAAAATAATTAGTATACAATTTCTTGGCAAAGCACAATTGGATTCCTGCTCACACAACATATAACATATATTATTCCTTTGAAGTATTGCAAATAGATTATTTTGGACACAATAACTGGCAATGCTTGTTTGTGGTCACAATTTAAAGAAAATTTGATTAATATATTACTGTCGTACTTTTCGTTGAAATTTATGGTTTGCAAATTAGCGCAAATATTTAGAGAGGCCTCGAACTGAGCAAATCGGATTTGAAGAACGATGACGTGGCCAACCTTGGAGCAGGAGCACACGATCATACTAAAGCTTTGGCCGGCGGATTTTTGTCAATCTTGCGGCGATCTGTTCCATACTATCTGTTAATAAGCATCATGTTTTTTATGTGTCACATTATTTATGATCTGCATAAGCATGGCTATGTATACATACATATATATTGTATATAGTCGTATATATGTGGTTGGCGATTTTTGCGTATTTTTAGCGCATCTGCGCAAAGGAATGCCAAATATTTGTATATGAATTACTGAGAAAATGCTAATACTGATCTGATCTGTGCTCTTTGATCTCTGCATCGATCATTACAGGAGAAGGGCGCTTTCATATCGGGCCTGTACTGTCGGGACACCAAGTGCAGCGGCCTGGTGGTGCCCGAAACAACTGGGCTGCCGCATCCCAACTGGAACTGTCTGGTGTGCAAGCAGAAATCGACGCATGCCCAGATGATGAAGTCGCAGGACTTTGCCAGCGGAGCCATCAATGCCAAGGTCAATTCGAATTCGCTGCGCACCCTGGTGCACTATTTGAACGAGAAGAGCGACAGCTTCATACCCAGCAGCAATTATGTGGTGATCGATGCCAAGATGTCGGTGCTGCAGCGGCTCGCTCAGGGCCGCGAGGACTGCAACGAGGATCTGGTGTCGAGCACACGCCTGCGCTACAGTCGGGACATTATGCAGATCATGGATAAGCTGGGACTGGGCGATTCGCTGTTGCGTACGCAGCTGGAGCAACAGCTGCACAAGGAGGAGGAGCGGCGCGCCAAGAAGCAGCTGGAGCTGGCCGCAAAGCAGCGCCAGCTGGCCGAACTCGAGCAGAGGGCAGCCGAGGCGGACAAGCTGATTGCCTTGGCTCTGGCCGCCGACGGTGGAGCTGCCGCGGCTGCGCTTCCAGTGCCTGTGGCAGAGCCTGCTGCAGTTGCTGCGGAGGCCGCAGCGGTGGCAGCTCCTGCAGCGGAGCAGGCCTAAGTGGCAGGTGTCCCCATGCAAATCCATGTCGTGTCTGGTGACACACAACTTGTTCGTTTATTGTCTATTCTAAATATATATTATATATATTTTTGTTTTTGCTTGTCGTATCATACCGAACTTAAATGTATTTGTATTTATTTATTTATAATCATTTTAAATATACATATATATATATACATATATATGTACTTACATAGAAAACGTTTTCCATTAAAGTTTTGCCAAGAACAATCCGACGAAAAATGACGCATCTCCAAGTGCCGGGACCCACAATTTCGGGGGCTTTAGCGTCGATTTGTCAAAACGTTTTCTAATCCCAATGTCAGCAAATGTTTTTTATTGTATCATTATATTTCTTCTTTTCGATTTGCTATTGTTTTTTTTTCTCTTTTTTTTCTCTTTGCTTTTTTGTTTCTTGCTTTTTTGTTTGGTTTGCACAAGTTTTCACAAGATTTTCATTTGAATTGTTAATATTTGCTTTATTTGCCATAAAAAGTTGCAGACCGCGTAAAGTTGGGGGCCGCATCTATTTTGGGGTCGCCGCAAGAAGGCGGCCTCCTTTATATTTATACCTCTCCCCCCCTCTCTCTCTCCCTCTCTCGCTCTCCCTCTCTCTCGCTCTCTCTTTTTCTGTGCACACTCATAATGCTCCACTATTCGCATATACTATGGAGCACACCCAAGCACACACAATATACACTTACATTCTGGCCATTTACATACTAGACGCTTGTAATTAATGTTCGTTTCGCCTTCTTAAATATATTTGACTTTGACTAAAATCCTAATTTAAATGATATTTGCCAAATTTACGTTTTGCAAAAATATACAAAAGATTAAAATTGTTGAAAATTGTGAGAGTATTTTGTGGCAAAGCAAACAAAAAGAATCAAGCTGACGAACATCAAATACCCTTTCAAACCTTATTATTATTATAATTATTAAAAGCTAGACTGCAAATCTAATAAAAACGGTTAATTGGTTCGGTTCACGGTTGGAACCAATGCCTCAATCGGTTTGGGATTCCGATTATGAACCTTATTTTCCACAACTACGAGCCCAGGTTCCAGTTCCAGGTTCGCCATATTTATTTTGCAGTGGAACAAATTAATTTTCCTTAAAGTTATCTTTATTATATTTGCATATTTACCTAATTTTTCATATTCAGAGTCCATAATAATTTAAAATATGCAACAAATGGTTCAGTTTAGATTTAGATTCGACTCTTCCGTATGCAATTAATTTGGTTTGAGAAACAATTTATGGTAAGTACAACATTTATATTTTGTTTTTAAGCCGATTCCGTTCACAAACGCTTTGCAGCCTTGAAAATAAAGTGCGGTAAATAGTTCAAACTGTTATTCTAACATTTTTAAACAACACTGGCAATTAGCAACACTACGGCTTAATCAATACTACGTTTATACACCAGCTTGGAACTCGATCCCGGATCTTTGATCTTTGACAGCTCAGCTACCGAACACACTTCCTTTCATACAATAGCCAAATCTTAAGCTGATTGATTAGAAGCAGCAGAAGAAGAGTACAAAAGCTAGGTTTTATCTTTTTTGAGAGCCCCGTTATTTTGACAGTGCGTTCCGATCCCAATCTTCCCTACTTCCGACTATCAGAAACTCTGTTTCAGTGTAATAAAAACTTGAAAACGTTTTAAAAACAGTTTCAATCGAGTATATTGTTAATTTTTTCCGACAAAAAGGAAAAGGTAGAAAAAAATGGTATCAAACTTTGAACTTTCAAGCCAGAATCCAATTGGTTTAGTGGGTTTCGAACGGTTTTCATACCCTTCTTTAAAGCCCCTTCTTTTATATACTAAACAGCTCTTGATGTACTATATTATATTGTCAAGACATTCAAAATGTGCGGAAAAGATATACGCCTCATAATCATTTAGAAATCCGCTCCGGTAAAAACAATAAACTCATAAATATTTGCCAAAACAAAAACAAATGTGGCGAAAAAAAATAAACCAAATTTAGAGCAGATCAACAAATTTGAGAGCTCCGAAATCGTAAATAAAACTGTAATAAAAATTTCAATAAATTATGCCACATATAGAATAATGATCCAGATATTCACGAGCATGCAAATGCCTACAGATATACATATATATAGATACAAATATGTTATATACACCTAGGTATTTTTTGATTTTAATCATCATCTTTAGTACGAGATTCCTGAGGCAAACGTGTCGTTGGGCAAACGACCCCGCCAACACCCCCATAACTTGTCGCACATGCCGCCTAATCACAAATAGCACAAATAACGCCAATCCAAAGATCTGAGGGTAAGGAACTTGGTCCGCGCAGATTTCGTCTTTTTTGTATACATGTTCGACGAATGATTACCCTATGATCAAATTGATTCGCATTATCTGAGTTTTTGGCTTCAATTCGATCGCATCACTTATCATTTAGCTGCCATAGGAATAATTGGTCAAAAGTTAAGTTCTATATGAAAATATGTTTTTGGTTTTCAATGCCAAACATGGCATTTACTAGTTCTAATATTCCTTCTATTGAAGGAATTGGCGAAAGATGCGTTTTTGTATGAACACTATATTTGTTATTCAAGTTAGTTTTAGCCAAGCTTTCAAACGACTTCGGAGTACAACATCACAACGTCTGATATATATCTGTAGATCTTTGTCTAATGGTTTTACATAAGCCCAATTGATAAGGTCTGGAACTATTAGCAAAGCCAAGAGCACGAAAGATACTATTGGAAGTAAGCCTTAATCAATGAGTTGTCTTGGAACTATCTAAAGGACTCGGGTGGCCTTCCTATTTGTGACCTATTGGTACCCGCTCCCGGCCTCGTACGACAAGCTGTGACATACTGTGGTGATTATTCTCGTGCCCGCCAACCACACGGGTGAAGAAACCCGGAAGCCTGTAGACCCACTTGGTTCGATTAGCTGCCTCTTACAACATGCAATAGACGTAGCCCTTAGGAATTAAATGATTCTAAGCGATATGTCTAAAGGGGTATATAGTTATCGAGGGTAAACATTAGTCGGATAGTCTGTTTTTGTCTTTGCGACAGTTAATAATGAATAACAGATGGCGCCACAAAATCAAAATTGAAAGGTTACGCATGTGTTGAACATTGAAATCTGTTTTATTCTTTGTGTCATGGTGATTGTGCTCTTAATTGTTGCGACACAAACATTTGCTGACTGTCACTCCTAATCCTGTTGGCCATTGAATCAACGTGCCAGGGTGACCGCCACCCGATGCCCTGGCGCTCAAATGTCAGAGATGCCAAGTGCTTGACGTGTCGCCATCAATCGAGAATTCGTTTGGCAAATGTCAAAGTAAAATTCATGAAATATTTACTTGGTATTGAGACTCAAGTATCATTATCATGAATAGTCTACTTTGTTAAGACCTCACTTCAAATAAAACAAGTAAGAGGTTCTAGTCGGGAGCTCCCGACTAGGGGATACCCTGCACCCTCTTCTTCCAACACCTAATGCAGATATATATACTATTCAAGAAGCTACATGTTAAGTTTGGTGACTCTAGCTCTTATTATTAACCAAAATTGCTCAAAAAACAGGATGTCGATATCGATTTTTATCGATTGCTTGGAAACGGAGTAAGTTATCGATTATCGGAAACAAACTCGATCTGCGTAGGCACTAGGAGGACCTACAGCTAAAATTTCAAGTCTCTAGCTCTTATAGGTTCTAAGATCCGTGCGTTCATACATACGGACAGACGGACGGACAGACAGACGGACATGGCTAGTTCGACTCGGCTATTGATGCTGATCAAGAATATATATACTTCATGGGGTCGGAGATGCTTCCTTCTGCCTGTTACATACATTTACATTTTGCACAAAAACATTATACCCCTTTTACCCATTTTTAATGGGTTCAGGATATAAAAAGGAATATATTGCCTAAGTGTGGGTCCAAGAGAATATGTGTGTCTATATGTGGTATCTCTGGATATAGGGTATCCCTGGACATAGGGTAACCCTTAGTCGACTAGTCTTTTCATTTTTTTTTTAAATTCCGCTTGCAACTTATTAACATCTGTTTCATACAACAATTAATCTAGTACTTTACTGCTTGACTTACCTCCCATTAACAAAATCGCAGCATTCCATGTAACTTATGCATTTTAATGGGCCGAAATTATAATGCGTGTAAATTGATTCGATTCTGGCTGGATTTGGATCTGTGGTTCATCTACTTTCCAGTCTATGCTAGAATCTGCAATTGATTTCAATGTGTCAAATTATATACATATATGTATATATCAGCTACGACTCGACTTTAATATACGATTTACAATATATATATATATACATATACTTAGATTAGATTAAGTAATTTTTACGTAGATTCAATTTTTTATAAATTTCTTCAACTCAAATAATTGTCAAACACAATCTCAAGGATCTAGACTAGAGATTTAATTTATTTCATTAACATTTATATATCGTGAATTTTGTAAGGAGAAACTACTTCTTGTAGTGCAGTGTCCACTTAAAGAAATGCATATTGTGACAGAATTTACAACATTACCGGACATTACCCGGCTTTACCTGGATTAAATTATTGCTTAACATTGTAAATAACACAGTTTCACCCATTTTCCGCCTGTGAGAAAATTTAAATTTACTGTTTTCCACCAATTTTCCGCTATGCGGCAGCAATTTGACTTTAAGGGAAATTTTGGGTAAAAAATATTCAGCCCTCACGATTAATTAAAACTAATTGTTGTCGTTGTCCTTCTTTACGTTTGGTTACAGGGTATCTTTAAGTTGATCACTTTCTGCTAGCACATTCTTGATTGTTACAGTTGTTATATCACATATAACACATATTCGACGCAAAGTTCCTATATTTGCGAGTTAAAGTAGATTATTTATTGGATTTTCTTTTCAGGCTAAAAGCTCTGCTGTTCAAAGCTGTTTCAGTACGTTAAGTATATGGACATGTATTTAAAAAAGCTTCGAATCCAAAAACGAGACCAAAAAGATGGAACTTTTTCGAAGCATAAGCACATCACCAGCTGCGGTTTGTGTTTGCATTTTCTGATTGCGATCTAGCTTTCGAAGCTTAATAACGTTGAGTAAAAGCTTTCGAGCTTTCTGCTGCTCTCTTTATACCAAATACACTTTCACTCTGGGCTTGTATAACGATCTTAAGTGATAAGTTTTAGCTTTCAGATAAGAATAAATGATAAGTTCGACTAGGCTGGATATAATTATAATTGGAATAACCGGTATTTTGGCTTGGGGACTTGAAGTACATATATTGTTGATCAGTAACAACATCGGACTCATATAGATCCAATGGGTATGTTCGGTTAAAGTTCAAGTTGTTGTGGAACAACTTTTTTAAGATATTCGAACAAAAACTAGGCATTTGCGAGCTTCCATTAAATAGTTTAGGTCTATTGAAGGAATCGGTTGAAAAATAGTAAGTTTTTGCATGAAAATCTTATTTGTCCTTTAAAAAATTATAAGCTAACTTAACAATTACGAGCTTCCTTATCAGCTTAACGTATCTGCAAAACCTTATATGGTTCTTCCAGGAAAAATCGTTTATAACTTTCGTATAAAAGCCCTGTAAATTGTAAATTGCACTTGACTTCGAGGGTATTTAATCTTTGGCATGCCGTCTGTCTAGTTTCAAGTTGTTTTGAAGTTGATAGTTGTTTAACTATAACATGAATCAATGCGATAACGTAAAATTCTGCTTGCCAACCTTTTGACATTTTAATTTAATAGACATGTATGTAAATATATCTTAAGAAATAATTGTTGCTGTGTGCCTTGATTCGCTCCAAAACTAGGTTTTTTTCAGCAAAATCGTTTTAGAGCTTTTAACAGAGCTTTGCTGCTGTGAAAAGTGATCTCATAACTATAAGCAAAATAAATAAAACATAAAACGACAGCTGAGCAAAATACTCTGGGTGTGGAAAACCGACGGCGGTAGCCGACGTCGATGCCGACGTCGAAACTGGAGCCGATGGCGACGTAAATGTTTTTTAAACAACCAATTCAACAAGCAAATATCATTTGGAATTGTGCGTTTCCAGTGTGAAGACCGATTTCTGTTTTCCGTTAAATTCGTGCAAATTTTCAAAAGAATTACACTATTTTTTTTTTTTATTTGTTTTTCGCTTTTCATTCAAGTGTCGGTGAATGAAAAAACGCTGAGAAATCACCGGGAAAGAACCTAATTCACAGAGCATCATCTTCAAGAGCGCGAAAGGTTTGTTTGTCCAAAAGCCAAAAGCCATTTTACACCCGATGTTCAACCGGTGTATTAAAATATTTGAATAATAATCGCATTAGCATACATATGCGGTTCGAAACGCAATGTCGCAATCGAGAACTATTGACGAAACGAAAACGAAACTGGAAATTTGAATAAAGTCGAGCTGATAATGGGAGCGTTCATTAGATTCCGCACAGCGACCTGGGGGGGCCTGATGATGTTGATAGTCTTAACAATAATAAGAATAATAATGCCCATACAGTGAGCTCTCACTGTAACGACCGGAAGAACACTTAAGCAGAAGTATATTCAATTAAATGAATGACGTTTAGGTTTGACACAAATTCAAATTTTTGTAAACTAATTTTGTAATTGGCAAGCGTTTTGTGTGCTGATTAGGAAACTTGTTGTCTGCGCTCCGGGGTTTCACTGTACCATATCAGTGGCAACGAGCCCGCTGTCATAACTAATTGAAAACAAGCTGTTTTCTTCTCAGATTAAACTGCTTGAGGCACGTGGAAGATTAAAAATGAAGCATAAGACAAATAAGTTAAGCTCTAATAAATATTGCAGAAGGGCATAAAAACTGACTGGCAAAGCATTCATTTATATATTTTACATATTGCAACCGATTTCCTGGAAATCGGCATTACTGATAATAATACAATAATAATTTACAGAGCAGTTTACATGAAGTTTGTGCACTCAACAAAAATTGGGGTTGATTCAAATAAACATTTAGTTAAATGAAAATACACCTTCGCGATCTTTTGTAACAAGAAATATCAATTTTTTTTTTTTTTTTTGTAAATTTTCTCCCCCTTTTTTTGAGTGTACTTTATTAAATTATAGTGGACATTTGTTGTTCGCGCATAAAAAAAAGACGTGGCACACACGCAGTGTTCTATATACTCAATCTTATTTAACCTTGACTGATAATGTAAAACACACACACACACACATACACACGCACACACACACACACACATAGATGTGTATATACATGCATAGTTCTTAAGTAGATGGTTATAGCACGCAGTTAGCGCTATATATACACATAGATACAATTGGTTGGCAAGCGCCCGATTCGGGTATGCAGCTGTTAACATCCTAATCTCTCGAGTGTTCGGCATCGGACCACGCCCGCTTGATAAGAAGGGCCCATCGGCAAGCACTAAACTAAAACTGTAAGACCCCTGCGCCGCGATTAGATCACATTCAAGCCCAAACACACACATATACATATACATTAGAGCGTATACATATATGTACATATATTCATGTGGACTTACCCAGTGGAACACATTGTTTTTGCAGCCAACCCCCAGTTACTAAACCAGGCAATCTTCATCAAGATGAGTCCACCGGCAATGCTGAGCAAAGACACGCCCGATATTGAGGTAGGTCGCATAAATGTGACTTTGATCGATGGTATTTGAATACGGATGATAACTCCCTTGCAGGACCTGTTGGCCTTAAATCCACGTGTTAAGACGCAGTGCAGCGTGGTGCCCACGAAGCAGACCAAGGAGAACAAGAAGCATTGGAAACGCAATGCGGATCACACCGCAGTGCCGTGCACAACGCTGGCCAATAACTTTGGTGATATTAAGCACACGACACTGTCAGAGCGTGGGGCTCTTGAGGAGGCCGCACGCTGTCTGAAATGCGCCGATGCGCCCTGCCAAAAATCCTGCCCCACGCAGCTGGACATTAAGAGCTTTATCACGAGCATTGCCAATAAGAATTTCTATGGCGCTGCCAAGGCAATTTTCTCGGATAATCCGCTGGGCCTCACCTGCGGCATGGTCTGCCCCACCAGTGATCTGTGCGTTGGCGGCTGCAACTTGCAGGCCTCCGAAGCTGGCCCCATCAACATTGGTGGTCTCCAGCAGTTTGCCACGGAGGTGTTTAAGCAAATGGGCGTGCACCAGCGACGCGCGCGAGATCTCAAGCCGCTGGCGCAGCCGAACAAGAAGATTGCACTGCTGGGTGGCGGACCTGCCTCACTCTCTTGTGCTACATTCCTTGGCCGTTTGGGCTACAGAGACATTACCATCTATGAGCGCCGCAGTTATCTGGGCGGTCTAAGTTCTGCGGAGATACCACAATATCGACTGCCCATCGATGTGGTCAATTTTGAGATTGATCTGGTGAAGGATCTGGACGTTAAATTCGAATTGCAACGCTCGCTCAGCACCAAGGATTTGACCATTCAAGTAAGTAGCTTCATATGACAATACCCCCAATTTCGTTCCATATTCTACTATTATGTACATTTTAAACATCCTTCTTCCTTATTTTATATGCTAAATGCTGCACATTGACCAACACTGAATCCAGTGTGTCCACACATTATAATATGATGGCAACGCTGTTGACAAATAAGCGGGCTCATTTGTTTATATGTACATAGTATATGTATGTATGGCTCTTAAAAATATCTAAAGAAATTTTAGCGCAGCTCTTAACAGCAATTTCATTGCATTATTATGGAAAGCTATTATTAAAACTATAGTTTATGAGCTATCAATTAAGCCAATCAGCTATTACTGTTGATTTCGTCGACTAACAAATAATTGTATGCCCAATTTTTTTCGGGCTTATCCATTTTGAATTAATTGTCTGTAATCTTTCTTGCTTTTTTTAAACTTTACTTTTTGGCAAACTGTGTTGCCACCCTGCGTTGAATCGTACATATGACAGCACCGGCAAGGCGCATTTAAACAGGATTCTTCTCAACGTACGTTTCCAGCTTTCGGATTTAGTACACGAGAAAACTAATCACAATAATATTTGGGATTACAAATTAAACAAATTTTATTTCTCTGTTTACAGGGTTTGCTGTCCAGCGGACACGATGCAATCTTTGTGGGCATCGGCCTGCCCGAACCAAAGATCGATCCTATTTTCAATGGCTTAAACACTCAGACGGGTTTCTATACGTCCAAGAACTTTTTGCCATTGGTCTCTGACGGCTCTAAGCCAGGTCTATGCGCCTGCAAGTCGGCACAGTCGCTGCCCAAGCTTTACGGCAATGTTATTGTCTTGGGTGCCGGCGATACAGCCTTTGATTGCGCCACTTCCGCGCTCCGTTGCGGTGCGCGGCGCGTATTCGTCGTCTTCCGCAAGGGCTCGTCTGGCATTCGGGCCGTACCCGAGGAGGTGGAACTGGCGCGTGAGGAGCGTTGTGAGCTGATGCCATATTTGAGTCCGCGCAAGGTCATTGTCAAGGATGGCCAGATCACGGCCATGGAATTCTGTCGCACCGAGCAGAATGATCAAGACGAATGGGTTGAGGATGAGGAGCAGACAGTGCGTCTCAAGGCAAACTTTGTCATCTCCGCCTTTGGCTCCGGACTGCAAGATCCGGATGTAAAAGATGCGCTGTCTCCGCTATTGTTTCGTAGCGGATTGCCTGTCGTGGATCGCCAAACGATGCAGAGCAGCGTGCCACAGGTCTTCCTTGGCGGTGACTTGGCTGGTGTGGCTAACACCACCGTGGAGTCGGTCAACGATGGCAAAGTGGCCGCCTGGAGCATCCACTGCCAGCTGCAGGGCCTGCCACTGGACACACCCGCCGCACTGCCACTCTTCTATACGGATATTGACAATGTTGATATATCCGTGGAGATGTGTGGTCTGAAATTCGAGAATCCCTTTGGCCTGGCCTCCGCACCGCCAACCACCAGCGCGGCGATGATACGCCGCGCCTTCGAGCAGGGCTGGGGATTTGTAGTGACAAAGACATTTGGCCTGGACAAGGATATGGTTACGAATGTATCGCCGCGCATTGTGCGCGGCACAACCTCCGGCTATAGGTACGGACCGCAACAGGGCTGCTTCCTTAATATTGAGTTAATATCCGAGAAGCGCGCCGAATATTGGCTACGCTCCATTGGCGAACTGAAGCGTGACTTTCCCGAGAAGATCATAATTGCGAGCATCATGTGCGGCTACAACGAGGCGGACTGGACGGAACTGGCTATAAAAGCGGAACAGTCTGGCGCCGATGCCCTGGAGCTAAATCTGTCCTGCCCACACGGCATGGGTGAGAGTGGCATGGGCTTGGCCTGCGGCCAGGAGCCCAAATTAGTTGAGGATATCTCGCGTTGGGTGCGCAAGGCTGTCAAAGTACCCTTCTTTATCAAGCTAACGCCAAATATCACGGACATTGTGTCCATTGCCCAAGCAGCGCAACGTGGTGGCGCCGATGGCGGCTCTGCAATTAACACGGTTCAGGGCTTGATGAGCCTGAAAGCGGATGCCACAGCTTGGCCAGCGGTTGGTAAGGAGCAGCGCACCACATACGGCGGTGTCTCTGGCAACGCCACACGTCCCATTGCGCTGCGTGCCGTTTCGGAAATAGCCAAAAAGCTGCCAGGATTTGCCATATTGGGCATTGGTGGCATTGATTCCGGTGAGGTGGCGCTTCAGTTCCTTCAGGCTGGTGCCACGGTGCTGCAGATCTGCTCCTCCGTACAGAATCAAGACTTCACGCTCATTGATGACTATTGCACCAGCTTGAAGGCTTTGCTCTACTTGAAGGCAAATCCTCCGCCGGTCAATGGCGCATTCTGGGATGGCCAATCCCCGCCAACGCCAGTGCACCAGAAGGGCAAGCCTGTCGTCCATTTGACCGGCAGTGGCAACCAAACGCTCGGCTTCTTTGGTCCCTATCAGCAGCAGCGCGACATCAAATTGGCCGACTTGCGCAAGCAGAAGGGCGCCTTTTGGGATGCGCAACAGGCTACCGTAGACGCGACCAGCTCCGCTGATGTTAAGCCCGCACCCAAAATTACAGATGTCATTGGTGCGGCTCTGCCGCGCATCGGTGCCTACAAGAGCCTCGACAATAAGCAACAGAAGGTGGCTCTCATCAATGATGTAGGTTTCCATGGTCCTTCTATTGACCTGCAAAATTGTACTTATATATATTTATATTTATCTCCTGCAGGACATGTGCATCAACTGTGGCAAGTGCTACATGACCTGCGCTGACTCCGGCTATCAGGCAATTGAATTTGATAAGGACACGCATTTGCCGCACGTCAACGACGACTGCACCGGGTGCACTCTCTGTGTCTCCGTCTGTCCCATCATCGATTGCATTCGGTAAGTGCCTGTCCATCTAATTCTGATAAGGATATATCTGTCTTGGCTACCTGTCTTCGTGACCCTCTCTCCCTCTCTTTCTTTCTCATTTTTTCTCGCTTTCTGCTTTGAGCGCTACAAGACATGTCTTTGACGTGGTCATGTAGCGAATCTGTAATTCTTATTTTGTATTCTTTTGTCGTTATCATTCTTTCGTTGGCTATAAATATTTGAAACGTCTTGAAGTATGTGTGTATGTATGTATTAATAAAAACTTTTCCTATTCACAGCATGGAGCCCAAGCAAATACCGCATGTAATAAAGCGCGGTGTGGAAGAAAAGACGTTCTACACGCATGCCCTTAGCCCAAGCCAATAATCAAAATGTAATATTCATATGTATATGTATGTATAAGAATGTATGTGTTTGTTAAAACAAAATGTAATATCTGGTTCACAATAAACAAATTATCTACAAGAAAAGAATCTTCCCCTATAATTTTTCAATTTTAGGAATAAACTAGCTAAACAGAGATAATAAATACATATTAAATGAACTACAATTTGAATTCAAATGAGGCTGATTTTGTTCCCGTTACCCACAGATACACATATCTCGAACAGCTGTTTAGCTGTTTTGAAAAATGGCGCATGAAACCGTTATGATGTGAATTCGTGTTATGATTTTTAAGCAATAAACATATTGCATTTAATAATCTATGACGAAGTTGAGCATGCATGCACGCTTGACACGTTCGCTGTGTCAGCGCATTCCAACAATCGGGGCAACCTTAGCACGCCTAATTCAAGCTGCAACGCATGTGCCAACAACAACGACGAACTGCGCCAACAGCAACAGCAATGTTAGCATCGGCTATAACAGCAGCAGCGACAGCATTAACAGCCTCGAAGACACTTAATCGCCTTTAAAACTACGTTCATATTTGAACTGTTAACCTAACAGTGATCGTTCGTTGTGAATGGCAAATGCACAGCTGTTTATTATTCTTTTTGCTCTATGTGTAGCGGCTGCAAAAATTGTTGTTAATGGCCACCGCAACGCAGTGCCCGAGCACATCCAATGCCGCTACCACAGATGCTAATAATGGATTGCTCTCGGCGACCGTGATAGCTGGCTTAAAGAATTTGGGCACCACTCTAACAGCGACCATAAGCAAAACATTAATTGCCAATTCATTAAAATTGACGCTTCATCCAGATGCAAGTATGCAACATTAATATTGCTCTAGTCCAACTAATTACAAATGGTTTGATAATCAGTTATAGCACCAGTGCCCGAAATTTACGCCTCGAACGCAGCCAGCGCCAAACAAAGCGAATATGCTGTGGTCACACTGTACGCCGTGGCCACGAAACATGGCTGGGACAGTGTGACGCTGCGCCAGCAATTGGAAGCACTGTCCATAAATGCCATCGCCATTGATGAACTGACCCGAGTCTACGAGGACAATCGCAAGGATCTTGTGCTGCGTCAACTGCAGCTGGGCCACAGTTTTCCGCACATCACCGACGTGCAGTGGCGCATTGTCTGCGATGTGAAATCCTCAACATCAGACTCTAGCAGCGGTGCTCCACATTTCCACATCAATTTGGGACACTATCGCCAGAGCAGCGGGGAACGCGTCTCTATTGTGGAGTTCGTGTGCAATGCCGAGGAGCTGCAATCGCTGATAAATCGTCTGAAGGATATTGAGAGACACTGCAATCAGGTGGCCATTACGTAGAAACAAAAAAAAAACAAGCGAATGGAAATCAGTTCTATATATATACATATATATATATTACATATACATATACATACATATGCGTGTAATTTACATATGTGTTTTACAAACTTATAGAGGGTGAAAATAGTTTGTACACAATGGTTTGTGACAAGCCCGAACAAAAACTTGGCAATTAACACAGTTGTCATCACTAAACGGCTACGTCTTGTCTTTCGTTATCTTCTGCTGACCAGCCAAGGTCGCATGTTGCGCTATTGTTGAGTGTTGGCTACATGGAAATTGTACTACGAAATTGTTGTTAACGGTTATCCACTGTCATTCCGGTACATCCTCAATTCGCATTTTAAACTCTGTAGGTGCGAGCAGCTCTACCAGCAGACTATAGTTATTTGGCGCTGTACAGAAGATGGTGCCCGAGAAATAAATGCTATCGTTTTCTTCGGCAGCGATGAGCACGCACTCGTTGTGATTGGACAGACGCATATTGAGACCGCGGAAGCGGCAGTCCTGTTTGTACAATATAGACCCGTCTCTGGGTAAAAAATATGGACGTCCACTAAATGGATTTAAAAAGTCTGCCCAATAGCCCAACGAAAGCAAACGATCGCTTATTTCTCTGGCAGCGAGCACAAACTGTAATTAATTAGAAATGGGATATTTGCAGTGAATGCTTATGCTGTGTGTATGTGCAGGGGCGTGCGCTTACCTTGGCTGCACCCTGCTCTATGTCTCCCTCGTAGCTGAGTGTGAGAAGTGTTATGGCATAGTCCCTTTGTCCAATCGCGCGAACTGGGAACTGTTCAAATATTGAATCGCGTATCAATACTGGGCACTGACAGCACGCAAACTCTAAACGTGATTTGTCCACGTTATCGTCCTTAAAGAAATTGACTAGATGAGCTAGTGGCTCCATTAGACCCACTGTGGATGTATCGCCCTGCCATGCAGGTCCAGTGGCATTTGGCAAATAGAAGCGATTGCTACGTTGCGAAGTTAGCTCCCAGTTGGGCTCTCCCTCAAGGCTGTTAAGATCGTCTGCCGAACATTTAAAACACACACAATTATTGTGTGGACTTTGTGGACAATTATGAATGTCTGGTAACAACTTACCATCATCAACATTTCGTGTCTTGGATACGGTTTTAAAAGGCTCGCCCGCATCGTGAGGCGGACCATTTCGCTTCGAATAAGATGCAATGGAGCCACCGCACACAGCTTGCATCAGCTGTGCTTCAAGAAAATTTCTCATCACACCATTTGCCTGCAAGGGTCTCACATAGGCATGGCTAATCAGGCAGCGTCCAAATAAACGACTCAGCGTACGCGACATTATATCATAAGCTCTGCAAGCAAACGCGCAATTATTCGCATTATCACTCGTCGGTCACACTGTTTTTACTCACTGCCAGCAGTCGAATTGCGAACAAAATTAGCGAAAACTCTGTATATTATAATAATTTCACGTCGAATTTTGTATTTTATTTTAAACACCTCAATAGAATGTCGAAAGTTGAATTATCGTCTAACTTTTTTTTTCTCTGTGTTTTTGTTAGGTGTTCTGTTGATTGACGATTGTTTAATCGGAACAAGAATTTGACATCAAAGTTGCCATATGTTAAAAAAAAAAACACCAAAAGTATTTTATTTTTCTTGTAAAAGTAAGGTAAGTTTGATTTAATTGGATAACACGATTTTATATGCGTTTAGAAAAATTGTAAAATATTTATTTTAGGAGCTGAATATAACTCTTATTTATGATTTAATTAATTTCTCACATTTCTGAAAAAAATGGCATTAAATTCAAAACAAAAAATAATCAAATGCTGGACCATTTTAATAAAATCTCGAGTACATTTTATAAACATATTTTTCAACATTGAAAATTGATGTATATGTATGTAAGGCAAAGTTGTAGATACCAACAATACCGGACACTAGCCGTTACAATATACGTACATATATACATATAAACTGGGGAAGAGAGCTCATAATTATAATTAAAAACAATGATTTTAATATTGAATTGCAACGAAGGATTGAAACCAGGCAAAGTTTTAGATGTAGTATATTAGTATTGTATTTGGTTCACTACTTGAACCCATAAGCTATAATATCATTGATATATACACAATATTCAGACACGATAAAAACATTCCTCCGAGCGAAACGCACAATTCTCATATGATTTGAACATTGGATCATTTAACTCCGCTTCGGGTACGCAGGCGCAATGAAAGTTCTTATTGTCACGATCATATAGCTTGCGCGGATAGCCGGGCCAATCGCGCTTCTTGCCGTCGCCGCTTGTCGTGGTACACCAGACGCGTGTGCCTTTCGCCTCGGACCACTCGATATTACAGCCAGGATATCTGTTGCGCAGCTCGTCCACTTGCGCCTTGGCTAACTGTGCTTGGTCCAGCAGTGCAAGGTATTTCTGATGGTAGGCGGTCGACTTGCCCTCTTCGTCATAGAAGCGTCCAATAAGTTTGCCCTTATATATGTATTCCTTCTCGTAGAACTTTTGCCACTTGGCCAGCTCGATAAAGTCGCTGGGCTTCAGGCTGAGCACATCATCAGCCGTCTTCGGATCGTAGTGCTCGAACTGCCCACTTACAAACGAAACGGAAGCATCGCGACCAACAAAGTAATTGTAACTGCAGCCGGGTCCGTAGTGCTTTAGGCCACGTGAAACGTCAAAGACGGCGCCAAGCAGCGACAAATAGATGGCTGCTCCATTCTCGCCATTGTACGTGGCCAGCTGCTCCGGTGTGTAGAGATTGCCGCGTGTATCTGTGAACTGCACGGAGACGCTGTCCGTCTGCTTATTGGCGGCGATATTCAAATAGCGCGCAGCTGCGATTTGTAAAAGCTGCACAACATCTTTCTGATAAAGTTTTACCAACGCGGCTATAATGATTAATATGAATGCAAGTCGATATTTTAAAAGCAGTTTCACAAAACCAAACATTCTGCTGCAAAATGTTAACTTACGTATGTATGTGCACTTATGTATGTATGCCTGTATGCGTATACAAAGATTTAACACACTAGTGCCTAGTATGCTGATCACAGGTTATTAAGAGTGCAAAAGGCCACAGATTTCTACAAAATAAAGCAAATCAAATGCGCAGATAAGTTTAAGCCTTATGTGTGGTATTTTTATTTTTTAATAATTGTGTTAAATACAAAATTAACTGTGAGCTGCATACCTAGCATGAACGAAGTTACAGTTGTTATGTTGTGTTTTGCAACCCAGCTGATTTTCACTAATCACAGTTAATACGTAAATTGTGAATGGCAACGGCCGAAACCCGTTACGATTACAGAACAGATATTTTTTAAATGCGCTGATGAAAGTGAATCATGAACGAGGACCTCGATGAAACGGAGATTATAATTGATGAAGCCAAGGCAAGCAAATTGTGGATTCACTGCAATTGCTGCTTTGAGCATTATGTCGATCAGCAGAGCATGTTATTTTTGCTGGCCTGTCAGCATGTTATATGCGAGAAATGTGTTACTGCCAGTCTGGGTCGCATTCCCGGCGATGCACCCACATATACGTGCCCGATTTGCCGTAAAAATGTGCGCGGACGGCAGGTGAACAATGCGCTGCCCACAAATCTCAAGGATATGTTTCATCCAGAGCCATGGCGCGACGGCCTGCCTCACGATCTAATCGACGCCTTTCAGAAAGCCAATATCAACAGTTTGGATACGCATATATCCAAAAAGGTGAAATTCTTTCAATTTGAACGATCTTGCACCACAATTTACAATGTTTCTGCTTGCACAGGAAAAAGAAGAACTTAAGTTAGATAAGGACATACAGTTGGCGCGCACACTCTGTCGGAAACATTACTTGGAAGGGCATCGACTTCGTGCGACGCGGAAGCAGCTCGAATTTCGTGCGCGAAGAATAAGTCACATTGTTAAAATTCGAAGAGAGGAAGCGCAGCGCCGGTAAGTCTTATATTAAGTTAAATGACATCAAAATTCATAAATTCTTGCTTTCTTAGATTGGCCCGACGTAGAGCCGAGTCGCCAAAACAATCCGATTGCTTTTTGCAAGGCACTAAAATTTCTCATTCCCGTTCAGGGTCAGTTGTATCAAATTTACCATCAGAAACTAGAGTTAGATCGCATTTGTCAGACCCAGAAGCAAGGGCTGCTCTGCAGTTTCCAGCTATAACCAGCTTTGTTCACCATCGTAATAATTCATTTGTATTATAAATAAATATTAATAAAGTCTATTTCTATGTGCATACGCTAAATACAAGTGTGGGCATTTGAATAAAGTGCTTAAACATTTTAGGCGCCGTTTTCCAGCACTGTTTGTCAAGTGCTTCTTCTTGTTTCGCCCGCTTGCGACACAGCTACTGTCGACGCCATTTTGAAGCGAGCGAGACTGTGTGACTGTGCATATGCCAATACAATTTGTGTGTTTTTTTTTTAACTCGAGCCAACAGTACACGCGAATGGCAAATAGAAAAGAAGTTGCGCATTAAAATCGGCGCTATACATTTGCAGTTGTAAACAGTGGCAACAACTGCGGGCAAAATCCGCAAACGAACGATATACAATTTACACAGCCAAGCAGAAATGATGAGCGGCAGCAAATCAGGCGTGGTGCTTAACTGCCGCACATGCACCCGTGCATGTAAACAATATAAATCGCTGCAAGACGAAATTGAGATCGGCCCCGAGGGCAGCACCACGCTCGCCAACATGCTGCACTATTGCTCCAGTCTTTCGTTCGAGCCGCAGGATGGCGCTGCAATGCCGCAACACATATGCATGCATTGCCTGCAGTTGCTGGAGCAGGCATTCAATTTCAAGCGCATGGTCATCGATTCCGATGAGCTGCTACGCCTGGGCCTCGAGGAAGTTGATAACAACAATACCAATCTGAATGCCAACAACCAGGAGTATGTAATGATCGAGCTGCTTAGCGACGAGGCCGAATCCCAACAGTCTGCGGATAAAACGGGCTCTATTTCGCAAGATGTTGCCGCACTCGTTGAGGCCTACAATGATCAAGAACAAGACCACGATGAATTTGTCGTCGAAGATGTGAGCGCGGACACTGAGGCAGATATTGGTGCGGAGTTGGAGGCGGAGGATGCACTCGAACCGCTTAACGACTTCCAAACGGCTGACATTGAGTATGTGACGATCAAAAGTGAATATGACTCGCAGGTGGAAGACGACGATGACATCGAGGTCATGGACTCGCCGCGTCTCGAAACGGTCAGTGAGCAAATGCAAATCCAAATGCTCGATGACCAAATGGTCATCATGTCCGGTGAGGAGCCCATCGATGAGGTGATTGGCGAGGTCGAAGGCGACGATATACTGGACATGGAGCGCGAGGAGCATTTGGTAAGCAACGTGTAAAAATATTGTTTAAAGTGACCGGTGAAATTGTAACTAACAAACGGAAATAAATTTTGTTAACTCTCAGCTGACTGGCGATAGCGAGGAGGGTGAGGATTTTCTGGACGACTCAATGGACGGCTCGGCCTCGAATCAGATTGCCGCTGGACCTGGCGGCGAAGTGCTGCCACATGTTTGTCATGTCTGCAACAAGGCATTCCGTCAGCAGTGCCGTCTCAATCAACATATGCGCTCCCATGTGGACGAGAAGCTGTACACTTGCGAGATGTGCGGCAAGAAGCTGAAGCACTTGCGCAACTACAAAGAGCACATGCTGACCCACACAAACGCTAAGCCACATCAGTGCTTGGTCTGTGCACGCTTTTATCGCACTACATCCAGTCTGGCTGCCCACATGCGCACCCACGCCGAGGACAAGCCGTTCAAGTGCGATCAGTGCGGGCGCAGCTATGCGGCCTTCGATCATCTGCGTCGTCACAAGCTGACACACACCGGCGAGCGTCCCTATGCGTGTGATTTGTGTGATAAGGCCTACTATGATTCGTCGTCGCTGCGCCAGCACAAGATCAGCCATACAGGCGAAAAGGCATTTACCTGCGAAATTTGCGGCGTTGGCCTCTCACAAAAATCCGGCTATAAGAAGCACATGCTTGTCCATTCCGGGGAAAAGCCGCATAAATGTCACATCTGCGGACGTGCCTTTACCTTCACCAGCAACCTGAACGCCCATGTGCGCCTGCACTCCGGCGAGAAGCCATTCAAGTGCGACAAATGCATGAAGGCGTTCCCCACCAAAAAGCGCCTAAACAGCCATATGCGTGTCCACAACAAGGAAGCACCAGTTACCGCAACCAGCAATTCCATCGGCACCAATACCGGCACCATCGGCGGCTCTATGCATGGCCAACGCGTTGCGGTGTTGGCGGCCGGCCGTCGCACAGCCATGAACATGCCCGACGTAATGGATCAGCAGGTTTCCACCTCCAAAGTAGTTGTGGTGCTCTAAATACCGTACTGACTAAGCTTAGTTTTAACTTGTATCGCATAAAAAATCTACACCTACCTATGTATATAGTTATAGATATACATACGTACATACACAGGCATGTCCATCTATCGCTATTTCATCGCAAAGCCTGCGATTCCCCCTGGTCCAGTATGTGAGCTTTACTGATCCTGCAAAGAATCGCAGACTCAAAGGGAATACCCTGACACACCTATACAGATGTTCAAAAATTTCAAGTAATCAGGTTTCAATAGTTTTCTCAATTGAAAAAATGTATTTTTTTTTTATCTTTATATATTTATATTCAGCATGCCCGTTTTGGGTTTTTTTTTTATTATTTTTTGTTTTTGAAAATTTGTAATGTAGTTTTTGGATTGTTAAAAGGAAAATATATGTGATTTGTTAGCCATTCCTCAGCAAAAGAAAAATGTTCAAATTTGGTAAAAGTCACAGCTTTAATCCGGGTTGATACTTCACATATATGAAAAAGGCTGTAATTAGTTGTATTTTGACAAGATGTGTATGTATAAAAACTGAAAACCTTAAAAAACCAATAAACAAAATTTTAAAAATTTCAAAACTGCCCCGCAGTCAACTCTATCAACTTTTGCATTGCAAGAAAGTATCTACAACTGGCATAAAGCAAAGCAAATACGTTCCCTAATCCTGGCCACAAACAGAAGCTTTAAAAACAACGAATATATATACTAAGTACAAAATGTAGCCCATGTGCTGCTGATCTAGAAACTGCTGAAAATGATCTTAAACACTGTTCATCGGACATCTCCGAATTTGTCAGTGATCTAATTCGTAGAATAGAAATATAATAAAATATAAGTTAAGAATGATGAAGATGAAGAAGCGCAAATTGCCAAACATAACTTTTAAAATACAAAATTCTACAAATAAAAAACTATTCATTATAAAAAAATAAAACAAAAACCTTTATGTGCGGTCTGGATATCTTGGAGCTGGTATTTATACAGTTGAGAAACTTGAATTCCAATTAATATTTTCATTTAAATCACACCTTAAACTTGTCTCAAAAGCAACCGAACATAAACCCAAAGCATGAATAACTTGGGCCCCAAACATTGGATTTATCTTACCATATTTGGTAGATGCCAATTTCGGGCAGAAATCAATATTTTCAGTAAAACGAGCAATCATAAATTAAAAAACTAAGCTTTAAAGCAAAAGTAAACCTAAAGGCAGAAAGTCAAACTTTTTTTTGGGACTTGCAACCTTATCATAAACTATGCAAAATGTGATCAAGAAAGAGAGGTAAGTGCATTAATTGTTTTCATAAGCAATGCCAAACAGATTTTCGATTCAAAATGCCCAATGGCCGTTTTATTAGCCGCGCTCTGATCAGTTCTCTCAAAGATAAGACGGGTAATATTGGGCATGACCTTTGGTTGTATATTTGTGGATTCACGTATGGGCTGCCTTTGAAGAGCCTTTGCTGGTAGTTGTCTTCAGATTGGTGGGAGTTTTGCGTGTATGGGAGCGCTTGTGCGCGATCAGGTTGCTGGAGTAGCGGAAGTTGCGGCCGCAGGTGTCGCAATTATGCGGCTTCTCGCCCGTATGGGTGAGCATGTGTTTTTTGTAGCCAGACTTTTGGGTCAATCCCTTGCCGCAGACATCGCAGGTGAATGGCTTGACGCCGCTATGGCTATACAGGTGGGAGCGCAGCGATGATGCCTGCCTGTAGATTTTACCGCAAATTGTACACTTGTTGGGATTGTTGGGATTATGCAGCGTTATATGACCATCGTAGGCATTGCGCGTCTTGAACGAATCCCCGCAAATGCTGCACACAAATGGCCTATTATCGCCATGGAGTTGCATGTGATACTTAAATGAATTGCTGGTGCTTAGCTGCTTGCCGCAAATCTACAAAAAATATGTATGGGATTATTATGATATATTGGATAAATGCAGTTACTCACCAGACATTGCAGGGCGGGATTCAGAGATTTGCGACGCTGCGGCGCACGCGGCTTGACGCCATGGTCAGCTTCTAAATTGCTCTGTGCCTGCTCGCTTTCATAATCCTCGGGTAAGTCATAGTCCACCTCAAAGACCTCAACATTGGGCTCATCGCTTTCAAAATGCACTTCATTTTCGGGTATTTGCTCAGCCACAGGGTCCACCTGATGCTGCTGATTGGACACAACGCTGTCCGCAGTTGAGGCCAGCGATTCCGTTTCCTCCAGCACGTAAACATACTCATCAGAGCCAGCTGATTCGATGATAGCATCTGTTTCGGTATCGACGTCGGCATCAGCCTGCTCGAGTTGTCCTCGCAGATCGGCTAGTGATGGAGAGCGGGAAATGGCGGCTCTTGGAGATATCGCATTGCGCTTTCGAAGCAGATGGTCAGTGCGCTGAGCTGTGCGCTTAAATTCATATACTTGCGTTAGCAAGTCGCCACAGCGCTTGCACATGTGTGTGGGCAGGAACCGCTCCTCCTCGAGCACCTGCAAATTGGCGCAATAGCTGAGCAGCGCGGCTAGCGTCGTTAGCTCGCCGGCGATGATATGTGGCTTATAGAGCGGCAGCGATTGCATCGACGGGACATTGCAAACGCGACACAAGCGCAGCTCGGCTTCCTCAGCGGTTGCCGTGTCCTCACAAATGGACATGTTTCGGTTGTTATTGTTATTGTTTGGCTTTCGTTAGCTTGTTTACACACAATTTTTGTCAGCTCTAGTTGACAGTGCTGCCAGACTGCTTCGATCAAAAGTCAGCTGATGATGCCAGTGTGACCGTATGACAGAAGCAGATGCAAGAATTTTCGCTGCCATGCCGGTTAAGTCCTAAGGGGGTTTGCCCAGGTCAAAAAAAGCAGTCAAAAAACAACTGCATTTGAAAGTGTCAGAGCATAGGAATTTGTGCACAGCACTTAAGCAACGGAATCATGAGCATGGCGCCAGTTCCAGTCATACAATTAATACGATTAAACGCACCACGTGCTTCCTTTCACACATTTGCAAACCGATTGCGGCGCACATTTGCATTGGGTAATCAGACGTTGCCATTGTCGCCGGCACCTCTGCACTGCCGTCCGCTGTCAACGGGCGCTGCGATTCACACAAACAAAGCACAGGTGGAGTGTGCAGCCTTGTCGGGCAGCAGAAGATGCTACAGCAATGCTAGTAAGTAGTTCCTGCTGCGACCCAGTTGATTACTCAACACTCAAAACACACACACACACAAACACACACACTATTTCCACAGAGGGACCACCGGCTGGCACAGAGACTGCGTCGCCATTGCTCTCAAAACTTTTTCCACAAACTTCGCCCGATGCGGACAGCAATGCCGAGCAAGAACGCAAGAAGCGCGAAGAGGATGAGGCCAAGGAAAATGAGCGCGCTTGGAAGCGCATGAAACTGGGGTTAGCCGCACAACACAGTTAGACCTGATCAAATTGTTTTTATATTTATTACCTTTATGTTCATTTAGCTTTGCCATTTTTGGTGGCGGCGGCATCGCCACTGTGCTCTGGGGCATCTATAAGTTTGGACAACCCGAAAGGGATGCCGAGGGTCAGACCATAGAAGATGAGTTTACAAACAAGCCGCTGGTACAGCAATATTTGCAGCGCATGTGGAAATCGCTGCACTACTATCAAAAAATGATCCAGGAACCATCACGTGCGAAACTATTGCCTGATCCGCTCAAGCATCCATATGTGCAGCCCCGTTACACGCTTGTCCTAGAAATGAAGGATGTGCTGGTTCATCCAGATTGGACATATCAGACTGGTTGGCGGTTCAAGAAGCGACCCGGCGTCGATCTCTTTTTGCAGGAATGCGCCAAAGACTTTGAAATTGTTGTCTTTACTGCCGAACAGGGCATGACAGTATTTCCCATATTGGATGCCCTGGATCCCAATGGCTATATTATGTACCGCTTGGTCCGCGATGCCACCCATTTCGTTGATGGCCACCACGTCAAAAATCTGGACAATTTAAATCGCGACCTCAGACGCGTAAGTTTTCGCCTCACACAGGGGCAGAAAATGTTGATACACTTTTGCAGATTTGTTGTGTATTTAATTGCATACTCATTCGATTATATTTGCAGGTAATTGTTATTGACTGGGATAGCAATGCCACTAAAATGCATCCGGACAACACATTTGGGATTGCGCGCTGGCATGGCAACAACGATGATGCACAGCTCCTTGATTTGATTGCCTTTTTGAAGAGTAAGCTAAGAACATGAAATTTAATCTGATTGATACTCAAAATTGTATGTTTGCATTGCAGTCATTGTGCAAAATGATGTGGATGATGTGCGTGAAGTTTTGCATTATTATCGTCAATTCGAGGATCCCATTAGCCAGTTTAGGGATAATCAGCGCAAGCTTGCCGAGCAAATGCAGGAAGCTGAACGCATCGAACAGGCGAAAACCAAGCCGATGGTGAAGCAATGGTCTCGCAACATTCTGGGCCGCTAACTGCTGTACAACCGACGCACGCTGCTGTTGCCGTCGCACGTCGCACCATGCTAACCCACACAAAAGCCATAGTCGTTATTTACACAGTAGTTGTATCCAGTTATAAACTACTTCTACATACACCCATCCCCATCCCAATCCTTATGTTTTTAGTAAAAGGCATGGCCAAAGTAAGAAAGGCATCTTCAAAAATCCCACACAGAGTGCGCCCCATACAAAGAAAAATGTGAAAGTTCATGCGAGTAAGCAAAATGCACGATTTTCTTTTGATACAAAAAAAAATTAAGCTGTTGTTTCATTCATTTTTTTTTTAAATCTTAATTCGCTAGTTCATTTTTCTTGGCAATGTTATTATCTTTAAATGCTAATATTAATAAAAAAGATATATAATTCAAACTTATCATTGCATTTTTGTCAAGCATGTACTAAATGTCGGTGACAAATAAATCCGACATAATTTTTTTTTGAACAATGCGTATGATATATATATTATCATACCATATTAAACTATCTGATATCCTTTGTGTTTGCGTTCACTTTCATATTTCAAACTTTGCGCGCAATTCAATTCATCTATGTTGTCAGCCAAGTTGAGATGCATTTCATCCTATCGATAAATTTGCTCAACCGAATAAATGCGTTTAAATTTTTGCGCGTCCTTTGATTGGCGTTATTAGAGTCTGTTGTGAGTATGCATACATGTATACATATGCATGTGTGAGTTAACATTTCAATGTGTGCATGAATGTGTGTGGTCGCACTCCTGGAGTTGAGGAGCATGCGCTATGTGTGTTTTCCTTTTGTAAATGTCAAAGTTGAACTCTATATCGGAGGCTACAATAGATTACAGGCCACAGTGACAAGAGCAAACATCAGTATGCGTGTTTGTTTGTTTGTTTGTTGATTTTCCTGTTTCCGCTGAAACGACGCAGCAGCGCCACGAACGTTTCGGTATGCTTGTGTTGATGGGGTTGCCGTTGCTCGGCATATAATCCCCAATATACACATACATACACATACATGTATGTAAGTATTTACATAGATGGCAATCTAAATAATTCATTATCTAGTCTGCTTTTTCAAAGACTTATATGCACATTTATAAGTGGGATGCTTGGCAGCCCAGCGCGACCTTTACGTCAGTCAGTTGCCCCGAGCCATCAGCAACCCCCCTTTCAAAATAGACGCCAACGGCAACGAATCGCTTTTGCTCACTCTCTCACTCTCTCTATCTCTGTGCTACGCTGCACAAGGACGTCGACACCTGAGGTACGTAGCTGCAAACGTAAAAGACATACATATAATAGCGAAATCTAATTTGCAAACCCCTTTCGTAAATTTCCGTTGCCTACGGCTTAGACACAAGTGAGAGCGTTTTGCCTGTGCTTAGACGCTTTATCGCGCGTTTTTGCTACGTTGATCAAATCTAGTCGGGCGTTCTGCGAGTCATTAGCCAACACTTCATATCATTGAACTTGACGTACAGAGATTTTAGTCTATTGTGAATTCAATAGCAAGCCCGACTTAAGCAAGAATGAAAACGACAACGAAAACATACAAAAATATATCGAAAAAAAGTAACATACATTAATATTAATAATAATAATTTGTTGGCTGGCTCGAGGTCCGAGCCAGCCAACAAATATTTTGAAATATGGAAAGGTCGCCAGAACCATCAATAAATAATAATAATATTAATAATAATAATATTAATTATGAATTGCGAAATTAAAAAAAGTTTATTTTGGAACTAAAATACTACGGAAAAAGTTGTCTCATATTCGAAATTCACAAGATTTCTTTATTTGTTACAATCCGCATTACCTGATTTCATTCAAATGATAACTGGACTTAAATGATTGGATCCAACAAAACAGATCGAAACATACTTTACCTTTAACTAACCTTTTTATTTTATTGTAAATACCAATTGTTTTGTAAATTATTTAATGAATTACTTGTTTCAATTGGTAAGCGTGTTTACTGGAATGCCCCATACGCTCTCTCTCTCCTCTCTATCACAGCGAGTTGGCGCTTCTGCTGCTGCTTTTCAGCTGGTTCGTTTTCGTTTTCAGTTCAAAAGCGAACGCGGACGTGTGTCGGTCGGTGCAGCCGTCGCTCGCAACGCCTACGCTTTCGTTCTCTGTGTGCGTTTTGTGATTGCAAAAAGCAGCAGCAACAGCAGCAGCAAAAGGCAAGAAAATTAAACAAACAATTTTCCTTTCGCGTGTGTGAATGTTTGCTAAGCAGCGCGTCAAAAACAGTTTTCATAAAAAGCGACTAATCAAGGAAGAATTTTCTGTTTTCTTTTCGTTGCTGTTGTTGTTTTTCATTTACATTTTTGTTTTTAATCGCGCACAGCTGCTGGCAACACATACATAAGTGAGTTTACTATAAATGCAACATTAGTATGTTTTTGTTTTGTTTTTCCTGTGCTGTGTTAGTGTTGCACGAAAATTGTTGCAAGAAAATTGATAAATGCGCAAAACCGTAAGGATAACAGTACTGTGTGCAGTGCGTCTGTGTGTCCAGGGGTGGGGGGTGGCGTTCGTTTAGTTGTGAGCGCGTAAACGTAAATGCGTAAGCTCAGACCCTGGACTAGAGCTTTGCTCTCTCCAGCTCCCAAGGTTTCTATCCCAGCAGCAGCAGCAGCAGAAGCAGCAGCAGCAAGAACAACAAGTACCAAAAGACACGCTGCACTCACACAATTGTCATGCGTGTGTATGCATTACACATGCGTATGCATGCATGTGTGAGTGTGATAAGAATTTTCAACTGCAGTTTAGCATTTAAATATTGAGCCCACCTTTTCCGTTTACACATCGTGTTTCATGTTCTTTGCGTGTCTCGACGACCCCACACATTGTTGTGCGTGTGATTTGATTGAAGCTCCCAAAACGAGGCGCAGCTAAAATTAAATGGTTTGCGGTTCCCAGTTGTATCATTGAAATGTTCTCTTGTCCCAGTGATTTTTTTTTTTTTTGTTTTTTTCTTTGCTTTTTGTTTTCTGTTGTGGTTGGCTGATTTGAGCCTAGGGCTAAAATATGTATTTTGAGTGCGTGCGCTTGGATTAGCATTAGGCTGTTGCTGGCCACTGCTGCTGTATTAATACATAAATTATAAATAAACATAAAGCGCGCCACAGGTGTGCACAGAGAGCGAGTGCTCGACCCCTGCGAACAACACCCGTGTACGTAATTGTATATGCGCGTCTCTACCTCTGCTTCTGCCTCTGTCTAAGTATGTGTGCCAAAAGTTTACCCACTTTTTCTGCTGCTGCTGCTGCTCAACTCGTTAACCCTTGTACCTTGCACTGACTCTGCCACCTGCCGCGCATCTTGCTTGTGTGTTAATTCGGCTGCTCTTTCTCATACACACACACACACACACACACACACGCGCCCGAATTTTGCCGAGGACCCCGAAATGCAACAGAAAAGCACTGTTAATGATCACCAATACAATCAAAACTCTCATTGCTTCTTCTTTGCGCTGGCTTACTCACGCACTCCTCCTGCATTGTTGTTTTCGTCTCTCTGTCTTCACTTCGCTTCCGGGGCTTTCACGTTCAATTATTTCTGCCTGAATGGCCAGAAACAGCGGCAGCACGTCATTTATTGTCGTTTGCGCTTTTGGGTTTTTTCTTTTATTTTTTTTTACATTTGTTTGTGTCCAATTACTGTGGCAATTTATTCATCAAGCAGCAAAGCTTACAAACAATAACACACTCAGCCCTCAAAACTGAGGGCGAACAAGGAGAGCGCGCAGCATCAGCCCTTGCTTCGCTTTCTGCTATTTCCTCTTGTTCTGTCTTGAAACGCATTACGTGCATTTACTATTGTTGTTGTTCTTGTTGCTCGTTTTACCGTTGCCATGCAAGCTTTGTGTCACACAACTTATACAATTTTCAGTTATTTTGCTCCTGCACCCCAAACTCCCCGCTGCGAGCAGGCAACCAGCCCAGCCCCTTGACATACGCTTGATCGTTATAAAACAAACTGTAGATGACAGACAGGCTGTAAACACGACCCGCGCTCATGTTACGTGCAAAGTGCACAGATTTATAAACGGATACATAACTGGTACAAACATATATGTATGTATGTATGGATATGTATTCACATATTTATTTACTCATTTTTGTTTTCTTTTTAACGGGCACAAACATACACACATACACGTGCACATAGTCAATCTGTACGTTTATTTACTATAACATACAGCTAAGATAAATCTGCAAAATGGGATTTTTTGATTTTGTTTAGCACCGTTTTGTTTATTGTTTTTTACATTTTTAATTTTTCATTTCTTTTTTCTTTTTTTTTACCTAAAAGATAATAAATCTATAGAGATGGATGGCTTGTAATCTTTCTTTATTTAACTCCATGTTTCAGGCAATCTTTCAGCTTGATTTTAATCATTTTTTTTCTCAAGGCTATGAGCTAAATCGTGTTAAAATTTGGGCGCTTTTCGCAGACTTTTACGATTTTATAGATATAACCACTTTTATCGTCTTGAGATTTATTGCGCGATAATATCTCGGAACGGTAATTAATACCAAAAATAGAGTTACTAAAACTCAGTCCAAAGGCAAAAAAAAAACTTTTTTCTTTTGGCTTACTATCGACTTTTAGGTACGACTTTTTATAGCCATATACAGGAAACACAACTTAATTTAAAGGAATGTGCTATTACGGAGTTCAGATCCCGATAACATAACATTTCACCATTTACCAGCATTTTAAGTGAATCTAGAGATCTGCCGTGAAATGCGGTGTGCATGTAAATAAGTATGTATCTATTTTCTGGCCATATTGTTTTCCTTCTCTTTCTCCCACCGTTGTCCCCCATAATTATTGATTACTGTCTCTTGTGTCTCTTGTGTGCAGTATTGTTATTTAGTGGGCACATATCCAACACATAATGTGCATGGTGGGCGTGTGTGGGTGCTCAAAGGGCAGAGGGCAAAGGGAAATGCAAAGTGGAGCGGGGCGGGGCGGGGCGGGGCAAAATTGTCAATCATGAAATGCCATTAATTAAGTTCCAAGTGACCATCCAGGCAAGGCTGTGCCCATTAGGTGGATGGGCTCTAGTCACAAGATGTTCAAGTACATACGTTTTTTCTTTGTTGCCTTTAATCTGCACAAATACTTTGTGAGAAAATAAGCAAATTTTTATACGGCAATACGCACGTCACAGATCAAATACCCGATGTAGACATATGGCTTACGGCTTTACAGATATGCGCAGGAGATATCCAGAAAAACTTCTCGAGCGATTCTTTCTACAGAGCTACATATATGATATACATAGTATTCCGATGTGAATAAAAAGTTGCTCACAGAAAGAACTTAACTCTTAAACGATAAATTCTATGATATAGTAGTCCGATCCGGTGGGTTTCGGCTGCCTGTACCGGAAAGGCGAAGCTATGCAAAAGAGAGAGGAAGAGAGAGACTTACGGACAAGGCTGATCACGAAGTTATATACTTTATAGATTTGCGCATTTCGTGACAAAATTATAATATATGTATTCTGCAAGAGTGTACAAAGGGTTTCGGCATAAACAATTTATCACACATAAAACGATTAGATTAAAATTATATTCGCCGCAGAGCAAGGTTTTCAGGTAGGGCTGCTCTTTGACTCGTCTAGTAAACGAATACATGATGCATAGCTTGGCCCCGACTTGGCTGGGAATTGGTACGAGACTTATTTAATTAAAAATCATATTTTCAAACACCTGCCAAAGGTAATTTGTAAAGAAATTTATTGTATTTGGCATCCGCACAGTAAATGAAATATACGAAGATACCTGATCAGGAAGTTCTGGCTGTTTCTATGCAAACTTATCTTTTTTTAGATTAAGGCTATCATATACCTGACATAGGAACTATAAGACGAAAACTGAGCTATTGTATATCACAAAAAAAAAAGAAAACCCCCTATATAGATAAATCTATTATAGTAATATCTATTTATAAAAATATAAAAAGATCGCAGCTCGTTTATCTGTGTTACTTTTAAGACAACTATTCATTCATTGACTGACCGACTGATAATTAATCAACGTCCAGCCAAAACTTTCCAAGTTTACTTTTTATTAATATTTACATACTTGGGTGGGATATAGGAAAATATCTTTTGCAAAAACGTTTCTGTTTTGCATTTTCAAAGATCTTAACGTTAATTCATTTGAGACATGTTTCATGCGTTTCGGAAATCCACTTATAAATAAAATAATAATATGATGAAGACATGGAACGCCAAAAAATTGGACTATAGCTGATTTCCAAGGCTAACTTGGAGTAAATATTTGCTAGCTTTTATGCTATGATAGATGTGTTAAGGAGAACCAAAGCGTATGTGTCGAAAATGTGGGTCAATAAATGGGGACTCGAACCGTGGCAAGATCAAGTCAAATTCGAGCTATAAACTTTTTCTAAATTTGTTTTGCTTATAATTCACAAATAATTCAAGTGCGGCCTTTTGTTGACATTTGAGCGCAACGAGCAGCCGAACCTGACCTTAAAAATGTATGTACATATATAAAATGGATTAAAACGGGTTAGTTGTCAAGCTTTATACATTTGACCTTACGGTGCAAAGGTTAAGTTCGCGCTGTGACAGTTGCAGTTGCTGTTTCTAGTCGAGCATTTATTTGTCTGATATCTCAGGTATTTTAATTGTCTAGATCGTAAAAGCCGGAGCAGAAAGCTGTTCCATAAATCGCAATCATTGTTTACACTTTTATCTCTACGGCGCTTGTCTGCGAATCCGCTTAAAAAGCTCTATTTAATTTGTAAAGTTGAACATTTGGCTAAACATGTGAATAAGCGTGACGATCAGCACGTCATGTAATCGGATCGATTACATTAGAAAAACCCTATAAAAGAGGCTTCTCTCTCTCTCTCTCTCCCTTTCTCGTTATACCCTGTGCCCATTGAATATGTCAAGTGTATCTGACAGGCAGAAGGGGCCGTCTGTCGAAAGTTTATATCAAATAATCCATCTCCTTACGTTTCCACGATGTCGATAAATATCGATTAGATAATTAGATTTTGCCTTTAAGATATCTCTTAGGTCTTAAGAGCTGAACACAAAGTTAAGTTTACCGCCAAATTGGAAAATATAGAGATTGATTGATTGAATTGAATATACTAGATCTTAAAATTTTCTAAAGATCGGACTATATAAACCCAAGTTATTTAGGGTCGAACTCTTCATAGTTTGGAACTGAGCTGGTTTTTGTGTGGTTTTTTCAGAGGGAAGCAAAAAGAATGTTATTATATCTGAAGTGGGTGCAGGGTAGCTGCTAGTCGGACACTCCCGACCCTCGTTTTCTTTGTTTATCGCGTAGGTCAAGCGGTGACAAGAACAGAAACAAAATAGCCCTGTGCGAGCGGGGGATGGTCTATTCTCTGTTCTTTGTTTCGGGGCAGTTGTCGGTAGTCAACAATAAATCCAATTAGCAAAGCGGTTCAAGGTAACAGCAAAAAATATGCACGATAAACCAAATTCACTTCAAGTGTTCTCGTGATACCCTGTACACATTAAAAAGTCGCAACGAATGGTTCCGTTCGTCTCTCTTTTGAAGTTCCTGAAGGACTTGAGATTTCAATCTTGGAAATTCGATTGTTGTAAACTTGTATAAGTCGATAGATTTACCCATTTGCGAATATTTAGGGATTGGTATTATAGCAACTCCAAACTTGATGTAGGATATCTTGCCGGTCGGTCAATTTGGACAACTTCTTCTTGTGGTCGTTGCTGTGCTTGTTGCCTATTAAGAAATGCGAGCTGAGTCGACCTTATCGGCCATTCTCTGTCTCATTTTCATGCTGGCTCGTTGCCGCTAGTTGTTTAATTGACAGCTCGAGTGCCCCGCCTGACAGTCGGAATGTCGTCTCCCTGGGCGAACCAATAAACGAGATGGTAATTCACATTTTAAAGCCAGCTCCATGAGGCGCTCATATTGCGGCACACTACGTGGAAGCCATAGCAACTAACTAGGGGAACGTACCGTCCACCCAATCCCCCAACCTTCAACCCCCAACCTTTAGCTCAAGCAGCCCCAGGCCACAACTTAATCCAACCTTGCCACATTTGCAGGTCATAGACGCCACCAACGCCTCCGCCATGCGCAGCACAAGCAGCAGCGGCAATAACATCAGCCAAACCAGCAGCAGCAGCAGCAACAACAACAACAAGAAGAACAAAAACTGTAACAACAACCGATGATTGCCTGAGGCATAAGAATTCCATCAGAAAGAGAGAGAGACAGCCAGTTAGAGCGAGTGGGCAAGAGACCGAGAGACATCAAAACCCGCCGTATTACAACCAAAGACGCTGACCAAAATTTAATAAAACTAACCAAAAATGTTAATCAAAGAGTACCGCATACCACTGCCCCTCACCGTCGAGGAGTACCGGATTGCCCAGCTGTATATGATAGCGGTAAGTTTCATAAAGAACTAACTAACTAGACAAAGTTTGGCTTGAAATTTAAAGAAATTCGAGTAATATTTCGACTGCCCATGCTCTGCCTTTCTAGAGAGGCAACCATTCCGGAGTTACTTAGATATCCCACAGAATTTCTTTCGAATTCCCAAAATGCATTCATCCTTTATAACTTTTAGTAAATGCACCTATTTATGGCTTATAAAGCTAGGTTAATCTATTCGGACTAGCCTCTCGCTAGGGTCTTACCTTATGTCCTTATGATCTAGCCATATCCGTCTGCTTGTCTACCTCCATCCTTAAGCCTATGGAAAGGAACTGTTCCCTTAACGCCATGTTTCGTTTTAGCTATAAGCAAAAAAAAACCTTATATTTGGACTAACTATTTAATTATTTACTTGCTACGCACAGAAAAAGAGCCGAGAGGAAAGCCATGGTGAAGGCAGCGGTGTCGAGATCATGATCAATGAGCCCTATAAAGATGGACCCGGCGGCGATGGGCAGTACACGAAAAAGATCTATCACGTGGGCAGCCATTTGCCAGGCTGGATAAAAAGTAAGTAAAATAGTTATTTGTATATAGTTAGTTATATAGATATATGTATATATTCTTAATCCGAATCGATCAAGCTTTGTTCGTTTGTTTACCTAGCCGTCTGGCTTCGATATCAGAGATTATAGGAGCTGGAGACTTTAAATTTTGAACCTGGTTCCCTCTTTTACATGCGCAGATCACGTTTCATTTTTGCAAAAAGCGATAAGTATCGATTCTCAGATTGTGCTTTTGTATATGTATATATAAATATCAAATTTGTTGGGTAGATTTTCATATAATTTACACAGATCAAAAATAATTTACTTTTTGATTACATTCCTTCTTTAACTACTGTTTGTCATAGTTAAGATCTGAAAATTTGTGAAAGATCAGACTATAAACACAATAGGTATTCAAGCATAGTTGATCTATAGCATGGTCCTGAGTTTCTCTGTCTGGGGGGTACAGGGTATCTGCTTGTCAAGCACTAGCCACTATTACCTCTATAAATACGGCTTTTGTTTGTTAATAATCAAATATACTTGACTGATGTTTTTTAGGTCTGTTGCCAAAGAGCGCACTGACCGTTGAGGAGGAGGCATGGAATGCCTATCCATATACGCGAACACGCTACACCTGTCCCTTTGTGGAGAAGTTCTCGCTGGACATTGAGACCTATTACCATCCGGACAATGGCTTTCAGGATAATGTGTTTCAGCTATCGGGCAGCGATCTGCGCAATCGCGTTGTGGGTAGGTCAAAGACATAGTAAATAAATAAATTAAAACTGAGCCGAATAAATTGATTTTCTTAATTTTGCGGCAGATGTGATTGATATTGTCAAGGATCAGCTGTGGGGCGGCGATTATGTAAAGGAGGAGGATCCCAAGCATTTTGTATCGGATAAGACGGGACGCGGCCCGTTGGCCGACGATTGGCTGGAGGAGTATTGGCGCGAGGTGAAGGGCAAGAAGCAGCCAACGGCACGCAACATGTCCCTGATGACCGCCTATAAGATCTGTCGCGTCGAATTCCGCTATTGGGGCATGCAAACCAAGCTGGAGAAGTTCATACACGATGTGGCGCTGCGCAAGACAATGCTCCGAGCCCATCGCCAGGCCTGGGCGTGGCAAGATGAATGGCATGGCCTAACCATTGAGGATATACGTGAGCTGGAGCGCCAAACCCAGCTGGCCCTGGCCAAGAAAATGGGCGGCGGCGAGGAGTGCAGTGATGGTAAGCAATCGTCCACATGGGTCTAAATTCACATACTGACCATTTCTTCTGCACGAGCAGACAGCACCTCGGAACCATATGTGAGCAGCGCAACAACGGCCCCATCTGTGGGCACCAGTGAGCGCAAGAAGTCTGCGCCGGCTTTGCCGCCCATTGTGACACAGCAACCACCGAGCGCTGAGGCCAGCTCCGACGAGGAGGAGGATGACGATGATGATGAGGACGAGAATGACGGGGTCGGCACTAACGTGGAGCTGGGCGCTGCTCAAAGCAGCAGCAATCAGCGCTCGCGTTCCCAGAGCATTCAGTTGGCCAACAAGACCAAGTTTGGCTCAAAGGGTGCCCTACATTCGCCAGTGGGATCTGCACACAGTTTCGATTTGCAGGTGAGAGACGCTACGGATCTTGCTGCTGCTCCCCGCTGCGGTGGCTTCCATCCATTGTGCTGTGCTGTATCAATGTTGTTGTCTCTCTCCTGTACTCTGTCATTGTCCTGTGTTGCTTCACTTTCGTTTGCGTCAAGTTGAGCAAAGGAACTGCTAATCATTGCAATTTAACATGATGTTAACTTTGCTCTGTTGACTTTGCTCTGCTCCATGCAAATGTCGTTGGCAACATATTCGACTGCCGACATTTGTTTAGATACATTTCATTTGCCTATAAACATTGTAGCTTGCTGCTGCCGTGTGCAACATTTGGCAAGCTGGCAACGCCGCAATTCACATTTTCTGCTAGTTGAACTGTCTGCTTAATAAATAATTCACAGAACCATTTAAATTGCTGGCGATCAACTTTAACAGGCACATGGAAAACTGTGTTTTTTGTTGTCGATGGCCAGGCATACCTTTATCCAAGGCTTACAATAATATATGGGCTGGAAAGTTGTACATAAACTAAGTGCAATGTCTTACTCAGCATTAATCCTGAGAATCGTAAACATTAAAACAACACACAAGATATTTGCGATTCAAGCTTCGATGTTCAAGTATTTGTTGATCAAGTTTACAAATTCGTTTATTTGGCTTTTGTGGCGCTTTCTTAAACTGGTTAAAGTCCAAGAAAATGTAATTTAATTATTTTTATTTATTTTTTTTAACGTATGTTTTTATTATGTATATGTATATTATGTGTGCGAATCGAATTTCGATCATATTCAAATTGTTTTGTTTTTGTGTTCTTACCAAAAAAAAAAAAAAATAAATAATCTTTGATTTGCTCTTGTCACACAAATTGAAATTCAACAACTACCACAAAAAAACACTCCAACATCGATCAGATTCCGTTCCATGAGCTGCCCAAAAAATCGCATGCAAAGCCAGCACCACGCAGACATGTAAGTTTTAATTTCAGTTGCAGCTCCAGCTTCCATTTAGGATCCCCAAGTAGACCAACATATATCGATTGATAGCAGCCCAATAATATACAATTAGCGTATGCATATTAATGAGGTTTCTTTGTGCTTGCCTACAGGTGGCCAACTGGCGAATGGAGCGTCTTGAGGTGGACTCCAAATCCAACTCGGATGAGGAGTTCTTCGATTGTTTGGGTATGTGCGCTGTGGCATGTTTAATATGGATGTCCAACTAGTTTATGCTTCTCTTGCAGACACAAACGAATCGAACTCGTTGGCGAAATGGAGCTCACTCGAGCTTCTGGGTGAAGGCGATGATAGCCCGCCGCCACATGGCGGTTGTTCCAGCGGCAGTGCTGGCGGCGTTGGCGGCATCGCTGGACGCCATAAACAAGATGACAGCATATTCAATCAGGACTTTTTAATGCGCGTCGCTTCGGAGCGCGGCAACAAGCGACAGTTACGCTCCTCGGCCAGCATTGATCGTAGTCACGATTCATCACCGCCGGGCTCACCGAGCACCCCTTCTTGCCCCACCACCATATTGATGCTGGTGGTGCACGCTGGCAGTGTGCTGGATGCAGCCAGCGAGCTAACCGCCAAAAAGTCGGATGTGACAACATTTCGAGGTTCATTTGAGGCCGTTATGCGTCAGCATTATCCCAGTCTACTGACGCATATGACCATTAAGATGGTACCATGCCCCTCGATTTGTACCGACGCACTTGGCATACTGTCGAGCCTTAGCCCGTATTCGTTCGATGCGTCGCCCTCGGCGGCGGATATACCAAATATAGCGGATGTGCCCATTGGTGCCATACCGTTACTGGCCGTGGCCTCTCCAGAATTCCAGGAGACAGTCAACAAGACTGTGGCCGCGGCCAACATTGTCTATCACGAGTTCCTCAAGTCGGAAGAGGGTCATGGCTTCTCCGGCCAAATCGTTATGTTGGGCGACTCAATGGGCTCCCTGCTGGCCTACGAGGCATTGTGTCGTTCCAATGGCAGCCAGTCAAATGCCGCCAATCAGACAGCGGGTCACGGCTCGGTTAGCGCTGGCGGCGGCGATTGCAGCCGCATGTCCCGCATGGATGATGATGAGCGTTTCATTGACTCCGATTTGGATGCGAAACGCTTGCTGGTGGCGCCATCGCCGCGACGACGTCGCTCCAGTTCCTCAAGCGATTCACGTGCCACCAAATTGGACTTTGAGGTCAGCGATTTCTTTATGTTCGGCTCACCACTGTCTGTTGTGCTTGCCGCACGAAAACTTCATGATGCCAAAGCGGCGCTGGCTCGTCCCAATTGCCACCAAGTGTATAATCTGTTCCATCCAACCGATCCAATTGCCTCACGCCTCGAGCCGCTCCTAAGTGCACGCTTCTCCATACTCTCGCCGGTCAATGTGCCACGCTATGCCAAATATCCGTTGGGCAACGGACAGCCGCTGCATTTATGTAAGTTAAGGTTCAGATGCTCAGATCGACATGCATTACAGTAACACATGATTTTTAAATCGATCCCACTTTCTCTTTCACTCGCTCTCTCGTTCTGTCGCCCTCTCGCTCTTTGTGATGCAGTGGAGGTAATACAATCGCATCCGCAGCATTTCAATGATGGCAACAATCTGCTGTCCTGCCGGCGCCTATCGGATGCATCGATGCAGAGCACCATTTCGGGTCTCATTGAGAATGTTTCGCTTAGTACTATACACTCCCGTAAGTGCATCTGAATCAAGTACACATGACCTTATAAATGATTGCCAACACACAAATTTCGTATTGCAGTTCAGAACAAATGGTGGGGCACAAAGCGCTTGGATTATGCGCTTTATTGCCCAGAGGGCTTAAGCAATTTTCCGGCACACGCACTGCCCCATTTATTCCATGCTAGTTATTGGGAGAGTCCCGATGTGATTGCCTTCATATTGCGCCAGATTGGCAAATTCGAGGGCATACCGTTTGTGGGCTCTCACGATGACAAGGACAACACCACATCATTTCATCCGGGGCAGCCGCGCGAGAAGTGGATCAAGAAGCGTACATCCGTCAAGCTAAAGAATGTGGCAGCCAATCATCGGGCCAACGATATCATTGTGCAGGAGGGGCGCGAACAGCGTTTAAATGCACGCTTCATGTATGGACCGCTCGATATGATAACGCTGCACGGCGAGAAGGTGGACGTGCACATTATGAAGGATCCACCGGCTGGCGAATGGACATTCCTAACTACCGAAGTGACCGACAAAAATGGGCGCATCTCGTACAGCATTCCCGACCATCTGTCTCTCGGCTATGGCATCTATCCGGTCAAGATGGTGGTGCGCGGCGATCACACATCCGTCGATTGCTATATGGCGGTGGTTCCCCCGCTAACCGAGTGCGTTGTATTCAGTATTGATGGCTCCTTTACGGCATCCATGTCGGTGACTGGGCGTGATCCAAAGGTGCGCGCCGGTGCAGTCGATGTCTGTCGCCATTGGCAAGAGCTGGGCTATTTGCTTATCTATATCACCGGACGGCCGGATATGCAACAGCAGCGTGTTGTCTCCTGGCTCAGCCAGCACAATTTTCCCCATGGCCTAATTTCGTTCGCCGACGGACTCTCCACCGATCCGCTGGGCCACAAGACCGCCTATCTCAATAATCTCGTGCAAAATCATGGAATCTCAATTACCGCCGCTTACGGCAGCAGCAAGGATATTAGCGTCTACACCAATGTGGGCATGCGACCCGAGCAGATCTTTATTGTTGGCAAGGTACAGCTTCAAGTCCTCAATAAACGACGATATATTTATACTTGCTCATATTGGCCTCAGTCGCAGATCAACCTAATTGATGATTTTAATATATATTTACTTGTTGTCAGGTGGGCAAGAAACTGCAATCGAATGCAACTGTGCTCAGCGAGGGATATGCCGCCCATTTGGCTGGTCTTCAGGTAGTCGGTGGCTCCCGCCCGGCCAAGGGTAATGCCCGTATGGTTATACCACGTGGCTGCTTCAATCTGCCTGGACAATCGGCAAATCCGCGACGCAGAAGGTAGGTCGCCCCAATGAGAAAGCACATTTGTGGCTAGCAGGCTCCCAGGCTTCCAGGCTGGAGGCGGCATGCGGCAGCTGTGGTGGAGTCTTCTGTCTTGTCTGTGTAAATTGTATATATGTATGTGTATGTGTTAATGTTAATTGGCAAATATTTGTATAATGTGTATTGTATTCTAAGTATTTGGTGTTTTGTGCCCACTTATTTATTTATTTTTATTTATTTATTTCTCGTTAACCTTTTGTTTATGCTTTGTGTCTTTAATTGTTGCTTTAATTTGTATTGTGTTCGAGAGCTGCTGACACGGCGCATGCACAGAGTTCCGTGTCTGAGAGTTTGTCCAACGTTAACAGCCATTGGCTAATATTGTAATTGAGCTAAAAACCGTCTCTCTCTGGAGCCACCTAATCATGCATCATGTCTCCTTCCAAATACCCCACCAACACCCCATCCAAATGTGGCCAAATATGATCAGCAATGCGTTCGAGGCCCAACCCTCCACGCCCAACAGCAACAGCAACAGCCTCGCCCAACTGAACGAGGGCATTGTGTATGAGCATGAGCATGCCGGCAAGGATGATGTTCCGGCCCAGTCCCCTCGCAGTCCCGTCTGAGTCAGCATCCCATATGGCCTGGCCCTGGCCTCCGTGTACATCCATCCGCCCCTCCACAAGCAGCAGACACAGAACTTTGCCTAGTCCACAAAAAATCAATATAAAATTAATATTTTATTATTTTTTTTTTTTGGATTTAGCTTTAAGTTATCGGAAACTATTGAAATGCCGTATTATTAATATGCTAAGTTTTAGTTTTATTTTGTTATATATAATTATATATATAGACATGTATTTTTATTAGTGCTTTTTATATTGTTTATCATTTATTGTTTGGATTGATATTATTGTTATTGTATATAACGAGAACAAAACAAAAACAACAGGAGACAAACCTAGCCAAAAAGCAACCAGCACACATACATAAATACACATATGTATATGTGTACATATACCAGCGATATACATATACATACATACATACATATGCAATAAAAAGCTTCAACTATTTATTTATTTAGAGTAACATAAATACAAATATATTTACATCAAATATATATATATATTTGTATATTGATACTTCCTAGACGTACATACATATGATTTATAACGTTACGATTTCGTATTGTATCTTTTCTTTGTTTGTTTCTTGATTTTGATAAACAACGCTTAAACCGCTTACTGCAACACGTCACGCCCCTTCCTCCCCCCTCGCTCTGTGTTGATGCAATCCATCCGCACACACGCACACACACACACACACACACACACACACACACACACACACACACACACACACACACACACACACACACACACACACACACACACACACGCGTACACTTATACACACTGGCACATAAATCATCAAATCAAATATATGTAAATGTATATGAAAACAGGCTGCATGAACAACCAACAAATGATGTTTAAAACGTTTACCAACACTGTAGTTGATATGCAAGCGCGTTATGCCATAGTTAAAAAACAGCTACAAAAGAGTTCAGAGTTGAATCATTTCTTTAGTTGAGTTGGTTTGTTTGATATGCTTTTCATGCATTTTAAATTAATTCTGTGTTGTGCAATCAAAAAACTTACAAAAAAATAATCAATATATATATACATATAAGAAAGTATATATATTGAATTGGAAAAGCGCTATCAACTGAAACCTTACACTCAACTTTACCTCTGTGTCTTTTTTCCAAAAAAAAAAAAAACCCAAACTCTAAACTTTATTCTAATATGAAACATTTTGACATCAAATCAACACACCAAACACACACAAACACACACACACACATGCTACAAACCCAATGCCTTGACATCGTGTTGAACGTGCAGCAACGAGACGGGACTTTCATCACCGATACGCAGTGGCTATCTAAAGCGCAAGACCTATCTGAGCCATCATTAGGTCACAGCAGGAGGGACTAAGACAGAGAGAGAGAAAGAAGGGAGCATTGTATTTTAGTTTATATGGCATATGCTGAACGCTCGATAAGAAACGCAACCAGCAACTCCCAACTCGAATACAAGCCACATACATGCAACTTGCAATCAACTATATAGATACTATATCTCTATCTGTACGCATCCTATATAAATGTGTCAACCTACCTAACAAGTGCTTCTCGAACGTGTTTAGATGATACCATCCTAATTATATACTATTGGATCAGCATTAGTTGCAGTTTAACAACAACAACAACAACAACAAAACATCTCAGCATCGATGCCACCATAAACTACATCTGTGTATAAAACATAAAACACTTATATTATGCGCAATATATAGCAAACTATATGGTGTATATACAAAATACAATATTTAAACAAAAAAAAAAAAAAAACAATTGTACATCATATAACAAAAGTCAAATGTGTCACGCGGTGAGTAGACGAGATCAATTTCAGTTAGTTGCAATTACTGTTATATAAACAATATTATCTACCATAAGCTATCTATCATTATTAAGCATAACATAAAAAGCTATAGCTGAGAGAATTTATATTTCAAAAATATGCCGAAAATTTAACTAAAAAACTAAAAATTTCAAATCAGAATGTTAAATGTTAAAAAGTCAATTATTATCATTTAGGAAACAGCTTAGAAGAGTTTTAAAAAAAAAAAATAACGCTTAAAGACAAGATCTGATTATGGAGACTTTTCCAAAATAGAAATTCTAGTTTAAAGAAAACCCTTTTTTGTTTTTGGTTTAAATACGTTTAATTAAAGCCTATTTTTAATCTATTTCTCAGGTACCTGGAAAGAAAGACTGTTTCCTCCTGTTGTTTGATGGTTTTTCAAACCACTTAAAGAAAATTACAAATCACACAAAAACAAAAACAAAAAAATAAATTGAAAAAAAAAAATTTGAAAAACAGTCGACGTACTTTTAAGTATGGGTACTGCAAGCTTATGTGCTATATATTGTATAACAAAAAATTACTACAAAAAAAAAACAAAAAAAAAAAAACTATATATTTACTCTATGAAACCGTTTAACATATGCAAGCGAACAAAGTTCAATAATGTGGTATAACTGAAGGACAAAGAACAACTGGGAGATAAGTACAACTTGGAGATAAGATAAACGAGTATTACTAAAGATCTCTATATTAACTACTTAATATCGCTGGGTTAACTGTCGGACGTCGAGGTAAAAGCGTTGCAAAATCAAATGGCAAATTTAATGCATTTCTTTAACCAAACAAAATAATATTTCTGAAAATAATAATATATGGAATATAAAGAAAAAACCAAAACCAATTGCATCCGAAAACGTTTTTGAACCCAAAAAAAAAAAAAAAAAAAACTTATTCAAAAGGAAAAAGATTCTATTTATGTGTGTGTATGTGCGTGTAAAGTTGAAAACTTGTCTCAAATGCAAAAGAAAACAATCCGATTCTATTTGTAATCCTTAAGGAAACACGTAAGAAATCTCTATAATTGTGATAGTTTTTCGCTACTGCAGATACAAATTTCTAAAATCTATTCAAAATTATTGTATTGTTGAAATACGTTTAATGTGCAACATCAAAAAGTAATTATATGTATATATATATATAAAGAACCACAATTGTACTACACTCAAAAAAAAAATTCAAGTTTCCTAAACTTAAAAAATATCAACAGAATTTATTTCAAACAATTTACTTGTCTTCAAAATATATTTACTCATTTTGGATATTATTTTTTAAACGACAAAATGTTCTGTTCTTAAGAAAAATGTTCATTTTATGGCAATTTTTTTTTCTTCCAATTTTAAGAAAACATTTTCTTTGAGTGTATATTAAAAAAGGAAATCATAAAAATGTTAAAAACTTAACTTGTAATCAAATTTTGAATGCGACATATATACATATATATGTACATATGTACATATTTACATATGCATATACATATATACTTAAACTGTTTATTTTGTTCAAGTTCGATAGCATTTTGTGTTATTCTCGTAACCCATGATAATGTGTATATAGCTAATGCGTATATGTGAATTATCTACCCATAAGCCGGATTTAACATTGCAACATTACAAAAAAGGAAATAATCAAAAAACCGCGCTCATTTGTGATAAACAATAATTGAGTACATAGTATATACATATATATAAATTGACAGAATCTCCAATCCTAAACTCAATGCGACCTGAAGTAGCAAGGACAAACTATATACTTATGTATATTGTATTGTAATACCTATGTGTAATAATACATATTTATATATTGTCCACACGCGGTTATTAAAACTAACAAATAGATATTTGAAAACACAACCAACAACAACAAACGGTACAAAATGGACCCAAGAAATGCATGTTTAAGCTCAGATTAGTTTACTTTCAAGTATTCAACTGAGTTACAAAGTATATAATTCCTATATTGCAAATTGAAGAGTTTAAAATGATGTGCGCACACATGTGTGTATATGGGTATATAACATTATAATGTACGTATATTTAAATCTAGCGAAAACATGAGCATGTTTAGTAATAAAAATGAAGTAAATTTATGTAAAATCAGGTGTTCCAAAATATACATTTAATACGTTCCTCGATTTGAATTTGCATTCGAATAATATCAGATAAGTTAATCCTCATTGATATTATCGATAGCTGTACTCGGGCTGAAAAGGATAAACAGAGCAAAAATGTCTCAAATTAAAAACAAAAATAGTTCAATTCAATGACAGCCATAAATAAGTGTTATGTAACGAAGCTTTCGTCAAGCCAAGCCTGATTTCTATATTTTTCGCGCGTTCTCTTTCCCACTTCGTCAAAAAGTCTCAAAAAAACGAAAAAAACACATGCATAACCTTGAAAACGCTTCAAGTCCTTTTCTAATATTGCTTTATGAAGACGAACGGCAAGCTGGAAAATAAAAACCGTATGAATTATATTGATATTTTAACCCACCATTTAGCTGATAAGCCCCAGCTAAGTATGTATGTTATCTATGAAACGAAAGAGAAAGAAAAAAAAAACAATTCATGAGCAAAACACAAAACAGAATAACAAATGACAACAACAAAGCAAATTCAAAAGAGAATAAACCAAGCGTTCAACTCGTAATATTACTTATACATATACTTATATATATTTATTTATGAAATGTATACATATGCATGTACTGCAAATGTGTGCGACAATTGCTACACATACAAACAAGTACATATATGTACACATATATTAATGTATGTAATGCATTCAGTGCAAAAGTCCAACAACATGCGTTAGAATACATATACATATGTATGTATATACATGTGTGTAACTTCATAGGCAGGAAAAATTTAAATAAATGTATTTATTAGTCAAATGCTAAGAACAAAATAAATGTATGTATATGAAAAGATAAGAGCAGAAAATAAGTGGAGCAATCCAAAAGAAATCTATTTACAAAAAAAAAATAATAATTATAAACTGCATTCAAAATGTTGGAGCGAGACGCAGCTTAATTAGTGCGAAACAGATGCATCTACATATATTTTCCAAAGTAAACAAAACTTTTTGTAAAGTGCAAAATGAGAAACTTGAAAGAGAAGCAGATACAGAAAGAGGGAAGGGAGAAGAATAACTTAAGCATGTTTCGAAAGTTCGCAAAGTGCTTCAAATTGCAGTCCACACTATTTTTCGATCTATGTTAGCTGTTTCTTAAATGTCCTGCGCAAAATAGAGAGAAGGAGGGGAATAGAGAGAATGCAATAGGCAGTTCCAAGTAAATAAAGTGCATACATTTAAAGTCAGAAAAAAGTTCATGGAAAAACAAAAACCAAAATGTTCTATTTGATGTTATAAATGAAAAAAAAAACAAACTAATAAAAATCAACAAAAAAAATATGTATATGTGAAAAAAAACCCAACGGTCTTTTGTATGATATAATTTCAGCGGGGTGTTTGAACCACAAACCACCACAAAGGAAATCAGAGTTCGAGTCTGGGGCAACCAGCGAATCATTTAATTGACTCTCCGGTCCGTGACCGACTGAATCGAGTACTGCGCTGCTTTAATGCTGATAAGCCCCGCAGCGGATCAGATGAGTGAGTGTCAGCGACCAGAAATAATAATAATAATAATGAAATATAAATCCGAAATGTGTGGGAATGGTGGGCGGATCCTCATGGATGAGTATGAGTATGATACTGATACCGAGACAGACTTATTGCTCACATATTCAAAATATAACTCACATCTAATGTTACATTTAGATGATCATTAGTAAATCAGAAAAGAACAATTTGTACAGAGTCTAAGGTAATTTAATGCCAGCATCTAGACCAATGAAATCCGATGTTCGACTTAATTGTTTAATTTATTATTATTTATTTACTAAGTCGTTACTACTTGTTTACAAGTACGTTATAACTGTATTGAAAACGTATATTATCATTTAAAACATATAATCAATATAGAAGCAATCGGTTTGCATTTGGAGCGCTTACAATTTGGGCAGACCCGCGGAAATGGCGCTTTCGATGCCGCAATGATCTTCGCCGCGCAATATGCGGAAGAAACCGTTATCACCCCAGTCGGTGTTCCACGAGTTGCCAATTAGCCAGTATGGCACCTTGTTGTCGCCCCAAACGCCCCAGCCGAGTATGCGTATAGCATGACCGCCCAATTGCCGGCCATGGACATGCTGGTAGACGCCAGTCTTGTACAAAATCAAATCCTCGTATACTGTGAAGGCACCCTCCACTGGTCCATTGGTCATGATTTCGCGCTGAATATCACGCGGATTGCGATTGATCGAATATGCCTTTGCACCAAAATGCTTGTCCTTGGCATAATCGACAGAGTAACCAGATTCGCACTTGTGCATGCAGCGGGGTGTGCTGCCACTGTGGCAGGGTGGTCGTGTGCCGTTAACGTGATGCTCGCAGGGCTCAACTTCATAGGGCCTGCATCCCTGCAAGGTACAAAAAATCGATTGACAAATGTGGCTGATTGTAGATGTGGCGTTTTAGTCTATGCTGGCTTACCTCTTTAGAGCCATAAGAGCCACCGCTAACAATACCCTTGTGCTGCCAGTAGCTCCATGCTGCGCCGGGAAACCCGCCGTTGCAGCCAAAGCCGCAGGTGTGGCAACAGGACACCAAGTCATCGGCCGAGAAATGGAAGTTAACAGTGGCATTCGAGTGTATGCAAACCTATACAAAACAAAAAACAAAAACAATTAAGCAAATTTTTCAGCCTAAACAAAGAGCAAGCACACACGCACACACACACACACACACACACAGAGACAGAAATTGCAACGCAATTGTGTGGAATCGATAAGCAAACTTGCGATAAGCATCGGACAGCTGCGTCATCTGCTTTGTTTGTGTGTGGTCTTCGCTACTTACACGATCGGACATGGCCTCGACAGCACCAAAGGCCCAGCACGAGCCGCAGGAGCCCTGATCACGGATCTCGCCAATCGTTGGACAGTTGGGCCAGGCAGTGCGCGCATCAAACTCTTCGGGCAGATCGCCGCCTTCCGCCTCCATTAGATTGCCCAGCACTTGGCTCTTTTCGGGCAATGTAAACTTGTGCGCGTCGGGATGTACGCCCATTAGGGCGCGTATATGGTGCTCCGATACGGTTGCATCAAAGTTGCGGCCAACCTGTTATTTGAAATGTAAATTGTAAATTATATTATATTATTATGTCACGTCAGCAGAAGGTTAAACCCCATAATATTGACGCTTACCGTCCATGTCTTGGCCTTGCCGCGCACCAGCTCCATAAATTCTTCGCTAAGCATGTGCGGATCATCGTCTGTTGCGGCAGCTATGGCCACAAGGGCCAGCAGTAGAAAAAGTTTCATATTTCCAGCTGCCTAATTGTCAAAATGGCGCTGACAACGCAATTGAAAAATTGTCAAGAGGAACAGTCGACTAATCGTTTGCGTATGTATTTTATATATACATATGTCGTTGCGGATAGATATTTGTGCTTGTAATTAGCTGCTTGTTGGCTTTACAATTGTTATTTATTTGACTGGCAAGCCCCAGCCGCAAGTGCAAACTGTTCAAGCATTTAGTTCGAAACGATTTATATGCGTTGTACACTTCAAAGTGGCTGATAAGCGGCCATTTTAGTGACGGGAAAAGCGATGCGGATGCACTATCGATATATGTTATGCTATTCGATACTATTATTAAAACTGCAATAAGCAAGGCCCACAAATTGCTAGATAAGTCTCGAATGAATCTTTAAATTTAAACCCCATAGCAAAAACGAGATCAAGTTTTATGCAACGGGGTTTTTATCAACTTTTTGCACTTGCAGCTGTAATTTTCTAAAACGCTGTGTACCTACAGCAAAGGTCTGTCAACCATATATTAGGCACCACAATCAAGTAAAATTGAAATATATTGTCTTAATATTTAATTTTATTTACAAATCTTGCACTACTAGTATTATCACAAGGGCGTATTCTTAAGTTTAAACATACGGATTCCAATTGCTACCGTCCTCGGGCAACAAGTTATTCGTTATTAGCAAAATTACATCTATAATCCACCAGACCCCGACGCCGCCCATTGTCAAAAGTTTACCCACAGCGGTGCCGGTTTGTCCGAGGCAAAAGCGATCCATGCCCAAAAAGCCCAGCAACATGCTGTAGATCAACGTGGTAACAAAATAATGATCCGTGTAACGTACACACGGCACACCGTCCCGGAAGAATGTGCGTGCGCCGTAGCAGTCGATATCCGTGTAGACTGTGCACTGGACTTTTGTGTGCTCGACATCCTCGTAGAAGGAGCCACCGAAATGAAGACAGCCATAGCCCTTTTCCTTTCTGGCCGTTTCGTTATTTCGATGATCGATTGGCTCCTTGCATTCCAGAAAGTCGCGCGGCAAGAACGAGCACATTACATTCGGTCCCAAAGGATTGAACGTCGAGCTGGACGCAGAAGCTGCTTGTGAATTGGAGCCAACTGGCGTCTGTGCCTGCACGGGTACAACAGACTGCACAGCCGTGCCGGAGACAACCGTTTGGGATTGCTCCTTGTCACTGCGAGCCTGTATGGCATGAGTGACGGGATATATGGTTAGAAACGAGATGACAACGCTTAAGAAAATTCCTTTTTGTTGCATTGTTGTTTTTACAACCTCGAACAATGCACCAACACTAGAGATGAGCGTCACAAATTTAGCAGTGTGCAAATAAGCATCGCGAGATTCGATAGTATCGATATTTCTTGAACACTGCTAATCGTACAAATGGCGTCTCTAAAATTTGATTGCTTGGATTTTATAAGCCGGTGTGTTTACCCGAACCGTGATTTTGCCAAGAACGCGCAGTAAACAAACAATACATAAAGAAGAAGAATGCTGAAAATGGCGAAATACGATGCCAATAGAAACCTGTAGTACAAATTGTTTTCCTAAAGTATAGATTGCATCCATTTTGTCATGGATATATTTGAAAATATATGTCGCACTTGCGGCAACGACTGCCTGGACGCAATAAACATATTCGTGGACAGCGTTACAGTGCTGGAAAAGAGCGTTCCCATATCGGAACTATTATCCACATGTATGCCCAAGTCCGCGAATTTGCCAGCACTGACCAAGAATGACGACTATCCCAAGCAGATATGCCGTGTCTGTATCAAAAAACTGATTATGATATACGAATTCAATAACAAATGGATAACGGCAAACAATGAGTTCAACGTGGCGCTAAGGTTTGAACAGCGCCGCAATCGTTCCCGGCTATCACAGCCAATGCCGACGACGCCACTGGACGAGCAGATGCCAATCAAGTGTACCGTAAAGACTGTGGATGCAAACGTTGAATCCATTGCAGCAGACACCGCTGGTATTAAGGCGGAAAATATTGTGTTCAAGCATGAGCCACATGAAGGTATGTTTGGTCCACGGAGGTAATACGAAACTCCAATTAAATATGTGCCCGCTATTTCTAGGTACGGAGATCGGGACACTGATCAATACAACTGATATGAACCACGATCTGGCCACAAAGAACACTGATGCAATTTCGCAGACAATCAATTACCAGTGCGCCTTATGTGATGAGTGCTATCACACGCTTGCGGCCTACCAGAAGCATCACAAAGTCAGTCACCGCAACTCTCAATTCTTATACTATACGCCAGGACAATAGAGCTCACTTATATAGACTTGATTGTTTTTGTTTTACTTAGCTATTTATATTGCGGCGCAAAAAAAAAAAAGGATGAAAACAATCAGATCGCACAGTTTTTTAGTTGTCCTCGTCTTTGCGCACCTTCTTGGCACGAGGATCATCGTCACGGAAGACCACATAGCCCGTTTTGTAGCGACGATTGTCGCCATCCTTAGCGTAGTAGTTGGCCAGGCCAATGCCAGCCATGACGATGCCCGTAAGAGCCAATACCGAGCCGCCAACAATGTCGGGTATCTCGTTCCAGGCGCGCTTGAGCAGGGACGTTGAGCCTCGGGCGGCGCTTGCTGACATTGTGGGCGTCTGCAAGTACAAAAAGGGGCTGTATAATTGTTCGAATATAAGTTGATAATTTCGTTATACTTATTAGAAATACGCGTTTCAGTTACACAACAAGAACAGGCACAGTTGTTTAGCGATGTGATATGACAGCTGCTGTATTTATCAGAGCTATCGATAGTTGAGAACAGGCTGCCAGACTGAAAGCAAAGTCAAATCAAAGTAGCACAGCAAATCTAGTTAAGTTGGCAGCACTGCACGAATTCAACATAAAATCTGTTAATCTGGCAAACTGTTTAGATAATTATATTGACTAATCAGTTGAAATATGGAAATGTACATGGATTTAGGTAATATTTGCTTTATTTGCCTTAGCACCACTAACGTACTAGTGGATCTGTGCGACGAGCGATTGCGACAGCCTGCAGGGGAGCCCACACTGGCCGACAGCTTACTTGCCTGGATAAACTGGGGCCGTATTGAAAATGACTCAAAGATTTGCTCCACTTGCATTTTGAAGGCACCTATAACGGATACATTTAAACGCATTTGTCACGACATTTTGCAAAGTAATCGTGAACTGCGAGCCCGTAATGCCGCCGCTGGTCAATAAACACTAAAAGAACCCGAAGCATTTTGAGCCATATTCAAACATAAACATTCAGTTCTTGAGGTACTCATGAGTCTATATCAACCGACCTTACCTTTAAATGGCGATAAACTAAAAACAACTGTTAATCGTTAGTATTAAATGCGCTTTTTATCTTTCACAAGTTTCCTTAACTAGAACACATATCAACAGTAAAAGCTATGGCAACGTCAAGGATCCTGCATGAAAGAAATTGTTTCGTTGTTTTATTTACAATATTAATAAGCAAATCATTTTTAACGGTAAGAATGATCGTATAAATCGATTGGTCTTTGGCGTTGCCAGTCTGTTATTTATTGCACGATTAACAGTTTGCTTACTACTTAACAGTCTCGCTCCTCACTCAACAGACCAAATAGCATGTAAGTTTCGAGTAACAGGTGCATAAATATCGCACACCTCTAATTCTGTTTATAAGCTTTTCAAAACACCTAAAATTTCTTGCAGCGGCAATACAATATGACGGCTATACCGGGAAGAGCTCTACACTACGTATTTAAGATTGGTGATCGTGCTAGGAATGCGTTTTTCTTTCGCAACATTCTGGGAATGCAGGTAATATGAAGGACAGACAGGCGGGTTACGTCTTGCGACTAACTTGTAAACCCGGTTATAAGCGCAGCGTCGTATGTGTGTGTCTGTATTTACTGTACATATGTATATGGGGGCAATTACCTAGAATATCTAATTATCTGAGAAACATGACATGGCACTATGTAAGTCAATACAATGCCAGAAGCGTATTAAACTTAAATAAGATAAGCACCGGCTGGCGTTTAAATTCTGATTGTTTTCCCCATTCAATACCGGAATAGGTATTGCGGCATGAGGAGTTCAAGGAAGGATGCGATGCCGAATGCAATGGGTAAGTTGTGTTCGGAAATTTTGTATTGGCTTCAAGGAAATCTATACTTGTCATCATTTTCCATGTGCACAGTCCTTATGACAACCGCTGGAGTAAGACCATGGTTGGCTATGGACCGGAGAATACGCATTTTGTCATCGAGCTGACCTACAACTATGGCGTCAAGAGCTACGAGATGGGTAACAGCTTCTAGTAACTCAAATTTCAATCTTCTCATGCAAAATCTTGCAGGCAACGACTTTGGTGGCATTACAATTTATTCCAAGGATATACTAACGCGTGCCGCACAGAATTCCTATCCGGTTGCCAAGCAGGGCGACAGCAATGTGCTGACCTCGCCAGATGGCTATAATTTTTATATTGTTGAGGCATCGCCCACTGCCAGCTCGGATCCAGTGCAACAGGTTGAGCTGAATGTTACGAACTTGGCCGCAACGCGCAAATTCTGGCACGAGCTGCTCAACATGAACCTGGTCAATGAGACGGATAGTTCCATTTTGCTTACTTATAATGCTAAGCAGACGTCTTTGCGCCTCACGCTTCTAAATGATCCCATTAACCGAGCCAAGGCCTATGGGCGCATTGCATTTGCGGTACCCGGCTCTGTGCAGAAACCATTATTCGATGCCGTAACGAAGGCGGGCGGCACCATACTGAAGCCACTGATTACACTGGATACCCCCGGCAAGGCAACGGTTACGGTTCTCATTTTGGCCGATCCCGATGGTCATGAGATATGCTTTGTTGACGAGGAGGGCTTCACAGAGCTTTCAGAGCTGGAGCCAAATGCTGGTGAGCAACTGGACAAGTACATAAGCAAGGATCCATTCCAGGAGAATAAGTAGACGCGAGCCGTTTATTATTATGAGAACTTGTTGAAAATCTTGCATTCAAATTTGAAGAAATAATTTTTTTTTTTAGTTTTTTACAAAAGTTTCAATATATGCAAAATTTTAGAAAGTGTATTAGATGATCTTCCTTAATTATAATGGTTATACGAAAGCGCATGGGAATTTTACCTGCTTTGGGCTATTTACACTAAAATCGCAACTAGGTGGCAACAACAACTGAACTTGAACGAGGGGTGTTCCCTAATACCAGGGCTATATAAAAATCTGTAAAAGTATGGCAGCCTTGGTGAGTTCAAATATCTCAATTTTCCCAGCTTGAGTTACACAATTGAGGCTGGTTTTTCTTAATGTTGTTAAAAACTCTAATTAAAAGTCCAATGGACCTTTACAAAAATTGATTTTTTGCGACTTTTGGCCTTGTGACTTTCAATGTTAGCACTTCTTGAGTCGCAGCTTGGGCTTTATGCGCGTTTTCTGATTTCTTTTTTGGAATTGTAAATTTGTTAAATTGCTGCTTACCTTGCAATTAAGTGTACCAAATAAATGGAACTAAAAAACAAATGTTTTCAATTTAAATTTAAAAACGTTGTAATCGTTGATGCAAGCTGCCAGCTCGCCAAGTTTTGGCGTTGCCAGAGTTTCGCACAGAAATTTATTTTGAAAAACGTACAATTATATTTAGACCCGCATATTTCTTCCAGCCACAACTTGATAGTTGAGACGAACAATTGAGCTTTCTTTGAAATTGGAATTGGAATCGATCGGATGGGAAACAAAAATGTTCGCTTCAACCGTGATCCGCGAATTTTCCACAGTCGCGGGCGGATTGCCACAATCCCGTCATGCCGTGTACTTGATTTAAGTAATTTAAAATGTGGCCTGCCAAAGCATTCCAGAAATATTTGTCATTGACTTTTATTTTATTTTAGATATTTCTGTGGACTTTCAAATTATATTCAACTCGATTTTAGTTTCGTTTAAAGCTGTTTTCAACATTTTTTTGTTATTTAATTTTTTAGGTTTTTCAATTTTTTCTTTGAGCCTTTTGAGTGTTTAATTTTAAATCCAATGAATACCTCAATATCTGATCAGGTCGTGACGGCGCCTGCAGTCGCCTTGGTACCACGTTTGCAACCATGGGAGGTGAAGGGCTGGTCGGCTCAACAGAATCGCGCCATTTGGCGTAGTTGGGCCCAGAACTTCGCCCGGAACCGTAACAATATGGCCGCTATTCTTTATTTCAATAAGTGCATTGATGAGAATGACGACAATCACTTTTTGGCCCTTTGCATGCGAAGTAATTTCAATCGGCGGATAGCCCAGGCGGAGAAAGCGCTGGACGATAGCAGAAAAGCATCCAGAATGGCACCGTGGAGTGCGCTTGTTAATCTTCAAATAGATGATGCCTTATATGATCTAAATCAATTCGAAGAGAACAAAATGTCGCTGCATAACGATGCGCGTTTATATTCGGGCAACAAGAAGTTTCCATTCAATTACCGTCTGTTGGTTGTCAATAGTAACTTTGAAGATAATTTGGGCGAAGCCTTGGGACCGTTTTTTCTGAAGAACTTGGCGAGAATGCGTTCCATATATGAGAAAATACTCAAGCCAGAAAAGCCAGCCGAAGCATCAACCCGCTGGAAGGCGCTCAATGATTTAAAAGAATGCGACGTTCACAGTTTTGTCGAGGAGAAAAAGATAAGGATATCGCCATTGGAGGCAGCCCGGCGCAAGCGCAAGACAAAAGTCTATTATCAGCATTATTTAAATGACTCCTGGATCGATATTGCCTTTCTGAAAACCCTGCGCCATAATCCCATCGTGCTGCTAGACAAATATTACAGTTCGGCACACGAGCGGGCACAATTTTTGAATAATTCCAATGAGTGTGTCAAAAAGTTTACGAAAATGTTGCACGCCCGTAGCCCCATGTATAATGAGAGCTATCAACGGATGGGCAATCCTGAGATGTTGGAGGAAATGCATCAAGACAATATGTACCGAATACAGTATCAAACACGGAGAAACATGCTATCCATTCTACGGACTATTCGAGCATTACGTGACCAGAAGGACATTGCGGTGAGTAGTCGACTCCACAAAAAAGGACATATCGCACCATCTGTACCAGGTGGCAGCGCAGCTTCAACTAAAAGCCAGCACCAATGGGCAGCCTTATTTATACTGCTGGCTCTTCTTCTTTCGAAATGATCCGTTCCCCACATTTAAATAAAAGCACACACACACACATACCGAAATTTCTCAACATCTGCATCGGGCGGCAGCGCAGCTTTAACTGAAAGCCAGCCCCAATGGGTAGCCTTATTTATACTGCTGGCTCTTCTTCTTACGAAATGATCCGTTCCCCACATTTGAATAATAGCACACACAGACATACCAAAATTTCTCACCATGTGCATCGGACGGCAGCGCAGCTTCAACTGAAAGCCAGCACCAATGGGCAGCCTTATTTATACGGCTGGCTCTTCTTCTTTCGAAATGATCAGTTCCCCACATTTAAATAAAAGCACACACTCACACATACCGAAATTTCTCACCATCTGCATCGGGCGGCAGCGCAGCTTTAACTGAAAGCCTGCCCCAATGGGCAGCCTTATTTATACTGCTGGTTCTTCTTCTTTCGAAATGAACTGCAGGCTCTTTTTCTTTCGAAATGATCAGCTGTTTAAATTTTCATACAAATACACATGGACATATTATTACCTAACATGCATATCATATTAACTTATTTTTGTTTTCTACAGCGCCTGCGCAAATTTGTATCGAAAGTAATGGGCGAGTTTGTTGTGCTGAAGACTAGAAGGATAATGCCTTGGAAAGTTGAGTTCATGAACGAGGTCTACAACCATTTGGCATTGAGCTTATGCGAAGTATATAGTATACCAGAATATAAGGTGTCGCCCTATGATAATGATTCCATGTGCCGTCTGCTCGGTGTTAGTCCATTGAAGCCGACTGAACCGCAGGGCGTGGTGTTTGGCGACCGTTCCACCTACGCCTATGAAGACAGCGGCGCCGCATACGAACAGGCCCAGGAGTACAAGTAGGTTTTCATATCTCTCTCTCTCTCTCTCGCTCTTTCTTTATTCAAATTGAGTTAATGCCAATGTCTGTGTTCTTTCAGGCGGGCCAAGGCTGCGCTGGACAAGCGCTTGCATTTCGCAAAGCTGCCCATTGAGCGCAGCTATCTGCTGTATGAGAAAGCCGACTGTCTATTGTCTCAGAATCATCTGGTGCATTGTTTATTGTTTGCCAAAAGGTCCATTGACGAGGCCGTTAGAGCCAATAGCAAAATCTGGCAATTTCTGGCCACCATGCTGCAGGCCAAGGCGCATGCCATACTTTGCAAGTACGAGCGCCAGGCGGAAGTGCTCAATAATGCTTACAAGCTGGCCAAGGAACTTAAGTCACCCAGTCTATGTACATTTATTGAACTGTGCCGCATGCTTAACAGAGACTACATGACGCTGCGCAAAGTGTCCATATTGGTGTCTACCAAACGGCTGCGCTGTAGGATATCAAATCGATCCAGCTGTATCCTGCCGAACCAGGTATCGCCTGAAGCTGATTCGGACAAAACGTCGGCCCAGTGAAGCGAGTGCTCTACAATTATATTGCGAGACTTTCCCGCACTTCTTTGTACACCACTCGCTTCTCCAGGTCAACTGCCGTTCATGTTCTTGTCAGCGCAAATACTATTTTTATTTAAATTTATAAAATAACAAAAAAAAAAACACTAAATTTTTATGCAAAACTAACAATGAAAATCATACTACGTAAATCTAAAAAAAAAGAAAAAATTAATAAATGCAAGAAACTATTATATTTGTAAAAAAAAAAACAGATTTTTCATTGACTAGTCTTAATTAAGTTAATGAACTAATTAATATCATGCTCAATATTTAGGTTTATGGAATATTTTGTTTTCAATCAATGATTGTTAAAATAAAAGTGTGTTATAACAAAGGATACATTGATCAATGTGTTACATGAGGACATGAAAATCGCATAGAAGGGCAATTCTCATTTCAGAATAAAAATCGCATAGAAGAGAAATTCTCATTTCAGAAAGCAAATGGTAGGTTCTCAGGAATATAAACTAAATTAAATCGATAGAGAGAGAGAGAGAGAAAGAGAGAGAGAGAGAAGAGAGAGTTCGGATCCTTCGGAAATGGAAATACATGGGCTAGACAAATTGCCAATACGCAAAGGCTCTTGCAAAGGTTCAGCTTTATCGACACAGGTTTTTCGAGCGTGGGACTACAGTACACCTGCCTTTGCGAAATTCAATATTTACTATTCGCTTCTGATACTAACAAATAAGTCCTAAAAATAAACCAATTTTTCATTGCATTAAGATCGAAATTTCTATGTTACTTATTTAATTTATTTTCGAAACTTCACAAAAGACCCATTTAAGCTCATTTTATTTCAATGGGGCATATAAATGTAATTTAATAACCCAGCATAACTATGTGCACAAAATGCGAATTGATGAATACTTGTAGGAAATCCGTTCATTTGTAATATCATTTCCTCATTGTTTATAGTGTCAATTTGCAGTTGCATTGAGCACGTAACTTGCTTGTATTTTCAATTTAAAAAACAATTTAGTTCTTTATTTGGAATCTTTTGCCATGTATGTTTTTATGATATATTTATTAGTATGCCAAATGCAATGCACTTGACTCCATTCAATTTTTGAGTAACATAACATAAGCCCCTTCCCCCAATTGTTTGGCTGTACCACGCCTTGTGGCAGTGAAACGGGGACTTGTTTTTCATCGATGAATTGTCGCATGTTTGCGCTGGCAGAAACGACCCAAAAAATGGGCAAAACGACAATCGACTGACGAACGAACGAACGCTTCATTTGTCGCATGCAACGCGGCCGCAAATATGCAAAAGAGCAAAATGCGTCAATAAATGCAGAATGTGCTACACTTGCAACACACAAGCGGCACGAATGAAAAATGTGCTGAAAAAGTTTTATTGTGTCAATGCTGGCCGAGAGACAGGCACACATACACACACACACACTCACACACACACGCTGAGCGAGAGGGAGAGTGAGTGCGAGAGGCGGAGGCAGAGCAAAGGCGATGGAACATGAGCGAAAGAGAGCGCTGAGTTGGCAAGTCCTAATGGGCCAAATACACACACATACATATGCAAGCCGTGTTTTACTCTCGATACGAGCACTTGTACTCATGCTGTCTGTGTGGTGTATTAGTGTATGTGTGTGTATGTACTTGCAGCTCATTATGCCAGGCTGCCATTAAAAATGAAAAGAGACGGTCCACAAAAAAAAAAAAATCCACAACACACTGAGCAAAATTGTCAGTCACCCAGCCCAGTGGCAGTTAGAAGTTGCTAAGGGCTATTTCAGAGCCGATGCTAGGCTTCAGTCCAGTCCAGTCCAGTCCTGGCCCAGTCAATGTGGCTTCGTGCTTTGCACTTCAATCTGTTGCCAAAATGGCTGGCAAACAACAACAAGGCATGCCACCTGCCAGTTATGTGCAAAAAGCGCCAACCTTATTGGCCAAAATTGGGGTCAACACAAGAAGGTCGCATCGACTCGCAAGTCGATTCAACTCAACGTTGGTAATGCTAACTGTGACGCTGACGCTGACGGCGTCGGTGACGGTGACGGCCACGATAACAGCACAAATAATTGGCCACGGCAACCAAGAACCAAATTGCATTGAACGTTAAGTTTCCATTTGTGTGCAGCGCGTCACACCCCTAGGCAACAGCCAGGCCCAGCGAGCCAAAGGAACTTCCAAATGATAGCACATATACAATACATGTACATAAACATACTAATATATGCATATAAAAAGTAAATAAATAATTTGCCTACCCACTCTCAAGGTGGCTGTCGCTATATACATATTTTACATAGCGTTGAGTCTTCAGTTGTTCAATTTGCGCTTTGTACATTGCTTTGACTTGAGTTTTGAGCAGAGCTTTAATATCAGCTTAAAGCTCTCAGTTGAACTTTAAGTAGTTAAAGTTTAAGCTGGGACACAGCTTCCAGTGGAGCTTTAAGTAGATTGGAGCTTTAATTGGAGCTTAAGGTGCTTAGTTCATCTTTGAGTACAGGTTCTTGAGCTTGAGCTTTAATTCGAATTTTAATTCGAGACTTAAGTTGTTAAGCTCTGCTTAAGTTGTTCAAGTTGCAGTTGGCTTTTAGGCAGAGCTTGAATCTGAGCATTTAGTCGATAAGATGAGCTTTAAGCTTTTCAATTTTGATACGTTGAGCCTGCACGAATTTGTGCTTTATAAAAATTAAAGTTTTATCGTAATAACAGAAAAGCGAACAACACTTTGAAGCCGATCGTGTGATAAGTGAAAAAGATGCATATTTGCGTTTTCCGCAGCTGAGGCCGGAAAATCACATTACGCTCCTGGCGTTGATCCTTAATAAGACTGTCATTCAGCCGAGATAAGCCGTCAACTTTTGTTCTAGGTAGAATAGGTCCAGATAATTTTTGAAAGAGTGCTTCCCAACTGTTCTATTTGGCTTTGCTCCTGCATCGATTTGCAGACTTTTTGCTTTCTTCTTTTTTTGTTTTTGTTTTTGGCACGATTTCCAGTGTATATGTGTGCTTTTTGGTGGGTGGCTAGGGAGGGGTAACTGCTAATTTACGACTAGCTGCCCGGTTCCTGGGAAGACTCTCTAAAGATTGCAGCAATTGTCGACCCTCTCGTGGCTCGCACAGCGCAGTTAAATGAAAGCGGGCCACAAAAAGCATTAACAAAATAACGAACTCCAACAGAACAGAACATTTGCCTGACTATGGAATACCCATTAAAAAGATTCATTTATTTTGTAATGAACATAATAAATTGTGAAGTGATAAAGTTGTTAGAATATATAGACTAAAAACATTTTAATTTAAAAATAAAATATACACATGCTATGCTATGCTGTTTCTTATTGCTTGAAGCCTTGCAATTCGCAACAAGTAAAGGCTTCGAGCGAGTGGCAAGGTGTTTGTAAGCCGCGATTAACAGTTTTGGTCTTACAAAACAGTATGTTCAGAAAATGTGACATTACATGTTCGTGCTAAAATAATGAATATGCATATATACCTTGGGTAACTCCTCTATAGGGTATACAAATATATTGCAAGTAAACCATCAGAACAAATGCGAAAAATGTCCAAAAGTAAAGTAAAGCACATACATATGGACCCGGTAGGTATGATGTCTGGTGGGCGGCAAAAAGGCGTGGCTGGCATTTAGTGTCCCCAATAGGCACATGCAATGCATTAGGCCCCAGTTGGTGCGCTAACGCCCTCAATATAATCAATGGACCCCACTGAGGTGCCATTAGCCAAAACAAACAATAATAGCAGCTGGCTTGAGCGATGTGGATGCAGCAAAACAAATAAAATTAAATTATTATGTAGAATGCAAATAAAACTCTAGTACTAAGCATGCAAATCGAATAACAATCTGAGAGCAGACGGACAGAGACACAGCGAGAGAGAGAGAGAGAGAGAGAGATAGCGAGAGAAAGAGAGAGCGAGAGAGAGGGACATAGACATAGGCCAAGATTGGGGCAGTCATAAAACGTTATGAGTAATCGCAGACGCATTGCTGACAATAACAAAAACACGCATGTGCAAGAGTCGGAAGTGCCGACGATGGAATACCCTTTCTCACAAATTGCCTATATTAAAGCCAAGCGTATTTCTAGAGGTTGAAAAACTCTTGATTATTGACTTACCATCCCGGGCCAACTCGCAGTTTCATCGGACACCCAGCTTCAATGGGAATTAATTAAAGAAAAATTACTCCGAACAAGTTTCTAACTGGACTCCAGCTCAGTATATTTGTATTAATTGAAAGACAATCTCCTGCGCTCAGTAGTCAATATTAAAAATAAAATAAATTGCATTCTCAATGATTTTACACTTTCGAACATTTGGGAAAATCACAACCGCAACTGTAGAAAATTAATGGAAAACACTTAAATGAAACTTTTTAATTTACCACCCGATCGGCTTTAAGCCCATTTACAAAGAACTTTGTGCAAATTCAATTGGGACGTGTTTCACACTTTTCGCAAAATTCATCCCAAAAGTTGTCTGGGCGAAAGTAGAAGTTAAGTCCGATTAGCTTGAAACTTATTTTCATAGTTCTTCAACATAAAATAAAATAGTTTGCAACAGACAGACTGAGAGTATATATAATAGTATAAATATCTCTTCCGATAATCAATGGGATGTATTGACAATATCTGCAGCAAAGTCTAACAAATGACATGATAGGCTTGGCATACCCTTTGCAAGGGTATCTAAAGCGAGAGGAAGAACAACAAGCCAAATAAACACATAAATAAATCAAACGTATACCACGACAAATCTCGGTTGGCCAGCACATTAAAATATGGCCAATAACAACCAAATATCCATGATACGATGATGATGGCGATGATGATGATGCTTGCTGACCATGGGTAAATGCTTGGTAATAAGAGCCGCAGAAAAAAGAAATAACAAATATTGCAGCCGTATGTCACCGACTGCGCAATGCTCTGTTCCCAGTGTTCAATAATCAATTAAATCAGTCGACAAGAGACAAAAGCTTGCCCATTGAATCGCCTCGAAACAAATGCGCGACAAACGGCCACTCGGACAAAGGAACGGAAGCCAAGACGGACATTGCACAAAACCAATATGCTCTTGTTCGGCTCTGTGAGCCGGGCATGAAAGTAGCAGCAACAAAAATTCAAAACCGATTTCGACTTGCACATTTTTGTAATCAACATAAAATCCAATCATCCGTCATGGGCAGCAGCCAACAGACGCTCGGCAGCGTTTGGGGGCTTCCGAGTGGGCGGCCAAAGGGCTTGTTATACCCTGTACCGGTTGCGAATTAGAAAGAGCTAATCAGGTTTTGAGCGAACGTACGCAACGGGAGGAAGAGAGTATTTGCGACCCTATCAGGTATATACATACATATATACGACGAGTTGGGTTGATCTAGCAATGTTTGTAAGTCTATAAGAATCTATGACTTAATATCTGAAATATTTGAATACACCCCATTTTCATAATAAATCTCGAAGATTATAAAAGTTAGAGACTTAACACGATATTTTGGTATATTTTTAGCATACATATATCTAGAATATTTCACTTTTCTGATGCATTAACCGTTTGCCACAAAATTGGACAAGGAAGTATAGTAAGAGAATTCATTTTGTTTATTATAAGTATATATTATTATTATTATTTTAATTAATTTTATTTCTTCTTTTATTATTTTGAAGTGGGAATCTCATTAAAATCACTGAAATTCGCATATTGATCGGACAATAAATACCAGAGTTATTTCCAAACTAACTCCATCCCTCGAGAAAAGGAAACCTTTTAATGTTTATCCAGGCTGCTGAGTACTGGGTATAGGGTATCTCTTATTTGCGCACTTTCCACTTTTTTTTCTGGCCACAGTGCGGTCGCGTGTTGGGCCTGGGGCAAGTATGTAAGTAAGTAAGTTCTTTCGTTGCCTTTAAAAAATGCCAAAAACGAAAATTTTGATTTATGAGTTGGAGTAGCAAAACCAAAATATGCGCTGCTCATTTATAACGCGCTTAAATCTAATACGCTCAGTTCTCATGCGAGAAGTCGGACGCAATGGCAGGGAGTTGGGTTACACACTGTCTAGATGTCTCGCTGTCGTTGTCGTTGTCGTTGTCGTTCTCGCTGTCCTGGTCCTGGTCCTGGTCCTGATTTTGGTTCTGGTCCGCGTTCCCGTCCTTGTCGTCATACTCTACCCAGGGCTGGCCGTGCGCGTTGTTCTCGTCCCAGCTCTTTGGACTGGTTTGTCTTCTTGGTGCTGTCGTGTCCGTATCCGCCAACCGCCAAACGTGCGTAAAGCGACGCGTGTCCGCTTTATGATTAATATGCGCTACAACACAAAATACACGATAAATAAGCTGAAATAGCTGGAGCTGGAGCTGGAGCTGAAGCTGGCGTAACTGACGCACTGTTGCCGGAATGCCAGATGAAAGATGAAGACAAGGCACAGACGCTGTCTCGCTTGATGCCCAGCCGCGCGCTCATAAGTAGGCAATGATTTTTTTATGTCCACATACCTTAGCTTGCCAGTGCCTTTAATTCTGCTTGAGTACGTGGCGGTTGGGGTTGGCAAATGGTAAGAGGCAGTGCCACCCACAACAATCATATATCTATATATATATATATATATGTATACCTATACATATGTATATGACATATCAATATGAATATGAATTGTATGAGCTAGCTCTTGATACCAAGCTTAGTTTCAATATGTGAGCTGCCAAATTCGGTTAATTTGATTGCGCTAGCAAGAGGGATATGGCCGGACTTAGTCAGGACCAGGAATATATATACTTTATGGCTTTGGAGATGCTGCCTTCTGACTGTTGCATGCGTTGGCACAAAACTATTATACCTCTTAACATTTTCTATGGGTTCAGGGTATAAATGAATTATCGTGATTGGCGGGCTTGGTATAAATTTTTAAAATCTCGCGAGCTTGCTTTCTAAATTTTACACTGGAAGCTAATTAAATTTATAGTTGCGAATGCGCTTAAAAGTTGTGCATGTTCGCTGTCAGTTTAAATCAGCCAGCTTGAAAGATATTTGAGAAATTTCTCCGCAACAGTTGCAACAGCACTCAAGTATTTATAAATTAATGAATTTTTTCCGGCGAGCAGTTAAGTGAACTAACTTCAGTTTTAAATGTTAGAGCAATAGATTTGACCGTGTTTTAACCAACTAAACCGGTTCACGTTTTGGTAATTGGCGGCCTCTAACCGGTTCGGTATAGGACAGGCTTGCTGCCAACTCGAATCAATTGGTTCAGCGTATGGGTTAAGGCTTGAAACAACTTAAGCGTCGACCATAATTCCCAGTTGACCTCTCCTATGTGCCATCGTGCATTCAGCTTGCACTCTCTCTCTCTCTCTCTCTCTCTCTCTCTCTCTCTCACTCACACATTCTGTTTCTGTCTTTATTTTTTTTTTGTACTGCTTTTGTGCCATTGTGACAATGGTGACCCAGCTTCAGCTTCAGGTCCAGGGCACACAAGGAATGATAACGGCAAACAAACAAATTAGCACAACTGCCGCAACGGCATTTGTGGCACTCAGTGTTTGCGCCAAGATGTAGCTGGGTGAGTGTGTGTGTGTGTGTGTGTGCGTGTGTGTGTGTGACCAAAACTAACACCAATTGCTCACCTCTTAGCTGGATACCAACTGTGTCTATGACGTAGTCGTAGCTGGTGTTTCAGAGTTTGGCGTCGTTGCTAAAGTCAGCTTTTGCTGCCGTTTCTGGTCTTCAGGTCCTGTGTGCGTGTGTGTGAGTGAGTGTGTGTGTGTGTGTGCGACTTTCAGCTCCAAGCATAATTTTATCGCCTGCATGTCATATTCTATTGTAGCATTCGCTGTCATTGTAATGAAAAGCAGTGCCGCACATTTGTTAAAGGCCAAACGAGCGCACAAATGAAGGTGCGAACTGACCCAGGGCCCCAATGGCCTGGGCTTCACTTCTTTTGTTATAAATATTACTGCGTGCTGTCTCCCTCTCCCTCTCTCGCTCTCTCTCTCTCTCTCTCTTTCTCTCTCTCTTTCTCTCTCTCTCTGTTTGTTTTGTTAGTCCTTTTGCTGCTTTTGTATTGTGCTGTGCTGTGTTGTGCAATGTGCTGTGCTGCGGTCAGCTTGTTCTATTGCTATCCCTATCTCATTGTACATCTCGCTTGCTCTCTCTCTCTCTCGCTCTCTTTCTCTCATTCTGTTTGCATTCACGTGCAATTCCTGAGCTTGTTTTTGCACCTACTGTTCTATATATTTCAGCCAACAAATATATATTACCACCAAATACACACACACACACACACACACCAGGACAACGCTTTCACTTGCCTGGCACGTAGAGCCCACACACACACGCATACACACATATATTATAGCTGGAATTCGCTTCAGTGGCCCCACTGTGCGCACTGTGTGGCAGCAAAAGTGCAAATGTCATTCGATGCCTGCCGCATTTAAAGTATTACGGAATTAACATTTCGTTGTGCCGCTTTTTGCATATGGGCGACGAACTCTGTCACTGCCGCTGGGCCCACCACCCACCCTCCTCCCACCCTACTGCTGCCCGCCGCTAAACCCTTGTGTGTGTGTGTGTGTGTGCAAAAATTGCGCTTCCTTTTGTGCCGTCGCTTCACATTTTTCATTAGTTTAGTGGGTTTGTGGCACATGACAGTCACCGTCAGGCAGTGCACCGGCCTCAAACACACACACACACACACACACACACACACAGACGCGCGCACACACACGCGCACAACTTCCCACACGCTGTCTTGTGCTTTTGGTCGCAGTCTTTTCAGTCCTCAGATGTTGTGTCCTCAGCAGCATGTCCTCTCGCTTTTAGACTCATTTTCCCAGATGTTACCGGAGTTACCAATTTTCAACATTTCCAAATTAATGCATATCAATAATTTCAATCATGCGGAATCTTGAAGCGTGTCAGAAAAATTATTTAAAAACTTAAATTGTTAATAGTTTGAGTTTTGTAGAGCGTGCGAAATATTTATGTGTATCTCCTTCCTTTCTTGTTGGCGTTGCAAAAACTTTTTCTGCAAGAGGATACTTTGAGTAAGCATTTAAAGTGGCATGCATAAAGCAGGTGGGGTAATTTTTCTTAAATTTATAATTCTTTGCGAAATCTTCGACAAGAAGGAAAAGTAAAAGCTTGAACTTTCTGTAAAAAGAGCTATTTAAAATTGTTAAAAATTAATTGAATGAAATACATTCGGAACACGCTCAGATTCATTTATTCAACATATATATGTATATATATTCTTTAGGGTCCTTTAGAAATTATGGACAGTAGTTATTTGTATTGTATTGTTATTGTAGTTTAAAAATTGTAGTGTAAAAATAATTCAAACGATTGAGTTTGATTTTTATAGCCTTTTATTTAAAATTTAGAATTTCTTGTCTTTCCTTCTTACTTCTAAAGAACATATAATAGTCTATTATGCCTTGCCAAAGACACCTTACACACACACATGTAGACACCCTTACACACAGATACCGCATGGCATTGTTGGAGCTGTCGTAGTAGCTGCTTAGTTGTTCTTGTAGTCGTATTATTTTACTCTTTGACTTCCAGTTTCTTCTTCTTGCTGCATATTTCGTAAATGATTTAAATTTCGTGGGCTCAGTCTTGTGGTTAAATAGCAGGGGTCGGGTTGGGCGCCTGGCTGTGGGGTGAGCAATTACAGCGTCAGATGTAGAGGCGGATTAGATTCTATAGCTCTGCAGCATCAGCTGGCTTCATTTAAAGACATCTTCAACATTGACAGCTCGCAAAACTTTAAAAATTATTGTGTGCACAGCTTTTTATGTCAATCATGGCTTAAGAAGATTTTATGATGGATTCTAGTTGTAGTTCGAAGTTGTTTAAATTGAATATGTTTACTGAGAGGTTCATTATTATTTACTTTAAATTTATGCACAGGTCTTAATTGAGAGAGAGAAAAGCATAAAGGTTTTCATATAGCTATCTTAGCTAGTTGATATAACATTTATAATTCGGGCATTAAAATCTATAAGACTTACTTGAATACATGAGAATTGCATAGAGGGGCGGTTCTTAAAAATGCGTTTCTTTAAATTGGCAGCGCAGCGTAGTGAAAACTTAGTTTGCCTTTGGTTAAAGAGATCAAACATACATACACATATACATTGACACACACACACACACAGAAACGCACATACACTTATGCATACATACATGCAATTATTGTCAAAGTATCAATTTTGCAATTTGATACTGAGCACAAAACCAGGAAGTGAACACGTTTTATATTTCAAAAAGCTAGGCCGATAAATACATATTAATTATTGGCGAGAACCAATTTATTAACTTTACTTTACTTTAAGTTGTGTGTAATTCAATTAAATGCAACTTGTTAAGCCTTGTGTAGGTGTTGTAAAAGCTGTATTTGACCGAATATATTTTGGGTAAACTTTGGGCAATGACAAATCAGGACGTGGCCAAAACTTAAGTACAATGTCTGTCAAAAGTTTTCGGCTGTCTGGCTACACACCAGCCATCCAATCGGTCAACTTTACATAAACAATTGCTTAACCAAACACTCAGCTCGCACACCAACTTAAGAAATGTGGCTGGACAGCTGCCAGGAGCAAAAACACACACACATATACACATATACACATGTGTGTGCGTGTAGACGGCGAATCTTTTGGCCAATACTTAATGCTAACAGAGGCGGGCGACAGGCAAGCGGGTTTTTATTTGTTGTCGTTCTTATTGATTCATAAATATTTCAAAGCATTTCTAACACATAAAGCTCAAGGAGCAGAAGGAGAAAAAAAAAGAAAAACAAAATAAATAAACCGAACCACTTTCAATGAATATATCAAAACTATAAAAATACCATAAAGTGTTTTTCAAACATGGGCAATGCTCACCTTAAGCTGCACACAAGGCTCCACGGTGTGTCTGTCTGTGGGTCTGTGCATCCCCATTTTTTTATACCTTCGACCCATTGAAAATAGATAAAAACGGGTATATTGTTTTTTGTGCAATGTATGTAACAGGCAGCAGTAGGCAGATATTAAGCTGAGTCAATCTAGACAAATCCGTCTATCTGTCTCAGAGACTTTAGGAGATAAGGATTGTTATCTTAAAAGTAGGTTCTTCTAGTACACAAAACGAAACGTCCTCGTTTTCATAAAACCGATAAATATCAATATCGCAATCACATATTTTGTCCATATCTCAAAGCTTATAGGAGCTAGATATACCAAATTTGGGATATCTTACACAGATTCAGGACATTTCTCTCTTATCTTTGTGTACCACCCTTCGCTATAAAAAAAATTAGAGGTACAGTCTGTTTACATTCATTTGGATGGCATACTTATGCCCTGTAAATTTACTGCAGATCAGACAATAATCACCGAAGTTAATTACGAAAGCATTTTTCAAACAAAGTTCGGGGCCAAGGGAACTTCTTCATAAAGTGCACAGTTAGGGGCGATAGGCTTGTGTGTATGTCTGCGTATTAAGGGTATCTCCTAGTCGAGCACGACCGACTAGAGCACTCTTGTTTTTTTTTTGTCCCGCTTCGTAATGTATCAACAGTTAAAGATTTTCTTTTTGTATTTTACACCACTTTCGTTCCTGTTCCTTGCACTTCGCTTTGAATTTTCATTTTTATTTATTTGCGCATATTTGATTCGGTTCCAGGGGGAAGAGTCCTGCGGATCCTACATGAGCCGTTGGTCCACGAGCTTATGGCTTTTTATATGCCTTGTTTAGCTTGCCGGGTGGAACATATTGAAGTAGGCGACGCTGTGTGGACGCGGGCGGGTGGATTGACAGACGGACGGACTTCTCTAGCTACGGACTTTCCCTACATCTGTTTCCCCCCACCCCACTCCCCGTCTAACAGCACCCACAGCCGCTGTCTGTTTACGGTTTCTACTAATAAAAAATCACACACCCACACTCATACACACACACACACCCACACACACACACTGACGCCCACACACATACAGTGAAGCATTGAGAGGGCCATCTACATTTAGATAACCATCCCGTTGGAGACGTCCACCTTCGTTTTGCCTACAGCTTACAAAGTTATAAAGCATATCTTTATACTTTTGGCCTGCCATCGATATATTTGTAGTGCCTCCTATTCTCATCTATTGGCATGCCTAAGTGTGTGTGCGTGTGTGTGTGTGTGTGTGTGTGTATGAATGTGTACTGTGCTGATTTAAATATCTTTGGCGAACTGAGGGCTCTATGCTAAATATTTATGCATGACTGCTTTTCTGTGACATCAAATAAATCACTTCTATACTATATAGTTTTTGGTTGTTTGAGTCTCTATAGTTTTATGCATTTTCGTTTTTTCTTTCTTTAAAGTGGCTCTTGTGCGATTTTAAAAAGCTAGCTCACTTCCATTTGTACCAATAGTTATTATAGATGTTTCTTTTTTGTATATAGACAAGCAGAAGTTATTCCAGCAGAGCGCGTTTAAAAAAAAAACAAAATTATATTACTATTATATTATATTATATTATATTATGTATTTAATTACATAATATTATACATAGCATATACATATACATAACATATTATTAATTGAAAACATTGTAAAATTGAATAGAACTTAAATAAAAGGAAACATTGACATTATATATTTATAAAACATATTATAGTCTACTTTTATGACCATGAGATTGAATTTTTTACATTTCGAACCATAAAAAAGCTTTATATTTTAAGGTAGCCAAGTAAATTATTCAGAAAATTAGGTGCACTTAATATTTGTATGCTCTAAGAGAATTTATGTAACAAATTAATCTCCAAAATATTCTGTGATTATTTGGGCTGACATATTCTTAAATGTGACATATGGATCAGGTTCACAAAATCCGGTCAAACCTAAAACCAAACCAGCCACACGGGTTTTCTCTTTACAGTACTAGTTTAATATAAAAAAATTTATATTGAAATCAAAGCCATAATTATGTTGCTAACATGCCCATTTTAACATAAAATCTCCGTCAGCAGCAAGCATAACATAATAGCCGGCTAATGCAATATAACAGTAACAGCAACAGAGGCTGAGAATTAGGCAGTGGCGTCGGCAGCGGCAGAGACAGAGAACAGAAACAAGAGCGAAGTCGCGGCCGGCATTAAAGCTTGTGAGTACGGTTATCTTGCTTACGCTCTCTTGGCTGCGCTCTCTCTGCTCTGCTGCTGCCGTTGCAGTGCAGTTCGTTCCCGGTTGCTCTTGCATTTCTCTGCAGGAGCTGCTGGATGCTGTCGCAGTCGCAGTCGCTGCACAGTTTTGTCTTCCGCTTGCAGCATATGTATGTTGCAGTTGACGCTGCTGCAGACTGAAAAATGTTGTAACTTTGCAGCTTATCCTGGAAATTACGTAAGCAGCGGCAACAGCAGCAGCAGCAGCAGCAGCAGCAGCGGCCGCCAGGACGACGACTACTGCAATGCTGTCGCAATGAATAAGGCAGCAAATCAAAACAAAACTAAATGAAAAATATATCGACGACAAGGCGCAGCGAGTATCAGAAGGAGGCGGTACAAGCAGCGAAATTAGAAGACACGGCGTCTAGGGAAGTGCGTGTTATGTCTATTACAGCGTGTCACGGACTTGCCAAAAGTCACGAAAATTATTTAACCAGCTCACATAAAACACTAGCACATAAATTTCGTACATTTTTAGATGCATGCCTATTTTATTTTTATTTCTATTTGTTGTTTTTTTATTCTTTGTGTATATTTAATTCGAATTGAGTGTGCATCAATAACGAAGGCAGCGGCAAACTAGCTGCACCTTTGGCTAATGTCACGACGCAGGCAGTTAAAAGTTCGCCTTGCCCCCTCCCCTCAGTAGCAGTATGTCTGCTGTCTGTTGTCTTCATGGGCTTGCCTGTGTGTCTCTCTCTCTCTCTCTGTCTGTGTGTGTGTGTGTGTGTGTGTAAAGTTTTTGGCAATGGGCACGTGCTGCATGCACGTGTTTGTGTGTCTGTGTGTGCGAGTCACATATTAACGCGCACAACCTGGCGGCGGCTGTTGGCCCTATTCCGAGAGCAAGTTAAAAGGATAATGACACTGGTCTGGTATTTACCGCTAGCAGCCAACTATAGAACATCGTTTTGCTTCTGAGCATGTGTGTGTGTGTGTTTTTATATTAGCTGAACGCAACCTGAATGCAACCAATTAATATTGATGTGCAACTGGCTTTGTAAAGTTGCAGCTTTTTAAGCTATAAGCACTTATCCTAAATAAAATAATAATAAAATTCCTTGGTTCAGATTTTAGAAATAACTAGAAATATCTATAGCCTGAAATACCTTAACATATGGCTAAGAAGCTCTTCATGTTAGAAACCATATGATATAAGTAGAGATATAGTGGAGATATATTTAAGCGCGTAAGCTGATTTAAAAAAAGAAAGTTTTTTTCAAATGTAGGGAACATAGGAAGCAGAAGATTGACTATAACGGACAGACGGACATGGCTATAACGAGTCTGTTGTCAGTATTATGTGGCCGAAAAGGTCGGTAAGCACTTTAGGCCAAATTATAATACCCTCTACAATTGTTCTTGATGATTAACTCACCTTAGCTTGTTTTTAGAGCTGGAATTTAAGCTAAAAATGTTATGGTATTCGATTAGATGAATATTTGAAACATTGTTGATTGCAAGTTCTTGAAATCGTGTCCTTGTGATTCGTTGGACTCTATGTCTTTATCACTCGATCAATTTTATTTAATTTTGTTGTCTGACTCTCTCTGTCTGTGTCTTGTGCCCGCCGTGTCTGTGTGCTGTTACTTTTTGTTTATTTAATTAATTTGAGTAGCGTGATTTTCTTTGGATGCAATTGGCGTTATCAAGAGAAATCATTGCTAAAGTTTGATTGTCTTTTGCCAGTTCTTGTGCTACACGTTTCGCTTCGCTGCGTCCTGTTCAGCGGTTTTCTATGCTGTGGTCTGGCCCTGTTATCTTGTTAATTGTGGGCTCAATTGTAATTTTGAAGTGCTTTGTAAGTTTCGCACCTACACAACATTTTGCCCTTACAGCTACCGTCGACTTAATTAGTTTGTTATCCCCGACACGGACACTCTGATAGCAACCCCGACTATCTCTTGAATTCTGGTTCTGGCGCTGGCCCTGGCCTGAGCTCTGTGCTTACGTATGTGTCTCCTTTGCTAGCTGCCGCCCCTCTATACTCTGGCCGCCTTCACTCGCTGCTGACGGTGACGATGGCAACGGAAGTGGTTGCACAATGAAACTTAATGAGTATAAGCGGAAATTTAATCAGCAGTATAAATAATGAAATGACAGCTGAATGCTTGCCTCGCATAGTAGATAGATGTCCGGATAGATACTATGTATCTATGTGTGCAAAACTGTTTGACTGATTGAGTGCAGCACGGACCGTGAGAACTGAAAACCTGCTGTGTTCACTGTAGTTAGATTGCGTTAAGTATAGTGCACGGCATTTACCCAAATGTGACACATTTATGAAGACATTTTCATGATATATTCATGTACATTGTCTGATCAGCTGCAAACACCCTTTTTTCTTGTGATCCTTGTGCAAATAATGCAAAAAATGAAAATCCTTCTCAAGTCCGAAAAATATGCGAATTACTTTAGTAAGAAACATTATTGTGAAATCCGATAAAAATAAATTATAAGCAATTGTTGTAGATCCTAAAAGCATTTCACAGTTTTCGCAAAATTCACCTTCGTGTGTGAAATCTTCGCAGTCAAACCAATTTCAAAAGCTCTAAATAGATAAATACATATGTTTTTTTTTTTCTTAACTTTTGTCATTGTCATCCCATGGACTTCAAGCTCATTTTTGCATATCTGGCATAGATATCGTAGGTTTAAGATTGTTACGTGCTGAAAACTTGGTCCGGGCTAAGCCGGGTACAGAGAGCAGCAGTCTGCCTTACGGGGCGAGATGCCAGGCCGAACTCAGGACACGCCGCAATGAAACAAAACTCATTTGCCGCTTTTGTTGTCAGTGAACTGTTTGTAGTTGTCGGTCAATCAGCGATGCCGAGGATTGTTGCCGGATCAGACTGGCTGCTGGAAGACAACATTTTTTCCATCAACAAGTTTTAAATCCACGCACAACTTTTCCTAATAAAAGAGTATTGTTTTTTTCTTCTTCATTCTGTTGACAACCAATACTGGTAATAAGGCATTGCATTAGATCAACAAAATTCGCGAGCTTTAATTTATTTAAAAACGCAAACCGTTTCTTCCATTCAACAGTCTCGTACTTAAATATATTTACCTGTCGAAAAATAGCTGCTAGAAGTTTTTTAAACTCTCGATAAGAGACTGATTTGGAATTGAAAAAAGTGCATTTGTACAATTGTTTTAAATTTGATTTTATAGTATAACGTCAACTTGATGTGGCTGTTGGCATGAGCACAGAAAAATAGTTACGCAGTGGAATAAAACAATAGTCAAATTCAAATGAAGCTCGGGCAGAGTGGAAGCAGGCTTCTGGAGCATGTGTGTACGTGGGCGGGTGTGTGTGTGTGTGTGTGGGGCGTTTCTGATTGTGTTGTGCTGCGAAGCATGCAATTTGAATTGAACTTTCCACAAGCAAATAAACTTGCACACACTCAGAGAGGCACACACACACGTACACATACACGTACACATACTCAGGCACTTGCAGTTAGAAATTTAATTTTCCAATTCATAAACAATTTATGCAATAAAACGAAGCAAGTATCAGTAATAATAGTAAAAGTAATAAGAAAAAAGCATGCCACAACATAAAGACGCATTTGGCTTTGGCTTCAAGTGTTTTTTTTGGTTTTTTTTCTGTATTTTTGGGGCCTGCCACGCCCAGTTTCAGTTACAAGTTACAAGTGCTCGCGTCTAAATCCCAGCCTTAGACTGATTCCCATTTTCATAGCTATTTTCATTTCTTTTTTGCATGCGTTTAGAATGTTGGGCGTGTTTGTCGCCTCGCAACGCGCTCTGAATTTCCTCTTGCCTTTGTCGTTTTCCTTTTTTTATGTTTCTGTCTTTTTTTTTTTTTTTGCCGCGCATAACAAATTTCCTTTCATAAGTCAAGTCATTCGGTCTACAATTCGGCATCGTCAATTGTTTTTGCCAGCTCAGCTCTTGCCGTTTTTTTTTTTTTTTGCCGCCTTTGACTTTACGACTTTCTAAGCTGCACAAATAGCTTAAGTTGGGCTTTTATCACACCCCAAATAGCCTGGAATCACGAGCTGCTAAGTCTCAAAGTATAAATATGGCCTAAGCCGTGTAGTTTTCTGATTTGTATAATTCACATTCTCTCATTCCAAGCGTATGCATATTTTCAAGGAATCAAAGCATCGTGCAACAATGCAAAAATTGGCTATTTTTGACTTGAGATAAGAGTTATTTTCCGAATATGTTTTCTAAAAAGTGAGCTCGCGCTGAGCTTACGAAAAGGTTTGTCGGAATGTGAAGAGCATGAGATGGGGTAACTGAAGTCCTAAACGGTTTAGCGAGTCTGAAAAGTCTGTCAAGTTCCTTTCGAGACAAATCAAAAACCAGAAACCCACTATACACCCTATCTTGATAAAAATCTTTCCTTGAAATGGGAGCTGATTACGTTGATGTGAGATATCTACTTCGTTCTTTCGCACGGTATAGGCTACTTCCATTCCTCCTTTCATGAATCCCCACTTTGGATATCTTTGCTGCAATCAGAGAGAGGCAAAGAGCGTTAACATTAATCCTGCGATGCACGTGCTTGGCTTACCTGCGTCCAGTCGAAAATGAATATGGTATCCACAAGCAATGCATCTACATTCAAGTTAACGATTTCTGACGCGAGAGCCCATTTCCTGGACTATAGACGATAGTCTGGATTTGCCATAAGGTTGCTTTGCGAATTGTTTTAAAAAGGCTCGCCTGGAGGAGGTACACAGTAAAATTAATATTAATAAGAAGAAGCTTTGATCAGATCATAAACAAAAAAGTTTCACACAACTCAATTTCCCACCAATTATCCACTGGGATGTTGGTGGGTCTTAACGTCTTAACGTGCACTTACATTCCATACGCTAACAAGAGTACACAATTTAACTTCCTGGCACTTAGCTGTTTGATCTGAGTTTTAATCATCAATCAACCAATCAGTTGGTTTTGTTAATACAAGCAACTGCAAATGCTCTCAGTATTAATTACGAGCTGGATTCCTAATTTGAAGTGGAAAACGTTTAGATAGCCGAGTCGAGATACAGCAAAAACTATACTAAGGCAATTGGTTGGGTAGGGCCCGAAACGAAGCGGAAACATAAGCAGGAATCGGGAATTAGGAATCAGAAATCAGTGACCAGGACATAAACATTGTCGCCTAAGTGGTCCAATAATCACTTCAATCACGTTTGCATAATTGTTCAATTATGAAGCAATTACGCCAATCCAAATCTTCGAGCCTGCTGCTGCTGTTGCTGTTGTTGTTGTTGTTGTTGTTGCATCGTCGTCCATTACCGGGGCTGTTATCAGATATGTGCCACGCCGAAAAACATTGCCAGGCGACCGCGCTGCCACCAAAAATCGCCAGACATTGGAAATTGCCAATGGGTCTCGCTTCGCTCCGCTCTAAACCCCGCCGCCCCCTCCCACTATATGTTTTCCCCAATGCTGGTACTATCCCTGGGGCGCTTTGGTGTATGCTGATGTGTCATATTAATTAAGCGTTTGATTACTAGCCGCACGTCGTTGCAGCCCATATTGGTTGGCTTCGATATATTTTTGGGCGCGTATTTTCGAGTTTCCGCACACATTCGCTTCCAGCTAGAGCACAGGAGGTACAAAGTTGGATAATTGCCTGCAATTTTTATGGCTACCACAGAGCCAGAGCCGAATGAAACTAGTTTTAAATGTTGCAGAAACGATTGAATAAGCAGTTGCTTAATTTCACAGCTATTCAATTAGTTCCATTTGCAGCTATTTGCTCAAGCTTCAAATACTTATATAAGAATCTTTGCGAACACATGTACTTACTCATATGCGGCTTTGAACGTGTGTCCAAAGCGTGCGCAGAACGAGTTTTCTTAAGTTTTTTTTATAAAACTTACACTTACATCACAAAAAGCGCCGACTAAAAATTGCGGCTGTTCGTTGATTACCAATCAATCAGCCATTAAAAGTCTGTGAGTCAGTCAGTTTGTCAGTCAGTCAGCCATTCAATCAGATAGTCAATCAGTCAGTCAGTCTGTCTGTCAGTAAGTAAGTCAGACAGTTAGACAGTCAGTCAGTCAATCAGTCAGTCAGTCAGTTAGTCAGTCAGTCAGTCAGTTAGTCAGACTGTCAATCAGTCAGTCACTCATTCAGTTAGTAAGTCATTCAATCAGTCAGTCCGTTAGGCAATCAGTCAGCTAGTCAGACAGTCACTCAATCAGTCAGTCAGCCAGTCAGTAAGTCAATCAGTCAGCCAGTCAGTCAGTTAGTCAGCCAATCAGTCAGTCAGTTAGTCAGTCAGCCAATCAGTCAGTCAGTCAGTCTGTAAGTCAGTAAGTCAGTCAGTTAGCCAGTAAGTCAGTCAATCAGTCAGCCAATCAGTCAGTCAGTCAGTCAGTCCGTTAGGAAATCAGTCAGCTAGTCAGACAGTCACTCATTCAGTCAGTCAGTCAGTCAGCCAGTCAGTCAATCAGTCAGTCAGCCAGTCAGCCACTCAGTCAGTCAGCCAGTCAGTCAGTTTGTCAGTCAGTCAGTCAGTCAGTCAGTCAATTTTTTGTATGAAGATAATTAACGTGGTTGTTGCAGATGTTTATAATACTTCTAAATGCAGTTATCGACAAGTGTGTTGAAAACATTCATAATCCATTTAATGGCTAATAACCTATTTACAGCATGCTTAATGGTATTAGTTTTCTGGCAATTACTATTTGATACTGAACAAAAACTTTTGCTTTCGATAGGACGGACGATTATTTGAATGTAGTATCGATTGGCTTCCATCGCTGGCCGTGTGAAAATAAATATCAATTAGGCTAGTTTCTCTAGCAACGCAAATTTTGTAGCTCACGGCCGTAATCTAAATTGCAAATGGTCTTTAATGGCAGATTGAATGTATTCACTTATGGATACACATACGGCCGGGTTGCCGCTTCATTAGAGCCAAATGCTGCCACCTGCCATGGGCTGCTTATTAAAATTAGGCATTCGCATAAATTAAGTGAAAGGCCAGTCAAACGACTGACTGACCGACCCGCTGGCTGATGGTGAATTAGGTGATTCACCAACTGACCAACTGACCAACTGACTGACAGCCTGACCCATGGCCACTAAATGAGTGCTCATCATCAATTAACGTTGACAAATGCAAAAATACAGATATATATGTATATGTGTATATGGTCTAAAAACGGAGGCAATCGGTGGGTTTTATTTCTGGAGCATACTAGTTCTCACTAGGCGGCTAATTGGCAGCCAGCTGAAAGTCAAACAAAAGCCAGAGAAATACCAATAAAGCCGACGATTGGAGCAGAATTCGAAGCCAAAGCCAAACAGGACGACAAAATCCTAACGATGTTAAAAGCTGCATTAAGTATCAATCATACAATGTGCCAGAGAGTGTGTGTGTGTGTGTGTGTTAAACAATGCACAAATAAAGGAAACAGCAAAAAAGAAGGCAGCCAAAATTGAGCAGCTTCACTGACACGTGTATCTGTTCGCTTGTGTGTGTGTGTGCGTGTGTGTGTGTGTGTGCGTGTGAGTGTGTGTGTGTGTGCGTGTGAGTGTGTGTGTGCGTGCGTGCGATTTGGGTGCGTGTTCTGTGATTATCGGTCGCTTGTTACACGTCTAATCTGTTAAATCCTGTTTACCAAGATTACAAATCAATTGTGGCCAGACATAAAAACACATGGGTACTCCCTCAAACCCCACATCTTCCCCTTAAATTGTGGCACACTTATGACGATTGGCGCCGGGCATCAACCACATTTACCCAAAAGTTTGCAACACGTACAGCAATAAACTAACTAAGAGTGTTATAACATATACTAAATATGTACATAAGATTTACTCGACAGTTAACTTTGCTTAGATTTACACGTATCCATATGTGTTATAAGGTTGGAATTGTGTTAAGTTTATATCTGCATTCAAAGATGAGCTTCGAAAATTGTTCATAGTATAAAACACAGCTCTTTAAGTACTGACAACGAACCAAGAATTTAAAAATCAATCAAAAATTGTTAACAGCTTTTTAATTTGAAGTTTAAAGCTTTTGCAGTTTGCCAAAAGCATTTATACTTAACAGCTGCTATCTTAACAGCTTTGGGCTATGTTAACTTATGTAAGATTGCGGTTTGTTGTCTTTGGTAATGTATTTAAAATAAAAAAAAAAATATCCTTTTTAAAGCACTTTGCCACAGTTTATTAGAAAAAAAAAAGTATCAAGTATTTTTGGATAAAAGAATACGTATATCTACACGAAAAAAAAAACCATATTTATTAAGGTATTAGCTGAGCATGGGACCAGCATATAATAGGATACAGATTAAAATCATGAAAATTCAGCAAAAATGCATTTATCGTAGGAACAATCGGATAAATATTCATATGCCTGAAAACTACCGCATGGAAAAAAGTCAGCCCCATTGTTTGCAATATTAAGTCAAGCAATTTTTATTATCACCTAAAATATAACTATGCAACATAGATACACATGTACAAACACATTTACAAGGCATGCCCAGAAACGACCATATGATTGTCGTATGAATATGTTGAGGTTAGGTTAGCTAGAAGAAGAACAGTGTCGAAGACTCAACACTCTACAGAGAGATTTCAAGCTAATGTGTGTCTTGATAAAATACCAAAGTCTGAACATAGTCGAAATATCGTCAACTGTCTTCAAATTTGGAATCGGTAAATTTTGTACGATTTAAACCAGTTTAAAAGACAAGTCCTGCCAAATATTGTGAGATATGTTATTATGGATGGAAACCAAGGCTAAACTGAACTATGTTGACCGGATTCCAGTTAAGTATTAGCTATAAGCCGAACCTTGAACCGGATAAGTTGGATAAGGAACAGGCCAATCTGAAGCTGAAACAAGGAATAATATTAAAAAAAAACGGTTTGGCTTAAAGATATTATTTGTTTGTACTACTTCTCAGCTTTTGACACATCATTTTAATAAAAAAACAAGATAATATAATTATTAAGCTAATTAATAATACTTTAAAGACAGTTTCAATATATATGTTACACATTTGATAACCAAAATGATATACCTTACCGAAGTGTATACAAATGCCAGTCTGTGTATATTTATAAGGAGAAGGCCGTTCAAAGAAATTCCTATGAATCCGCTTTGGGTTTCAGTTGAATCAATGACAATATTGCCTAAGGGTGTGTCGGCATGGGCCTAGAGGGGTTGAGGAGACGTTGGGCTTGTTCTGGGGTAGACGTTGTGTTGGGGTTCCCGTTGCAGCTGCCATTGGAGACTATAATTGATGTTATCAAAATATTGTATGTGGTATAATTTATCAATAAACACCAATCGGGTGGAAATAATTTGATTATGCTTGATTTGCTTTTGAGCCATATTTGTGGTGTAAACAGTAGAACGTTGCAGAAAACACACACACGCACACACACACACACACACACACACACACACACACACACACACACACACAAACACACACACACGTACACACATATTTGTCCCATGTCTGTGCGACACTCATTTATGTAAACGATAAACACCAAAGAATCTGTGAGAAAAAAAAGATTCGTTGACTTTGTGGGCATAATTTATATGCATGCACTTAAAGCCTTTCATTAATTAGCTTTTAATCAACCAAATTGGATTTAAATTATAATATCCATTATGCTAGCCTAAGCTGATTGTTAGTTATTCATTTTGTCAACCAGATTGATGGCTACTGCTCTTTCAATACCTACAGGCATGTCACAAATGTATTATACAATATTAACATATTTGAGTTTATTCAGGAGTGAATAAAAGTACGTGGCAGTATATTATGCATACATAAATAAAAGATACAAATGGTTTTATTAGATTTACATACCAATTCAAATATTCATACATGATAATCAGAATTAAGACATTTTTTAAAAAAGTTTCATAAAATTCAAATCAATGAATATTGACAATTTAAACATAGAAAATTTTTGACATAATAAAATGTAGTATTTCAATATCAAATATAAAAATAAACATATAACGGACCAGAGATGTTCTTCTGTCAATAATATATAAAGATATTCCAAACATTTTTATACCCTGAACCCATTGAAAATGGGTAAAAAGGGTATTTTGTATTTGTGCAAAGTGGAAATGTATGTAACAGGCAGAAGAAAGCATCTCCGACCCCATAAAGTATATATATTCTTGATCAGCATCAATAGCCGAGTCGATGTAGCCATGTCCGTCTGTCCGTCCGTCCGTCCGTCCGTCCGTATGTATGAACGCAAGGATCTCAGAACCTATAAGAGCTAGAAATTTTTGATGTGATGGTGCCCGCGCAGATCGAGTTTGTTTCCGATAACGATAACTTACCCCGTTTCCAAGTAATCGATAAAAATGTATATCAAAATCCTGTTTTTTAAGCGATTTTGGTAAATAATAAGAGCTAGAGTCTCCAAACTGGACATGTAGCTTCTAGAAAAGTATATATAAATCAAGTATCTTTTATTTTATACCTATCGCCATCTCCCCGCTACTCTCTATCTATTAGCGCGAGGTGCATTTGGTGTTGGTATATGAGGGTTCAGGGTATCCCCTAGTCGGGAGCTCCCGGCTAGAACCTCTTACTTGTTTGACTTAGAGCTTTGCAAACCTTCTCCAAGCTTTCTCCATACTTGTGGGTACAATTTTTCACATAATATAAGGCGACTCAGGCAAAAAAAATGCATTTTTAATCATTCTTACAGTTCGAACTCTGCGTTGACCATCAGTTTGTCAAGCAGTCAGTCAGTCAATCGAAATTTTCTTAAATTTTTTACATAAATCAATATTGTGCTGTGCGTGGATCATCAGTCAGTCAGTCAGTCAGTCAATCTGTTAATCAGTCAGTCAGTCAATCAGTCAGTCAGCCAGGACAAATAGACTCTGTCTGCCGCTTTGCCCTTTGACACTACTATAACCAGCATAGTTTATTCAAGCTGGTTTTGTTGGCCATTTTGCTTTTACTTACACAAACACAGCCACAGGCCGGATCTGTTAGGCAGGAGGAGGAGGGGCGGCGGGGCAGCGGGGCAGCGGGATAGAGCGGCAGGAATATAGCATGTCGGTGAGACACACGTGACTAACGCTTTATTACCATTTCTCTTCATTAATTTAATTTTTTCGTCTGCAGTAAACTGATTTCGTATGCAATTTTATTGTACTTTTGTACTCGTGCCTGGTGCGCATTGTTGTGTCGTTATGCCCCGCCCGCCTCCTAACCGCCCCGCGCAGCGACCCCACCCGCCGCCAAACTCTGTTTTTGGTGGTGCTTCTCGGTGTCTGTTAATTCAACGCAAGGAGCGCACAATTTTTTTTATTGCCGCGCCAAATTCAAGTTTGCCTGCCTCGCCTCGTTGTCAGTTGTTATTGTTCATGTTGTAGCCATACCCTAGCCAAGGATGCCTTAAAGGCATGTATATAAAACATATTTTTTTACAAATAAAAATTGTTCGTTTATTTTAAATGCATTTTTTATGTAATCTCATGGTTTTTGTAACATATTTTTTTCAAATAAATAAACAATAATTTTTTTTAACATTTTTAAATGAAATAATTTTGTTTTCTTTAACAAAATATCAGTTTTTTTGTAAATTTATTTTTTTCGAAAAATATTATTCGACAAAATAATAAAATTAAAGGTTTTTAAATGTGAAAAAATCTTATAATAGCTTCATTTTTTTAAAATTGATTTCTACAAAAATATTAATATAATAGTATTATTTTAAGATAAAATTGGATTTTATAACTTATATTGAACAATGCTTATTTTCATCTCAAATTTTTGTATGCTGTAATTTTGACAAATTATTTTATATTTATAAACGAATTATTTATATTTCTTTATTTACTTTAAAAATGCTTTTAGCTTTAATTTTTTAAAACATTTGCTTACGATCCAAAAAAACATTCAGACATAAGTTAACATATAATTATTTCTTTATTTATCTATGTTAAAAATGTTTTTAATTAATATATTTAAAAGCATTTGTTAAATCGCATAACATAATTAATGTATAATGGCTGTAGGTGTTATGGTACCCAGTCTGTTATTTGGTGCAAGCCTTCCTGAACTCATGAGAATCGCATAGTAGGGCAATATGGTTAGAACCGTCTTTGCTTTTGTGTTGCTGTTGTTACCGCTGCTCCTGCTGCTGGGTCGTTGGTTTTCTTTGTTTCTGTTGGGCAATAGCCCAATTTCTGCGTTTGTTGTTTGGTGTTTTGTAGCTCCTGTTGTGTATGTGTGTTGTGCACTTTCGTTTTTGGCGTTGTTTTCTGTGTGTGTGTGTGTGTACGTGCGTATGTGTGTGTGTGTGCGCGTGTTTTTCTTGGCCTGCCTTCTGAATGGTTTTCTGTGTTGGCAAATTGTTTGCATTATTTATAGCATATTTTCGAAGATTTATAATGAAGTCGCAGGCTGCTCTTTGTCCCAATTTCGAGCTTCATCTGCATTTAACTCAATAATATATTAATAAGCACGCGTATCCCGGTCAAACACTGAGCATAGTTAGTATATTAGCACACACATATATATGTATACTAAATTCGTATATATTTTATATTGCCTCAACTTCGCTTCCTTAATTTCGTCAAAGCAAAGTTACTTTTTTGTGCAATTTGCGATTTTTGCTTAATGTTACTGCATTTTTTTTTTGTTGCCCTCGGTTTGTTTGTTTGCCATCTACATTTTACGAGCAATTAGGTGAAAGATGGCGAAAGTACTTGCGAAACAGTTTTGTGCCCAAAAAGCTGCAAAAAGTTGCACAACCACGCCTACTGACTCAACGTTCTCACGTCCCGGACACCATTATAAATATTTTAATATGCCCCAAGTAAGTTAGTGTGCGAGTGTGAAATTTTCCTGTGCACGTCACTAAAAAGGCATCAAAGTTTTAACCACACGCTCGCTCGCCACTCCGTTTGCAGCCGCCTGCCCGTCATCCAGTGCACCTTCTGTAAAATGCTAAAAGTTAATTAATAAAACATCAAAAAGTTCAACATTTTGTGTTATAAAAAACTTTATATAAACTCCACGTATTTTACTCTTTTAAATGCCATCGTCAACTCTGCTGTCGCACAGTTGCCGTCTGCTCGTCGACTTTCCAGTTGTTCACAAACTGTCTTTAAATTTGGAACACAACAACGAGCAGAATTTCGAATGGCCTATTTAAAATACAAATTTCACGTTTCAGTTGCCCCACTTAAGCAATTATTGCCTAATTGGACAAGTATCGCAAGTCCATTGGCCACTAGCCAGAGATGAGTTCGTTGCCTGACATGATGAGCTCGTGCATGCAAATAGACACAATATTATCCATACATCGATCTCTAGTTATAATCTATATTATTGATGTACACAAAAATAATATATACTAACAGATAACGCGTGTCCAGGAAAGAGCTAGGAAACTTACAGTGCAGCTGCCTTATGTGATGAAGGTGCAAATTAACACGGGGTTGCGGGAAATTTCACCCGCATGTGTGGAAAAATCTTGAAAACCCTTTGTATGAAACTTTTTTGTTTGCCCTCCGATCGGCCTCAAACTCATTTTCAAAGATCTTTGTTCAAATTTCTTTGAGGGCTGTTTCACTATTTTCGAAAAATGCATTCCTCTTTGGTAAAAATATGAGTTAATGATTTGGTGGGTGAAGTAATTCATTTACAAAGATCTATACGAAAAATCATTTGAGACGTGTATCACACTTTTCTTAGAATCCAAGCTTCTTCGGTGAAAAATGCAATTCAAAGATTTTTTGAGCAAAGTATTGGCAATCCCTGCTAGTATATTAATACATGTGTGAACATGAACATGTCTCATATACGCCCCCGAATATACTATATAATCATGCACAAACATAAGCCTGTAGAACTTACTTGAGTTCTTGAGAATTGCATAGTAGGGCGATTTACGTTTTATATAATTGGCAGCGCAGCAACTTGAGTTGTAAAATAATTATAACAAACTTGGTCTGTGTATAAGAGGACATACGTAACAACACATACAAACACGCTCTCACACACTTACATACATACAAAAGGGTGAATTTAACTTTCTCTGCTTTGGTTTAAGAGAATATATACACATGCACACATGCATGCATACATACATTCATATGCATGGTATAAACATTACTTGTCCACTAATTTCCCTCCCGTGAAAAATTAAACTTTTCCAACTCTACTTTGAACTCCATTTCAGTGGATTCCAATGATCGAAAAATTTCTATATAAATGTTTGAAAATGACATTTTGTCAATCGGATGGAAATCGAAAAGATGCAATGACGATTTTCCACCCATTCTTCGTTCATGGGGCAGACTATTTATTCAATATTTTTGAACGTTCAGTTTCAGTGGGTCTGTATGCATATGTATATGGGTATGTATATCTTATCCACATTTTTATATATACTAGTATATATATAAGTGTGTACGTTTACCTATTTATAGCATGTTTAGAAGTGGACAAAGCTCCAGGTCTACATGCGACGTCGAAACCAGTCGGACAACCGAAAAGTTTTTGTCATTTTGTTCCGACTGGTAAGGCCCTCGCCGTAAGGTGGGGCAGCTGAGGCTGATGTTGGGCGGCTTTAATGGAAGCACGGCTGCTCGTTTAATTGGGCTGTGATTTGAAGTATCGATGACCGCACGCTTGAGAGGGAGGCGAGGGGCTATATCGGCATTAAAACTTAAATTATGTGAACAGTCGAGTCATTAAAGTGAGATTGTTTGGGTTTAAGAGCTTACCTGTGTGGTCAGCCTATGTGACGTTGACCGCAAACGTTATTAGCCAGATGCAAACCCAAACAGAAGCAGAGTTGGAATTTGCGAGCCAGAGTGTAATAGACAGATGCAGGTTATGACAAGCTTTGACAGCTCTGCCATTCAATACAAAATATAAACTTTTTTTTTAATTCCTTAACCGGGTTCTATCTATTTTCGAAGGACCTAAGCCGGTTGATTGCACAGCCCGTACCTAAAACTATGCCCGTCTGCCCGTTTGAATGTCTGCTTCTTGGCAGTATTTGCTTTGTCATGTCGGATTTAACTGGACCGTGCAAGTATATTATATAATTGACAGCGGAGCCAATGTTCACACACACACACACACACAAAACAGATTGCTTCTACACTGAAAAAAATGGTTGTCCAAGCGAAATATTCAGGCAATTTGCTTGCTTTTCAAAAACTCTTAAATACTTTCTAAATAGATCATTTTAATTTTGAAAACAAAAACGAATAGGAAATTTTTACAGCCGACATGCCTGTCAGCCCGGATCATAACTTCTTGGTCGCCACGTACGCGTCCTCCATTATGCAGCGTCAATTGGACTCTCTGGACAGCTGGCTGAAAAGGTGGAGCATCGCAGTCAACCAGGACCACCATCACGCAAAGGGAACTGCCCCCCAGTTTTCCTAGATGGATTACAGATTCCGGTGAGCACAAAGCCCAATTGTACTCGTCAGACAGCATGGCGTGAACACATTGTGCGCAAAAGGAAGCAGGCTGAAAACAAGCTGAAAAAATATTACTGGCTGATCAGCAGGCAGTCCAAATTGAATCTTCGCGTCAAGCTTTTAGTTTATTAATCAATTATCAAGCCAACATGGACTTACGGCATCCATCTTTGGGGTACCGCCAGCAGGAGCAACCTGAGCATTATTCAGTGGTTTCAAAATAAAACTCTGCGTATTTTATCTAACGCGCATATTTATCATGAAAATAAGGTAATTCACAGCCAGAAAACATTTAATTATTGCTCAAAAAGCGGGCAGATCTTAAATAAAAACAATAATTGGTAAAAAAAAACAAGTAAGAGGTTCTAGTCGGGAGCTCCCGACTAGGGGATACCCTGAATCCTCATATTCCAACACCAAATGCAGCTCGCGCTAATAGATAGAGAGTAGCGGGGAGATGGCGATAGGTATAAAATGAAAGATACTTGATTTATATATACTATTCTAGAAGCAACATGTCAAGTTTGGTAACTCTAGCTCTTATTATTTACCAAAATTGCTTAAAAAACGGGATTTCGATATACATTTTTATCGATTACTTGGAAACGGGGCAAGTTATCGTTTATCGGAAACAAACTCGATCTGCGCGGGCACCAGGAGGACCTACAGCGAATATCAAGTCTCTAGCTCTTATAGGTTCTGAGATCCTTGCGTTCATACATACGGACGGACGGGCGGACGGACGGACAGACAGACGGACATGGCTAGATCGACTCGGCTATTGATGCTGATCAAGAATATATATACTTTATGGGGCCGGAGATGCTTCCTTCTGCCTGTTACATACATTTGCACTTTGCACAAATACAATATACCCTTTTTAGTCATTTTCAATGGGTTCAGGGTATAAAAATGTATATTTTGTAAGCAACATTTTTTGTTTCTTGTTCAATGTCCCTTGACAAGTAATTGAAATCATTGCAAAACGTTCTACATTTCGAATTACTTTATTATGTAACACACAAATGAAGAATCTGCTAGTCAGAAATATACCTCATAATTGTTATATGTCTGCAGGGGTATTGGCTTTTCTGACACTAATTATTCTTTCTTGACTGTAACCCATTTTGTTGAAAAGATTCGTTTAATGAGTAGCTAAATGGAATACTCCCATACATGCATATGGAACGTAGCCGGGCTCATAGGGGAATTGGTAGTAGAGAGTACAGAGAATGGACACGGCTCGGCGGGATGCTATTCTATATTTGACAGATGGAAAAAGGGCGCGATAGGGAATCGAAATGGGAACGTTACTGGTAACGCTGTTTGATTTTGCTAATTTAAAACTAACATCATAAATATTTATAGGTGTGGGGGCAGGGCGGGGCGGGGTTGGGGTCGGGGGCTGGGTCGTTAGCGATGCCAAAACGCCGTTGAGAGCGAAAGCAAAAAGTATGGCATGCCCCCTGTGGCCTTCTCTAACAACTGGTCGGGTGGGCGGTGGTGCAGGTGTTGCTGCTGCTGTTGTTTTAATAAGCATGGTTAAACGTCTTCCTGTCGGCAAACATTTGCCATACGCTTAGTTAACAGCTTGCCACAGGTAACTGACACGGTTGAGTGCCCACACACCCGCGAATCGCGCACCGCGCAAACAAAACATCACAGCAGCAGCAGCAGCATTTGCAGATCGGTGGCGGGAGGGTAAGCAGGAGGGCAGCAGGTGCAAAAGTGGGCTGCGTGGGAGCCCGTCGAGTGTGCCGCTGAGTCCCGAGGCCCATCAACAGCACGCGTGCATCATCCCGTGGCAATTGGTCTGGATACGGCCCCCGTTGCGTCCCATCACAATGGTAACATTTTCGAAAACTGTTGCAAAGATGAAACGACCAAAAAAAGCAGTTGGCAACACCAAAGCACTAAACTATGAAGATGAACCGAGCGGCGCGATACGGGGCGACGCGTTCTGTCCGAATTTGTATCTGTCTCATAGCCGCTTCCGGTTTCCTGTGCGTGCCCGTCCGGCTGTTACCGTAACCGTTACCGTTATGCGCCTCAGATGATTGATGCGGCGCCAAGGCCAGCGGGTGGTGGCATCAGTTGCCGGTGTTACCGCATAACTTTCAATGCTGCAAATGGCTATATTCCATATTTTACTCTTTGCTCTAAATTAAAGCATACTTATTGGGGCAGGCGATAAAAAATACATGCCGTAAACTAATTTCCTAACAAGCGCCAGAATTAGCTAAGACAACTGAAACTCTGATATTGCTGGCAACATTTAAGTAGATATGTGTCCTTTTTTCGACTGCTTTGGGGCCGTGTATGACATGTGTAAGGGATTGCCTGTCTGGGCGGGCTGCGTCATGCAAATAAGTTTTGTTATCCTTATTAATGTGGATAAATAAAGCTTGTGACAAATGAGCATGATATAGTTATCTCATACCAGCTACTTATGTTATAAATTGGCAATTATATTCCAACTTTATACCTTCAAATTAGTCACATCAATTTGGCCTATAAATGTCGTAATAGGTTCAAAGATTGTCACAGCTCCACCAGATTTTCGAAAAGTCTGATTCGAAAACTTGGTTGCTAAGATATAATGGGATGACCAAGACAACTAAATTCAGAATTAAGTGTGTGTTTGTGTTTGTTTAGTTGCAATGTATATCAGATCTAGTTGAGATTTCTTAGACTAACATGATTATGTATTGGAATCCAGTCAGCCCCAGACAGTCAGTTGGTTGTTCTTCTTTCCGACTCTTACTCCTGTGTTTGTTTATGCTGTTTTGCACAAATGTTTGCCTTTAAATTAGACGTGATTTCGGCAACTTTATGTGAAACGCCCTAAATGGAAGGCTCAAACCCCCCGAAAATCTAAAACCTGAACCCTAACACGAATCTAGGGCCAGCGTGGGCTTACGTGCTGGGCTGCCACTTCATTTTTTGTTTTTTTTTTTTTTTTTTTTTGTTGGATCGGGCCTGGGGATTGGGCAAAAACGAGAAATTCATTTTTCATCTTCTTGGGCGGTTGCCGGGCGGCCGCACGTTCAGACTTTTACTTGTTAACGGGGTCATAAATCATGCGTAAATTTATCGAACGGAAAACAGAAAACAGATTTCCAAGCAGCAGCCAGCAACAACAATGACGACAAACACGAAACCAGATGCAGCGACAGTTTTTTTATATCTTGTGTCCATTTATACCCTTGCACTGGTCATTATAATATTATCCGACTATATTAGGCACAAGAATTGCTGAGCAGATCTGCACTATATCATATGGCTGACATAGGAATCATCGCACAAAGAGTCGACTGTTGTGCGTACTCAACAAGTTTTATATATATATAAATATATATGAGATATATATCGTATTACCTTATATAGATGTCATAGATACATAATTGAAACCTGTTTGTTACAGTTGATAGCTGCCCGAAAGAGTATTAAATCTTCGGCAGTTTGAAGATAAGGCATGCTTTTACTTGTCTTCTATTTTATTGCCTTTCTTTTTTTTTATTTTGTATTTGAGGGGCGAATCCTTTCAGCTCTAGTTGTGTGTGCTAATAATCGATTTGTTGCTTATTTTTAATTTCCTTAGGCTGCTAGGCTGCGGGTCCTTTGGCCCCGGCTTTGGGTCTAACTTTTGGCCGTAATATGACGTATTTCTCTGTTCCATCTAGCGATTTTATATTGGTCATTTTGCTGTTGTTGTTGTTTTGAGTAGCGTTAAGCTGATTTTACAGCGATTTCCCATAAATCCTTTTGAACCCCATCGGCAGCAAAGCCAAAAGCCGAAACCAAAGCACTTTTGTGGTTTGTGCACTGCGAGGCAGTTAGCTTTGTTCATTTTTATTTTTTTCTCCATTTTTTTTATGGTTTGTTGGTACCTGTGCTGAGTTTTTAATGAAAATCGCATCAAATCGGAGTGCAGGCAGCCGGCGCTTCAAGCTCCATGATATCACGATATTTGGATGCCATCGCGAGACTTGAAAAGCTCCACCACAACAAACGTGTCTAAGGGCCGACCAGCCCCCATCAGAGTTTTACCATCAATGGGGGTGTTTACCGTTTCAAGATATCAAGTTCAAACCCTTTAACCAGCAGCTGCTCAATATTCACTGGCGTCTATATATAACAAAGGGGACTAAAAAACAGGTCCTTATGACCACCGAACACACAGTTCAATACAGCCCACGGCCCACTGCTGCTGCTACTGCTACTGCTACTGCTACTGCTACTGCACTAAGTTAAATGAATGACAACACCGTTGTCCAAATGGAGAATAGCCATAGTGGCCGTGGCTAAGGGAAGGTCGAACCATGCAACAGATTCGTTTCAACATTCGATAGAAAAGTATTTACTGCACTCTTGGATATAACAATTTTCATTTTCAAAGTGAATGCATTTAAATGCCACTTTTGAAATGCTTTGAAGTTATAATTTGTAATCAAATCTCAAAGAGAAATTTAGAGAGGAATATTCAATACACAGTTTAAAGCTTTATATTGGTTAAACGATAGCACAGGCAGCAGAAAATATTGATTTTATTTATTTTAAATATTTGAAAGAGACCCAGCTCCATTTATTGAACTCCACTTGTCGAATGCCAATTTCTGAGCAGAAATCAAATTCAGCCCACAACTTCTATACGAAAATATCTACGACTGCAATGTGCTCAGTAGAACGGGCAATTATATATTGAAAATTAAATTGCTTATTGAATATTTTAAAATAAATGACTTGTTGAGCCAAAAACTGAGTGTATGGAAGTGGAAAAGCGCGTTCTGAAGCCATACCTAAAGTTAAGGAGTTGGTTTGAACTGCTTTAAGACTTCCAACAGGCGCAGAGGGTATTTTTCTTTTTTTGAATTTTTTTACCATATACTGTATAGTATTTTTTTCCTACTGCTTGACTGATTGATTGATTGATGTCACCCTCGAATTTGGTTCAAAAATTGTTGAAAAACTGTTGTGTGCAACACTTTGGTGCTTCTTCCATCAATTAGAAAATTATTACTCGACATCTATGTGACAACGTATTTGTTTTGAATTTTTCGCTTTCCAATGCACAGCCCAGTTGAAACAAGGGGATTCTGATCGGCTTCAAGCTTTATGCCCAGGTGAAACAAGGGTGGGAACCAACATACTTTTGCCCAGGCAAAATCAGGACACTGCAGCTGTTCTAGGAAATTTCTAAATTTCTTAATAATCGCATACGTGTAATTGCAGTTTATTCATAAAAGTTTTCACACAGTGCATATTCAAGTAATACACTCAAATTATTGTAATATGCACAATTGAGTTATAATCGTTAAGTAAATGTTAAGTATGTCATTTTGGCGGGCTATTATTTGCCATTATTCAGCATATTCGCGCAGGGCTGGGACTTCCTTGCGAAGCAGTAGAAAATTTAATCAATCGGGCGTGGGGACTGGGTGGCAAAGGTGCCGAGTTAAGTATAACAACAAATTTTGCTGAAGGACGCCAGAAGGCAATTGTACTGCCCCTTTCCTTGCAACTAGCTAAATACACACACACACACACACAAATACATGGACAGAAATACACCTGTATACATATAGATAGAGACACACAAATATACCACAATTGGAAATGTACACGACAACTACGAGGTATACGACAAAAGCCCCTGGACTTTTGTTGATTGCCATATGCTGTCTGGCGTGCAATGCAACCAATTAGATGACCTGCATGTCAGCGACTGTGTGCCCCGCAGTCCGCATTCCCTGCCCGACTACATTTGCATGTGTGCATGTGTGTATGTGTGCATGCATATGCATATACAAATGTATATGTCTGCCACATGGCTACATTTTGCGTTTAGCTTAAAATGTCATGGCAAATACCATTTTTTCGCTTCGCTTGCTTTACATTTCGCTGTCCGGAGTTGTACGCACATTTGCGGTGCACTCTGCCACATACCATATATACATATACACAGCTGACCCCATGGAAAGTGCTTGCATTATAATCATCATCATTATCATCAACATTGTTATCAAGCACTTGAACTAACCGGCCACAGCATGAGTGGACGCTGCCCAGCTGGATCCAACCAGTCGGACCAGGTGCTTTAGTTGTTTCAGCATTTGGCCACCAAACATTTGGCAGCTAATGAAAGCTAACATAATCGACATGTCTCATGGAGACCGACAGCAGACCGCCCAAGGGTCAGAGCTAATCAAATGTTCCAAAATACCAAAAGGATCAAAGCCTGCTGGACAGGCAGCCACTAAATATGTGTGTGTACCTATTGATGGGATAAACTGAAATAAATGTATGGAATCCTGGTTCGAGTTAATGAGTAAGGTATAAATGTCGATGGGCTATACTGATAAAGTATATGATATGATATGATATGATAACAAAGTGATATTAATATAAAATATTAAAAAATCATGCAAATAAAATGAATCAAAAAATATACATACATTTACTTAAATCTATTTAATTGGGCCCATGCCAAAAGTAAGTATAGTAGTATTTAAACGAATAAAATGCATTATATCTAAACAGTTTGTCGTCTTGTTCAACAATATTCAAGCAAGTATTTTCATCAATGCGTTACAAACTTACTTGAAATATAATTATACCCATTGCAAAGGTTTAAAAAAAAAAAATTGACAAGATACAAATAAAAAACGTGACTGTGGAAAGTGTGTAAATACGTCAACAATTTTGTGCAAAGAAGAATTTCAATTTCCTTTAAGCGGAAGCGTGCTGTCAGCTTCGTATTTTGCGCCACAAATCATCAACTCTATCGGCCCCGGACTCGGTGACTCTTGCCGTTTGTGCGTTGAGTGTGTGGAGATAGATTACAACAACTGCAGCGAGGCTGTTGCTGCTGCTGCTGCTGCTGCTGTCTCAAAGCAACAACAGCTACACATCATCCATCCGTCCATCTAACAATAAGCGTCCAGCCAGCCAGCCATCCATCTAGTCAGTCATCAGTCAGGCAGTTTTTGCATGGACCGAAACACCATACTGAGGCGCAGTCATGTTTGGCATTGGAATAAGGGTCTGGGGCTAGACGGTGCGGGAACTGGGGGGCAGTTCTGGGCACTGTAACTGCAGGTTCAGCGCTGCGTGAGAGGGAAAATTTATAGCGATGTGTCAGCAGTTGCCGCATAAAAATGTATGCGAAATTGTTTGTAAATGGCAATTTTTTGGCTGGAGACGAGCTGGCTGAAGTAAGCTGAGCAAGTGAAATGCCAAGTGCTCAGTGGAACTTAATTAACCTGCAATTGTCAAAAGGACGTGCAATTAATGATGCTGATGATGTCAGTTAGGCTTAATGAAGTGTTTTCTCTTTCTAGCTGTTGTTACCAAGCAATCGAATACACCTGCAATTCGCTTTTGCAACTAAAAGTTTCCTAAAGTTATCACTTTAAAGCTGTGAAATGGTTTACTTCGATGTAATATAAGCAACACATAGTTGAATAATTTTATTGTAATCACATAATAACATTACTTTGAATTGCCGAAAATGATTCGTATAAATAACTTAGCACACAGACATATCAATTAACAGACAAACAGCACATTTTATTTGAGCGAAATATATTGAGCGAGATATCAAATTGCTTACAAAACATTTATTTGATTATCCTAAAATATACATACATACGCACGATTATTTCATTGTCATCCATTTATTAGTAGGAGGTAGACTTGTATTTACATTCCGACACTTTAACACTCGTTATTAAAGCACTTATAAACAAAGCATGCTTATATTACTTGAATTAATGAGAATCGAGTGGGAGAGCGCTTGTTTTAATTTTCAGCGCAGAATAAAAGTTGATCTGCAAGTGCATACACATGCATGCACATTAATGTATAAATATATGTACAAACATAGACAGATTCACATACATACTCAAAGGCAGCTTCATAATCGCCTTGAGAGTATTGCACATTTCCTGGCAAACTGATAATACCCACTCGTAAGTGTATAGGCAGAGACAAAAATAATAGGACAAAATTGAGCTACTAAAAAGTTTGCAGTATTACAAGAGCTTTTTTTGGAGGCCAGGTGGTTGGGTTTGAGTTGCGCAGGCCACAGGCGGCTACACGGCAAATCGGTTTTGCGTGCGGTCGCGCAATCAAGTGGTAAACCGAAAACCAAAACTCTGTCAACAGCAACGGAAGGACAAGCACTCACGCACAGGCACACACACACACACACACACACACACACACACGTGGCAAAGAAGTGACTAAACATCCAAGAGGAATGGGCTGGGCAACCAGGGGCAACCAGTTACCAGTTACCAGTTAACAGCTACTAGCGACCAGCGGGCAGAAACCAGCATCCATTGGCCGTGCCTGGTAATTGGGACCTGGGGTAGATGCCGCATGGCTGCGGCTGCAGCTTGAAGCTCCTAGGCTCGACACTGTGAGCGTGTCGACGGCTCTCAGTGGTTATTTAGCTACCTCATCATTAGCACAGCCACGATGATGACGTGAAAACATTCCATGCTAGCAATGGATATGCAGCCAAACGAACCAATTTCCAGTCAATGCGGCTGCTGACATTCTCCTGTTACAAAATGCTTTAAACAAACAAATACAGGCATTGGCTGTGACCCTGTTTCTTGACATTCGAATGAACAATATTATTAAATTTCAATAAATGTTTTAAAATAATATTAATAATTATTAAGCAGATATTAAGCAGAATATAATATATTACAAGTATTTCACAAAGTACATTTTGTAAAATTCGATTTTGCTTTTTATATCGCACATTCAAATAAATGTGCATGTATTTGGTTATCTCTTAGTTAAAATATGTTTCAAATACGTGCATTTTAAATAGGGAAAGTTGATGACCTACATAGGATACGGATACAAGAACGGGAGCGCACTCATTCACAACCCATTGAAATCTCACTCAACTGAACCAAGCTCGTCCAAACCGCACCGAACTGAACCGAATCGCTCTGTTCTGCAGTTCGACTGCAGCACCGTCTCCGTCTCCGTCTCCGGGTCCGGGTCCGGCATCGCCTCCATCACCATCTCCGGTTTCATCTCTCGCTACCGCAGCGCAACTTTTTTAATACGCAACACGAGTGACCCGCTTGCGGACAATTGGAATTGTAACTTTTGATTAAATTCGTTGCAATGGCAACGGGAAATCGGGCAGCGTGCTGTATGCAGCATGCAACGTGCAACGTGCAACGTGCAACGGCCAGTGCGTCTTCGTCGTCGTTGTCGTCATCGTCAAGGCAAGCCAATGCAAGGATAAACTTTTTGCGCAGCATTTTCAATTGCATTTGATTACCTAGTTGCGTGGGCTCGCACCGACATCGCCATTGACGCATCTCACTCGCGACGCATGTTGCTGTTGCAGACAGCCAGCCTCTGACTGTTGTCTGTCTGTTGATATCTACGTCATAGGCAGTGGCAACAACAGCGCATACTTTCGTCAGCATTTCAATATAGCTTCAGACAGGCATCGCCCACTGCGTCTCTTACGCCTCGTTTGCCAACAGCTGCTGCTTGTTTGGTAACCACTTGTAAAATCAATTTGAAAACTATTTGAGCCGAGGTGAAATACCATTTTCCATTGTCATTTCATCATTTTATTCTTATTACCAAAGTGCTTTTCGTTATGTGTGTGTGCGTGTGTGTGTGTGTGTGTATGTGTGTGTGTGTCAGCGCATGAAGCAACAAAATATATACAATTTGTATATGTAAACAATTAGATTTTTGCCCAGATATGAGCATATGAGCTTTTATTGTATCTGTGCCATAACCAGACTAAAAACAATTGCAAATATTTTCCATGCAAATTTAATACAAAAATGAGCGAAAAACATTTTAAAACAATATCAAATGTTTGTCCAAAATAAATACACCAATATAAAAAGAGAAAACCAGTGGCAATTATCACAGAGATAAAAAAATTGCATGTTGCATACAAAATATCACAATAATAATTTAAAGCCAGGCAAAAGGTTATTGAAGTGCTAAAATTTTCTAAATATTTGATCGTATTTTAATGTTTTACGAGTTTAGAAAGAGCATAAAAACATCATTCAATCCGGAAAAAACCAAATATCTGTTGAAGTGCATTAATTTACGAAAATCGCATAAAATGGCGAAATAAAAATGTACATATATTTCAATGAAATTTGAGTTGAACCTTTTCTACTTTTCGATTTATAATTGAGTCACTCAATCGCCTTTCTATGCGATTCTGACAATCATCATTGGATCTGCATGGAATTTTTTTTTTTGCTGTTAAAAGTTCACTTTTGAGCTGATAAGCTTCCAATGCATTTTTTAAAGGACTTTAAGGGCTTTCAGCTTAAGTGTAATTGCAAGTGTGTACATGCATACATACATATGTACATACGGTATGTACAGTTCTCAAGAGCATGTTGCAGACAGTTGACTGCCTCGCATTGTAATCATTGAAATGTACAAATTATAAATTACCCATAATGGGGCTTCGTGGCAGACTGGACAAGCTGCTGAATATCTGTAGGCATACATATTTGTATGTATGACATATATATATCTATATTCGATATATCCATAATATCTATATATAAATATATATATTGTATACTATATACGCTTGTATCACAACGAGCGACAATTTTGGTTCATTATAAATTTCCTTAATATTAATTCAAAATATTCTGCCGCCATTAAGTGTATCTACGTGTATGTCTGTGTGTGTGTGTGTGTGTGTGTGTGCATCCTTTGCCTGTCTCTGGCACAGTGCCTTACATACAATGCACACATTATCCAAATAGCCACCTCGTCCATCCACCTGCCCCTTGAACATGCAGCTGGCAATTGCATACAGCAAGCAGCAGCTCCTGGAGATGGAACAAGTGCAAGTCGCGTTCCCATGGTCCGCAAAAGTCGTAGCTTCAGCTCGCTGTCTCCATCTCTATCGCACTCCTTTATGCTGTTTATATATATTCATATAGATATATAAATATATATATATATGCATATAAATATATATATGTACATTGCACTCTGTCTTTTTGTGCAAGTAATCATGTTGCTGACAGCATTGTTGCCTCAGTTACAGTCGTGTCGCGTTGTATGCTAAATTGTTGCACGACAATGAGTGGCTGCCAAAAAAGGCACTGTGGGGCCACTGTGGGATGGGGGGGAAAGCCGTGGAGTATCCGGCAAAATTCAGATGCCACGTATTTATGCATATGTCGTGTTGTGCTGTGTGCGTCCTGCATGCGGCGACCTCCTGTACGTGTGTGTGCGCACAGGCAATTCACAAATTGAACGTACGAAATCACATTAGCCCCAGCGACAGAGGCCCCAGTCACAGTCCCAGTCCGAGTCCCAGTCAGAGTCACAGCCCCTGCTCTGGCTATAGCTCCAGCCCCGTTTCTGGCTCAGCTTTGACCTCACTCATTGTGCAACATCTTCGCTTGTTGCAGTGCAGCCCCGGCTGGCCCCGATTGCGACACGGACCAAAGATCCCGGCTGCTAGCTTATTTGGCCGAACACGTACTCAGCCGCTGGCATTGGCCAATTTGGCTGCCGCCACACCCCAATAGAATCGGCCCTATCCCCACCCGAAAATCGCCCCCTTTATTCCAGCTACTTGCCGCATCATCGTAACGTGCTGCAGCAAAACTTTTTCTGGGGTATTGATTTGAATTTTTTGCCTAATTGCAAAAAAGGCACAAAGTACGTTGTATAAGTAAAACAGTGCAAGGCATTGGCCGTATTGCCCATATCCGGTTCCCTGGCCACCCGCAAAGTATGCAACACCAACTTTGCCAGCTTTAAGCTGCACAGCTCTGACAGTCTTAAGTAGGTGTGTCATATGAGTCTGAGTTTTGACTTCGCAGCTCAGTTGATGTTGTTCTTTTTATTTTAAGCACAGGCTACATGAATTTACTGTGCTCACCTGTGTATGCGTGTGTGCGTATGTGCAAGGACTAAAAATGACTGGCATGGCTTGGACGGCATTACTTTGAAGTCAACATCAATCATGGCAGTAACGAGGACAAGACGCTGATGCTGTTGCTGTTGCTGTTTCTGTTGCCAACGCTGGTCTGGACTAAAATCTGCACATGTGGCCTTTTCTTTTGGCTGTGGCAGGACCTCTGTACCCCAAAGGCGGGGCGCTAGGCGCTCGGCGCTCGGCGCTCGGCGCTCTGTGCTGCTCTACTCCCAACTCGGATTGTAATGACACAACAATTTAAAGTTTGTCGCGGATGCAGCAAAACTCAGTGCTAATGGCGTCAGCGTCGACTCATCATGGCCGTGTGTCTCTCTGTCCTCTGTGTATGTCCTGTGTCTGTGTTGTTGATGACGGCGATTATTTGCGCCATGAACACATGAAAGCAGCTGCAGAAGCTAAAAGGTGCGCTCCACTTGCTCGCCGTTCTTTCCGATGCCGAGCTATGCTTACTGGTGCTACCTACCACCTTCCCCCAGAGCCATGCCCCGTACACCTTAATTCCACACACACACGCACACACACCCATGCAGCCAGCCCATGTCAGCCTCTGATGACTGTACAGCAATTCAAACTTTAAGCTGTCTGCTGCTGATGTCGAGAACTGCAACTGTGATACAGTTACAGATACAGATACAGCTACAACTATAGATACGGATACAAGATACTGGATTCAAGACACAGACAATGACGCAGATACACAAATTGAAATAATTTGATCTCTCGCACTCGCTTTATCTATTTAGATTGTTCTCTCCGTTTCCCCGCAGGATGTACTATTAATATAAATGAATTATTTTAGAGGTGCTGCCTGCTTGATAGATTATATGATGGATACGCCTTAACGATGCTGCTGACACAGACGACGACGAAGATGACGTTGCAGCTTGCCTCAAAAGTTGGCCAAAAATGTATGGCATATACGCATACACACACGCACACTAGGCCCACATTCATATGTGTGCGAAAGGTATAGCAGAAACAGTTTGTTGACCTTTTAAAATGTTTCTTATTTGTTAGAGGATTTAATATATCGTTCTTTACTATATACTTTGAGTTAAAGTTTTGCTACAGAGAGTAGTGTTAAAGTAACTTGGGGTAACAGTTTACTTAGCATCAAATTCTCGTTGCAAAATAGTATAATTTTTTTTTATATTTATTACAATGAAATTATGAATTTTTGGCTTCGATAGCGAAAAAACCTGACTATGATGTCTTGGGCCTTCCCTTAGGTCTTTGTATATTAAAATTTTATTTTTTATGAACTTTTTTTATTCAAAATGGAAAACCCTTTGGGTTTATATAATCATGCATCATGATAGATGTCCATTTTGGGTAAAGATCGAATTTAGCCCGCAATTCCTTCAAGAAAATATCAATGCCCTAGGATGTATTCACCAGAATGAAATGAGATTTACGAACCTATATTTTCTTTGAGTTTGCGACTTGGTTAGTTTATTGTGAGAAAACATAGTCTTGAAAATTAGTCTAGCATTGAAAATAAAAGAGAATTTCGTGAAAAATAATACTTAAATATGAATTTAAATAAAATCTAAATGCAAGAAAATAAATTGGGCATTTCTTTAAATCCGAATGGAATTAATAATACAATAATGTTAAAATTAAAACTACATCTACCCAAATTCTTGTGTTATTCTTGACAAGGTCAAATATACCTTCAACAAGGCCAAACTTACTTTCACAATTAAAAAGCTCATACCTTTCTCTGTTAAGCACAGGGCAAAGAGTTTCTAGCAGTCGAAAACTTCTTAAACGAAAGTGTTTACTTTTGTGCTCAAAATGTATTGATTTGAAATACAAGTTTTGGACTAAAACACAAAAGCTCTGCACAGTGCATTTGCAATAAAGTCACACACACACACACATCCCACATTGTAAGGGGAAACAACAGCAAGAAGGATTATTTTGGTGACCAGTAAACGCCTGTGGCAACGGACTTGCCCCTCAATATGCAGCTAATTATTTAATTAGTTAATCAACATAATTAATTTGAATTAACTGCATGTTGGATGGGCAGCAACAATCAATAAGCGTTGAGGTTGAGGTCTTCACACTCAAATTGTTGTCAGTTTTATAGATAGTATAATCTTTTATATCGCATTAGAACCAAAACCATATAAGGTCTGCTCAGTATGCAGAGTTTGGCTCGGTGGGAGGCCTAACAATTATCTGTGACCCCAAAAGGGGGTCAACAATGCCTGCAACTTTGGTATTGGAGCTGAGTAGGCATGTGAGAATGATGCCCGCCTGGTGCGTGTGCCAGGGCATCAAATGACTGATGGTTGGTTAATTGTCTGGCCAACGCTTTTGTGTTCACACTGTGCATCGTTGAACGTTGCCTGTTGGTTCCGGAGTAGGATGTAGCGGCTGCCGTTGACGCCTGCAACATTTCACTTGCTACATGCCTTACATATGCAGCCCCAACAGCAAAAAGTACCACAAAGCACAAAAATACACAGCAACAACAACCTCGAAGACAATGCACCAGGCCCAGCGAATCCGTAGCATGCATGTCAGCGGGCTGGCAACTGCAGCAAACTTGCATGTGTTTTCTTGCAGCCAACTCTCCAAAATGACAAGACTCGCGCATCGGCGTTTCAGTTTGTCTTTAAATTGTATTTCGAGTGCTAATAAAGTTGAAATTTTTATACTTAACAATAATAGTTAATTGCATTTATAATAATAATAAGCAATTAATATTTAATTTTTAATCTTAAATTTCAAACATAAGAAACTGCGAGTCCTGCTGAACTCATGCATCACATGTTAAGTCTTAAATTGTTTATTTTTTATTTAACTTTTTTGATATTAATTATTTATTTTTTGAATTAGTTTATTTTTTACTATTATTATTTATACTCTTATTAATTAATTTAAATTATTACTTTTGGAATATTTTGGGTAAATATTTTAGTTTAGTTTCATTTTGGGAATTTAAATTTTTTCATTTATTTTTATTTGTTATATAATATTACATTAATTATTATTTTTTTCTATTTTCTTATGTTTTAATTAAGTTAAATTATTGCTGTTTGTTTTATTTTATAAATAATTTAAAGTATTTAGGAAATTTTTGTTTAGTTTTTTTTTTATATTTTTTTTAATAGTTTATAATTAATTGAAACTTTAACAGTTGATAAAAGTAATTTTTATTGATTTATAAATAATCAGCTTAACTTTAATCAAGGCTAATTTTAGTCTATTCGACTATAAAGAAACAGTTTATTTATTAAATGACAAATAGTAAATAATAACCAGCTTCATTCAAGCACGATTTACGATTAATTTTATGATCTGTTTCTTTTATATTAACATTTTCTCATTCTGTTAACAGTTGCATATCGATAAGTTATTGATATCAGTGTTGCGTAATGTTATTATATCAAATACATGAGCTACTTTTAATACTATCGTATATTATTTACTGTTATCATGCTAATCTCAATAACTGCACATGTTTAATTCTATAACCCTTGGTATTCTAACAATCCCCTTTTGTTTTTGCATGGCAGACAACTGAAGAGCATTGTTGAGCATATAAATAGATATATATTATTAGTTTTTATTTATAAGTATTTTGTAGGCAATATCAGAGTTTGCTATTTAAGGATAGATTCTATTCTATTTTTTCTACATGCTGCATGCCTTTTTGCGTTGTCGTGTGCCGTGATTGGAAAAGCTCTAAAAAATTGAAGGAATAAAAAACAAAGGAATTTCCAATATACTCTCTATCCAAAAACGTCGTGAGTAGGGCATGCATAGTCTTGAGTACTGGCCCTATGTGTGCTATTTGTAGGATGGTTTGTTTTCTTTCTTTTTTTGCTGCATGTTTTTGTTTTGTTAGCGACGTTTTAGTTTTTAGTGTTGTTGTGGCTGCTGGCTGGGAGCTGTTGGCGTTGGGCTCGGAGCTGGGCCTTTTCTTGTGCTTTATGCTTGCCGGGGAGTTTTTGGGCAAACAAATGGCAAGAGAACACCGCATGGCGATGATTGTGACGACGATGTTTTCATTGTTCTATGAGGCACACTCATTTGCCAGCCTCCCTGCCAGGCGCACACGAAGGAGTAAATGCCCCAATATCATGTTACGCACAAGTCCGTCCTCCTGCGCCTACTCCAAATCCCGCAACCATTGCTACACCTACTGCTGTGCCTACAACTGCCACTGCCGGTTGCCTACACATTGCGCAGCTGCTGGCTACAATATTTTACAGACTGCTTGCTGCTGGTTGCTTTTTCTCTGTAATTTTGATGCGATTTCTGAAAAGAAAAGATCAGGAACAGTTGGAGACGTTACATATGCATGTACGTTGGCAATAACGATGACGATGACGAGTACCAGGATTATGACTATTGCAGCAGCAGTTGCAATGCCAATAACAACAACAACAACAACAACTACAATAACCACAACAGCAATAACTTTCCCAGCCCTTCCGACTGCTGCAATAGAGATCGTCTTTTTTTTATTTTTTCTGTCCGTGTGTCTGTGTGTATGTAGGCTTAGGGGTGCGTGTGTTTATACCCTGAACCCATTGAAAATGGGTAAAAAGGGTATAATGTATTTGTGCAAAATGCAAATGTATGTAACAGGCAGAAGGAAGCATCTCCGACCCCATAAAGTATATATATTCTTGATCAGCATCTATAGCCGAGTCGATCTAGCCATGTCCGTCTGTCTGTCCGTCCGTATGTATGAACGCAAGGATCTCAGAACCTATAAGAGCTAGAGACTTGAAATTAGAGTAGGTGCTCCTCGTGCCTCCGCAGATCGAGTTTGTTTCCGATAATCGATAACTTACTCCGTTTCAAAGTAATCGATGAAAATGTATATCGAAATCCCGTTTTTTAAGCAATTTTTGTAAATAATAAGAGCTAGAGTCACCTAACTTGATATGTAGCTTCTAGAAAAGTATATATATATATCAAGTATCTTTCATTTTATACCTATCGCCACCTCCCCGCTACTCTCTATCTATTAGCGCGAGCTGCATTTGGTGTTGGAATATGAGGGTTCATGGTATCCCCTAGTCGGGAGCTCCCGACTAGTACCTCTTACTTGTTTTGTATTCTTTTAATTAAAATTTTTTTTTTTTATTTTAAGAAATTTAGCCGATTCTGCTTATCTTTATTTTGCTTCCATGTTTTTTTTAAAAATAACAATTTTTTTCAGTTTCTTGAGCTCAACTGCAACCAGAACAATCTACAGAGCGGGGGTTGCCTTTAACATTTTGGCTTTGGCTACCTTGAAAGTTAGCACAAATTTGCGCCGAAGTTTTTCTCTAGCACTTTTAAGGTTTTTTTTGACTGAAGTTTTTTGAGAATTGTGAAAGATCAACGTTAGAAGGCGGATTATCCCTCACCACGATAATACGAGGTCTTCTCCCCAAGGTCTCTTCACCGTCAAGCTTCATTGGCTAACACAAAAGTGTTTTTGAGATCTCGAGGCATCGAATTATTTAGAGCCCTGACTTGGCACCTAATCAATTTTTCGTAGTCCGAATGGCCTTCTAATACTTTGGGAATCAATGCAACTGTTTTCGATGATTATTTTTCTTTCAAATTAGTTTTCTATTACTTTAAGGCGCCTTAAAAACGCCTGAGGGGCGCGCTAGGCTAAGCGTCGGCACACTGAGCACAAGGTTCTGGGATCGAGCTCTGGTGGAGACAGAAGACAAAAGATAACAAACTATTAGACCAGCAATATAAGAGGCAACCGTCGCTTAAGTAGCTGCAGCTTGGCCGGCTAGGAAAAGAAGCGTGCAGTGCTGCAAGGACTCTATATATGTATACATAAGTACCTATGTACGTACATGTGTGAATGTGCTTTGAACAGGTTTGATGTTTTTGTTTCTTCATGTCACTCACACACACACACACCCACACACAAACACAACAGGGGAGACCTAAACCATGCTCAGCAGTTGGCTTCGAAGCCATATCAGGCCAATCAGGTGCATCCTGCAAAGGATGTGAGCCTCTGCCAATTCACAGGACTAGCAGGTGAAAAGCCCAAACATTGTGAACCCTTAACTGCGAGCTTGTAATTGCTAAGGTATTCTGGGCTTTGCTGGCAGCCTCGCCCATTGAACAACAGGTTCTCTGGGTTGCAGGAAATTCATATGTGAAGATTAGCAAATAACATGCCCAGCGTACAGATTGCATTTGGTTTTTGGCGTATTTAACTTTGCTCAAATATGCGAATCCTTGTTTATTTGTCTTACGAAAATATAAAAAGTTTTCGTGTATTTATTTTGAAGCAAAGTTTAATAAAATTGTGCCCAAGGATCACATTAAGTAAATATAACGATGCCTTCGAAATCTGAAAATTTGTATAATTAAAAATAAGTTACTTTGGAAACTAGATCTGGGCGAAATGTCGCCTTGAAGCCCGTGTGCTTGCAGAGGAATGAGGGGCAAATCCAATAAACATTTTTGATGGTTAGGTGCACGGTTCAAGTTAATGCCTTGCCGGAGGATGCGGACCGTGGGCCTGGCTTGGCACAGTTATGAGCCAACATTTAAGCTTAGACTTCTGTCGATGTTTGGTTTGTTCTAGGGTTTGGTTTAAACCAAGCTTGCAGCTTTAAGGCATCATAGTCTTCTAGTAAAACGCTCGCATGTGGCTTAAAACTTTGTTTTTTGTGACGACAAATCTTTACTCTAGAGTTGTTGTTGTGAAGCATGCATCGGATGTTGACAGTTGTACGAGTGCCCTTGTAAAAGAAGAAAAAAGAGGCACTGAAGCAGCAGTTGATTGTAATATGCGCAGAAAAGCGGATTATGCCCGGGTCTTTTAGCAACATCATTTATGACATTCAACAATAACAGCAACAATGAAGATGCCTGGCCACATCCAAGCAGCCAAGGGTCTCACTCTTCCTGCAACTGGGACGACGGTGCAACAGACGACAACACATCCACCTCCACCCCCACCTCTGCCACCAGCACCAGCAGCTTTACCCGCATCATCATCATAGTCGCCAGGACCACCTGTATGTGCAGCTCCAGCTCCAGCTCCAGCTCCACGCAATGCAATTTCGGTTAGTGGCCACTATTTTGTTTAGTGTATTGAAGTAAATATTTGTATTCGTTTTTATATTCTCGTGCCATGCATTGTCGTTTCATTCCGCGTACATATTTGCACACCACACCGGCTCCAGCAGCCCACATTTACTAAAGACAAATTGAATTGAAAAGTTGAATTGGATTCTGGTCGCAGTGCGGCGGCATGTGTTCTAAAAGCAGCTTAAAATCCTATTTAGTTGTTATTATAGAATATTACACAGAAATTGACAGGGGCGAGCGCAGGCACGTCTGCATATGCATGCACGAGAAATTATAATGTCGATTGCAATTTTACCACATATTTTTCATTGAGTACATTTTACAGGGAACTTGTTCGAGGCCGAAGCTTCAGTATTTAGCTTAGCATTAGGGTAATCTAAAGTCGCACTTGTTGATTAATTAATATTAGAATCTTAAACTGAGCCGAATCACATTATTATTGAAAATTGATATAAATTTGCATTTTAGTTGGGCCGAACCTTAAGCAGAGGCATTGGACTGAGCCCTGAACCGAACTGAACCGAACACCGAAAACGTTTGTCTGTTCAGCTTCTGAATCATTATCATTGATTAAAGAGTATCCCAACTGAAGGGAGTTTACAAAAAACTATAATAATTTTTATATAATTTTAGGTAAGTTAACATTAATTTTGCTCACCTTATAAGGCTGGGCATATTTAGTATAAAATAAAACAAATAATATCTACATTATTTACACCAGCAGTCAGGCATTTAATGGAACTCTAATAACGAGTGCAATTGGCAAATTAGTTGTATAATAAGAAATTCCTGGTAAAAATGTTAATCAATAAATATCATACATATTTGTGTGCCATTCACTGGTAAAATCGTCTATATTTATAAATTTATATATATACATATATATATATACATATATATACATATATATGGTAAATACCACACAAAAGCCTTTCAACGCACAGCGCATGAGATGCTAATTTATGAAGAGCTCAGTTGCAAGCACAAAACTCGAGAATATTTATTTAAAAGTAAAACATAAATTATGCATCGGCATATGTGCAAGTCGAGTCTACCGCAGGCACAAATGGAGAGAGTGAAACAGAGAGAGAGAGAGAGAGAGAGAGAGAGAGAGAGAGAGAGAGAGAGTAGGAGGAAGAGAGAGAGAGAGACAGTTATTGTGATAGAGAGATTGAGTGAGAAAGATAGTGAATCTGAATTTGAAGTACTGTGCTTCCGTGTGTGTGCGTGTGTGTCCGGGTGTGCGTGCGTGTGTGTGTGTGCGTGCGTGTGTATGCGTGTGTGTGTGTGCGTGTGTGTCCGGGTGTGCGTGCGTGTGTGTGCGTGTGCATGTCTGTGTCTAGCAAACGAAATTTATTGTGGCCATAAATTGTGTATTTATTTTTTTGAATTAATTAATTCAACCATAAAATGGTGAGATCTTAGCTATGTGTGCAAGCAAAGCTTTCGATTGCTTTTCCATTTTGTTTTCCAGACTTAAGCATGAAATACAAATAGCTTCAGAGCCACTGGACTTAATCCCCCACATAGAGAACTAGCTGGCATTTACCGGCTTTGCACCGGTAAAATGTTTGCCAACAAAACAAGAAAAAACATTAAACATTAAAATGCGTTTTTCACTCATTTTCCGCTCTGGTTGGTGAATGTTTTAATGCGCGTATCTTTATGAGGAGCCTTTGAGTTTGAGGCCGAATTGGGATTTCGTGTGTTCAAAATATACGAAATATTACCTGCAAAATGTGGAATATCATAAATCGGTTATTTGGGAGAGGTTTGATCCATTTTGTTGGTTTTTCCTTTAACTCAAACTAGCTTTAGACAACTCCTACTAACTGGGTCAAATATATTTGCTATATTTACCATTTTCCCACCATTTTTTTGGGGTTTTTTTCTCAGATGGAGCCAGCTAAATATGCAATGTGCACTAACGCCGCAGAAATGGTCGTTGATTGACATCGCTGGTCGTTTTTGCTGGCAGGATAAATGGAAAGCGTTCCTTCTTGACGCGCTACAAGTTAAATCCATTAAACTTACGAAATGGAAATTAATTTTTGGGCAAACTGAAAACCTCAGTGGACGCAGCAGACGCGGCAACTGCATCCGTATTTGTGTGTGTGTGTGTGTGTGTGTGTGTGTGCGGCGGGGGATTCGATCAGTTTGAGAAAGTGAAATGAGCTGTTTGTCAACGGCTGACGACTGACATCTGTGTCAGTGGCCAGGCCGGCCATCCTCGTCGGGCCCGGTCAAGTTGGGCCTGCCTGTCGCCTGTTGGGCCGCTCTCCCAACGAGTCGACGTTAATTTCAATTCTCCGTTTCCTGCTGATAGCTGTTGGACTGCTCTGGTCGTTGACTCCTCCTACCCGCAACTAAATCAAGACCTGCACGTGGCAGATGCGCTCAGTCTCGGGCCAGTCTGGCGGTTGGCTCCTTCCTCTGCTATCGTACTTTCGGCATGACATGGACATGAGCAATGTGCAATGGCGATAAGGAGTGGCGCAATGTTCCACGCTGCCTACGCTCCGCTTTCCTTTGCTCTCTCCCTCCTCTCTTTCTCTCGCTGCCTCTCTCTCTCTTTCTCTCTTTGGGCCGTAATTGGCCAGGCAGAGTCAACCAACTTTGGCGAATTGAAGCGTAATGGGCAACAGTTCAATAACTTTTTGGCATTGCCTTTTAGGCAATTTTTGATGTCTCTTACATATCTATGTGAGATCAAAATATAATTATTAGAGCCAGCCAATCACACACACACACACACACACACACTCACACACACAATGGTTCATTCGCTCATTTAAGTATAAATTGAGTTGTTCTTTGATGTCATTCGAAACTGTTTAAATGTTATATTTTATAACAGCTATAAAGTGAGAGATGCACCAAATTGCGTGTGGATTACGAATATTCATATTTTCGAACACCTCCCACATTCCCCCGAAAATTGAAAAAGACTGAGCCTTGCCCTTTGCCATGTATGCCATATTTTAGCTCACGAAATTTCATAAAGATCGGACCATAAGCACGGACGAAGTTAATCAAGCAGGCATTTCTCATATATAGTGTGCGGCCAAGGATAGAAGAAGCACGGCATAAAGTGCGCAGCATGCGTGGGCATATGTGTGCTTTTGTGTGTGTGTATGTAGAGAGGGAATCTGGAATATTTGTAAGCAACAGGGTGGCCAGCTTTGATGTGTGAGCTACATCCAGACACCATTCGTTCTTGAGGTATTAATACAGGCAAACTAACCGATCTGAACTCAAGAGTCTCAGAACTTGTCTGTTGGAATGATTTGAATGCTAATATCTGCTAAATCTTACCTTTGAGCTGCGCTTATACCCAGCATAATGACAGATGCAGAGGAAGTTAGTATCGACTACTTAATATTTGTGTATATAGTATATATATTCTCTTCTATTCTTATCAAGAGTGATATTTTTCCTAGCAGGACCTGCCAAACACATTCATTGAGGAAGTGCTTCACACTTTTAGAAAAACTTAGCAAACCCCTTTTGGTAAGATAGAGATTATATGGAAGAAGATTCAAGTTTCTTTATGTGGTAGAGCTGTGAGAATGAGGCCTTCGCTTAGCAAAAATCTTTTCATACAATTCAACCACATCTCCACTCTTATGGTTTCCCCAAAGACATGGATAAATATTTAAGTACACAAAGTTCCTCTTGACCTGCTGGGGCAGATATTTTAATTTGTGTCTCGCCTTTAAAGAGTTCAATAGACTTCAGCTGGCTGTTACAAGCCGAGAGTAAATGCTCGGCGCATGCATCAAAAGCCAAATTTAAAGGCAATGACTAATATTTTTGGCTATCACCGGTGCCAAATGGCCAACGCCCCGCACCCCCTCGCTACGGCTGCATCCATTGGCCTCCTTCTCTTTTGCCACTTTATGCACACACATATATGAGCAGATATTTATGTGTAATCCCAATGCATATAGTACGACATATATGCATGTACATGTGCTGGTACATATGTGTGTGTAAGTGTGTGTGCGTGTGTATACATAGATACCTGGCTGGGCTGATTTCGAGCTGGAGCTCTGTGCCGCTATCATTGCACAAGTGCGCAAAATTTTGGACTCAATTCACGTGCTTGGCTGCCAAAATTGTTGGCAGCCTCCAGTCGGCTCGGCCGGTCGTCGTCCGCTTCATAAATTTGCACATTGAGTCGCCCTCTGTGGTGGCATTGTGGGCGGGGATGATGTTGGTTGGGAGCGAACAGCGAACCGGGAACCGGGAACAGGGAGCGGGATAGTGTCGACATCGGGATCGGCATCGGTATACGCTTCTACCTTACATCCTATTTGTATTTAATTCGATACGGGGGCAAGCGGGAGAGTGTCGCCTTCCGAAGATTTTTGCTGCGCGAGTGAGTCGCAGCCACGCCCCGCTTCCTTAAACACTATCGACAACCCAAACCCCCTTTCGCAGCCATTCCCCGCGATTTACCCACACACACCGCAGTCAAGTGCAGTGAAATAGTTGTGAAACACTTTGCCAAAGATGAAAGATAAACCACACAGGCAACGCCAGCAAAGGAGACGTCCACGTCAGGCGCCATTTTTGCATATACATACATATATACATACAGACACATATATAAATTCATAGCACACACACACACACACACAGCCAGACTCATAAAAACTTTAAATCTAACGAAATTTCAAGCGCTTAACCCGAAGCGCTGCCTGCGAAATCTTCCTGTTGGCCGAGACGCAATTGAAGTTCCGCAAATATTTTTACCCTTTTATGTGCACCAGAGATTCGTGCACTTAAAGAGCAGCTTTCTCTGTCTGGCTTTAAGTGATTCGAAATAAACTTATGTAGGCAATAGAATCGAAATTTTGGTGCACAATAATTAAAGAAAGCAAAACTATAAAATCTTGTGTGAGAAGGCAAAGAGTAGATATTAAACTTATTTATAATAATGCAACTAAAACTGCTCAAATGCAAATGAAACCCAAAAATCCAGATGGATTATTTTGTTGTCACCTTTTGGTAGGAGGAAGAATAATTTATATAAAGAAAGAGAGAGAGAGAGAGAGAGAGAGAAAGAGAGAGAGAGAGAGACAGAGGCAATTAGAGTATGAGCGCGTTCACAAGATTGGGATTGGAGGAACAAGATTATGATCATAAGATTGCCAACCCCTCTTGTTAATTTGACACTTACCTTAATTTTATGAGAGTCACGGAGAGGGGCAACATTTGGTATTGTGAAACTAATCAATTAGTGCTTTAAACTTGTTTATATATAGCTAGATTTAAATTCAATTGGAAACTGAGCATACATACAGAAAGTACGAAATCTCTTCCCAACTTAAACACACAACTTTAATTGCAATCAATTTAAAAGCACAGCTGCCTGTTTTCTTTTTCTTTTTTTTTTTGCCATTAGAAACTGAAGCCAGTGCTAAAACTAGAAACTGAAAAGTTGATAAAATCATTGCTGATGATTATTTTCCATTTTAATTACCCACAAACAATGAAAGTGCTACTGAAAATGAATGATGACATTGGGTGCCACAGCGACGAGGTGGGTCCGATGGGCTCGGTGGGGCGTTTCGGCTTATCCCAAGTTCGGCCTTCATGTGGCAGGCAAAGATCAAGCGCAGTGCTGTTCATGCAATTGGCATTATGTATACGCCGCGTTCGCCTTGTTGGGTGCCTCTTTGCATTATTGTATGTATAAATAAAAAATAAATCAAATGAAAAATAAAAGACCTAAAATAAAAAATACGTTGCGCACTCAAAAAATAAATACATATATATAAAATAATGCAGAGCCGAAAAGTGACACAAAGTGCGACACAGAAATGCAGCGCAGCCGGAGCTCTGTGGCAAGCGTGGCGTTAGGGGTTGCTCTGTCGAACGGTGGGGGAGGGGGGCGTGGCATGGCGTTGACTAACATTGAACTCAACTGTTCTGCGCTCGCTCGATTGTTGTTCAGCGCACATTGTTTTTTTTTTTTTTTTGTATTTTGTATTTCGTGCCGAGCGCAGCGATAAAAATGCTGCTAAAGTATAAATTATGCCAATATGAAAAGCCTAAAGGAAAAAAATACAAAAAACAAAATAAAAAAAATAACTGAACCAGAGAGGGCTGCTTCTGAAGATATTATAAAACATTTAAATGGAAGGCTACTTAAAATTTTAAAAAATTATTTCGTTTTATGATAGTTAAGACAGTTACAAGGAAGAAGGTCGCCTTAAATATGGAATATATGAAGACAATATCATAAAATAGGTATTATTAGAGGGGTTATTATGAATTGATTTGAGCTACAAATCATTTAAACTACTATATGAATAATATTTCATGCAATTTGTGTGTTCGAAAGGTAACTTAAATTTAGAAATATGTAAATAATATTTAAATAAATTGATTTATTAGAAGGTTTTATAATAATATTTCATGCAATCAATTAATATGATATGTAATATTAAATATTGAATTATAATTAATATATGAATAATATATTATGAAATTGAGATTCTTGAAAGGTTTCTTAAATATAGAAATATATAAAAAATATTTATGTATATATATATATAATATGTATATGCTTATAATATATAAGCAATATAATATTATGTAACAATATTTTTCAATTATTATTAAATATATATGTATATATCTAATATGAAGTTTACTCTTAAAAACTGATTAATCGATGTTTTCAGAAGGTTACTTAAATATAGAAATTTATAAATAATACTTTATGAACTTAATTTGATTACGAAGGTCTATTGTGTGTGTTAATATTTAAATGATCTTTAATTATATGTATATATTTATATATATATATATAAATAACATGACGTTTGCTCTTAATTGCATTTGATGTTAATTACAAAACAAATTGTATTTATACTTGAACAATATTTGTAAACGTGATCTATTGGCTTTCTATTGATTGGCTCTCGCCATTTTACAAACATAAATACAACAATAATGGCTATGAGACAATGTAGCGAATCCATAAAAGGCAAATACTGCACATATATACACACGCATATGTATGTGTGTGCGTGTGTTTGTGCGTATGTGTATTGGTGTCAATTCGGGTCATGCTGGTAAAAAATGCGCATAATTGGCAAATTTAGAGTGAAATTGCCTGATAAATATGCAAAATACGAGGCGACCAACGATGCCTAGCACCACCGCCAGCAGCAGCACCACCGTCACCACCACCACCTTCTCCGCCACCACCACCACCTCCTCCACCCGCCCCTTCAGTAACCAGCAAAGATTGCCGCATCAATATAAGCCTTCCAATTATCAATATAAATTTTATTTTCCACTAAAATCAAAGGCCAACTTTTATGATTTTCCTATGAAAAAAAAAAAAAAAAACTTACTATTTCATAATTATTTCGGTCTCATACCAAGTCTGTGTGCGCTTTGATCCAGTCTACGTGGTAAAAGACACGTGCATAGCCATCTGGATAGATGGTACCGCAACTGCCCACAACGAAACCGGCCACGCCCACCAGCTCATTATCATAGTGGGCCGGGCCGCCGGAGTCGCCATTGCAGGCACCATTGTCCACCTCATGGATCAAACACAGGCCAGCTTCCTCGCCCCAGTCAATGGAGCTCTCGCACTCGTCCAGCGAAAGCGATTTGAGCGTATTCCATTGCAAATATCGTGGCAGATCGCCGCCATGCTTGATGCGACCCCAGCCAGAGATGATGACATCGACACCGCCTGGCGTATTCTTGGTGGGCAGCGCAATCGGCTGTATGTTGTCCGAGTAGATGAACGGCTTCTCGACACGCATCACGGCCACATCATTCAAGAAGTTGAAATAGCTCTCATGGGCCACAATCTCAACAATGTTGCGCAACTCACCGCCGCTTAGCCGATCATTGCTGCCGGCGCGCACAGTTATCTGGCTGGCTGGGTAGACCTGGACCGTTCCACTGGCATCCTCATAGACCACACAGTGCGCTGCCGTTAACACATAGTTGCGTGATATAATTGAGCCACCGCAGCTATGGGAGCCACTGTTGCGCAATGAAATCTGATGCGGAAACTGCGCCCTGGCTGCATCCTCGCCGCCCACGACACGACCGCTGCTGCTGCTGTTGCTGCTGCTGCTGCTGCTGGTGACAGCTACTGAAATAGCTGCTGGGACAGCTGCTGGCTGACAGGCGGCAGTCAATAGCACAACTAACACAATAACTGGCAACAAATTGGTAATCATCTTGACTGATTCACAGCAGTGGCCATCGAAACGCTTTTATAGACAGAGCCTTATTCTTTAAGCCATAATTATTTATAAGCCATTAACTTATCAATATTTATTTTTTTTTGCTCTAACGATAACACATATCTTTTGACATAACACTGCAAGATTTATGCGGCCCGAGTGTCGCGTGTGGTCATTATCATTATCATTATCATTATCACTATCAATATCATTATCATTATCATTATCTACCTTGAGTTTATTATTGTATTAGATTTTTTGTTTTAAAATATGTCGTTTATAATTGTTGCCTATATATATCTTCAAATAATTAAATAGTCTGAAATGTGTCAAGAATGTTCAGTTAATCAAACTAGGTGCGAATTTAAAGCCGGCTACGAGATACTCTGCCCCACATTAGACTGCAATCTTGATAAACTTTGGTCCGATCTTTATGGAATTTATAGAGCATACAAAAGTATTTATATACCAAGGCTGATATTTAAAAGGTATTCAAAATGTGAATTATTTCAAATCCATGGATTATCTAGCTTCTTAATTGTTCCATGTTTTCAAACGGATTCATTCAGACAGACGGATCGACGGACATGACTAGACCGACTCGTCGTGATCCAGAAAAAAACAATACTTTAGCTGCATCCTTCTGCCTGCTAAAAAAGTTTGCACACAACAATTAAACCCTTTCAACCCAATTTTAAGCTCTGTTAAATGTTCTATTTAATGACTTTTTTTTTTTTTTATTTCTCTGTGTCTCACCTGCATTTGCGTTAATTGGCTGTTACAGCTGCGAATTTGAATAAATGGAAAACAAAATTCGCAATTTGCTCAGTCAGTGGAAAATAATTGCAATGTCAAAAATATTTAGGCATTTCGCTGTGTTCAATAAGTTTGTCAGTTATTTAACTTTTTTGCTTTAATTAAAATAGCATTAAAATAATTGAGAAACGTTACCTGTTAGATTAAATTTGATTGGCACAAAAAACGTTGCTTCAAATTTCTCAGCTGTTGAGATAAAGTGATTACAATTTGAAGAATATATGCATATGAGCATATATACACAAGCTCATGTTAATTAAAGTTAAGCTTGTGCCTACACACACACACACACACATATACACAGGTGACACAAGAATGCGCCCAAGTGTATAGATGATATTAACTCTCTTTTTGTATGTAAATGCAAATACGCATAAATATATACGCTCGAGATTCTTATTCTGTATCAAACATTTGGTAACAAGTTCCAAGAATTGATTTCTCTTCAAAATTGTCAAAATTTGGTGGAACATTAATATTTTTTTTTTCTTTTTAAATATACTCAGTTTTATTAACCTAAACTTAAGAAGCTAACGATTATTTTATTTCAATAACTTTCGTACAGCTAGAAGCGACTGTTAATAGGACTTTAAAACCTAACATTACATTGAGAGCATGTTAGTGACAGAATGTTATTAACATTTATATTTACATATGATGTATTTCATGTTATTGAAGAGTTTCATTTTCTATAATCAAACTGTTTTAAACAAGTCAGGTTCTGTTTGAGGCTTAGCTCGTAGAAAAGAAAATGGTTTTGCTTGAATTTAACACATTTCCACCTTGCAATCTGTCGAATTACATTTTTTGTTTCTTTTGGAACATGCAGCTCGCAATCAGAAACGGACACACACACATGCGTGTTCGCATGGATTTTTACTTACTCATACGTACGCATGTGTGTATCCGCATTCGTATTGAAGTGTGGGATGCTACTTTTGCCGCAGGAAGCGGTCGCAGCTGTGGGTTTTAAAATTTCAATTCATTTCCGTTGTGCATACGCACACGCCTCCACACACGCACACGCACACGCACGCATGCATACTATATGTCAATATATACATACATATGCATGTATGTGTGCATACACATACAAAAAAAACAAGCTGCGCCTAAATGGAAGACAACAGCGGTAGCAACACCAGTAATAACAACAACAACAGCAACAGCAACAACAACAACAAGAATAACAACCACAACAACAACAACAAACAGGCGGCCCAGGGCAGACCGGCAATTTATGTGCCAAAAATATCGAACGGGTGATCCAGTGGATACGCTGGAAGGGGGCGCGGGGCGTACAAGCCTGCAACTAGGAGTCGACGATATCCCGATCCCCAGCTATCCGGGTATTATTACGGGTGCGTGCGACACTTTTACGTTTAAAATGTTAAATGCTTCAAGTCAAAAATTCAATAAATGTCTGGCATGCTGTGGGCGTAGCCAGACGATGTTCTCGTTGCGCAGCTACAAATTAAACGTGGAGTGGGGTGAAAGTCGGCCAGAATTTAAGCCATAGCACTCTGGGGAATTTTAACGGTTTATCTGGCAAAAGGCCATTTTTTTTTAAAGTGCTTAAGATAAAAAGCGTTCGGATAAAATATATGCATGAGAAACACACCCAACTGCCATGTGTATTACCAGAATTGTTAACATGATTGAAACCTGTTAAGATAAAAGCTGTTAAGCATAATTTATGTGTACAAAGCACTTGCTTGAATTGCGTGAGTTTTGTTTGGCTGATTTTTAAGTAATTTCAATTCAATAAACTCAAGCCTAGAGCGTAACTTTTTGAATGTATTTTAATCTGTATATGTATGTATAGTATCTAAATAGTTAAATAACATAAATTAAGAGCGCTAAGGTAAAGCTTGGTAAGAAACTTCATCTAAGGCAAAGGCTACTAAAAATTGGCAGATTGCACCTGATAGATTAATAAATTCAGTATATCGTGACGAGCCGATCAAGCGAGATATAACTATATATAAAATATATTATGGAGTCCCGCAAATTTTAATAAGTAGGTAACATAATATGTTAAAATGGCATACTATATTCATAACAAATTAAATACTTCGATTGAAAAGTGTAAGGAATTTAAGAAACCAAGTTACCCAAACTTCGGTTTTATGAACCTAACTTTAAGGCTAGGCATTAATTTGAACCGTAAGCCGAAGCAGTAGATACGTTTCTTGGGCTTATAGCGATAATAAAATCCATTCACTTATGATTCATAAATTAATCCTGGAACCATTTTGCTTTTACGATTCGATAGAAACTTTTATCGATAGTTGCACATCCCATGCGTCTGCATATATAATTAGCGATAGGTTCGTGCTAGCACGAACATTTCTAATATTTACTCGCTTATGTTATGTTTATGTATTTAATTAACTATGGGAAACGGGATATGAAGTTGCATAAAAGGCTCATTAAAATATGTGTGTGTACTCTTATCAAGCATTTGTATTTGTTGCAGTTGCCACAATGATGACGGTCAAGGGGTGGAGGGGAGGGGTGTGTTCTTGAGGGGCTGTCCATGTCTATAAAGGTAACCTTCTTAATTTGTTATGGCTGCCATTTTTGGGTCACACGTAAATGGGCGCGGCTCAGTGGCCTGGCTGCGGTGCCTGCCACTGGCCGGGCATGCCCCGGCAGCAACCTCTGGAAACACAGGCCCGTTGTCCTGCCGTCCTGTTGTTCTCTCAGTGTGTGCGTATGGTTGTGTGTGTGTGTGTGTTGTTCTGGATGAAAGTCCAGCTGGCGTTCGCAACGTCCCATCTTTGTAGGAAGTGCCTCAAGCGTTGGCGCTGTATGCGGCTTGTCACTTTGCGTTATCCACGTTTTGTTTCAGCGCTCCTCGTTCTGTTATTGTTGTTCTTGTTATTGTTGTTGTTGTTGTTGTTGCTGTTGTCGTTGTAGTTGTTGCTGTTGTTGGCATATTTGCATTGCGGTGTCGCCGCCGCTGCTTTTGCAACTTTGCATTGTTTACTTTTTGTTTGGTTTTCAGCTAAAACTTTGTTGTTGCTGCCTTTTTTGCCACTCTGTCAGTTTTTGCCGCTGCTTCCATTTTGGCAGGCTCGAAAGTAAACTAAAGCAAAAACCAAACAACTTAACAGCCAAAGCAACAGCGACGCTTGCTGCGGTCAGATAAGCAATACGAATATATGTATGTATATATATATATATACATATATATGTATATAAAAGTAGTATATATGGAGTAGCAGATATACATAAATACATATATTGAGCTTGGGCTACAGCTTGTAAGCTAAAGGTATATTTTGTAAAAGTCATAACATTCTCAGCGATTGCTATAATATTATTTTGCTTTAATTCCTTTTGCAAAGTAGTTAGTTTGCTCTGCTTGCGTCTTTTTAACACGAGCTCCTCGAGTAAATTGCTTTCAATAAAAATGTTGGCTGCTGCATGTTTATTATAAGACGGTTTGTCACCTTACCAGGTGTTTTGCAACAAACATTTACCATGCTGCTCCCGGGCACTGTTGTTGCCCACGCTAAACAAACAAAAATATAATTGGTTTGCTTGTCATTTTAGCATAATACGAACAGCGGCAACAATAACAGCAACGATAACAACAACAGCAGCAAGCAGTGTTAACAGCCACTTAACAGAGCTGAATAAGGCGGAGAAAGAATATAAACTTAAATATTTGAGCGAGATTCAAAAGTCTACTTCATTTGCAGCGCACATACTTATATACAGGCATACATATAAATATGTATACATAAATACATATATAAAATTATACATACATACATACAACAACCAAAACGGTGTAGAAAGTCTTAAGGCCGAAATGGGCTAAAGTGAATTTTCCTTATATACATATATTGCTTACATGTTCTAATATATTCCACGTAATATGTATAGATATAGTTAATAAAAGAAATCGTCTGTAAATCGGCCAGAAACGAAATTTTAATTATGTTTCAACACAATAAAATTCTAAGCGGCCCAACAACAAATAAAAATAGAAATGAAAAAGTATATAAAAAAAGAAAAAACGCCAACAGACAGGCAGGCCTTCGATTTAGCTTCTGCATATGGGTGAGTGGCTTTTATGTGTTATAATTTTATTACATATATATTATATTCGAGTGTTTGCACATAATCTTGTCTAAGCTCTGAATTTTGTAGCACGCCATTTTTGTCATCTTTTATCTATTACAACAATGACTCCCTCTGAGGCTTATTTTGTGGCTACGCTAATGCAACGGAGAGTTTTATGACTTTTCGCGTCTTTGCTTTGATCTGGAGGCTACAGTGAACGCTCGCTGCAAGTAACGTTAATGTGTTAAATGTGTTTTGTTTTGCCTAAGGCTGGACATTCGCATATGAACTTTTGATCATTCTCTTGTGTAGGGCATAATGGTTTTATAGTGAAATGTATAACGCGTAGAAGGAGACTCTTATACACATTAATGATCAAGAGATGAGTATTAGCAGCCAGGTCAATATAGCCATGCTTGCTTGTCCCTCTGTCTGTTTCTATGCTTTGTTGTAAAAGAAAACAAGTAAGAGGTTCTAGTCGGGAGCTCCCGACTAGGGGATACCCTGAACCCTCTTATTCCAACACCAAATGCAGCGCGCGCTTATAGAAAGAGAGTATCGGGGAGGTGGCGATAGGTATAAAATGAAAGATACTCGATATATATATACTATTCTAGAAGCTACATGTCAAGTTTGGTGACTCTAGCTCATATTATTTACCAAAATTGCTTAAAAACGGGATTTCGATATACATTTTTATCGATTACTTAGAAACGGAGTAAGTTATCGTTTATCGGAAACAAACTCGATCTGCGCGGGCATCAGGAGGACCTTCAGCTAAAATTTCAGTCTCTAGCTCTTATAGGCTCTGAGATCCTTGCGTTCATACATACGGACGGACGGACGGACGGACGGACAGACAGACGGACATGGCTAGATCGACTCGGCTATTGATGCTGATCAAGAATATATATACTTTATGGGGTCGGAGATGCTTCCTTCTGCCTGTTACATACATTTGCACTTTGCACAAATACAATATACCCTTTTTACCCATTTTCAATGGGTTCAGGGTATAAAAAGTAATCTATCGAATTACTATATTACTATACTATATTTTTTTCAATATTTGACTATTCCCCTCACATTAAGGACCTTTTCCAATTGGAGTACCAGGTTATATGGCTTTTGTTTTGGTCGGAAACAAATCTTTTGTTGAAATGTGTTGTAATGCCACGTGTACACATGCCACTTTGTCTTTTGCTGGTGCTAAAAAAATTAGCATTTTTTCTGAATTATTATTATTAGTATAGCAAAAAAAAATAAATGTATTTCTATGCACATGTGCCAACGTGTAACTTCATGGAAACAAAGTATCTGATGCACACTTGAGCACAAATGCGCCTGGCAAAAACAGTCCGGAAAAGTGACTTGGATAACTATAAGGAAAATAAACAAGTAAGAGGCTCTAGTCGGGAGCTCCCGACTAGGGGATACCCTGAACCCTCATACTCCAACACCAAATGCAGCGCGCGCTTATAGATATAGAGTAGCGGGGAGGTGGCGATAGGTATAAAATGAAAGATAATCGATATATATATACTTTTCTAGAAGCAACATGTCAAGTTTGGTAACTCTAGCTCTTATTATTTACCAAAATTGCTTAAAAAACAGGATATCGATATACATTTTTATCGATTACTTGGAAACGGGGCAAGTTATCGATTATCGGAAACAAACTCGATCTGCGTAGGAACTAGGAGCATCTACATCTAAAATTTCAAGTCTCTAGCTCTTATAGGTTCTGAGATCCTTGCGTTCATACATACGGACGGACGGACGGACGGACGGACGGACGGACGGACGGACGGACGGACGGACGGACGGACAGACAGACGGACGGACGGACGGACAGACAGACGGACATGGCTAGATCGACTCGGCTATTAATGCTGATCAAGAATATATATACTTTATGGGGTCGGAGATGCTTCCTTCTGCCTGTTACATACATTTGGATTTTGCACAAAAACATAATACCCCTTTTACCCATTTTTAATGGGTTCAGGGTATAAAAATAAATGGGAAACTACGCGCTCGCAACTAATGTGGCGAAATGTTATTAAAAGCCAACACGACTGTTCAAATGCTCTGCAAAGCCCAGCTTTGCGGCCGAGCAATGGCGAGTTGGTTATAAAAAAGGGATGGAGAAGGAGGGTGGAGAGGGGAGGGGGGGGGTGTGGTACATGCCCAGCAGCGGAATAGTTAGTCGCCAGCTAAGTCGGCTGCTGTTGCTGCTGCTAAAGGGCATATTGGGGCATTATATTGGGCGGCAAAAGAGACAGACAGTGTCAGGGTGTGTGTGTGAGAGAGAGGGAGAGAGAGAGAGAGAGAGCTAGTGAGGAAGGCAAAGCTTTGTTTGCTTTTGGCTGTTGACTGTCGACCTGCCGCCAAAATGGTTAAAAAAGAAAATTGAGCGCAAAATGCTTAACAAATATTTTATGACTACGAGTTTCAAACGCTTAAATGTGACCCACACATGTTGTTGTATTTGTTATTTTTGTTGCTATACCCTGAAACCGTTGAAGATGGCTTAACGGGGTATCATGGTTTTGTGGCAGCCAAGAGAAAACGATTCCCATCCCATAAATAACATATATTCTCGATTATAATATAACAGAATATAACATATAACAGATCAGAGCAGAACGGCGGTTCGAGTCGATCTAGCTATGTCCAACTCTCCGTCTCAGTAAACGCATCCATCTCGGAAACTACAACAGCTAGAGACTAAAATTTAAAATATAAGTTCTCGTTTGTCAATTTTTCGAAGATTTTATAAGTTAATGACACCAAACTTGGTATATAGGTCCGCGTTTATTATACACAGACTTAAGAATATTTAACTTTTCGGATAACGTTTCTCAATTTCACTTCACCTCAGTAAAATACTTAATTTTTAAAGTGAAACCCTGCAGCTTTGGTATGTGCACACAATTGGGTGCTATATCTGGACGCTGAAAATTTCAAAAAGATTGAACTGCAAATACCGAAGTTATTCAAGACAACATTTCCTATAAAGTGGGAGGATGGGTGAGGAAGAAGCGCTGCTTAAGCTGCGCAGTTAGCAGAGTGCTCGCTGGTTTGTGCGCGTGCATAGGTGTGTGTTTGCGTTTGTATACGTGTGTATATATAAGGGGCTATTTGAATTCTTGCAGCCCAAAGCCAATTATAGGGTATTTGTTAGTTGGTCACTCTCGAATAGAGCGCTCGTACTCGTTGTTGTTGTAGTTGTTACTGGCAAATTACCCACAAAGCCAACAGCAGCCAACTATTTTGTAAGCAACAACAACGCATCGCATACATATACATATACATACATATTTCCCGGACCAGCTTGTGCTGTTGCTGCTGCTGCAGCTGTTGTTGTTGGTCCTGGTCCTGGTCCTGGTCCTGGTCCTGGTCCTAGCCGTGTCTGTTGCCTGTTTCTGTTAGCGGCTCCCACCGGCTGTTGTTGGTTATATTATGCGCTGCATCGCTGCCGCCAAAAAATTGTTTGAAATTCCTAACAAAGCATTTTAACAATTTGCTGACATTATAACGGCGACAAGTTGACTTGAGAGTCAATAAACTGTTAACTAAAAACAAAAAAAATAAATAAATAAATAACAACAAAAACAATATGCGCCAAAGTGAAAAGTGCAAAAAGTGCTGATAGTAATAGACTGGAAAGACGTGCATCAATAGCGCCCGTCCCCTCCGCCCCAAAATACCAGCCATACCAGCTCGTCGCCCCCAAAGACCCGGTCAGCCCAGCTTGGAGCGGGCACGGGGATTTGTTGGGCGACGTCATCGTCATCGCATTGTCGAAAAAGTTTGCACAAAATTCTTTTAGAGATGACGATCAACGATGACATCGTCGGTATCTCGCAACATAAATAGCATGGAACTTCATTAAAGCGATAACAATCGAGAGACAAAAGCAACGCCGCAATCCTCCGTCCCGGAAAACCCGTCGATAGTATTGTTCTAAAGCTTAAAGGCAGCTACCATAATCGAAAATTAAAACTTTGCGTTTTGAAAGTTTTACAACCTTTCGTAATTCATAAAAACTATCAAGAACTTTTCGATTCATTTAATTAAAACTGTATGCATACTACATACCCTGTAAGCAGACAAAATGCACATTCGACTTTTTTTATATAAAATGTATATTTAGCTATTTATATCAAGGCTTTCTTTTTTGTTATGCCCCGGACTCACGAAAAATGGGTAAAATGTGTGTTCTGGTTTTTTTGCGAATGTATGTATTAGATAGAAGAAGACTTCTTCGATCCCATAAAGTATATACATATATATTCCTGATCAGCATCAACAGCCGACTAAATCTATGTCTGTCTGTCTTTTAGTCGCTGCTTTAATCTCGATAACTAGCTAAAGACCTGAAATAAAAGTAGGTCTTTCTGGTTCACAAAAGGATGAAGATTGTTGCAAATAATCGAAAACTCGACACGATTCTACGAAATCGATTAAAATCGATATTGGCATCTAGTTTTTTTTACCTTATTTCGGTGAATGTCTTGGAATATGCACAGATCCCGCTTATTGGATAACTCTCTTTCTCATTCCTCCCAAACTTGCAAAACCCACATTGTTTTAAGGTATACTCCTGGGGATTACCGAATAGAGCATTGTTAGTTGTTGTACTAATGTTTGTTTTGAAATTTTAAAATGGAAGGCTTCAGTAATGTTGCCATATCATCATCATCATCATCAGCATCAGCAGCAGAAGCAGTTGCCTCATCATCATCAATATTAGAATGCGCTGTGGATACGCCACAAAGTATGCAGCAGCAATTTATTAAAGCTTTTGGATCTCGCTTATGTTAAGCCCTGAGTGCTCGGGTGTGGCATGCAATAGTTATTAGTTTTATTTTCTATATGTGTATATATATATATTTTGTTGTTGTGTTGTTTATGGTAACATTAGTTGTGGAGTTTTGTTTTTGAACGCTCGAATGTGATAACATTATGGAGCCTCGAGTGTGTGCATATGCGTAATTTCGTGTTATGATGTGTGCACTCTTGGTGCGACCGCCCCGAGACACACACGCCTGGGTAATCTGCAAAAGAGAGAGACAGACACAAAACAGGCAGACAGAGGGAGAGAGAGAGAGGGGGAAAGGCATTATGATGTGGCAGCCAGACAGTGGGCTGTATCAATCAGGAAGCTGCCATTTTAATTGATATTGTTTGGGCATTGTTTAAATTAAACTCTGGCTGGCAATAAACCGGAGCGCAATTAACGCGTGCATTCCACAAATCGAATTCGCCGCAATTGTGTGTTAATCAAGTTTCATTGGGGAAAATGAAAAAACATGAAAACCAATCGAATTTGCGTGTAACCTACTGCGGAACTCCGTTCAATTAACAAACTTTAATTCTAGACAATGACAATATTAGCAAAATATGGAGAGTAGACGTTACATATGTTTGGTTCGATCTTAAGCGGAGCTCATCAGTGCCAAACCATAAAAAAGTATCCTTTGTGACAAAAAAAAACAGGCATTAAATTCTATGAGCAGTTATTGTACTAATGAATTGTAAAATGAATTATTTGTACCTTAATTCTAGTCTCCGTCTTTCTGTATATATGAACTGTTATGTTGAATTATATGAGATAAGTCTGGCTAACTTAATAACTTTTGGAACAACTCTTTTTTTCATTTATGCATACAAATTATGCGTATATATAGATGAAGTATATTGCGTGCTTACTTACACCATGCCATTAATTTGATCATCTAGTAGCCAGCACACTGAAAATAATATATTATGACAACAACAGCAACAACAAAAAATGTTATAATTATTATACCCTGTACCCATTCAAAATCTGTAAAAAGGAAGTATATTGGTTTTCTCTGGACTCAATTCAATCATGTTCGTTTGGAGAGGAGGGTCGACCTCGGGAACTAAAAGATCTAGATATCCATAGACTTCAAATATGATTCTATTCTATTTTCTTTTTTCGTTTCCCTCTATATATTCGACCCCAATCAAAATCCGGGACTTTGAGCATATTCCGTAGGTTACTAGACCTAAATAGTTCAAAAATATCTCAAGTTTTTTAATACCTCAAACCATTTGAACTAAAACTAAGTTAAGGTAAGGTTAAACAAGAAATATCAAATATTATTAAGCGTTTGCTTTACCCCTTGTGTTTATGAATAGAAGGAAGCTGGAATGCTTGTTACAGCATCTTGACGTTCAATATATATGGTATCTGGGTGTCGGGCATGCCCCAATGTATTTTTGTGTGCATTTATTTCTCGATGTTGCAAGTGTGCTGCAAAAAAAAAAAGTGGGGAAAACGCATGAATAAATTAATTAAAGTTTGAGCGAACATCCGTCAGTCAGTCAATCAGTCAGTCAGCCAGTCAGTCAGTCAGTCAGTCAGTTAGTCAGTAAGTTCGTCCATCAATCGATCAATGTCCCGCATCTTGGCTGCCTGGACGCAGTAGTTGCTTGTCAGCAGCATTTTAAAGGCTGCCTCCTGGCTATATACTCCTTCCCCCCCACTCACCCTGTCAGTCGATACTCGATACCACACTCTTTATCAGGCATATTATGCACTTATCGTAAACACTCGAAATGCATTTGGTCGACGAGCAGACAGCCAGACAGACAGACAGGCAGATAGACAGACAGATTGACAGACAGACAGATATCATGGGCTGTGGGTTGAGGCGTACACACAATTTTCGGGGGCACTGTTCATTTCACGCTGGTCTCGGCAATGTTGGTCAAATGTGTGTTTGACATTTTCGATATGTTTTTGGTTAGGATACGTGTGCCATTTAATACTTTGGCTATTTCTGGTGTTCCTGTTGCTGTTGCTATTGCTGTTGTTGCCGCTACTGTGACTGCGGTGGCTGGCAGTATAAACTGCTCTTGCTTGTGTATTTTGCATGAAATTTCTCTAAATTGTGTGCGTTTGTTGAGGTTGTTGTTATAATTTAGTTGAAAATTGTTGTCGCATACACAAGCACGCACACACATTTTCACACATTTACGAAAAGGATTTCGCATCGTTAAGCACCATTAACCCATTGCTGCTGTATATTCCATTTATAATCAAGTGCCCTAAATTCTGACCAAAGGTGTATGTGTTTGATTATTATACAAAAAAAATTAAGATTGAGTTATCGTACAGAAATATTTTATATATGCGCATTATATATTATCTTAATCGGCTAAACATTTTAACAGCTGTTAGCACCCGCAGTTTCCTCCTAACAGTATAATTACATTAGAAGTACAGTAGAGCATTACGTTAAAGTGTGGTTGACATACTTCTGCAAGTGCATTATGTTACCTGTTAGCAGTATGCTAATACATTCGTGGTACAGTATGCTAAAGTGGTAAGATAACTATAACTATAACTAATAAGAGTCGGTTGCCCTTAATATTGTATTTACAAGTAAAGTATAGTATGGCAGTATGTTAAAGAGTTAACATGACTATGTTAAGTATGCTACGTTAAAGAATTACTTTTGCAGTACCGGCTTGCATTATGTTAATGTATGGTTGGCATAACTATGTGAAATGCATTATGTTTATCAGTGTGGTATATGTTTAATTTATAATATAGGTGCCCTCAGACAAGTTCCTTTTTAATACTGTACATAATTATTCGAGAGACATGCACGATGATGGGTTAACTCATATACATTTTCAATTTAATTTGTGCAAAGACCAAATACATTCGCTTACGCGCTTTCGCCTGGCTTCAGTTTTTTAGAACAACCATCTAATTCCATGGCCAGTTGAAAATCCCCATGCGGTAGACTGGGAGTAATAACCATTTCAGGCCAAGTGCATGCATTCAACCGTCTGTCGCCTGGCTGCTGGCTGAAAATTGCAATGCGAATGCTTTGCAAACTGTAATTTTGGCAACGCGAATTGGATTTGCGGCTTATAAGCACGTTTATAAATTACTGATTCGTCCACGGTCCATGGATATAACTGTATGCGACCACTTTTGTGCGCAAATAAATAAATAAAATCATTTTTTGTTTACCATATTAACATAACACCCTCGGCATTACTTTGTAGCCAGGTTTACTCAGAGGCAGCTGAGAAGCTCTCAATTAATGTCTGTCCTCGGCTTTAGATTCTTTACTAACTTTTTTGCTAAAAGCCCAACATTTCAGTAGTTAACCAATTTTACTGCCGATCTAGAATATATTTAATATGCCTTAATTGTTATTATTTTCATAATTACATCCATTTCAGCGTGTACTTAATATGTTATACTATTAATATCGTTCGATATCGCGTGTCATATATAGACGCGCAATTTTCTCATGACCCATTTACCCATTTTCGATAGGTATAAATGTTATTACAGTGTGTACAATGCCCTAATAACTTTTGCCTTGAATGGGCTGCAATTTTGTCGAAACTTTTATTAAAATTCCATATCGAATTAAGCTTTGTAATTTGGCTCAAATTAAAATGCATTTTCCGGCCTTGACCAACTGACCAATTGGGCAATTTACCAAACGATTAAAGCAAGAATATTACCAACAATTACATTGATTTAGAAGGTTTTTATCGGTCTAAAGCTTGTTATTGGCCAAGTTGTCAAGCCCTCGGATCAATGTCAGTTGCTTTAATACGGGACCCGAAATACACTAAGATCTGACGTAGCTCTAGACTATTAATAATGAATCAAGAATATGGATATGCTTTTAATAATAATAACATTCAAATTAATACTAATTACACTTTAAGTACATTTTTTTATAACTAAAGCAAAATCATATAAAATTTACTTTAAACACCTGATTATAAATGCTTTTCAAGTTTGTCCATAAAAAGGCCACAATATCGAAATATCCAACAAATAGATATGTATTTATAAATACAGGCATGCACATATGCATTCGAGAGTGTTTGATAAAATTAGCTGCAACATAAAGAGTTGAAATAACAATGCCATATTGAGCCATATTATACAATTAACAGGTAAAAGTGCTTCTTAGCAGTCTCTCAACTAGCAGATACCCTGTCCCATAATTGATCTTGATCATGAGCACGTGTTTATGGAAATGCGAAGACAACTATGTAATACATAATAAAACAATATCTAATTTACAACACTCTGAATTTAATTTCATGCCCAGGCGAACTATGCCAAATAAAAACAAAATAAAAAAGGTGTTTATAGTTTTGATAGTCTACCTGATTGACTTTGTCTCTGAGATAGGCGTAAATCAAAAATATATATTGAAAACTCAAAGATATGCCCTTCCTTTGTCATACCCCACGTACAGACACTTTTCTGAGTGCAGGGTATAGAAATGATTTTAATGCAAAATTAAATGAGAAATCATACAAGTTTTAAATCGAACTGGCATAAAATGGAAATGAAATTAAATCGCAGTTGCAATGATATAAAACAACAAATACAGATACATTTATGGCCACAGCAGATACGCCAGACAAAGATACAGAGATACAAAAACATGCATTCATGCACTGTAAATGGGCATATGCCCGGACCGAATAGCCGATTAATAAAAGTATGTATATATATAGTTTTTTATGTATGCATAACATTTAATTTAAATGCTTCCTATTATAAGCACAAAGTATTACCGTTTCATTCCATTCAGAATCTCTTTGCGTTCGCAAAGAGCGTGCAATTTGGCCACAAATAGTGCGCAAATTGCCGGCATATAAACCCGTGTGTGCCACGTGTCTTTTTAACTACTGTCAATTCATTTCAGCTTTGATTGCCTATTGCGTACCTGTGCATAAGTTCAAGAATCTTGCAATATTTCATAGAAGGTTAGCTCGACAGACTGTTCCAGGTGCGATGTCAATGCGAGGTCTCTTTCATTTCATTATCCCACAAAAGAAATCTATCAACAGGATTTCTACACTAAAGTTAATCTGCTTTTAATTTGGCCATAAAATTGTAGCTTTGTGAATGTTATTTGAAATGATATTCCACAATGAAAAGTGTGTGAGTTCAACGCTCTAACATATTTTCGCATCGGTTGCCAAGATTCTCATGCCTATTACCTCGTCCATATGGGTTCATAAATGTGTCCAATATCATGCTGAATGGTCTGTCAAAATTTATTAAAATTTAATTAGGAAGCAACGCAATTAAAGCTATTTTCAAAGAAATATTTCACATTAATAACGAGCTGAGGAAAATTTAATGGGCGATTGCGGAATTTCAAATGCTCTTTCATGAAGGAATGTGACTCTATGGTAATATGTTTAAATATATGAATACGTTACTAAAAATTGGGTAGTAATAATAATTTTGCCAATAAGAAATTAGATAATAATAAGATTGCTGATAAGAAGAATGTAAAATGATAAAATAATTATATATAATATAAATACCAATAAGACTGATAAAAACAATAAATATATAAATTTTTAAGCGATAAAGGTGTATAATAACGTGCTTGTCTAGTAGGGATAGAGAAGTTTAGTTGGCTACTGAACCCAGAAGAGTCCATTTTACCCGTAATTAACTTGTGAATAAATATGACACCAAGCATGCTTTTACGATTGCTTTTAAAGAAGGAAGATTAATCATCAGAAGTGTACTGGAGTATGGCGGTAACCGCAAAGATTCAATTCAGTCTTAATGAATAGAATAGTGTCGCGACCAGACACATGAGGTATAATCTAGTATAGGTCGTAACAAAGATACATAAATGGTCTTTTTCGCGTATGGGTCGTCGAACTCCTTTGACCATCGCTTGATGAATCGAATTTAAGTTTATGATCAAGAATGATAAATTAGATACTTTAATAATAGAAGCAACAGTATTAATAATAATTATATTGATAATGATAATGATAATGATAATGATAATGATAATGATAATGATAATGATAATGATAATGATAATGATAATGATAATGATAATGATAATGATAATGATAATGATAATGATAATGATAATGATAGTGATAATGATAACGATAATGGTAATTATAATAATAATGATAATGATAATGATAATGATAATGATAATGCTAATGCTAATAATAATGACAATGATAATTATAATGATAATGATAATGATAATTATAATTAATGAGAAAAGTTATAATCATAATAATAAAAGTGACAATTGGATAAGAACATGCATTATAATCATAATAATAAAAGTGACAATTGGATAAGAACATGCATTTTAAAATCTCCTTGAGAAAACATTGTTTAGGAAATATTTTTGATTTGGCTAAAGCCATATAAATCTTAGAGCATTCAAGTGTCTGTGCAAGCCTTTCAACTCATCTTGAGTATTATGTTTTATTTTATTTTTTGTTTTTTTTTTTTTGTGAATAACATTAGCACTCGGCATTGTCAGAGCTAAGTACTTTGAAAAAGGCAATTAAGTGTTAGCTGGAAAAACATTTGGGCCACAAGCAGACACTCGATAAACGGGCACTTCACTTTTCACTTCATCTGTTTGGGCTCACACGCACACTCACACACGCACACATACTCACAGCTGGTAATTGCAAATTGATTTTGCCATATGCATTAGTTGATACATTTATAATTATGCTTTTCAATTGTAGGGCCGTTTCGAGTGCCCGAGTCGGAATGCCTGGAAAATATTACGGTCGCAGCTAAGTGATTCCGGTGGATGAGCAATGTCCATGTGGGTGGCTGGGCTGTTGGTTTAGGGCCAAGACGCTTAAGACGCCAAACAAGAGGCGAGCAGCCAAGCTGCTAAGCACCGAAAATAACCGCGAAGGCGGACAGACAAGTTGTGAGGGTGGCTGCGGGTGTGTGTGGGGAGGGGGTTCAGTCAAGTAGCTCGAAGCCCCCAAATAGCTCCGAGCTGTTGGAGCTGTGCTCCAAGACGAGGACGACGACGACGACGGCGCACATAAAAACCACTATAAACTTTATTAATTTTAATTAAAAACACTACACTCATTCTGAGAGTTAAATTCCCGTGCACATCTTTTGGCTGTGTGCGTGACCATTGGGTAATGCTTTTTTTTTTTCCTGCTGGCGTCTCGCTGCGTGTTGTAAGCCGCAGAACGCGTCCTGACCAGCAGGCGGTGAACAGTTAAAAACAGGAAAGCCCACTCAAAGTGTTCTTTAATCAAGCCGAATCTCAAAAGTCCTTTCTTGTCGCTTCTCCAAAAATTAATGAAATAATTAAAGCTTGATGAAAAAAGTTTAATTACTTTAGGGAATAATTAGAATGGTTTTGTATGTTGTGTGTAAGTCTAACAAATGTATGAAATTATTTGGAGCATGGTTTTCCATATCTTGTACACCCTTAATTTTTCCTTGTCGAAATCGTTTGAACTGAATCGAATTTTATAATAATATAATTGAGGTAAGGCTTTGGCTGTTCTTTATTTAACCAGCTTGCTTCAAGGTTCAACTTGTGTGAAAGAAAGGTAAACAAACAGGTTTTGAATAAGATAAATTATAATAGCATTCTATAGTTTTTATTTTCTTCGGTATTTACAGTGTTTATTAAATATAACATACCTTAAATTAAAATTATAATTAAACTTTACATTTTGATAGATGAAAGAGCTCGTTCGGACATTAGCTATGCCCCATGTTATTAGTGTATAATAATGAAGAAGCTGCAACTGAAAAATCTGGCCAAAGTTTTGCTGAAAAGGCGTAAGATTTTCGGGGGTAGAATTGAGGGTCAGCAGTTGGGGCTCGGCTAAGGTTGGCCAAGGGCTAAGGGCTAAGGGCGCGGAGGCGGGAGCGGAGGCATAGAGCTTGGCGCTTGGCGCTCGGAGTTTGGGGTTGCCGCTGCGAGTTTCTTATTTATTGTTTTGGCGGTGCGCGGCAGTTGGCCGCTTAATGCCATAAAAAACAAAGGTGCCATGGCGATAAACAATAAAGGGGGTGCAGATGGGCGATGGGCGATGGGCGATGGGCGGTGGGCGGTGGGTGGAGGAGGGGCTCGCTGCCAAGCATTTTATGCAAATTTATGGCTTAAGCACCAATTTTTTGTTTTTTATTATTAATTTTAAATGGCAAGTGCTCGCGCTGCCAACAAAAATATATAAATCAAATAAAACAAATACAAAATATATGATGAGCACTCTCACACACACACACACACACACACACTCACGTACACGCATATGCACTCAAAAAAAAAAAAAAGAAAATAAAGTTATTAATTAACTCCTAACGTACTTGGACTCTTGGCTTTGTCTGCGCGACATCGAGGTGAGCGACTCACTGCTGGAATCTTTGTCCAGGCCTTGGAGCGGGCCGAGCAGACTGAGCAGAACTGGCAGCAGGATTAGGCCATGTGCGGCACCAATGAGCACAATGCCCAAATACATGCGGAAATAGAAGACCTGAAAGATCTGCGATTTGGAAAAGGCCAGCACAATAATGCCAGCGAATTTGGTCAACGTAATCCCGGATAGAACGCTGCTGCCGGTAACGCTGAGCGAGTGGAACGCCCGCTGCTGAGCGTTGCCTCTGGCCTGCTTAAACGAGCGCACAATATGCGAGATGAACTCAACGCCAATGCCGACACAGACGACCAGGTTGACCAACGAGATGGCGTTCAGGGCGATGTCCCAGGCCCACATCATGCCGCCCATATTAATCAGAATGCAGACGACCATGAAGAGCACAATCAGGGCCGACGTAATGTCCAGTCCGGTTAGCAGCAGAGTCACAACAAAAATGGCCGCCAGCGAGAGACCCAGCGATACCAGGGCATCATCCCAGATGGTCAAATACTGCTCGTAAAAGATGAAGAACACGCAATAGGGAAACACTTCTGTGTCGGCGCCATTATTGGCCAGCATCTCATTGATTTCAGCCTGGACACGACGCGCCTCCCGCAGCGCCGCCACAAACTTGTCCGATGTTGTCGATGTGGTCGAGTATTGCATAAAGTGCGTATCCAATATGGTAGCCAGTCCCTCGTCGTTTAGCGTATAAATGACGGCCTGCAAGGATGAACATAGATGTCAGATGTCAGCCATTATTGCCAAAAAATTTTTTGGTTGCACGAAAGATTTGCTGTAAATATGTTAACCCCCTGTAAAACGTTTTTGTTGGTTCGGTTCATTCTTTAAGCCAAGCCTTTCCTCGTCGCTTTTAGCTTCGGTTTGTATATATTTATTTTTGGCATATTATTAAAGCAGGATTTGGCTTCTAGTTCTAATTTTCTAAATTTCTTTCAATTAAAACCTTTGTCAGCAGACAAGGCCTATATACTAGCTATAACCACTTGAGAATTATAAGCAAACAGGCGACTAAGCTAGCAAAACCAAATCGTACTCTTGTATGCTTTACCATGCAGTATATACTGTGTATGCATTACCAACTTAAGTTTCGCTTTATGGCAATTAGGTATTTCCAGCTTTGAATATATCAAATAATATTTAACTTTGAATATTTGCAAATATTTCAAGCATACAACAACTTAATTCGTTGAAATGGGGTTCGGTTCAAGGATAAGTTCGCCTTTTATTTATACCTAAACTACGGTTGATGGTTTGGTTCGGCTCGTTGCCTTGATAAGTATGGAAAATAATTTTTAGTTTTCGCTGGGATTCATAAGACAGACAGATATTGTTAACTCCATTTTTATATGGTTACACTAAATATAGTAGGACAGAGAAAAATGTCTTCTATTGTTGGCCGAGTTGTGCGTGTGGGCGTTTTGTGTACTTACGTCAGCGTAGGAAGGTCGGCCCGCCTTGGCGCATTCAGCATCGGGTAGATCGGAGAGGAAAAGTGGCACATATTTGTCAAATGTTTCCGGAGTGGGCCGCAGTCCGTCTTCTGTGAATTGCCGCTCACAGGGGTAACAATCGTCACTCTTGGAGTCTAGAATCAACCGTCGAATGGACTGTAATTTAATCAAATGGGAGGCATGCTTTGCGCGCACTTACTGCTCGGACAGAAGCCGCCGGTGGTGGCATTTATCTTGCAACAATCAGAAATACCAATCCAATCGATATAGTCGTCGATCCACGAGGATGCCGGTCTGGCAAGAGCGGTTATCTGCGGATAGCGCGACTGTGTGTAGAGCTGCACGGAAAGCGAATCGTTGTTGCATTCAACGCCGCCGCATATGAAGTTCTGATGAGCCGGATTGCTGTAGTTCAGGCCTGGCTTCAGCACCCAGTAGACGGGCGCACCCATGGCCAGCAGGTCATTCATGTATTGGAAATACTTGACCACATGCGAATCCTTGGGCATGGACATTTCCTGATCCAGACCTGGCTCAATGGAGGGCATGACCATCAAAGACAGGGCCGTGACCACAGTGAAGATAAGCAGCACGATAATCTTAACCGGTCTGAAATGCATGAATCGATTGACAGATCAGAGAGAATTCTCACCCACTCAAAAGTCAAGGGTCACTCACTTGGATAGCAAGAAGGGCGCATAGAAGTTTTTAAAGAGCTGCTCCAGTACGCCAACCTCATGGGCTTTCTGCGGCTTAACCTTGCTGCGCACACAGCACAGCATGTCCAGGCGTCCGTCCTGATAGCGTCGCTCATCGATGGCCATCAGAGCCACAAAGGCGGTGATCTGCAGCAAGAAGTCCAACAATATGGCAATGGCTGCGTACATGGCGAATGTCTTCACGGCGGGCATCTCGGAGATGGCGCCAATGGCAAAGCAGGCGAACTCGCTGCTGGCCGTTTGCAGAATGGACGGTCCCACCTGGCCGATGGCCTCGCCGATTGCTTCGTGTGTGCTCGGATAGCGACTGTGATCCAGGCGCTGGTAGGTGTGCACCATTATGAAGATATTATCAACGCCAACTGCGAGCACCAGGAACGGTATCACCTCGATTGCCAGCATGGTGGTTGTCACGCCCACATATCCCCAAAAGCCCAGACTGCAGATGACAGAGGCCAGCACAATAACGATTCCACTCACGGCCAACATAATGCGTGAGTCCCGCAGGAAGCCGACACAGCTGCGTATGCGGCCCAGCGCGATGGCCACGTAGAGAAACATTACCACATAGCTGATGACCACGGTGCCCACCTCGCCCTCGGATAGCTCGACAATGGCATCCTGTATGGAACGCTCCGCAGAGTAGGCTATGTCCAGGCGTGTGCTGGTGTAGTTCTTCATGAAGTCTATGAAGCGTTTCTCCCATTCAAAGCTAATGTCCAGCTTGCTGACATCATTCTGGTTCTTGCCCAGAAAGGTCAATACTAGGCCAGTGGCTAGCATATAGTCGGGATCCTCGCCACTAGCAACTGCTGGCATGCCGCCCACAGCAATGCCCGGCTCAATGGGTCCGCCATAGGTGCCGAAGCAGTCCTCCATCATTGGCACACTGTTCATTGCGAAATTATAATAATTATTATTATAATACATGCATTTAGTTTATACCTATATTTTATGCCTATACGATTTGGTACGCTCTCTAGGTATTAGAAATTTTGGACCACTTATTCTTATGCTTACTTTATTTTGCCTGGCTAGGCTTCTATATCTGTACCCAAAACTGGCAGACACCCTGTAACTTTGTAATAAAATATTTTAGGCATTGGTAGAAACTCGACTTGGCCGATTTTAATATATATAACTTTTTGTCTGACTGTCTGGCTGATTGGTGATCAACGCACAGCACAAAACGTAAGAGCTGGGAAGCTTAAATTATCCCTGGAGATGCACGGCAAGGAATTCCACTAGAAAATTCCGCTCGCAAGTGTGCGAAAATTGCGAAACGTTTTGGGCTCGAATTCATTTTCAAGGATGTTATGAAAATTCATTTCACACTTTTCGAAGAATCCTATCTTCCTCGGTGGAAAATGCAGATCAAAGATTTTTTGAACGTAGATATAAGTTTCGTGCGAATGGCTTTAAAATTTTTTTCAAAGATCTTTGTAAAAATTCATTTGATACGTGTTTCACACTTTGCGGGAAATACGCCCCAATGCTTTAAATTCGTCTGTTCGCCCTCAAACTGTAGACATTTTCGTGATAGTACGGGTAGATTAAAATTTTCCACGGGGGGGAATGGGTGATCAAGTCTTAACAACAATTTGAAGCACAAAACTTGTCACGGGCAAGGCCGGGAAAAACCCGCTGATTAGAACTGCAAACTAAGTTGATATAGCTATGTTTGCCTTTGTCGGCTTTTTAAGGTCCACATTTTGCTATCGTATGGCTCCTATAGGAACAATCAATAGAAGTTCATTTCAAGAAAAGCTTTATACCCAATCGATTCTTCCCCCACTAGGAGCTATATATTATACGTAACAGACTAATACATCCAGTACTGCTTAATGTTTTTTATATATCAAATCAGCTGATAGTCAGCTGTTAATGAGCAAAGGGCTGACACCTTTCGAACAGAGTGGTATTTTATTAAATTAAAAAATATAGAAAAAGATATAAAATAAACAAGTGTCTAACACATAGAAGCTGATGTGTTAAGAACATAGCCGAAGCTCGTTATTGCAGAGCTAGGTCGTGTTATCTTGTGGAACCAAAAAGGTTTTTCATGCAAAACTCACTTAAAGAGCTTTATGGTATGGTAGTTCTTTGTTGATCAGATAAGAAGTAAAGTGAAACTAATAAATGCCAATTGTGGTGAAGATATCTTGAAAAACCGAAACGCTTTTTCTTTATATATAGCAGCTCTATGCTATAGAGAGAGAGAAAGGCTCTATTGAAATTCCTTTAAGCCCCTCTCTTTGCTGCGCCTTCTTTCTTAACCTTACAAATTCAGACTTTGCATACAGTTAAGATAGGGGGACTAGCTCGAAGGCCTGTAATTTCCCATATATCTTGTTTAGACTTACCGCAAGCAATCTTCCAATTGATTCAGATAGTTAATGGTATAGTTATTGCTGTCCACGTAGGAGCTTTGGAATTTTGACATGTCGTGCTGGAAGTAGCCATAGACGGACTGTATGACACAGTCATCGACGGTGGGTGTTAGGCCGGGATAGAGAACTGGCGCATAGCATATCTTGTCCAATCCGGCGCCCTCTGACATGCCCAGCTGCATAATCTGTTCCTGCAGCTCGAATACCTCCTGCAGAAAACTCTGCTCAAAGGCTGGACCAAAGGTGAGATTTCCGTTGATTGTCTCGTGTGTAAACTGCAATGAGAGACAAAGAGTCCGAGAGAGAGAGAGAGAGAGAGAGAGGGAGAGGGAGAGGATGAGTGAATACTTTGTCGGCAATAAAAGAATATTTACCGTATTTTTGTTTAGTGGCTTCACAAAGAGCTGATTGGTGCGATAGAAGGGTCCAAAATGCTGATCGAAATAGTCCTTCTCGATGCGCGTCTGACTCTGCTCGCTGGCCCAGAGCTCGACAGGATCGGTGGTTACGTTCATGTAGACTATACCATAGGCGAGTCCACCAATGGCCCAGGAGCACAGGGCCAGCACCAGGACCGGATGCTTGGCACAGAAGGTGCCCCAGCTGCGACAGCCGCGATACAGAAACTCGCCATATAAGGTTGGCATACAAACATTGGCTCCTCGACGATCCCCGGTGGCACCCCAGCAAATGAAGCCGGTTATCAGCAGGCCCAGCACCAAGGCAACTATAAATGTAATGCCATACAGTCCGGCCACCTGCCATGGATCCACGGGCCCAGTTGGCGCCTCGGTCAATGGGCAGGACTCCTCGCAATCGATGCACGCGCAGGCATAGTTGCCCTCATAGCTCTGTCCGCAGTCGAGCGGATGCACCTCCAGATAGTAATCCTCGGAGCCTTCGGGCGCATCATCCGACCACATGTAATTGATAACGAACGGCACATAGTCGCTGCTCTCCGCATCGCCCATGAAGTTATACCATTTGCGATAATTACAGGTCTTGGCATTGTAGGCACCACAGCCCAGATCCATGGCGGGTCGTCCCGTTTGCGGATGCTGTATGCTGGCACAGCTGTTGTAGATTTTCATGGCGCTTTCATCTTGGATGCGATAATCAATGTGCTCCACAAAGTCTAGGCCGTCTGGATTCTTTTCCAGATAGGCGGTCAAGAAGAGCGAATGATTTTGGGCACAGGTCATGGAGCAAACGGTCAGTGCCATGTTCAACGTACAGGTGGGACACCTTGAATAGACACCATCGGCCTGCGTCAATCCTGCGTCCATGGTTACAATCTGTTTCGCATCGCAGCAAAGCTTTAGCTCCTCATTCCCATTTTCGCCCTTGTATTCCGCATACAGGGTAGGGCAGCGTCTGGCAAAGATAGCCTCCGACTCCGCATTGTCTACGGCCAGGGCGGGGCCGGAGTACGCCAAATTCTGTGCATGTTCACCAATCATATGGCTCTCTCCATACCAAATGCAATCGGCCCTCGCGCCCAGCTGCACAGCCGTTGCCAATAGCAGCGCGATCAGTTGCAATTTCACTGCCATTTTAGGCCACAAACAAAAAAAAAACAAAATTGAAATAAATAAACGAAAAAAATAACAAATAAAATAGAACTAAAAAAAAAAATAAGTTTATTTGCAGCACAGTCGACCAGCAGCCACTTTAAGCGCAACAACCGAGCAGCTCGTTAACTGTTTAACAACTGATTAATCAACTGAAATTAAAAACCAGCTAGCTATGTGGGCAGCAGTATCGAACTGAAGTGCTCTCTGCTGGGCATTGATTAGATTTCGGTGCTGATTCGGCGATTAACCAGCTCTGAGCTCCATTAACAGCCCAGCTGCGGCTTATCTGGGCCGGAGGCAGATAAGCCCCTCGTTGGCAGCCGATTCGGAAATCGATTAATGTCCCATTGTTGTTGTTGGTAATGTTGTGTTCTTTTCTATTCGAGTAGCAACAAAAATAATTAATCCCTCAAAACTGGATAGGGCCTAATAACTAACATATATTTATATAAACATAAACTTTTAAACCTTCATAAATAGTACATAAATATTTTGTAAAACATAAATGCCAGTCACAAAAACAATATAATCTATAATTGATCATTTGTAGATCATGTTCTTTTTATATTAATTATAAAAATATTAACTAACCACCCCAACTATGTTTACCATGGCGAAGATTAAATACCCTAGTAGTGAAGATTATTAATAATAATTTTAAAAGCAGAATAATATAACTATTATAGATAGTAGTTAAATGTGAATGAAATTTTACTTACACATGAGGAGCATAGCAAAATAGAGAGAAAGATAGAGAGTGGGAGAGAGGGAAACAGAGAGAGAGAGAGAGAAACAGAGGGGGAGAGAGAGAGAGACAGAGGGAGAGAGAGATTGAGATTGAAAGGGGATAAAGAGAGCGAAGGTGGACGAGGGAGAGAGTGTGAGAGAGAGTGAAAAAAAAGAGAGAGAAAAAGAAAAAGCTTGACGGAGAGAGAAAGGGTGGAGGGAAGAGAGATAAATAGAGTATGAGAGAAAGAGAGAGAGAGATACATTGAGTGTGGGAGCAAGAGAGAGGAAGATGAATAGAGTATGAGAAAATGAAAGAGAGAGAGAGAGAGAGAGGGAAAGTTTAATAGAGAGAGATTAAGAGACATATAGAGTATTAGAGAATGAAAAAGAATAAATAAAATAATAAAAAATATAAAATAAATAAGTAAATAGAGTTGAAGAAGAGCTTTGCTACACAATTTCTTTTAATAATAAGATAATGCTTAAATTGTGATGCATTATGGTAAGTCCTTCTCGAATTCGTGAGAATCGCGTAGGAGGGCGATATTTAAAAATGAATTTTTTTTTGTAAATTATTTCGCAGCACGACAAACTATACATAAGACTATGTGCACTAATATGTTTTTTATATGTTATTACCACCCACATGCATACATACATAATTATATACAAATTAAGATTATTTTATTATCTGCCTTTACTACTTTGGACTCAAGTTCATTACATAGGAGTTCACATGCAGTTTTCCCAAGATGGCATTAAAAAAAAACCCCGCCCCAGCTGTCAGTCAGTCAGTCGGTCAGACAGTCAATCAGTCAATCAATAAAACGATATTTTTTATATTCCTTGGTAGCAATAGAAGAAGATAATGCATAAAATGGCTCGTTAGAGGCTTTTGTATGTGATTCACTTGGTTATTCGACACGGCCTAATGGCTTTGGTTACCTTGCCATGTTGCGTCTGGGCGCTTTATACTTTTTATGGTATGCAAGTGTTTTAAAAATTTTCAAGACTCCGGCAACTGGCGCTTATCATGAGCGGGCTAAACAGGTGTTCACTTGACAATTCGACAACTAACGACCGCGCAGCCAAATGGCAAATAATTTTATAGCGATTTACACTTATCGCAAGCAGCTGCTAAAACAAAAAGAAACACTCATCGGCAGATCGCTACCAAAGCTACCCAAAGTGGCCGGCGTCACCAGGCCTATGAATAGCCCATTAGTTTAGCCAGGTGTGTGTCCGGTGATAAGCTCTATATATGCCAATTAGAAATGTCAGCAATAGGTCTTATTACCTTGCCATAAACCCTAACGTGCGATTCGGTAGGTAAGGGCTTGGACCTAATTATAATTATCTTTAGCTGGCCAGCTTAGTTTAGTCGATAAGTCTGTTTTGCTTTGATGGCAATCTTTGTTTCGTATATCGAAGATCTTATCAAACGAAATAGTTATAACAAATTATTCTTGGCATAGTTTTGACTATGTATTATTAATTATTATAATAATGCTTAGCTCGTTATTATTCTTATTATCACTATTATTATTGTTGTAAGATGATATTTTTGAAGAATAATGTGGCCGGAAAGGCAATCGCTGAAACTTGAGTCAGAAAAATTTATTTCACGTGCTACCAGGTTGGTTCAATAAAATCAAACAGTTTAGTAAGATATGGAAAAAAAGTTTTACTACTCGAAACAAAAAAATTGTGTACACGAAGCAACAGCAGCGTGGAATGGGTATACAAACACAAGCAATCAGGAACACAAGACAGAAACGCAATCGCAACAATTTGACTCGCCTGAAGATTTGGCCGTAGTGCCCTCCAATCAAAAGGCCAATAGCCAGGTGCAGCTGCCGGTGCAGCCAAAGCCTTTATGTAAGTAACACAGCTGAGCCCCAGCTGAGATGCGGGCCAAGACTATATAAAGCTATATAGAGATACACACTTTTCTAGCCAGCAACGCCAGCCATCGCATACTTGAGGACTTGGCCGGCGAGTATCATCGGCTGGTGCGCGACATCGAGTGGCATTTGCCGGGGGAAGCGGCCAATTCGGGCAGACGCTTGGCAGCTGGTGCCAGCCAAGTGCTCTTCAGGTATAACCATCAGGTCAGGGAGGCGGCGGACTGGCAGCCAGATTTGCAGCAGGATTTGGAAGAGCAGAGTCGCGATTATACCATTGGATTTGTAGAGCTGTTCCGCCAGCGTATGCACTACGATCGACTGGGCATACCTGTGACAACATTAGAACTGATCTACATGGGAGATCGCGAGCGCGAATGGCGCCGACAGCAACGCAAGGAGCGTGAGCGAGAAAGGGAGCGGAAGCGGGAGCAGGAGGAGCATGAGGAGGATACCTACCAGTGCCAGCAGCGCTCATGTCAGGACAGCTTCACCCAAACTGAGGGTGAACGGATCCAGCTGGGTCAGCGTCTGGACGGAGGCTATCGTGCACAGGAGGTCTGCGCGTGCGGCTACATGGAACCGGAACCACCAAACCCATGCGTTGAACACTACTGCGTTGCCGACTTCAACGGCGACGGCGACGGCGACTGCAACAAGCCGTTCCACAAGATGGAGCCATGGCAGCAGGCGTGCGATGATTTGCCGGCACTAGAGTTCTATGAGCCGGTAAACCTACCAAGTTCGATGAGCCCATCCACTGGTCGACCATACGCACGATCCAGTCAGTATTTTGAAGTGCTGCCGGTGCAGTCAATAATGCATTACCATCAGCCGCTGTCGGAAGAGCCAGCGCCAATCGAGCCGCAATTTGAGCTGGAACCCAACCAAAACGTTGATACTAATACAACGGAGCGATCGCTTGATTGCGGCTACTGGAGCTGCCAGGCTATGCCCAAAGTGGAAAGCATGAAGAGCAAGCGCTTGATCGATAGGGCAGCGCCACCACCGCCGCCGCCGCCACCGCCTCCACCACCGCCGCTACCACCGCCACCTCCAACAGCAACAAACAGAACAGTAACGACACCACATCCACCCCCACCCCCACCACCGCCGACCCACGTATTAACCACAAAGCCTAAAGAGCGCAGCAGTTCGGCACATCAAAAGCAAGGGGAGTATCCGGGGAGAAAGTCGGAGAAAAAACGGGATGTCTTTGCGGCCGATCCAGCCAAATCGAGCCAATCGAGCCAACATAAGAAGTCACGTTCTCTTGGCTTCCGCTATCGCTATCCATCAATATCGAATTACAGCGGCAAACGGACACAAAGTCTGGAGACCAATGATAATGTCGAACTGACCCATCGGCTGCGCCGAACGCCCAAAATTGTCAATCTGCCCGGCAGGGTAGCCGCCCAGCAGCACGGGGCAAAGGGGTTCGATAAATGCCAGGCGCTCAGCCTGGATACCGGGGATAAGCTGCAGGTGCTCTTGGCACCGTGCACACCTCGTTTGCTGCTCAACGAACAGAATATGTCCGGTCTGATGAAAACCAAGCCAATTGTTCACACAGAGACATCTTCGCTGCAGCAGCTCGATCATGAGCTGGACGGCATGACAGAGATTCCACAGGCAGCTGCTCAGCTGTCTTCCGAGTGGAGTGGCATCAAGCACGGCTCGGCGAACACCCTGAACGAGGTGTGGTGCAATCCGAGCGCCTTTGACAAGACTCGCCCACCCGGCGGCCTATATAGTCCGCGCGAGCGGATCAAATATTTGCCAATCGATGCATTGAATGTCGGCCATGTGGGCGCTCCGATTCTGGGCGAGGAGGCCGCACGCGCTGCCGTTGAGCGATGCGCCTACTTGTCCCGGGAATACGACTGCCTAAGCCGGGAGCAGCGTGCCCAGGACATTGCCTTGCGCCTGCGCCAGTTGCGTCTGTTTCAGGATAAGGCCAGCCGCAATTATGTGCGCATGCTGAGCGCCATGGGAAGGCTGGACTGGCGGAAGCCAAGCATCGGCGACACAAGTGGCATACAGTTCGAGTGTCCACTACGCATGCCGGGCTGTTCGCGTCTGCTCAACGAATCGCTGCTGGCCCACTTTCTGAAGGTGCATCTGAGTGAGCCGGGACTGGCCCTTAATGAGATCTACGAACGGGATCAGGTGCTGATCATGTTCCAGCCGCGCTCCTTCAAGCGGTCGCAGAACGTCTGCCTTTCGATGATCGTCTATGCTGGGTATAAGAATAAATCCTTCGAGCTGCCCCTCATGCATTACTCGCACGTCTACAATGCGGGCCTGCCCAAAGGCTATGCCAAATACACGGGTCACATGCCCCTATTTGTGATGGCCTGTCGCACCCGACTGAAGGCCAATGAGCGGACAGGTGGGCGACCTCTGCAGCAAAGGCAGCAGCAGCAGCAGACTCAGGGATCCACGGACTACTATTCCGCAATGGCAAATGCATCCAACGCCACATCCGAGACCCTGTCTGCCGCCGACGAGGTGCGCATGGGCGGTGAGAACGTAATGGCCCTGTGGATGGTCAGCTTGGAGCTGCCGCAGCCGGTGCACGTGCACATGACCGTCTTTAATCGGCGCGTCGACATCTGCCGCAGCAGCATTATGCAGGTGCGTGGTCTCGACAATTGTCACAATTGCGATCAGTTTATGCTGAACAGCAAGAACTATATGCGACTGACCGGACAGGACTTGCGTGTGCTCACCAATGATTACACAGAGCCCATCTATTTGGAGCTTTCTGTTCGGGACTATACATCCCCATTACCCACGATAGACCCATCAAACTACGTCCCACGCTGATCCAATGATGTGAAAATCCGTAAATCCAAATGGGAAAAACTCGGGAAGCGAAACTTTTATGTAGTCCATGTTCTCAACGATTTGTTAACCAAATTTTATTGAAATCTTTCTAGCTAGTAAAAAACTAACCATATTTGGCTAAAACGATAAGTAACTAGTAATAAAAGTTCCCCAGAGATATGCGCTCTTGCCTTTGCATGCCCTCGAAGAGGGAAGAGGGTATTCTCAGTTTGTCTTGAAATATGCAGTGCCTAAAAGGAGACATTCTTAATCTCATAAAAATATAGAGTTTATATACAATATATATATCATATGCAAGATACTGATATTGTTTTTTATATATATCTTATCCAAACTTGCCGTTTACTATAATGCCGCTTCTATAATAGGAACGATCGGTTAAAAAACGTTCGCTGTTTCATGTTTCACGTTTCGAATCAATTTCCAGCCCTAAGGTTAAGTTCGTAAAGCTGGTTTTCTGCATCCTTGAATCCAGAAATTGGTTTAAACCCTCATTGTTGTTGTCATAAGCAATGAAGTTTTTTTATTTGCGACTGATCAACTGAAAAATATTGCTCTAAACTGTAATTTATCAAATATGGTTAGATAATAAGTAGGGCCAAAGGTATTTGTACTTTGGATCTCTGGATCTTTTCTAAAATCTTCTTTATTTAAAATTAAACCTTTTTAAAAAAAACTTATTTAGTCGAATAGGATATAATTTAAGGGTCCGTTCGTTATAACCGTTCGTTATAACCGTTGAACCGGTTTGCTTAAAAGCCGGCTTGTAGCTTGGGTCTAATGTGATCTTGCTGCATACATATTCAGCTGTGGCCCAGCTGTTAAGTCCAACTATTCCTACTGTTTACAGTGCAAAAGCTTTGGCCACTGCTAACGAACTGTTAACAGAGTGAAAAGTTTGCGTTCTCTTTGGTTGTCGCTCTGCTGCTTTGCTGCTGCGGATACTGCTGCTGCTGCCTCTGCCTCTGCCTCTGTCGCTCTCAACTGCCAACTGCAGCAAGCGGCGGCTTTATTTATTTTTTAATGCCGGGCAGAATGCTATTGAACTCTCACACACACACTCACATACACACACACACACACACACACATGCACACACACAGAGAGAATATTTAGCATTTTGGCAGCTGCTGCTGTTGCTGCAAAATGCATAATGCATAGATTGTTGCCGGCATTCAGGAGGCAGCTAATTTGATTAGTTGCTTGGCTGTCATCTTGGGAAAACATAAAATGCGAACAGAAACCAGAAACCAGAAACCGAAATGTCAGTTAACCGAAAGCAGCTATGCATTTGAGCCACTGTCAGATTATTTAATGGCGAAACCGTGAATGGAGGCATTCAAAGTGCGAAGTGTATGCGGAGCATGTGGACACGTGCTCTGCAAAGTCCAGACCTACGTGAACAATCCAAAATGCGTTCGGCAGCAGCGGCGGTGGCGGCAGCAGAAGCGCATCTGCAAAGCAGCACCCTCCTGCCCTGCAATGCAGCGTTCCCGAAAATCTGTTCCCGTTACCGTTCCAGATAACTTGCTTTCTACGTTCCAGGCGCATTCTGGAAAATTGTGTCAAGCTGACGACACAATTTTCAAATCGCATGCCCGGAGTTGCAGTTGGCTTCCCAAAAACATCACAAAAAAGAAACGAGAGGAGTAGAAACAGAGTCAGAGAGAGAGAGAGAGCGAGAGAAAGAGAGAGAGAGAGAGAAAGAGAAAGAGAGCGCGCGCGATGGCAGCAGAGAGACAGACAGTCGCGCACAGAAAGACAGACAAAGAGCGAATTCGAGAGTGAGAGCGAACAAATTCGTAAGCTGCCGTTGCACTAATAACGGCAAAGGTATTTCGCTCCGGTACAGTAGCGTAACAGGAAGTGGTGCATTAACACGCGCCGCAGCTGATGACGACGACGTCGCCCAAAACTTTAACTGGCCCGGGCCCCAAAAGAGCGCGTCATTAAAATAAGCATAATAATAATAATAACAACAGGAAAAGCATAAACAACAATAATTGGCGAAATCAGCAGAAGGTTAAAGCTGAAGAAGAAGAAGAAGAGTACGCGAACTATGTGTGTGTGTTTTTTTTATTATGTGGGTGTGTGTTTGTGTGTGTTGTGTATTATGAGTGGCATTTTATAATTTCGCGGAACTCCTTCCGATTGCATCACCAAAATAGTCAGCTGCAGTCTCAACATTTGCCTTTAACCTAACGGATTAGGACCAGGCAGCGACGCGACTTCGACGTCACTAGCCTACAAAACTGTGACGTCGTTTGTAGGCGACTCTCTGTGTGTGTGTGTGTGTGTGTGTGTGTGTGGAGTGTGTCATCAATTTTTGTATGTTGCAGCCTTAAAATGAGCAAACGAATGACGTAGATCCCCATTGATGTTCCGCTGCGTTTCATTTCGCAATTCGCAATTCGCGTTTCTCATTTGGTTGCGGCAAAAAAGCCGAAAAACCTAAAAAACCGACAAAACCGGCTACACAAATGCCAAAACGTGCGAGCGAGCAGGCCAGCCTGCTTCTGTGGGTTGCTGTGTGTGTGGAACAGAGAGAGCGATGCGGATGCCGCTGACGCTAACGCTAACGCTGACGTTGTCGCTGCCGAATCCCAATTGCCGAGCCGACAAGTGCCGAACACGAAAAACGTGCACACGTGCAGCATGCAGAGACGGACGGCAGGCGACAAGAACTTTTTCGGTGTGAATGCCTTCTGCACAAAAACGTGGTTTTTCGGCTGTCAGCGTTGCAGTTGGCGTCGCAGCTCTTGTCGCGGTCGCGTCGCTGTCGGCGTTGGTGTGTGTTGCGTTTTTATGATTGTTGCAATTCTTATTCGCTCGTAACAGTTACCCAGTTTAACAGCTTGAACAGTTAACAGTTGAACGTTAACAGTTTAATGGCGCGTCGCTGTTAACTTACAGGATCTGTACACAAATTAATTTTTGTTGCATATGCCAGGGCGCAAATTGAAAACTGTCGTAAACGATCGCTGCATGCGTTGTAGTTGTATGCGTACGCATATTAATGTATGTGTGTGCGTAACATGACTTCTGATTATCACCATCGTATTTTCTTATATCAGCTTCAAGTTTGTTGATTCCAGAACAACTTGTATGTCCTTGATATGAAATGATGAAGTAACTTTAATCAACCCGTAAACCTAAAACTAAGTTTTAAAATGGTCTTTACCACTGTAAACTGGGATGCACATTTTGGGAAGTTTGAGGATTTATTGTAGTTATTTATCATATTACTTATATATCAATTTAACAAAGAAAAAAACTTTCTTAAAATAAATCTGTTCAATATTTTCAATATCATATAATCATAATAAATAAAAATTCCGAATGAGAAAAAAAATACTTGGCAAACAAAGTTTTGTTAAAATATTACTTATACGCCAGGTGGCACTCGTCGTCATTCAACAATAAAATTGCTCTAATTAATAAAGGCATATTTATGCATGGCAACTGCAAAAACAAACAAAAGACAACAAGAAACAACAACAGGAACAAGAAGAGTTGCAAATGCAATTGCAAATCGCGTCAGTTCTCTTTAGCCGGCTCCGGCTTTGACTCCGGCAAACGAATCCTACTTTGGCTGTGGCTCCGTTGCTTGCTCATTGCCTTCGGGTTGAAAAGGGAAAAAGATGTGTTTCTGTTGTTATTGCTGTTGCTGTTGCTGTTGTTTTTGTAGTTGTAGTTGTAGTTGTTGCTTGCCTGCTTGCTTGCTGCTTCCGCCAGTTGCCGGAAGTTGCACGAAGTGCACAAAAGCTTTCGGCATTTCAGTTCTCTGGCTCTGTTAACCAAACTGAGAGCAGGAGCAGCGGCTACCCAAATGCAAATGTTGTTTGGCCTGGCAAATTGGCAATGGCCAAAAGACAAAAGCACAAACACCGATGACAAAGAGCAGCGCAACAGCCGTCGTCGCAGTAGCAGTAGCAGCAGCAGCGCAGCAGCAGCAGCTGCGTCGACTTTGGCAGCATTCGCTGTTATTGTTGTTGGCGGCGCACAGCGTTGGGCCGCTGTCGGTCTCATCGCAGTCGCAGTCGCATCTCGGTCGCATTCGTGTGCGGCGCTTCACCGCTAAGCGACGTCTCAAATATATTTCGCTGCCTACACACTGCCGTTGCTGCTTCACGACGTCTCTACAAAGTGTATGTATGTGTGTGAGTAAGTGTGTGTGAGTGTTTGTGTGTGTGTGTGTGTGTGTGTGCCTGTGTGACTGGCTAGGTGTCTGCGCCTGAGTATCGGTTCGGCTGCCTTCGGCTAGCTGTTCGTGTGAGCATCGTTGTTTTTCGGCAAATCGTTCGTGTTAACATTCGTGCCTTCGTTTCGTTGGAGCCATCGCTGCTGCTACCGACTGCTGCTGCTGCTGCTGCGGCTGCGGCTGCTAATGCTTGCTGCTGGCGCTTCCAAACGCTCGCTGGCCATGCAGCAAAAACAGTTTACATTTGTTTTTCCGCGTGCTCGCACACGTTGACTGACCCGGTCTGCGACTCAGCGAGCGAGCTTTGTCTGTCTGTCTGTCTGTCTGCGAGTGTGCGTGTGTGTGTCTGTTTGTTTGTTTGTGTGTGTCCCCGTCTGTGTCCGTGTGACCGGAGTGCCGACCCGGAGTTGCCACAGACTGACCGGAGTTGCATGGCCGAACCAAGAGCACTCGAGCTTGCTCCAGTTACTGGCCTGTTCTAGTCAACGCTCTGGTCCGGTCGCTGCAACTGCAACTGCCATTAGATCGGCAGCCAACGGCGCCAGCAGCATCCAGTAAGCCCTCGAACCCTTCACCCAGTCCGCCCAACTTATCCCAGTTGCATATTATGTGCATGCATATATGCATTTGAAAAGTCGAAACTTAATTTTTGTACATTTTCCTTTTTAATTGTACTTTTTCTTTTTATACTTATTTTAATTTTGAGTTTGATTTGAAGTTCGACTGCAGTTCGGCTTCGGCTTGGCCGTTCGCTGCTCGCAGTTAGCCGCTCGTGACTGGCTGCCGAAGCTGCTGTTAGCTGAGCAGCAGCTGCAGCTGCAGCTGAACACTGAACGCTGAACGCTGAGGACGACGCTCGTGAGTCGTGTCGAGATCGGAGCGCCGCGCGGAAGTGCAGTGTTAAAAGCGGCAAACGGAAACGGAAGCTGACAAAAGCAAAGAAAACAGTTAACAAAATACAATTTATTGAGCCAAAAACATTCAACGCTTGGCGAATTAAGGACTGCAATGCGCAAACACACACACACACACACACACACACACACATACACTACTTTATTCTTTACTTAAGAATAACTTTATATATTTAGTTTCACATTTTTTTTCACACTTTTTTTTCATGTGATCCGCAAAAACAAAAAAAGCAGCAACAACAACAATTCGCGGTGTTGTCAGCTAGCAAACGTTACGAAAAGCAAAATCTGTTAAGAGAAATCTAATGTTTTAGCCAAAATGCGTAAAATGCGGTGTGCGTGCATAAAGCAAGTAAAATGCAACAGCGACAACAACAACAACGACAACAACAACAACAGCGGCAGAAGCAGCAACAACAACAACAACACAAACAAGAAGAGTGTAATTAAATATTGTCAAAAACAAACGACAGTCGTTAAAATAGTTTAAATACAATGCTTAAAAAGCCACACACAAAAAACAGAAGAAACTGAATGAAGTCGACGCAGCTGCCTTTGTGTGTTTGAGAGAGTGTGTGTGTGTATGTGTATGTGTGTGTGTGTGTGCGATCAGCAGCAGCTTTGAAGCAAACGTGTCAAATACTTTACACATTTTAGACGTGAACAATTTATATATTCCCTTAGCAAGTGATGTTTTCTTAAAGAAAGTATTAACAATAGAAGTTTATGCATTTTTACGTTTTTTGCATGTTTACTTTTTTTCTCCAGTTAAACTTATTTTTATTGCAATTCGGTTTATTAAGTTGTCCGATTAAATAAAAGATTCTTTTGCATTATCAGGCGCCATTCAGAGTTTCTTTTTAGCTAAAGAGCCAGCTACCAAAAATAACAATTATATTCTAACCTGGAAGCTTTTGGCCCAAAGTTGTGGGCATTCTCAGGTAAATTTGCACATTTATATATATTTACAAGCGGGCATTACCCAGCTTTGCCCGGCCCAAGTTCTTCTTTGCCAGAAAGTAAATATAATTTACAAAGATATTTGAAAATCAGTTTAAATACGTAGTGAAAAAAACAATCGATGAATATGTATTAACAAGCGGGCATTACCCAGCTTTGCCCGGCCGAAGTTCTTCTTTTAAAATCTTACGAGGAATTCAATATATTTGAAATTTACATGATATTTCTAAATAAGTTTCATGTGAATAACAAATATTTTCTGCCGTGTATTCATTCATGCATTCATGAATGTATTCATTCTTGGTTTTGAGTGCGTAGTGAAAAAAAAAAAACTGAAAATATTCAACGAAATCAATGAATATGGCCACAAATGTGTTTGTTTCTTTAACAAGCTATTCTCCAAGTATTTTGAATTCAATTTCTGCAAATATATTACATAGATTTTGTTGTTTTTTTTTTGTTTGTTATTTATTTAAACACGTTTTGGAAAAAATTATGGCGTCAGCTGCTGTGCAAAATATAAACAAAGCGCAAACACACAAAGTAAAGAAAAGAAATACAATATTTATTCTCTTGCGTGTAATTGTTGTTGTTTGTGCGTTGCGCTCATTTCGCTCAACTTGTCGAAATCAAATAAATCTTGAGTTTGAAATGATTTTTCACGTCTTTCCCGGCAAGCATTTAGCTTTTCGCTTGCTTGTTTCATTATTATTCTTCTTCTTCTTCTTCTGCTTCTGTTTTTGTTTTTGTTTTTGTGTTCGAAATTCCGGCCATTCCGATGTTCACGGAAAACTGGGCGGGAGGGGGAGTGGGAATCATTCTGGTCTCACATAGATCTATTAATAATTTGATGCATTGCCATCATCGTCATCTCCGGTCAGTGTGGTCGCTGTCTTTGTTCATGGCATAAACGCCTCGTATGTTTTTTTTAGTGCTGCTAATTGGAAGGCCCTTTTGATCTTTTGGCCAGAAGCGCGACAAATTTACGACTCTTTGTCTTGAGATCTTCGCAAGTGCAGAAAGTGCTTGGCAATTGTTCTCTGCTTGAATACTGTTCGAATTGAAATTTGAACTGATTTTGAAAAGTGTTTCGATTCTTCCTATATATAAATCCATATACATCAACGCGTCAGGCTGCGTAGCTAATTTATGTATTCTCTCTATTCAGGTTGCTTTATTTTGCCAAATATCACACACGATTTTTTTAAGTGTAGGTGAGTTTTCTTATGTATCACATTTATATCTTTAAGTATAGGACAGTTTGCATTCTAGATAAACGTACAGTCTATAACTTTTATATATTAATGGTTTTTTATAACCTGAACCCATTAAAAATGGGTATAATGTATTTGCGCCATCAGATATATATATTCTTGATCAGCATCAATAGCCCAGTCGATCTAGCTATGTCCGTCTGTCTGTCCGTCCGTCCATATGTCTGAACGCAAGGATCTGTGCGTCCTCCTAGTGCCCGATAATCGATAACTTGCCCCGTTTACAAGTAATCGATTAAAATCGATATCGAAATCCTGTTTATTAAACAAATCTCCTATGTTTTAAGAGCTGGAGTCAACAAATTTGTCATGTAGCTTCTAGAATATTTATACCAAGTATCTTTTATTTTAAAGCTATCGCATAGAAGAGGATACAGGGTACTCCCTAATCGGGAACTCCCGAATAGGGCCTATCACTGGTGTTTCTATTCAAATATATAAAAGCAATATATGTATGTTTTAAGCGCTTGCATTTTAAGTAGAGCCAGTAAGAGCATTGTGTTTTGTATGTTTAAATAACCAAAAACTTATTGTAATTGTTTTATTTTAACTCAAAAACTATTTGTTGAAATTCCAAGTTGGAAATTCTATAATTGCAACCTAATTTTCGGGCCTTTCTACTTGTTTTCCTTTTCTTTTTTTTTTAAACAAAAAGTAAGCTAAGAGAAAACTAACTTAAATTCGCTGTTCCAAGTTATTTTAGTCTCTGAAATGCAAGACACAGCCAAGTTTTGTTTATTGCCACGAAATGTCGCCCTTTGCAGTTACATACATTTGCCAACCTTTCCCGGAAGCTTGTTAAAAAAATATAATCAATATTTCCAAAGCATTGCAATTGGTGAATCATTATTTTTATAAAAGTGAATTCTGAGAAGTTTGTGCAAAAATAGAACCAATATTTCCAATATATTGAGAAAAGCGCATATAACATTTGTACTTTTAAGATATTTACTTTCCTATACACTGAACTTATACACAGCAAAAGCATCTCCCGATCCCATATATATGTTTATTCGCGATCAGGACAACGAGCTGAGTCGATTAAGCTATATCCTTAGACTTAGAAGCTAGAAGAAGCCCTGAAATTTAAAATATATATGTGCAATTTCTCATCCCATTTTCAAAATCGTTTATGAGACTTGGTTTTTTAAGCATAACTCGAAATTAATAGAAGCTTAATAGATAAACTTGGTAGGCAGATTCTTGAACAATATACACAGACAACCGAGAGTTTTCGAGGCTTAATTCTTCAACTTGGTATTTACAAATTTTCGGATGCCAAAATTGATACCTTCAAATTTCATCAGCATCCATCGTTAAGCATCCAAGTTATTCAAGAACACATTTTCCAAAGTGTGGGGTTTGCGGGAAGAAGAAGCACAGCCGCAACAAAAACTACGTGATTTCGAGCGATGTTTTAGACCTTAACGAAATGCATTTTAAATTTGATCAATCTGAAAATTCGAGAGTTCAAAATGAACTTTAAAGCATAATTGAAATATTTCACACTTTGCAAATTGTGTTTATGTTTTTGGCTAAAAGCGTAACTATTGATGACATTCTGATGTGCTGATGCAGTTTTAAAAAAATTTAAACATTGATATATACGTTTATTTAAACAAACAGACCATTTTTTTTGTCACCATGTAAACGCATTCAAAACAACTACAAAAAAATCCAAGCTTTCCCCAGGGATAACAAAAAACGAGCTGGCAAAAAAAAAATAAAAAGAACCTGACATGTGCAATTTCAATGCAATTTTAATTTATATGCGAAAAATAGAGTGCGAGAGAGAGAGAGAGAGAGGGAGAGGGAGAGAGAGAGAGAGAGAGAGTGAGGGAGAGAGGGAGGGGGAGAGGGAGAGATATATAGCTTTTGAAAGGAAATTATAACCATAAAGTGCAATATTCTCTGCACATAATTACAGCAACAATAGCTGGACAGTATATATTATAGATGGGAGAGGCAAAAAAAATAAAATCGTGTAAAATTTTATGACAAATTTATTATAAAATGTTGCATTCAATTGATATCATTTTTCCGATAGGTCAACAGCTGCAAAGATTGCAATCAGCTTTTTGTTTTTTGCATCTTTTTATGCACTTGCAGAGGTTATTTCAGTTCTGTCATGTATTGTGCAATGCATAAAAATGGAAAATCTCCGAGTCGAGTATATATATGTTTCAGATCAATATCTGAAGACGAGCTGATGAAGCCAGGTCCATCTGCTTGTGTATCTCTGATCTCTGATCTGACCATATCTGGCTGTCTGTTTCTGGGAAGTATCTCAGTTTTAAGTTCAGCGTAGAAACATGTTTCTGTAGCAGGCAAAACATAGTTCATATATACATATAGTATCAGTCACATATGTCATATATCATTTAGTCATATATCGTCTAGTTATATATCATATAGCCATATATCATAAAGTCATACTGATGTATCTACTGATCATCTAGCCATATATCATATAGTCATATGTCATCTAGCCATATATCATATAGTCATATATCATCTAGTCATATATCAGCCACAAACTCGATTGAAAATTATGTTCTTGTATGTTTTGCATTATATCTTAACCAAAGTCAACATTTGCTAGTTTCATCTTTTTCTGTCTGCCTGTCGGCTTTACGCAAGGGCATTCTATATTCGGCTACATAAAAGTTAAAAGTTGTTTTTTGTCATTTTTTGTATACATGTTTTTTTCTGTCCTAATTTATTTAAAAAGGGATTAAAAATATAAATATCACATGTCGCTAAAAAGTCGTGTTGTTCTTGTTGCTGCTGCGGCTGCTTGCCAGTTGTTGTTGCTGTTGTTGTTGTTGTTGCTGCTTTACATTTTTTGATATTTAATACATGCTCGGCCTAGTCGCTACATAACGGCAACTGCGCGTAATGCGGGCTTAAAACAAAAGTGAGGCCGCTTCCTTTATTAACTGCGACAACACATGCTTTCATTGTGTTGGTGTTCGGTTGTTTTGTTGTTGTTGTTGTTGTCGTTGTTTTTGCTGTTTGCTTGTTTTGGCCCCGTTGTCCTACTTTAAATAGTCTTTGGCTTGCCCTAGGGTAGAGAGAGTGAGAGAGATAGAGAGGGAAAGAAGAGAGAAAGCGCATTTAACTCTCTTTAATGCACTTGCAATACGTTTATGCTCTCTCTTTGCATGTGTGTGCGTGTGTGTTTGTTGTTGTTGTGTGTGCTTTAGTGGGGCTTAACTTGCTTGCCGCAGCTATCGCCATCAAATCTGGCCGAGACAACACACACACACACACACACACACAACCAAACACACGCACACACACGCACACACATCTGCATATTTGCAAACATAATTGTATGCAGCCTGTCTAAATAGCAATTACGTTCACTCTCTCCTCTCTCTCTCTCTCTCGCTCGCTCGCTCTTTCTGTGGCCATTGCCAGCGCATCGGAAATGCACCAAAAATAAAATAATAAAAGAAGATGCAGCTGCAACGCCGGCGTCCGCATCGAACTGCACAAAACGACAACAACAACAAGAACAGCAACAACAACAACATTGCGTTACGCTCAGCTTTGCCCAGCGCTCACAAGTATGCTTCGAAAGTGTTAACGCTCTGTTGGGCGCTGCGGGGGAGGTGCAAGGGAAGGCGTGGCAGCTGTTCGACTGCGCTAAATAACGCGGCGCTAACTTGCTTTAAGTGCATTCTATGCACTTGGCGGTTGCTGGTAGTGGGGTTGCCAGTAGATGGGGGTCAGGCAAAAGTTGTCTAGTCATGGAAGCATGCGAGCTGCTATTGTTGTTGTTGTCGTGGTTGTTGTAGTTGTTGTTGTTGTTGTTGTTGTTGCTGGCGATGTTTGTTTCTCGTGGTGTGGCAACACGAATATGGCGGAGTCTTTGCCCGAGTCGTATGCTGCTTGTTAAGTCTGTCATGTCTTCAAAGAGGCGTGCCCGATAATACCCATAATAAATTTAGTACCAATTGAGGCCGGCAACTGGGGTGCACTCGACATTTTTCTCAAATATTTGCAATTGTTTGGTATCTAAAGTTGAACTAGTGCAGTCCATTTAAAACTTGGGGATCCTTTTTGAAAAAGTGTAACCTATTTTTTATTAATCGCAATTACAAATAATCTAATAATATTTCTTATTATTGATTTATGTAAAGAGTTTTAGTTACTCCAGCAAAAGTACTTTTGCTAAGCCTTCATTGAATTTTATTTTGGCATCAATATTTTTGATTCAATATATCTATGAATATATCAAGGCAAGGCTTTATCGTGTTTTCCTTTACGGATTGAACCAATGTTCCGCTTTAAGATTCGTATCATGAGCCTGGCTTAGCTCAACATTGAATTAAGCCTTTAGTTCGTCCTATTTTTTACAATTATCAACTGATAAATTTGATTTATTTTAAATAAAATTACCATTTTATGCTGATTTTGGCCAAATTTCCATTGAAAATGGGTAAAAAGGGTATATTGTATTTTTGCAAAATCCAAATGTATGTAACAGGCAGAAGGAAGCAGCTCCGACCCCATAAAGTATATATATTCTTGATCAGCATTAATAGCCGAGTCGATCTAGCCATGTCCGTCTGTCTGTCCGTCCGTCCGTCCGTCCGTCCGTCTGTCCGTCCGTCAGTCCGTATGTATGAACGCAAGGATCTCAGAACCTATAAGAGCAAGAGACTTGAAATTCGCTGTAGGTCCTCCTGGTGCCCGCGCAGATCGAGTTTGTTTCCGATAAACGATAACTTGCCCCGTTTCCAAGTAATCGATAAAAATGTATATCGAAATCCCGTGTATTAACAATTTTGGTAAATAATATGAGCTAGAGTTACCAAACTTGACATGTAGCTTCTAGAATAGTATATATATATCGATTATCTTTCATTTTATACCTATCGCCACCTCCCCGCTACTCTCTATCTATTAGCGCGCGCTGCATTTGGTGATGGAATAAGAGGGTTCAGGGTATCCCCTAGTCGGGAGCTCCCGACTAGAACCTCTTACTTGTTTTATATTAAGCTTCACTCTTGGTAAAGCAATTAAAATATAAGATATATGATACTACCCTGGCCTTGCCTGTGGCACGTATAAAATAAATTCTCTCAAAGATCTTTTAAAATGTTTTTGAAGCCGATCGGATGGTAGGCAAAAAAGTTGTATACACATTTTTCGCGATTTTTCCACACATGCGGTTAGAATTTCAGGATTTCTTAGCTTTCACCATTATCAAATAAGTTAACTACAGTGAAAATTTCAGCTCTCCAGCTCTTACGGTAGGGGCTGTGCGTTGATCGCCAATCAATCAATCAGTCAGTCGGTCAGTCAACCAGTAAGTCAGTCAGTATGTCAGTCAGTCAGTCAGTCAGTCAGTCAGTCAGTCAGTCAGTCAGTCAGTCAGTCAGTCAGTCAGTCAGTCAGTCAGTCAGTCAGTCAGTCAGTCAGTCAGTCAGTCAGTCAGTCAGTCAGTCAGTCAGTCAGTCAGTCAGTCAGTCAGTCAGTCAGTCAGTCAGTCAGTCAGTCAGTCAGTCAGTCAGTCAGTCAGTCAGTCAGTCAGTCAGTCAGTCAGTCAGTCAGTCAGTCAGTCAGTCAGTCAGTCAGTCAGTCAGTCAGTCAGTCAGTCAGTCAGTCAGTCAGTCAGTCAGTCAGTCAGTCAGTCAGTCAGTCAGTCAGTCAGTCAGTCAATCAGTCAGTCAGTCAGGACAAACAGTCTTATATATAGAGATATATGTTATGTCTATTTGAACATTTATTCTTATTCTTTAGTTTTAACTTATTATTATTAAAATATTATAGTTTTATTTTTTCAATTTTTTTGTTATACCCGCAAAACGTGATTATTTCCTTAAGTTGCAAAAACTTGTTCATAAACTTGCCGAGGCCCAATTATGTCGACCAGGTTTGTCGCTGCAGCACCGCCTACCAAAACTTTGGCTGCCATAGCCTATATATATATGTATATAATATATAGATATAACAAATTGGTTGGGTCTTCGTTTTGGTCTATGCAAATGGCAATGTTAACAGAGCGTTTGAACAAGTCAAGTTAAATTTAATTGTATATACATGTATATATATATATATATATATAGTTCGATAAATGGGCTGCTGAGCGCCGCCAGAGAAATCGAAGCTATGTAAGGGCAGGCCAAGTATTTGGCAATTTGCATGTGCGTGTGCATGTGTGTGTGTGTGTGTGTGAGTGGCATTATACAATGTTTCATTGGATGGCATGACTTTTCATACACAGCGCGTCCGTTGACGTCGCTTTGGCCGAAGGGGGCCAACAGCATACTGGCCGACATTCCCAATGAGTACAACTTCGTCATCGTCATCGGCACCGTCATCGGCATCGTCATCGTCATCGTCATCGGCATTGGCATCGTCATCGTACCGTCATCGTCTTTGCTTTGTCTTTGCCTTTGCCTTTGTCTTTGTGCTTGCCTCGAAAACGAAAGCCAGCCCGGAAATGCTGGCTCTGTGTGTTGCTCTATATTGTGGCCCCTCACTTCCTATGTGCGAGGTGTGCCTCATTATGCATATAAGCTGTTTGCCCCAACTTACCCCTCGAAGGTGTGTGTGTGTGTGTGCCCACATAACTGGGCATGTCTGAGAGTTTCAGCTCGTGGCCGTTGCCTCATTTAAGTGCCTTCCTTCATTCCCTCATACCTGTCGCTCACACACTCTCTCTCTCTCTCCCTCTCTCTCCATCTTTCGCTCTCTATCTGCTTCTCTCCTTTGCCATGTCTCGATAAATTTTGGGCTCTTCTTTTCGTAACATTTCGTATGCAATTTTCGCATTTTCATTGTCTATGCGCGCGTGTGTGTGTGTGTGTGTGTGAGTCGCTGTTAAATAGCAATCTTATTGCTGCACTTGTATTTGTTGCAAAAGTAGGACACTCTGATGCAGGTAGGCAGTCGGTGGCAGTGGCATGCTTGGTTGCGGCTGGCAGAAAGGCACGAAATGTGCAACACAAAAGTTTCGTTATTATTGGCTTATGAGGTGAAATTTATTGCAGCATAACTCAATGCAACCCCCCTTCGCTCTCTACCTCTCTCTCTATCCCCACTCCCTCTATCTGACTGTTTCTTATAGTTAACTTTTTATTCTCAACGGATTGATTTTGTTTTTTTGGGAAGTGAAACAACAAAACCCTGAAAACTGACTGACAAAGTGCTAAATACCCTATTCGATTCCTTGTTCTATAGCGTGTATTACCCGGCCTTGCTCGTGGCAAGTTTTGTGATAGAAATTTTGGATATTACATATTCACCCAAACGAATTTGAACAAAGATCTTTGTAAATGAGTTTGTGGCCGATCGGACGAAACTTCTTTCTTCTCTTAAACAATATTTGATTCACATTTTTCAGAAAGGTAGGATTCCATGAAAAATGTGAATCACGTTTTAAATAATTAAAATATATATGAATTTGAGCATGAAACGTCACACACTAAAACTTTGAGCCCCATTTCCACCAATTAGGGATCGATGGTATATAGTTTACTGAAGAAATGAACCAGAGAGCGGCCTACAAATCGAATAATTTTTTAATTTAATTTGAAACAAAATATAAAATATATTTCTAGCTTGCATAGATGAAGATTTTATTTCTGAATAAACTCCTTGTGCTTTCGCCTAAAAAGTTAAATTCTTTTGTTATTTAGATTAAGATTAAGATTTGAATTTTCGAATTAAATTGATTTTGAAATCTTGTCTCTTTATAGCACACAAATTCGTGGGATTGAACAGTTTGATAATGGACAGAATATGAAAAAGATGAAGTATTAACAGCTAAAGACTTGATACATTAAAGACAAAACGGACAAGAAATGCATTAAATACTCGATTATTTAATCATTCACTTATTTGAATAAACCTAAATAATAATAATTAAATTATTAGAAAAAATAACAAACAAATAAAAATACATACATAAATAATACATGAAGCTCAAATAGACTGAAATAGAGTCCAAATATATTACGAAAGTAAATGCAATTAATTATACATATCATAAAATAATTAGCAATTGCATTTAAGTTATTAACATAAACAAACAAAAGGCCGAAACAACAACAACAAAAGCAAAAAATAAATAAAACCAACAACAACAACAAACAGCAAGAAAAGCAAAAGCAAAGCCACAGTCAATAGCCAAAAGCAAATGCAACTGCAACAACAATAAGAACAAAAACAAAAATAACAACAACCAACATTTGTTGTTTACAACAATTAACTACAAAAACAAAACCAAGGCGCGTGTGTGACAAAAGTAAAAAAAAAAAAACTGCGAAAAAGTGTTTGTTTTGTTGGGTCAAGTCGTGTGCAAGGCGCGCGCGGGCCTCATGTGAGGCGACAAGGCAACAACAGCTGAAGAAACAACAACAAAAACAATGTTTATTACAACAACAACAACAGCAACCACAAGAAGTAGAAGAAGTGACACGCGGCGCCAAACAAGCAAAATTTAATTCGGCTAAGAAAATGCGAAAAACTTTACGCGCCTAAAGCAACAAGGGAGCAAAAGCAACAGCAACAACAACAACAACGACAATAACAACCAAAACAACAACAACAACAAGCTAGGTAAGTTGCTTTATGGTTATCGTAAGGGGAATGGTGGAGGAGGGGGGTGGGGAGGGTAGGTGGGATGCGGCATGAAAATGCTGCTGATTGATATTCTACAATATTTAAAATAATTTGCCCACACTTTTTGCTGCTGCTCGAGATTCCATAGATTTTTTTTCACGCTCATTGACAGCGTAGCAAATTGTGTGTGCGGGGGCGTGTGTGGGTGTGTGTATGTGTATGGGAGGGTGTTGTGTGTGTTTTGTTGAATGGAAATTGTGTTGCAGTGAAGCATTTGAGCTATTCATTCCATCAATTGGAAAGCCATAAAAATGCTCGTTAATATTAATGTGTTTTTCTCAAAAGTCCGCTTGTGATGGCGCCTCTCTCTGTGAGTGTGTGTGTGTGTGTGTATGTGTGTGTGTGTGTGTGTGCTGTGCGTGTGTATATGTAGTATTAAATTTTATTTCTCTTTCAGGCTTAATGCTATTGAAAACAAAAATAAGTACACAATTTTCTTTTGTTGTTGCCGAACCATCTAAATTTTATTTGCATTCATTTAAAAATAAATAATACAAAAGAAATATAAATCATGATATATAATAAATTTAACGCAGAATTGTTTTGAGTAGTATTTTAAGGCCTACTAGATGTACGAAATAGGTTAACAAGCTAGTTTGGACTCTAAGAAAGTTATATCTTCTTAGAAAGATGAAGTTAACGATATCCTTTTAGACACTTAACAAATGGGTTATTCTCAATATTTAGATACGTTTTTATAACAAAAGCCTTTTTCTGATTCCCAGTTTTCAGGGAAATTATCTATACACTTTATGGGCTCAAAGACGTTGTTCTATATGAAAAGACTATTAATTGATGTTCAAATGTTTTTTAAAAGGCTTAAGTCTTGCTCTTAACATTGAGTAAGAGTCGATGTGCATTGGCTTAAATCTGTAACTGACTTTAGACTCTTTAAGAGCTGCTATGTTGACGCTTACAACACGAAGTAGCATATTCAATCATATATTATTATATTTTTATATATTAGTTAATAATACCATGTAAGAAATCAGTCCAAAATCGTTTAAAAAATTGTTTCAATCCAGCCTAAAATGTTTAAAATGCATTGAAATATACAAAATTGGCTCAAAAGCGAGGTATGTTCACGTTAAAAAAAAAAAACCATTAAATATGTTGACCCAGTTAAAGATATCTCGCATAACCTCATAGCCTTAAAAAAATATATAAATCTGTAAAAAAAAGTTACCGAATGTCAAAGTAAACAAAGTAAACAAGTTAATTTGCTAATCCAGAAGCATTTCATGTTGAAGCAAATCAATTGCAATGATAGAAAAGCTGAAAACGGAATAGCAAGAAAGTCTAAAATGAGTATAAAGCAGAGAAAAAGGGAGAAACCAAAAACAAAAAGAAGAAGAGGAAAAAGTATGCTGGCGTTTGGCGTTGCTGGAAAATTGCATTGCGACGGGAAAATGGTTTGGCCATTCATTGGGTTCATTCATTGGGAACCGAGCTGCTTGTCCCTGGCAATGCCAATCAGATTGCCAGCAATGTGTGCACATACACACACACACACACACACACACATAGTCACACATGTGTGTCTGTGTGTCGCTTTGAGGTTTAATCAAATCAAAGACAAGCCAAATCATAAAAGTCACAAACACTTCCGAACGAAACAAGCAAACGAAGCGTCTGTCTACAGGAAATGCTGGGAATGGGGCGGCAAGGCTGTCTAAGGCCTATAGACCGGGGGGAAAACATTAACAATCAATTTCAAAATTAGATAAATTATGCATCAATTCAGTAAACAGCACACACACACACACTCCCATATCGAGGCAAGCATACATGAATATATCTGTATTGGTTTCTATGTAATGTCGCAGGCAAGAATTTAAGAACTAATTATATATTGAAGCAATCTGTTATATGAAGTGTTCATTTGAATAAAGTGTTAATAATAATATGCAGGGAATTTCAGAGAAAACTCAAATCTATTCCAATGGCAGCGCATCGAACCTTTTAGCTTGTCAATTCAATTTGCTGTGTACAAAAACAAAAAATGCATTCGAAATTCGGCATTGCCGTAAATAAAAGTTTCCTGTGTGCTTGCCACAACAACTGAAAGCAACAACAACATACGCGTTCACGCACACACGGCATAGCCACCCACAGAGATGTGACCCCGCCCCCTCCCATGCCACATGCTGCTGTGCGTGGCGCACCACGTTTCTGGCTTGTCGCCTGCCACTTTGTGGCAATAAAAAGTTCGTTTTTATAAACAAGCAAACAATGTCTAGAGATGTTTTGTGTTTCTGTTATTTTTATTTTTATTATTGTTATTGTTATTGTTATTGTTGCTGCATATCAGTCAGCGCCTTGTCGGCTGCTACAAATATATAAAATATACTCACTTATTGCCACCGCACAACACAGCCTCCAATTTGTGGCCAAGGTAAAACTGAACTCAAATCAAATCAAATCACGTCAAGTCAAAAAAAGTCAAGTCAAACGATATCGAATTCCTCAAGCCAGAGTATTTGTCACACAAATACCACGCTACATAGAAAAACTTAGTCTAGAATTTATCTGGATTCAATGATCTATGTGTTTGTGTGTGTGTCTGTGAGTGTCTGTGAGTGCTATGTAGCATAGCTCTAAGTGAGAGCATGCAATCTTCGATGTGTCAGAATTGAGAGAATTTCTCACATTCCGGTTGTGTGTCATGCATCTCAGATCCCATTAAAAATGGGTGAATGGGGCATGTTGTTATTGTGCCAAAGTATGTTACAGATAGATGGAAGCAGGCCATATAGTACATATATCTATATGCTTGATCAGACCGATGAGCAGTCCATCCTTCTTTGAGAACGCTTCGTTCTCAAAAAGCTGGAGACTTGAAATTTGCTTATCATTAGTTTTTTTTTTATCGATATTTCCTTCCATTATCATAATATCGACAAATATCGTTTTTGAGACATGCTTTTTTAGGCTCAACTCGGAAACAACAGGATCTAGAAAACGCACCAAACTTACTGTGTTGGTTCTTTTAAAGTATACGCACATCCAAAGGTTTCAATATTTTAGATATCTCAACAATTCGCTAGGAAATTAATAAAAAATTAGTTTAAAGTCCAAGTAACTCAAGAATGCCTTTTGCATTGTGCTCAGCCAGGTGAAGAAGAAGCAGAGCAGCAGCTAAAGCGTGTATAGAAAGAAACTCGAATGCTCTTAACGTTTGCTTTAGGTTGCGTTCAAGGAATCGCCCAGTCGAGCACACTCGACTAGAGCACTCTACTTGGGGCCGGAGAAAATGTTAGCTTGCTTGGCAGCGGAAGCTCTATAGAGGTGTTGTGGGCGGAAAGGGGCGTGGGCGTAGTCTATGACAATAGGTGAGCACACTTGTATGCTTACAATTGCTGATGAATTTCTGTGGGCCGTTACTTGACCCCTTCTGTGCGCTTTCGTAGGCTGCAGGCGTTGCGCATACGCCCCGTGGGTCGGTCCAGGCTTTCGATCGTTATATGCCACACGTTACGTAATTTAATGCGATTATTAAACATGCGATTGTTCTTATCATTGCCCTTTGTTGCTTGCAACCATCAAGCTGTGTGTGGATTGTGTATTACTGCCAATTAATTTTAATTTGGAATCCGAACCGAACAATGGGCCAAAAGCTTGTTATTCGGCATTGATGGCTGCTGCGGCTGCGACTGTTGCTAATTTGCTAGCTGCCATAATGATTGGATGATGATTGATGATTTGGCCAGATGCACAATTGTCTATAAATACCCAAATGATTTTGTGTCGAGTGAATTGCTTTTTCATCGATTTGCCCAATGAACCTGATATGGGTCTAGCCCAAGATACATTCGTCGGTTGGCTCTGATTAGTAGAAACCTAGGCAACTGCCGTGGAATCTGTTTCAAACATTAATACTTGTTAGTGTTTCCATGGGAATAGTAGAAATAATTGCAGAGTGAGCGATGAAAAAGACGCAGATAAACAAGTGAGAAGTGATTGGCCGGATGCGATAGCTAGAAGAATCTATTCAGATGAAATGATGATGGACAAGTTTCGCAGAAATTATCTGTGTGATAAAATTGCCGAAGTATTGGGTTATTGGGCTTATTCATTCCAATTTGCACATTCTTGAATGTTGGTCTAGATCCCACGGGCTTTATACGCTTGGGACATATTTGAGCCCAAAATAAATACCCAGCTGCGTTAATATTGGGCTGTAAAGAGGCTGGTATATAGACCATTTGGGGTACGCTTTCCGCTTGTCTAACTAATGCTTGGAAGTTTTTTTTTGGAAATCTTTCTTATTAGAGTGTGGACAAGCTCGAGCAGGATCAAAATATGCGAATTAGTGGACTCAATGCTAAGCCGTCTATAAGTCAAACCGTTTTAAGCCCGAAATTTCAATTTTGATGCAAGAACCTGAACCATATTTTCCCAATACATTCCATTCAAACTAAATTCAGGGTTCACAGCTGTGGAAAACCAGATTCACAAACCGATCTTCCACCACACCCACAGCCCTGCTTGTAAGAACTAATATATTCCAAGTCCTCAGGCCCTTTCAGTCTGATAAATGTCAAGGCCCCATGAAGTATATGAAGCCCGATTCCAGGTATATAGAATCGATTAGGCATAGCTTTGACTTTTTGGGTACATAACCATATTCGCTAAGCCGCATTAAATAAGGCCCGATTTTGAAAATAGTTGTACATTTACGAAGTCAGCTGGGATTGCCGCTGTCCCCACGTACTTGAATGCTCGAGTATAATTGTTCTTCAGTTTTCAAAGCGAAAAGACAGTTTAAGAGTCCGTTTTTTACCGTTGAGGCATATTATCATGTTGTTTTGCAACATTAACAATTTTTTTTTGTCTTTGGCATGGTCGGGCATATTTTACAAACATATGAAGCTTACAGTTTAAAACGTGGCATGCCATTATTTCTCCTCACAAATGGCATTCAATGAAATTTAACAATCAGTTGCACATTTTCCTCCTTTCCCTTTTTTTCTTCTTTATAGTCGATAATTTATAAACTTGTCAAATGCGTTGCTCTGCATATGTGCGTGTGTGTGTGTGTGTGTGTGTGTGTTGGTATTTTATTTGGCCAGACAAAATTTATTCATGCCTCTCTGCAGAAAATACAATAATAAAACAGCTTTATTTATTGTGAGTGGTATAAAACTGCAAAAACTTAACTTTATGGTTGGCTGGTTGCGCGAACCCAACAATACGAGACCTCACTCTCTGGCCTTTGCCACCTCCCCCCCTTGCACTCTACTCAAACAACCCTTCTACTTTTGCTCGCGTTCTTCCTATTTGTCATGTTTAAAAAAGAAAATCAAGTATTTTATGGACATTGCATATTTGTGTGTGCGACTGACGCATTTTTTTCTCCTGCCTCTCATTGCTGGCCAAAGGAAAGCCTACATGCATGGCACAAAGGCTGTGTGCTTGGTTACCATACCATGTCTGCGTTTGTGTGTGTGTGTGTGTGTGTGTATTGTGCATATTCGATTTGTCGCCAATGTCTGTTTTATTAAATATGAGCTTTATTGCTCCGACTAAAGGTTAATACAAAAGGTAACCGCTGATCGAGTGCAGCTTAAATACAATTGAGGCAGGCATATTTAAAATTTTTTTTATTTTATTTATTTCTCACATCTTCATGTGCTTATAAAATAAAAAGCATTATTATATCAAGTATTTAGTACAGTATATTATTTTTGAGCTATTATTATTTCGAAAGATTTTATTTTTGCTTTTTAACTATTTCCTCACATTTGAAATACATTTTTTTTGTACCCTTTATTCAATAATTTTGGGAAAAATTGCGAACGATTACCTTTTTGATTCAATCTTTCAAATCAATATCTTTGCATTGATCTCCTTGCTTTATTCTATTTTCCTAACTGGACCCTACGGATCCCTTGTCTCAGTGTGCTTAACGTTTGCTTGCTCTAAGCCTGCTCTCTCTTAAATACAGCCTTTCTATGCGATTTTCATGAATTCAAACAAGTCACAGATAAATAGTGCCATCTTTAGGGTTATGTCAGTCCTGCAAGTTAGAAGCCTGACGATTTGTCTGACGGCTGGAGCTGTGGTTGGCCTTTCAAAGAGAGAACTTTGCAGTGTTTGTTTGCTTTGACGGCCAGATCCCATAAACGCTAACTTCCTTTAGACAGCATTGTGGACGCTTGGACTCTACCTCTACGACACGCATCTTCTGTCTTCTGGGCAGTTGATCTACTGTTGTAGTTGACTGTTGTAGTTGACGAACTATGTTATTATCATATTAGTACGAACTTAAGCTGTGTCGCTGAGGTCTCGGGCAATAGCTGTCATACATGTTGATTAAGTTAAATAGAGGCAGCTGCTATAAACTTGGGACCAGGCGTGGCTCAGCATTAAACTTACACTACAAAGAGTTAACACATACTGCAAAGTCTACCCAATATGACCGTGCACCTTTGGCGCTTCGTTAAGGAATTATTTTCCAGGTGGGCAGCGAGTACTTGGGATGCGCTGAGAGTACCTTTAGACTGGACGTGGTTACTAACACCTATTGTCATACATATTTTATTTATTTTTATTTATATATACCCATAACTATATCCAATTATATTTGGAATGGTTTCCAATCAATTGAGCCTTTAGCACATGCTTTTAGCTCTTGCGTCTGCATCTGGTTCGTTATATTTGGTACTAGTCACAGCAATGTGCGAGTTCTAAGGCTTCTTGTCAAGCCTTTTTCATCAATCATACGCCCTGTTGCGCAATTTGAATGCAATGCGAGTAGTCACATATGCAACGCTCACATTGGCCCCACCAGGATATGAATTGACTCTCCGACCACGTTTGGGCATCTAGAGACGTAGCTGGAAGTGCAGCTGACAAACAAGTCTGCAAAGAGAAGTGTTTGGGTAAAATTCTTTGCGGCCATTATTATCGCAGCATTATTGAGCCAAGACATATGCGTACACACACACTTACACACACATTGAGATGGTAAAAACCAGGCAGGTCCAAAGTATACAATGAATAATGGGCGTGCGTTGGTCAAATTGAAAGCGGGTGGGCAATGCGACATCGGACAGCAAACAATACAAAAAAGCAAGAAAAAGCAGAAAAGCGAAGATGACGTCGCCAACCCCTTGGAGTGGGTTCAGCTGATAGAGTGAGACAGAGAGTAAGGGAGAGCGAGGGCGAGAGGGAGTACGGTGAATTCTGGGAGGGATGGGGGACACAACTCAAGCGATGACAATGATAGAAAATATTACTAAGATATGCGGCCGTAAAGAAAAGAAGAAGGCAACTAAAAGAGAAATCGTTTATTGCCAAAGAAGCCATAAATTGATTTTTTCAAATAAAAATAAAAATAAAATATCGGCCCTGCCGGCCGACCCAAAGGAGTCCAAAGGAGCTGGAGACAGCGCCGGGCCCAGCCAAGACAGATAAAATAAGACATCAGACTGGATAGCATGAAGCTCGAGTTACAGCCACATCCACATCCACATCCACATCCACATCCATATCCACAACGAGGCATAGCGCTTGGCAAATGGGTCAAATTGTCGCGCCTACAAAAACACCCTAAACGACTCAATAGTTTGAGTCTGTGGAACGTCGCCGCCTAGACGCCAGACATGGCCAACACGCCCTCTATTCGCCCCTCTGCCCTACCGCTAATTGTTAGCAGGAACGCAGTCGAAGGTATGCGCCGAATTTTGGTTTTCGTTTGCCGCTCCGTTCTACATATTTCAGTTAAAAACTATTGCGAACTTACCCCCGAGTACATAAATTAGGTGCACGCCCATTCCCCCCCCCCCCCTCCTTCCCTCATCACCCGACCAAAAAATAAGAAAATGGAAGACAGGCATAGTGCCTGAGTTTTGGTCGGAGCGCTGGCATTTTATTAAAAACTATGGCCTGCGATTTAATATAGCACCGAGAGCTGAGCTGTGAGCACTGAATGGAAGTGAATTTCGGCTTCAAAGTCCTAGACCATAAATAAGCGAACACACACACACACACACACACACACTATTTATCTTACCGAAGTTGGGATAGTGAAAAAAAATAAAAGACAGTTGGGCGACAAAAATGGTACATCCTACAGGCCCACCGCATATGGGCGCATGGGGCTTGGGCCTTTCGAGCTGCCGGTCCCGCTTTATTATAATTTTTTCTATTTTTCAATTTGCTTAATACACTGCAAACAAAGGTTGAGCACTTAAAGATAATATAGTTGATAAAAGTTTATGTTTTCGATAGAGCAATGTTTTTATCATTTAATATTGCCGCCATAACATATATGAAATTATTAAAAAAAATGCACAAAATTGCCAAAGCAAAACAATATATATATATAATAAATATTTATTTATTTTAATTTTTTGTAAATAGGTGTGCTTATATTGTATTTTATTATATTTATTTTTTAAAATTTTTTAAATTTTATATTGAAGTTAAACATTTTATTTTTAATACCATAACAACAAACAAATAGTTATTAACAAAATAAAAAAATAGTCTGGTATAGCTTTTTCAAGAAGTTTCCTTCGCTACCTTGTCACTCAATCAAGGCTTGAACTTCTTGCGAATTATAATGGCATTCAACTCAATTAATCAAAAAGATTTGCCAGAAGGTGCAATGATTACTTGAATCGATAACAAGTACTTATCGGGCTTGCGTTTTGTGGTTCGAGCGGCATTAATTGGAAGACAAGGTAGAAATATGTTGAAATTTGTCCAGTATCATTCATTTTTGGGGCGAGTTCCATTAAGAGCGGTACTTGGAATGAGTTGAACACGTTTGGTAACTGATAGAATGCCTGCTCTGGCAGCAAAATTCAATTCAAGCTTAAGAAATAAATTAAAAACAAAGTCGAAAATAAAAGCAAACTGGGTTGCTTCTTTATGAAGGTAGTTTGAGACGTCGGGTTTATGACCATTAATGCTGATGATGAGGATGCTGTTAGTACGGCCCGAAACGGAATCATACATTCATATTCTCATGTTTATTTAACGATGCTTTTTACGCTGCACGCGAAATGCAAAAGGATTAAAACGCCCGTCAGTCAGATGGCAGCTGCCAGGTGGCAGGCTGGATTCTCCAGGTGCTTCTCTTTGCTGATGCTGATGCTGATGCCTTCACCTGGTGGCAGCGGATGTTTGCTGCTGTTGCTTCTGTTGCTGCTACTTGCTCCAGATTGCTTCAAGGGGCGTGAAATTTGGCACGAATGGCGAGTGCCTAACTTTTAACTAACCTTGGCGGGGCATCAGCACCTTCGAGTGGATACATCCTTGCATGCTCCAGAGTGTAAATGCTCCAAAATATACATACAGGCACACACACACACACACACACCTTAAGTAACTATGTTGCGTGCTTGTGTGTGTGGGGCGCCCAAAATATTAAAAGCACATTTTACTTAACACACATCAAATGGGAAACTGTTCAACTCCCATCGCTGTATTTTCGCGTCTTCCACACTTTATCCTCTCACGTCGAGTGGTATCCCAATTTGATGGCTTCTCCTTTATGCCTTGGCCATAAAACTGCTTTCTTTATGTATTTATTTATTTATATGTATATGTACTTGAAGAAATTACCCAAACTGGCCCGCGCGCCTGCCTCTTCGCTTTTTACTTTGTGAATAAAACAAATGAAATTAACAAATATAAGTATTGAATACCTCTGCTTGATTTGAACTGGCGACCTCGCGCTTGATAGTCCAACGCTCTGATACCAGAGTAACTCAATTTTTCTTGGAGCTTATGACACAAAAGGAAGCTTCTTTAATATGCATATATACACATCATATTCTATATCTATTGACTTCTTTGCATAGATAACTCCTACTTATGATTGTGATTATGATTTTTTTACGATGCAAGGCCACATCAGCTTTCTCACAATGTTAACAAAACAGTTGCTTGGCATAATATACGAAATATTCTCAAACAAAGAGACAAGGCGAAGAACTAGATAAAGATCTCATAAAATTGGTTTATATTGACAGGGTACCTGCTAGTCGTGAACTCTTGCTAACAGCTAATATTGTTTTTCATTTTATACATGGACCAATTATTGGGGAAAAAAGCAAAGGACGTGATCCAGTGGCTTAAAAGCCAATTCGCGAGACAATTGCCATCGTCTGTTACTGTTGGGCCAACAACAATACAAATGTAATTTCAGTTGCAGTTGCAGTTGCAAGAGGCAGTTGCAAGAGGCACAGAACTCACAAATAAAAATTTTTAATAAAAATTCTTGGCAACGAGAGAGAGAGCCGGCGAGGGAGTGGGTGAGGGCGAGGGAGCGGTAGTATATTGAAATATATACAAGGTAAACTCCATTGATAGCGATATTCGTAGCAGGTACAGCAGATACAGCCTGAGGTTCCATAGCCAGGTCAAAGGTCGGGTCGGGGAATTAACGTTACTTGATGCCTCGAGACTGAAGTGCAGCTGCAGTAGCTCGACGGCTCAAGTGTCCTGGCAATTAAAAAGCCAAACTAATTAGATGAATTTGTGTGATTTCCGTATAATTAAATTGCCCATTAACTGGGTGTAGTTTCTGTTTAGCTCGAAACATTGCAAGTGGGAAATAGAAGAAGCTAAAAACGCAGAAAAAAGCAAACTTTTCCGCTTGAACGGATGTAAGGCGAGGGCAAGTTTCTCTGTGCGTGTGTGTATGTGTGTGTGTGTGAGTGTGTGAGTCATGTAAAATTTGTGCTAACTACCTACAATAAGTTACCCGCAGAGGGACACGGGTCGGATGCACAACGCAAGACGCTAAATGCATTGGGGTTCATCAGGCGATGGCTATCTCTGTCTAGCTACTCGTTAGGGGCAACATTTGAGCTGACGGTACTTAATGTTATTTCCAGGATACTTTGTCCTTTCGCGTGCAGCCTCTGACTCTCTGTGCGTGTGGGTGTGCGGGTGCCGCACACAGTGCAAGTTTTTAAGCAGCTCATAAAATGGCGTTGTCTCTCTTCTAGTTTTAGCTGAAGATAAATAAGCAAATAGGCAAATAAATCTTCATTTCAACTTTTTGCGGGCATTTTCTTAACTTTTCTCTTACCTCTCTTCCTCTCTCCCTCTCTCCCTCTCTCGCTCTCTCCACTTGGTTTTTGCATTTCATCTCATCTACTTACCTCACACCCGTTGCCATTCGTTGAGTTTTTCCTTCTACGTCTACTTATTCTTTTACTTTTCATTTGGCGTCTTTTGGCTTCACTCTGCCGGCTGCGGCCGTTTCAAATTTTTCAACTTACGCTACTAAATTGTTGGGTAACATGCACTTAACAGTGCCTGCCACGCCTTCACCCGTTTGCACAGCGCCCCTCCCTGCATCCTATGCTCTTGCCCCTATTGCCCGCAGCCACGACATGTGTTCCATGCACACGCTTGTCTCTTTGCTCTTGCCATTAAAAGTTAGACCTTCAGGGCTCCGTCGAACTGCCCTGCCCACTTCTCTCTCTCTCTCTCTCACCCTCTCTCTCCCACTCTCTCTCTCTCGCTCTCTCTATCTGTCGCTGGAAATGGAGGCCCATTCATTGTGCTATATTTCTTCTTCAGTACTTTTGCAGTTGGTATTTTACTTTGGAATTTCGAGTTTGGTTTCATTTCGTTACGCTTTTTATTTATTTTTCGGCATTCACAAGTGCAACAATTTAGCTACTCCCCGGGGGCACCTCTTCCCCCTCAGGCTGTCCCATGGGTCAGGAGAGGGGACAGCATGTGAATAATAGTCGATAGGCGATCACACTCCTGCAGCAAGTATTTCAGCTCGAATGGAATCGACGGTGCCTGTGCCTAAAAATGTTCTCAAATTGTTGCGGTTCCAAAAGGATAATATATTACGGCGCACTTTCAAGTTAAGAACTTTTGTTTGTCCAAGAATTCACAGTTGGCTTGCAGCATAGGCAAATTCTATATACGAATGAGAGCTAACTAAATATTTAAATCCCAAACAGCTTAGACATGAAATTGTGTATTAGATATTCGAGCGAGTGCTTAGATATTCGACAAGGAATCAAGCGAATATAGCTTCGTACAGCTTAATATTTCCATCACTTGCAATAGATACAGATCTCTATAAATTTGTGAAGTTAAGCTAAGTTAAGTTAAGCTATGGAATTTGTTTCATTGACTGCGTTAATTTATTAGGTTTTTTACCAGCACTGTTAGTTTGATAAATTCAAGTAGCCAAGGAGAACTATGTCTTTTAATTTAAATGGAAATAGGTATCAACAGTTATGTGGCTTATATGAGAGCTTATAGCTTGTTAAAATAAAATATCGATATGCATCGATATTGATATACGTTAAAGCATAATTTGAATAATGCAAGCTGCAATATATATGGTATGTAATATAATATTTTTAATGTTTTATACCACACTCTATGCCCCACGAAATTGGTAAGACTCTATTTCTCAAGGTAGAGTCATAGAAAAGTGAAATATCGATTAATATCGATATGGAGACAAGTTTTTGCTTAAGCTTAATTCGAAAACTTCAAGAGCTAGTTACGACAAATTTGCTATTTAGTATACACCGTACAATAGCTTATAAGGTAGACCCTTGTGCTTAACGATATATAACTATATATAGGACTTTGGATAACATATTCATGTCTTGAGAATTTAATAACGGTCGAGCAATCAAAACCGAAGTTATTTCAGAGCACTTTTCTCATAGTGTGCGGCTAAGAAAAGCCGCAATACAACCGTTTTTTTTTTTTTTGGGAAATAAGTTAAGGTATAAATGTTTGGTACATCTTAAAAATATTAATTGTAAGTCTGGGCTTAAGCTGGTTCTACAAACACAACAATCAAAACAAATTTTAACAGAGCTCAAAGATCGCATCTCTTTAAAGGCATCAGATGACTGTGCAATGCTGCGAGTAAATATCTACGATTTATTCATATTTAAGCCGTTCATCATTTGGTCCAGACTTTGCCTGTCTGAGTCATCTAAATGCTCGGTGCAATTGTTGGCTTTGACAGTCGCATAATTTATGCCTTTAAATTGATTTAAATTTATTACACTCAGCGTCAGCAGCATGGCAAAAATTTGATTACAGACATAAAAGTTTATTTGTATTTTGTTTGTATTTCTGAGTTGTCAGAGTTTCATTTTCCCACCTAACCCCCCTCCTCAACATCCAGCGCCGGCCAGCTTAACACTAATTTCATTTGCCGACCGTGTGGCAACTATGCGCTTAGTTGGCACACTGAACGCTTGCGACTGAGCTTGGAGTTGGATGGGCCTGGCGCGGATGTGGCTCTGGCACTGGCTGTGGCTATGGCTGTGGCTCTGAATGTGGCTGTAGCTGGGGTTAAGGCCCAGTTCTGAGTAGATGGCAAGTTGTTTTTTCTGTGTTCGTCGCTGTGGCACTTCAATCAGACAAGCTGCTGCTGATGCTGATGCTGCTGCTGCTGCTGCTGCCAGCTGGCCAATCTCATCTGCAGCTGAGCGGCATGCGGCTAAGCCGTTACCAGCGTAAAGCACCGTAACAAACCCAACCCGCCACTCAACCAACTCACTAGCCAGTCAGTCAGCCATTCACAGTGCTTCATACGCTTTCCGGCTGCTGGCGCTTACCTTTGCATATTTTTGCAATTCAGCGCAAAGCTTACTTGACTTTGCCTTTGCCTTTGGCTTTGGCTTTGCTTTTGCAAGCGTGTGGCATGTTGGCATTTCCTCTCCGCCCCCCTCCCCACCACACACACACACACACACACACACTAGGCCACCCTTCAAGAGTTCTTACGTTTTTTTTTTATCGCCCCATGCAGTGACCTGCTTATGTTAGTAAACTGTAAATATTTAATTAATTTGCATGGATATTTTTATGCCAGCATGTCGAGTTTATTAATCAGTGTCGTTCTACGTGTCCGCATCTGCATCCGCATCCACATTCGCGTTCGCGACGTTGACATGCCCCCACTAGCCGTCCCATTCTCTGTCTTTATACCCTAAACACGTTTAAAGTGGCTTCAAAAGGAATAATAGCAGTGTGCACATGTTTGTTGCAGGCAAAAGGAGGCATTCCCGAGCCAATATTTATATACATATATAGCTTATATTTATGCATATGCATATAGCCTTGTCCTAAGACTGACTATGTGAGCTGAGACTTCGAATCAAGGTTATTCTTTTACCCTTAAGTTTATTTCAAATCATCGATAGCTCCCTCAATTTTTACAAAGTCGATACAAATCGATTTTCCGTTCAGTTCTTCAGAGCATAGCTTGCAGCTCATTAGAACTAGCTCACAGATTTCAAACATTCAACATTTTGTATACCTCCGTTCGTGCTTCACAAAGTTCACAAAAAACAACTTATTTTTGAAGTTATAGTAGTTAAATATTTAATATATAATTTTATAATTATCGGAACAGAAACATCCGAGATATTCAAGTATATATTATATATATACTAGCTTGGGAATGAGGGAGCGTGTGTGTGTTTGTGTGTGGGTATGATATATGATATAAGGTATCTGTATGCGCATAGGCGAAAGTTCATGTATGATACAGAGTATCTCCCAGTGGATGACTACCGACTAGAGCTCTTTTGGTATGCACTTTTTGCTGTCGGTCTATTCACATTGCGTTCGGCTTTCCCTGTTCGCTTTTGTGGCCGACGTGCATAATTTGCAAGCAGATTTAAATGTTTGCATGCGAGCGCCATTTTGCTTGCTGCCAGTCAGAGTGAGAGCCAGAGCCACAAAAGCCGCAGCCGGCCACAGTTGACCAGAGTTTTCTATAACGCCATGGCCCCGCTGCCGCCCTCGCCTATCACAGACGCGACTTAAGACTGCGTTGGCTTTGCCTAACCGCGAAGCGGTTTTTCTATATTTTTTCGTTCTATTTATTTATATATTTTTTAGTTCTTCAATCAATGGGGTTCATCATGTTATTCCTTTGAAGTTGCTTTCGCTGCGCCGCGCCGCAAGGTATGCAATTTGTTTTTCAGTTGTGGCAAAACGCATCGATATCGATACTTGGTGCTGGCAAATGCTATCGATACGTTTCTCTGCATTTATACAAAAACTGCGTTTTTTTTTTTATTATAGTTTGTTTTGAATTTTTCTGTTATTATGAGGAACAACTTACATTTAATTTATATAAACTTCTTATTCTACTGGTAAGTCTATTATACAAGTTTACAAGGGTGACTATATAAATCGATCTGGGAGATCGATTGGATGGGACCTTCGCAATCTCCTCCGCGTACGGACTTCTCTAATTCTATGTCTTTTAAGAAGACGCCTAGCCAGACGATTAGGATGGTATCCCAGTCGCGCTATGTAATATGCAGCCTGTATAATTATAACGTCCCCGACTTTCGACACTCCTAGGTCTTTTTCCAAATCGGATGTTTTCGCTCAATACCAGAGTAATAATATAGCACAGTTTATAGCTCATTTTTGATGAGAAATTACCAATGCCTTGTAAATACTTATAGTCAATACATTGGATTTTTTGTTTTGTTAGCATATATTACTTCATTATGTGTTTTTATTCAGCTTTCCACTCAATTCTGTCCGGGCTTTTTTTTGTCCTTTGCCACGAAGCTGCTTTGCACTTCAGAGATCTCATTTTGTTCTTCATTTGGTTGGATATGAGATACCTCTTCAATTTTGAGCTTCTGCCGACTGTCAAGAGGTTCAAGTTGTGCTTGAAATATGCAAAACTGTGATGCGACTTCACTTTTGATGCTAACGATGCACATACGCACACATACATACATACATGTATACTAATAACAATTTTCATTAAAAATTCCATGGCATCGGGATACTTACGAAGGCTTTGCCGTGCACCACATTACAACCACCCAACCACACAGCCCCTTACAAGAGCCTAAGCAGCTCAACAGTCGCAGACCATATACTTGAGCGCCGCTAAACTCGTCCAATTAGTAGCATTTAATTTGGTAAACAGCAACATTTTCGTGCTTTTGCATTTTTTTTGTAATTAACAAGAACAAGAACAGCGACAACGAGCGTGCGATGGTGATGATAATGATGAAGATGAGGATGATGATGATGATGATGCTGCTGATGCTGTAATGATGATCCCAAGTGCGAGTGTGAGTGGCGCGAGGCGAAGGCGACTGATGAGTGGGGCAAGCTGCTTGGCTGCTGTTTTATGTGCCACTTGTGCTTATGTATGCGCGCGTGTGTGCTGGTGTGTATGTGTGTGTGCTGGTGTGTGTGTGTGTTATATATCTTGTGCATATGTTTGCCTTGGCGCCACCACAAACGCGCTTGTTGTTGTTGTGACTGTGGCATTTTTTGGGCCATGCTGCCCGACGCAATCTACAGCCTCATCCACATCTATACTATATCCCGCATCCCACATTCGCATCCACATCCGCATCCGCATCCGCATTGACATGCCCAGCCGCGGCCTCAATCCCCAGACCGACAGTCATTATTTTGATGTCAACAACGTGCCAGCAGATGATTGCCTCTGCCCCAACACCGGCACCACCAGCGCCTCGTCCAACACTTTTTACTTTATTTTTGCACCTGTCCACAACGAAGCTTATTAAAAAACATAACACAAAAAAAAAAACAAATAAATGGAAAAAAAAATATTAAAACTCAAGCGAGCGCAAAAATTGTTAGGTACAGCTTTTCAAGTGAACCCCAAACAGAACAGCGGGCAGAACAAACAAATTAACCGCAGTAATGAACAGGGACAAACGCGCCGCACTCACCCAGCAAAGCGGCAAACCACTGGCCCGGGCATAGGCTTCAGGCGCAACAGGGATGTGCCTGTCTCTTAGTTAGTATGTGTGTGTGTGTGTGTGTGTGTGTGTGTGTGTGTGTGTAGAGCGAGTGTGAAGGGTACCTGGGTGGACACACGTTGGCGGTTCAGCGGCTGTGCCGTGTCGTGTACGCGCGACCTTTTTCCACCTGTCAGCCAGGCGGTGTCTTTTTAGTAAAGGTCCCACTGCCAACAACAACAAAAAAACATTCCACGACTTTTCGCATTGTGGGCCCACGATTAAGCTTGTGGATAGCCCATTCAATTTGACAAAGGTCGCTGCTTAAATATGGTCGGTTGGGTCCTACAAAAAAACTGGTAGAAAAAAACCAAATAGTTGTCTTGCCAAGCCACACAAAGGCCGAGAGCAGAAGCCAAGCGAATTGAATTAAAACACGACCAATGCTTCAAGCAGCTTCTTTTCAGCTTTTAGTTCCAGTGATCCCAGCTATCCCACCAGGAAGATCTTACAGAAATTGCATATTTTTCCACAGAGTTCTATTTCTCGAACTGTTTTATATATTTCAGTTAAATGTTCTTTTTAATCAAAATTAAATTAAATTTATTGTAGTCCGGAAAGGGAGGTTCCCTTTGTTGGACATAGGAACTATTGTATACAAAACCTTTTTTTTTGTTCTAACATATCTGTTCTTAAGCTAATGAACATTATACTACTTATCATATATTGTGATATGAAATCGATCGCAAATAGAAAATTCCGAGAAAGAAGAGAGAGAGATAGATAAAGAGAGAGATGGAGAGAGAGAGACAGAGAGAGAGAGAAAAGAGAGAGAGAGAGAGAGAGAGAGAGAGAGAGAGAGAGAGAGAGAGAGAGAGAGAGAGAGAGAGAGAGAGAGAGAGAGAGAGAAGGAAATGAAATAGAAAAAGAGAAAAAGAGAGAGAGAGAGACATAGGAACCATTGCTTCAAGAGAGGGGTCTTGTATAAAAAAACTTTATTGTTTTTAAAGATATAATAACATTTCTTAAAGTAATCAACAATAATATTCTTATTCAAAATTACGACGGGGAAAAATTTTAAAATTTTTGTTATTATTATTATTATTATTATTATTATTATTATTATTATTATTATTATTATTATTATTATTATTATTATTATCATTATTATTATTATTATTATTATTATTATTATTATTATTATTTATTATTATTATTATTATTATTATTATTATTATTATTATTATTATTATTATTATTATTATTATTATTATTATTATTATTATTATTATTTACTATTATTATTATTATTATTACTATTGTTATTGTTATTTTACTCGTCAGGAACTCGTAATAGGTTTGCCATCGTTAAATTCTCTTTTTTCACTGGATTACTTTGTTACTTTATCTACCAAGAACTGCTCTTTTTATATGAGGGGCATCTGTTGGTAAGGTATTCAATTGTTTTGGACGTCAGGACTGTTTTTGCCTGTTGTTTGTGCACTTTAGTTGTCGCAACACGAAAAAGTCCAATTAAAATTTGTAGCAAGAGCGCGCTTTACGGATGTTGCCCCATCATTGGCATATTTTTCTGCTGTTCACGTTGTTAGCACAAATTTTGCCTTCATTTATGTATTTTTTTCGATCCCTGTTGTTGTTTTTTTTTTCTCAGTAAAGCAAAGACCCAGGCAATGACAGATTTTCAGAAATTATTTATTTCTTTTACCTTTTGAGTGTACATAAGATATATACGATATAAATAATATTATTATTATGATTGTTATTATTGTTATTTTTTTTTTATTGAATGCTCAAAGAACTTTTGAAAGTTTCCTCAAAAAAAATATTCCCTTAGTTAACTATAGAAAAATATTATTGTATATATGTATGTAGATATCTATATTATTATACTTTAAAGTAAGTACACAAACAAATATTTCTATAATATAAAATAGGCAAGAGCAGAATGCAAAAAGGTATCAAAAAAGTTATTAGGAGAAGGTGTGGCATATTTGTGGGCTGCTGAGAACGTCAAGAGCACATATATGATTGTAAATGTTGCTGATGTTGTTCTTGTTGTGGCTTAGGCTGGAGCGAGGCGAACGGGGGGAAGTGCCAACAAAATGCCATTTATATTTAATAAGTTCGTGAGTGTTTTGGTATCTTTCTCTGTGTGTTTGTGTGTGCGCTGTGCTCGTTCAAGCTTTCGTTATTATGTGCGCCATTTTTATGACCGCGAGCCCATGCACACACTCACCCGCACACACACACACACACACACACACTCACACACAGACATTCACTCCCACATTGAAGAGCCGGATTTATTTGCACAAAATAAATAATTAAAAATGCCTTCACAAAATGCCAAAACGAAAAATGGCTAAGCATGAGGAGGCCCCGTGAAATTGTATAAAATTTAATAAATAAATAAATAGCTAACAAGCTGAATTGTAATATACATGAATACATACATGATGATGCTTTCAGCTTACAGCGGCCGCACGCTTCAAAGTTAATTAAACTTGTCGGCAAAAAAGTAACTAAATCAAAATGAATCAAATTTTCCAAAAGCCCCATAGATGAATAGAAATGCGACAATTTGAACAATGCTGCTGGCGCTTCTGGAATGTGTGATGCCAGCATCAGGGAGGGATGTTCGTGTAAGGGGGAGGAAGGCGAAGAAGTTTAAAGTTCCATGCTTAAGGCTAAATTGTGCTTAAAGCCAGGACAAACAGAATTGAGCTTACGCAATTGTCTAACAATCAAGTATTCTCTTTTAAAGGCACGCACAAACGTATTTCACAACTCGACTATGCTACAAATACGATAATTTATAAGTATTATGCATATCTATAAGCCATAAAGGCTGCCCGTGGCTAATGGGCCGACAGGGCAACGCGGCAGGAGGCCACAAAACGGCTGTTAACTAATTCATTGGATGCCATTTGCTGCACTTGCGTTCAATTAATTAAAATGCTTCTGTTTATTTTTTGTATTTTGATCATTTTAAATATTTTTAGTTAGCATTAGCATTAAAGCCAACGAAAATGCTGCAGCAAATATGCATTTCATCAAAGGGCACACAAAATTTAAATAAATTGCCAAAGAGCCAACTTTCAACCAAATTCGGGCAAAAGCCGCAGCAATATGGCTGCCATTTTGCTTCTGTGTGTCTGTTCTGTGTGTGTGTGTGTGTGTGTGTATGTGTGTGTGTATGTGTATGTATATTGTATATACGTACATTCGTGTGTGTGCATACGCATTCAATTCGCTGTTTAAGCAAGAAACACAGCAAAGTGTTAAAATTTGCCAGTCAAAGGCCGTTGAACCTTAAAGCGAATTATTCATAGGCATTCGCTAAAAGTGAAATATAAATATGAACATTAATTAAAATAATTTTAATTTCTTATTGCTTACAATAAATATTTGCCAAGTGTGACGCGGAAGAGGCAATGTTTGCTAAAAGCTTTTATACTCTTATTATTCAGCTATCCGTTTCCTTTGCCAACTATCTGTATTTATATATTCTCTGATTTCTGGACCTGTTGTAAATGGGTCTCAATCTCGACCCCAACCAGCTACAAAAGCTATAAACTTGTATATTCTCGTATATCATACGCAGACTAGCTTCGATATCTTTTGCCATTGTCATAGTATCGATAAATATCGATTTAGAAAATATAAAAATGTATAAATATAAAATATAATCTGCAGCTGAGGATAAAAGAAGCACAGACGCTGCATAACGTGGGCAATTGTATATGTATAGGGTAACACATAGTCGGCTATTCATAACTAGAGCACTTTCACTTGTTTGGCTCCCGGCTTTGGGCAGCTGCTAGTTTCCCAATTTTGTTCAGTTTAAACTGGTCGCTGTAGGCCGCCGGCAGGGTCTATAAATTTGATTTGCATTTGCTAAATGCATTCCCTTGTTGTTGTTGTTGCTGTTGCTGTTGTTGTGGCTGCCACTGTGCCAATGCATCTGGGCATTTAATAGCCTGTGTATCGGCTACTGATGCGGTTGCCCCTGTTGATGATGTTGATGTGGATGATGGCTGTTGGCTGGTGGCTGGTGGCTGGTTGATGCAGTTGCTCCATTTAACTCTTGATTCCGCTGAGCGCTCGTGGGTAGCATGTCAAAACAGAAAAATAAATACAGTTGTTTTTGCTGCTATTGCATCTATTTCGCATTTTGGATTTGTATATTTGTCTAGCATTTCATGATGTTTACTGGCCAAATAAACTTTTCACACATCATCAGGAGAAACAATCAATGCCATGCGAGCACAGATACTGGCCAGACAGACAGACGGACAGACAGGCAGACGGACAGACGGACACACTGAAGGACTGACAGACAGCTAAATCCACTGACAGGCATTGCCCATTTCTCGATTTAGTCAGCAGCTGTGCTAATTTTGTTACACTGTATCCAGATGAGACAGAGAGCGAGAAAGGGCAGACAAAGAAGTTAGATGCACCATGCCATTCCCCAAAAATTGCTGTTCGCCTGGAACGTGCCAAGTGCTGGGCAACAAAATCAAAAGGTACATTGCACGATCAAGTGAGCAACTTCATAATGTTTTTTAGGCCACTGACTTTACAATGGCTCTGACTGACGACGGCGGCAGCCAGGATTGTCGCATATGCGACTGACAAAGGCAGCCGTATATATATATATACATATACACGTAGATACCCATATACATATATATATATATATACATATATATGTCTATATATTCATACATAGAGTGAGACATAAGATGCGGCCTGGTCGTGCAGCCTTGTAAATAAGAAATTTCTTGTTATTGGTCACGTACGGCGGGCAAAAGTTGCCTCTTGCACTTTTGGCTTTTGATTTTGCACTAAAGAATTATTAAGTGAACGTTGTCAAGTGCATTTATTAATTACATCACGTTGCGCCTGCTTGAGCCGAGAGCCTTGCATCTACTATCGTTCCCAAGCCATCCCCATCCGCATATACTCTTGCGCAACTATATTCCATCCAACGTCTGCCCCCCTGGCGTTCGATTAGCCAACTGGACCCTTGCTGAGCAAATTATATAAGTATGCGATACAATCCGTTGCGACGCAGTTCGTTTGTGATTGACTTATTTATCAATTTAATGCCAACGCAATTGATATTTTCAATCCACAGGGTGCAACTTAATTCTAAAAATGCAAAAGTATCTTATTGATAAATTTATTGCGTATGTAAGATAATAACAAAGCAATTGATTATGTTTCAAATTAATTATAAACGCAATAGTATCTTCTTAATACGCAAGTGGGTAACATAAGATTAAGATTCAACTGGTTACTGATACTGCAAGATTTGATTGTCTGTTGCATATGTAAGATAATAGCAAAGTAAACGATAATATTTCAAATTAACTAAAAACGAAATAGTATCTTCTTAATACGCAAGTGGGTAACATAAGATTAAGATTCAACTGGTTACTGATACAGCAAGTTTTGATTATCTGTTGCATATGTAAGATAATAGCAAAGCAATCGATAATATTTCAAATTAATTTAAAACGAAATAGTATCTTCTTAATGCGCAAGTGGGTTACATAAGCTTAAGATACAAATGTATTCTAAAGATACAAAAGTATCTAATTGAAATATATGTTGCATATGTAAGAGAAAATCAAAGCAATTGATTATGTTTCAAATTAATTAAAAACACAAACGTATTTTATTAATCAGAAGTGAGTTATATAAACTCAAGATACAACAGGATACTAAAGATGCAAAAGTATCTAATTGAAAATTTGAGTGTCTGTTTCATATGTAAGATAAAAGCAAATCAACTGATGACATTTTAAATTAATTAAAAACGCTAAATTATCTTATTTCTTATGAGTACAAGGTTTGGATACAAAAGCATATTTAAGGTGCAAAGTTATCTGTGCAATAAAAAGTTATCTGAGATATAAAAGTATCTAGTACACACAAAATTCTTGTGTCATTTGCGATATGAGTATAAGGTTTTCCTAATAGGATAATTTTTATTTGTAAGATACAAATCTTACATACATACAAAAGTATCTTTGGAATGATGTATCTTTTATGTAATGTAGAACAAACGTTTCTGTTTTATTAACAAATGAAGCAATTCTTTATACACTTTATATTCAGAAAAAAACAGGCAAATTTGTAAGTCAATTCTCAACTAAAGCATTGAGCTCCAAATTAAGTTAGTTGGAAGATATACATAGAATTTATAGGCAATCAAAATGGCTGTGTTCCTATTGTTTCCATATAACCATAGCCCAATGCATACTATTTGCAATGTATTTTGAAACGTTTTCTAAGATTTTTCTCAATATCAGAAAATTAAAATGAAACTAGAAAACTTTGCTTAGTTACAGAAAATATTTTAAAAAGTTTTTATAGTTTTGGTTAATTTTTCTAAAAATCGTTTTTGACAAAAAACATTTTTAAAATCTTCTTTAATGGTGATTAATTGATATTTATTCCATTGTTTCAAATGTCGTTGCATATGAAGCGAGGTCAAAGGACTAGTTGGCTTCTGCCAATTGCTGACGCAGTTGTTTCTTTTATTAAATGACTCTTCAAGTCGTTAAAGCCACCAAAATAGAAGACAGTTTGGATAGGAAAAAACTACTCGTAGCTACAAGAGCGCAGCTCTGCTCGACAGTGTTAATGCGCGCCTTGCTGCGTTTATTTCAGGGTCGAAAGTGCAAAAACACGTAACTTTTATAAATGGAAGGGAATGGAAGGGAATGGAATTGCAGGGAGTGGCGTGTGTTGGTCTGGCATGGAATGAAATGCGTGAGCTTCAATCTCGGCATACATAAAAGCAGAAGATGGTCTGAAGCCAGAGCCAAAGGCGGTTCGCTTAAGCTTCTAGTTCAAGTGAAGCGTTTACAAATTCATTTAATGGCTCGTATAATGCCCATTTACGATGCTTTAAATATTGCCACAGAGTTAATTATGTTGAACGTTAAATAAACATCAATTAAAAAGTTGCCCGCCTGCCAGCCAGCCAGCCAGCCAGCCAGTTTGTCAGTTAGTCAGCCTGCCTGACTGCCTTATGACCAGCGGGGCGTATAAGTAATGCTGCGTGTCAATTTGTTGCCGCACGTTGTTGTTGATGTTGCTGCCACGTTGTTGTTTTTGCCATTGCTGCCATGACAGCACAGTTCGTGCATTTTAAAGACCGACGACTGACAAACGGCAGCCGGCGAGCTTCTGAGCGGCATGACAATAAATATTCATGGCTAGCAAATCGTAAAACAAATCAAAAGTCATCAAAAAGTGCACTTTGCTCTAATTTCTAAGCGCGCTGCTTTTTTCGCCTTTTATTTTTCTTTTTTTTTTTTTTTTTTGGCAATGTCTCATGCCTGTGCCTGGTTTCTTTTCTTTTATTTTGATGTAGAACGGGGGCCGTTTTCATGACAAGTCATGCTAGGGCAGGGCCCAGACCCCAGAAGTTTGCCAGGTAGAAAAAACAACAGTGCTAGCTGAGTAGCAACAGCAGCGTAGCAACAATAATTGTGCAGTCAAACTTATTAATAAACGTTATAGCTATGACGACAACAACAACGAAAACAACAACAACAACAACAACAGTGACAGCGACAGCAACAAGACCAACAAATAACAGAAGCAACATCGACGACAATAGAACCAAATGAAGTTGGAGCTGGCTAAAAGTTGTCTCACTTCTGTCGACAATGTCCAAATTGGCAAAGTTGGAACAATAAGCCACGAACAGCAACAACAACAACAACAACAACAACAACAACAAGAACAACATCAACTACGTAGCCTTCCTGGCATAATTACAGAACTGCTTTTATATGAATCCAGTAGCACAAACACAAGACCAATAACAACAACAACAACAATAACAACATCAGAAGTAACAAACAACAATCGAGTGTATGTAGTATACCACAGGCCAACTGTGCACAGTGGCAACAATAACTCTGAAATACTTTCAGCAAAAGATACTTCTTCACAATGCAGATGGATCGATAACGAAACTGTTATTCGATGTATTCGACTTTCAATTTGCGTACAAAATTGTGACTTTAGCGAACTTGTTAGGCATAAGTGAAGCGTGAAACGTTGCGTAAATTGATTCCAGTGGCCAAACTTGTTGGGCGGCAGCTTTCATTATGCCCCTGTAGAGGGTATTATAAGTGCATAAGGTGTAGAAAGGGAGCCTTTGAGATATATTTAAATAGAGATTGCTTTAACATAAAACGAAATAGGAAGAATCTGTCCATGCTTAAGTTTTTGTATGAACAACTATTTTTGTTTCAAGTTATCTTGATGTACAATGCATTGGGCATTTAAATGTGTTATTACGTAATCTTATCAACATCGAATAACTATAAATTAAAGATAGATATTTTGTTTACTTGGTAAACAAAAAACTGGCCAAGCCGTAAGAACCGGAAATCGGACTTTTAATTATTTATGCTTTATACAAGTTTATTATAAGGCGGGTTTATCCCAAATTCCACCTGTAACTGTGGAACATCAGTGGAAATTGTTAGTATGAAAGTTTTTTGTTTGCCCTCCGATTAATTCCATTATTATTTTAAAATATCTTTGTAAAAGGTAAAACTTTTCACAAAGTCCAAAAACCTTTCACCATTTGTCATCAAATAGAGGGGTTCTTGTTTATATAGTTCGCTAAGCTGGATGAACTTAGATGAAGCTTCTTCCAGATGGCTTTAAAAAAAAGCTTCGCATAAAATCTTTTTCCAAATTTAAACTGTGTCGGGTCTAGTCAAGCATACATATTTAGCCTCTCTGAATCTGTTGGCGGCATTATTAACTTCAGTTAACGCTTACTGCTGGCTGTTAACTGGTTGATTGGCGGCGTTAGCTCGAGGCGAGTAAACAATTTTCAATTAACAATCGAATTCCTCCCTGCATATTATCGCAGCTGTTGCTCCCAATGTATGATAGGACGGGCCTTGTTTTGTTTGTTTGTTTGCTTTTGTTGTCGGGCTTTGCTTTCGTTTACTTAAGCGATATTTCGAAAATTAAATTAGTTAAATCATTAAATATTCATTAGCCGGGGCCATTGTAATTTGCATTAATTGAATTGTTTGTTAAATTGTTACAATTTCAACGTGCTGCCATTATGAAATGTTGCCTTAACGCATTTCCCACCCGAGCAAAGTTGAGCGAACAGCGTCGAGTTTTGTGGTCGTGTCCTTAAAGGCTGCCCGGCTCCGTGGGGTGACCATCAAACAATAACCATACCAATTACGGCAACAACAGAAAACACAATCGTTTTGCAGAACAACAATTGTAATAAAATGAATTAAATATGACCGTAATGTGATTAAATCCCAAAAATTGTCGCTGAAAATGCGAACCACAAAAGTATAAAAATATTCTCAGTCTTCGCAACCAAATTGAATTTAAAATGAGGCGAAACCCAAAAGCACCCACAACATGGGCGTGGTTACACTCTGCTTGGCTTAAGAAATTCCCTACCCTCTTCCCAAAAAAAGAATAATAATAATAATAATATAATAATAACGAAATAAAATAAAATAATTCATACATTTTCCCTCTCTCATTGCAGGTAAGAGACTCAAATATTTCTGCATACAAATGTGAGTAAGTGAATAATAAGATTTTCATATTGATTAAATTACGCATACTTTTACCCTGCACGTGTATGTGTGTCCCCAGGCGACCACATCTGAGGGTATTTGCGTATGTGTGCGGCAAATGTGTCGATAAATTTGGCAGACAGGTGAATATTAAAAATACGAGCATTTTCTCTTGGCATTTTCTATTCGTATACGCAATTGAGACAGTCATGGGGTAGTCGAAGAGCAGAAAAATAATAATATTTAAATCGGTAACTGTCAAATTGAACGTAATTTTTTGTGTATAGTTTTTAATATAAAAATACTTAAAGAAATTTCCATAATATTTTCTCCATATATACCTAGTCCTGACAGTTAGGTTAACAGGAAAAAATATCATTCGATTTATTTTCATCTATACTTAACAGCTGTTATCATAACAGTTTCGGTTATTGTGAACAATTTCTAACCTATTTAACATTGCAAATTAATTGATTTTTAATACATATAAGATTATTTCCCACAAATACAGTTTGAATTTGCCAATTGCAGCTTTCTTATTAGTTTATTTATCGAAAGTCTGTCTAAGGCTTGTAATAGAGTGTATAGTTGATTTGCTGATAACAAAGGTATTTAACAACTAATTAGATTAAACAATTTTAATAGGTGTCAAAATGCGAGCAGCGTTATGTGCGGCAATTATGAAATTAATTGGAACTCGTTTTCATGAACAATGAGATCCGTTTATATCTGGGTTACGATTGCTTGTGGTATTTTGCGGGCATACTTAATAAAACCAGTTCGCACGCAGGCACACGCACACACACACATATGCACACGCACACACACATACTGACACACAAACCTTTGGAGTCTGCTTTGTTCGTCTTTTGTCTTCGCCATTTGACCGCACATGCATTTTATGGGGCGCACGTAAGCACGCTATACTTTTGTTTTTTTGCAAGTCACGCACACACGCAAGCGAGAAACGAAAGAAGCAGCGAGAGCGAGAGTGCGAGCGAGACAGCTGTATCGCTTTTCAACTATGATCCCAGACACGTAAAATAGTTTTGATACCCATTTAATAAAAATGCCATCTATGTATTTTGCTTGGCAGCCAAACCGAACCCAACCAAACCAAACGAAGCCAAACCAAGCCGTACCGAACCTGCACGACCCCCCTCCACGCAATATTCATGTGCTCGTTTTGTCATTTTTTATTGTTAGCCCCCAGCCGGGGCCATGCCCACCTGCCAGCCTTGCCGCTGCCACTGTGGCACTCTGACTCTGCGGCAACACTTTTCAGCACGCTGCGACACAGCCGGAAAGTGAAAAATCCAAAACGGAAATACATTCATTTGCTTGTTTTACTTTTCCAATTCGAACGCCCGAGGGCTTCCAGCTTCTTGGCAACATGTCCTGGCTGCTGCGGGGCGTCCCAGCTGGTCAGGGGCGTTGCTTGCTGCCTGCTGTTGGTGCTACTGCTACTGCTACTGCTGCTACTGCTGCGGCTGTTGCCTGGTGCCTCGTGCCGCAGTCACGTTTGAAACATTAAAGTTAGATTTATGACTCTTCGGGTTATAAAATGACTTTAGATTGATTCCCGTCACATGATGACAGTTTTTCGTTTTTCATTCAGTTCAAGCCAGCACCGAATGCTTATGTGTATGCTTGTGGCATCTCTGTCTGTCTGTCCGTCTGTCTGTCTATTTGTCTATCTGCCGGTCTGCCGGCCTGTGTGCACGTTTATTCCCCGACATGGACATGCCCACGGGCAAGACACGGCGCCCAAGTCATGGGCACCATGTGTACACAATGAATTTTTAAGTTGTTTATAAGTTCAGCACTGCTGTTGTCTCTCCCAAGACTTGCTGCCTGTGTGTGTGTGCGCGCGTGTGTGTGTGTGTGTGAGCGTATGTGCCCATGCCTGTTTGGGCATTCCATGCCCATTCTGCCCCTTCTTGAGTGCGCCCATTGCGACATTAATTTAAGTACGCATCAATTTCCAACCACTTGAAATTTGACAAATTGTAGCGCAGCAACCACATTGACACACATAATCCAATGTACACACACACACATAATCACACTCACCCACACAATGATGCTCTGGCCACAAATGGAAAGAGTGCATTCGCCGATTCGCCCATTCACCCATTGGTTTATTCGTTTATTACCATTTCGGCATTATCAAAGGCACTTTTTAATTAGTGAGAGCTGATTGATGGTGTTGCTGCTGCTGCTGCTGCTGCTGATAAAGAAATGTCATGCCAGCAGCTGAATTTTCCGTTTTACCCAACTAGTATATAATGCAAAAAAAAAAAAAAAAAAAAAAAAAAAAATCACACCCCGTGCCCACGTTGGGCGCAATTGCAAATGCGCGCACAAATAGCTAAATGGGCAAATGGGTCGCGTTCATTAGCGTGTCGTCCAGAACCGCATCGGCTGACAAAAGGAAGCTGGCCACGATAGATTTATCAAACATGGCCGCAGTTACTATATAAGGTAATTGAAGTGGTGCGGCTGTTGGTGGTCCGTTGGGCGCCCAACGTGCCGCTGCACACATTGTGGCAATGGGCGGCTTTTCAGGCAGCCAAAGAGTTGCCGGCAGTTGGTTGCCTGCTTTCAGATTTCAAGCTCTAATTACGTGGTCATTAATTGCGCTAATTATTTTTCATTTTCTGCTCTTCGCGTTCTTTTTTTTTTTATGCACAACCTCAACCTCAGCGCGCAAACCATCCACCAGCTGTCATCTGCCATGCGCCCTCAGACACATTTTCATTTTCATTTTCATTTTCAATTTTCATACATTTCATTTTGCGTCATTTGCATGGCGCATTTAATTTTTTTTCTTCTTGTTTTTGTTGCTCTCTCTCCTCTGTCCCCTCTCTCCAACTCTGACTTTCGTCTCTTAAACAGCTTTCTGTTTTGTAATTTTATATTTTCTTTCAATACCCTTTCCAGGCCCAAAAATAATTAAGCATAATTTTTATTATTCTTTTTTTTTTTTTTGTAGTATTATTTATGATATTGTTAATGGACAATTTTTGGCTTATTTCTCAAAAATTTTTAAGTTTTATAATACTTGAAAAATTACTAAAAGTCTTTTTCTGGGGTTTTCTTAATATATTTGTATAATATTATTAATTGTTAACAAACTTAAATACTTTGGTATTTTTGCTGTGTCCTTCGCGTTTGGTATTTTTTGTTTGTTTTGTTGGTATTTTCTTGAAGGGTATTTGCACGTCACCTAAGCTTAAACTGAAACTTCACCCGCTGAGTGCTTTTTTCATTACGTTCATTTTCTTATGCACATTTCTGTAATAAGAAAATGCGCATTAGGTAATTTTCCTGGCTATTTGCACTATTCGCAATTTGTTCGCGAGTCTGGTGCTTGGCGCTCTGCGAAACTCGAGTTGGCTGCGTGAAAGTCTGAAGAGGTAGGTCGTAGGTAGAATAGCTGCTCTTTAACCGCAACTGACCGACATTTTGTGTCGTCGTCGTTGTCGGAGCCGAAATTGAAATGGCTTAAAGTGTGCCAACGGAAAGACGAACACACACAGTGTCCACCGCGTGGGTGATCAGGCCGCCTGCCAGGCAGTCGGGGTTGGGTCCGGGTCCGGGTTCGGGTCCGGGGGTTGTGGACTGTCGGTGTCACTGATAATTTGATAAAAATGACGCTGCTCCATTTTACAGACTTTGCGCCAATTGAATTTTCATCAGCAGCAGCGGCGGGTTTCTTCTTTTGTATCATTAGCACATTGTATTTAGAGCTGCCACGCCCACTGCAATTGTGGCTGAAATTGCATAAAGCTCATTAGATGTTTACAACAAAAAACCAAGTGCAGCTTGAATGTTTAATTCTGGAAGAAATTACCAGGCGTTGCCCAGGTTAAATAAAAACTCTGGCAAATGCAATTGGTACTGCATTTATTTGTGCTATTCACGCGAATTTTAGAGCTTAGCAAAGGCATATTTTCTCTATAGCGGCCGACTAAGTTTGCTGCTAATTGCTTGTGAATTTGAACCGTCGACCAGCCGATAGTTAGTTCGACGCAGACACATAAACCACGCAGGCTCCTCACTACCTCACGTTCCCAAAGTACAACTTTTATGACTGTTGATTAGGGTATTAAAAGAATTCTTTGAGAATAAGTTTAAAATATAACTAAAAAATTCACAATGGTCTTAGGTATCTTTCAATAGAAGTTCCATTCCTCATCAATATCTTTGACGAGTAGAAGAAACTTTAACAAGCAAATATTAGAACTTTTATTTAAATAATTTGGCATGTGCAGTGAAGTACCTTATGAAATTAGTTGATAAAAGCTACTTAGAGGACACTTTGCTGGTGCTGGTGCTGGTGCTGTGAAGGAGAGATTTTTGGTAAATGTGCGCAGCCATAGTTTGCTTTGCCATTAAGCAGCTGGCGCGAAAAACTTTTCGTTTCATTTGCTTTTGTGTTTTTGGGCTTGCCTCTCTGAGGGCCATTTTCAGCGGCTTGCACAAAACTTCAGAATTATTTAATCAAAAAATTATGTTTGCCCGTTCTCGGTGAGAGTTCCGACTTCAATTTGCAGTTTGCGGCCACGCTTAAGATGATAGCAAACATGGCGTGGCATGTTGACACAACACGGCTCCAACCCGCCACCCAACAGCCTCCCAGCTTCCTGGCTGTCGATCCCTGTAGGAATAGGTATACCCCATGCGGGCACAGCCATAAGCAGTTGTTGCCGAATGCAAAGGTCTGATTATGATTTATGCCACGACAGTTCGAGTGGAGACTGTTGCCGGGGGCAGCATACATAATCGGGGCTATTTTTAAAACTGGCCAAAAAGAACAGGCACACACAAGGCTCACAATGTGTCCTGGATGGCGGCACGTATCTAATTTATGCCATCTGACAAAATGCAAACAACAACAACAACACCAACAACAAGAGACCAGCACAAAACTTTTCACAGCTGCTCAGGCCATGTGCGGCATGTGTGCGTGTGTGTGTGTGTGCGTGTGTGTGTGTGTGTGTGTGTGTGTGTGTGCGAGTGTGTGTGTCCCATAGTTTGTGGCATATCTAGTTATTTGAGTATCTGAGTGTTGCGTGATTTTGCTATCTATAAAACGTTTTGCTGCTGCCAAGTGCCTTGTCTAACTCTGCGCTGGCTTTGTCTTGACCAACAACATTGTCGGCCTGCGGGCGGGCGGGGGCTTGCAGAAGCAACGTCTCAGGGTTTGCCTTATGAATTGTATCTTTTACGGTGTTTTTGGGCTATATACTTTCGGTCGTTGTCTGGAACGTGGTTGGAAGTTGTTGTCGGTGTCGAACGTGGGCAATAGCGTAGGCGGCGGGCTTATTGACGGCCGTAAATAGCCAGATATCATTGCTTATCTATTCGTTTGGCTGTGTGTGTGTGTGTGTGTGTGTCCTGTCTCGATATTAAATACATATATATTTGCGATTCGCCTTGAAGCTACGAGCAAAATGAAGAAATTAATAAACAGTTGAACATGATTGCAGAGAATGCTAAATAGAGCAGGAAAAATTCTAATTATTCCCAAAAGGTGATTGGGTTTTGTGATACGAGTTTTGAAATTCCATCCGCAAGTGTGAAAAATTGGTGGAAAACGGCTTCAAACTCACTCTTAAAGATCTTCGTGAAAATTCAATTAATTCATATTTAAGCACGTGTCAAGTGGTCGCCATTGAAATATATATCGGCGATTTTGAAGATTCCACGTGCGAAAACCTGAAACTTGTATGTATTTTATCCGTTACGTTTTAAACGCATTTTCCCAAAAGTCCAGCATGCTGTTTGGAAAATGTGGGTCAGAGGTTGTATGCCCAAATGGTCCGCCCAGCTTTTAACCTATTCTAAAATTTACATTTTATTTTTGCACAGTTTGGAAATGGGCGGACAAGTGATGTCTAAATTGAAAGCAAATGTTTCCGGTCCGAGCCGTGTAATACCCGCTGTGTGTTTCTTCTTCCTCTGCAGCATCTAGCTGCATGCAGCGCGATCTTCCGGAACGGAGCCTTGCAATGGGTATATGGCCGGGCTTAACGTGTCGTTTGGCAATTTGCTACGCTTAGCCAGGTCAAGCTGTTTGGGGCTGTTCTTCAGGCAAATAATATGCCTCACCTAGTATGCTACAAAATTGTATATGCCATTCAATCAACGCCACTTGACAACAAACACACGCTCACCACACACACACACACACACACACACATGACAATATCTATGTCAGTGCATGTAAATATTATTTGACAACATATTGGCTACGGCAGCAATTGAAGTGACCGCAAAATCCGAACTGCAGGTGCCACCTAGTTGCAACTGCAGGTTGCAATATCCGTCCCGTACCCGCCCGATGGTCCGCCACGCCACGTATCGAGTGTGCGCTTAAGCACGTGTCAAGTGGTCGCCATTGTCGTCCTCGCCGTTGCGCAAAGCGATTTCCATTTCCATTGCGATGCCCACATCCATTTCCATTTCCATGTCGATGTCCAAGTCAATATGTGTGTCGCGCTGTCTGTCAGATTCATTTTGCACTTTGCATTTCGCTTTTCGCATTTTCCATTTTGCATTTTGCATTTTCCATTGGACTGCGGCGTCGTCATCGCAGTTGCCGTTGCATCGGCTGGCTGCATTAATCAAAATGTTGAATAAGAAATGGAATTGATTTCCGCAAGCAAATGTGCGATATTATTTAATTTTTTGATTTGCCTGCAAACGAGAAACGTTTTTTATTTTTACCACCTAGCCCCACCCAAATAAAAAAGGTAAAAGAGGCAACAGCTGCAGAAGCAACACCAACTGTTATAGTTGCAACAACAACAACAACAACAACAACAACAACAACAGCGGCAGCAACAGCAACAAAATGCATGAATTTCAACGAGCAGCTCGCAACGTCATTTATCTGAATCTGAATTGGCAGCGGATGTTGGGAGTAGGTGTTGGGTGGAGGCGTTGCCTGTGCGTGGACTGTGGCTGTCGCTGTTGCTGTTGCTGCTGCTGCTGCTGTGCCATGGAAATGGAAGCCAATTGCATTACGACATGGCTCAAAAACCGAAGCGAATTATCCAGCTGTAAGCCTTTGCGAAGTAATTGAATATTTTAGACGAGTCGAAAAACGCTAACGTGAAAATCTTCAATGTCACATTGCAAATGGTTTCATATGGTTTCGTGCAAAATATCCTAAAGCTTCATGATTCTTGTTGATGAAATACCTTCTGCAGCTACTAGAATTACCATAGTTAGTTATACAATCGTAATACATACAATATATGTTCACATGAGACTCGGCCAGAAGGCCCGCTAAAAGAGCTCGAGTTTGCTAAAATTTAACATTAGAATGAAACTGTTAACTGGTTAGAGAAACAGAACCATTTTTGCAAAGGAATATACATTTTGGAAAGAAATGGAGGTCAACCGTTGCATTTGTCATTAGCATAACAGCTTCACGAATTGAAACTTATGATTATCTCAAACTGTGATCCGAACCAACGTTATTTTTTTCGGGCTTGTAGCCAAAGTTAAAATTCAAATGCAAATAAATTAGCGAAAAACACGACTCTAGCAGTGACATTCTCAGCACTGTAAACAGGTTAACATTTCCTGAACTATGTTACTGCATAACAGGTGCTCTGTTATAGAATCCAGCAACATTTCAGCACGCTGTTAAGTTGCTCTGAATTTTAGCAGTAGATGCAATATGTAAATGCGCTGTTAGAATAAAATAAGTAGCTGATAGATAAATAATTTTATGGAAAAGAAGAAGAACTTACTCACAGTCAGCCAAGGTAAACCAACTCTAACGTGATATTTCAGCACTCTAAACGTGTTTACATTTTCTGAACTATCTTACTGCGTGACATAAGATAGCTCTGCTATAAAATCCAGTAACATTTCAACTGACTTTCGTTGTTAGTAGAAGCTAAAATTTGTTAATGCGCTGTTAGAAATATGTATGTACATGTATCATATTAGAAAAAAAGGGCAAAGCATGAATTTTACGTATTCGTAAAATGTTTATCCCTCACTTTGCAAATACCTGAAACTCACCAATGCGACGTCTTTTTAAGCTGAGTGCTGTAAATCTAGTTAAGATGCTGAAAAATGGTCCCTTTAATCTGGATGTGTTGACATGGCTAGGTACAAATGCAAAAGCAACAACTGTGAACTGCAAGCTGCGAACTGCGAATTGTAACTCCACTTTAATTGATTGCCAGCTAAGTGTTCCATGTTCGTCGCCATGTCCCGGTGGGTCCTTTTTGCAGACGAGTGCATTGATTGGCAATTTTACCAGTTCCGACGATTTCAACTGGCAACTCGACTCAAGTGCAGTCCATTATGAAAATTTTATTTGTCCAAAAAAGGAAAAAAGTGAGAAAAAAATATTGAATGAAAACAGAAAAAGAACCAGAGAAAATTGAGAGCTTTCATTGGATTGGTGTCGTGAAGAGTTGGTCGGGTATGCGCTAATTAAAAGACCAGCAAAAATATTTGTGTGTGTAGGTGTTTGTGTGTGTGTGTGTGTGTGTGTGTGTGTGTGGGGTGTACTACACTCTGGTGTGGATGGTCGAGATGTTGACTGAGTAATGTGAACGGGCCACTTATTAACTTGCCATAAATTATGGCCCGAAAGAAAAGAAACGAAACCAGACAAAACGAAACGAAACGAAAAGATACAAAACGGAAAAGCCAAGGAAAATTCTCAGAACAGGTCGTTGCACGTTGATAGCTGTGCGGCTTCCTTTAGCCTGGTTTTCCACTCGGCGCATTAGCAGCTGCAAAGTGCAAGTCGTGCAGAGCTCTTCTCTGTAATTGCTTAGAGCTAAGGCTAAGAGCTGCCGCGACCAGTCGCTGCCAAGGGACGCAGGAAGCGCTCCTATGCAGCCCACATCTTACGCACTGGTGCAGCAGCAGCTGTAGCACCTTCCGCTAGCACTTATCACACATGATGGCTGTGTGTGTGTCTATGTGTGTCTGTGTGTGTCTGTGTGTGTGTGTGTATGTGTGTGTGTGTATTTCACTCTGGAACTGACTTTGCCCGGCCTGACTGACTCCCATTAGCCGCATGAGCACGCGTAAACTTCGTTTCCAACAAAAATTAAAGGAATCGAAAAACAAGAAAAAAAGCACGCCCAAGATTAGATACCCTTGTAGTCGAGGATAGTGTAGTTCGGTCAAGATAGTGTTTCGAACGATTTTTCTATAGAATCTATATCTATATCTATATCTATATCTATATCTATATCTATATCTATATCTATATCTATATCTATATCTATATCTATATCTATATCTATATCTATATCTATATCTATATCTATATCTATATCTATATCTATATCTATATCTATATCTATATCTATATCTATATCTATATCTATAACTATATCTATAACTATATCTATATCTATATCTATATCTATATCTATATCTATATCTATATCTGTATCTATATCTATATCTATATCTATATCTATATCTATATCTATATCTATATCTATATCTATATCTATATCTATATCTATATCTGTATCTATATCTATATCTATATCTATATCTATATCTATATCTATATCTATATCTATATCTATATCTATATCTATATCTATATCTATATCTATATCTATATCTATATCTATATCTATATCTATATCTATATCTATATCTATATCTATATCTATATCTATATCTATATCTATATCTATATCTATATCTATATCTATATCTATATCTATATCTATATCTATATCTATATCTATATCTATATCTATATCTATATCTATATCTATATCTATATCTATATCTATATCTATATCTATATCTATATCTATATCTATATCTATATCTATATCTATATCTATATCTATATCTATATCTATATCTATATCTATATCTATATCTATATCTATATCTATATCTATATCTATATCTATATCTATATCTATATCTATATCTATATCTATATCTATATCTATATCTATATCTATATCTATATCTATATCTATATCTATATCTATATCTATATCTATATCTATATCTATATCTATATCTATATCTATATCTATATCTATATCTATATCTATATCTATATCTATATCTATATCTATATCTATATCTATATCTATATCTATATCTATATCTATATCTATATCTATATCTATATCTATATCTATATCTATATCTATATCTATATCTATATCTATATCTATATCTATATCTATATCTATATCTATATCTATATCTATATCTATATCTATATCTATATCTATATCTATATCTATATCTATATCTATATCTATATCTATATCTATATCTATATCTATATCTATATCTATATCTATATCTATATCTATATCTATATCTATATCTATATCTATATCTATATCTATATCTATATCTATATCTATATCTATATCTATATCTATATCTATATCTATATCTGTATCTGTTACTGTATTTGTATCTGTTACTGTATCTGTGTCTGTATCTATACCTGTATCTATATCTGTTTCTATATCTGTATGTGTATCCTTACCTGTATTTGTATATATATATTTATCTATGTATGTATCTATATATGTATCTATCTGTATGTTGCGTGTGTGCTTCTATCAGTTTATGCTATTTACTGCAGTTGCCTGTGTCTTTGAATTTAATTTGACGCGGTTCTTTTTGCTGCCGCCATTTTTGTGTATCTAATTTCAGCTGCGCATTTTATGTTTTTATTGCTTTCATACCCTTGCAAGCTTTTTGTTATTTATTTATTTATGTTTGTCTGTATGTAACATACACTTCCTTACTTACTGACAGCAGCGCCCACTGCCCCGTCCCGCTTGGCTCTGGTGCCTTGGTTCGGTTCTGTTTGGTTTCATTTCATCTCATGCCAACTTATCTCCAATGCAAACGGGCTCGGAGGAGCGACTTCTGCCCAGAAAAGCGGAGCGCAATTCTAATGGGAATTTAAAATTTTTCACCATAAAGATGTTGTGCTGCCTGCCCGCCTGCCGCTCAGCCTCACAGCTCTGTTGCTGTTCTTCACTCCAGTTCCTGTCCAGTCCTTGTTTCTTGCATAAAATGAAATTGTATTGCATTTTTCTTTTTTTTGTACTTTGCCTTCGCCAGCGCCGTGCCTCGCGTGCGTTGCTGCTGCTTTATGGCTGGACACACAAATTGCTGCCTCAGCAGTAGCAACAGCAGCAGCAGCAGCAGCAGCCGTAGCAGCAGCAGCAGCAGCAGCAACTACAGTTTGGGACGGGATCTGTCTTGGGCTTCGCATTTTATGCCAGTTTCATGCCGCTGGATCCACTCCAATCCACACTGCACGCCCCCCGCGCAGTACTTCCGACTAACCACCCACTCGCGAAACACAATAGAAAATCGCAATTCGTATTTTTGGAGCAACAGCAAGAGAAACATGAAAATTTATGATACATTTGTTGCGTCGCATCGTTCGTGGACCTTGCTGGACTGTGCGGGCGGGGCGGGGCGGAGTCGGTAGGGAGCTCTTAACTCGTTTTTGTTATGGTAAGGGCTGCTTTCAAATTATTTGCGTTAAATAAAATGTTGATAATTGTAATGGAATTTTGTATTAGATTTTCCACAACTGAAAATCCGTTGCGATGCTAAGGAATTCTCAAAATTTCTCTATGCTAGCCAGCACGGCAAACACGCACAGAATAAGTTATATCTCAACTGCTGCTCAGCTATTTTTGCTCATTTATTTCGATTACTTTAGCCAAACACTAAAATCAACTAAGTAGCTCAAAGCTGGGCTAAGCCTTAACATAAACAAACAAATATGCGAAACTTTAATACATGGGACGGCCAAAAGACTTGGCCAGACACACACATATTCATATGTACTATATGCATGTATGTTTATCTATAAATTTACAAGCATAAGCATGATAAAGGCTTTTAGCAAATACATGTTTGAGTACATATATACATCTGAGAAAGGTAGAGATTGTGAAAATCGGTCTGCTTAAACCTGGATGCAGCAAATTTGGTTGAACGGGTGTTTATTATTATAAATATATTATCCTTATCTATATTTATATTTATATAAGAGTATGTATGAGCCATATCCGTTTTTAAGCCTAATGCTCAATAAAAATACTAAATATTTTATTTTCATAAGCAAATACAAATAGAGGACAGCAATATGTTAGCTAGCGTCTTAGCCTCATTTAAATTCAATCGATTAAAACAACTTGAAGATTCTAAAGTTGAAAACAACTTCCTTTCAACCAATGAAAGGTAAACTCAGCCTGATCGCGCGATACTCTGCTTACGAGTGAATACTCCAAATTATACATTCCTAGTTTCATAAGCCAGGCAGAGTCTTAATCACTCTGCGAATAGGTAAGGGCAGCCTTACTGCGCGAATCTCTGCTTACGACTATTATTCCAAGTCTAAAATCTAAAACCTAGTTTCAATAGCCAGACAGACCCTTTATCACTCTGCGAGCAGAGTATTTAAATCTATTTAAGACTGAAAGATAACCTGAAATAATGCCTACGATTCAACTTCCATATGAATTTATTTTATTTATTTTTTATTGCGTTCTCAGTTATTGGTGCAAGGGGTACAAATGCCATCAAATAGTTTTCCGTTCCGATTTGCTCGCACAATGGCAACGGAACAGACAAACAGGCATGAAAGGGAATTGCGATGGAAATGGGATTGAGGGTGGAAGTGGGATGTACGAAGGTGTGGGAGGCAGTGGGTATATGCCTTTATCAATTTTATCTGTGAAATATTTCCGAAACATTTGCCATTATATTTGCATTAGTAGCCACAGCTTCCGTTTTGCCGTTGGTTAACTCTGCTCTTGTATTTGCTGGCGGCGTCAGGATCCTCCTACTCGACACGCCAGTTCGACGCCAGTGAAAAGGAAAATGGCCAGTTGTATAAAAAAAAAAAGAAAAGGAAAGGCAAGCCAAAGCAAAAGGAGAGTAAAGGAATTGAAAGCAAAGGAAAGCCTAGACCAGAACTATGTTCACTGCACGCTTTTTGTTGGTCTATTCCCAGGCGGAAACTGCTTATCACACATTTCCACACAGCCACGCAAATTCACACAAGTGCGGCAAGCGAAATACAATACAAAAAACCGAAAAAAAAAATGCAAGAAAATGGAGAAAAATACATAAAACACGATAAAAAAGCACGCCGAAGATTAAATACTCTTATAGGCTCTGTTGATATATAAGGAGAATAGTTAAATTCTGTAAAAGATTAAGAATACAAAAAAGTTATTCGAAACAGAAATATGTTTTCGATCGATTCTTTCTATATAGTATGATTGCTATATGATAGTTTGGTCAAGATATCTGGATAAGCAAAAAAGGTCTAAAAGATTTTCTTAGATATTATACATACTATATGATATAGAGGCCTGATCCGATCGATTACGATATATGTACTGCTTGCAATAGATGGACAGACCTACGCAAAGGTTACATGCACATGCACACTCGCAAATCGAGTCGTGCCCAAGTTAGAATATACTCTAGAAAATAATAAAAATGAACGAAGAAAGAAAGTTCCGCTGTCCGCCGTGTAGAGTGGTTGGCCAGGAGCTGGTGGAGGTGCCGGAGGTAGCCTGCCTGCTGGTAAAGTAATAGCGCACAAAGAATGATGCGTAGACATGATTTCCGTGCGGTTGATTTCCCGTACTGCTCACAGCCTTCACGCAGTCCACAGGCCTGCCTCTCTATCCACCTCTCCCCAAAACTATTTGCTTGGGGATTTGGTTGCTGGTACCTTTTTGTGCGTATACGTAACATCTTATCTACATGTCTTCAGTGGCAACCACTGCCACCTCGTGCCGAGCCCGCTGCAGTCGTCGTCGTCGGCGTCAGCATCTAAGCTGGCAGCTGCCTGAAGTAGCATGTAATTCATCTTATTCCCCAAAGACAACTCCTACGACGATAAAGACGCCGAGGCAAGTGGCGCAGGCGAAGCCTCAACCTGAGGCTACCAATTCTAGCTAGTTCCGTCTGCCGAAGCGCCTGCTCGCTGCTAGATATAAGCCGGCGGCACAGGCTGAGGCACTGGCAAAGCCGTTGGTGTTGCTGTCGTCGCGCTGAGCGTGCGTCTCCGTTGGGACACAAATGGCATGTGGCACAGCTCAGTCGGGCGCAGGATGGCAAGGCACGCGCCTCATTACTTTGAGTCGTTACGTGTCGAGTTTCAGCTAGAGTTCGGGCTGCCCGTCCTCAACGCCCGCCCTACCTCACTTCCCGTTGAGCTCTTGCATAGAATGCGTAATGAATTTTAGATTTCATTTGAATGGCTGAGCGAAAAGTTATGGCCGGCAAAACGAATCAGGCTAAATAACTCACCTTTTTCTTTTTGTGACCTATTACAAATTAAAATGCACTTTACGAGCAGCAAAGCGTTTATGTCAGAGACAGGCAGATTTAACAAATCTTGTTTTATTTAGCAAAAACATTACCTGAAAAATATTGAACTCTTACAAAAGAACGTAGAAATTGAGTTAGACGTGAGTGGAAGAATAAGCAAAACAAAATTGCACATAATTAATTTATTTTAGTAAACTATAAGGCAGCTTACATTTTAAAAAATCATTTGATCTCTTCGAGTTTTAAGCCTGAAATACCCCGTCTACAACAATACTTTATTCTTAGCTCAGCTCCTTTAATAAATAGTATACGTAAAACTAAAAACAACTAAAAACTTAACAGATGTGAAGAATTTCGTTTGGGTGCGGGGGCTTTCAGACGCGTAAATGTTGTTGCTTTTCTTTTTCAGCCTTAGACACATCATTTTTCTTCCTTCCAACAACAAAAAAAGGGGAAAATATGCAGGCAAAAAGGAAAATACGACAGATAAAAAAGCGAAATAAAAGCAGAAGAAAAAAATAGCTAAGGGAACTGAAATTTTTTTAAGTGCTTTTAGAAAGTTCCTTCACCTCAAGTGGTCGCAGGCCGCCCTGCCACGCCCCGAACCGTGCTAATATTATTTTGAGCATTTATTTGCGAACGAAAAACGAATCGAAAATTGCGGGTGCGAGTAGCGTGTATGTGGTGTGTGTGCATGTGTGTGTGCGGCTGTAGATGGGGGTATTGGCAAGGGGAAAATGGCTCACTCAATAAGAAAGGCGAAATGCAGCAGCAACATCAGACGGCTGGGGGCGTGGCAGTCAAATGCATTTTGGGCAAACGTTTGGGGAGCGTGTTGGGCGTGGCTGCTGTCTGCTGGCTGCCGCCCAGCTGACGTTAATCGTGCACAAGCTTTTGGCAGCCAAATGACTGCGGCTTAGCTGATGCTGCTTGGCAAAGGTCAGCAAACTGTGCGAATCCAAGCTGCCCCCCTTAACCCCTTCCGCAGCATGCCACCTCAGAGTAGAAAAGGTAAAAACCGTGCTGGCTTTTCATAGAGTCCTCCGTTCGGAGACAACCAATGTACGAACGAAATTTGAAACGTTTACATCGCGAATTCTTGACTTTTCCAATTTGTTTGTGAAAATTTGAACTTTTGTCAGGTGTGTCTCTGTTTCCCCGGGCATTTTCATTCACTACACGCACACACACTCAACTCTTGACAACTCTCGAAAACTCTCGACTACTCTCGACAAATCTTGACAAAAATCTTACAGTATGGAAGAGCAGCCACCTCAACCGATCGGCATGGAGAGAGATAGCGCGACTATCATTGTGAATGGACCAGAAGTTGTAGCGGGCTCATCTGGGACAAGCGTAATACCAGCTGTGCCAGATGATCGGCCCGGGGTATCGGGTGTCCATTTGCTGCTCATGTGCTTGGATACGGAGCGTCATGTTACGTTCCATGAGGGTGTCATTGATAACGAGGGCATGAATCGGCGCAAATCCAAATGCTGTTGCATTTACAAAAAGCCGCATGTCTTTGGCGAGAGCTCCTCATCGTCGGACGATGAATGCGAGCATTGTTGCGGCCATCCCGAGGTGCGTCTTCGTAATCGCCTTAAAAAACAGCAACGACAGCAGCAGCAACAACAGCAACAACAGCAGCAACAGCAGCAACAACAACAACAACAACAACAACAGCAGCAGCAACAACAGCAACAGCAGCAACAACAGCAACAGCAGCAAAAGCAAGGTAAGCTTTGCCAGTGCAAGTGCCATCATGGCAGCCAACATGCTGCCCCAGCTCAGGATGACCCTAAGCAGGGCACTGAGATAGCTGGTGACACTGGCAGTGTCAAGGTCATTGCGGAACAGCGAATGCAGCCAAAAGCCCTTATTTCGGCAACCTCTAAGTCTATGCAGCATTGATTCCCGCCGCAAGATGGCAACAACGACGGATTCATCCACTCATGAGTCGATGTCATATTAAGCTTCAGCGTATTTCTTTGCAACTTCGGATATAGTCTATGCTCCATTTAAATTGTCTAGTTCCCACTCAACTGTATAGTTTGCTTTCAATTGTTAAATTTATGATTAAATACCGCCATTTGACACGGATTTGGTGTAAGAACAAGGCACTTTAATGGAAGCAGAGGCTCCTCTTTACTTTTTATAAAATAACAGTCAAGTCCATATAAATATGTCCGCCTCTCTCTTTCGTTATGGAACAGCAAACCCTGTTGCAATCTCTCTGCTTGTACTTTTAGTTTTTCAGGCTATCTTGACCAAACTCGTCTTTTCTTTTATATTTTCTACGGGCCCTTATATATAAGAAAGTTAATATGATATCATATATATCTGTCAAGGGAACGATCAAACAAAAGTTGATTAATATTTTTGTGAAAAGCTGTTTTTTTTTGTTATCAGGATATATTGATAAGTCTTAGCATGCTTCTAACATAAAGACCAAATCGTATCATTATCTGAGACCTATATCATTTATGTTCGGTTTTGGTTTAAAATATCTTTCTGTTTTTCCAAATATCGTAACCAAGCTCAGCAATTACGATCTTCACCAGAATCATATCAAATCAAAATTTTTTTTTATATATCAACAATCGATCGGAAAGAAAGCTTTTGTGTAAGCTCACATCTATGACACACATTATATTTAAGCTTCTTCGAGAGTTGTTCTCTCTTGTATATATTTGATTTTTTTAAATATTTCCATTTATTTTGAAAATTCCCGCATCCATATCGTATCGTGTGGAAGCTAATTGCTTGATTTACCGTTAGCCGCTAAAAGCCTGCGGTAAGGCCAAAGACAGCCGCATATATGTGGGTGGGTTCGGCAGAGCCGCATAGACCCAGCGACAGCCGCAGGGGCAGCCACAGCTGCTACATGCCCGCCATTAGTCAACGCCATGCCACGCCCACTGTCCACGCGCCCCTATTGATTGATTATGCGAACTGTCTGCGTGAACTTGTAAATAGATTAATGAACTGTTGCCCGCTGCACTCAGTGTCCGTGCGCGGGGGGTTGAACGGGAAGGCGGGGCGGAGCAGGCGGAAGATGCCAAATGCCCGTTGTCTGCTGCAGTTGTTGCTGTGGGCTGTTGGCTGTTACCGGACAGTGCTGCGAGATGCTGTTAAAGTTGGTTGCTGGCCTCAGTTTGTGAACTGGGCTGTTTCAACTTTGACACGTGGCAGCAGTAAGTCGCCAAAAGGAGGAGCCTAAGCCGATTCAAATTATGCAATCGTGTGCATGCATATCCCCTGCAAATCCTTCCATGGCGTGGCACCAATTCGCTAAGACCGGAGAGTAAAAAAATAACGAAAAAAAAAGAAACAACAAAAATCGCGAAAAATGGAACGAAACACATTTGCTTGTTCCGCGCGCTCTGCTTTTCTCATTTTTCTACTTTTTTTATACCCTGCATCAATTGAAAACGGGCGTTAAAAGAGTATAATGGTTGCTTGAAATTGTATGTAACAGGTAGGAGAAGTTCTCTACGAGCCTTTCAATTACACATATATAAGCTTCTGAATAGCATCAACAGCCGAGTCGGTCGATCTTTATCTGTCTGTCTCTGTCTCTGTCGCTTGCCTGGGTATTTGAATTTCTGTCTATCTGTCTGTCTGTCTATCTATCTGACTGTCTGTCTGTATGTTTGCCTGATTGTCTGTCCTTTTCGCAATCGATTTTAGTTAACAGCCAGAGATTGAATTGAAAAGATCGATCATTTTCGATTTCCCTTTTCCACGAAACATATGAAATTCTAACTCCACATTCTATTTAAATTTTTATTTTTGCCATATATCTGAGTTTTACGGAGCGAAAGACCCCAAATGGAATGTGGCATATCATTGAGTATGCATAGAGCCCCAATATATATTACTTTTTGCATACAGGAGCCTGTGTGTAGCTTATGTGCCTGGGTGCGAACTATTTAGCGAGAGATCGCCGGCTCAAATATATCAGAAAGTGCCAATTTTTATATTTATTTCTAAATCGGTAATTAAAAAACTAGTTGAATATCTATCTTTGAGTAATCTCCAAAGTATAAAGATAAATCAATAAATCAATAATTCATAAAGATAAATCAAGCCATATAGTACTTGGTATTTGCCCACAGTTAGATGCCATTTTGTGCTCGGAAAATTTCATAAAGAAGGGACAACAAACAACGAATAGCCCCATACGAATTTCTTAAAGTGTGGGACTATTCGAAGAAGAGTGACATTCGCTGCTTGTGGGTATGTGTGTACTTTGTGTATGAGTGTATAGAAGACAGCAAGAATATTTGCAACAATAACTCGGCGTTAGACCATAGGGTATCTGCTAGTCGGAGCCTTCTTTTTGCAATTCCCTTGTTTGTTTTTCATTTTTGCCAAACTTTGAACCCTTTGCGACTCCATCGCGCTATTTGTTTATATGTGTGTCTCTGTGTCTGTGTGTGTGTGTGTGTGCCATTAAGCCACATTTTAATATGTGTTAGTGTGCTGTGTGCCGTTAGTCGTTTTTATGAGGTCTCTTGGCGCTTGATTCCGCGGCCCAAATGCTGCCAACCGCATTTGAAGTGGCTGCTGGAAATGAAATGCGCTACAGCAAACAGTTACCATAGTTTGCATAACTCAAAACCCTCTCCCCCTCCCCCCCATCTACGCGCACACACACACACACACACACGTACAGAAACGTATATAAAGTATGTATGTATGTATTGCATACACATAGATCTATGAAGACATGACTCGCCTCCCACAAAGCAAGACATACATATGTATATGTAGGTTAGAAGGGAACACAACGAATTTTTTAACTTGGTCAATGGGTCGCCCGGTCGGGATTCGGCATGCGGCATGTGGCATGGGACATGCGGAATGCGGAATTCAGGGTTCGGCTGTCGGGTTTGATGGTTTGATGGTTTACTGGTTTCGTGCTGCTTAATCGAGTCAAACGCTTGGGATTCACATTGAGTTGGTTGTTGGCCAAAACACCAAAATCCTAACGATTTGCAACTGAGGGAGTTTTCCCTACTACTTCTGGTTAAACGTTTTAAGCAATTTAATAAAATATATTATGCTAGCGAGCATAACCCGGCTACGTCCGGACATCACATAGATATGAGAGTATACTTTTTAAGTCAATCGGATAAACAGATAAAAATATGCGATGAATAGTTTTCTGCCCATTTTGGAAAACTCGAATTTACGTATTCTTTTATAATGCAGAGATTTAAAATGAGTTTCCCCAAGATTTGCCCAGAATTAACTTTATCTTGCGACTTCAAACAGCTCTGAAAGATTAAAAAAATTGTTTTGGTTCATATTTTTGAATGCTTCAAATGAGAATACACGGCTCGAGCTTGTGTTAACCCGTTGGGTTTGTGTGTTACTTTTTGGTTCAGTGTATTTCTGGCTGTTGAACAAGCAATTTTATCAACTTTTATGCGCTCCTCTGTTCGGGGGATGTCCTTGTTGTGCTCGGATACCAAAAGCCCCGGCCAGGCGGGGCTCAGCTGTCAATGTAAATGTTTCCTGTTTTCGTTTGCCATTTTTGCAGGCTCCCATTGATGAGGTTCAGCACTGCCGCTGCAGCGGCGCTCTGCTGCTCCCATTTGATGTGTTTTAAAATGCTGCCCATAAATAACGGTAATGACAGATCCTGACATCGCTGTCGTCCTTTGTGCCCTCGTGCTACAGTTGACAAAAAACAAAGCGAATGCGAAATCGCAATCACTTTCAAGCCAAGCTGTGACCGCCCTATCCCTCTCCTATCCCCCCCTCGAGCACAACCAAGCAGCAAGTGAATCGTTTGTAGAGGCTATGAATAAGTCGATTACTAAAACAAACTGACAGCAAAAAAAAAAAGAAAAAACCAAAAAAAGAAGCCAAAACAACAAACGCTGCAACAAACAGCAGAACAGAGTCACGCACAGGACTCGCTTCTCGGCTATGGCTGTCGACTGGCGTCGGCCACGCCTTCTTCCGGCTGGGTGCCGGCTTAAATTGGACAGAATTCTTATAATTTTTGAAACACCAGCCGCATTAAAATAAAGCGTTCCCTTGTGGGTGTTAAAATGCGTTTACATAAGTGGAAATTAAAAAGAAATTATTCACTTTGGCATATTTCTCTTAACAACAATAAAAAGCAGTCAAAAGCTCAGTTCTATCCTTGTATCTCTCCATCTCTCCCTCCCTCTCGCTCTTTCTTTCATGTTTCCCTTTCGCATTTGTGTAATTTTTGCGGTTTACCTCATTATTCGTGTACACAAACCACACTCCACAACAGACCCAACTCGGAGCGGACCCAACCGTTAATTGTGGTTTGTTCTGCCTTCACTTAGCCATTGGCCTTCTCCCTTTTTTTATACTTTTTATTTTGCTTCATCGTTCTCTGGCATCCCTTTATCGGGCTGAATGTCTGTCAATGATAATGTCCCTGTCATTTTGCGCATTTTATCACAATATTTAGCATTATTTTAATTGTTGATTACAACCTCAGGGTCAATGGGTATTATGGCAATAGGTGTCGCCTCACTTCTCTCACGCATTTTCAACAACTTTGCCACAACAAAGAGGATACGAGGGGACAGGCAACAAATACTTAATGACAAACCAGAATATTGGCTTGTAAGTCGAGATATAACTAGGGCTTTACCTCAGCTTATATTTATGTATATTTAGAGATTTCTCAGCTACTGTCATGGAATATTTTAGACTCTAGTCAAGTGCTGGAAACCCGATAGCTCGATTACTCATATTTTTGACATCAGTTGTCTATCAATGGGTAAATTTAAATTGCACTCAAATCGCTTCATCATAAACGCTGAATCACTTAAGAAATGCTTTTACATAGATTATCGACAATGAGTTTAACGTATATTGCATGAAAAAAACATTTGCCTCACTTGAAGTAAACACTTGAAGAACTTTTTTGATTTATTTCATAAAGTACAGGTGTTCTGATACCGCGAAGTTGGGTGTACTTTTCGAAAAGTGTGAAACATGTCTTTAATGAATTTTCACAACAATCTTTGAAAGTGAGTTAAGGAAAAGGTGCATTCAACGGTTTTTGAGAGGGTTTTTTAAACTTGGACTTTATGGTTTTCTGTGAATTTTTTCAACTTACATGCAACTGATTTCCGCGATTTCTCGAAACTTCCGGGCAACATTTTCTGAAATCCCGTCACATAAGCGAAGTTTGATCAGTTGCCTGGCTCTAACAGTTAGCACTGTGCATTGAATATCAATCAGTCAAGCAGTCCGTCAGTCAATCAGTCAGTCATTCAGTCAGTCAGTCAGTTAATCACAGAATCAATATGTCACTCAGTCAATCTCTTTCTGACTATTCTTTATTAAAGACTACGTATGCTTAAGAAGTTTGGGTCCATTTGAAAGCTGTGGACGAAAGATGCCGAGTCTCAATCCATTCTATTCTAATATCTTGTGCATTGATGCGTTCTTCGATTACTTTTGAAAGGCCCAAGCCTATTTTGGACCATTTGTTACGCATTTTTAAAGCTTGTTCGCTTTATTTGGCATTCAACTGCCTTTAAGTAGTAATTTCTTTAATAGGCACATAAATAAATATCTGGCAGTGGCTGGGGTATGGCACATCAAGCTTGTTTCATATAATTGTTATGTATGCGTTATAAATTTTGCAGCATTTTCGGTTTATTTCATTGTTGAAGATGGGGTCTGTCAATTGTTGTTGTTGTTATTGTTGTAGAGAAGCTGTTGCAGGCACAGAGGGGCACGCTCCATGTAGACCAGGCAATAATATTTGTCACCCCAAAGAGTATGTACTGCAAAATTATTGACATCAAAATTACAAGCCTTGTGTGTGTGTTCAGTGTGTATGTTCTGTATGTTGGGTTTGTGTGTGTGTGTATTGTGCTTATGGCTTTGTTTGCGACGTGCCCTGCTTTGCTTTAATGCCACAACTGCCGCACAATCAGTTACAGTCTCAGCTGTCAATAGATTGTTGACATTTTTCTTTATATTTTCATATCTCATACACGCGCACACACATACACACACATAGTCGCACATGGGCCGTCTGCCTGGCTGGGGGCCCACTGTGTTGCCCTTTTTTGTGTTTACTGCTAAAATCTGCCAATTTACTCGTTTACGTTTAGGCTTTATGCCCAGAAAGGCAGCTCGTCTTCTTTTTCTTCTTCTTTCTGTTGTTCTTGTTTTTGTTTTTTGTTAGAGGGGTTGCCTTCTAGGGCTGTTCTGTCGGGACCAGCATGTATGTATATCGTGACTGCGGTCCCTTCGTGTGGGAAATTAATATCTGTGTCATTTCTGTTTTCTCTTTTTTTCCCTCATTTTTTTGGGTTAATAAGGCTAAATTGAGAGAATGTGCGACGCACTTAATTATCATCATATTTATTGTCTTTATTTATGACTGAATACAAGAGAGAGAGAGAGAGAGAGAGAGAGGCAGAGAGTGGGGGAGGCAAGGTGGAGTTGGAGACCCTAATGGCACGCGTGGCATAAAGCGCGCAGTTTCTGTCAAGGTTTTTATATTTGCGCTTCTTTTTTTTTTGTTCACATCTTTATGATACGGTCACATTATTTGCAATCATTATTTATGACACCTGCACATTTATAAAACAAACAAAATCTCTTGAATTTGAATAAATTGTGCACAATAATAACAAAAGGAAATGCGGAGCCCTTTTAAATGACCAGCCCAAAAATATAAACTCATTTTGCTTTTAATTTAATGCAATTAAAAGAACGTTGTTGGCAATTCCACCCACAAATGTGGAAAATTGCCGGAAACGCTGCAAATTCATTTGCAAAGTTCTTAATGCAAATGCTTTTGAGACATGTTTGGTTAGCGGATAAAATATTAATTGAGCATTAATTTTATACCCGGCTCATGATTGAAAAGAGAAAACATGATTTAACGATTTCTGAGGGGATTGAAATAAGCAGCAAAAGTTTGACTATTTAGTTTTTCATTCAATCGAATTCCAACTCAATTCCAACTACATACATTTGCTTGTAGCTTATTTCGCGTTGGTTCTATCTGAAGGACTTCAAATACATGTATTCCCTCAGTGGCTTTTAGTTGTCTAATCTCATCGAATGACTCGCACAACCGTCCGGGCCATGACAGACCTTTCGGCGTGGCTTGACTTTACCTTTAACTTTTGCCACTGCCTTCGCCCCTTTGCTTTGTTTGCCCTCACCGTAGACTTTATCAATAATTTGACTGCAACTTTTTTATTTCAATTTAATGGCTTTCCAGCATGGTTTGGTAATTAATTTCCCGTTTATGCGGCCGGCTGCATCGCCCACAAAAATCGTAGCAACTTTTTATAGGATGATAGCTGGCAAATTCGATTTTATTTTTTGCTTTCTGCTGAATGACGTTTAACTTTTCTTGTTACGAGCAACTTTTGGCTTTATTGCAATGCCATTTACAAATCTGTTGCAAGCCCATAACTTGACTACGGGCATACCGAGCTTAATTTGGATTTCATGTTGAAATTCAAATAAGTAAAACTCAGAAGATGAATTTTGTTGGAGTTTTGTATAAAATAATTCATTTGACTCTGATTGACGGACTGATTTCTCATTTCTAAGAGGTTGGAAGCTGAATTTTTACTGTTGTATACATATTTAGTATACGGAGGTGCAAACTTATAAAAATTTCACCCGCAAGTGTTGAAAATTGGTGGAAGCCGATTGTATGAAATTTTTACGCCTGCCATCCGATCGGCTTCTCACTCATTTTCAAAGGTATGTATAATAGAGAAAGTTGCCCGGCTTTGAACGTGCCAATTTCGTTACAAATTTTTTCGCTTTTCCACCTGCACGGAATTAAAAATGTGTCTTCTCTTAAGCCTTTGCATATGTTGAGAACTTAACTTATAGGTACTATTTAGTGTAACTTCTACAAGATATTTAGTCAGTAAGTTGGTCAATCAGACAATTAATCGATCAGGACGAACATTTTGTTTATAAGGATGTCCGTATGTAACAGAATTTCATCGCACAGCAAACATTTACACTTATTAATAAATATAAAATCTATAACATAAAGAAACCTAAAACAACAAAAACGGAGCCCTTTAACTGGCAAAGAGCACATCCATCATGTGCATAGCGCTGGGTATCTTTCGGATTGCCTTAGATGTTTGCCTCTCTGGGAGCGCTGGCAAAAGTTGTGCGCAAAGTAAAAGTTAAATAAAATCTGTTCGCTGCTTTACTGCTAAAATTTGTGCCCAGTCAGAAATGTTTTGCTGTTTGTACAACCTTTAAACAATGGCAGCAACAGCAACAACAACAACAACAACAACAACAACAGAAATTACAAAGCAAACTGCTTTGGAAGCGCCCAGGTGCACAACTGTCAAGAAAAGGAAAAAAAATAAAATACAAAAAAAAGCAAAAGCTGCGACTAAAACAGAAGCAACAGAATTTACATAACAAAAAATTTGTCAAGATACGTTGAGATGCGGCGGCGACACGTGCCGACATAGCTATATGCTATACACACACATATACACTCCATTATATATGTATATGTGTGTATGTGCATGCATACATAAACACGTTGAGTGGCGGCCAATGGGCATGAAAGTCTTAAGCAAGTGTTTGCGAAAAATTGTTGTTCAAGGGTCGTCGTCAGCACCAACAAGTCGGAGACTACCTGCCAGGTAAATGTATGCATGATCATGTCTGGATTAACCTAATGAAAGCACAGAATGCAACAACAACGACAACAACGACAACAACGACAACTACATGACTGAACGAGCAGCGAACAGCGAACGGCGAACAGCTGATGGCAGAAAATGTTTACAACGAGAGCGAACGATGAAAATTCCGTCAGGAAACGTTAAGATGCCAAAAGCCAGACACAACACAGTCTTAAATCATGTGTGTGTGTGTGTGTCTGTGTGTGTGTGTGTGATGTATGCTCTTTATCAGGGTAGTTAAACTATTTGCTAACACATTTGTACACATCTATTTCCAAAGAAAATCTATATAATCCTTTATAAAATGTAAAAAAGATAATATTAAACGAAAGTATAATATTAATAAAATAAACAAAATAAATAAAATAATTTAATACAAAAAAAATATATTATATATAAATTGCAAATATTTATAATATATAAATTAAAAAATAATAAGATGTTTATGAATACTCAAATAAATACAATACTCTTTCCTCATAAATAAACATTTATTATCTATAATCCTAATATAAATTTAAAGAAAGAATAACAAATAATTAAGAAATTTCTTACTAAACGAATTAAATAAATTAAATAATAATCAAACAAAAAAAAAATTAAAAATATGTTCCTAGATAAGTATGCAAATTTATTATTTTTCAACCATTTTTTTCATTCTGATCTAAATATAAATATTGAGAAAAAGCAACTCAATCAAAATTTTAAAAACGAACTTTTTATTAAAATTTAATTTTTATATTTATTTAAGAATTTAATTTTAATTTGAAGAAACTCTCTTTTAATATTATCTAAAAAAAATATAAATAGCTGTGGATAATAATAATAAACAATTCCTTAAAATTTAAATATATATAAAAAAAAATAAATTAATAATAATAATTAATAATGTTTGAAAAAAGAGCGTGAAATACTTATGATATCTTTATATGCATAGAATTTCTTGTTAATTTAAAATTTTTAGGAGCAATGAAATTATTTTGTTTATAAAAAGCACGAATATCTCATTGAATAGAAGCTGAACTGGTACAAAAGAAATCATCGGTACGTTTGCAGAAGAGATAGACATGCAAAGTCAAAGAATTGTTATACGTATTAAATGTTGCATACTTTTGAGGGCAATTAAATTGCATGTGGCGCAAAGTGTGCGCCATAAAGGTACAGCTTATAGGGCCCTATTCAAAGCTGCTTTAAAAGAAAAGAAAAACGTTGTGAGTTCATAAAATATATTTTTATATATTACGCATTCAGCTCATGAAATGCTGCTATTAGGGCAGCAGTACTTCGGAGTGGCAAAAGGCAATTTTTTATGCTTCATGCTTTGTGGGTGTTGGTCTGTGTGTGTGTGTGTGTGTGTGTGTGTGTGTGCACACTGACATGCTGACGGAAACATGCAGCGTACGTGCAGTAGCAGCAGCAACACAACAACAATGCAAAAGGCATTTAAAATCCTTCAAAGTCGCGTCGCAGCGTTGTCCTTGCCGTCATTCGACAGACATTGCTGCTAAGATTTAAGGAAAGTTTTACAGCCCCAGACATTTGTTGTGGCCTTATAAATTGTCTGTGCGTGGGCCAAGGTGTCTGCTCTGTGTAGTGTCTGCGCAGTGTGTGTGTGTGTGTATGTGTACTTGTGTATGTGTTCACTGTGCCAAAGACAGCGTCATGACGGGGCACTTTGTTGTTCTTGTGCCGGCTGCCGTCGCGTCGATTGCTGCAGTGTCAGCGCCGCACAATGCACGACAACAACAACGACGACGACAACAGCAGCTACACAGCAACAACAGCAACAACAACAATCACGAACGACAACAACAGCGACAACATAAAACACAGAACACGGAACACGAAACACGTTAAGCGCATTGCCATTTGTGCCACATCACGGAGAATGCCAAGGACCCGTGGAGCAGCGTGTGAAGAATTGTCCTGCCAAAGGGGAGAGGGAGACGGGATAGAGGCTGTAACGGCAACGGCGGGCAGGCTTGCGCTAGCTTGGGAACGTGTAAAGCTGCTGGCACAATGCAGACAGCTGGAAATGTTGTTCAATATAGTAAATATGCTTTGTAAAATCGCCGATGGCTTAAGATGGATTTTTCTTCCTTATATCCTTCTTTTCTTTTTTGTATGGTATGCCTCACGTTCTTTGCCGTCGAAAGGGCTGTAGGAATTTCAATTGATTAGTCGATAAGGTTGATTGATGTGTGGAACTTAAATCGAATGTCAGCTAGTACACACATATGCATTGCCAAATGCAGCCACACAAGCACGAAAATTAAACGAAATACCTATGTCATTTGCGAATACATATACAAAATAGTAATTTATGCCAAGCTGTGGGAAGCTGAAGTATATAGGAACTAAGCATATATATTTAATTCTATTAAATCTGATAATTAATACTGAATTTCGACAGTCAAACACGCTAAGATCCGCGGGCTGATCATGGTCTAAAAACTTTGATCGACTTTTTCTTCCACCTCGAGCTCGAATTTTCCGAGAGCCCGTCCAAGTGCTCACACAAAGGAAGCTTCTGTGAAAGTTTAAGCTTCTTTAAGTTTCTCCTTGCCGTAAAGGCTGTGCCTTGATTCCCAATCTGTCAGTCGGTCCACATTAACCCTTTTTTAAATAGAAGTCAACAATATCGAATGAAAAAGAAACACAATATTTTTCAAGCACAACTTTTATAACAAATGTTATATATGGTTTTGAGAAAAAAATCATAATTTAATTTATGACTTTTTTTTCATTGTCTTTCTTTTCCATATATAATTTATACCTATTACCTTTTGTCTTGTAATATTGGATATTTTTGTTTTTGTCTTAAAACCTGCCTAATTTTTATCAGTTACGTTTTATTAATTATTTTTATATTATATACTTATTTTAAATTTTCAGCATTTTTGAGCTGCAATGTTCTCGCATATCTGCAAAAGGGAAATGATTACAAGGGTATAAAATATGTATAAAAATGTATAAATATATATATATATATATATATAGGAATACATAAAACTACCCAAGTTTTCAATTATATTCGTTTATTCGTTCCACAATTTGAACATCTTAAAGCTTATTCTCGTAGTTTTGACTGAAGTGTTTTTATACAATATGACAATTGATTGCGAATTGGAGCTGAAGTCTGACTGCAACTGCGTCACATTGCCGCCAAATGGTCAACATAGACTTAACCAACTTTACTAGCCAACACCCAAGCCCGTCCCTTGCAGCCTTACAACGTGCACGCTCAAACGAATAAAGCTGAATTTCCCATAAAACTTCGCACATTGCGTATACGACGCGTATGCCGAAATTGGTTGGCAACGAAAACACAGCAATTCAAGAAAGGCTTGTGAGAAGGGTGAATATGGTGTGAGTGTGGTGGTGTGTGTGTGTGTATTGGTGTGTGTGTGTTGTGTTTGCCATTGCACACAAATTAACTGCTCGCGATTGTTTAACACGTCATCTACCCCGTCTATGGCGGCTAGTTAAGACAATGCAGGCTCAGCCATTATTTCAGTTGTGCATGAGTAGGCTTGTGTGTGTGTGTGTGTGTGTGTGTGCGTATGTCTGTTGACTGGAAGTTGCTTGTTTTATGCCAGCCATTTAACAAGTTTATTGCTCTATCCTGCAGCTGAGAACTGCGTATTTGCCATCGGCTGTTGTTGGTGTGAGTGCAAATGAGTAAACTTCAGCTTAAGTGGACTGAAAATTGTTTCAATTAACAGCAGCATCGTAAACAACAGCTGAAGCGCCCAACTCCCTATTTGTCTTACAGTGTGAACTCTTTTGATGCTGCCACACAGACACACACATAAAAACATATATGGATATGTATGTGATGTATGTAGGTGTGGTATTTGCCAAGGATTATGAGTTAACTTTGATATCAAATTTACAAATTGCCATTCGTGCGTGCACAAACACTACTTAAACATTTGTTTCAGTATATCGCTGTGTGTCGAGTGTATGACAAGTGACAAGTTTGAAAGCAATTAAGACAAATACTAATTGCTTACTTAAGCCCAGATACACATAAGTGTGTATGTGCACACACAGATACACAAATACTTAAGTACAAACAGACGCACGTGGCTATGATTGAGTGTGCCGCACTTATTTGTATGCTGTATACTGTATGTGTGTGCCAGTGTGTGTTTGTGTGCAGAAGTTAAACAAGAAGTTAAGGCCAAGTATTCTGATGTGGAAAATTGAAGTTGACGGAAAATACAAGACAACATTCGCAACACATTTCCATACCTGAGCAAAAGGAGGTGCACAAATCTGCAATACATTAACATTCATATTCAAAGGGACAGACAATTATTGGGTAAAGAGAAAATAAATAAAATAACAACATTTAATTAAAAATAAATAAGAAATATTTTAATTAAAGACAATATGAATTAATTTGAAATTTATAGAAAAAGAACTCACACACACAAGCACAGAAGCCCGCCCTATAGAAAATAATTTCTTGTTTGAACCTTACTTCAATTGTCCCAACTTAAGGACTTAAACGTCATTGAAATTTTTTGGATTTGTTTACACTCTAGACAATCTACATGCTAAATTTGGTTTCTCCAGTTCTAGTAAGCTCCGAGATATGATCTAAAAATGTAACTTAGGTATGGTTTAGTCTTTGAATACGAAAAAGGATATATTTTAAGTTGTAGCCCTGCGCTTACCCGTATAGTCACACACACGCACACACTTACCCTCACCCACAGATTTGGGTATCATAGAAATAGGAAGAAGCATGCTAAGAAACTGAGAAGTGAAATACAAGCTCCGAACTAAACAGCCGTTGCACCGGGAGATGTAAAGGAATTGAAGTAAAAGTAGAAGTTGTAAAAGGGCTAAACAAATGGCTCAAGCACGTGACTCTCCCCATCGCTGGTCGGCAAGTCCCTTCCTTGCCTAAACTCTTCTTCTTTATATATGTATGCGCAGATGTCCCAGTTGAGTTGTTGTTTGGTTCTCTCGGCTCGTAGCTGCATTGTAATCACCACGGCATGTTGACTAGAAAGGGGTCTGGTGGGTTTGGGTGCGGCCATTGGGGGAGAAGAATGGGCACGGGCAGGGGCAATCCGAGATGCAGTTGAGTCCAAGTAACAGCAATAGTACAGAAAGATGTTATTCCTATTGTTGTTGTTGTTGCTGTTGTTGTTGCTTTTGTAGCCGCCTTTATGGTTGTTGGTGCTGCACAGCACAAGAACTTGAGTTGTTTGTTTTTGCTTTGTCATGTGTTGACACATTTTTAGTAAAACATGCCGCGTATATGGCTGCATGGTGTGTGTGTGTCGCTTGTGTGTGCGGGTCCGCTAGTGTGCCAAACCGGAAATTGCAAATGCAACAAGATGTTCTGCGGGAGTTGCCACATTGTTCCTGGCTGCCACATATCCACAGACCAGAGCATTGCAGCTGCAACAATAAAAACAACAGTGAGTAAGCCCTGCCACAGCCCACCAAGGGAAGTATATGTTGAATGTTTGAGGTTTGCTTAAAGTATGGCCTAATCTTTGCTTAAGCAACGCTTTCGTCTTCTTTTTTTTTACTGTTTGAACAACAAGTTGATCTACTTGCTTACAATATATTACAGCTTATATACTTTTTAAAGCAAATAATTTAATTCAGCAAGTTTATAACCCGTAGAACATTCAAAAATTTGTATTAAGTCACTATTATCATCAAAGTTTTGTTCAAAGAGAGAGAGATAGAGAGCGCATGAATATTGTCGAAAATAATTTGAGCATTACTCTGCAGGCTACAGCTACACAAGTGAGAGCGGGAGGGCATGCATGCTGGTCCGCAATTCATATGGCTTTTGCGCTTACGCCAATGCATCCAATGCTTTTGATCCCGTTACCTGGCTGTCTATCCAAAGCCTGCATTGCGGCTGGTGTGACCGCAGTTGTTATTGCATTACATCAAATGCTGGCTAACCGCAGCTGTGAGAGAATTAAATGAGGCAGTTTTGCTTTGATCGTTTGTATTCACTGCGCGTGTTTATTTCTTTTTTCTTTTTTACGAATAAACAATATTAAATCAATTTATTACTAATCATTCTGTTCAACGCAGTTTATTTGTGTGAGGTGCCATTTATAGTAGTGAAAATTTGTTAAACAATCGGGTGATATGAAATATGGCTTTGATTTTGCTTCAAAGCCTTTTTTTATTTTTGCCGCACTTTGAAGTTAATTAAAAAGTTTGAGATAGAAAAGCTTTGCTTTAACTGCTTCTATATATCACCTCTTTTTGTTTTTATACAGAGTATTCTAATTTTTTCATTACATTTTTTATGCCTAGCATAAAGGAGATATATTTATATATATTCTTGATCAGTATTAACATTATACTTTTCGCATATTATACGCAGAAAGTGCGTCTAATTCTAATCTAGATATACCAAGCTTTAATCGTGTATAATATACATATTAAGAATATATGACGTTTTCGAATAATCTCCCTCATGACTAAGGGACTAACATACACATTTTTGCACATTTTCTTCGGAAAATTTCATAGAGATCGTACCATAAAGAACGAAAGTAAGTTCATATTTTAGTGCCGGCATCTGGCCAGGGTATCTCGGTGTCCGGCTTGCGCAACTAGAGCACTTTTAGTAGTTTTTAATTAAACATTGTTAGCACAATGTTTTGCCGCGTGCAAACCCGGCACGTTTTCGCGTTCCTGCTCATCTCCGCAGCGTACACAAATTTTCGCTTACGCCGCAAAGTAGCAACACGTTTGCCATGTGTGCGACCCCGGCAGGTCGTTGGCCACTCTGTCTCTCTCTCTCTCTCTCGATGTCGCTGTCACTCTCCCTCTCTCTCTCTCTCCGTCTCTCTTGTCTCGTGGCACCCCCTGGGCAGCAACTGCATCAACAACTTTTTAACCAACTTGCCAGCCAAGCTAACAAGACCGCAGCCAGTATAAAGGATGAAGGTTGAAGGATGAGGTTAAGTCGCAGGGGATGTGGCTGAGGACGACAAGCAAACTAACTAACGCGACGGTCGCCAATTGTAATGTACCATTATGGCTGCCTGCCATGAGAGAGAGAGAGAGGGAGCGCATGCAAGATAGACAGTGTGTGAGTGAGTGGGGCTGATGAAGAGCGGTTTTTTTGCTTTGTCCGCGAAATAATTTTATTTTATTTAATTTTTTTTTCTGTTCATTTCGCAAACTTCAACTGCAACAGCACAGATTTTTGGTCAGCGTTAATGCAGCAACCCTGCGGCCGCTTTTGCTGCAACCCTCAACCCCCTTCCAACCAACTGCTGCTGCTGCTGCTGCTGTTGAACGCTTTATGGCGTCGCCGTCGCCGTTGCCGTTGCCGTCGGACCAGTTTAGTCTGCTCGTGTGTCTGCCAAGTTTTTATGCCATGCAGCTAAATAGTTGGCAACTTTTTTATGTTATTCACCTCCCGCTCCGCACTTGCTGCCAGCCTCACCCCTCAAAAAAAGGAACCCCCCTTGTGCTGTAAATTGCACACAAATTGGCAGCGCTTTTTACTGCTGCTGCTGCTGCTGTTGCTGCTGCTGTTGTTGCTGCTGCCTTTGACAACTTCTCGCCCAGCAGCCGCGAACTTTTCTGATTGGCCACTGGCTTTTAATAAAAACTCATTTTAATAAAACTAAGACAGCTCGCTGTCTTCTTCTTGTTTTTTTTGTTGCTGTTTCTTTTCTCTATTGTTTTACTTTTTTATTTTTGTTTTTAACATTTTCTTACTTCCGTTCATTGCTTTGGCAGCAGCTGCACTACAATTAAGTGTTGGCGGTTTGACTTTTCTTTGCCAGCTTTTCCCTTTTCTCTTCACAAGCTGGCAAACATGTTGCGTAACGCCTTTGTTTTATTTTAGTTTATGCTTACAATGAAAGTTTTAATTTTAAGCATATATCGATTACCACGGAGAACAAAGCTCTCTAGAACCTGCTTTCATCTGGGAGACTGTCTAAAAGCAGACACTGCAAGATTTAAAGACAAACAAACAAACGTCTTTCACATAAAAGCTTTCCGCCCTTTTACCACTGTTGCAAGTGGAATTTCCCAAATCGCTGAAACACGAATTCATCATATTATTATATAGAGCTTTGAAAATAAGTTTGATGCAATTTGGACAAAACTTAAAATTCACAAAAAAAAAATCTTTAAAATACACTTTCCACCTTTACTTTTACGAAAAATGTGAAATACGTCTCAAATGATTTCTTATGTAGATCCTTGGAAATGAATTTGAGGGCGAAACGACATCCACCAAATCTTTGACCCCCATTTCCACCAAGGGGGAATACATTTTTGGAAAAGTGTGAAACACCCCTGAAATGAATTTGAACAAAGAACTTTGAAATTGAGTTTGAGGCCAATCGGATGGTAAACAAAAAAGTTTCATACAAACGTTTTTCGCGATTTTTCCGTACTTGCGGGTGGAATTTCCGAAACCCCGTCTTAACGTGCACCTTCATCGCATAAGGTAACTACAGTGAAAATTTCAGCTTCCTAGCTCTTACGGTTTGGGATGTGTGTTGATCGCCAATCAATCAATCAATCAGTCAGTCAGTCACTCAGTTAGTCAGTCAGGACAAACAACATTTTTAAACAATTATTAATATGATAATTATTTTCATTATGAAGAATTGAAAAAGAAAGATAGTAAAATGTTTCGACTAGCGATTACATATCGATATTTTTTTTATTGCATATCGCGATTTTATCGCTCTTTCAATGGGAGGCTAATCAGTAAATAAAGTTAAAGTATTAACTCACCTTTCTTATTTATTGTTTTTTTGTATTATGTTGTTATGACAATATTTTATTATTATATTATTTAAGTATCATTGGCTTTCTTGAAAAACAGTCGTGTCTATTGGAGAGCTGGCATTCCATTTTGTAGAACCGTACCTTTAGTTTTACAAGCGGCTTGAATCGTATATATTTACGATCTAATTTAATATGCATGTGTACACTTGCATATACGACTTCACGTAGTATTATGGGCTTTGCTTGGCATTCGATGTTTGCATCATTAGTTCTCGTCCCGGGTAAAGCCGGCTTTGGAGCTGAAAACCAGGTGCAGCTCGAGCTGAGGTTGTTTTTCGACACTCGTTTATTGCATATCGGGGCACGTAGCAGGCACACACACACACACATACGCAGACACACACGTACACATATAAAAATGGCGCACAATAGTCTGAATATGTACAGAGAGGCACGCACACATATGCAGGCTTCAATGACTGCCTCACTGGCTGCTCGGATCTGTTCTTTGCCCTTTGCCCTCTGGCCCCCCGGGCCACCACGTCCATGCAACTTGGCCAGCTTGCACTTGTTTATCATTTATTACTGCAGTTATCTTTCTTTGCTTTTCTCTCTCTCTGTTTGCTCTTGTGCATTGCCTGCTTTTCTATTTATTTTATATTTTTTTTGCATATTTCATTATGGATGCCAACGATATAAGTAAACACACATGTTTGCCCACGTGTGTGAGTGTGTATATATATATATATGTATAAACTTTTCTATGCTAACCTGTATGTTATTTTTTTTTAACATTACATTTCGCTGACACTTTTGCCACCTCGCTGCTGGCAAAGCTGCAAATGCAAAAGCATAAAAGTCTACAAGAAGGAATTGAAAGCAGAAATGTTTGCGTTTAAAGGCGAATATGGCGATACCCTAAAAATTCACACAAGAGTGGCACATATCACATAGAAGCTCATAGGGCTCATATATCAAGGCAAAGCGTATGCTTTCAGCATAATTAAAGTAATAAGACATTATTATATTATCTTTAATTATCAATCCCAAGCTATTATTTCCCTGAAGACTACAGAGTCGATTGTTCTTGGAGTCTGCAATATGTTTCAAGGTGCTCAAAACTCATTCGCTGTTAAAGTGCGTGCGTAATTAAGAACCTTCCCAACAACCGGTTAGGAAACTTGGTAACAATAGATATGCTGTTCTAATGTGTGAAAATACCAAAGACCAAGACTTTACATTCAATATTACGTTAGTACGGGGAAGTATCCAAAAGGTGAGCTATTCTGAATGTGCGTTTGCTATATAAGAGTTTACATGCCAAATGCTCCGATATTTGCCCAAACACACGATTTCGATAACGATGGTAAAAATATTCATATTGATCATTCATTTAACAAATTTGGATTACAAAAATGAATTCAAATAGGGTATACAACAAGTTGACCAATATTAATGTACACGTCAGTAGGCGCCTTCTGAAGAAGTGCATGGCTCAGCTGAGCAAAAGGTGGCAAAGACGCGTCAGTGGTTAGCAGCAAATGCATTCATATGCACAAGCATAAATATAAATATATATATATATATATATATATATATATATAAATATATATAAATATATATATGTTTGTTTCTCATAACATGCACTTGTCGTTGTTGCTGCTGGGTGATAAAGTTCATTAACCTTTTGTCGTTTATCTAAATGCTGCGTACCCACTGCAGTTGGAAATGTGTTATTGTCTATATTCTGTTTTACACTTACACACACACACACACACGTGCACACACACACACACACACACACAGGCACATGCTTAGCTCTCATGCTGGCGCTAACTTTGTTTGTTTGTTTGCATTTGGTTCTACTTGAGTCGTAATATTTTACAGCGTCGTGTGTGTGCGTGTGTCTGTGCCTGTGCGTGTGTGTTCGAGTGGGTGTGAGTGTGTATAAGTACTTTGTGTGTGACATTAGTGCAGCAGGTTATTCTGTCTGTCCCTCGAAAGGGGTGAACTTGACTAGGCCCAAAGTCAAAGAAAGCCATTTAACCACAAATCCAAATATAATTATACTCCGATTTCTATAAATTATCTTCGAATATGACTGACTGACTGATAGGCTGACTGACGGACTGACTGGCTGATGGACTGCCTGACTGATAGACAAGTCCATAAAATCAAGGTTGCTTTTGTAGTGTATTTGCTTTGTGTGATGTTAGAGCACGATTCCACCCACTACTGTGGAAAATTGGTGGAAAATTATTGTATGAAAGTTTGCTATGCGCCAGTCGATTGGTTCGTTTAAAAAAATCTATGGGAACCTTTGAATCGGCTTGATGTACGCCCTGCTGTGATTGAAATCTCTAATGGAATCTCCGATGCAATCCTTTTGATTGCATTCCCATTTTGCAATTAGTTTGGCACGTAAAAAGCGCGTTAAGTGAATTAAATTCAATTTGCCACATATCTGAGATACGCACGGCTCATATTAAATTGAGAATCGATATCGACCGCAAAATCGGTTATCGCTATGTGGGGCCAGAGCTGCGACTTTAATTGCATTTGCGAGCCGCCGCTTGTTCTTAATTAAATGTTAAGTGATTTCCAATAACGCTTAACAGACCTCTTTCACACAGTTATGCATTATGCATGGACGATCAATAAACAATCTAAATGCAACTTAACAATTTTCATTGATGGCCGCAACACAAACGCAATTATTGTTAGTCGAGGGAAATTGGATGAAAATTGCAAGAAGAAAATTAATAGAAAATCGCAGCCGTTGGATTGAACTAAAATTGAAACTAAGAGTCAACTTCATTACTTATTCTGTTTCAAGCACAATTACCCGCACACACACACACACACACACACACACACGCATCCATTGAGCTACAATCTGTTACGGCAGCGACGCACTTGTCAATTTGTGGCCGCATTCGCAATTGCAGCAATCTATGCAGAGGTTCAAATTGAATCACAGTGGTCTAAGACTCATTGTTCAGGCAGAAAAATGTAATTTATTTTCTGAAAAAAGGAGCAGCAAAAGTTTCAAACAAAATTCTTTTGTGGTTGTAATAGTACTATAATATTTTATTAGCACATTTTTAACTGGTTGATAAGTAGCTGGAATTCTTCCACATAAAAGAAATTTGGGCTTCGTTGTATCCTTACTCAATAGTAAGCCTAAAGGATTCGATTGGTAATACCTGATGTCAATATGGACAAGCCAGGTGGTACCATGTTTGGTGCTAAAAACGACGCAAATTCTTGATTTATTAATATCTATGATGATACATGATGTATTTTATATTCAAGCTGGCAACCCAAACAAAATTTATCGTTGTTCCAATTAACGCGTCGAACAAACTCTCAAAATATATTTATTTCTAATTGCACATTAATATATTTAAGCTGCTGCTAACATAGAATGTCTCATAACAGCGGGATGAAATGTTGTTGGATTTTGTAACAGAATATCTGTTATGCAGTTACATAGTTCAGGAAATGTTAACGCGTTTACAGTGCTGTCACTGCTAGAGTTTATTCGCTAGTTAATTTTACTTGCATATTGAACAGAGCTGCAAGCCTTAAGGCAAAAGTGAACCAAGTTTGTCTTTTAAATTTCTGGCTTGTCAAATATAATTTTTAAAATTTAAAAGAAAGCCAATTATTTGTATTATCTTCTAGTATTTAAAGGCATTAGTTGGGGCCCCAAGTTATTTGTACCTTGAGGCTGGGCAACCAGACCACAAAAATATTAAGTTTCGAATGCGATTGCTTTGTTTGTTTATTTTATATGCATATTAAAATTTTACGAGGTGTTTGCTTTAATATTAATTTTTGATTATCTCGATCAATCATATTTCTCAGCTTGACTTGATAAGATACCCTGGAATTGTTTTGTTTCCCGTTTGTTGTGTTCTTGCCCGCTGTGCCTGGCCACCGCAGTCCGCAGTCCGCAGTCCGCAGTCTGCTTCGCAGTCACGCCATCAATCGCTAAGTTGGCCCCCGCCCCCCGCCAGCCACCAGCCGCTACCCGCCAGCAGCTCTCGTTTGCTCCACGTTCAGCGTCTAGCACTCAGTGTGGGGCTCACGATTTGGTGCACCCAATCGACCCATAAACCCAGTTATTTACTTAGAAGCGCCTTTTAACATTTTTATTTTGTGTGTCGGTGTGTGAGTGTTTGTATTTTTTTTTTCTTTTTGCCAGCTCTCTGTATTTTCTTCGTCTGTTTTGCCTGTTTTTTAGTCGCACGGCAAGTCAAGCAGCCGGCACCGATTCCGATGCTGACGCCGACGCCGACGCTGCTGGCGGCTTTTTGCATTAAATCAGCGCCGTCAACAATAATCAACAACAAAGCGGCGGGCTAGGGAGTGGAAGCGGGAGAGGGAGATGGAGAGGGGAACCTGCGCGACCGCAATGAGCGTAAGCTCCCTAGAGGATACGTAAGGCGGACACAAATCGTACCCAGCCTAGGCAAGCAGCGTCCTGTACCGCTCCGCTTCTTGGCCCTGTCACGCCCTGTCACAGCCTGCCCCACTGCCACGCCCAGCCACAGTGCAGCGAAACCAATTTCAATTGCAATTCGAACTCCAATAGGGGAATTCGTTTCAATTTGTTGCAGTTGCCGCCCAGCGCTACCGCAATAAAGGTGTGCCGCGGGCCGTGGGTGGGCTATTGGGTCGTAGGGCTGTCGCTTCGGGGGTTGCTGCTGCAGCCGAGAATTGATTCGCGGCCCCGGTACATGCAAATAAGGTCAACGTGTGCTGCTGCTGCTGCCGCCAAGCCAAACTTCAGTGCAGCCCTCTGCAATGGGCTTACGGGCCGGGCCCTTCAGCCCCTCACACAGCAGATCGCAGAAGGCCTAGGCACATTTGAGACAACGCCAGAAAGTATGCAACGTTGCGCAAAATGGCTGACTATGGGGAAAAGGGAGACCCACGCGACGTGTCCTGGTGGCGGTCCTGGTCTGGGCATCATTTCCGGCTTCCCCCTGTGCTGCTTGTTTGCCGTATTCCTATTGCGAGAACGATATCCATGTACACTGTACACTATACATAGCCATAATTTGGAATTTCTTGGCATCTGCTCTGAAGGCAAATAAGCTTAATACATAAACTCGCAAATAAACTGATTTGAGCTGGAATTTAAATAGAAATTGACATAATTTTTGAATAAAACAAGAAAATGCAATAAGTTAAACTGCAGCTAATGGTGGGAAATGAGCTAGAAAAAAGGCCACATGTTTGCCTAGGAGCACATTCACAATTTTTATATAACGTATGAGGTTCGTAAATAAAGAGAAACGTACTCCATTAAATCTTTAATTTTATTTAATTTAATTTATTTTAATAGACAACAACAATGGGAAAATATAAAAGAGAAATATGTTTAAAATAGTTAAGGAACAATCTTTAAAAATGGAACAGCCGTTCCTAATTCTATTTTTTCTAAAACTATTTCTTTGTGCTTTTTCATGAGGCCATTTTTTTGATATTTTGTTTTGATTGTGTAAATTAATCAATTTATGTTTTGGAGGCATTATGTAAATAGAAAGAGAAGAATGTGTTACTTATAGACGGAACCATCAATAGACTCATCAATATCGTCTATATCGATAGGATTATCGATACTTTCGATTGTGAACATGCAAAATATTAAAAAAAATGTCTATTGAATTGGCATTGTATGTTATGTAGTTATAGTTATAGTTCAAATATATATCAAATATATTGAAATATGTATATGTTTGAAATTATGTATATTTGAAAATTATTATATTGCATACCAAATACAATGTTAAATGTCAATCTGCATTGATCTTAAAGTATATAAGATTAAAGATCAATAGTTCTGAGCTAAGTTTCCTCAATTTTCTGTGGGGCTTTTATGGGTGCTCCTGTCAAGCTTAAAGGTACGTGTTAAAGGTTTTTCTTAGCCCAATATCGAAACATTAGTTACCGCTTGAGTAAAGGCAACCGCTCGATCTAAGCCCATAACGTTTAAGACAAAACCAAAAGCAACGCACACACGAAGCTGCGCAGAGGGTATGAGTGGAGGGAAGGAGGCCTGTGGCACGGAACACGGATTTTGGGTGAGGAGGCTAACGTGGCCAATCAATAAGCTCGTTCAATTGCTGCTACCAAACCCAATACAACAATATTCGCTCCACTACCCTTCACCCTCAACTTTGCTTGCAACGCGCCTTGCTGCTGATATTTTGCATGCCACGCTTTGTTTAGTTCCCGTTTCTCCCCCAGCTGTCGTTGTTGTTGTTGTTATTTCGCCCGATTCGCGAGCATTGAAAATGGGGCAACTGGCGAGAATTGGCGGCAGAGGTAGCAGCGGCAACAGCAGCAACGGCTAATTGATTTTATGAAAATGAAATGGCTAAAATGCGCTCTATTTAGCAACGACAATGAGTGTGTGTGTGAGTGTGTGTGTGTGTGTGGGGAGCAAGGAGTGGGCGTTGGGACAGGGAGTGGAGTAGAGGGAACGCTAACGCAATGTTGTGGAAAGCAGGCGTAGAGAGTTACGTGAGAAGTCAGCGGGTGGGAATGAATGAAAAACAGTTGGCAGCTTGTTAACGGGGCAGCGTCAGGAGTATGCTGAAAGGGGGGCTCAGGCAGAGGCACAGGCAGAGGCAGCGCCAGTGGCTGCGAATTGTTGCAAGTAAAAGGGACTGAAGCTGAATTCGCTTCGTTTCAATCAATTAAGCGCCAATAATTAATTCAATTGGTTTCAATTCATTCTCCATCACGACCACAAGCCACCAACCACCAGACGCGCCCAAGCCCCACAAATGTGCCCACGCCCAGGATCAGGCCCTAGCCCAGGCCCACGCCCATAGTTGGGACATTAAAATTTTGCGGCTCGTCGTCGCCTGTGCTGATGTCTAGCGCCATTTGGATTTCAAACGCCATTAATTCAGTTTAAAATTTATGGCCTACAAATTGCCGTTGCTGCTCATTTCGAGCACCAACGAACTCGGGCAAAAGGCGTTGCCAGCCTTTTCCGATTAATTTGTAACAATTTTTCATGGCCTATATGCAACTTCTATTTATTACTTATATTATGCATACCCATGTGTGTGCTGATGTGTGTGGTATAGCTGCTGCTTCCATCCTTTCAGAAAAAGCGAATATGTGCCCGACCATCAGATACCCTGAGCCCAGAGCCAAGCTGGCATTACAAACATTCTAATAGCTTTTGCCGAAGGCTGCGCACTTTATGAATCAAATGATGAAGGAATGTGTATATTAGCCCAGATCCAGATACTAAAAGATTCTTAATCTGTGTGTTCTATACGAAAACCAGTATACCAAATTTGGTGTATTAAGCTCTTATATTCTTGAAGCTATGCCTAAAAAAATGTCTCAAAATCGATATTTATCGATATTATGAAAGTGAGGGGAGATATCGAAAGCAAAATGAGAAAGAGAGACAGAGAGGCAACATCTGATAAGCTAATGTCATTATAATCGACTTGAATGCAAAATCTCCATTTTGGAAGCCTCAACTGGTTATTTAGTTCATAAGCAAAGATCAATTAGTTAATTTAGTGTTGAATTACCAGTAATGGGTTTGCTTAAAAAGTCTATAAGTATCGCTTTCAATTTAACTTGACTTTACTTAACACAGTAAACGGCCTAAGAAAGAGAAAAGAGGCGCCTCTTCTTGAATGTGACGCTAAGGGGCGCCACTTTTAAACAATTTCACACTGTATACTCATAAATTACGACATTTAAGTGGGTCAAATGGAGGAATTTGTGCGGAAAGCGCTTCACAACGGCCCAAAAGGGTGTGCAAGACGAAACAGCGCTGGATATATGGGCACAAGGATTGACAGAGGCATGGTGATGTGAACGAGTATGAGGTTGAGGATGAGGATGAGTATGAGTATGAGTATGGCCCTACTGACTGTGGTGTGAGTTGGCGGCTGTTGTCGATGCGGCTGCTTTCCATGTTACTGGGTCACTGCAGGCACACAAATTGCGGTGCGACGCCGCATGATGACTACCGGGAATGGTGGTGGGGTGCGGGTAGGGCAACAACTTGGCCTGGACTCGGTTTACATAGCGGAAATATGTACAGTCTCAATATAAATGAGCAATGTGGGCTCGACTCGTTGCAAACTCAAATAAGCCGCAATAAAATAAACTAAACGAAACGAAGAGACGTCGTAAATTGTTGTTGTTCTTGCTGCTGTTGTTGTTGCTGTTGTTTTCGTTGTTGTTTCTGCAACAAATACACAATTAGTGCCAAACAAGCATAGGCAAGGTGGGTGGTACTAGCTGCAGCTGGGTGCTGGGAGTGGGTCAGCCAATGGAGATATTGCTTTACCCTCAAAATCAACGACCTTGTCAGCAGTTTTTGTCTGCGCTGCCACGTTGACAGTTTTCCACTGCAAGTTTCCGCAGTTGCTGCAGTCAGGCATAAAAATAAAAATAAAACACGAAAAAAAAATAACGACAACTTCAGATGCCGTTAAACCTAATCAATAATGCACTTGTTGTTGCCACTGTTCGTTGCATTAACAACCACGCCTGCCACATGTGGCACAGAGGCACCAAAGCTGGCACTTTTTTCAATGGAGTACACTGTAATTTTTTGGGCTGCAATAAAGTTATTATTGATCACTATTTTGCTGCAAATCGGATCTCAACCAAACCACGATTTCTTTTATTAATAGAGTACAGATCCCTAAACAGAATAAGTTGGGTGAACAACAAACCAACCAAAACCGAACGGAAACACTTTTCTTTCTGATATATTTTTAAATAATTAACGATAATTTCAGTACGATAAATATAAAAGAATTAATTATAAATTGTATTGTTCAATTGAAATTGAAGTAAAAAGAACTGCTAAGGCTCAAAACAATTCCTAGCTTCTTTGATACGGAATAAATCTTTAGCGAACCGAGGCTTAGGACGAGGCATTGGTTCGAACCGTGAACAGCCGAAAATGTCTGTTGAAGTTGCAGCCTTGCTTAAAATATTATTTTATATATTTACCATGAAAATATATGAGTTAGGCGGAAGAGAAAAAAAGTTTAAAAACTAAAAATAGATTTAAGTATCGTTATTCTCATACATATATGAAGCATTTTTCATGCGACTTGACACATTTTCTTGTAATTTTTTCTGTTGCCAACTGTGCTCTATTTTATTTCATTTTTTTCTTCTGACTGCCACAGCTGAAATTTGATTAGCTAGCGCGGCTTCCTGTTGGCCCGAATGGGGCTTCACTTGACTTGCCCTCAAACGAAACGTGGCAACTCCAGTGCTGCATGCCGCGGGTGTCACGTTTGCCACTGCGACGTTAACAGGGCAGAGGGAAAGGCGCTGTCTGCTCTGGTTTTAACTTGCAGCTAACGCCCTTGAACCAAAATCAAATGACCACTTTAGTCAGTTGGTTGGCACCAAAGCTGTCAGCTTGCTGGGCAAGGCATGAGAGCTAGGGATGGACGCGTGAGCAACACGACAAATACTTCACGAATATCTGTAGGTATATATTGTTATGGATATATATATCGTTCAGGATCAGGCTGCAAGCTTAAGGTTCATATTATATTTTTTACATTCAGGCCATGTCATGCCCAATAACAAGATTATCTTGATCTTAATGAGAAAAGAATATCTCAAAATCTTCTTGATATGATCTTAATGTGAAAGGAAACTCTTTACATTCCGAAACGTGTGGAAACAATTGTATAGCTAAAAATAATTATCCCAAAATATCAAATATCCAGTCTTGCTTTAATGCTGGCAATTCAGATGAATGTAGGACTTGGGCAAACATGTATGTAAAATACACAGTTGCATTGTCATTTCATTTTGGATTTGGGCTCTGCACTTCGCACTGACATTTGCCTAGTTATTTGCTCTCATATTTGCCATTCAAATGTTGTTTGTTATTTACTATTGTTTTGCTGTGGCACAGCAGGGCAACAGAAGGAGCAAGAACAAGCATTCTGCCCATTTGAAGTGTAATTTTAAAAAATTCCAAATGTTGCACACACACCCGCGCAAACACACACACACACACACACACACACACACACACACGATGAGCGAGTTCCATTCTTTTCATTGCTTGACTTTCTCTCTTTCTCTTTCGCTCCCTCTCAATCTCACTCTTGTACTCTGTATCGTCTCTCTTTCTCATTTGTGCGGCCTGCTCGCGAGTGCCTCATCATCTATGCCACAACCACAGCCAGTCACGTTCCCCCTTTAACTGTCCCCTCGCTGTTGCCCCACCGTTTACCCCAGCCAGCCAACGTCCTGGCACATTACAAGCCATCGCTCACTACGTTCCTTCCGCTCTGCTTCGAGCTGGCATTCACTTTTACTATTGTTATTATTATCGCAGTTGTAGTCCTCATTGTTATTGTTGTTGTTGTTGTTGTTGTTGTTGTTCTTGTTGTTATTCGACGTTGAGCAAGGATCTAGGTCGCTTTTTGAATATATTGTTTGTATCTAAGATTAGTGCGCCAGATATCAGTTTTATATAGCCATACACAATACAATATCATTTGCATATCAGTGAGTCAGTGGAGTGGGAGAGCGATACCAGCGATACCATCCAAAAGGAGCGAAAGGGAAAGTCGCCGGTTACCAGTTGGCAGTTCGTAGTTGGCCAAAACAGCGAAATTCGAGCCACATTAAAGATAATCAATGTTGCAAAATGTCTGTAAATAGAAAACATATTTAATGGGCAGCAGTTCTCGGCTGGATGAGCTGTCTAAGCGACCCAGCCATTTAGGCAACTGAACGGGAAGGTTCCCGGCTCGAATCCACAGGCACTAGCATGTAGCAGGGTCTTTGCTGAATGCCAGAGCAGTCGTTGTACTGGCATAAATCCTTACGTGCTTCTCAACTTCTCTGCAAGTCTCGCTGTTATCTGTAGAATTGCAATGATAGTGTTGGCAAATAGACTATTTTGCGATTTCCAACACTAAGTTTTTTGTTATTTATCATGCGTTTTGTTACGATGAATACTTATTGATTGGTAAAAGTTAAAGAAAAGAGCCAGAAAAGGCATATACTCTACTCGTTAACCACAGAATCGGCGGAAAATCTAAGTCAAAGTCTTATTAATGAACCGTTCTGTTATTCTCCCACCCGTTTGCTTATTCTCATTTATATAAAACCATTTCAGAAATCGAAATTTCTGCAGAGCTCTTTCACCTGCGTAATCCTTAACAGCTGGCTGACAATTACTTCGAGTGCGGCTGGGAAATAGAGCTAAAAACACGCGTTAGGCACTGCGCATAAACAACAAAGTCGGGCGCACATTAAATGATTTTAAGTGGCTCACTTGAACCGGCTCATATAAACAATTGTCAGTGCATTAACAATTGGTGGAGACTGTCAGCGAGGCCGATTCCGGCTGACAATAAAAAAACACAAAAACAGAAAGCATCTGTGTGTGTGTGTGCACACCTAAATAAACAGTACATAAATAAGTATAGACGCATTTGTGCTCAGACCGTGTGTCTTCGGTGCCATCGCGCCTGACAATTACCAGCACCACGCTGAACAGGACAAATAGCAACAATAGCAGCAGTAGCAACAGCAACAGCAACAGCAACAGCAACAGCAACAGCAACAACAACAACAACTACAACAACAACCATAAAATCAAATTACAAACTAATATTACTCACAGTGCGTTTACTTTTCCGTATCGTTAGTTTTCACTGTCAATTGGCAATCGCAAACGCAAATGCGAAATGAGAATGGACCAAACATCAAATTCTATGCCAAAGATGCTAAACGGAACAAAAGAGCCTCAGTATGGCGAGAGGGGAGGCTGTGCGATAGGGGGAGAGTACCCGTGCAACCTGCAGCCAAAGCAAAAGTTACGGAAATGTAAGAAGACGTTGGCAAAAAAAAAGTCTAAGCCAAAGCTACAAATATAAAGATGTGTGTGTGTGTGTGTGTGTTTGTCTGTGTGTATGCCTGTTTGACCAATGGCCAATGCGAAAAATCACACAACGTATAATTGTGTCGCCGTCATCGATTTAAGCCAAACGACTTGAGCATAAAATTTGCTTGCGGATATTGGGATTGAGTCGGCGGAAAAAAGGTGGCTCCAATACACACACATGCACACACTCTCATGCATAAAGCTGTTGGCAACATATTTTTCTTAACCATATCAAACTACTCTCAGGTCAACTGCCATACAAGAATCAAGGTGCAATAGATTGCAGCAAAAACCTATCGCCATTCGGGTAATACAGAATCGAACTGAAATAAAATCTGTTAAAATATGAAGGTAGTTTCACATAGTTCCTGGATAAGCAAGCCTGATTAAATGAAAAACACATCAGTCAGTGTAAACTTTTATAATATGGGAGATTCAGTTTTCACTAATATGGGAGATTAAAAAGTTCTGATTAACTCGAGTGATAAGTATTTTTAAACATAGGGTCTGAAAATTTACAAAGGGCTTTACAAGTTCTTTGTGGTTTTTATGACTTTTTGATGCCGTCTCAAAATTTGATTAGAGATTAATCACAAGAAACCCACGAGTAGATGCAATATTTGTTTCTACCATTAAAAACACATGTTTGTTAAACTGTTTCTCTAGACAAATTGACTGATTGGTGATAAAAAATAATATTTTTAAGCAATGCGTCACTATGCGATTATCAAAAATGCGAGAAGGGGTTATTAACATTATATAAATTACTAAACGTTATCTCTGTTCATAATCTTACAATAACTTACTCTTGCGCTCTCTCTCTCCCTTTCTCTCTCTCACAATATTTTCAATGTGCTTACTTCTGTTCTTTCTCTAACCCGCTCTCTATTCCTTTTGTTCTTCTAGTGATGCGTGGATATAAAAGTCTGCCTCCTTCCTACCAATAGATGGCAATGAAACAATCCCTCGGGTTTATGTGAATTTTTCGGTAAGTGCATATTCACATGCATATTTATATATAGGAATATATGTTAAGGCAATTCAGGCCTGGGCACAACTTATCTCCTTTTTATCTATATAATTTAAAACTTAAGCCGAGTCGTGCCCCCCTTGATTTCAATTCAAATACCATTCCTTAAATGTTGAATGCTTTCAAGTTCTGTTTGCTTTCGCTTATACATATATGCTAAGAGACATACACACATGTGTATATAGGCTTCATGTATGTGGATATACATATATCGTATTTGTAAGCACATGCTGTTATGTACTTAGTCTTCAGAGCGAGCTTGTTTGCAGGAGGCATCAAAAATCATGTATACGCCACCGTGGCTTATGCGTCGTGGCTTATCTGCTGTTATTGTTGTTGTGTTGTTGTTGTCGGGCCATAATCGCTAGCGCCATAAAAAACGCATTGTTTATGCGACGTAATTGGACACCACGAGCACCACCACGAAAGCAGCAGCAGAAGCAGGAGCAGCAGCAGCAGCAGCTCCACCACCAATGCCATTACCATCAGCGACAACAATGTTGACGTCGTTGCGTCGCGTGGTCATCATTGGGCCGTGCTGGCCCATTTCCAATGCCATTAAAAGCGTCCATTGAGCGATGAATACAAAGCGCCCAAAAAGCCCCCGTCCCCAGCCATATCTCCGACCACGCGATCACAACTGCTCATCGGACCACCTCCACGGGCCAACTCCCACTCATACCCACCCACCATGGTCCACACTCAACCGCTTTTCGACTGGACTGAATCCAAGCATTTGTTGTGCGTTAATCCGTCGCACATTTTATGCTGCTGACTTGGCGGGCGTCCCAACAATTTCAGCACATTCAACAATCCCGGGGACTGACCCAGCTTATTGTGACTTCAAAAGTTTTGGGGGAGCTGACTTGGCTCATATAACATGCTTCTGCTCGCACATCAGCTTATGTAAATAGCTTATCAAAACAAGAGTAGAACACTAAAAACCAAAAAACAAAAATATTATCTCTCTCTCTCTCTTTTTCTCTTGCATTCTCTCTCGCTCTTTGCCGAAACTTGGCAAACAAGTTTGGAAATTTGCAAAATTTTGAAGCGCTTTTCGCTTTAGTCTGTGTGCATCCCATCATATTTTTTTTGCCCAAATATTTTCAGTCAGCAAACTTTTCTGGCCGCACACACACACACACACACACATGTGTGCACGCAAAGTCGGTGAAAATTTAAATTAAAATTCTGAAAAGTTTTGGCTCGTGTATTTTTGCGCAAACACTGCGCATAATTTTGCGCAAATCTTTGACAAATATTTTCACATGCTAATTTCACGTGTGCCGTTCCAAATACCAGTAGTACACAAAGTTTGCCACACATCCCCCCTTCCCACCCACTCCCCTCTACTCTCGACGTGCTTTTACGATTTGACCCCTTGGCAAGCAGCATGCGTTGGCAGGAGTTTTTGGCAAATGGACCAAAGATTTATTGTTGCATAATCAAAAATTCCGCAACATAAAACAAGGCAACAAAATTGTCAGCATGCCTTAAGTTTTCCATGCCTCATGCCACCTTCAAATCACTGGCTATTTTCCGGTGGGTGTGGCTTTTAGGTGGGTGGGTGAGTGTGTGTGAGTGTGTGCTTAACGTTCAGCGTGCTGCCTAAAACTATTATCGAATTAGGCAACATTCCGGCGAGCAAAGATGAAAGCTGATTTTGAAACAAACGTGCGACAAACTGGGCCAAAAGCATTTCTCAAACCTGCCCCCCAAGTGGCCCGCAGCCCCCGCAGCGCCCTTTCGACCGTGCTGCCCCCGGACGTCTGGCACGTAGTTAAAAAACTTTTCGCTAACCATTTTTCTTCACTGGCAAGCCATTATTTTTACACTTAACCCCGCCGACGTCTGCCGTCTTAAGAGTGCAACATCAACCCAAAAACTCTTTCAGTTCCGTGGCATTCCCCGCCACGTAGCCTCCACGTTCGCCATCTCGACCCGCTGCAGCACATGGGCAAAATTAAAATGCGCCGCTCTTCAAAGTTGGGTTTTCTATGAATTTCGGGCATATTCTGAATAGAATGGAAGAGCCAAGATCTGCGCGCCGAGGACTCTAAGAAATGGAAAACTGCCTCATTTACAGACTGCGCCTCAACATTTCGGCATAATCTGCATATAAGCCCCATATGCCCCAGGCATTGAAGTGTTGTCAAAGGGTCGTCGAGGGGGAGGGGGAGGATGGTAGTGCAGATGTTTGGGTAAATTGAAAAGAATAACGCGAAATTAACATTGCACATGTGTGTGTGGCATGTGTGTGGGTGGGTGTGCGAGTATATATGAGGTTGTGAGTGGATGTGAGTAGATTTCATTTTGGTGTAAATTGCTTGAGTCACATACCACAAAAGGAAAGTATTTTCTACATTTTCTCTATTTTTGAATATCTTTCTAGAGAAATTTATGATATAACTGTCATAGGAATAATCGCTCGCAAATAAGTTCTTGCGTAAAAATCTTGTTTATTCTTCAAGATATCTGAACCAAACTTTTCATTACGAGCCAAATCCTACCGAAATCATAACACTATATCATATAGCTATATCTATCATATAGATATCTCTATTAAGCTCACCAATTACAAGCTGACAACTATAATAAATAGCTCCCTTAGGAATAAACGGTCGGAAATAAAACTTTTTTATTAAAGCGCTTTTAAGCTATATGTATTTCCACAAGTCTAATAAATCTTTATTTTAAATGAGGGTACTCCCAACTAGGTATATACACTTGGGTATGCCCACGGTTGGTGGCCACACCCACTTTCGATTCATGTCTAACTTTATAGACTCGAAAATATTGAATCGGCTTTCGAGCTATTGAAGCACTTCTCAAATACACTACACATAATCCGTGCTCGCTTAAAATCATGTTTGGGGGCATGGCTGGGCCAAGATTAAGTGGGTGGCTTTATTAGATTACTCCAAATGCTGTCCAAATATATTCATTTAATGCGATGCAAATAAATTTCGATGAAGCGCATAAAAGCCATTGGGCTGGACAACAGCCCCGCAGCCCTCGACAGATATGTGCAGCATACGTACACAACTATATACACATATATATGTACATTTGTGGTGTGTTTATGTGTCTTACATATCTAATCAATGTATGTGTAGTGTGTGAAGCTGCCACCGAAACCGAAACCGAAATCAAATGAAATGAATTATTTAATGAAAGAACATGTGAGATTACGATATTATGTGAGTACGCGCCAGAATGTTTTATGAATGTTTATGGTCGCGTAAAATCTATTACGTCACGTCAGCTGGAATACGTATACGCGGAAATGGACGCCGGCACGGACACGGACACGGGCACACTCCACACATCATACTCCACAGTCGCAACGGTCGTAAGGCAAAGCCAGTTGCCCAGGACTGCAATTCGTAATGCTTTAAAGCTTTGGCAAATGATTTCAATAGCCGCCAACAAAGAGTATATTGCCTAAGCCATTGGGCTTGTAACACTAGCCGGAAAGAGATGTGCCAGTTCCATGAGATATCTGTGCTCAGGCATTAGCGATGGCAAAATATCGGTGGCAGTGTCGAGAGGTTTGAATATGTATTTTCAGATTTGTCATTGAACTTTGATTTTTCGATTACGCGTAGATAAGCAGAGGCTAAGTTAGAAAAAAGCTCGAAACTAACGATAGTATATGAAATCACATCTTATGAGGCATATAGTATTCAGTGTATCGAAAGTTCGTCGATAGTTTTGCAGCTCTAAGCTGTGTGGTAAGCGTATCGGTAATTCGTTGCACAGCTACAACTTTTTTTCACTTAGTTCAGCCAAATCGTATGTGTGTGTGTGTAGGTTGTGTGTTTTTATATGAAGTGTACACTCACATCACATTAAAGTGGCTTTCATGCGCCGCCTGCCATGCATATAAATGATAAAAATAAATGCTAATGTCGATTCTTTGACTTCGCCTTCATATCCGACCCCTGCTGCTGGCCGCCGACTGTGTGAGTTTTATGAACTCGCAGCGAAACTAAACCGAAGCTAATGGCATGCTTAAGTTTCAATTATTGGTAATAGAACTGCCCTCAAATTAAATAATGCAGCCAACCCCACCCCGCCGCCAGGCACTGCGCGCATCTAATTAAATGCGGACTGTCCAAGTCATAGCATACTTTTAAGGGCAATTTTCAGTTGTTACTGCAGGGATTTCGTGTAAGAGTAGTAAATGTCTCTGAAGCGGCTGTATACCCTCCATAACGTGTTCATAGGGTATAATCAAGCTGCGTAAATATAAACAGTCTGCAGAGGCTATTCTTAAGGCAATTGACATTTTAAAATTCCCCGAGATTTCAGAAATGTCGGACTATAAACACCGTAGATACTCAGAAATGCATTGCCATAGTAGAAAGGATTTATGTCCAGGAAAGAATGTTCGATTGCTCGTGACGGCAGCTCGAAGTTAGTTTTAAAGTATCTGCTATTCGGGATAATCTTGCCGGCTTGCCTTGAGCTTCCACCTGAGCAGCCACTTGATGACATAGTTAAAGACCCTAAGCCTGCGTACTGGAGCAATGTCACTGTCCTCTTATTCCATCGATGAGCACTTGAAATGCACAAATTTGATTTATCCTTCCCCTGCCTAGCCACCTTATTATCCTTCAACGACCAAGGTTAAACATGTCATGGCTAATTAAAAAGTCAGCTCTAGCGGCAGCAAAGTGCTCCATGCCGTTCACTCTGATCTACGATGCATGTGCCCAGAGGTGGGCAGAGAGGGAATGCCTCTATCCACTTGGGTTGTGCATATTTCTAGTAGTCAGCAATTCAACATGTTTTTTTTTTTTGTTTTTTGCTGTCCTTAAGGTGGAATAGATGGAATAGATGAAGAACCTCATCTTCTTGCTGCTTAGGATTGCATCAATCAAAGCAAATCAATCGATGCAAAAATAGAAGGCAAAGACAATGAATAAAGGGGTATAGGCAAAAAAGTGTTCAAGGTGAATAGTGTATATATATTTTCTGTTCGGTTTTTGGGGGCAGGCTGTCTGTTGGGAAAAGTGGCGTCAGCATAAAATCTTTTGATGCCGCTGCATAAATGCAAATCAAGTGTTCAAGTATATGCTGTGTATTGTGTTTTATGCGGGCGCGTGTTTATCTATAGCCTGGGCTGCAGCCTTTAGATTGCTAATCAGCTGAGATTCTGGTTAGCCCTTTTGGGTTATCTGCCATTGTTGGCATGTTGTTTGTTTGGCCCTTAGTTCACTCACAGCTGCCACTTTGACTAATTAAAGAGCCAGCTGTAATGATCAATTTGCATTTCACTGGCGTCAATTATCAGCCCGCAGCAGCAGAAACAACAATGGACGCCACGTCACGTCCTCTTCATATATCCTAAACAAACCGGGCAACATTCAAAAGGCACAGCCAACGAGAACCCGGAGAAAACAAAGTCCAAGTGAAAGGGTCGCAAAAACTGCGAACCCAAACAAATCGTAAAAGGCCCCGCCTCACTGCCGAAAGGGGTTATTGGGTTGGTCAGGTGAGCTGCCCAGTTCTAACTCCCTCCCTCTCTGTCTCTCGCTCGCACTCTTTACTCTATCAAATGTCTTGAAGAAATTGAATTTTCAATTTATAGCCACAAATTATGTGAGAGCCTTGGCAAGCGCCGGTTTAACTGCGCATGTAAGCGAAAATTTTTATCACTTGACAAAAAACATAAATTTCTCGTTACAAACCCAAACCGTTATCCCGACCACATATAACCCCAATCAAGCAATGCTCCCGCTCTATGTCTCTGTGATTCCCTGTCTCTCTCTCTCTTTCTCTCTTTCTCTGTCTGTGTTGTGCATATGGTAAGCGCTGAGTTTTATAGCCGGTCGGGCACTTCTTCAAATTCAACTCCCGTAGGGCTAATAAAGCATAATTTAATGAAGCATGTAACAGTCACTCGGGCAAGGACTTCCGCTTTGTGTAAACAATAGTTTATAATTCACCACACACGCACACATACACACACAAGTAGGGTTAATACGCAAACCTGGAATCAGCCCAGTCATGTGGCTAAAGGTAGATTGGATGGCCAGGAGCAGAAAGCTAATTGCCTCGCCGCTTGCCGAGCTGCATGTCTGAAGTGTCGCCCTGCCTGCGTGTGTGTGGGTGTGTTTTGGTGTGTGTGTGTGTGTCCGTGTACGTGCCACAGCCCTTCCGTGAAAAAAAGGTCCTGCTATGGCTAACAACTGAGGGCTGCAAGGCGTGGCAACCAAAACTGGCCAACGATTCAATTGCAGAGATATTTGAAAATGATAAATTTATATATATATTAACCGATTCATACATGTACACATATATGGCTTTTTATATGTATATATATGTTTATATATATATATATGTTATATATAGCCATGTGTCAACTCCCAGTGTGCGCTTGGCAGACCGACAGAGCTGGCCGAGATACGCCAACGCTCTTAAAATTTGGGCCATATCAAAAAGAAAAAAAAACCTCAAAAAACAAGGCCACAAAACGAGCAGCGACACAATATGCTTCCAATTCCCCAACCCCTGACTCGACCTGCATCGGGCCCCTCTCCGCTCTCCACTCGCCCGCTGGTCTGTCACTCACTTTGGACTTGCGGGCAACTGGCCTTAACATTTTCAAAAATTTTTATCGCCAACACGGCCACATTTTTATGCGCGTCTAAACCCTTTCGCCCGGCTGGCCTGGCTGCTTGGTTGGGGTCATGGACCCAGCTGGATGCGAGGCAAAATATGCTTTTGAAGCCACCAATCTAAGATCCCACACCCCGAGCATGCACGCAAACAGTTTTATTGCACTCTTTCTTTGGGTTTGCTGAGGTGCGGTGCGTGGTGTTGGGGTGTTGTGTGCGGTGAGGCTCGCTTCGGTTATGGTTTGAAGTTGTCTGGTTCGGTGGTTCGGCTGGACACCTTTGACTTGCGGGACACATTGTGTCCGTTTTGCATGACTTTTCAGCTTGCTTTACCTCTTTATTTTGATACCCTGTACATCCAGAAACGCATAAAACAGGGTATAAGCAAGTTGCACAATTTACATGTCGGTAAATCATCCATCTTTAACATAAAACAAGTCTTTAATCTTTCATATCCTACTGTCAGCAGGAAACATCTCTGATCCCGTATATATATGTGTATAATCTTGATCATCAGCACGGCGAGCTAAGTTGATCTGTCCATGTCCGTACGTCTGTCCTTCTCAGAAACTACAAAACCAGAGACTTGATCATAGAAATATTTAATCTCGTATGTTAATTTTTATCTTTCCCCCTTTTCGGAAAATCGATAAGCATATAGTTTGGGATATGACTTCTTATGCAAAACTCAAAAAATGTAAGAGGTAGATTGATCAAGCTTTGAACTTAGGTTAAGCCACGGTTTCCTCCAAAATTGCGCTTGAAACAAATGAGCTGCAACTCTTTCGCAGCTTGAACTTGTTGCGAATTTTAAGACATCACGGAACAACCAACAGAAAACTTTACTAAAGTTAGGAAAATATTCCTAATCGAAACATGGTCGTAAGAATAACAATCTATATTAATAATCTATCATAATATCAGTTATTCGAGTGATTTCTTAGATCCTTAGTAATATGTTTTGGGAAACTGTGCCAGCTGTTGCCATGTTTATCTTATAGAGCTGAAATATAACTTTTCACAGTTGCTGTTGAATTATAGAAAATCCTCAGATATGCATCACATAGTCAAGTATAACACAACGTAATCCCTTGAAAGAGCCGCTCAGTCAATTGATTGTTGGCTTTCTTTGGCCAAACGCGTGCATACGACTTTTTGACTGCATGGCTTTTCATTTGCCACTTACCATTTACCATTTGCCATTTACCATCTACCATTTGCCTGCTGGCAGTTCTGGCCTCCAGATCTGGCCTTAAAAGTTCCCGGCTGGGACTGGAGGCTGCGACCATTTGCGGCACTTGAGCCGGCTGCAGCGTTTTATGGCTAATCGATGCTGAAAGTCGAGACGAGGTTGCTCTGCCCGAAACTCAGACATGTCGGCACTGAGGCCAAGCTATATTGCCATGGACAGACAGAGAACGGCCAAAAGAGCCAAGGGATAAGCCTGAGGCGGCGAGGGCGAGGGGCTGGTAACAACAAAAATCTAACGACAGCTTAATCCTTTTAAAACTGAGAGCACATAAAAGCAGCAGCAAAAGCAGAACATAACAGAGAGCCGCAGAAAAAAAAGGAAAGAAAACCAATAGTGCGCTAGTCGGAAGTGCCCGACTGAGAGATACTCTGCGCCGAGATGTCCATATCCATATAAATTTAGTGCGAGTCCAGTTCAGGGAGCCTATTTAGAAAACCGATTTTGATCGAATTTGTAAAAACGAGTCAAGTTATCGATAGTTTAAAATAAAGGCAGGCAAACGTGTATGGCCTTGATCGACGCGACTTTTGAGCATGATGCTAACCAAAAATATATATACTAAAAGCGTTCCAGATACCATGCAAAGTATAAGGCACAAATACATTATATCCCATTTAAGTAATTTGCTATGATTACAGGGTATAACATGAAAAAAAATACAAAAAAAAATCAACTATGGAGGCGGCTGTGAAAGAGCCAAGAGAACAATAAGGTGATTTTGGATGAAACCAAGAATATGTGCGAGGATGAGCACGGGAATGGGATGGGGAACGGGAAGGCGACAGGGAATGGGAACGGGAACGGGAAGGGGAAGGGAACGAGCATAGAGGAAAGAGTTGAAGCGCCAGCGTGACACAATAAAGACAGCCACAACCAACCGCACAACAACAAAAACAACATTGCACTAAGGCAAAGTGTAATAACTATAAAAATAAACCGCTGCCGAAACACAGAGACACAGTACACAATGACAGGGAGGGGTAGGTGATATTAAAAGAGGGCGAAACAGGGGTATCAGGGGCTCAGCAGAGCGTTGTGTAAAGTTAGAGCATCAAAGTCATTTTGTTATTACAAACCTTCAAATACCTTTAAGCAAATATTTGAGGCAGCCAAATTCTTCTTCCCTGTAAAACAAACAATATATTTAAAGAGACTGTAAAATATGATGTGAAAATATGCAAAAGTGGGATAGATTGTCTGTTTAGTAAGGTGGAAGTCGCGCTCAGGCACTTGATGCAGAAGAAGAACATTTTAGTCGAAGGCAAATGTTGATACGATACAAGTTTTTAGAAACCTCAAAAATGTTCATTAAAAATCTAACTATTACCTACGAGTCTAATATAAGGGTGTATAAAAAGGAAATTTAGAGGAAACATTTTCTTCAGATTTAAACGAAGTTAAGTCCTGCTAACCACAAGAGACAATAAACTAATGCTTTTATAATTTAACTTGCTTAACTTAACCCTTAGCTCAAGCCGAATAAGTCACTATCTCTCGCCCCTACCCCACTTTTAGGTGCTATTCTTCAATATTAAACAGGTTAAGTGCCTAAATCAACTAGCTGGATAGCTGGTTTACTCGGCTATTTCGCCCATTAAATGTGGACGACAAATTTGCAGCTCTTAAGATGCACATAATCGCTTTCAGGACAACGGGCAGAGAACAGGACGGGATACAGGCTATATGCTAGACAAACGAAACGTTTTATGGCTTTAAGCTGTTTTTCCAATTTTCACCTAAATTGATTATTATACAGCTGCCAATATGAGGCAGTGGGATGCAGCAGTGTGTATATATATGTGTGTGTAAGTGTGTGTGTGTGTGTGTGTGGGAAAAGTTTGTTAATTTCAACACGTACACAAATCCCATAGCAAAGCCTTTTAATGGCAGCCAAAAACTAACAAACCACATTAGCACGAGGGAGGGGCGTGGCAATGGCAGGGAAATTGCTGGGCGAAATCTGGTGGACCTGGAAGAGCGGATCAAGCTTCAACTAAAGCTGCCACGCAGCTGCTGAGATTTGCTGGGCGAAACAACAGCAACAACAAGCATCAAAACATACATCCTTTCGACAGGACGCACACATTCACACACACACACACACACACACACACACATAAACAAAGACAAATCTAATAATAAATCCAAGACACTTAACGCCTTAGCCGCCAAGCATGACCCACAAACCAGCCAAAGGATAGCATGCGAGAGCATATAAGGATGCGGGGGAGTTGGGGGGAGCTGCTTGGGAGTAAAAAATAGAAAGCGGGAGAGTCAAGCGTTTGGGTTTGCTTGGTTACTGTTGCCTGATGCCCCGCAGGGAAATGCAAATCGCCGGAAACGCAACGAAGCGTCAGGGCGCCGAATTGAGTTGAAGGATGATTGCCAAAAGGCGAAGTGGAGCGGCAAACGGATTGGCAGCGGTCCACTAATGTGCCACAAGTCCATAGCACCCGTCTGGGGATTTCTTTCATATCTGCTTAGTTAACACCCTCGATGAAGCGGAATAGAATAAGCTTAGTTCAAAGATGAAACGATAAAAATAAATAAATACTTGAAATTTACCTATCTGAGAGTATATACATAAAGGTGTTTACAGACTATTCAAAGTCCTAACGGATGTGTCTTGCTTTCTGTTTTCTTCTCCCACAGCTGGAAAAGTCTATGCAAGTATATCTACGAAAAATACTCCGTCATAAAATACTCACCTTACTCGAATAGGATTATGGATATACAACAATTTTGATGCACCTATTAAATCGAATCCAAATGCATGTTTGAATTATCAAACGAAAAGGGTATCGCAGCATCGGTCCTGTCTCAGCTTGAACCCTCTGCAGTTAGTAATTTAATTGAGCTTGCGGTCAAACGTTGGGAATCATGGCAAAATTACTTGATTCTAATTTGATTTGCCTAGACAACAATCAAAGCCAAGTCCAAGCGCCAAAATGCGGGCTGCCGTCTGTCGGTTGAGCTTGGGGTTTTCTTTTGTTTCACTTGGCGCTCAACTGGATTAGGCCGGCAAACACTTTGGTCAAACTTTTGTGGTGCTACGTGGGGCTGGCTGCTGGATGGTCGGGTCTTTCTATGGCATCAATTTGGGTCCTTTTTGCAATGGCCAACCACTGAAATGGATAAATGATTGAACCCCTGTTCACACAATGTCAGTGCGAAAGGGATACTGAGAAAGATAGCGAGAGACAGGAAGAGTGCGCCGAGTCCTCGAGCGAAGTTAAGGCTTTCAACAATGATTACCCCAAAACTAATTTGAATTTTATTGATTCAATTCGGCGTGTCTGTGTCTTAGCTGCCCATTACCCAGATATTCTGAGCAATCCTATTTCTTGGAATCTCCCTAGCTGAACGCGGCCCTTGGCTTTTATCTGCATCTGTCCTTGATGATGTGTTGATGATTTGCCTGAGCCTAATCTGCTTTGGTCCAGCCCCCGTTCAGCCCTTTCGTCATTTTAGCACTCAAAGGATCTCTATGCGTAAAGGATTGAGAATGCCTTTGATTTTAGTACCATCCCGGCCTTGTCCTGGCTTAGCTTTTACTACAACAAAATGTATTTTAATGTGATAAACGCACATGGCCATTTAAATCGCATTATCCACATTTCTTCGATTCGCTTTGGACATCCTTCACATTTTTAACATATTGACATTCTCAGCCATGGGCTTCAACTCTTAAGTGCTAAGAAATAAACAATATTTTCCATCGTTTCTATATCACAAGTAGTTTTTTCTGGAAGACTTCCTTTAATAAATATATTAATATTATTGAACAATTAACACTACATAGCTCCTTAATTGAAGCCTCGTAAGCATAAAATGAATATGCTTCTACTTATCTTAAATCTTACCCGTAGAATGTAGAGATATAAATCTGATCTTTTATTATATTAGAGGTTCTTACTAATATTATTACATACTTTTAAGCTGCGATAAACTAAAAATTGATTAGCTTGCATTTATTATTATTTTATAATATTAAATTATTTTTAACTTTAAAGTTTATTTTCAAGCTTTAAAAAAGAAGCAAACTTTTAAAGGCCAGAAATGATTATTAATTAGGTTGATTAGAACAGTTTTTTTGAATTTTGCTTTTTTATTATTTGACAAAAAGTTGACTTGAATAAATTATACAGTATATTTTCTATCTTCAACAAACAATCTCGTTTCAGAAATAAGTGATAAAAGTTGTAGCTGCATAGCTGAGTAAATATTCAGGTATTCTAGCACATCGTATTGCCTAGTTTCAGGCGCAGATTAAAGCATGTGCACATTCTATGTGTGTGTGTGTTGTGTGTGTGACACGTTTGTGTGCTAATGAGTAGATTGAGGCTATAAAGATTTGGCAAATAGAGCGTGTGTGTCGTGTGTTTGTGTGTCGCAAGCATCAGCACGAATAATTAAACCCGAAAAATGAAATTTGATTAATTTAATATTTACAGAGAGCTGCTCTCTCTTTCTCTCTCCGTCTCCCTCTCTTCCTGGCTGTGTGAAAGCCGTAGCGGCATCTCTTTCTACTATTTGCTGTGACTGTAGAAGGAAACGTGCTCTAACACTCGCAAAACTTGTTTCCTCTACGTGTGTGTGTGTGTGTGTGTGTGTATGTGTATGAATTTCAATGTTTGTTTAGCTAATAAATTTTCGGGCTAAAGTAATCAAATAATTGCCAAATGTACGAAAAACACAAGAGCATAGGAATATGGCTTGTTTTATTGCCATTTTATTTGGCAAAATTTACGAGCGGCCAAGAGTTTCGGTAGCCTTTTATATTGTCTCATGAAAACGACTGCAACAACAACTACAACTACAACAATACCAATAACAATAATAACAACAGAAAGAGCAATAACTTGAACTTGGAACATAATAAAGTACTACGAGAAAGAAGCAGCACAAGAGCAGCAATCCCAAAATCATGTAACCGTATATTGATGACGATGTTTCTCTAATGATGCGTCTTGAGTTGACAAATCGCGACCCCCCGAGAGGTAGTGAAAAATGAGGACGAATGGATGAACAATTAGTTGTGAATGTCTTAAAGCTATCTCTATATTTTTGATGAAACGAATTCATAGGAAAATCGGGGTTTGGTTTTTTTGAAAGCCAAAGTTTGGCTCATGCAATGCCAAAATGTAAATTTCAATAGCTTGACATATAGTTACAATAACAATTTTAAATGTGATATAAATTATTAATCTAAATGGATATTTTTCATTCAAATATGTGAAAATTCCAGAACGGAAAACAATACGGGCTTACGTTTTCCAAATTGTGAGGAACGGTGACAGGTATTCAAAGAGAGAAAAACTATCTGCGTATCCTCTATGTATATTCTGAGATATTCTACTCTCCAAGTTTTGTGTTCCAGAACTTACTAAGATATATGGTAAGACCATGGATGTCGATTACAGTTACCATCGATAAATAGATGGATATAGCTAGATTAATTTGGGTATTATGTTGACGAAGAATGTACGCTACAAAATTATTTATTCCATTTTCAATATGTTAAGGGTCTTTAAATAACATAAAAGTCTTTTAATTATGCTACGAATAAAAGTTGCTACTCATTCATAGCTCAGCTGAGTTAAAAAAGATGTGTGTACTCGAAAAAAAGCATAAATCATTTATAATTATATTTGTATAATGTGTCTTATTTAATTTTTTATTAAGCTTCCATCTAGAGCTTGCCAAAACTCATATTATACTAAAATCGAACCCTAATAATCAAGACGTAGCAAATTTAAAAAGCTTAACTACATATAGATTTTGGAAAAGTATAGCAGAATTGATTGCCTGGATACGCCGTATGGGTTGTGGGTGGAGGAGTAGGTTGCGGGGCGTAACATAAATAAAAGTCTATTTAAGCGTATCGCTGTTGAAATTGTGTCATGAACTCCGGAAAAGAAGACGCGACAACACAATCTTATACTTTTACATATGTATGCACAATCATTCACACACACACACACACGTACACACACACACAAATAACAAAGAAAGTGAGTCGGTTCGTCGGTCCGTCGTTCGTTCGGTCGGTCGGTTGTTTGGTTGCTGGGTCGCTGAGTCAAAGGAGCGTGTCGTATCTACAATCAGTTTCAGTCTCCCAAGCGCTGGCATATAAAATTGTTTTGAGCAAAAATTACAAATTCCACAACTAACGTGACACAGCAACCAAGCCCCCCACCCCCTTCTCCACACCCACTATACATTCCCCTCTCCTGCTATCCAGAACTAGCATCCTCTCTTCTTGGCTGGTCCAGTGGCATTTATCGAAATACAAAATATCTCTCCTGCACTGTCCTTATATAGAGCCCGACCTCCGACCTCCGTCCTCCTTTCGGTCTGCTGTCCAGTCTCGCTTACCAAAATGTATACAAAATACCGCTTCTGTCCACGTTGGCCATCTTCATGGTATATCCCAACCCCTCCCCTCACGCCTCACCGCCCATAAGCACTCTTTGTGCTGTGTCGTGGGCGTGACCACAAATGTTTTGAGCCACTCAAATGCAGCTCACAGAGGCAAGTGGCTCGCCATGGTGTGTGTGTGTGTGTGTGTGTGTGCGTGCGTGTGTGCGTGTGTGTGTGCGTGTGTGTGTATGATTACGTAGCACATGGCCAGCGGCTGGCACAACAACAATGCACGAAATTTAATGCCAACAGCAAAAATAATGAAAGTATTTGCTTTGCTAAGCACAAAAATATGTCAAAGTAAATTTCACTTCATTTTTTTCTTTCTTGCTGGTATCCTTTAACAGTGTGTGAGTGTGTGCGTGTGTGTGTGTGTGTGTGTGTGTGTGTGTGTGTGTGTGTGTGTGTGTGCAAAAACGCGTTGGCACGTAGCACATCCTTCTAAGCCCTCCAGCTAACAGTTTGAAAGTGTATACCTAACCAAATAAAATGCGCTTTTAACTCTGGAGTTAAGCACACACAAGCTCAGCTGCATCCGAAGCACACATTTAATTTGTTATTAAAATATTTATTGAGTTAATGCTCTCTAATTGCTTTTGTTTGCGTCTGAGCTGAACGGTTCATGATTTTGTTTATTATGCTAAGTTTCTAATTTATTTACATGCAGATTGCTTATGCAATGCTCTAGCTTTTACTTGTGGTTGGGTTGTTTAAGCGGACTAACTGGAAAATATCTTCATTTACCCACAATTTGTACGAAAATTGCGTGTCGCATTAATCTTCTTATTAAGTTTATAATGTTATAGACTTTTGGATTACTTAATTTTAGAACTTAAATGCCTTGTGGCATAGCTAAATTCTAATAGTTGAGATGAATATTTTTTTATTTTAATTCATAATAGTTTTGAATTGAACCGATTTTAACCCGAAATTCCACTCTTTATTCTCCTCAATCAATCGGGATGGCTTGGGTAAAAAATAACTAAGTACTCATCTATTTCTGTCTAAAAATATGGTTTGATAAAATAAATATTTTTAATTTTTTTTACAACTGCAAAACATTTAGGTTCTATCATTGCACTAATGATAGCTGGAAGCTATATTTTAAACATTAAAAGTTTTCGATACATAAGAACACATAAAAATATAATACATTGAATAGTTCTATTAGGCAAATATAAAGAAAATGACGAAACAAAGCCCTCACGAAAAAGGATCGCAAAAATCTGCTCAGCACTGACTCCAATAGACAATCGACAGGTAATAGAAGAATGAAATAGAATATTCTTGTCAATCGAGAGATCCATAAGAAAAGCAAAGAAAACTCTGTTCGCAGATGCTCGATTCCATTTGCATGTTCAATTGCGTGTGAGTTTCAAGTAAAAAGTTATTTGATAGCTTATCATGAATTGTCAAAACAAAGACATATCACAAATTGAGCCCATGTCAAGCAAAAGCAGCAGCCCAATGAAAACTTGGGGATTATGATATATCACGATTATTGCTTACGAGTATTTTGAAATCTGTTCGTCTCTTTCTGTGTGTTTATTTTTTCTTTTGCCACCCCACCTTGTGGTGGGCCGATGGGTAAACAAGCGAATCCATCAATCAAGCACACGAAAGCGCACACAAAAGTGACCAGGGGATGGGTTGGGTCTGTGTTTGGGTCTGGGATGAGTGTAAACTGTACTCTGAAACTGAAACTGAAAACAAACACCGAAAGCCCAAAATCAATATTCACGTCTGAAACTCAGGAGAAATGTACACGAATATTGTCGTATGTTTTTGTGCCCAGCCAGTCAAATAAGCAAAAAATAAAGAAATTATCTTAAAAAATACATTTCTGCTTTACGTGCTGAACACAAAAACAAGTAAGAGGTTCTAGTCGGGAGCTCCCGACTAGGGGATACCCTGAACCCTCATACTCCAACACCAAATGCAGCGCGCGCTTATAGATATAGAGTAGCGGGGAGGTGGCGATAGGTATAAAATGAAAGATAATCGATATATATATACTTTTTTAGAAGCTACATGTCAAGTTTGGTAACTCTAGCTCTTATTATTTACCAAAATTGCTTAAAAAACAGGATATCGATATACATTTTTATCAATTACTTGGAAACGGGGCAAGTTATCGATTATCGGAAACAAACTCGATCTGCGTAGGAACTAGGAGCATCTACATCTAAAATTTCAAGTCTCTAGCTCTTATAGGTTCTGAGATCCTTGCGTTCATACATACGGACGGACGGACAGACAGACGGACATGGCTAGATCGACTCGGCTATGAATGCTGATCAAGAATATATATACTTTATGGGGTCGGAGATGCTTCCTTCTGCCTGTTACATACATTTGGATTTTGCACAAAAACATAATACCCCTTTTACCCATTTTTAATGGGTTCAGGGTATAATGAATATGTTAAAATTGTTTAATATAATATTTACACTTTATATAGTATTTAATTTTTTCTAATCTGTGAACAACATTCATTTTCTATTTATTTGCAGGGAAGCGAAATTTTCGAAACGGAAGCAAAGTTGAAATCGTTAAATACATAATCGAAGGTCGAGATAGGCCGACAAACTGAACGCGTTGCAAGTGCATTTTTTTTGTTTTTTGTTTGGTTTCGGTTACTGGAGCCCGCACAGAACTGCAGGCAGTTACACACAAACACACACGCGCGCCGTGTGTAGGTGTGCGTGTGCGTGAGTAAGCTGGACGCAGCACTGGTAAACATGGATTGGACTCGGTGGCAAGACGCTAATGCCAGAGACAGAGCTGGCAGCAGCAGCATCTGCAGCATCTGCAGCAGCCTTTGCGATTGCGATTGCGAGCATCAGCACAGCCAGTGGCTACCCATTTGATTCGTCCAGTCTCATAGTAGGTTCAATCAGTCATTCAACTAGTCAACCTGTCAATCAGCCAACCAGTCAGTCAGTCAGTCAGTAAGTCAGTCAGTCAGCCAGTCAGTCAGTCAGTCAGTAAATCAATATCAGTATCAATCAGTGCACACGTCACCCACTCAATCAGTTAGTCAGTCAACTGATCGATTCTTTGGTCAGTCGCTAGTTTGTACGATCGGATTTGGCATTCATAAAAACTGTAAATATCAACTTATAGCTATATATATATACATTATTCATATATATACATACATATATATGAAGTGCAGTGCTAATTGAATTTATCTGAGTGTCGTGCAAAACAACAAAACAATATTGGATTGGATTGAGAAGTCCGGCGCGGAGAGTGCGGCGCACGCTGCGGTTCAGTTGGCCCAGTGGAAGAGCCAAACATTCCATCAACAGCAGCAACAGCAGCAGCAGCAATAATAATTCTATAACAAGAGCCGCCTCAACCTTGCCAATGCCCTCATTGCCATCATAGTTAATCAACAACGTCATCATCGTTTGTTTAGATTTGACACAAGTGAGTTTAGAACAATCGAAATTGCATGCTCATACAATAAGCCAATCAATATATATATATATATATATATACATAAATATACATAACTATATGCACATTTATCTGTCCTCTAATATGCATATTATGCATACTTATGCGTGTATCTTAAAGATACAATTCTTGTATAATATACAGACACACACTTGATTAACATATAATGCTAGTGAATACACGTGACTTCAACTACCGATAATTTCATCAATCGATTACATGGGTTTCTCAACATTTATTTTTATTTCATTTTGTGCACATTAAAATTAACTGAAAAGTCTGTTCATATTCTAAAACTAACAAAATTAAAGTCAAATCAGAGTCCATATAAAATCGAAGTACCCTTGTTCAGTTGATTTTTTTTTTGTTTGTACCTAAGCATACGCTGGTTGCGCGAAAATATTCGTGAGTATACCAAATTCCTGTTGGGCGTATAATATTTATAGACATACCAGGGGGTATTACGCGGCTAAGTTCCAGCTATCAAATTTCATCAAATTGTGTAGTCATCAATTTTCGTCCTATTTCCTGACATTACACCAGCATTTTCTGTAAGCTGGGAGTCACACTTAACATACTTCTCAATATATGTTCAAAACTGAGTTTAAAGTTGAATAATTCTCGGAATACTCGCATAGATCTTTGAAATACATTTTAAGGTTTGGGCTTGGTTTGAAAACCGAATTTTTTATATAATAATTAACAAATAAAATAACTGAGTAATTTAATACGTTTCCACGCAATTTCCGATCTTTAAGGGTGGATTTTTCAAAATTTCTGCAAGCTTTTAACAAATTGCCGAAAATTTGTAGATATCTCGATATTATTGATCAATTCTCAGCTCTATTTTAGAGCCTGAAGACAATATTCTACATATTATGTGAGCAAAATATCTGATGAACATATCTATTTCTGTCTCTGACATCTTCCCATGTGTTTTTCTCTCCTACTCTCTCTCTCTCTCATTCCTCGTCACTCTTTCTCGCTCTCCTTTACTTTAAAAAATATATAAAATAAGCATATATTCATACTTAGTGGCCTTCGGATCTCTTATAAAACTGTTCATAAACGCGAGTTCGTTTAGTATGTGTATGTACTAGTATGTACATGCATACACACACACATACGCATACGCACACACAGTATGGCAGTAGTTTGTATGTAATCGCTTAGATTTACGAGCTGTGCTCAATTGAGAGTTGGGTAGGGGCTCGCCCGATGGGAGCGTCTGGGCCATTCATAATGCACTCAAAACACTCATAGTGCAACATTCATTGCAGTGTATTGATTGCAGGTCGACAGCAGTCACTCGCAGCACTCTACCCCGCCCCACGGAACCCACTTAGACTGCATTTTGTACACCTGTAACTAGCGTAGCTCCGCCTAGCCACCCCCCGCTCTGTCCAGTTGCTCCGTCGCAATCTGACAAAGCAAATCTCATGCAAATCATATGCAAAACAGGACGACAACGGTGCACGAGACGCCGCGGCGGTGTCGCCGAGGACGTTTGTCAGGCGACAAGCAATTTGTACAAACATTTGCGCAAACAAAACGCAGGCGGTCACGAGTCACCAGCCACGAATTACAAACTGGTGGATGGTGGAGCTGCAGGTGAAGGAAGGGAGACCTGGTCGGTTTGTCTGTCAGTTGGTCTGCCCGTCTGCCGGTCTGACGCTCGCGTGACCGGCAAGTTTTACACACTTGGCACACGTAATTGCTTATAAAACGACGCCGTGCCGCCAAAGAGTGCCGATAACAAACCCAAACCGTTTATAACAATTATACGAGCCAAGCAATCATTTGGGACCAGACGACAGGGAGCTGGGGATCAAGCCGGGCTGGGTTAACTGCGTGTGTATTTGCGAGGCACTTGACCAATTAAGCGACAGGCGTGAGTGTGAAAAAGGCTGTCGAGCTGGTGGGCAGGCGATTAAGCACCCCAGCGCCCACACCCCATGGTGGGAGTGGAGCAGACTGGCTAAATGTATAAGCCCGACACGCTAACACGGCGCGGCAGTCTGAGATCCCTGCGCAGCGCACCGCTGCTCAGTACGGTGCTGGAGAGCACGCTCTCGCTGACCCGCATCCATCCGATTGCTTCGCTGGAGCTGCCCGGCCTCGATTATGCAGTGCAATCGCAGTCAGCCATTGGTGGCTTCCATCATCGTGAATTAGGCACCTCCCTACGCAGCGGCATCGCAGCGATCACCAGCGCCAGTGGCATCTCTCAATCCCAGAGTGCCCTGCTCGGACGTTACGGTCCAAACGCCTCAATACGCAACAGCGAAAGAAAGATTGTCCAGCCGAAACGGTATGTCAATAACAATATACCCCCGCAAGCCTATCCAAAGATCAATCTATCATTGCATTTGCTTCAGTCTTCATCAATGCTGCTCTGCAGCATTGGACATCCACTGAGTAAAAGTCTTGGCAAATGCCTATCAATATCATAGAACTCTATCAACGGGCGATGTTGGTTAAGAATCTAACCAAATTACTTTACCATTTTGTGAAGAAATCATATAAACGTATTTATATACGATGATATCATTGTGAATTTCTACATAATCTGTCACTGATAAGAATGAACATTTACTTAATTAACCAATTCTAATCTCGAATGCAGTGTTGGTTAAGGTCATAGTTGCCAGTGCTATTCAAAAATAGTTGATAGTTCATAGCCTTATCTCATACTGAGGATTAAATGGATCCTTTCTCACGTTTTGCAGTCTTTTTTTTTGGAACTTGGAAGTAGTTTTGTATGCTATTTTATTATATTTATTGCCAACTACTTAACGACAATTTCCAATACTTTTTACTGCCAATCACGCACGGGATTCCAACGCTTGAGATTACCATCCCAGGGCAGATCCTCGAGGCCAGCCTGTGCTGCAATCGTTGCCTTGACACGATTCGAGAATTCAATGGCCGTTTCAGTGGATCGTCGCTTCAGTGCCGGCATATACCACACATCACAGATTATGGACCAGGAGGAGATCACCATTAGGATGTAGCGCAGCATCGAGCACCGAGTGCTATCCCAGAAGGCGTCGCCATAGCGTCGATCATAGCGAACTGCCACGGGATAGACGACATTGCAGATGGCAAAGCTGCCCTTTTTGAACTGCATCACGGCCGTGTTATTGATACAGGTGCCTTCCGGGAAGAGCAGTATGGGTGGCTTGCCACGGCCAGCTGCATGCAGGCGCAACACCAGGCCCAGAGCCTCGCGCTCCCCATGCGCCTGACGCTCGAACCACAAATGTGGCGATGCCCTCTGCAGGGCGCGCTGTATCACGCCCAGAATGCCATCATGCCGCTGCCCAGTGAGGGAATAGTGCACGTCGCACATGAGCAACAGCACGTCCAGAGGGCTGGTGTGGTTGCACACACAGATGCCCATGCGGGGCCGATGCTCCAGGTTGTGTATGCGTCGCACCACCGGAATGAAACAGGTGGCAAGGCGGAAGCACGACCGCAGCACTATCTGCACCAGACGCCGTTTAAATCTCCAATCGGGCAGCTGGCCCAGCACACCCGTCACCAGCGTCACCAGCAGCAGGCAGCCTGAGCAGCCCAAGGTGCGCAACGGCACCAGCAGACTGTAGCGCAGCAGCAGCGCCAGCAGCCAGATAAGGAATAGACGCCAGCTGAGGTGCCGCTTTTGGTGGCGCAGATTGCGCGTCAGCAGATTCCATTCGCCGGCCGGCGGCGCAGCGGCCGCAAATCGTGGCGTCACATCGTCCTCGAGCACCAGACGCAGCCCCTCGGCGATCAGGTTGCAGCACTGCTCCATGCGTGCGTTTAGCGCATCCTTGGCAACCACCTCTGTCTGACCCGCTGACAGCTTGTGTAGCTGCGTGCTGGTGCTGCTGCTGCTGCCGCTCCTGCTGTTTCTTGGTCAGCAGCTGGCGCAGTCGGCGATGGCGTTGTCTCAGCTGCTCGTCACAGGGCTTTTGGCGGCGCTCCTTCTGCAATTGGCTCGAGCTGTAGGCAAAGAGACGTTCCAGTAGGCTCAGGTAGCGATTGTTCATGCATCCTACGGATCCGCAGCACAAGGCTACGCCCAATAGGAATAGCAAAACCAGTTGAAGCCACATTCAGGGAACCGCTGCGCAGAAGAGTAGGCAATACAAAATATGTTAAATATTTATCGATATATTTAAAATTTAAATACATCGATGATAACAGTGTTAGAAAAAGAAAAGACAGTGTTGTACAATAATAACATTAAATTATTATTATTTGAATAGAAAAATCAATTCAACATAATTTAAAGTCCCTTCAAGGCGTTTGAAAATGGATCGAATATATTTATACGGCCAGTGTTGCACAACAATATTTTTTAAAGCCGTTAATATTAATGGGCACTCCTCGGAAATGCAAAGTGATTGCCGGCGCAAACAAATTCTCAATTAAATTTCTAATTCAATTTATTGCCGCCTTTTCGGCTTTCTCGCCTTTGTCTTTGCCTTTTTCTTGGATTTAGTTTTCCTTTTTTTCTTCTTGCATTCTTTTTTTTGTATATAAGCTTTGCCGACTTTGATTTATTTAACAAGTAAAAGGCGCCAAAATATAAAAAGCCACAAGAGAAAACTTTGTCGACGTCGTCGTCTGTCCGCAGTCGTTTTGGGTTGAGTTTTGGGGCTGCTCTGCTGGGTTCTGTTGGGTCTGTATTGTAAACTGTTTTGGTTTGCCCTTATCCTTTATTTTTGGCTTTGCATATGGCAATAATTCAATTATGCTCAACAAGGCCGCAAAATAATTGGGCGCCGTTTGTCGCCGCAGTCCCGACAGCCCGACAGCCCAACAGCCCAACAAATTCTGATCCTAACGCTGCCGAAGCCAAAATCACTTAAAAAACCGCAAAAACTTCTGGCTTTGTTAATTCGTTAATTAAATTGGCCTGCCTGACTCTCGATGACAGCTTGTAAACAGGAATTCAACTTTAAGGATTACGCAATGAAGGAGGCCACAAAAACAGTCCCCCAATCGACGTCGTATTGCCTCCACCCCACTGATGACATTGGCTGGCAGCGATCTCTGCTTATCAAAGGCAAACAACGACGTCCACGTCGACAACTCATTTAGGCACGCCCCAAGCCACTCCTTCGCCACCTCCACATCCACCTGCCCCCAAGCCAGAAGACCCTTAATTAGCATAGAATATGTTTTAAAAAACCGCTTGAGCTAAACATTCAAAACACCTACTCGACGCTGCTCCCAGCCCCAGCGCCTGCCTCAGACCCGTGTAACCGAGACCCGCACCGTCTACTGCGACCTTAGACGCTTGCGGCTAAGACATCGCGTGAAGACTCCGTGGCACAGTTAGGCAACTTTGGCAGGGTACAAGCTTTTTAACAAACGCTTGACAGCGTCGCAAATAGAATAAGCTTGAATTGCACTAATTAAATAGGCATATTTTGAATAGAGAATTAAATGTGAGATCAGTAGCTGGCGGGTTAAGAAAACAAGAATACTCGGTGCTGTGAAATGGCAAAAATTTGCAATGTATACAGCATTTATCAACACTGTTTTGTAAAGGCTTAACTTTTAAAGCTAACTTAAAGATAATAGTCCAATTATGCAGCTGTGACCCAATTTTGTTGCCAATATTTAATTATTTTAATAGAAGAGAGAGAGAAAGAGGATTTGTAATTCGGCTTGACTACATTTTTTTCCTAGCTGGCAGCACACAGCGCAGTCGACGCCGCGTCGGCAGCACGTGATGCTCAAGTGTTGGGATAAGCATATCCGCTCTTCAGACGTAACGCTAAAAATGCGACACACACATACATACAAACAAACACACACACACACATACACAAAGAAGCGACGGCAGCGACGCACTGACTATGAGGCTATGTACGCTGTGCTCTAAGGGGGGGCTGGGGTAGACCAGTCGTGGGGTGAGTGGATGAGGAAGCACAAAATGAAATTGTGACGTTGCTGCCACGCCCCCATGAAAGCGGCTGCCCGCCCAGCTGCCATTCAAAAGTAATTTAGCGTTTAAAAAACATTTTTCTGCCTGACTTTTAAAAAGTTTTGCATAATGCGCCCGCCTCGCGTTTGTGTATGTGCGTGCGTGCGTGTGTTTGTATATGTGTGCGGGTGTGCGGGTGTGTGTGTGTGGGTGTAGGCGTGGGTGTTTAGGGGTGTGTCAACACTCACCTGTTTAATGTGGCCACGTTTCGTCGTCTGTCTGATTCAGCTGATTGTATTATAGCACCTACTAAGCAGACTGAATTGCAAAGCCTATAAAAATTTCTGTATATTGACTTTGACGTTTCACTGACTGCCAACATGCATGATGTAGGAAGTGTGTGCGAGCGTGTGTGTGCGTGTGCGTGTGTGTGTGTGAAGAAATTGCTTATAAAAATCGGTTTCAGTAATCTGTTAGCACTTAAAGCTCAAGACATGAGCTGGCTTCTTAATCCATATACCCATTAGATGTTAGTTAAAAAGAGTTTAACTTAAGTGTTAAAATGTAACCGTTATAAAAGTAACCAACTTTTAATTTAACTCTTAAAGAAAGCTTGTCAGCATTTATAAAAGCTGGAGACGCAAACTTTTATTATTATAAGAGCACATAGCACAAATAAAATAATTATTAACAAAGAAAACGTTTAAGCAAGTGAAGAAGAATTTTTGAATCTCATAGATTGGAATTCGTGTAACATAGGATATTAAATCTTCGCCTTGCGATAAAATTCGATAGCAGAATTTCGATAGTGTACAGGATATCTGTTAGTGGAGCATTCTCGCTCAAAATGCTGGGGTATCAGGCAACCCGATTTTGATACATGAGACTTTGCGTTATTTCGGCTTTTTCAAGCACTTGCAACACTTTAGTTAATTATCTTAGAAGACCTAAAAGTTGGCCGCTTAGTGCTCATAACTTTTGAAGGAAATCTGTTACCGCACTTTTAACTGGGTTAATTAACAAAAACCGTTGTGCCACTTGTGCACATAATTTTGCTAGAAGTCCGGCTAGTTAAATGGTTTTTCTTTTAGCTTCTTCTTTACTTTTGGGTGGCACGCTTTTAACTGGCTTAGGCCATTTACTGGCCCCAAATCTAAATATTTGCCGGCCACAAAGAGGCTGTGCAAGAATATGAAATGTAATTCCATCATTTTGTCGATCCGGTCATGTTTATTTAATTTGGGAAATTCCCCTCCCCTCCGCCAGCAGTTGGTCAGACCCATCAATAATCTATTTCTGGAGTTTTTTAATTTGCCTGCTAATTATATTGCTGGGTTTTTGGGCTCGGAATCGTTATTATTGGTGTCATCTAGTCATTATTTAATATAAGACCACTTTGATAAATTATTTCCGTTGGACGCGACGTGACGAACGTTGTCAGCATATACTCCGCGGGGCTACTTTGATTTGTGGCCAAGTGGTTGGCCTCAAGGGCCCGCGGCGAGTGAATGGGGGGCTGAGTGCTCTGTGGAGACGAATTGGAGACAAGTGCAGACGCGTCTCGACTATCGTTGCGCGTTTATTTGCGCAATTAATCAATTTAGCTGGCGCTGTTTGCTGAATAAGTGATAAAGATTTATCACTCGCTCACTAAGCTAGCTCTTCCACTCCTTTGGCCCCGCGCCTTAAGTTCCTTAAGTTTACTGTGGCTTGGCGAGCTTCAAGAGCACATTAAAGTTCACGGCAGCTCTTAGCATTCATTGAACCCAGAGCTGTGACTTTTGCGTCTCAACGCACATGAAAAGCATTTGAAAACGGTTCCGACTCGCCGAGGCGTATGCGTAGGAGGAGACAGAGGCAGAGGCGGGGCGGTTGCCCAGGCGGAGGCCTGGGCATGGAGATGTTGGCTGTAGCAAGGACCGCAGGTCTTGTATTTACTTTGACTTAATCAACGGAAGCCGCGAATAAATGAATTTTTGAATGATGTTCAATACGAATGTTTTATGTGCTTAAGATTTGCCTCGTAGTTGACTTAAATTTAAAAGAGACTGATTGCACCTGAAGTTATTTAAGCAGCAAGTGTTTGAGGTTTGCACAGCCAAATAAATAACAAATTTATATTTAAAGTTTGTTCTTGATGGAATTAAAAAATACAATTATTGTGGAGAAAAATCAAAAGGCTAATTAGAAAAGTTACCGATTCAATCAATTTTGTTTTATTATTCTTATTTGATAATTATTATAACCAATCATTGATTGATCTATCAAAGAGCTAAGAAACATTGTTATTCGAATCGAGATAAATACAAAATCAAAAAGGATTAGGCCTTATGAGCAATATCTGAAATAAAGTACAAAACTGTCTTACTCCATTAAAGAAACAGAAAATTTTCTTGGATTTTTCTCGCTTTGCTGTTTTTCATTCATCTTTAAGTAGCTATGCAGACAGCCTCCATAACCTGCCTAACCTGTTCAACCAGCTCAACCTGCTCAGCCTGATTTTTTAGTGTTGTTAGCTTAATCCAAGCCTATCATTTATAGATGATCTTTAGTACTTTACCCGATGCTTACTTATTTATTACACTGGCCACTTTAGTAGATAGTTGAAAGTTGAGTTGAAGTTTCGTTAAATTATATTTTATCTGGCGTCGACTTTAAGAGCCTCGCTCACTTTTGCCTCTTCTCATTTTCCCATTCTCGACTGTTAGTCTCCTGTGATTTTTGTATATTACGCAACGCTGGGCCATGGAGGCGGTTCGATGGGCTGCCTCTCGGTTGGGTGGGTGGATCTGTGGGGTCTGTCGGTTCTGTGCTGTGTGTTTCGACGGCGGGTGCTGGTGCATGTTGTGGCCGGTCAATGCACCCAAAGCATAGGCAAAACTGCGAGTGAAATCAAAAGGAAAGGCACAAAACGTGGAGAGAATAGCCCTCCCCCTCGCGCTCTCTCTCTCTCTCTCTCTCGCTCTCTCTCTCTCTCTCTGTGAGCTGGGGATGTGAAGCCGGGGCGAAGCAGGGGAATGACCACCAATGCTGATGTTTTCGTTTTAAGTCGCGGCATTTGGCATTTTGCCTTGTCAACGCCGACGCCAACTTCGATGCCAACTTTTTGGGGGTGCACTTATTAAAAATTGTGGCCCGCAGTACATTGCACATTTTCTTAGGTGCAAAAAGTTGCACTTGGCGAATGGCCAAAAAGCGGATTGAACACTGAGCTGAGCGTGGTCCTTTATGCGCAGTGGGTGGGCGCTTTGACTGATTGAGTGGTGGTTGCGTTGGCGGTGCTGCCTCCTCCATCCCGCCTCCCGCCTTCCGCCTCCAGCCTGCTGCCTACTGGTCCTCTTGCAACGTTGTTCAGTTGTTGCTGTTAAGTAAAGTGTGGGCGCATAAAGCGAAACACGCGAAACTTGTCGGTGCTATGTAATAAATTTGCAAAACGTCCGAGCCGACTATACGAATGGCTTACCCAACACATGAGCGCCTACACACACCCACACACATGCTCAAACACATCCACACACACACGAAGCCAGTCGCATTCAGCAGAATGTGAAGCAAAGCTGGACTTCGGTGGGCGGACTCTTTTTGGACCGGATACGGACACTATATTGTGTACAAAAAAAAAAAAAACAACTATATCCCTGAAGCGAGCAAACACCTTTTTTTTCTAGTGGAAAGAAAATATGCGAACATTTTCCTTACAGACTAAATTTCGGCAACATTTTTGTAGTCGTTCGACAAATTGTGATTTTTTCGAACCAAGATAGAAAAGTTTGCAAACATCCGTTTTTATTTAACATTTACATATATAAGCAACTATGTGAGAACTCGAAAAATGTAAACGAAGGAGCCAAAAGCCTTAGCCGTCTTTTCAGCTTTCTGTGTATATTAACAGCCAGGTCGATCTGGCATCCGTCCGCCTTATATGAGATATGTTAAGGATCATTCTTCAAATTATCAAAGCACCTACTCGAACCCGAAACTTCATTGATATTGTCATTGAATATGAATGAATTAACAATTTTTTAAATTTTATTTTAATGTTATTTTTAGTAAAAACGCGGATTGTGAGCAAGAATATATAATAAATTATAATAACTAGTTGTTAAATTAAAAATAAGCCCTTAATCTGGAAAATAAAAGAGAAATTAATAATAGACGGAAATAAAAACTTGACCTTATATAAATAAATATTTATAATAAAGCGGAGGGAGACAAAAAATCAATAAGCGTATTTTGACAAATATGGTAACTCTCTCTCTCTCTCTCTCTCTCTCTCTCTCTCTCTCTCTCTCTCTCTCTATTTCTGTTACTCTCTGTCCCTGCATTTGATTCATTTAATGCCCATTTACTTATATCCTCACCTTCCTTCTACTGTTTTGCTGTTTTGTCTCGTTTTTTGGCAGCTTCTTTGTTGGGTTACTGAACTCTGGTTTGGGATTGTCTGCTTTTTCTGGCGTTGGGTTATTGTGCAATTAATTTTAAATTTCTTCCAGTCAGCTGTGTAAAAGTTTTAAGTTTAATCATTTCAAATATTTAAAATGCAGTGGTATTCCAGATTTGATTAGTTGCCCACTTAGACATAAATGCCAGAGAGCTTCGACTTCAACTGCGCTGCTCTGTTTGTATACGTGTGTGTGTGTGTGTTTGTGTGCGTGGGTAAGTGTTCGTGTCCGTGCGTGTGTTTATAGTTCTAGCCTGCAGCTTGCAGCGCTACTTTTACTGTTTGCCTAACAAATTGAAACGTAAATGAAATGAGTTTAAATATGCATAGAATGTAAATAAAAGCGAATAACTTTGCTGCAGGGGCGCAGCTGTCAAGTGTTTTGCATAGTTCATAAAAGCCACCCCCTCCATTCAGTTCTCTAAACGTTCACTCATCTCCGCCCACTCGGCCCACTTTCTCGTTCGCCTTATCAAGTCGCGGCTCCATTCCGCTTATCGCTAAATACCAATCAGCAACGCAAATTTGACAAAGCGACGAAAATCTACAAAAATTGCAAGAAATCGAAAAAGGAGCGACACACACAGACCCACACAGACACACACACACGCAAGCACATACATACACATTTAGACAAAAGAATGTAACAATAAAAGTTGATGAACATTTTTGAAAATTCGTGCAACTGTGAATTTTTGCTTTTGGCATCAATTAGCTGGCGCAGGATTAAAGGTGTCTTTAAGCTACATTAAAGCTACTTTCAGGTGGTTCCAAAGCTTTCTCAAATCGATCTTAAGTCTTCATTCTAACTGTCTCAAGCCTGTCATAAGGCTGTCTCAAAGCGACTTTAAGTCTGCCTTGAAGCATTCTTAAAGCTCAAGCTGCCCGAAAGCTTCCTAAAAGCAGACTTAACGCTTCCTCCAACATGTTGCTGCATAAAAGCTCACTTAAAGCTGCATTAATGCTGTCTTGAATTTCCTTAAAGCTTCCTTAACGCTTGCTTAAACATGCAGCTGAACACCCACGCCTTTAACATGCAAATTGTGCATCCTTCTCCGCCTACTGACTACTCCTTCTGTCAAATATATGCGTATATACTTTTGTGTGTATGCACAGATATATGTTTGTGTGTGTAAATAAGATGCAAAACAAACGCATGTAGCTGGCACACCAAATGCTCCGCTTTGCCAACCAACAAAGGCGAAAAGAGGCAAAAAGAAATGGCGCAAGGGGGATAGTAAAAATTAAGAAAGCAAGCTCCCAAAATGGAAAGGAAACCAGACAAAAGTACACACAAGTTGAAAAGCAGATGAAAAAAACAAAAAAAAACTATATAAGTGCAAATATTTTCTTACGCTTGTATGCAATGTAAGCATATAAATGCACATACACACAATGTACAAATGTATATATGTATATGTGCATATATGTCACATTGGCACTTTTCGTGACACAATGCGCTGCAGTTGCCGGTCCAGACAGATCTAAAAAGCCGAGATAGACAAACGTACGCATCAGAGCTGCATTAAAGCATTGCGGGTATTTCGAGAGGAAATACGGTTTTGAACCAAACCAGTTCCGATTCCAATTATGTATCAACTATAAGCCAAATCTTTAACAAAACCCGAAAAAAAACCAAACAAAAACTAAACCTGAACCAGGTTTTTTTTATAGGTTTTTTATATCGAGGAACCCAGCGTAAATACGTTGTAGTTGCAAATTTTTGATGAAATTTGAACCAACACCTAGGCTGTTAGCTATATAAAGCCAGCTTCACGAACCGAACCCATCCTTTCAGTTCCAAGCTCTCGTTCATTTTTAATCGCTTTTGCCATATCTAACATTTATTAGAATTCTAATATAAGGCTTAATAATTGAGGAAATTTATAGGCACGAGTGAATAAATCGCAATTGCTGTTGCAGCCGTCGTCTTGCGTCCGCTTCAATTTGCTGGTTCGCTGCGAACTTTTAAAATATTAATAACAAAGGAATATAAACTTTCAAAGAAAACAACGCGCACTGCCTCAATTTGCATGTCTATGTCTGTGTCTGCCCGCCTTTTGCTGTGGGTGCGTGTGTGCATGTGTGTGTGCGCATTGTGCTTGCAGGCATGTACATACATATCTACATATATAAATACTAGTGTCCCTGCATAAAAGTGGCTGCTGCCAGTGAGTCCTGAATCCTGAATCCTGAGTCACTGCTAACTGACTGCCGGAATGACAATCAGAAGCGACTTCCAAGCCAACAACTGGCACTCACCCTACACACACACACAGACACACAAATATGTGTAAATGTACATATGAGTTTGCTGTTACACATACACGTTTATATATATACATGTATTTGCAGTTAGTCCTTAGCATAAACCAAAGTCTGCGAGCCTTGCACTTCATTTCCATAGACCAAAGAGCAGCTGCCTGGCAGCTGGAGTCCTTGTTAGAGCTCAAATTGGCTTTAAATCGATGCGAATCGCTTAACCCAGCGTTTGCACGTACATTTGGTAGCTTTTCTTTTGGAATAGGGAAGACTTTTTTTACACATTTAATTTTAATTTTCCATCTCAGAACATTTTACAGATTTCGAAATATCCCGTTATGTGATGCAGAATTATCGGATATCATTCATGCCATTAAATTGATGGCTCGTCCTTTGAAGCAGGGCAGAGGCAGTCTAATTTTTAAAGTGGGTGGCTATAGCTTTACCTAGAACATAGTTTTGCTATTGGCCCACACTCTTGTGGGCGTGGCATCGTCTAGGTCCCTTATGATACTGTTGATTTATTAAATAAGATACAAATTGATTACTCGGAGAATCCCTTTCAAGAAAATCTTTATAGAATCGTTGGCAATCATTTTTAAATGATGCTTAAGCCAAATTACCAAATTCCCAATTGCCCATTTTGTCTTCAATTTTTATTTATTCTGACTATAATAATCACATTTATCATAAGCTGTGGCAAAATGTAGCTGGATTTGTTAAATTGATTAAATGCCAAGTCCACTGGCAATAAATTGAACATACGAATGCGAATTAAAATATTTCCATGTTTTTCATTTGAATGTGATGTGCAACTCGAGTCACTCGGGGCGTATGCGTTATTTGCAATGAAATAAATCATAAGGCAAACACTAGCAACTTATAACAAACGTCTCTTAACACCCATCAAAATGCACACGCACACAATTTTGTGCGTGTCAATTAAATTATTAGCCAATGTTAGAAATTGGCCCGTATTGCGTATACGCAATGTTGACCAAACAAATTTGTAGCAAATTTTCATGTCTCAGTGGATATTTGCAAATGGATTGTCTAAATGCAATAATAATTGCTTGATGTGTTCGAGTCTGGCTCTGGCAATTGTTGAAATTGAATGCAGAAATTACGCATACGTCGTGTGTGCCAAGGGAATTGCACGCCAAATTCTCGTTAATCAATTAAAAAGAAAAACCCTTTTAAAATTAATTTATATTTCTTGTAGTAAATCCTTAAGGCATACTTTATAAGCATTTAAGTCGCTGCCACTAAAGTTGTTGACGAGCAAAATGAACCGCCCACCCCATTTAGCTGCCGAAACTCCCACCTGGTCCTGGCCAGGTGCAAGCCGGTCTGTTGTGGCCTCTCAGCTCAGCTCAGCTTCGGACAGCAGACCCGCCGACCGGCCGGCCGGCCGGATGGTAAAGTGTAATTAAATATCCATTTAGTGTACATTACGTTTCCTTTGGCCAACAAACGGGGCCCAAGGACTTGCAGCTGAGTTGGGTAGACACATAACGAACGCTTTGCTCCGCTGTAAGCTCGAGCAAACAGGCTGGAAACCCCTTAAGAGTAAGTAAAGCACCGAATACAGCCAGAAGTTAGAGCCGGCACGGAGCCGCGCCTGAAGTTTAAAGAGCTGCTGCTTATGTCTAAATGAATCTAAAAGTTGGCTCACTTGAAAAACCACTCACGCCGCCTCTGGTCCCGTTTCTGTTTCTGCTTCTGTTCCTGCTCATTATATTTCAGCTATGCTCATCTGTTTTCGATCCTTCCCTCTCATCGTTCATTTGCGGCCGCTTGAGAGTTGCCCGCGGCGGCCCGGACCATTGAACGTAGGTCCGCACGCTGGGACGCCTATGCTCCCAGGCGCTCACTCGTTTATTAAAGATTATGCTTATAATGACGTCGACAATGACGACAACCAGCTAAATGCGCGACCCAAGCAACGGCTGACCAACCACCAACCACCATCCAAGCATCTAACCATCTTCCATCTTCCATCTTGATGTTGATGATTTTCTCAAAATTTTCTTCATGCTTTAAGTGTGTTTTCTTTTTCCTTCATGCTGTGTGTGTGTGTGCGTGTGCGTATTACTTTTACATTTTCTTTCTAGCTATCTTGTTCATGCCATGCTTTATATTATTTTATTTCATGGCTCTCTCGTCGTTTCATATTTTCTTTTTTTTTTTCGTCCCCTCTCCCTTACTTCTGAGCCATTAAAGTTGATATTCTCCTTTGTTTATCTTCACTGGACCCAGGACCGTGTTCGTGTTCGTTTTCGGGTTCGCGCTGCCGCGGCAAGGCGTGATGGGGCACGCTGGGGGCGATGGGGGCAGAAACACGCGTACGTACCCACGTTGAGTGTCACGTGATTTGTGAAGCAATTTACCAACTCTTATGCCACTCGAAGCGACGCGTTGCACTGCTTTGCAGTGTCAGGGGCTAAGCTTTCATAAGTCGCGAGGCGACAACCCTGACAACACTGAAAACAAAAGTATGCATACAACGTCGTGAATAATGTTCCGCAATCGAAGCGCAGAGAAGGCATTTGTTAAAGTGAGTAACCGATTTGTGGAAATGAATATTTCTGTGCCAAATATAAAATAAGCTTTAGACCAAAAGATCAAGATACCAAGGGTTGAACAAGTTTTTACTCACTATATAGTGCGGCTTAACAAAATTATAATAAAAGGCTGCAAAGCTCCTTTCGATTGAGCAACAAATGTTTAACGGTGCGGAAATTGGGGAAATTACAGATTTAATTAAAATGATTGAAAATTGAGTTCATAAAATCATAAAATTTAACAGAAATTTAAAAAGGACTCAAATAATTTATCAAGCGACATTTCTTAAATTAAAAATTTTATGCGAATTTACATTCCGTTGCCGGCAATTTCACAGCGCCTTGTGCATTGTAACGTCGTTTATCTGTTAGAATAATGGAGCTTATGGGTCATATGTGGCTGGAAATTTGTGACACTGTCGACACCTCGGCGGACGCTGGAGCCAGCCCACAAATGACTGTGCGCCATTGTGACTCATTGTAAAACCTTTGCGGTGAGCTGGCAGCAGCAGCAGCAGCCCTTTTGGCTCTATTGTGAGCGGTTCTCATGGGGTAGCCATGTCTCAATCGCTCATACAATCAGTCCGATCCCCTGCCTGCTCTGTCCCCTGTCCCATGTAGGACCCCTCTCTATGGTCACGTTACTTGTGATAGCCATTGTTTCTCTACTCTGTTTCATTTCTATGTCATTTCCGTCGCCTTTCGCTGCTGCTATCGCTGCCGCTCGTGGCATTTAGCAGCTAATTTCAACGAGAAAATTTTTGGATCGTGAGATTAGGCGGTGACAAGGAGGCCAAGTTTGCCCGATGTAAGGAGATGGGGCGGGAAAGGCACTACAACCATAAGTCATCCGACCGCTTGCTTGTGCGGCGCTTATGCAAATTTGTGTCAGCTGACAAATGGGGCAGCATTTGCACAATGCCGGCAACCCAGCGGGTGGGGTGAAGGGAGATGCACCGGGGGCGATACTGAGAACTAAGCACGAGTCTGAGGACTCCAAACGTGAACGGGACGCTGGGGCGTGTCTATATAAATGTCATTTCTGTTTTATTTTTTCGGTTTTTATTTCTTTACTTCAGACTTTGTTTGGCATCTTTGATAATTTCTTTTTCCTTTATTTTTTTTTTTTTTGGTTTATTTTTTATATTATTTGGGTCGGCCACTAAGCCCGACATGATAATGACAAAGTTCACAATAAAAAATTGTCGTGTGAAGCGAATTTATTTATTTGCATTTCCATCCAGGCAGCAGCAACAAAGGCAACAATAATGAAAGGGCAAGTAACTAAGTGTGAATAGTTTTCATTAAAAGAGAAAATTAATGAAATTTCTCTGTGCGTGTTTGTGTGTGTGTGTGTGGGTGTGCTGGCGTGTGTTGGCTTGTGCGTGTAATTATTATTACTCGTTATTATATAATAAAGTGCGGCATATAATTCACACTTGCACACTTCCACGCATACACACACACACACACACATCGGCGGGCATACGCGTGCCACGCCCACATCGCGCCCATACGCCCATGTGAGCTCTTATCATCCAGCTGCAAGCCACACTCAGATGAAGACTTTGCTTTTAATTTTTGTTGTTTTTTTTTTCTGGTGCCAACGACAGGACGCAGCGCGTTCAAGTCGCACGCATGCACACACACACGCACACACACGCACATAAAATTATTTTCTTCTTATAATAAGTGTAATAACTTTCATGTGTCGCCCATGTGGAATGTGGCACGAAGCTCAGCGCAAATATGTGCGAGGGCAAAACGAACAATTGAACATAAGCAAGGAAGAGTGCTTTAGTCGGGAACGTCCTACTGAATGATACCCTAAGCCCACGAACGAACTGCTGCTGATAATACTTAATCTTTTTTCATTATATTTACATATATTTATATATATACATATATATATATATATATATATATATCTTCAGTATCTATCGTATTAGTCTAATATATAAAACAGCTCTCATAGGAATAATCGGTCGTAAATTATATATAAATTAAAAAAGGGTATTAAGTCATCGACGTGTTCTCTTAATTTTAAGTTCAGTTCCAGCTAATAAGCTGAAAGCAACCCTCGCATATGGCTGCCTCTTTCTCACTCCATTTCTGCCTCCGTCCCGTGCAGACTCTCACTCTCCGTGTGTGTGCAGCACTTAGGGAGCATTGAGTGTGAGTAAGGAGTAAGGAGTGCGTTGTCCTCATTCGGGACTTTGCGCACAAATCCAGCATTAGACAATAAAAATCGTTGTAGGTGAAGTGTAGTTAGTAGTCAGTACGTGTGCGTCCCTCTGAGTGTGTGAGTGTGTGTGTGTGTGTGTGCTTAAAGCTTCATGGGTATTTAAATAAAGCAGAAATATTAAAAGACAGCAAAAGTCAACCTTCGCAAAGCAATTGTTCCACTCGTTGCAAATAACCGGCGAGGCATGCAACTGTAGGCGAGGACAGTAGCAGGGTCAGTGGGCAGGACCTGCTCTGATAGTTAGCCTGGTTTAACTGCCAGCAACAAAATGAGAAAAAAAAAGCAACAGCAATGTTAAAGGATGCGAATGCCAAAATAAAAAAACAAGTGGCAAAGCAACAGCAATGTTAGAGAATGCGAATGCCAAAATAAAAAAAAAGTGGCAAGAGCAGGGCAGTCATAAATATGCCTGAATCTAAAGAAATCAAACAGTTAGGGTGGAGAAGTTGATTTGTAGAGGCACAAAGAAAATAAAACTAAAAAATAAACAGAACAGAACATTTTTGCCTTCTCCTATTGGTCCGCTCGCTGTTGTGGAATAAATTGGGAATCACTGGAACCAAAAGCTAAAGAAAAAAACAGCAAACGACATTCTTTAAGTTGTCAATTCGTTATTGCCTTTTGAATAGCTATGCCTTATCAGAAATGTGTAGTATTCTCGTTACACTCATTCTACTCGTTACAATCATTTTACTCGCAACACACATTCTACTCGTTAAAGTAATTTTTTTTGTTTGACTCATTTTACTCGTTATCCTCATTCTACTCGTTACATTCATTCTTTCGTTACACGCAGTACGAGTGTTCTCATTCTACCCGTTACACATAATCTACTCGTTACAGTCATTTACCTCGTTGGACTCGTTACACTCCTTACAATAATTCTACTCGTTAGACTCGTTTAACTTGTTACATACTTCTACCTCTGTGGATTAATCAATTAATAGAAAATAAAAAAGATTTAAAATAAGCCAAGCATTAAAAGTTACAGCAATTATTTAAAATGTTTTAGCCGGGCTGGATTAGGAAGTAAATTAATACTTCAGAGCTGGCTGAATGTCAAAACCCAAAAAACCAAATGAGTTAAAATGGCGACAAGGAAGAAATATAACGAAATAATAACTATGTCCAGCTATTTAAACGAGAGACTGTATAAATCTCGATGTGCATACGCTTGCTTGGTGAATGTATGAGGATTACCCTAGGCTTACCACACAAATACAGAGTATATCAGAGTCGACGCTCACGGCTTTTAATGCCAACATGTTTTCCTAGTTCCAAGCAATTTTCCATTGACAATGGGCAAGTCCACAAAGTTAATTACGTTGCTTTTTACCTCTTTCTTTCTCAGTTCCTCCCGATTTCGCAGTCTCGCTCTATCTTCTAATTGCGCTTATTATGCGTTGCCTTATATCACATGTCATACAAAATAATATCGTAATTTCAGAGCAATTTCATGTCATCTCTTGGCCTTAGCCGCCCTTCGCCCCTTTCTCCTTGGCTATTTCTGTTTTTTCTTGTTAACCGGCATTTGACAACTGCAGCTGGTCAGAGCAAACACACACACAACTGCTGCTTAGGTGTGTGTGCGTCTGTGCTTGTCATTGCATACTTTCGAGCTATGCCCCGCTTGTTGTGACTGTTCCTGTCCTTGTCCCATGTCTGTGTGTGTTTGGGTTACTGAGAACTGATCCGAACATCGTCCATCTTTCATCCGCTGTTCAATTCTTAGTGGTCGCAACTATCTCGCGGACGCAACACACTGAAAACGGGCGCCCAAGCAGGGTCGAGTTGAGTGGGTCCCACTTACGACTGGGCTACATTGTAAATTTCCTCATGGGTCTACCCCCGTGTGAAGTGTGTGCCGAGTAATTACATTAGTAGGTGGTACTCCTTGCCGTAAAAGTTGGGTAAAGTGCATGCAACTTTTAATACCGTGCCAACACTCCAAACAATTTTAAGAAACAATTTAAAAAAGAAAAACGAAATAAACGGAAACGAATAAAGTAGTGCAATTTACAAAAGAGCGCTTAATGCAGTTACTTTTACCAACCACATTTTATGTGTAGCTTTGCTCACGTCACCTTAAGAGAATTTAAATATTAATCAAATTTCCTGTGTTCACAAAGTGAAAGAGTATTGCAGTTCCCTATGAACTTCGTTTGCTAAATTGCTGAACGATTGCTTAGTCTACTGCTTCTTAAGTTCGGGTTTGTTTGAATTACATAAACTTAACGCTAATTAGAAAATATTGAAAATCAAAACTAAAACTTACAATTTCTTACGGGTAGCATTGTAAATAATATTGTTGGGTATTGTTAGCAACTGTTGAGCAGCTGCTTAAGCTCAATATATCAGCCACAAACTACATAGAGTCGGGTAAAGGACAGATAAAGTTGTTGACTGTGCCCAATGCGGTCACATGTCAAAGGTTTAAAGTGCTTTTGCTGTCTTCATGTGTAATTTTCTTGGGTGTGCCCATAAATAACCCGACAATTGCAAAGTTTGCTCCTAACCCGAGTTTGATTGCGACTTTATTACGCCAGGTGACTAAGTGGGGGCTAGGGGGGCTGCTTTAGGTTATCCAGAGTACGTATTTTGACTACTGCAGTGGAATTTGTTAAATGTATCCACTTGAACCTCCAGAAAATTAAACGAAACTTGAAAGGAAACTGCGAGCAGCTGTAAACGAAAACTGACTGAACTGGAAATGCAAATATCCTCCCCACCAAAAGCAAGGAAAATAAATAACAGAAAGCCTTATGGACATTTGTTGGCATTCTTTGAATTTATTTTTCAACGCACAGGTCGAGGGGTCGCCAGACCAATGCGTTTTTTTTTTCTTTTTTAATCACTTGACCTTTTGCGCGTCGTGTGCTTTTAATTTATTATTTTTGCCCAACCGCACTCACAAGTTTTCTTTTATTTTTCTCGATTTGTTTTGTAATTTTTTTTTGTTTTGTTTTGTTTTTGTTTTGTTTTCATTTTGTGGCTAAAATGTTTAACTGCATGAAAGAAAAAAATAAATCTTGAAATTGACTTCTTTTCGGAGGGACACCGCGATTTTCTTTTATAGTTGTTGTTTTTGTTACCTTTTTACAAACTGTCGCCTTTTTGAGTTCTTGCTGACAGCGTGAAAATCAAGATAAATGTGTTTGTTCCTCTTTACGTGCTGCTGGTGGTTAAAATGCGAGCTTATTTAATTTTAGGAAGAATTTTATTTAAAGATCGAAATCTGTGCAAGGACACAAGCTGGCAGCAATGGGGCGAGTAGAGAAAATCAGAATTTCAGCATTTAATTATTACTTTACGTCTTTCTGTTGGCATGGAATATGCTTTTACCAGAGCTTTGGTCAAATTATAATCGATAATTTGTATCGTTATAAAATTGCAAATTGACAAACTTCTTGTTTGCATTTGGGCCTCAATCTTCCCTGTTCAGATGGTTCAAATGTTTTATCCCACATTTCCACACCCCACCCCCCCCCCCACCCTTTCCCCCCCCCCCCCCCCCCCCCCCCCCCCCCCCCCCCCCCCCCCCCCCCCCCCCACCCCACCCCCCTTCCCCACCCCCCCCACCCAAAAAAAAACAAACCTCTTTTTCTTTTTAATAAAAAATAACCCCCCACCTCACCCCCTCCAAAAATATACAATTTTCTTTTCTCTTCCCCCCCCCCCCCCCCCCTCCCCCCCTGGCCCCGGGCCCCTAAACCTCTTACTTGTTTATACATCGATATGGGCACCAAAATTGTATCAAACTCACTTACAAGTCATTTTCAAAAAGCAATTGGCACTTGGCGTCTGACTATGTGGCTTTTCCTGCCACATGCCCGCACATGAAGTCCGACTTATCGCGCTCTTAATCCACACAAAATCACAAAAAATCTCACACTCTGTATACACTCAGAGTCCGCACAAGCTGCGGGCAGCTCACAGCCACACTTCAGACTCTTCAACTGGCCGACCGTTTATGCGATAAGTGTCACGATTTTACTTAAAGCGAATATATCTCTGATGGGTTTTTCCCTAAGATATGACTGTAATGAAAAAGGACCACAAATCATATATATATTCTTGATCAAAACATGTACATGTAAAACATCTACTGTCAACCTTTCTCTGAGATTATCATAAACTCAAGTAAGGATGTACGCATACTTTACAAAAAAACATTAAACATTAAAAAGGTGAATTGTGCTTGATTAGGCGAGACAGACACAGGTACAGGGTATTTGCCAGTCGAGCAGTCTCACTTGTTGCTAACATAATAAGGCATAAAACACATTGCGTATATATAGTATACTGTGCTCCCGATAAATTCACAGACTTAACATTCGCGTATGGCTAGAAATCATGAAAAAGCATAGCGTATGCGTAGTGGTTGCGTGGGTGGGTGGCTGTGGGGTGCCGCGGGGTTGGACGTTGTGTGTAAATTGGGTTCACCAATGTCGATACTGTCTGAGTGCTGACTGCTCAGCACTGTTCTGTTCTGCGTGGCTTGTTAGACACGGCTTAAAAGCTTAGCGAATAAAACTCAAATTATGCGCTCCGAGCTAGTGAACTCTCTGTGTGTGAGTTTGTGTGTGTGAGTGTGTGACTGACTTGATGGTCTGACTTGTCTGTGGCTCCTGTTGCTTAGAGCAATTAAACGATAAGCGTAATCTACGGCGTCAATTTGCCAATTGTCGCTCTCACAAGTGCGTGAAGGCGTCAGCGCGGCATTTCAATTAGCCAGAAATCCCCCACAACAGCAACAACCACATTGACACTGGATATATGTACATAGACGTATCCTGCCCCAGCTGCTGCTTTTGCAGCACCCTTTCAGCCAACACATTGTGTGTCGGTGAGTCTGAGCGTGTATGTGTTTGTGGCCTTTGCGCATATTTCATGAACTTGAGAACGAGAACAAACACAGCGCACAAATGCCGTTGGAGTGTTCAGGGCAATGCTTGAAGGGGGTTACGGGTGGCACGGGCGCGACGGCATGGAGTGCGGCCAATTAGCACAAAGGCATTTGACTAAGTACACAAAAGTGTTTCCGTTTAGGCAGCACGTCAAGTGACAATTAGCTAGGCCGCAGTCGGTCCGTGATTCGGTTTACATTTTTGAGAGGCCTCCAGGCCCGCCACGTAGTGACTTAGTATGCGCATAAAAGGCTCAGTCTCTCCCTCTCTCTCTCTCTCTCTGTATATATCTATCTATCTCTCTTACTCTCTGTCATCTTCAATAAAAGTACATACATACATCATTTTGATTGTCTTTCTCGTTCATTTTTAGCGTTCTATCGCGCAAGCTAAAGCCACATCTGGTCGCCGACACCGTTAAGCAGTATATAAGTCGGGCGCAACGAACAACAAAAAAGGGTTCTCAAGAGCAACAAAATAACATGGAGTTTTTACGTGGTGTCTATGCGTTTATGCAAGTGAGTAGATCATCGGTGAGTGTCAACTGTTTCCATTTTAACAACTGTACTAATCCATATCAACTTGCTCTATTTTTATTCCGGCAAATTTTGGTTCTTGTTTTACCATACATACCTCTGAAAACTATATGTTGATTCGATACCATTCGATTAAATCCTAACTCAAATTGAAACGAATAAAAATCTAAAAATAAATTGAAATAAAATACAAATAAATATGTTACTTTTATCTGCCACTATCTTACTTATTACTACTTCTACTACTACCTTTGTAAACGTAACAAACAACCTAAAAAAAAAAAAAAAAACCAAATACAATACAATCTGATACAATACTAAAAATAATATATAAAATAATATTGGTTACATCAATGTACATATGTTATACTACATGACAACTCCATGTTTCTTCTCTGCCATCCATGTAATTGTTAACTAAAAACTTTAAACATAAACAACAAATAACTCGCAATATGATTTAAAAAAATGTATATATGTATATATATGTATAACGACAACTGAAAAATCATCTTACTCCGAGCTACGTACAACTACAACGAGATCAAATACATCGGCGGCAAGAATAGGTTCAAGAATAGCAGTCAAATCCATAAATGGGAAATACGAGAAATAATTAATTTCTAAAAAACGCTAGGCAATTATATAACAGCATACATACATTTATATATATTATAAAAGAAAGTACCAAAAAAAAAAAAAAAATCGAAATATTTAGGTATAATTAATAATAAAATAAAACTATAAAGCTGAAACGATCACATCACGAGCGAACTTCAAGCAGAAGCTAAGCTACAATTTGCATGTCTTTCATACGTTACCATTATGAATAACCTATTGAATAACTACCCATTGACTTTCACATCAACTTCATACGTGGACTATATATATACATATATATATCTTGTAGGCCTCCTCTTATCCAAAACATTGCCAGTTCAGATGTGATTCTAACTAGCGAGCGAGTGAGCGTGCGTCCTTAAGCATTACATTAAAGTTGATTAATTCTAAAATAATAAACGAAAAACTCAACTAAACAAATAAATATTCATCAAAAGTATTTGAAGAAGCTAACAAAAAATAAAAGAAAATTTATAAAAAAAAATATGTATACATATATATACTATATCCAGATATGTATATATATATATGTTTATGCAGAAAAGAATTTAAAGAAAAGACAGCGCAAACGACAAAAATACAACAAAAGACAGACATAAAAAAAAAACTAAAATAAGAAGAGAAAAAAAACGACCGCTAAGAAAAGAAAGAACAACAACAACAACAATTGAAAAACGAACGCGTAAGCCCCGAAAGCGGGTTGCCATCTTCATAGAGCGACCACTTGCCCATTGCCCATTTGCCCATTTGCCCATTGTCCATTGTCCATAAACATAGTCCATTTAATACCCATTGTCCATTTGCCATCCCATTCAGATTCAGATTCAGGCAACCATGCCCATAACTCTCTGTCTCTATTACTAAATACATATATATGTATGTATATTTACACATTTATATAAATTTTGTCTCTTATTTAATACATAAACACGAACAAATATACCTTCACACACAGAATATGTCCTCTTACCTTGTCTCCACACAAAACCCAATACAAATATCCAGCTGTGCGTATTTGTCTAGATTTGTGTTCTACTCGTGTTAGTGGTTTCTCATTTGCTTTTTTTTTATATCAAAACTTCTTGTAATTGGCTGTATAATGTAATGATGTATATTTTTTCAACAAATTTCAAAAATTGTAGACTTAAACCTAGCATTTGTTCTGTTCTTTATTTTTTCTTTGTCAGCCTTATGTGTGTCTGTGTGAGTGTGTGTGTTGTTCCGTACCTTAAGGCTTATGATTTGTTAAACACATATGCGTACATTACGTATACGCATAGTTGGGCACACATATTTAAGTCTCGATACCGTATTGAGCTCTAAGACGAATTGCAGAAAATGTTTTAAATAAACAAAATACTTTATATTTATTCTCAAACAAAATAAAAAAAAAACAACAACATTGATAACGTCGGTAATAAATGACATGAAGATCGACTACAGCAACAGCAGCGGCGGCTGCGAACCGACCCTCAGCCTGGTTAATGATGCGAATGCAGTAACTGTATCAACGATGCCGACGACGACGCGTGATACTGAGGCAACAAGTTCAAAAGCAGCGACTACGAATCTAACTGTAACTGCAAAAGCCACTGCAACTGAAACAAGAGACCCGCTAGCTGAAGTAGCTGAATCAGTAGAAGTCGGGGCTGCCACGAGCTCAAGGCTGAGACTGGCCAGCAAGCCAACGTCTGCGCCCAAGCAGAGCCAGAAGCATAGCCAGAGCCAGTACCAAAAAGAGACTTTGCATCAGAATCTGGTGATAATGAAGAAAGCCATAGCCACAAGGTCAACTACAGACGACAGTTGAGAGTGCAACGAAATGTGGGCACATGTTGCCAAGAGCCACAACAACAACAGCAGCAGCAAAAATGCAAATGTTAAGAAACAATGATTCATGATCAATCCACAAAATAATGCTAACTATGTGATAACTCGTATGTATGTGTATATAGGCCGTATACTCATGTATAACAATTATTAACACATGATCGTGACGTGAAACAAGAACAAAAACAAAAACCGAAACAAAGGGCAACTAACACAGTGGCCTTAGCTTGTGCAACTGAATCAAAACTAAAATCAAAATTCGATAAACTATAAACGATTACCGATAACAGATAAACGATAAGCTCTAATCGTCAAGCGATAATCAAACCCATAATCGATCATCGATAACTAATAGCTGATAACAAAATCAAACATTAAATCAAATCAACAGCGTGTTATCAAAAATTACAACAAAATATAACCAGCAGCTGCAACTCCAGTAAACAATTCATTAACAGTAACACGTAACAGTTACAGCATCATTTACATTAACAGTATCTGTAAACGTCAATAACACACACTCAGGCTACGACTGATCTGATTTGCGTGCGTGCGTCGTGCGTGTGTGTGCGTGCCACGCCCACCACCGGCCACCGCGTGCACTCAGAGGGTTGGTTGCTGCCCGCGGTGCCATCCCCCCAAACGCAAAGTGATAGAAAATGGTAATTACAAACAAAACAATTTTAGTCATTAACTATCCTAAATCAAAAACAAAAAAAAAAAAAAAGGAAAACAAAAAAAATAGACCTTAAACTCTGCCCAGCTATCCAAAGTTCATCTCTCTATCTCTCTGTCTATCTGTCTCTTTCTCTCTCTCGTTCTATCTATCTATCTATCGATCCCCCTTTATCACACTCTTCAAATGCGTTTCCTTTCATAATTAACAAATAATTGCCTATATTGTAGTTCAGATATTATTAGCTACAATTTTTTCAAAGAGTTATTGTTTATTCATATTATGCTTTAGCTGCCGATTAGCCGCACCAGCGCCATCTAGCGGCTAATGTTTGTGTTAAATTTCGCATTTGATTTTCTTTCATTTTGCTTTGTCGCGCTCTCTTTCTCTCTCTCTCTCTCTCTCTCTCTCTCTCTGTCTTCATCTATATCTTTGTCTGTCTCATTTAGTTTTTGCGTTTTGAGTCGGATAACATATGAGCGCGATCAACCCAAACAATAAAAGAAAAGTAAAACCAAACAAAACAGGGGATGCAAATTCGTTGCATTTGAAGCGTAATCGATAATCGATATTTTATTAAAAGCAATGTTTTACGTGAGAGCCCAACGGTAACTGATTGCTCGCCTGCCACCAAAATATGCTGCCATCTACGTGAAATTCTCGAAAAATTAAATTGAAAAAAAAAAATAAAAACTACAGAAAATAAAAACGATTCAAACCAAATAAAGAAATAAACTTATAACAGAATGTTATCTTAAAAATAATTTAATTAAAATATAATAATCAAATTTAATACAAACTAATTATAAGTAGTGAGAGCAACCCAGCCAAGTCAACAACCTCTCACCACCAACTTTTTCTCTCCGTCTCTCTCCATCTCTCTGTCTCTCTCTCTCTCTCTCTATTTTTCTCTCGCTCTGTATCTCTCGATACATATATGTATGCATCTCTATTGCATATACGATATACACACAAAGCTACACCCCACACAAGTAACACCCATGTATTTATATACCGGGGTCAGACACTTTGTAAAAGTATAGTAAAGTGTTGCGAGTACCTTATGTAAATGATAATAACTGAACAATATGATGATATAAAGCAACAAACAACTGGCCGAAAGCAATGTCAGCTGAGTTTCTTTTCATTTAATTTCTTTTACACATATACTATAATTTTCCACATATATCAATAACGATGACTATTTATGCGTATCAACTAAGCGACTAAAAGTACAATACAATTTATTATATAACAATTTTAAATGCTGCGATAAGTAGTTGCTGCAAATCCAACATCGATTCATAAAAAGCATTTTAGCCCCTTAATAGCTCTATTGCCGAGTATATGTTGTTCTGTTTAAATATTTTGCCAGAAGACCGAAGAAATAAAACTCAATCACAACAATAAGACAAAACACATAAAAGCAACTTGAAATTTAGCAAACTCAGCAGGGAACATTGCCCCCTCTCTCTCCTTCTCTCTCTCTCTCTCTCTCTCTCTCTCTCTCTCTCTCTCTCTCTCTCTCTCTCTCTCTCTCTTTCTCTCTCTGTATCTTGCTCTCTCCCTCTGTACTTTCCCACAAGCTATAAAATATATATCAAAAATTACTTTTCTTTGCGTTATTTTTAATTTTTGTATTATTATTATTAATCTCATTTGAATTTTGATAATGATTTATATTGATTTGCTCCCATGATGAGATTGCTGTTTTATATATTTGGGTTTCAACTTCAATTCAAAATAAAACTTAACACTAAACCACCCTCTAAAGCTCCGCCTAACCCCACTAGCACACACCCAGCAATTCGTTGAGAGGACTTAAAACATGAAATTCTAGACGAAAGAATAATATAACCGCAGCGCTCTCTGCAATTTGAACTAGCATCGACGGCAGTCTATAAATTTTCAGTTGCGTATTAAATTTTCTTTGTGTTTCTTCTTCTTGGTTCCGTTGTCCTTTCGTAGTTAAGAGCAAATTGCACGTGTCTAACCAGCGTATTCATATTCGAATGAAAGAATTAAAACCTTTTGTACTTATTCATACATACTATAAATATTCTGTTCTTTTCTGTTGTCGGCGCTTAAAGTAGCCCAATGTGTACACGGCAGATAATTACTTAACCATATTGTATTCGTATCCGTATCCGTATCCGTAACCGTAACCGTAACCGTAACGCATACAAAATAACCAGTCAAACCACACGGCACATGTATGTATGGTATATATTATTACACGTACGTATCTTATCTATATCTCAAGTCTTAAACATACCTATCAATTAAGCAACCCAATGCCAGCTTATACATGTACATATATATATATGTGTATATATATATATTTATATATATATACATATATGCATACATACTTACCTAGTCGTATCGTATAGGAGTCTCATATTACGCATACACAGCATGTTACGGGAAAGCCAGCACGGGATGCAACTAGAATACGATTAAATTGATCAGATAAATCTCCTCCGGTGCATATGCATTTTCAGATCGTGGTATGTATAAAAAACCGATATTGTATTAGTGCACACATATGTACATATATCTTATATGTGCATATATGTATATATGATATGAATATGTGTAAGCCTATGTGCGTATGTATGTATTGCTTAATGTACATGTGTATGTGAATGTGTATGTGTATGAGCCGATGTATGTGTATGTGTATTCCTATGCGTTATTTACTAACATGATCATTAACATGAACATGAACATGAACAAGAACATGAACATTAACATTAACATTTACATTACAATGAACATTGACTCTTATAAACATATACAAAATACTAAACACCAGATAACCGTATCTAACTAGCTATTTCAAATACATTTATTGTAAACTGTAACGAAATATTGTGCATTGTATTATTATTAAAGTACTTTTTGTGTAAATCTTTTGAGTTGTCATTGGTTGACTTGTGATTTGATGCTGATTTACGATTAACTTACAAATAAATGTTCTTGTTTCATTTTGATATTCAATTATGCTATATGCTCTATGCGTAACCACTAATCATCGAACATCGAACGTCGAACATGTTCTATGGATAGTGGAGCAAAGTATCGATAGCTGTCGATAGCTATCGATGGCTGTGCGTGTGCAAAAAGCAATCACTATCATAAGTATATATAATATGCTACACAAATACTCCCATTTATATATGTATACTCGTACTTGTACTTGTTACTCAATATATGCATATACATACATATCTAAATATATGCATACGTATGTTATACATTTAATCCAATATGTTTATCTACATATATATTTGTATATATATATATATATATATACATATATATATCTAAGTAAACATTTAACAATTACAATAAATATTATTATTCATAATACCAAAAAGTAGTTGTCGTTGTTGATGTTGTTGAAAATGTGCAATTTTGATCGAAAGCAAAAACCAAAAAGAATATGTGAAGAGTTTTTATCAAAAGAAATGCCAAACTGAAGCTAAACCCAAGAATTATGTATATATATATATTGTATATATATATATATATAGTAAATACATATATATTTATATATATATATATATATAAAATTATAATAAAAAATAATAATAACATATTTAAGATATACTCAACCATAAAACAGATATACGAACATTTCAAACGGCGCCACGCCCAAAAGTATGCAACTACGGTATTTTGCGGCTGGCATTTTTGCAATGGAAACGCTTTGTTTTTTGAAAACCAGCCAAGAAGAACCAAGCAACCAAACCAAATCGATACAAACACCAATTAACCAACCAACCAACCAACAGGCAACCATCCACAAGATTCCTTGCCCCCACCTAAACTCTCTTTTACTCACAATGCTAATTTCAATGTTTTTGTGTGTGTGAGTGTATGTGTGTATATAAGATTTTTGTATTAAATTTGGTTAACTAAACAAAAGAAAAAAAAATAAATATTAAAAAAAATATAATAACTCAATTACCAAAGCAAACGGACAGGCAGCATATATGTTGGCAATCGAGCAATTAATATCCCCAATCCTCATATCGTAATATATTGTAGAATCAGCAGTTATTAAGCTCAGCTCAAATCTACTTGAGGAGTTTAAGTCATTTAGATGTGTATTGTTTTTCATTTGTTTTTATTATTTTGAAATTTCGATAAGTCCAAAAATGAGAAAATATCGCAGTGTTGAACAAAATTAAATGTATGCCAATTAAAAAAATGAAAATGAAAATATACAAACAAAAATGCAAAATACATAAACTTACACTTTAACCAATACCAATACCAATTACATACCTATATACTATACTATATATACTACTTATACTATGCTTAACAGCACCTATTCTATATACTTAATACTAACAAAAATTGTATTTTATGTACACACTGACACACCCTCCCCTCAAAATACTTGCAACGAGCAATCCCCTTATCTTTGAGTCACACGACGCACACAAAAACATAGCTGTAACTTGTAATTTGTATCTTGTGTCTCATATTTTTATACTCATTTACTGTACGTATACGTATTTATCTTTAACTAATCACATTACATCTATAGAGAGAGCATTTCTATTTGCTCTGTAATCGCATCGTATTTGTGCAGCGTTTTTCATTTCAATTTCTAAAGCCCTGCAGCTGGACAATTTTCATAATCCGCTCCGAAATGGAAATGTCCTTGCTTTTGTTTGGCTTTTTGCGAGGACTCTAAGGAGCATGACCTGCTTACGTATTTGTAGCTACTAAACCAATTGTCTCAGTACACAAATAAATGCACCTTACACTGTATATATATACTACTTACTTAAAAAATATCATCAAATGTACAGACAAACACACTCGAGACACGGAGATAAGCTGCATGAATATCATTTATATGCATCACGTAAATCTTGACGAGCTTTATCATCATAAATGTAGTACCCTTTGCCAAATTTATTTGAATATATATTTTTATGTCATATTTATAGTTTTGATTTCTTTGCTTTTAAAAGACAAGCAGTTACGTACTTTATATATATATACTATATATATTCTTTGTGTTTTTCTTCATTTTTGTGCACATTGAAATTTTAATTAACGCATGTGTTTCTTATTCGTATATATATGTATCTCCCAAGTCTGGGAACGTTGCATACTTTGGGGAGCCAATGAAAATATTTTAACTTCTGGCTGCGTACTTAGGCATCGATTTGATTGTTAAGTATACAGAAAGGTTATATTTAATCAACACACATATTTTACTTGTACATTGGAAACCCATTTATCGTATGCTTCCAATTGTTTTTGCTAACACAAGCAAATTCGCTCAAGGATAAATAAACGCAAGTATTATTATTGCAAATACTAGTTAAAAGTTGAACTAGAGACATGTACAATACTACTTTATAAATATATGTGTATGAAACTATAAATAATTGTAAATTGTTTGCATAAATACTCGAATAACAAGTCGATATAAATAAGAAAAAAGCAAGTGCTTGCGCCCTACTACTTACTACTACTGCTCATCCAAGTTTGTTGCTCGAAATTCTCAGACTCTATTTAAATATAAACACTCACGCACACACACACAGACACACTCCTTCGTACACGCAATGTTGTTCCTGAACTGATTGTTTCTTACCAAAAGAACTCGCCACTTGTTACTCGATCAAATAAAATTCAACGAGTGGCATGAAATTATCCATTAGTGGTTGTTTCTGCTTGCTTTTTATTGAAAGCACTGACCACTCGTTACTCGCTACTCGTTACTTTGTCAATTTGCAGTCTGCGAATATCATGACATTAAAGAAACAATGACCAGTATGCCATGTTGTTGTTATTGCTGCTGGCTTTTTATCGCAAGCACTGGCCACTCGTTACTCAGTACTCGTTTCTCGTTACTCATTAATATTTCAGCCGACGAGTAGCATGAGATTTAAAGGACTTTGGCCAATAAACCATTTATTCTTGTTGCTGGTTGGTTTTTATCGCAAGGACTGGCCACTCATTACCTAATACTCGTTACTCACTACTCGTTACTCGTTGCTCGTAACGTGCTACTCTTAACTCGCTACTTGTCACTTGGAGCTTGACTTTAATTTATGATTGACTTACTATAAGAGTCCTTAGACGCATCCTAATGAGGCATAAGTGGCAGGCACTGTAGCACTGTAGCAAACCCAGAAGTCATAACAATAGAAACAACAGCAGCGACGGCGGCAACAACATCATGTGTGAGATGCTTAAGGCACTCAAAGGACACTCGAACGCAGAGCGCAGTGGCTATGCTGGCGAGCTGTATTGTTACAAAACTTATTTTTATTGCCCCAATGTATTGCCAATGTTGTTCTAATAGCAAAAACGAGCACCAAAGCTCTCGGTTAGCCACCCAGTTATTGCCTCGCTGTCCCGGCAGAAGCGGCAGCAAATTCCGACTTTTACTGGATTGCGGGCATAAAATACATTGTTATGGTTACTGGGCAGAAGTCAGTCAGTCGCACAGCCATTGCAGTCAGTCGGGGAAATGCCATTTTGTTAATCAGTTCGTAAGCGTAAGTCACTCAGTCCAGGCTCACATGATGCTTATAACATACACACACACAGTCACTCACACTCACTCACATACACACACACATACACCCCCACACACACACACACACACACACATATATTTATGCACAGTATGGTGGGGGTAAATGGGTATGGGAATTCGGACCTGGGAATCTGTTTAACAGAATTCACTTCGCTATATTTACGTTTGTTCGGGTTGGCCTTGCGTTGCTTTGCCCGCTTCATTTTGTTGTGCTATGTAGCCAATTTTTTTTTTACTTTTGTTTTGTTGATTGTCTATTGTTTATGTCTGTGTTATGTTTGTTCTTATCGCCTTTTTTCGAAAACACTTTCAACTCATCGCTCTTGTTCGCTCTCGCCCTCGAATGTGCTTACAAAGACATAAAAAAACTGAAACCAAAACAAAATAAACGTTTCACATAAACTAATACTAAAAAATTTAAACAAAGTTTAAAATAAAATCAAATTAGAACATAACCCTCACCCGCAAAAAAGAAAAATTAAAAAAAAACATAAATTGTTGAAAAAATTGTGACGAAATATAAACTGGCTCTCCACCAAAATCACTTTACACAAACCAATCAACAAACAATCAAAACCGAATCACCTAATTAAATGCAAAAACAACAACAAACAAAGAAAACACAATTAAACAACAACAAAACAGCAATAGCAAAATGTTAACTATGCAAATTCCTGGACACCAACACCAGTGACCAGCAAGCGAGTTATGTTAAATCTAAAAGTAGAATAACACTTGAAGAAGTTGAAACACCACGCCGCACACAGCTATAGTTCACAAGCAATAGCTCAACACTTGATTAAACGCATTCCTAAGCCACAAGCTCCTCAATCCAAGGAACTTACTTATTTAGTGCTTTAAATTTCACTCATTTTCCACAACTCACCTCCTCCACCACCACCACAGCCACCACTCGCTACTATCCACGCTCTCCACCAATTTCAACACACTTTCACGAACTTCACAATCGCAGCGTGCGCTCACTCGTTAGCTGATCTTGATCACCTACTACTCACCTACTTACTCGCTCACTCACTCACCACTCACTCGCCACTGTCTCTCTCTATATATATCTCTCCCTCTATCACCGAACTCTCACTTTCACTGAGGAATGGCCAGGGTACTAACACACGCTCGACATTCAGTATTTGTCAAACACTCGTTCGTATTCAGCAAGCGGATGCGACGCTCACAACGTACTCGTTTAGATCACAACAAGAATTACATGTAACAAGAGCAACAAGTCAATTATGTTTTTGTATTTCACCTACTCTTGAACACTTTTTACTCACCAGAGAACAAAAAAACAAAGAAGAAAGAAAAATACAGTTAATAACAGCAAAGAAAATTTAAATTAAACCAAATCACAATTAAATTTATATACAATATTTAAAAACAAAAAAAAAAACAAAAACTTGATTAACTAAACGGCAAGTTTTATACGAACTTACACACTCTCTCTCTCTATCTCTATCGCATTCACTCACTCAATCACCAAACTGCCACAGTAAATTTTTCTATCAATCACGCAATCACTGACTCTCACCCAAGCTAAACCACAGCCAAATTTAAAAGCTAAATTAATCCAATTACCAAAAATACCGCTAACTGATCGAGCTAATATAAAGCAACTATAAAAAATAATTTTACGCTACTCTCTGTATTTAACTAGTGTATGTGTATCTGTCGATTATTTACTACCTATAAAAATCACAAAAAAAAAAAAAACATAATTATATATATATTGTTAGACATATATATGTATATTTATATAAAAACTTATTTCCCATAAAAAAAAATATGCTAAAACCAACCATCTAGTAACACTCAAGTCAAGCAATCCAAAACCAAGCCAAACTCCAAACAAGGCCAACAGCACAAAACCGATCCGACACACAAATACAGATACCAATACCGATACCAAGATCGATACAACTATACAAGAAAGGGCTAACCACAGTATTTACAACTAAACAAAAGAAATCAATCCTAACTTTGTAAATATTTATAGTGGCTATTTGTTTACGTTCGAGCATTGTCCAAACCTCCACAAAAATTAACCAAATAATAAACAAAATCAACCAAAACCCGTAATCAAACTCAGTTGTGATTGCTAATTGCAAAAGATACTGCGAAAATTATTTTAATAATTTCACAAATAATACTAATGCTCGATGATGGGATTTAGCCTAAAGTATGTTATAGTGTGAGCCATGCGGGCCAGTGTATGTGACAGATCATTCAATATCAAAGACTAGATATGCCCATATCTAGGATCTGCTTGTAATACACTGGCCAGCAGGCCAAACAAAAGTCAAGGAATAAAAACTAAATAAAATTAAAGCTAAGCCCCCACCAACGAACTGACTGCGGTACCAGTCGATTCGAGCAGTTACGTATTACCGTATACCTCTATATATATCTACAAATATATGTATATGTCTGTTTGTCTTACTCTTACTTGTACTGTGTTGAATATTTAGAATTAACGTACCAAGTTTACACCTTACTTAAAATTTGTTCGTACAATTTTCTCCATTCAATTCAAATACATCTAGTTGTTCACACCATCTACAACCTTTTACAACTTTTATAATAAATATAATATGTATATCTTTTTACTTTTCTTTGTTTTGAAATGTTTCATTTTTGTGTACAACACTTTCACGCTCACTCTCTCTCTCTCTCTCTCTCCTCTCTTCGTCTCGCAATTTTCTCACAATTACATGCACAGCTTTCACAGCTGTCGCACACATTTTTATTGCTCACTATTCCACCAACCACTACTACTAAGCCACCACAACCACCACCACCACCACAGTTCACGTACCACCACTCACCACGCTCACAAGCCAACTTACTACGATTACGATCACAATCATAATCGCAACTATTCGCTCACCGTTCACCGATCACCGTTTACCATTCACCGGTTTAGACGTTGATCACTTTTCAAGCAAGTTGAAAACATAAATTCACCCCAGCTCACCGCTCAGCTCACAGTTCACCTCAGCTACTACAAAATAGCAAAGCGCCAGATTTGTTTTGTACTACTCTGACGATCACATTTTACTTATTCACCAACAAGCAACTAACAAAACTACTACAAAACTAAAAACCACCACCACAAATCTGTGCATTCGATTTGCAGACATTGATAAGCCATTATCGAAATTTCATGGGTTTAACCAGACCGTTTCACGAGACTATTTATTATTAACATTTAGAGTTTCTCTTATGCTTTCTGAATATTTTGTTGTGATTTTATTAAACTTCTCATAGTCAGCCGAAAGTGACGAGTGAATCCATTTTATAAAATATCGATTGAGTGGTCATCGTTACGAACAACTAAATTCAAATACAAATTCAAATTCAATTTGAAATTTAAGCGATAACTTAAAATTAGTCGAACAAATCACTTAAAGCCCAATTGGCATTCAGCCCATTAAATGGCGGCCCAACTGAAGTGCGTTAATCGTTAATCGTTTATCCTTAATCGTTAATCGACCATCATCTCTACTCACTCAATCTCTCTCTTTCACTCTTTCTAACTCATTCTCCTGTCCTTTCTTTCTTTCTCTCTCACTCTCGCTCACTTCAGTGGCCGCCTTATGATTTACGTCAAAACCTCAACATAAATTTGCATTCCCAGCAATTCTATTCAATTGCTAGTCAGCATACTTCGCAATTCGTATTACACTTCACACCAAAATTTATTTATCGTTCCTTTTGTTTTCTTTGTTTTATATAGTACAATGAAAAGTCAGGCCTAAAATTACCAAATTGCTGTGACACCTTACTATACTTACATGATAATTCAAATTTCCAATCCGTATTAAATTCGACAACTCGAAATTACAAATTGTATTTATTTTATATCAATTAATCAATACCCCCGGGCACCTGATCGCGATCAATTTGAACAGCATCCAATAAAGCTGCGATAAACTTACGGTTTATATATATATATATGTCGATCACATTTAGCCAGCGACTGTTCAGAGTGGTCGCGGTTATACCCCCAAAACGGGCCCCAATGTGTGCCAACAGAGATCAGCAAAGTAAAATACCTTCTATATATGAAAACCTGTACGTTTGGCAGAAGACTTTCTCTCTCTGTTTGTTAATTTGTAAGTCAGTTACACTAATTGTAAGGCGAAACGTCTAAGAAATCAAGTTTTTGTCAAAAAGAAAAAGAGAAGATGAAGAAAAAAGAAAAAGAAACAGTAATCCTGCCATATAAGTTAATGTACATATACTACTTATATTACTTATCAAGCACAATTCAAAAGAAATACAACCTAATTATGAAACAGATATACCTAGAAAATTTGTATTACAGTTTTGCATTAAAACTTTTCGATTTAAATCCCCCTTTAATCCCCCGCTGCCAATTCGCTTAATAATAATGTTCTCTCTCTTCGCATACGCCCAAAAACAAATCAACCAACACCAACAACTACTTCCACACACACAATTTCTTCGGATTCTCGATTTACCCGAAAACAGGTGTCTCATGTCAAAATCGATTCACCTGTTTTTCGCCTGCACACAAACGCAACGGTTATTTTACTGATCACATTCTCGATTGCTGTGACAACGCGGCAGTACGTAGGAAACCCCATAGACTGTGTACACACAAGGTAAGTGGGATTATATAATCTTCCAATCAATATATGTAACTGTTTGTCCTCACCGACGGACTGACTGACTGACTGATTGCTGATTCACTCAGATGTCACCCGAAACTGTGGGAAATTGGTGGAAAACGGTTGCATGAATTTAAAAAGATATTTCAGAATTTTTCTTTTAGACGGGCTTCATTAACTTTTTTCAAATACCTTTGTACAACACAATTTGAGACGTGGGTTTCAAGACAGTACGAATATATTTAAATTTCTCACAGGCTCGGACAAGGCCGGGTGAACTCAATTTGGTTTTCGATAATTAACTGTACGATTATTGTTTTCCCACAGAGACATTCCCGAAGATGTTCTCAACACATATTGTTGGATACACTCAACGTATACAGTTGTGGATGCGTTCATGAAAAAGCAAGGTTCCGAGGTGCCTTTTCCTGGAATTCACAATTCACAGGGGCGTGGCCCTCTTACAATAAAGCACACAAAATATTATCAATGGGTAGCGTTTACACTATTTTTTCAGGTAAGTTCTTAATAACAAAATACCATTTTAAATACTGTAAGTTTCTTTTATCCGTTAAATACAAAAGCTCTTTTAAGTTACGCATTTTGAGCTTTTGAAAGCTGTCTAAGTGTTGACACGACTCGTGAATTGTGCACGAAAAAAGCTCTAACGCGAGCCATGAACTGGCACAAGTGGCCATGACAGCAAGTAAAAAGCATTTTGTGAGCTTTGGACCAAAAACACGCTAAAAACTTGTTAGCTTTAGCTGATATGGGTGTCCTTAATAAAGAAAACTATCAATAGCTTTTAAGCTTAAAGCTGTTTTAGACTTGTTTTCAAAATATAAAATCTGTTAAGGACTTTGCTGGAGATTATATCAATACTGCAATAATGCACATTTGAAAAAAGTTTTTCAAAATAATAGATAAATATTAATTTGAATAGAAAGTTCAGTTAAAGAATATTTATGATTGGGGAAAACGTGATTGTTGCGAACTCTCAATCTTTGTTCTTTATTGTAAGTTTGCAACCGGCGGTTGTCACTATAGCTGAAACCGTTGGGATCAAAAATATAATATATTACGAATTATATTGCTGGTACGAGCTTAAAATGGCTATAGTTCTTCGTCGTCAATACAGAAGCCTTGCCTCAAAAACCCAAGGTTTCTGGTTAAGGTCGGCATGGACTCCGCCATGATTTAGGCGGAGGTTACTCGGAAGAAGTCTTCACCGCCTTGACGTAGGCCCCATCCGTGGTGCCCAGTAGGTATCCCTCCTACCCGAGGCCCAGAATAGATGGGCGTTTCGCAAGCTCCGAGTCTTCGGATTCTTATTTAAAGGCTAGCAACACGCCGGTGAGTGATGAAACGTCTAAACAGCTCTCTTTGTTGAATATTATAAAGATAAACAATACCAGCCTTGAAAAACTAAATATTTAACGTAGCTTCAAAATAGGCTTCATATTCATTCGATCAGGTGGATAAGGTCGTGTTTTCTATTTTTATTTATCTTACAGTATCTATAAGACGAATTAGTATCGTTTATCTTCCTATCTGCTCTCTATTGAACGAAGGATATTCCCTGACCTGCCCTAACCCGGCATAACCAAACAATATGTGACGCACAGCTGATGCATCGTCTGGCGAAAATTTGACTGGGCTGTCGGACCATCTGGTCGCCTGCAATGCATGCGGCTGTCTGGAGTTGTTTGAGCAAGCCAGGGGTAAGGAGAGGAGCGGCGGGCCAACGTGTGTGCATGGTGTAGTCACAGGTCTGTCCAGACGCATGAATATCATCAATCGCCTGGGACAGCTACACGCTGTCCGGTGGAACCGTTGAGTCGCCTTTTGTTTTAATATGTTGGAATAATGCGGCATAGCCGTTGATGTGGACTATGCAATTACTCGCTGCGTCTATGCCGGCAGACGCAGTTCCAGTCCCAGTCGCAGCCGCAGCCCCATCGGCAGCCCCAACCACAAAAACGAACTCCAATCGCAGCCCGCCCCTTTTTAGTGTAATTCCGTGGCAGCCGGATGAAATGAAGCGTTGACTGCGCAACTATTTTTGGAGCACCCGCCACAAACTTATCAATTCTATTTCTCCAACTGTTTGGCTGCGCACTTTTTTCTTGCGCTCGCCTCCTCCCACGTCTCCGCACGCCTGTCTCCTGGCTCGTATTATTATATTTGTGTGTCTGTGCTATTTTCGGTGAAACACAAAAAGAGAGAAAAAAGAACCGAACGGGGAATGCAACCGCTTGACCCCGTTTAAACTTTGCCGATGGGGCGCACACACAGCCTCCAGAGGGGGCGGCGAGCTATTGCCACTGACAAGACATCCGCTGCAGCGGCTTAGCTTATTGCTCTGCCTGCATTTTCTTGGAGCAGCGTTAATTTGATGTAATTTGATGCACGATCTGCCTAATATCTGTATTAATTTATTTAAGCAGCCTGAGCGCATCGCTGGAGACGCTAGCGGAGCGCGGAGGCGCCAATAAAAATAAAACAAAACGAAAAAAGAAAATCATTTAATTTACGAGCCATTTGTGTGTGGTCAAAATTCTTGATGCCTCATCCAAGACATCTCTCACGGGAATACCCAGAAGCATGTCGTTAAATTATAATGTCCTATTTAACAAATCATATTTCTTTTTGATCGCAATAGCGAACGACGCAACCGTTTGACATTTCTTCCGTAGTTTATTAAACCATCCCAATCGGTTAATATACCGAATGCCCAATTACAAGCCAGAAAAGTGGGTGTCGATCATCAAGCTCAAACTACCATTACAAAACTGCGACATCTTAAGGGAATCCCCTACCCAATCAAGATTTCGTACAACTAACAAATAATGAGGAATTTATATCTGTGCTGAAGCCCAGGCAATAATGTTCAATGGTTCGATTAGTATTCTGATTATCCCCCTGGCTAGTCATAGTTATAACCAATTTCTATCGAACCATTTCATTTATTATCTTTATTGTTTATTCCTTTAAACATATCTTTTAATTTATCAACGTTTGTTAGTTTAACGCATTGTCAGCAAAATAATAACTTAAGCAAAATGATATGATGCTCTTTGTTTAAGTTGTGCACTTTTTAAGGCTCCTTATTCTATAATTATTTTATTGGTTTGTTAATAAGTTTTTTTTTCATCCCGATTTTAGTACGATGTATTTTCAAAATTTTTTAACCTTGTGCCGACTGTCATTGGCATTATCTGAGTTTTTTAACTTTGAGCAAGCTTATCTCCGTGCTGACAATTAGAAATGTTGCGACTGGTATCTCCACACCCTCAGGCATTGAATATAATGCAAAACTTGGCGCTGGGCCCAGATAACAAAGTGTTATGCATTTTACACGCTCGAATTTGGCTAATGTCTTGTGCATTAATGAGGCGAGGCTTATCTGGCATAGACGTCGCGCCGCCTTCGACTGCACTTAGAGCCTGGAACCCAGGCTGAGGCTGAGGCTGAGGCTGAGGCTGAGACTGGGACTGGGACTGGGAGTGGCCATGAAGAACTTTTGTCTTAATGGCCGAATTATACATAAAGATTTGTTTTTGTCTCAAGCAGCCAACTCACGTAAAACCAAACCAATTGAATTTTAATGGGCAGCCGGCAGTCCAGTTTCAACTATATGTAGCACACCCTGCCTTATGACCAGCCCACATATCATACTCCACATACCATATGGCATTTACCATTGATGCGGCAGCTGTCCGTCATGGCGTTATTTTATGCTGCGACAAATGACAGCATAATCAAATCGCCAATGGATGTCAGACAATTTTTATTTTCATAACTCCAACACTCTGGCTCCCCCCGGCCGGCAGAGAGGCCCTTATTGATATGCTCCACATGGTGTCTGTGCGCAAAAATCAAAACACGCATAAATTCCAGGCCCATATCCTGCGCTCTATATCCAAGTCCGATATGTGTGGTGTAGTCTTTGTCTGGCTGATTGCAGCAATAATGAGCGGAAATCGCACAAGCAACAAGGAGACGGCTAGACAAACAGCTGGACAACAATGCAAAGGACATTTTGCGTCACGTACTCCACTGCACTCACTCCAGAATCAGCCCGACTCGACTCAATTCAAGACTCGAGTCCATTCGACTCCTTTTTTCTATTTGCATTCATTTTACTTTTGCCACTGCTGTTGCTGGGCTTTTGTCCTTTAGGATATCTGTGTATGGGATGTTGTTGATAGATGCGGACATCTCGTGAGTACGCGAAATACATATAAGCATCATATAAATAGTTTGGTCCGCGCACAGTGGGTCGAAAATGATGATCCCTGGGCCAAAAAAGGTACATCTTATTGCGGATACTTATTTTTGATATTTTATTTTGATTTATGATCAATTTATTTACAAATTTCTTCTTTTCTGAGATCTATTAGCTTAAGAGTCGCCAGCCCATACTCAGGTATCTCGAAGGGATCCCTGCATTGTATAAAAAATTTATATATATATAATAAGTCAATTTTCCATAGTTTAAAAGTTTTCTGGTTATCTGTTTTAGGGTTCGGTTCTTGCTGTATATAAAATTTGAAACTGGTTTGGTTCCAAATCGGATTGCCGTCTTGTCTGATTTAAATCATAAAATGTATTTAATATTCCATTTAAAACAATAAGCTTTATTTGGCTGTCAAATTTAACACTCATATTCTTGCCAATTGGCATGGAACCATGGGAACCGTAAAGTGTATTTGGGGAAGCGGCCTGCCAATTGCAATGGAACTGGAACTAGGGCTGAAACTGTGAAATTGTGAAACTGGCCAGTGTATATGTGTGTTTGTTTGTGTGTGTGTCTCTTCTCCTTCTGCTGAGCTGTTGGCCACAGATTGTTGCAACAATGATGAGCGTCGGGTGTATCGAACGTCGTCGTCAGTTCATTGTTGTTTACAGCGGCCAACATTTACTCACTCATACAACAAAAACACACACAGTCCCGACACTCACACACACACACATACACAGCAAACAGCAGACCAGCAAATGCAACACCCAAAAACATACCGAGACAGAGACATCAACAAGCCGGAAGTGTGCGTGGCTCGCGAACGAGATGGCCGAATGGAGGGCGAAACAGAGAGGCAGAGAGAGCGAGAGGTAAAGAGAAAGAGAGAGAGGCAGCGACAAGAGACAGTGAATTAAAATGATAGAGATAGAGAGAGAGCTAGAGAGAAGTAAAGAGAAAGACAGCTAGAGGGAGAGCTGGCAGCACGCAGAGGAAATCTGAACATAGATCTGTCGGAGAGAGTTTGGCCAGCACAGACCTGGCCCGGCCAAAGTTGCGGCCATTTCCGCAGTGTCTTTTGGGTTGGCGAGGCGAGCGCGCGCGCGTTTTTTTCAGCTGTGATCTCGAACCAACGGCCAACAGCCAACAACTAACATCCAACAGCCAACGGCCAACAGCGAAAAGCCACGCCGAGTATCGGGAATCGAGAATCGAGTATCGTACCGTGTATCGAAAGTCGAGTATCGGAACGGCGGCAACCGAAGACGAGCCGTGCCAGACGCAACGGCAATAGTATCCTGCTTATTATTTTTTTTTTGTCTAATTCAATTGGTGTTGTTGTTTTTTTTTTATCATTTTTGTGCGTTCCCGTTTGACGTGCTCGGGCTTAAAACGTTGCTCGGTGCTTGCCAGTTTTGGACATCGTCGTATTTTTTTTGCCATCATATTTTTGTCGGTGCCTTTGGCCGTGCTATCGAAAAATGTGAAGGGTCCTTCCACACGTGATGCAGCCGTTCGCAGGCCTTGTGCCCGCGCCCGCGACGCGAGCGACAAATGCGATCGTATGAATATAATGATATATAGTTCTTCACGTTTTTTTTTATTTTTGTTTTTTTTGTTTTTTGTTTCTATGGACGATCTGTTTTGATATTTTCACAAAGTCACGCAAAGTTTGGTCTGAACAATGTGCTCACAGCGTAGCCTGTTTTCGTGTCCGTAATCACTTGCAGCATGCTGGCCAAGTGATTTGGCAATTGCGACCGCTCTGGCCACCGCTCTATCATAATTAACTCTACAAAGTAAATAAACGAACTGGCCAAATGGACCCGGCCATGTGTTTATGGTGCGAGGTAGTGTTAGTGGCAACAGTTTCGCATTCACATTCACATTCGCAATCCACAAGTCCAAAATGTTCACATGGCTTTTGTTTTACTCTATTTGCAAAGTGACAGAAGGGTATATTGGCTCTGAGTCCGTATGAGCCTACGTCATATTTCGAGCCGAGAGAATTCAAAACTTGGCAGATCACCGTGTACATGTGTAGATGAGATGTTAACGCACGTCCTTTGGGTATCTGAATATCATCCACACTCGGAAGCTGTACTTAATCAAGTCTTAGTGTTACAGTCTCAGCGACAGCAACTCAACAGTCAAGAAGACTTTTAGCATCTCGTTTCAGCTCTCAGTGCGCTGTGAACAGAGCATTGGGCAGTCAGTTGCACTCGACTGCAGCGCTCTTGCGTGTTTTTATTTTTGCCATTTTTTTTTAATATATTTTTCGATGCTTTTTTTTTTTGTTACGTGGTGGACAGACGAGAGGAATAGGGTCATTTCATTGCTTAGTGTTCAATCACCCACGGTTTATGCTTTTGCACGCCCCTCACATCTCCTGCATACATTCATTCGCTAAGCATATTCGCTTTTGGCAGTTTTTACGCATACAATTTGAAATTTTTCGTTTCATTTTTGTATTTTATATAGCGTGATGTCGTTTTTAACGTTTACGCTAACGTTAACGTGCACGTCAACGCCAGCGTCGACTTCGGCGTCGTCGCTGGTGTAGTAGTTGTTGTTGCTGTTATTGTTGTTGTTGTTATATTTCATTCACACTTAGTTTAGAATGATATATTAGGTTGTGGCCTCTTGTTTGTAAAAGCGTTGAAAGTGTTTTAATACTCAACTCAACATTTGGTGGGGAGTGGGGTTTTGCGCCCTACAGAGGGAAGTTTTTCATAAACTGATACAAACAATACGGGATGAGTTAATTATGGATCGAATCCAGTGGAATGGGCAACAGCTCAGTGCAGCAAAAGCGATTAAGTGCTGGAAAAATTTATATAAATAATTACTATTCAGATTAAACATGCTACAATATTTTGGTAAATGAATTCTAGTAAATCATCATGTGCGAATGGTTTAGCTCCAAATATTTCAGCATATTTTCTCGCATATGTCTAATGACATTTTGGTTGAACATAAAATTGTTGAGCTAAAGAAGATAACAGATCTGCCTAGCAAAACTTATAGATCGATGCAGATATATTGTGACTTTTTATACCCCCAATAAAATATATAGATGTATATGGCCAGCAGAAGAAAGTACTTCCGATCCGATAAAATATATAACTTCTTGATTATAACAAGTTGCTAAGTAAAAATGTCCCTCCATACCTTGAAATATGAAATATATTTTCTCGTATATCACACCCCCCTCAAGCTTAGCATTTTTCCAATATCTCCGCCCATTTCTAAAATATCGATAAAAATCGTTTTATAAACTTGCCCTTGTTATCATAGCATCCGTTAGCTTACGGCGTACGGCGTCCAATAGATGGTCCTTCTCTTAAAAGACCCGACGATGGTACTCATGTTGTTTTTCAATTGATGTATATACAATGTTATTTGAGACGGGCCTTAAGAGGCTGAATAAAGTTTTCCTATGTTCGTAAGGTAGATGGCAAAGTGACGTCTTCAATTTAATGCAAAGTCTTATACCGGATAAAACTCGCTTCTAGAATACATCGATATACCAGAAAGTTTCCATTCGGTTTCCATTGCAACATCAGCCCGTTCAAATATATTTTCTGCCATAAGATTCTAAGAACTTAAGCTTCACAACCGTAAACTGTCTAGTCGTATTAAGCCTTCATATTTTGCAGCTAAATCCCGTCAAAAAATATGTTAAAAAATATGCCAATTTATTTTGTATTTTTGGGACAACTGCAGCTAAGATCGAGAAGCCCATGACAATTAAAAATACGAATATATAAAACAACGCAATCGGTCGATTCTTTTGATTTTCTTGACACAAGAACCTTTTGTAAAATCGAATACTTTCCGATGTACTGCCACGCTTTATCAATTTTTGATTGTTATCCAAGCCGAACCAGATGAAAAGAGTGGATGCAGTTAAATTTGATGATCCTATGCGGTTGAATTCAATTATATTTGATGTGCTTCTCGTGCTATACTCGATGATTGGCGAGGCACACGAATTTGGTTTTTCTGCTCAGTTTTCCTTTTCTTCTTCTTCTTTTTTTTTTTTTGCTTCTGTTTCTCATGATTCTTGCGATTCCTCATTACTCATTGCTCACATTTGTCAGGCGACGAGGAAAACCCAATTAGTCATTAGTCGATGCCGATCCCTGTTCTTTTTTGATAGCTGGGCTGTTGTTCTTCTTGTTGTTGTTCATATTTTGTCTTCGGCACAATTTAAAATCATAATTATAGACGCGTATATTTAAATTTAGACGCGCATTGTTAGCGCCTCGCCCTCTCCGTCTCCCTCTTCCTCACCGTCAGTGGAAATGTAAAAATGTGAAAATTGAAAAGCGGAACAAGAACGATTCCTTTTTTGTTTGGAAAAATGGAAGTTGGGCATGGGCTATGGAGTGAGTAATAAAATTGGGGACTCGTTTAACTTAATTAGGCATGCGTAGCAACAACAAACGAATTCGGAAATTTGGAAATTTTGGAATTACTTTGGCATTATCATGGAGCGTGCTTGGCATTTTTCCAAATGCCCTCGTCCCAAAATATTTGTTGAAATGTCAAGTGCAGTAGTGGCCGATGCTTAGAGCGTATCATTTTATAAACAACAACGCGGAGCAGCCCAGCTACAAATTTCAAACTAAGCACAAACAACAACAATAACAAAAAGCAAAAATAAATCGCTTAAATAAAATCGAAAACGTGGGCCTTGAGCTCGAGCTCTTTCTACTACACCTTTGCCTTTCCATCTTACCTTTATTTGGCCATATTTATTCTTGATGAAGTCCATAGTCCACATCGATCATCTCTTCTACACTTGACGGCGCGTTAATTATCGTGAAAGCCTTCACCATTGACTTTGCATGGTTTATTGGGCCACGTGTGCGTATACGCAATTTGGTAGACGTAGTTTTTGGCTGTATTTTATTATGCCTTCGGCTCGACTCGGCAATTTGTTTATAAACATTGCAATTTTGAATTTTACTGTTCATTTCGTAGATAGTTTTGTGCCCCAGCTGTGTGAGCATAAATTTATGAACATGCATAGATATATATGTTGATGTTCAGTTTATATTTATATATATATATATATATATATATATATATATATCTTCGTCTTTCATACAATATGTATATAAATGTTCAAATATGTATGCGATCCCCAACCCTAAACCTATACGCACTGAGCTGAAAGACCATTTAATGCCACATTTTATTTATATGCTCGCCGCGTTTTTTATTTGTTTTGTTTCGTTACGAAATTTCAATGGTTGGCGAGCATTAAGACTATCGCTAAAATAAATATTTCTACATCGAACCATAGAGGGTAGAAATGTTTCCAATTGATTTTCAATAAACAAACTGCAAAAAACTAAATACTGTGAAAATATTAAACGAATTTCGCACGTTTAAAAACAAAAAACTTGCCGCCGCGCTCGTCGCTTTCATATTTATTTCGATTTGAATTTCGTTTCGCATCGTTCCCATAGTAAATACCAGACAGAAGTGCTGATCAGTGATTCAACCAGCCAGCCTTCAATCCCAAAACAATAGCCAAAACGAATCTCAAAAGAAAACATAACGAAAAAAAAAGAAAAGAAAAAAACAAACCACAACAAAAGATCAAAACGAAAAATGCCAAGTTCTATGCAAGGAAAACGCATAACGAACAAAGTGTCTACCCAAACAATCCAGCCAGAGGAACCAGCTCAAAGAGCTTCAAAGGCCGAACCAGCTCCAGCGTGATCAGTTCAACAATTCGACAAATGCTCAATTCGCGTACTCGGCCTACTGCTCCGCTGCCAATGATGGGCTGGCCGCGCAAAAGAAAGAACTCAAATCCTGAAATCGATAGCTCTACGAGCATCTTTCGATGGGCCGATTAATCTATCGATAGGCCCACCTCGAACATCAAAGAACTCGAGCAGTGCGTCAGAGTCAGATCATTGAATACGATCATAGACGATCCCATTGACACACTCACACACACACACACACACAAACACACACACACACACACACACACACACACACACACACACACACACACACACACACATTCATAAGCAACCAGACACACACACATACACACACACATATACATACACACGCACAGGGACATATAGGGAGGCAAAGCGTCAGTTTAAGCCATATACCAATTGAGCTTTGGCAAAACACTCCGCGCTCCGCTTTGTTTAACAAACCATGTTAGATATATTTCGTGGATTGAAAAACCTTGTAAAGGTCAGTCACGTTAAAACCGATTCGATAGTATTCCGCCTGCACTACTCAATAACTGTGATGATTCTGATGTCATTCTCGCTAATTATAACCACACGCCAGTATGTGGGTAATCCAATTGATTGTGTACACACTAAAGATATTCCAGAGGATGTGCTCAACACATATTGTTGGATACAGTCGACGTATACGCTAAAGAGTTTATTTTTGAAAAAGCAAGGCGTTTCGGTGCCTTACCCGGGTATTGGCAATTCTGATGGCGATCCCGCCGATAAGAAGCACTATAAATACTATCAGTGGGTGTGCTTTTGCCTATTTTTTCAGGTGAGTTACGAGAAGGGTACCCCCCACAACCTATTGAAAATCCAGCCCAATTGTTATTAACCATCACTAATTTCCTTTTACTGTTACGATTTCATTGATCGCACATTCCTTTTCGATATGTTAGTCTACTTCGATAGCATTTTTGCGACTATCGATACTTCAACTTTGCCTTTTAAAGGGAGCTGTACGTAACAATAACAATTTTAACTTTTTTTATTATTTTACAGCAATTTAATATTATTTATAGAATTTATGTCTTTTATACAGAATTGGTTCTTAAATGAAGATTTATTTCATTGAAATATTCGTTAAATATATCAAATTAGTTGCCAAACATTATTATGCCACAAAGGGATATCCAAAGCCCATTCAATCAAATGTCAACAATTATAAAAGGTCATCATAACTCCCCCAGCAAGCTGTCTTCGCACCCTCAAACTGATAAAGCTATCCTTAGCCTTAAGGAATACCCCTAATGTGTGAACGTATGAAATATTCGATTACTTTGTATCCTCTAAGCCTGTCTACGGGTCGATTTGGAACGCTTCTTATATCCTTGTTGAGAGAATTGTAAATTCGTCATGAAATGTGTAACCTATCTGACCGAACCCATAAACTATCTATATCTTCTTGCAATTACGTGCTTCACAATACTCATTCAAAAGGGTATTCGATCTTGCGTACTTCCTTGTTATTGACTTTCTTTCATCGCGTTTGTCTCCAAGTAATTATGCCCAATTCTCAGAACAGTTTATTGTGAGCGGCGATCAGAATAATTTGATGGATTAGGTAATTAAAGCTTCACTGTACTGTCTGTCTCTGTGCACCCAGGCACTCAGTGCCCCAGACTCGAGAAGGGGTAAAGTGTGCTGTACATTCTAATATGCTTGCATACATACTTATTTTTATATATACATTTGAATGAGTGCGTACGTTTTTTGAGTCTCAATACAAAATTCAAATTTCCAAATATTTGTTCTACTTTTTTTCTCGATTCATTGTTGTTGTTGCTGGCTGGCCTTTGAAACGCAAGCAACTTGAATGCGCATAGCCAATGAAATGGAAATGTTTAAACATATCCGTATTACCAGATTTGTTGCTGTTGCGAACATTTCACTTACGCATGCTCAAGGCCAGCAACAGTTGACTGGGCTTTGTTGTGACGTACTACTATGTATGTGCATGTTTGTTTGTTTGTTTACATATTTATCGAAGCGTTTAACAAATTTCGAATACTTCCGCCAAATTCAAAGTCCTTATACTTCAACACTTTTCCAGTCAAACATCATTAATATTGTTCATATAAATATTGTAATGGATCCTCCTAGCTTCATCCAAGTGAAGTCTAGAAGAGCCGTCTCTTGAAATTTGAAACATTTTGTGAGTTTTAGTCCAGAAAATTTGTATCCTTATGCAAAAGAAAGGAAGGAAGAATATTTAGTTTATTATTAAAAACCCAATTCGAACCCTCTTTCCACAAGTAAAATAATTAATATATGTTATATATGTTGGTTTGGTTCAGGAACTATGAGCTGAACTGTGCCTGTAACAAAAAATAAAAACTAATCAGCATCAGACAAGTATATCATACACCTCTCAATGGAAAATAGGTCAAAATTTGTTTATATGAAAAATAAGAAGACTAACACAGGCCAAGTCATAATATACAAGCTTGTGCACTACATTTTAATTTAATTGATACCTTAAGGCCCATTAAATTTAGAGGTATTCAAAAATATAAGTTAATAAAGAAATGATGGCTTCCAAAAATAAAAGTTTTATATTTTAGGTTTCTAATGCATTCAAAATAATAATTTTAATTACTTAAGTCGAGAGACTTACTTTGTCACAAGAATAATAGATCGTTAAATTTGTCGTTGTTTCCGTTGTCGACGCTGCCCACCACACATGCCAAGGGTTGTTGGTTGGGGGTTGGGGGGTCCGTCGAGTAGCCAGTCCAAGCTGAATTGCGGCGAGGGGCGCTGAACGATTACACAATGATATATCTTCCCGCTAACAATGTACAAATATTAAATGTATATTTTTACCACACTTTTGTCACAGTTCCGAGTGTATGTGTGTGTGTGTGTGTGTGTGTGTTTGTGTGTGGCAGAGGGGGCAGAGCCTCGCTGGGCTCGTTGCTTTTCTCGGTTAGTGTCACATCGGCGATTATAGACGTCGCCGTCATAGTCACCCAAATAACTATAAATACATTTATTATGGTATTCTCCCCGCTTAATGACGCGTGAACGGCGTTTCTATAATTTACACATTTTCCATTCTGCTTAATTTGTGGATTTATTAATAAAGACGACGGGTTTCGACGGTTGCGACCTGAAATCGAATGGATGCAGTTTTTAAGGCATTGCCATCTACATACATATACTTATAACAACAACAATAAATATATGTATGCATGCATGCATGTATATGTATCTTTGCATAAATAATAAAAGTCAACGATCATAAATGCCACGAGAAAACAAGCAAAGCTATAAATCTGTGGACAACAACTACTTATATAAGTAGAACTACACAGAACACCTGGAATCAACATAGTTAACTTTCCATATCCCAAAATAGCCAGAGAGCTAGATAGACGGATAGATAGACAAATAGATAGATAGGTCGATCGTTACAAGTATATACATACATATGTTTGTGATCTCAGGACCCTAAAGCAGGGATCATAATTGATTACGAGTGGGTGGTGGGGATCGAGCGGCAACCATCATCTGCTGATCCAACAATTGATCGGGCTCGCTAATGGCCTGGCCATTAAGTTGGACAATGCAGCTATAAAATTTAAAAGCAAAATTGCCTGCAGTAGGCAAGCATGTTCATCAATCCCGCTTCCCCTGCCTTTGCCGTGCCCATTTCCCTGATCATTTTCTTTCATTTCCAATTCCAATTCGATTTCGATTCCGTCCCCAATCGGTTCATATCGATCAAGCGCTCCCCTCAAATATGTCAAAAATTGAAATTTCTTTTTTTTATTTTGTTTTTGCCTAGCTGGATATTTATTGAAAGGGCACAGACAAACATAAAAGTGAACAAATAATAATTCTGGCCAGATGCCAGCGCACAGAAACAAAAATCTGGCCCGAATGGAAAAGCAGAGTGCGGATCGGAGATGCGATACGAATCTGCGTAGCTATGCTGCGTTGGGATGGAATGGATTGGCGTTGGGGTTGGGGAAGGGGTTGGGGTTGGGGCTGGTTTGGCTTGGTTTGTTTCGAAGTTCGTGTGCGCTGGGAGACGGGTTGGCAGCGTGACGCCAACGTCGGCTGGACTCCCCACCAGAGTTGCACGGACATGTGTTTATATTTGAGTTATGTGCTTTTATTTTTATTCACGCCATCCGGGAGTGGGGAGCTAACACGGAACCGGGATCAGGCAACGGGCAACGGGCAACTGGCAACAGGCGCACTCGCCATTTGCCTTCAGTCTCTACAGATCTAGCCTTAGCCAAGCAGACAGCCCGCCCACATGCTGGAGCTGGATATGACTGTTTGTATTTGGGCTCCTCAATAGCCACAATGCGCTTACATTATTTTGCCTTATTGAAAATGCAAACTTTCCTTTTATTTCATATGGTTATTTCCACCACTTCTTTTAGCTTCATTGCTTTGCGCACCTTGTGCTCAGAATAAATGCAATGCAATTGATTTCATGGCTTAAATGCCAATAAACTTCTTCTACAAATATGTCACAACTCTAGCTCTTTTTATTGTATGAAAATCTTTTAAGACTTTCATGTTATTTCTCCATTCTCTGTTTTTCTCTTGTTGCTTACATATCTGCAACATTTTATCAACATAAGACCATCAAAAATGAAGTTCTTGTATAAAAACTCGTTCTTATTGGATTAAAAGTCTCATGTCCATGGATCGTTTTTTCGCAGTTCTTAACAAGCTATTCGCTTCTTTCTCTACACCCCATCAATTTCAATCAGGTGCTATATTATTTTTTTTTATAATTTTTTTAAAGACAAAAAACTGTTCAAAAAAATACTTTTTTAATAAAAATCTTAACTCTTCAATCAAAGTTCAGATAAGTGATTATGACTTATTTGATTAATTTTACATTAACGTATAATTTATTATAATCGACTTCAGTTACATTTTAAAACAGCTTAAAAAAACATAGTAAAAAGAAATTGTTTTCTTCATTGGCGCCTTACCGCATCGGAAAAGGCTAGATATGCTGACTACTTTTTTTTCTTGTTAGATTTTGTATTAAAAATACATTTTTTAAATGATAGTCATATAATTGAACATTCTTGATTGATGTTCTTCATGAAGCTGAGCATATGTTAAATAATATTTTGGTATTAGTTTTGCCACCTTTGCGCCACTGTGCGTCTTTTGTGTTGGACGCGCCGACTTTGGTGCATTTTCTTTCGCTGGCTGCGGCTGTTGGTATTTACTTCATTTTGCTTTGATTGCAGTTGCATTTATGCGATATTTTTATGGCAATTTGAACGCTTGCCAAATTGCTTTTCAGACACACGCATATGCGTCCCGCTACCCAGGCCCGCTCCCAGTCAGTGCTCCCCTCCCCTAGCGGAAAGCCCTTTTCCCGGGCACCCACAAGGATTTTGGATGCTGTTCTGATTATTACTGTTGCATGTCGTCGGGCCAAGCCAATTTGCAACTTGAGCAGTAGCCAGGGGGCCAAAGAGAGATGGCGTGAGGAAAACAAATAGAAATATGCCCCCAATGAGGGCCAAGCAAAAAGGGAAATACTCGCTGAGACTCGCATAAGGCAAAAACCAAATCAAACGCATCATTTGACTTCCGGCAAGGCGTTGCAAGCTGTGAGCCCATCACTTGTCCATTTGTTTTGGTTCTTCTTTTGTGCTTCCCATTGTTGCTTTTGTTGTTTTCGTTGTTGTTTTCTTGCCGTCATAAGGCGATACAATGTGCCGCAGATGTTGCCCAGCTATAAAACTATGCGGCGACGCCAATTTCGATTTGAAAGTCGTATTGTTGCAACAGATGCAAAATTCAAATGCCGCCATGACCGTGCCCGTCATGACGTTGACGTTCGGGCTCTATAGATTTATATAGTTATTTTAGCATTTGCCAACACCAATACCCAAATGCGAAATTAAAATGGAAAATGAAAAAACGACGCCTGACGGACGGGCAATGGAACAGACGTAAGATTGCCGCGGACAGCCGCCATTTGGGCAACCGTCTAAGCAAACTGAACTCTCACCTCAACGGGCATTAGAATGCCACTTCCACTAAGCCATTGTCTCCCTGAGAAGTCAGGGATTAGCTCCTGCCCACATCGAGCTGGGCAAACCGCAGCGAGGTGCGTCCGCTAAAGTAAACATTTGCACAATTTAGTGTTAAATTTACGATACAAGTTATTATTAATATGTCATCAGAGCGCACATAAATACCAAATGTCCGACAAGAGATCCATTTAATTGGGCAAGATCTTAGCCGTTGCCACAGTCTGTTTCTTCATCAACAATATTTTGTATCTGTGTGTCTCGCGCATATGTGTCTTTTGTTGCTTCTACTTTCGCTAATGGATCACAGCTAATTGTTTTGATGACATGTCTATAAATACTTACATATAAATATGTCCGTCTCTCTGTTTGTCTGTTCGTCTGTCTGTCTGTCTAAGTATTGAAATCAGCAAATAACATAATTATAGGAATGCATGGGAGCACTCATCTTGGAAGGTCATCCAAAGGCAATCTTAAGCATATAATACCTTTGGCATTGTTAACTGGAATTACGCGCCTGGGATTCTCTATGGCGTATGCCTAAAAAAACAGCTGGCGATTGTCACTTGTCAAATTTAAGCGCTTTTACGACAATTCCAATGCGTCAGACGCCTACACAAAGGCAACAGCTCACCTTTACAAAACTAATGCCTATATACATCTATATTTATATATCTATACACATATGTATCTCTGTCTCTGTCTCTGTCTCTTCTCTGTCTCTATCTCTATCTCTATCTCTGCGTTTCTATTCTATTTACTTATTTTTTTCTTTTTTGGTTTTTTGCAGGCAATCTTATTTTACACACCAAGATGGCTGTGGAAGTCTTGGGAGGGTGGCAAAATTCATGCGCTCATCATGGACTTAGATATAGGCATTTGTTCCGAAGCCGAGAAAAAACAAAAAAAGAAATTACTTTTAGATTATTTATGGGAAAATTTAAGGTAAGCAAATGCCCACTTTCTACTTTATGGTCCATTATAATCAAAATTTGTCATTTTAGATATCACAATTGGTGGGCGTACAGATACTACGTGTGTGAACTGCTCGCCCTAATAAATGTGATAGGTAAGTAACAGTCGCATTATCATTATCATTATCATTATCATCCATAATCCATTATCCATCTGAATCATCTGCTTGCTCGTGATTATCATAAGGTGCAGCTGCAGAGAACTGTTCCAGTTTGCACAATCCAATAAACAAATTTGGGGTTAACCATACACGATATCTTTAGTATATGCCAAACTCATGCCATGCACACACAATACCGAAGAGATATATATATGCCCGAATAGAGCTTTCGTTATTCATTCACTCATTTTCCGAGGAAAATCAATGACGAATTTTTATCGACTGACCGTAGCCGCAGGCCGCATCAAAATAAACAAATTTTCCTTATTGCTGCGGATTCCTGGCTTCTTTTTTTTCGGACAACGTGCGCCACGTGCGCTACAATCGGAAATCTAACAAAATAATTAACTGTCAGAATACATAAGAAATAGAGAAATAAACAATTATAGAATACACCAATACCATGCACATGCACATCGTATTAACAAATAGCCAGAGTTCAGACTAATTGAATGTTGACGGCTGATGAGTTTACAAGAAACGCTTTTTGGGGTGGGGAATGTGGGAGGAATGTATCCCATTTAACAAAGTTAAATTTACGGTTTGCATTTTTTATAGTTAAAGATATATATATATATATATATGTATATATGTATATGTATATACGTATGTATGTGTATGACAAATGAAAATTCGAAAAACTATCGAATCAATTCAATCTATTCTTATGGAGTGAGGTTGTCGAGCATAATAAATTTTATCCGATTCATTTTGGCTTGTTTTATTTAAACTCATCGATACTCATATGAGAGCAACGATTGCGAGAGAATCGATGCAAAACATATGGCATTAATCGATTTTGAGAAAATTGATATTCTGATAGATCTGGGTTTGTAATTTAATAGACTTAAAGTGTCGGCTTAAAAATTGCCTAGTTGGGTAAAGAAAATGGTATCAATATTATAAAATGGAAATATTTTTTCAAATTATCGACTAATCTATAACCGACAGAGCATCGATAAATTGGTCTAAAATCGATGTAGAGAGTTCATGAACATATATTGATTTTTGATTTTTGAACCTTAGCGAAAAGATCAAACGAATAACCTCGAATCCCCATTCAATTACATTTTGTAATTGTTTCCCCTGAATATGCAATAAACCGGGTACCGGAAAGGTGAACCCATTCATATTCTTTAATTGACTGACTTATCACATTGTTTGATTGTTCACAATAACAGATATCTCTGAGTTCATTCTCATAGACACTCAGACTCATTTTCACACTCACACTTACACACACACACACAGACAGCGAGTTGGAGGCAGCAATAAACCCATAAATTACACCCGCCAATTTACTTTATAAACACTGTCTACATATCGTATACTACATATTATCGTCGGTCAAACTTTTACTTATACATATGTGTAAATATAAATTTCTGTGTATATATGTCGTTTTTGTTGCATAGGTCAAATGTTTCTTATGAATCGATTTTTCGATGGCGAATTTATGACATTTGGCTTGGATGTGATAGATTATATGGAGACCGATCAGGAAGATCGCATGGATCCGATGATTTACATATTTCCCAGAATGACCAAATGTACATTTTTTAAATATGGTTCAAGTGGGGAGGTGAGTAATTGCTTTAAATAATTGAAAATAATTATACTATTTAAATATATATTTTTGTGGTTCTCTGGTTTAGGTGGAAAAACACGACGCCATTTGCATTTTACCATTAAACGTTGTTAATGAGAAAATTTACATTTTCCTTTGGTTTTGGTTTATATTATTAACGTTACTCACATTATTAACGCTAATATACAGGGTGGTTATTATATTCTCGCCTCGAATGAGGGTCTATTTATTTCGAATGCGATTTAGGTGAGTCCCCATACGAATAACTCACTCCACCCTTTCTAACACTGGTTTTTCTATTCGATTTTTGCAGGTTAGTGCGTCGTGACGCTATTGAAATAATCGTTCGTCGTTCCAAGATGGGCGATTGGTTTTTGTTGTATTTATTAGGTGAAAATATAGATACAGTTATATTTCGTGATGTTGTACAGGATTTAGCGAATCGTTTAGGACATAACCAACACCACAGGGTGCCTGGATTAAAAGGTGAAATACAGGATGCATGATATTGGGAGTATTAGAAACAATACAAAATGCAATATGTCGTCTCTATATAAAAACAACAACATCAACATTCAACTACTTAGTACAACAACATCAGCAGCAGCAACCGCTTCATAAGTTCAAAATAAAACTGAAAAAAAAACGTATCTTACAAATACAACCAAAAAAACTATCGTCAATGCTAACACATCGAAGTCATTTTCAATCAACAAGAGAGTAAAGCACAGAGGCACCTCAATACCGATAACGATAACGATAACAACAAAGATAACGACAAAGATAACGATAAAGATAAAGATTAACATAAAGATAAAGATAAGATATCAATAGACCCAACCACACAACGAATGAAAGCGGACTAAGCCGAACCAGAACTAACATAAAAATCAAAAGTAAGGGAAACAAATCAACCAACAAAAGAAAAACTCAACAACGAACATTAAAGGCAGATCGAAAAGAAGATGATATTAATAGGAATTAATAACAATCACGAGCAGCAGCAGCGGGAAACGGAGTTTGGGTGCAGCTGCAGCCAGCCAGCTCAGCTAGCGCCCAAGGACATCGCAAGCAGTTGCACGTGGCGCCTGCAACTGTGTGCATGCCCCATGGATTCAAGTCAAAAAGTTATGAAAATAGAAGTTGCCCAGGGACAAGGACAAAGTGTGTGCAAGAACCAAGAAGGAAAGAAAAACATAAAGACAGAAGAAACGCAAGGAAAAGAAAGGAAAGGAAAGCAGAGGAAACAACGCTCTCTCTCTCTCTCTCACACACTCACACACAGACACACACTCTTCACAAACATAAATAGAAACTTCACCACAGCACACGACATCACACACAACATTTACGCGGCATTACTCATACGCCCCCGTAGACGCCATCAAATCGCACACTCAACCTGCTCCTCACTTTGCTTGTCATGCAGCAACACAACAAACACCAACGAAGTCGAGACGACGCCCGCGAATATAATTGCATTTCTGTATTAACAACCAACAAAATTACAACAACATCAGCAGCAGCAGCGGCAACAACAACTGCAACTGCAACTGCAATCACTCGAAAGCATCACGAACAGCAGCAACAACAACAACAACAACAACAACAACATCACGTCAGCTGCAACTGTTTCAAGCATAGAAAGAGAAGGGTAGCTAAAAACCAAGCTCGTCTCTCGTCGTGAAAAAAAATAAGTGAATATAAAAAACGAACAAAAAACACAAAAAAAATTAAAATAGAAAGAGTTAAGCGAAAGAAAAGAATAAAAAGATGCAAAAAAAAGCAGAAAAAAAAAACAAAAGTTAGTTTAAATTCAATTCAATTAAATCACTTATTAAAACAAAACAAAAATGATATCTTGAAGTGTTCATGTATTCGAATGTAGGTTAACTAAGTACAGCATATAAATAATTCTAAATATAAAACCTACTCATATATACATACACATGCGTATATGGTATGCATATACATATATATCTATATATAAATATAAACAATTTTTTTTCTAAATCTAAGCATTTGTATTACCCGCTAAAAGAAAAAACAAAACAAAAATTATATAAAAATTAAAACAAACCAAAAAAAATAAAAAAAACACAAAACAAACAATATAAAAAACCAAAAGGAAAACCAATTTTGTATACAAGAACAAAAAATGATACCAAACTAAATGTAAAGAACAACAAAATATCAATAAATATCAGCGACAGTTTAGTAAATGGAAAAAATAAAATACAAACTACAAGAAATACGCATAAATACCACAAAAAACAATGAGAACAAATACTAAACAAAAATACCAAAAAAAAAAAAAAAACAAAAAATACTTAAATGCCGAGGATACTACATTTACATAAATACATACATACATACATGCATACATAGTAAATTAGGTCAATCTGTAGCGCGCATCATTATATAACCAAACAACCATAAGCATTATAATAGTAAAAATACTACGAAAAAAGGCAAGCACACACACACACAAACACACAACAAACACAACATTCATGAAGCGTATTTTTAATTACACAGGCCTAGCAGGCAAGCATAGATTGAAAACGGAAACGGAAACGGAAACGGAAACGAACGTCAATTTCCGAATTATTATTAATCATCATTGTTAGGCCGCAAGTGTGGAATTTTTTAAGCGAGCTCATCAGCATTAATAGCATAAATCAATTAAATTAACATCTAAAAAAAAGAATAGTTGAGGAAATTAAAGAAAAAAGTACCAGGAAAAAACATAGTTTATAATATTCCCCAATTGCTATAATTACAAATTACACATTACGCATATTATTGTACGCTATAGACCAACAAACAACATAAATTAACGTATTCGTCACAAATTGATTGTATAGTATAGAAGTCACACACCCACACACACGCACACACACACACACACACACACTCACTCACCCGATAATGTTTTTGCTCATTTTTTGTTTGTTGTAATTCACATTGGCATTGCAGCTGTTGGAGCAGTGCTCAAGACCGAGCTGCCTATTGTAGAAGAACCCCTGATGAACCTCAGAAGAACTCAATATCTTTCTGGGTATATACACATAAGACAAATATGAATCATCTGCAGCGGGTACAATCTCTCGAATATACTTGTGTACGCTTAGAACTTCTTATTCACATCGAATATCGAATTGACCACATCATGTGCTACAAATTGTAATATCCGTCCAGAAAACTTTTTGAAGCGCCACTTTGTTTCTAAGGTTCCATTAAACGATCCGTTAAAAGACTTAGCCTGAGACAGCTCTAATGTAAATCGTTTTCGTTTATGCTCATCACCAAGAAACATCCATAAGAAACAAAAAAAACACTCAATATTAACTGAAAAAGGACCAAATAAGTCGCAAACGCATCAAAAGTTTTCTATTTGAGTTGGAACAAACATAACCGGACTGCCTTTTCCTGGCCACTATATTAATCTTATCTCTCCCTCTCTCTCTCTCTCTCTATCCGTCTCTAACTTTACGTGTGACTCAGTTGCTCTATCCCACTCTGTTGCACACTCTTTTCTCATAAGGACGACTAAGGACGTATCATACACAGCCAAAGAAGCCAAGCCAATGAGCAAATAACACTGCCAGCTAAATAGTTCTAGAGTAATATACTTATGAAGACATTTATAACAAATACTTGTATACCCTGTAGTAGGAAGGGCAGCTCCAACTCAGTCGCAATGCCAATGTTACGAATCTCAAAACACTATCGGCCATTCAGAACCTAGACTTGGTCTCCCCAACAGGTATCGTCTGCAGAGTCGCTTAGCCCATACAGAATTAACAACACACGAACAAAGAAACAAAGAAACAAAACAAAAAGGAAGAAAATCTTTGTTTTTAGTGCATAATTATTTTGGTTATACTTTCGTTTCGATAGTTATTTTAATTCTCTCACTACAGCATATTCAAAGACGCATTAGATTTTAGCCAAGAAGGTTTGAAGATAATAAAAGTAATTAGAAAACAAAAGAAGCATAATTTCTAGGTCGCTATACAACTTAATAGAGAAAAACAATAATTATAACAATAAAGATAACAAGTAATTTAAGCGTAATTTTTTTTTGACTGCTTATAGCCAAATATGTGTAGGCTAAGATCTAGTTTAAAGAAAAACGAAATATTACGACAGTACAGGTCTAGAGAGACACTAAAAAGGATATAACAAAAAATTAGCTTGTTCGTGTTTTTTTTTTCTCAAGCCAAGTAAAGCGAGAAAATAAGTAATAAAATTGAATTCAAACTCAAATCTATGCAACACAAATGAATATTATATAAACCATGTAAAAACATATATAAAAAAATACAGATTATTAATTGATATATTTATGATGATGTACATATATATATATAATATATATATATATATATATATATATATATATATATATATATATATATATATATATATATAATCCGTACATATATCCGTAATGAAAAGCTAAATTATGCATAATAGACGGAAATTGCCATTAGTTGTTAGTGTTAATGCGATACATACATTAATATACATATACATGTGTATATGTATGATCTAAAGATTTAAGGGCAGATCTGTAAGGAACACAGCTCATAATACTTAGTTAAAGGTACAGGGCTCAGCAAGCATGTAACTCAATTTGAACTAAAAGCAACTGTAAAATATCTTAACTAGGAAAATGAGAAAAATCGAATATTGATTACCGAATATCGAATATTGTATATCGTATATCGAAATCGTAACGTGTTCTTTTTCCAAATGCAAAACTTTATTTTTCAAAGTGTTTGCTGCATTATTAGCTACGATTAAAGTAAAGAAGAAATTAAACAAATAAATAAATAAATAGGTAAATACGAATTGTATTAGCTACGAGTATGGTAAATACTTATACTTATACACATAAGCATGACAAGATTTCATACTTGAATAGATGAGAAAAAGAAAAGAAAATCTAGATGCAATAAGCAGGAATCAGAACATTTGGACTTTCGCCAGTCTTTAGACGAGTAACTTTCACATTTGCCCTTTTACTACTTACAACTTACAACTTACAACTTACAACTTTTCAACACTGTTCACTTTACATTCTTTCCAACACACGGTTCACAGCCCACTGTCTGCAGTCTACTTTGCTTCCAGCCTCTAGTCGTTAGGCATTTAAGCGAATCTTTAACTTACTCATTGACTTCTTTTCCTTACTTGCATTTGGCGTGCTCTCTTTAAGCCGACTACTACTACTTATCTTGCGAATATATGCTAAGCACAGGGTGCACATGGAATCTCAAACGCAAACACAAACACAAACAAATACAAAAACTCAAACCTAATCTCAAATGTTTTGCTTTGTTTTGTTTGTTTGGTTGTATTTTTATGTATCAAAATATTTGTTTTGATTCGATGTTCTTAGACGGTACTTATACATACTAATACATAAATACTGCTATATTTGGACTTACTTATGTATGTATAGTATGTATGTGTCCTTTTTCATTTATTTATGTATGTCATTGCTTAGTTAAGCTCTTAGTTTTGTACCTTATTTTAATTTATTGTTTTCATTATTTATTCGGCAATAAAACGAGTACATATCATTGTTTTTTTTTTAGTAGTTTTATTTCTTAAGTTAACAACACTGATTTGAGAAACGTGACGCGAACGTTTATTCTGATGCCTTGCTCTCAACTTTTACGAGCACTGCCCCATTTGGTGTATCTGTCTACCTCCCTTTCTCTCTCTCTCTCTCTCTCTCTCTTTATCTCTGCATCTCTCATTCTTTCTCTGCCACTCCGTGAATGATCAGCACTCTAAGCACATCCGGTATCCGAAATCGACATACAGCAAATAGGTCAATTGTCTCGGTTTGAAGTTTAAGCCGGAGATCAACATTTATCTAAGTATATTGGTGAAATTTGTTCAACTTATATTTTAAATAAATTTATTATATTCTTAGCAAATTAAATTAGACTTTATTTAGTTAAACATCAAATATTAACGAAAATAATTAAAGCAACAAACAAATTTCATAATAGTGCAAAACTTTTATTAGACCAAGCGTTTTTAATGTAAACAAATGAAACGAAATTGTATAAACTACGAAAGAAATAATAATAAAATATATACATAAATCTGAAACTGCCAATTCACATTTTCAGACAAACTCAGAAAAACCACAAAATAACTCAAATCTGCAAGCATATAAAGTTTAACACTTTACAATACGATTACTAATGTATATACAATGCATACATAACAATTGAGAACGATGAAAATTGCTGAATATTTAGAACGAAAAACAAATATGCAAAACAAAAATAATAAAATAGCGAAAAAAAAAGCATATAACATATAATAAATAGAAAGTAACATCAGTCTAGGCATATGTATTTGTATTAGTTGGATGCTTAGTTAGGAGCCTGTCCGAGTTTGGTTGAGTTGCCTATCGTTTGCGTTTGCCTTCCTCTTCAATAGTATTTCGGGCAATTCGGGAGTGTCTTTCGGTTCGGGCTTGCGGCTTGGTATTATTAGATGAAAGATCTTATACACGGATATGTTGTGTGTGTGTGAGTGTGTGGGTGCCAGTGTGTTTTTGTATGAGCATATACTATGTGTGAATAAATAGCAGACAATAATTAGTAAATTTGCAACAACAAAATAAAAAACCAATATATAAAGAAAACACGCAGGCACATTTGTGAGTACTATGCGTTACCATTAACTAGCGCCCGGGCCACACAACATGCACACCAACAAACTTATCGCCATCTGTATTCGTATCTTTAAAGTGTATCTGTTTCTTGGGTATCTGTATCTGTAGCTGTATTTCAATTTGGTTACTTGGCTTCAATTTCTGTTTTGTTTTCTTGGGCTAGCTCCATACTAAGGCGTTAATTAGAGTTCAGGGGCTTTAAGTTTTTGGTTTGAGTGCAGGCAGCAGCTGAACGCGCAAAGTAGTTCCTAAAATATATCCAAGGTCAAGATCGAGCTGAAGCTGAAGGATTATGTTGTAAGATCGTGTTGAAATTTAGTAAAATGTGTTCAGTTTGAATTTGCCCTTCCCACGGCTTGCTATTGTTTAGGGGTATTTCTTTTTTCTTGTTTTTTTTTTTTTGTCTGTTATGTCAAGGTATTAATATAATACTCATAAAAGTAGTTCCTTTCTCGTTAGCACAATTTTGAAGCATAAGAAAACTGCCTTAAAGTGATTTTCGAATTATAAAAACAATTTATATAACTAAACAATGTACATAATATAGTGCCCAAAAATAAAAAACAAACAAATATATTGGAAACAATTTTTTTTACTAACAATAACTAGAAACGTATTGTATTTTAAGCATAAACATGACTTTTAATTAACACCTAAGACACATACAATTGTACATAACTTAATATACATTTACATATAATTATACAATATATACAACATATTATTACATATGAAATGTATTTTATAACGAATTAGATCGTAATATGCAAGAACGTTCAGCGAAATTACAATTAAGTTTTCCACATTCAGATGACTTTTGACGCAGACAAAGATCATATTATAGCTAATTGAGAAATCCCCCAAACAGAAAACAGAAAACAGAAAACAGAATACAGAAAAAAGGAAAAGCAACAAACAGTTTTGTATTTTAACTTGTTTTCCACAGCTCTTAAGTTTATTCGAATAACTTTACGAACGTATTGTATTAATAATAATAAAATACTTAAAGTAAACAAAATAAAGTAAAAGGAAAAACCAAAAGGTGTATGTAAAATAATTGCATAAATAATTTCTAATATATTCGCCGATTGCCTTCAACTAGAGGAATTTTGATTACAAAATTAATAATGAATATTACAAATGAGAATTATTAAATATTGCATTAACGAACATATTTATACAATGAATGGCAAAGTAATAAGAAGAAGAAGAAGATGAACGACAGGAAGAACAAAATGTAGAAGAAACAAACAACAAACGCAGAAACGCAGAAAAAACCAAGCAGAACAACAAAAAAAAACAACAAATCTACACAAAATGAAATTCAAAAAGAACTGAAGTAAAAACAAAGATTTTAAACGCAGCAACAACAAAAAGTAACAAACAAACAAAAAGAAAAACAAAACAAAACAAACAAACAAACAGAAAAGCATCAACAAAATGAATACAAATATGTTCATATTTGTACACAGAAAACAAAAACAAAAACAAAAATAAAAACCAAAAAACAAAACATGAAGCAGAATCTATAAGACCCATTAAATTATATACATAGGGTATACACATACACATATATTCATATGAACATACATACATACATATATGCTTATGTTTGTATGTATTTTGACACACACACACACACGCACACACACAAGTACACATGCACACCCACACTTAAAGAAATTTCTGTAATCTGAACGCAATTCGAAAAGTTAAGTTTGCGCATCTTTTAGCCGAAATTTTAGGCAAAACTTTTCAAATTAGGCCAACAATAAAGGAAAACAAAATCTGAATGCAATTTCATCTTTTAGCCAACACCCAAATAAAGCCGTCTACATCTGAGAATTCGTTTTTGATTTCTTGTTTCCATCATCTTTCTGTTCGATTTCCGTCTATCGAACCAGAGAATTGTTCAGAAAACAAAGACATATCCAACAATCTTTTCAAAATCGACATTCGCCTGCTTTGAATACTGAGAAATCGAACCGAATTCAATCGAATCGAATATCGAATCAAATCAAAGAACATTAAAGCGAGCGTCAATAGAATTTGAGAGGCGCGTTAATAGCATCTCGGAACCCTTCTCTGGTTGGGTACATACAATTTCAATCGCATATTCTTTCGTGCTTATTCCTTCCTGTAGACGAGCTGCTGCAGCAAAGGCCCTTTCTTGGATTTTTCATATATAAAAATATACATATATATATATATACATTATATATATATAACTCGTAACTTATGCCGACATAAGAAATCACAAGCAGCAAGCCACAGCAAACACTAATAACAAACAAATTTAAAAAGTAAAAAAAAAAAAGAACAAACTTAAGTAAAGTAAACATTAATATAGTTCACACATTTACAATTAGATCGTAAGCGAGTCTCTAATTTGTATTAAAGTCTTATAAGCATATACAAATACGGATAATTACATTATTAATAATACTTAGCATATTAACTAGTTCATATTGCGTGCTAGACAGACGCGAAAGAGTTGGCAGGTCGTGGGATGATCTAATGATAATCTTTTTTTTTTTTTTATTGTAATGAAATTTAACTAGTTATAATAATATTACTTAATACGATTTTGAATTCATTATAAATCTTGTGTACGATTATTGTGAAACGTTTCATTTTGTTAATACGAAAACAAAACGCGTGCATGGTTAATAAAGCTTTAATTTGAAGCTATGTATTTATATAAATATATATGTATATATATATGGCATATATATATATATCTATATGTACATATGCAAGCACACACACATACGCGTGTAAAGATATCCATATATACATACATGCATGTGTGTGTGCATATGTATGTAATATGAATATAAATGAAGCAAGCGACAAAGCAGAAGAAATAAACGTCCTCAGTTTATAAATTTTCAAATGAGTGACATAAAAAATAAAACAGAATAAACAAGAACAACGTAACGTATTTAAACTTAAGACCCATACAAGTATATTAAAGAAAAACAAAAAACGAAAAAAAAAAAACAAAGAAAACTAAATTATTTAAACATCAATTTATTACTGATAGGGAACGAAACCGATCCCGGAGAAACAAAATTATTTAACATATTACTTAGCTGAATAGAATGAATGCATCAGAGCATCAGAGGGGTTATCGGAGGATATAGTACGTGCTATATACATATGCATATACATATATATACATGGGTGTGTGAGCATAGGCATATGTATATATCACATACATATCTATCTATAATGACGACAGTTTTTAGTCTTTACTAATTAAAAAAAGCAAGAGAATACAAGAGAACAAAGAGAAAAACAAAAAATCTAAACACAATAAACATGGCATTCAAGCATATATGAAGCCCCTATATTGATAATATAAACGTGAATTTTTAGCAGTGTAAGTAATAAATTACAAACAGATAAACACACACAAACACACAAGTTAATAATACTTACATAAACGAGCGCTAAATGTCGCCCAGGTGTTGTACTAAGACCCGAAAACTGATTGAAATACCATACAGCATACATCATTTTCAGGATCACAAAACATATTCTTATATATATATTCATATAAACACACACACATATGCATATATATACAAACACATACATACATATATATATATAAATATATATATATATGTATACATATGGACAAGTGCGTAGCATATGGAAACGTAAAGGCAAGCAAGCGTACATATATACATACATATGTATGTATGTATATATATATATATATATGCATATAATAAATAAAAATAATACTAACATAATATTATTATGCAAAAGAAAAAAGAAGGGAAATGCTAAGATCCCATAGTCAAATTTAACTCTAAGGATACATTATACATATATCTACATCCACATCAACATCAACAGTGACAACAACCTCACGTACACGTACATGGACATACACTCACATTATTGACTTGTAAATAACACATACCCTCACACACACAGACTCACACCAAGGATACATAAACAAACACACACACACACACACACACACACACACACACACACACACACACACACACACACACACACACACACACACACACACACACACACACACACACACACACACACACACACACTCACACACCCACACACACACACACACACACACACACACACACACACACACACACACACACACCCCCCCCTCCCTCACACTCACACTCACACTCACACTTAACAGATACAATACTATTTTACAATTAGTTAATTTAACTTGCTAAAAATATTGCATCGCATTACATATAACAAGTAAATGGCAAAGAAAACAAACGAAAAGAGAAGAAAATGAATATTGAATGGAAGCAAAGCAAGAAATAATAAAAATCATATGCATCAAATTAAATGAAAAGTAAAGAATAGTACATTAAACCGCAATTAAGGGCAGACAGCGCGCATTAATAGGCAGGATTGAAGAGGTCATATTGGCGTCAATCAGCTTTGATTGATGCCTCTAGATACTGAAGACGAGCGACGGAGCATAATGAGAATAAATAAATTACCAAGTAATATTATACAAATATTATTATATAAATTATTATAATTATAAATTACTATTAAAAAAAAAAAAACAAAACAAACAACAAAATACAAAATCAACCAACAACAAAACAGATAATGAAACACACTATTATAATGCGATACAAGAAAAAAAAAAAAACGAAACAAAACGAATTGAAAACGTTGTATGATTTTGATCAGAAAGTAATAAAAACAATTTTCGATTTGTTACGAAATATACAAATTACCATGACTTTCTATTCGAATGGATTCATTTTGGGATTGGGATTGAACATTGGGCGTCGTTTGCCAGCCGCTGGCGCCCTCTGTTAAGCGGTGTCTGAAACCTCGACAGCTCTATCCAAGCAGTGTACGCAAGATGTGAACAAGCAGTCCACTATCTGCTGGTGCGAAGCAAAACAGTTAACAACTACATTCCCCTTTTGTAACTTATACCTTATTTATTTTTATTATTATTATTATAATTTGATCTGATTATACAATACTCTTTTGCAGACATTCATTTAAGCTGTAGATTGGAGCTTTGCGGATTGATTTTAAAGCCGGGTTATTCATTTGCTAATTGCCAGCTGTTGTTTCTATAGAGGGCGCTATAAGGTATGCAGTATGTTGCTATGAAAGACAATAGATGGCGCTATAGGAAGCAGAATGCAAGAATAATTTATTGATTAGGAAATTTATCTGTAAGCTCAAAAGCTTTCAACGTGGGAAACGACCTTCTGGATTAACAGAGCGGAAGTGGTAAAATGCTTTGGTATTATCTTTCAAAAAGATTTTAACTGCAGCCCGAATGCATTCCAACCATCTTATATATATTTAAGGTGATTAGTTTGAGTAGTTCAAAAGTAGCGAAAAGTAGCTTATTGGACAAATGTATATCAATTTACATACACTATTTTCCCTTTTATACTTTACTAAGGGGTATTTTTAATTTTTTTTTAATTAGTTATATATATATATATATATTTGATAACTATCAACAGGACAGTCGACATGGCCACGGACACGGCCGTACTTCTGTATCTATAAGAACTGCATTCTCAGTTTTTAACAAATATAAAACATCATCGCATAGATTTGGGGGATTGCAGCCAAATCCAACTATAAACGTATACAGGTATTGCAGAATCGGGTACTACGTCAGATAACGAACTGCCCCTGGTACGTACGCGGTTCCACGCTCCATAAAGACCTCAAACTGCATACAGTCGAGGAACAGATTGGAAGGCACACAAGCAGATACAGCGAAAGATTGCTGAGACACCGCTCCCTGCTCGCAAGAGGACTACTCCCTGCCCGACCTTTAAGGCGACTTAAACGGCAAGGTTTTGCCAACACGTTTGGACGACAGTAAGCCTACCTGCATCTAAAATCTTCATACAGCGGTATGGGGTTCGGTTTTTGATTACATTTGCCATCCATGTGTTGTTAAGGTACTAAATTATGTTTGTACAGGTTTTACACTTAATAGAAATAAAAAAAAAAAAAAAAAATCATCGCATAAGCCACATAAACCTTAACAACATGTATTATAATACGTTAAAGAAGCAAAACGTCTAATATATACTGATATATGCATAAATGAGCTGATTCTCACTCCCACACCGCATAACCCCTTCTTCTCTTATAACAAACACAACTAACAACTCTTTGAAACTTTAATTGAAATTACTAACTAAAGCTAATATCCTAAACGAAACATAAGATAGACAACATACGAAAGAAACAAATCATAGGATAAGCTGCCTCCCATTTCGGGCACCATTTTTTTCTATTCTCAAACAGCGATGGGTAAGTGATGGTTTGTGCTCTTAACCTTAACGTAGCTTGGCTGGGCGATAGGCATAAAAATACTTATGTAATAGATCGATTGCCATTCATAAAAAGGTTCCGCAACGTTGTTGTGAAAACACAACATGGTCTAATCCCCGAACTGCTGCTTCCTCATTGTCCGACGCCTCACCCGATGCGAATCGCGGGTTATCGGACTCGCAATCGGTGTAACGCAAACGTTGTTTAAAGATCAAGCGATATATAGGTAGGTTTTACATGCGACATAATTACCGTTGATTGAATTGAATTTTAGGGTTTTTGTTTAAAACTGATGCCTCAACATCCCCGCACGCTCCGCACATATCATGTGTCATAAAGCAAACGAACCGACAATCTGGTAATATACTCTAGGCAACAATAACAACAACAACAACGAGTCTCTGACACCAGCAGCAGCATTAGATGAGTCTTTGACGATAAGCGTCATTTTCCCGACGCTCTTGAGTTTGTTTTCCTTTTATTTTTTTTTATTTTTTTAGACGGAAATGCACACACTTTGCAAAAAACAGGAGAGAAGTGTTAGTATGGCTACAGCTGGACGTTTGTTTATGACATTCGCTTGCTTATCTCTGATTTTGTATTTCTATTTGTTTTGGCGGCCATTCAATTCAAATGTCCATTCGCAAATCGAAACGCCAAAAAACCCGATTAAACAGTTGCATTTTATGCCCCTGCGACTGCCATTCATTAGTCAGCTTTAGTCAGAGCTGATGAGTTGGCGGATGTAGGCGGCGCCAATGCAATGCAATGATGACCTCTCTAATAGCCACAGATCGCTGCACATGTCATCGATGACCCTTGGCAGCAGCTACCCGATATTTGGTCAATACTTCTTAGCTCATGCAATATCAGGTTTTCAAATGGGAAAACCAATAATGTTGAGCGAATCATGAACAGTGTAACACTTATTTTGGCAACCTATTCTTTGAAATATAACTTTATATATTATATAATAGCGGGCTTTATAAACTCAAACTTTATCACATATTCTAACGTTGTCATGTCTTCGGTATTTGAAGTCAGTTTTGTACGCATCACGACTAACGATTGGCATTCGAAAAATTTAATTCTAAAATGTACCCAAATTTGATGAAAACGGCAAGGTTAACATAAAAAATCGGGTCGGTTGCGAAATCCTGGATTTTTATAACAATCAATTCTACAGAGTTTCACGAATCAAACAAGCCCAATATTTGCAAGATCGGACGTCATCGAAGCGAGTTCTTGACACTTAATGTTTTTGAACAATTTTTAAATTGAAATATCTCCGGTATTTTATATATTCCGCTAGAAAATCTCACTTTTAAGACAACATTACTCCGGCGTTAGTCATGACGAGATGCCATGCCGTTTTCAAAAGTCATATCTCCGCGCGGAGATATAACGTTCGTAGATCGACGGAGATATATCAGATCAAAACGACATAATCTCGCTAGACCTTAATCCTGTTTTCTTATATATAGTCTTGTATTTTCAGGTTGAAGAGTTGCAAAATTCCATTCCATTTGGAACAGGTATCAGAATTTAGCGAATTAAAATTTAAAAATAAATATAGTAAAATAATATAAAATAGAAAACAATTTGAAGATCTATGTATATGTATTATCTTAAGATCAAGTTTTGCTAATGTTATTAAAAACACAACAACTTTATCAATGTAAAAGGAAATAAACAATTTATTCAAAAGAAACAAGCACATTCCTGTGTTTTTAATTCCATTGGCAAGCAAATTTTATGCAAAAAAAATTAACGGTCTCAAACTTTGGCTGCCTTGCGAGATTTCAAAAAAAATTTCAGAAATACCAGGCGAACAGAAATGACTGTAGATAGATTACAAAAAAATCAGTGTTCAAAATATTGCATTGCATATGCAAAAGGCAAGGCATGAAAATATTTCATTGCCTACTTCTCAGGAGCGAAAATGTTGAGCAGCTGCTGACAGCATTCATGATTCTGGACAATTTCCATGCTATTTTTGTAGGGATTTGGGCACTAGGGATAACCAGGACAGTATCCTTGGTATACGAATTAGCCAACAAACATGTTGTCGTGTTTTTCCCTGCATAGCTCCGGCCTGTCGTTATGGAATACAAATATACAAGATTGCTGCAAAATCCCGTCTTGCCAAAATCAGGGTCTTACAAGCAAAAACTCTCCGCAAGCTGTCTGGTGCCCCCTGGTACATGCGAACTTCCGATTTGGAAGGAGACCTAGGAGTGCCCAAAGTCGGGGACGCTATAAATATACAGGCTGCGAACTATATTATGCGGCTTGAAAATCATCCAAATCGTCTGGCTAGGAGCCTTCCAGACGTAGAATTAGAGGAGTCCAGATGCGGAGGAGATTGCGGAGGTTTCATCCAATCGACCTCACAGATCGGATTATATAATCACCCTTGTACATTTTTATGTTAGACTTAAGAGTAGAATAAGTAGTACTTTAAAAATTCACATAAGTTTCATTAAAGTTGTTTCCATAATAGCAGTAAAATTGAAATAAAGCAATCAAAAGTGTCAAACGCAAATGTTTGTATGCATTGCGTGAGTGTTACGGCAACTCGTTGTTGGGTGCAGAGTGTCTTCTAGTTGTGGACTCCCAGCAAGGATATTCTCGCTTGATCTGTGCAGAGTAATTGGCGGGATTACACTATCATTAAAACAGATGCTTCCGCATCGGATCTGCGCCACCAACCAATGCATCTTATGTCCCCCTGGCTATTATCAGTTGCCGTTGCTGGTGTTCCTCTTTATGTTATCTAATCCGTGGCAGGTCGGCTGTGTGATTGTTTATGAGTGTGAGTGAGTTGCTTTTAGCATGGAACAATGCCAGAATGAAAATCCATATCCAAATCCAAATTGGAATCAGGCTCAGCAACGCGAAGTCGTTGTTATTTACTTTTTATGTTTGTTTTTGATTTATTTATTTATTTATTATTACATTTGACTGATTGCCAAGCGTCGCGGGCTGCCCGCCCCGCCCCGCCCCCTGACCTAAGCTCATGTATTATGAACAAGTTTATTGTCGTGTGCTATGTCTATTTAGTTAGTGGGAGCGCCGCAGGGGGGGAGGGGGGGTAGGTGTGCATGTAAAAGCGGGGTGTGCGACAGCAGGCAGCCTCGTCAAAAATTAAAAAGTGCGTGTTGATTTTTGTTTTATATAGCTAGCAAATCATATTATGGCATTTGTTATGCACCAGGCAACGAAGGCTTTTAGCATTTTGAAAATCCCATTTTTGTCGGTACCCAAAATATTTCACTGAAAATAAGTGAGGCAACTTTATGCATTCGGCAACACAACAGACTTATCTCAACCAGTTATGACACGAGCTGAAAACATTGCCTTGAACTAAAAGAAAAACGAAAATGTATATTTATTTATTTGAAAATATTAGAAAAACTTGGAATTAAAAAACTCTTATTAGATAGCGAGAATTCCATTTCTTCTAATCTAAGCAAAACGAACATATAATTATATTCTACTTATAACTAACACATACATATATACATACATACATTCAAAACATATACAGCATAATGTGCTTAGCTGCCTCAAGTACTTTGCACAGATATTAGAGGCAGCTATCCTAAAAATGCAGTTAACTTAATTTTATTTTTCCTAAAAGTGAATTCATTCCATAGTAACCTCTACTTTATTTTAAGTTGCACTGAACAGTACTAAGTTAAATAAATTAAGTTGATAGTTTTTATTAACTTTATGCATTTAAAATACATTTAATTAAATTTCAATACAGTTTCTTGTAAACATAAGAAAAACAAATAAGATGGCGCAGTTAACTTACATGATATTCATAGAAATTGGCAAAAAATTGCTACCGATAGGAGGCGCATAAGTGCAAAAGGCTGTTAAGTTATTAATTTCATACAAAATTAGCTCGTATTGCAGCGAAAAGAAAATTTCAGGCAGCTTACTTACCGATGCAGCTAGGTATCGAGGCAGCTAAGCAAATTATACTGTATATACATATTTATATATTTTTATAAATAGAAGAGCGCTGCGAATTAAAAATCTATTTATCGTGCATTACCAGGCTTTGTCCGGCTTCAATTTTTCTTTTTCCGTGGAAAGAAAAATTCCTGCTGTCGAGCGGATTTTCCGGTGTGTCGCACTTCAACCCACCTTTATATAGATATCCAAAGATTAATTTCAGTCCGGACAAGCAGCTTATATTTATAACACAAATATTAATAAACATGACGAAGTATGAAAAAACAAATTAATATATAACATAGCGATATTAAAAATAAATTTAAAAAATGCAGAAGCTTGGTCTTATTGTTTCAAATACCCAAAATATTAAAAAAATTTTATTTTTAAATATAGAGTGAGGCAACAAATAATCCAGACTAAGTAGTTAATATATCCTTTTCGTTTCAGTTTTTTCTTGATGTTTGATTAGTTTTAGATTCTTCAGTGCCTTAAAGTTGTATGAAGTAGTTGTCGTGCGATCTGTGGCTATAGAAAGGCAGCAAGGAAAAGAAAAAAGGAGATGTTGCCAGTCTGCTGGGCATGGTCCTGGCCATTAGTAAAATCAACAGCAGTCCACACACACAGGCAGTTGGCAGTAGCAGCTACAAAGGGCAAACGCTGGCCTGAATTTTGTTTAACCTTTCTTTGTATCTCTCTCTCTCTCTCTTTCTGTTTCTCTTGCTTATAACTCGTCACTCTCCTTCTGGCATGCCCCCTGCCCGCTCGCTACTCTGTTTAACGTGGTCCCTGCCTTTCAGTGTGACTGTTGTAGCTATTGTCAACGACGTGGAAAATGTTACGCTACAATTTAATTGAAAGGATAATCAGGAGCACAGCGGCAGCGCGTTATGCGAGGAGCGCACTCATTCAAAGGGGCAAGGATACAAAAAGCCGTGCAATGAATGTGTTCTGTGTGTTGCAAATAGAAATAAATAGCAAACGCAAACGCAGAAGCAGACGCAGGCGCGGACTCAACGGTGGCAACATCGGCTTTTGTTGTTCCCGTCAAGTGTCCTTTTTGATGACGACGGCAATGGCTCTTGGCTCTGGCTCCGGCGTTGGCTGTGGTGATGATGGCGTTTCGGGGTTGCTTTGGTAGACCTCGCTTGTGGCCGGGTATGTGAGCCCACAACGTGGCCAGCTTTGCTTCCGTTGCGTCGCTGCGATCCTCGCCCGACCGGCCGCGCACACAGAGACGGGGCTGGGGGAGCGCCCGTGGCGCGAGGCGTGTGAAGAACACGGCAGGAGGACAGTGTCGCCAGCTAAAAGGGGTCGCCAGCTCAGGGCAAGCAGCCGTCGACTTTACCGGCGATTGGCAAATGAAACTAAATAAAATTAAATGCGTTGCACAAGTTGCAAATTCATGCACAATCAAAAGGATTCATGCTGCGTGGCCCTTCCTGTGCTCCCTCCTCTCCCCCTAGGTCGCTCTCTCTCATTCTCTCTCCTGGTGTGGCACAAAAGCCAGCAGCAGGCGGCTAAAAATCAAAATAAAAAATGTAATTTTAATCGAATTCATTCGCCCCTTTGATGCATACGAATAGTTTTTGATTCACATTCAGCATTCACAGCTAAGCATTTTTATTCAAGTGCCCAGCCCTTCGCCTTGGGCAAACCTTATTAGAGTCGCCCGCTGTCCTCTGTCCCTCGCTGGGGCACCTCACAGCCCTTTTCCTTGATTTGTGTTGTGCCAACAATCGCAGGATGTGCAGCGTGTTCCCCTTCCCTGCCCCATCCCCCAGATCCACGGCATCCGTATCGCAAAAGCATTCTTCCACGAGCAATGCAATTAACTTGGCCAGCCAGCTGACTCCGACTCTGACGGACGACTGGCTGAATGAATGACTGACTGACTGACGGACTGACTGACTGACTGACTAACTGACTGTCTGTCAGATTGACAAATCTCGACTGTACTCGCGTGCTGAGTAATTAAAACACGAAGAATCCATTGCTAATTAACAACTGTTAGCTTTAGCACCATTCCAAATAAAAAAGCCAAAAAAAGGAGAAAAATTTAAGTTTTTTTAGAGAACCGAAGATAAAATACCCTTTGCTGATACATCGCAGATTAAAGATATATTTCTGATGGGCAGACGCACGCACATTGCATGGCTACATCAAAGCTGACTAATAATATAAATATATACCTTATAAGGTGATTTATAATATTCGCAAATAAAAAAAGGTGATGAGAAAAAATCGCAACATTTTTATTTACTATAGACCAGCATATATGAGAAAATATCTTCTGTCACGCTTTGCACATGTTCTGAAAAATCGTATTGCCTTTCGAAGTGTGCATAGAATGGGTTTGAACAAGCAAGCTATTGGCAACATAGGGAATGTTATTTTCTATTCTATTTTCTTATTGCATTTGCTTGCTGAAAGGCAAATAAAAATATATGCACTTAATTCCAGATCTTAATAAGAAGTGAAATACAAATTGTTAAACGCTTTTAATGAAATAAAATCTCAACGATTTCAAATTGTGCTTTAAGAATTCTCAATTTATTTTATTTTTTTGCAGAGAATTGAAAAGCGAACTTGTTTGGCCCAAAACTTTGATTGACATATGTATTTTTCCACAGCCTGCTATATGTACACATTCTTTTTTTTTTTTGTTTTGTTTTTGGTTTATTTACTTGACATTCGTATGCTATATTTAACCAACTTCTGGGGAGCATTCATATTGTTTGACAGTTGTTGCAAAAAAAAAATAAACAAAAGAGTTAATCAAAAATTAAATGGAGACGCGAGTTGTTCACCTTCAGCTTGTAGACGCGTTAATCGAGTGCGACGCTTTGTTTGTCCATGTAAAATAATATTGTATTTGGCTGTTTGCCTATTTGCACGCTGACAATGTCGTTTTAGGCTAATGAATGGAGGGACTAAAAGGGCACGGCATAAAGGGTTTCGACTGTGTGTGCGCGTGGAAGCCCTTTGGCACAGAAATAAATGCGCGTTTTTGTAAAAATGTGTGCATAAACCAGTTAAACCGAGCAGAGACATGCTGCCGGACGGATTGCTCTGCATTTGATCCCGATAACCTATGATTATTTGGACTAGGACTTGGCGCCACTTGACAGCTGCGCCGAAACTGATTTATGTAGCGCCCGAAGCCTAGCCTAACCGAACAGCAGTTGGCTGACATACCTAGGAATTAATGGGTAGCACAATTGAGTTGTCAGGACGAGAACGAGACCGAGAACAAGTGCGACGGCGTCTTGTGGCGAGTTGTGGATTAGGGGTCAGTTCGTCGGGCTGCTGTCTATTAGGAGCTGCACACTCTATAAGGAGCTGCACACTCAAGACCCAATTTTGCGAGAATCCTGTCTGCTGTTTGTCAGCCTATTACTTAATCAAGACGCTCGTTTTTAAGCAGAAGTCTTAAGGATATAAGAGACTGTATGTAGAAAGGACGTTGCATGTTTTGACACCAGGCGGCGACAATAACAACAACAACAAATGTAAACAGACACTGCCCAACTGTTGCTGCTGTTGTTGTTGTTGTTGCTGTTATGTAATTGGAACTGCAGTTGCTCTACTCTAGTGTTGTGTATCCTGGGTGCCGTTTTTAACACGCCTTCCTCAAGTGCCCAAAAGGCTGCTCTATCGCTACCTGATCGCTGCCTGCACCATTTATAATGAGGTAGTTACTCGACTGCGATTTCGCCTGATTAGGCAGAAACAACAGCCTCGAAGAAGTTGAGCCACAGCGGCAGCTGCTACAGGAAACCATCTTGGGGAGGGGCGTCCATTCTAATGTCACTGTGCCGTACCGCAGTCTGCTAATCAGCTGCGTGGCCAGCTCCATGTCACAGCTTGATGAGCCCTATGCCTGGCTAAAGGGTCACCCCATGCACCCAAAATTGAGCTGACCGAGTGCTTGACCACTGGGTGCGCGCCTGATTGGCCCGCGTGTTGCTCTGCCGCGCGGAAGTGACCAAAGGCGCAGGCGCAACGGATTAGCACTGGGTCTTGGCCAGCCGAATAAAACCACGGTGCGGTTCACGGTGCCCGGCGAGTCGAGTTGGGCCGGGCCGGGGCGGGGCGGGCCAGTTGCCTTTGCTTTTGTCCGCTCACGACCGCTTGGCACGAAAATGAAGCTGTTTTAGGCGCTGCGAGAACAATGCTCCCAGTTACGATCCACGCACCGGGAGAACTTGCTTTACTTTTATTGTTATGCCCCGTAATTGCCGCCCTGAGACCAGGCATTAGTGCCCCGGCACGCAGCCATTCTTTACATCCCATCCCCCTGCATCCGCTGCTGCGCGGGCAACCGCATTCAGTCGCATTCTGTACAAAGTTTTTTTTTGCTGCTTTCAAACTTTATTGAGGCGCTCGCATGCAAATAATACAGAAAACAGAAAAAAAGAATAAACACCAAAGCCAACAGAGATATGCACGCGGTTCAGGTCTTTGGACGTCTGCCACGATGCGGGATTAAGTGACACAAAGTGGAAGCACTTTGCCGGAAACAGATTGAACAAATGAGACACTCGAATCGCAGACACCTCGTCGAGCAGTGGCCCCGAGCTCTCCCGCCAGAAATGTTCATTTGGCCAGTAGCCGAAAGAAAAAAAGAAGTGTCAGACAGCTCGTGACAAGGCACTGAAGCAAGGATCAGCTGCGCCAGGACTGAGGTCCAGTCTTAGTCTGGAATTTGTCACGGTTGCAGAGTGGGAACAAAGCGACAGTTTTCTTTTTGTTTTTGATCACATTATTACCGAGATGCAGTCCCGACCTGCTTTACTCTGCTTTTCTTTTAGTCGCCCGGCCATGAAAATTGCAATTTTTCCCCAGATAATTTCAATTTGTGAGCACAACGGGGCAATGTTGCAATGTTGCAACCTCGTAACGTCGTTTGCCGCTTCACCACACAGCCAATTAGCCAGGGCGAGAGGCTGGGACAGGCAATTGATTCGTTGCGCCATCATCGCCATCAATAGGAGGAACAGAAGCAGGAGCCGATGTCCCATCAATGTGTGGTGGATCGACCGCAATCATTTGGCCACAGCGGGTACTCGTGGCTGTGTCTCTGGTCGAAGTGGAACGGAAAGGAACGAAACGGAACGGATTGAGCAAGTTTTGGCAACGTTCTTGGGAAAAGGCTGTTTCGATCGGGCAGCTCCATGTGATGAGCGTTGCTAACGCGCCCATTTATGGACACACTGGACCCCTGGGCATATTTGTCATGCCACATTTTGTAGCGTGCCGCAACCTTATGCGGCGTTTTGCACACATATTTCTATATGTGATCTGTGAGACTCTGATGATCATTATGATGTGGATGATGTATTCATTTAGACCCGGACACCCTGCCGCTGCCACATACCCATCGGCATCGCCGTCATTATTATCATTAACTGAAGTGCTAAGTGGCCGCGTGTGACCAATTTGTTGGGCACAGCTGCCAATAACGGGCCCGACCCGGGCCCACTGGCCATTGTTGTCCGCACGTTAAATGTGCCAATGAGCCATGGGTGGTGCCATCGACGAAGTTCCGCAATCTGAAGCCAAACAAATTACGACCAGGTGACTTGCTTTGAAACTATGGCAAAGCACTGAAATTAAGTTTCGATATTGCGAGTACTTATCAAACTGAGATGAAAATCAATGCAGATATTGCCCAATAATATGTACTTAGCAATTAAAAAATTATTTTATATAAATAAATAGCATCAAATATTGTTTTGGGCAAAGGGCAAAATATGTTTTGTACATATGGAGTTCAACTCTCGAGTATACGAGGCGCACAGTCGAGGGCCGTGACAAAAAACCTGGTCTTCCTTGCTCTTATAGACTTACGTAAGAAGGGTACCAAATAAATCGGGGCCCCAATTGGCACAACTTTCGATTTCTTTAGCGACCAAGTGTGGGCCAAGTGTGTGCTGCTGCTCGCACTTTTTGAAAAACAAACACAAAATATAAATGGAAGTACATACTTGATTCATATGACATTTCTTGACCTTTTCAGACTATCTTCAGCTTCAAATGGAGAACATTTTTGAACGTGACATCGAGCTGCTGTTAAATATGATGTCAAGGATTGTCTTTATATTTAAGCATTCGAAATAGTTTCTTGCATATTTTTCTTGCATTTGTTTGCTTAACACATACATGTACATACACATATGTGGCTTTATTGGTGGCTAAAAGGAAATGAAATGACCGGAAGTTAAATCAAGCCAATTCAATGCATTGGCGAAAATTTGATCAAAACCAAATTGAACGAAAGTCAATGGCAACAATTTTATGCCGGCCACGTAACAAAACTAAATACAAATATGCTGGCTCATTGTTGTTGTTCTTCTTCTTTTTCTTCTTCTTCATCGTCTTCTTGGTGCTGTTGTTGTTGTTGTTGCTGTTGCTGTTGTTGTTGTTGGCACCCTTGCCGAATAATTCAAATAAAATTTACACCTTTGACCGTTCGCCCTCAGTCGCCGCCATATAAATACGTAGATAGACTTTTGGTTGCCTTGCTGACCGAGGGACGACAAACGGAAATCCTTTTTCAATTTTATTTTATAGCAGAATGCGCACACACATGAATACACACACACACGCACACTCTCGCAAGCACAGCTGCTGCAAGTTATTGCAAAATATAAATTGAGTTGCCGGCCACTGAAGTTGATTATGGTCTACGCTCCAGCGAATCTGAGCCAACAAATTTTCTCAATTCGGTTAAAAAATCAACACCAAGTCAGCTCCACAGTAACGGCAAAGGTCCCCACACACTCCTCCCCAAATCAACTGCTAGCAACCTCCAGACAGCGCCCATAGTTAGCTCTAGTAAGGGGCTGCCTTTTAGCAACAACAAAGCGAGAACGAGCTCTCAAGTCTGGACTAGAAGATGCGCTATACCCAATTCTAAGCTGCCGTTAAAAAACATTCGCATTCTTGAATAACTTTATACTAAATAGACCCATCTTTTCAGAGCTTAGGTATGGGACAAAGATGTATGCATAGGCAGAGGTATTGGCAACGTGAAACCTTCTTGATTTCTTCTTCTTCTTTTAGCTCTTACATAATTCAAGATATTCTCAAGAAACCCAATCAATAAGGTTATCGTTGATGGGAAAAAACACTGAGATCGGCATGTTCATATTGCTAGACCAACAGCCGAACATGGCTAGATCAATTTGTTATATAAGCTAATCAAATATATTTATAATAGGTCGCCTGTTACATCGACTTGCAATTAAACAATATGCCCTTCTACTTGCACGTTTTTAATGGGCATAGGACATAAGCAGTCGCTGCCAATTTGAGGGCCGGTCAATATATTGGACTACTACTCTAAGGATGTTCACACAAGTATGTGTGTGGGTGTGTGTGTATTTGTGTGTGTGTGTGTTACCATGTGTGTGTGTTTGGAGCTAAGCCCTGCGGCTCACTTATCAGCGTGCATTAAAACAAAGTGGGTATCGATGTAGAGTCCGGGTCGGCAACAAAAAACCTCCACCACCCGCTCGCTGGGCTGTTGACTCAATTTGCACAAAAGGCAAGAAAGAAAACGAATTTTCCATGCGCCGAATTAGCATTGCCCTGCATTGCAATCATAATATTACATTTTAAATAAAGAAAAGTTGATATAAAATATCAGAAATAATTGTTAACAACTTTAAAAAAAAAGGAATATATTCAAGACATGAAAATTAAAAGGTAAAAGTCCCTATTATCGTGAGTACTAGATACTAGGCAAACCTTGAAATGGGATTCGAGCCATTACGCATTTCAAGTTTAAGTTAAAAACTTCCCTTTGTTAGAGCATGTTTACAACAAATAAAAAGGGTCGGGTCTTCTTTTCGGATCAAACGGACAGAAGCAGCTTTCACTTATCAAAGTGGTCGGGGTCCAAATTATTTACGCCTTAAGCTCCAAAGCCGATTTGTCCACCCACTGGCCCCGATTAAGCGCCACAGTTCTCATGCCTATTCCCATTCCCATCTCAAGCTGCAGTCACTCACATATGATGTCGATGTCTGTTTTCCGTGGGCTTAACGTATGCAACACATCCGAATTCTGGAAAATGTAACACACCGGTCGCAAGTCGCGTCCACTGCAGTCCCCTGGGGCGTGCCCCTGTTGACGGAAGTGTCGGTGCCACTTAAGGCAATGCTGGCGCCGGAATTCGTGCGAACGGAGGCTGCTCTGAACTCTTCTCTCATCTCCTTATTGGTGAGCTGCAGTGTCAGCTTGCAGCAGATAAACAATAAACAGGGAGAGAGGGACGACAAGTGCAAGGGCAAAGGGACAAGTGTCAAAAGTGTTTACGCAACAAGAGCCGACCATATCCATGTCGTTTGTCTCACTTATTAATTGTATTCCGATAATAATTTCATGCTCGTTAACGATTCCCCGACATGGTCCGGAACCGTATTAGTTACAGGACCCGCTCCCAGTCGTTAAACAGTCGCTAATTAGACGCACATGTGTAACACAAAACCGCATTTAAGCGTTACTCCAGAGCAGCCCCGGCCAAAAGGACCCAGCTCTGGGCCCGGGTCACGGCTAGGCGGGCACGTACGTGTGCGCGCTCAGTATATTTGACCCGCCACCGACGCGACATTCGACGAGTTCCGGCGAAGCACTAAAACTGTCCCAATTGTAACGAAATTATACACTTGAACTTCTTAACTTTTTGCCCCAGGGTTGCGCACACAATAACTCTGTGTGTGTGTGTGTGCGTGGTTTGTGGTGTTTGCTGCTTGGTGTGCGTGTGTGTGGTGTTTGGTGTCTTTGCTGTCTGCAGGTTAAGCACTTTCTACGACTTTTTTTATACGGCTGAGCTGAATTTTGGGGCGGCGGCAGGAGCAGGAGTATGGGTCAAAGTATAAACATTTTAAAACGCTTACAAAATATATTCGTAAATATTTGGAGCAGCTGCAATCCACTTATGCATATCAAAAATTTTAGCAAGAGCGAAAATATTGCAATTAAAAATAATGTAAAATAGATTTATTATATCTTTAAATAATTTTAGTATGATGCAGTTGCATTAGCAGAAAATGTAATAAATTTTAAATACTTATTCGCTGGCAATTAAATACAATTAGCTGGCTTGGACACCATAAGGTTTTTATTTCATAAATTATTTAGTTCAATTTACGTATTTTTTCTGCTTCCCAAGGCAATACGTAAGAATGATTCGCCGAGCATCTATCAATGTCTCTTAAAATGATTTTTATTTATTTTTAATTCTTGGGGGAGGTATGAAAATAAGTGAAATATTTGGTATATGCCTTTACACTCCGAGAACAAACATTTCAGTTGAGGTGACTCGAATCTTATCGCCCCTAAGAGCTTCAAATATATAACATTTTTAGTAATAGTATGTCTCACATTTTTCTATTACATTTTCATAAACTTTAATTCTCACATACATGTCCAATCTTAAATTATCCAGCAAAAAAAAATAAATAAACCAGCTAATCACAATAGACCAAAACATAGCAACTATTTGCACAGCTTAATAGTTATTTGTGTACATATTTTCATATTTTTCATCGTATAATCAGCTGCAATTGCATATCAAATTATATCAACGCAAGCAAAGATTTTCCCTAGACGTGAAAAGTTTCTTAAGATCTTAAAGATTTTTTAAAGCATATCAAAAATATTGCTTACACACATTTTTGCTCTGCAAAAGTGCCCCAACAGCTGGCTCCAAAGTCGTGGCTGGCCAGCGCCAAATCGAGCAGTCACAATTGAAAAGCCAACCCCCAACTTGCGCCTCTCCTAAAACAGAATCCTGCTACGTTGGGTCGTCTCATATTTTTATAAAAATAAATTTCAATACTGACTGAATGACCCACGAGGACGTTGACGTTGGCAATGATATGGCTGTTGACTTTGTTGTTGCTCTCGTTGTTGTTGTTGTTGTTGTTGTTGTCGATTCAACTCGTCGCGTCTCGCCTCGTCTCTCCTCGTCTCGCCACGTCTGTGACCGCTTGGTCATCGCAACATTTGCATGCCTCATTTGAGAACAAGTTCCTCTTTATTTATTTATTTTATTGCGGCCTCATTCGCGTTATGAACTCAATGGTCTGTGGACATTATTTTAATAATTGCACTCTACAACAATATCAACACAGCAGCAAACAAAAGCAATAACAACAACCCCACCCGCGCAACGCCGCCCAATACGTATATCCTCCCCGCCACCCAACACCATCTTGTTTATTGTTGTTTGCTGTTGCTGTTGGGCTTTTTATTACTCGCATTCCATTGATTTTCATGGTCTTTTGTTATAAACTTTTGCATTGTTACTTTTTATATATTTTCCTTCTCTGCGCCCAATAAACGAAGAAATTATCGCCAGACAGAGAGAGCGAGTGAGTGAGAAAGAGACAGAGCGTTTCGCTTGGCAAATTATTTCAAAGTGCCCACAACTCTCAGTTGGCAATTATCCATTTGGCATAGGGTATTCCCATACCGAACCTCCCATCTCGGCATCGACATCGTGGGCGTGGGTGATAGTCGACCGGAAGACATGTTGTCTAGAGCGTTTGGGCCTGGCTGTAGGATAATCCAGGGCTAAGCTTACACAAATGTTGTGGCCTAATTTATCTTGAGTGGATCAATTCATCAAAAAAAACAAAACAAAACAAACAGCAGCATGGCCAGATAGATCGATTCGTTGATCGATTGAGCCAGTGGCTCAGTTTAGAGAGGATCAGATGACGTGCCAGATTTCAGGTTTTTGTTGCCATTGTGACCGGGTGTGCTTTTGTTTGCCCACTGGCCATTGGATATGCTTCCTTTTTAAAGGGGATTAAGACAAGTGCTGAGCCGAGCCCAGAGCTGGTTGCACAATGCCCAGTGGTAGTTGCAAGTGCATATGGCAAAACAAAGGACATGCACGATCGACCTGCGATAAAGGGCTATGATCTTGAGCTCAGCTCTGGTCCGTTTACCCCGACAGCTAGTCTAGCGCGCATCCTCGCTCACATACTCATACTGCTTGGGATGCCTCACATTAAGCCTAAGTGCGGATTAGCCAAATGCTAATAGGTTTGCTAATGTGAAAGCACCGGCCACACATGCGGGGCCAGTTCAGGCCAGGCCAGGCTTAGGCTCACGGACAATGGCCGTAACCAGTGGCCCAGTGGCTTTAATTGTGTGCCGCCCTTTCTTCAATTGTAACTCCATTGTTCAATAAATTACTAAACAATGCTGGGCATAGCGCCGGCGCTGCCACCGAACCCTCCATTCAGGCTGTGGCTCAGATTCAGGCCCAGTTTAAGGATCGGTTTTAGGTTCAGTTTCAGACTTAAGTCCTTGGAATGCTCGCTCGCTATGCTAGTAATATTTAAAACAAAAATAATAATGAAAATATAAGTAAGAATATTAATATTGAGAAGATAAATTATAAACGCATTAATAATAATAAAAAATAATAAAAGAATAATAAGAAGATACAGTAAGTGTTATTTGCAAGATGCTTATGCATATGGAAGTAACTACGAGAACCCCATTACAAAAAGTTTGCGAAACCTTGATGTTAGCCAGGCTGAGTTATGGCTCAGTTAGCAGAGCAGGACATAGAAATGTCAACTTTTTTTGCCCGGATGCTGCGACAGCATTGCGTGTCTCTTTTTTTTTCAGTGTTTCTAAAGTGGTGTTTGCGTTTTTAAGCCAAAGCCAAAAGTATTTTTTGTTGGTATATGTTGTTTTTGGGCTTGTTTTTCATTTTTAGTGCTGCCTGCCGATGCCTGATGCCTGCACGGTGCACGGCTTGTGGACCGGAATCTAGACAGGGCAGCACTAGGTTTCTAATCAGTGCAGCTTCCGCTTGCCGGGCCGTCATTCAACACTGCGCGATATTTGTCAACAAGCGGAACTATAAATATGCATGCAGCTTTTATTTTTTGAAAAAAAAACATACAGCGTTAGGTTGGCAGGTCTGACAGGGCTGGGGAGGACTGCGCTGGGCTGGGACGCCAGCCCTGGCGAGCAGGGGCAGCAAACGAGCAGGCTTTGAAATTGCACTCAGGCGATTTGTCAGAGAGTGAGCCCAGGGTAAACTCGTCTGTCGAGCATTTCATTTCATTCCTACTTTTTTTCTGGCACTACATCAATTTTTCGGACTAAGGGAAAATAACAAAAATCAACTTAGAAAAAACAGTAGTAAATTGTGCACTGCAATAGAAAAGTGAATTAAACACATTGAACTAACTAGGCAGATACATCGACTGCACCAAATTTTGAAGTGGCAGCCCCCCGGAGTTGAAGTCCCTAATAGTATCTTGATACCAATAGTGAGGATGTTGCGTCAACTTCAATTGAGAGCCCCCATTAAGGGCCTGCAGCTGAAACGCTCCTTGACTTACAGTGAGTAGATTCAATGGTACATAAAGTAGATCGAGAACATGTTTTACAATGGGCTTACTTATCTATCCGCACTTTTTTCTATTCATATTTCATTTATATAACAACACACACGTTTTATAAATTATCAAATTATAGATACATATGTTCATGCATTCTCTTTAGATCCAAAGCAATTGCAGCCATTTGCTTTGGGCGAGGCTATCAAAAAGGAGCCACAGATCAAGATGCAATCAAAGCCAGAACGCTATGTATCCCAGCTAATCGTCAAGATCGCCCCGATTAAGGCACAGACAAGCAATAATTTCCCATTGGGTTACTCCAACTTGCGCAAGGAGCTGCCGATTTATGAGAACCTATACAACATTAGACAATACAGCGTTTGTCTAAATCCGCTGGAGCAGTTGCAGACGGACCAGGGCAAACTGAGCCGAAGCAATAATTTGACAATGGGCTATTCAGATATGGGCGTGGAACAGGCAAACAGCGTGGCCCTTGTGCCGCTGGAGCATTCTTCGGTTGAGCAGAACATGAAAAACGTTGGCACCCCGAAGCCGCAACCACAGCCAAAGGTGCCGGAGCAGCCGGTGCGCAAGATACCATATTATAATCCACTCAGGCGCCGCAGCAACGTTGATCCGGCACGTGTCCAGTATATCAAGGATAGGTTTAAAGAACGCAGCATGGAGACCGATACTAATAAGCCGCAGGGTAAAAAGTTCGTCTCGCGCACCACGCTGCACTCTGGTCGCTTGGACAAGATTGATTAGATCGATCTCCATGAAGTTTTCCCGATTTATTTTCGATTTTACTTACGCACAACTAGTCGAGTGTAAATCAGCATTCGCTTTATCGTTTTCAACAAATTGACATTAAATATATATTTTGTTGCCTTTTGGCCTTTTCAAATCAGCACAAATGACCCGATCAGTTGTATTATATTTATTAATATCCTACGCCCCAAATTGTGTGTCCAGAAATCCTTGCATCCTTGCAGCCAAGTCTCAGGCCCTACCAGTCCCGTCACCAGGGCCACAGTAAAGGGTCTTGCAAAAATGAAAATCATAAGAATAACAACAGCTTCATCCAGAAGCTGGAGTCTGGCGTCGGAAGTGGGGGTCTGGGCAAACACCCATTCCCGCCATTCAGCGGATGCGAGTGCTGCACCTCCTTCGGGCGCGAATAATATAATGGTGAAAGAAAACAACGGATACTGAAGATGCAGAGCAAGTGGAGCCTAGGTGCATCGGTCACCAGAGGACCGCTCGACCAAAAGCTGCGAGCTCGTGGCTATAATAAAACTGGGTGGATTCGCCTAGGAGTGGATGCTAGGGATAGTTTAAGAAAACGGTTTGGTTTGATTGTGCTTTCATAGATGTGACAGGTGGACTCACAGATTCTCAGCTACAATTTATATTCGAACTTTAGGTTGCTGCTCGCTCGGATCTTGTGGCCTACTCCTCAATATGTTATCGTAATAATTCTAAATATCCATAGCTCAAGGTATACATGGTATACATGTTACTATGTATGCACTACTATATGTTACTACTTTTTATAACTCTCCTCGTCGAACTCTTCTTTTCAAGTGCACTCGCGCACCCTTAAGAAAGGTGACCTTTAGCTCATGGCAACACATTTAGTACTCGGCTCTGATAAATCCTAAGATTTCATGTCCATTTAAGTATGCTAACCGGAATAGTGGAAGCACCTAAATTTCAAGTACTTGTTGAGTCTGCTTTTTGTATATTTGTTTTGGTATTGGCTGTCCTAGTTAGGGTTTTTCTTAGTTTCTGCTCCCGTCATGGTCCTTGGTGCTGCCTCCCGCCGTATTCTGTTATCCAATGTCTGTTGTCAACTCCATTCAGCTGATTCAACTAAGTGTTCCGCTTTCAGCTCCGTTTGATGTGCACAAGTAGCTGCAGCTTTTGGCTGGTTGCTTCTGACTGAGCTCGTAAAATCGCCATCCAGATTCCAGCTCGACTCCAGCGTCAGAATGGGATGAAAATGTGGATAAAAATAGTAGAAGTAGCGAGTGCGGGTGCGGGTGCTGGAATCGGTACGCATACAAATCACACTAAACCGAATACGTCAAGCAGGCAGTAGCTTAGCTGCAAAAACAACAACTACAAGGAGACAGCTTTGGCTTTCCCTTGAGTGCGCCCAACAGCAGCCGGCTCAATATCACAAAAAGTACCCGCAAAAAATCACATGGCAGCGGGCACAAGCCCTGGCCAAGGACAGGGGACAGGGGCGTACAAGGAGCACGACCAGAGCAAGCAAAAAAAAAAACAACATAAAAAATAGCAGCAGCAACAACAACAACAACAAAGAAGAACAAAATAAAAAACTGCTGAACAAAAGCTGACTGACTACAAAACCAAGTCGGAACGGACGCGGTATCGACATCGGCACGCTTGGCGCTTGAGAGTTTGGCTTGGGTGGCCTAGAGAGGTTTGGGTGGATGGTTGGAATTGACTTTGACTCCAGCTATATATATCCTGTTTGTGCAGAGATTTAGCTTTGAGCTATGGATATCGCCGGCACTGCTTTGTGTGCTGCCGTCGAACCTCATCGATTCAGTCGTCGCCGAGCCGAGTGAGTACCAAGGCATGAGGCATTGAGGCATTGAGGCATTGAGTTATTGAGGTATTGGCATTCGGTTTGGGACTGGCCTGGGCCCCGTTTCGAGTGTCGGTGTCGTGCAGCAAGTTTACATGCTGTCAGTGCAGCTTTTTGTTGCCGTTTTTTAATTACATCCTCAACGAGGGGGGCATCAAGCATACGCCGTGTATGACGCGCCTTTGGCAATCGACAAAAAAAACAAAGACAAAACGACAACAACAACAACAACAAATAATCACAAGTAGCATACCATGACTACATGATACCCACTAGACAAACAAATAGCACAAGGTATGCACGTCTCCAAGAGTCAAGAATCTATTTCTGAGTATGACATTTAAATATATAATTATATATAATTGTCAACATTTGTTGATCAAATTGGAAATGCTTATACGAAAATGTTGCCAGAAATATCAGTTCCGAGTGCCCTCTTTTGGCACTGGGTAAGCGCAACGGTATAAACGTGGTCTGGTTTGGCTTTAGCCTACCCTCAGATACCGCGTAGTGTCCTTTGTGCGCATCTCCACCGTTGTCCTTGTCGACCTCGGCGCTGACGTGAAACGTGCCTGGCATGGCGCGTCGCTAGTTTATTGTAAAATTCCAATAAATGCAGTTCGAGTCGAAGCGTCTTGCTGTGGAGGCATTCAATGCAGAGGCAGGCAAAAGGTGAACCGCACGGAGCCCACCCACACGCTCAGCCCAGGAGCAAGTGCCTAGCTAGAAGTTCGCAGCAAAACGTAAAAAAGCAAAGCGTATATCGAAAAATTGGCCACGGATCGTTGATGGTACGAGTTGCTACAATAAATATTCGAGAATCCTGGCCAGCTCAACTTTGGCGGTTCTCTATTCACCAAATACCGTCTATGAGAATAATTCAACGAAATAAAATAAATGAACTTCTATATGCATTATAAAGTATTAGGCGACAAATGTTAAGAAAAAAACTATGCTTAGTAAACAACATTTTGCTTAATTGCAATAAACATTGTTCGATTTAATTTTTTAAAAATAGCAAAAGCTTAGATCAATAAGAGGACATTTTGTGACTCTATCATTCAGGAAACTAAACAGCGATGATCCGGGGCTGAATCTCAGGCAAGTGTGTGGGTTTATCATGGTCTTAGCGGAAGTCGATGCTTGCCAGAGCCATTTCAAAAAATAAACAGGTTGTTCGATCGTAACTGTGTCCAACACTGTTCATATGAAAAAAAGAGATATTAATATTATAATAAAATAATATAACAATAACATACATGAATGTCAGCTGCGGGTATTGAGAACTCATCTTTTTTCAAGGCAAATTTAAGTTTTTTCTATAAAGCAGAACAACGCAGTCTATATAACTATAATAACATCTTCGATAAAAACTGCAGCGCATTCAGCAGCTCCAACTGGCTGAAACTGGAGCTGCATACAAGACGACAAGCCCACTTGACCAGACCAAACAAATTGACGATTGGCACCCGGGCACTCAGCTCAATTGTGCAAGGGATTGCTACTGCGACTGCGACTGCGATGTATGCCACGGCGCAACCCAAGCCATTATCGTCATCGTCATCATCATAGACAACAACGTGGGGGACTCTCCCCTTGCTCAGGTGGGCAGGGCAGGTAACGGTAACGATGCGGCGCAGAGCAGTTGTTGCCGACGCTGGCAAGGCAGCGCATGCATCCTCTGGTGCTGCTGCTGCTGATGCTGCTGCCATTGGTACTTTGGGGATTTTGTGCAGATTTACATGCAAACAATCAAGATATGCCGGGCTTTCAAGTGCCGCTACGCTGGGACCAGAATCAGAGCCTGGACTCCCAGCCCGAACCCAAGCTGCAAGCTGGCACCCGCAGTACCTAAAGCTGACAGAGAACGCTGAACGTGAGAGGGTTGGCGGTCTGTGACCTGTTTTACTGCCAATACGTCACTCGAGATACACAGACACACGCACACACACCTGATTGGAGCAGGTGCGGGTGCTGCCGTGCCGCCCACAATTGCACGTTTGTTTGCTTTTCGCATCTTTTCACCTTCGATTTGGCCTCGCCTCTATTGAAGCTATTTAAACATATATATGTATGCATATGCTATATTCTTGTATGTGTGTGTACATTTGCATAAGATTTTCTTCTTTGGCTTACTTTGTTACTTGCAATGTTTGTTAAACAAATATCTAAACATGTTTCGCACAGACCTCCACATCTAGCTAGGGATCTGCAGCCCTATTCCATGCCCAGACCCCCGTGCTATTTGCTCTATATTATGGGTTTAATTCAATTGCTACAGATGTATGTTGTGATGGATTTTCTTTGTCGCGGCAATCTGGGATTACTTTTAGCTCCCTCTGCTTGTCTCGCTGTGTTTTTTAGTTGGCCTTGTGAATGTTTAAGGCGCGTTAATTATTTAATGCCTGTCACCCAGTGGCTAACACTCGGTGTTAAATGCAAATTGGCATTTGCACTGGACAGCAGCAAGGACAATAACAAGGATATCAGCGACAACGCACAGCTTGAAACATGGCACAGTTAACCCATGTGACACGTACAATACGAGCAGCAGAATAACACCACGACATCAGGACGGCATCTGTAGAACTGACTGTAAAAAAAAACACGTTACACCAACAACAACAGCAGCTGGCAGTCAGATAAACCGTGGCGCAAAGTATCCCTTTTGGCGAACAGCCCCCAACATGCCCAACCCCCCACAAACTATACCACAGACTCGACCGCTCCACACACATATAATCATAGCTGCTTTTTATCTGCGCGTCAGGGTTGCATCTCATTGCGGCTAAGCGCATGAGCTCCAGAGGTTTGGGGTTGTGGTTACTTTGCTTTTGGGGAAGGGTTATAGCGCGCATGTCAAGATCTCTTTAATCTAGGGGTAGGTCCAAATCGCTATATAACTAAAATTTAAACCTACTGAAATTCTATATTTTTCCTGTCTTATTTGTATTTAAAAGCTTTTTGCAACTTTTAAAAAAATATCTCCCGATTGGAATGAGTTTAAATAGTTTCCTTGACTTATTTAAAGGAATGCAAAAGTAGCCTTGAAATTGAAGGAAGTTTATTGAAAGTAAGTAGTTGCAGATAATTGGTACAGATATTTAAAATGCTTATCATTTCCAACATATTTTCAATAAGAAATTTATGACAATTATATTTATAGAAAACAACAAATATTATTGCTTTTATTTCAGCAAATAAAACAAAGTTAAATATTTATATTGATATTATTTATATGATATCCAAACTATAAAAACGGATTTATAAAATTTACATTTTCTTTTCTAGAATAAAAAAATATTTGTTTTTTATTTGAAGAAATTTTTAACTTTTATTTTACAAATGAATTCTAATACTCTATTCGCATAGCGAAATTTATAATGTTGGTTATGTGGAATTTTCTAATAGCAATATTTAAGCTATAGACTCCAAATATGGAAGGATTGAGTCCACAAAAACATTGCCACGCCCACTGCCTTTCCTATAAACATAGAGCCACGGAAAGCCTCCTATCGACTAGCATTTTTTGCATTATTCTATAAACAGAGCATTGTTTTTACTTGATACTTTTATGTATGTTAATTTTTTACAGTTCCTGAGTAGAAAATATTGGGCGATAAGATCAAAATATGGTTCTCGGCGTAACTTAAACTAGAAGTGTTGACTTATTTTTACTAAAATATATGTGACTAGCAAGTTGACCGAAATAGTTTAATAATTAGTCTTGCATCAAAGTTAAATGTACATTTTATTAAATGCAGCTTACATAATATACAAACGAAGGTACTGTAATCTTCAAGTCGGGTGGATATCACCGAAGTAGGGCTGCGGTCTGGTTTGGCAAAGTACGTATTACTTAGCTGGACGTTTGAAGATTTGCGGAAATTGTTGCTACCCTTTTACTGCAGGCAGCAGTAAACTGACTGCTGGTCAGCGACCACTTGTAAAGCCAAAGCAGTTGGAGAGTGAGTTTGTTTTTGTGTATGTGTGTGTGTGTGTGTGTGTGTGTGTGTGTGTGTGTGTGTGTGTGTGTGTGTGTGTGTGTCTGTACTCGTATGTTCCTTCGGCCAAGGGTTTGGGTAATATTTACGAGTTTGCTGCGCGCATTATCATTAATTAAAGGGATTAGGAAGCGGAGAAGCTAAACATCAAAAACCACAGAACCGCTTTAAAGAAAACACTTTCACGACAACAACAAGACAAAAAGAACAAAACTGAGGCAGAAAATGTGTTCCTGGTATTTTAATTGAGTTGTACGCATGCCAGGGTTGATAACAAAAACTCAGACGTGTGCGTGATTTAAGGCAAATCCCAAAAATTGTGATAATAGACTTTGATGCCGTCTGTCGCCGACTGCCGCCGACGTGCAGCACCCAGCATGCAACATGCAGTATGTCTGCAAGTTGCACTCAGAATGTCCATCATGTCGCCTAGTTGCAGCCTTTGGTCGACTGATGCTGCTGCTGCTGCTGTTTGCCCGAGATAGAGACAGAAACAGGGACAGAGACAGACTCGGAAGAACAAAGGAGCAGCTCGACAGAAGATAACGTGGCAGATAGCTTGCCCTAAATATCCTGTTGTTTTTCGTCATACTCCATGCCGCATACTCCTTAGCTGACAAGGTTGAGATTCGCAGACACTTCATGTGGCAGCCGCCTCGTCGCTGCTTTTATTACACAATGTCAGCAGCGACTGCGACGACACTTGGGTGCAAACGAGCCGATTATTGCCGCCTGATAATGCTCTAATTGCCCTGCAGCGACAACCAGTCGGCAACCAGGGCTCCTACTGTTTGGGCAGGTTTTTGCCAAAACGAAAAACAAAGGTGCCAGAACTGTTTCCTAAGCCTGAGCGCTCTGCTCTCCGTTCTCTCAATTCTGTGTCCCTTGGCTCGGCTCCATGCTGCGTCTTTAGTCATCCTCCGACTTCTATCTAGTGCCGTCTGTCATGGATTGTAGGTGTTTTATTTGCCGTTGCCGTTTGCTGTCGCCTGTCATAGGGATGGGAGAGAGCACTTCATTAGTGTCGTGCGTCTGCACATGGTAAGATGATTGCTGCCTGCATCTCCGATTCCCTGCAACTATCTGTATCTGTGTCTCGGCCTGGTTTGAGCTGAGCCTCCTGCCTTGGACAGTCCTATCACTAACCGCAGTTGGTCACTTTCTTGGAAACTGGTCGGCATTCCTTATATGCCTAACAACTGCACTGCAATTGATTTTTCATTTTCAAGTTGTTGCTGCTTTTTGGAACCCTGTGGAATGCGGTAAACTCAGCTACATATATTTGGTTATGTTAAGCTGAAATAAATTGAATCTTAGATATATCCATACAAATACCTTTCCAGCTTCCGTGAACTAGGAAATACAAAACAAGAGCAACCTCACCTAGCCCAAGCTTTTGGAAAATAACTATTAATATAATACAAAGACATTGAATCAAAGAGGATTTTGTCCGCCTTGAAGTTAGAGCAAAAAAGTGAAGATTTGTTTGCCAACATATTTGGCAACAGGGATTATCTGTCTGTAACAGGTTTATCACAAAAATCGCTAAAATATTTATCAATAAGTTATTAATACAATGGGTATTACTCCAAATCACTCCTCATAGGGTAAACCGATATGCCTCGCTTCAGTCCAGCAGTACAGCATTGGGCTCCGCAAAGTTTCCAGCAAAGTAAGTAGTGAGGGAAAATTGAAAATGCCAAAAAAAAAACCCGCAGTGGAAATGGACCTGGTGCTCGTTTAGGGGGGCTGCTTAGGTTGCCCGGGTGTTGGGGTAGGGAATTGGGCTGCTTAAATGTCCAACAAGATTTGATTTTTATCGCAAGTATATTTGAATTTTATTGCGTACGAAATATTCGATACAATCAGTGGCCATAAAAAGCGACTGGAGCCGTGTCCACGTCGCCTGCCAAATGGCCGGCCCCGAATAAGCCAGTTCACCCAATTGGCCAACAGAGTGAGAAGAATGGCAGAGATGAAATTGCAGATGGACAATGGGGACATGCGCCGGGCAGTCCGGGCAGTCGATAAGGCGGCGACGTGGACAATTCTTGGCCACGTTGGCGTCATTTTCCACGCAATAAAATAAACATTCAAAACGAAATCAAACTAAACGCTGCATGTTGATGGCGTACGGACAGTGTCCTGCCTTCTGTGTCTCCCGGGGGCACACCAAACCAAACCTGCCCCATTCCCCCTCGTGTCCCATTCATCAATATAACACATTTAATTATACCCTGTAACGAGTGAAAGTGTGTATAAAGGATGGGTATAATGAAAGAAAAGCCTGCTATAAAATTTTACATACTCTTAGTTAGTCCGTTTATCTGTCCATCTGATTGAGTGTGTCGAGCTCAGGGATTATTCATGCCAGACTATCTAATTTTAAATGATCAATTTAAGAGAAAGTCAACTTATTAACACACAAATCTGATCATGTTTTCGTATAGCAATCACATCTCAAGAAGATTTCACATTTTAAACACAATCAGTACTGGGTATTTCACAGTCGGACACTTTCGAGCAGAGCACTTTCAGTTTATGCTCATTTTTATTTGATTTTGCATTTTGTTCGGCCCATCGCTGGTCAGCATCAGAGGCCGCAAATCCCTGCCGAACCCGCATCCAAATGCGCACCCAAATTCTTTTCCCAACTAATAGTTTGGGTAAACAAGATTCTCTGAACTGAAAGGGAACGGGAAAAAGAACTGGAACTGAAACTGTATTTGGTTGTTGTGAAGGGGTTGCTGGGCGGGCGCTGGTCACAGGACATGCTTGGTTAGCTTTTGCGAGCCTGATTTAATAAGTTGGGCAACTCAATAGCCCTTCGATTTCCATTATCTGTTTGTTGGGCGTGGCAGAGGCAGAGGCGCACACTATAAGCCCATCAAATGCCTTTTTATTGAGACTTATACCGAATGTGACAACTTGAATGGCCACCCACGCTGTGGCTAAGGGCCCTAAAGTGCCCTGGCCACAATGAGCATGGGTCAGGGACTGAGTTGGGGTCTCCTTTTGGGCTTAAGTTGATGTCTGGCTCCGTGAAAGATAATCGTAAAACGGCTGAAAGAGCGTTAGACAATAAGAAAACAGGAACAGGAAACGACAATGGCCTAAGGTCCTTCTCATCTGAACTGGCTATGTACTCTCTCTGTCTCTTGCTCTGTCTCTCCGTGTGTGGTGACATCATCGCCCATTATAATTTGGGCTACGAAGCACAACAATTACCGCCGACCAAGTAGGGCCCACAGACAATACAAATGCTACAGTTGGCTCTTACTTTGGCCACAGCCCCTGATTGCTTTATTAGCCAGCAGGAGCAGAAGCAGCGGCTACTGGGTCCTGCAATTCTATGAAGCTGTGAATTATAGGCTCTGTCACAATGGGTTCGACTTGCAGCAGGATCTGCTTGAGCCACATCTTTGATTTATATTGCGGATGCGCCTGGCACTTTGCAGCCGCCGTTTGACTCTTGGCTCTTGGCATAATTGCATTTTATTTTGGCAGCCATCAAAGCCAAAGCGAGACGCAGCCCAGCTGCCTGGTCAGGCCCTAGACGCAACGCCAATTCAATTATAAATCATAGAAATATCTTCTAGATGAGCTCCCCCCCACCTCGCCCTTTTTAAAAGGGCGTCAAGGGGTTGTCGTTTTTGAATTGGTCTCTACGGCCCGTGACATTTAGAAGTCTGTTATGAAATCCTTAAAACGTAACTGAGTAAACGATTTTTATGTGTGCGCTCATAAAAATAGAGCCAAATCGAAGAATCAAAGCGATAAAAACGGTTAAAATTACTACCCCGGGTTAGCTTAAATAGCCTCATTCGCACGCCTTTGCACAACCCGCCCCTCCACACTCCCGCACACACACACATGCTCGCTTGTAGCCAAGGAAATTGTCATTAGACATGCCGAATTTATGATTCTTGTTTTGATTTTTCTCCTTTTTTTTAACCCGAACCCAGCCCAGGCACCCACTTCCAGCTGCCCCCACCCAAGCATGCTTTGCCCATTTTTTTGGTAACCCTTCTCCAAGCTGCTGTTGTTGTTGCCGTTGTTGCTTTTGTTGCTGCTGTCGCACACTCACAAACTCATAAATTGTATAAATTGTTGGGCTATTATTTCTCGTTGCTGTCAGCGCAATATTGCGGAGAGGCAAGTGTCACAGGCGGCGAATTCGCTCCAACCGAGAGAGAGAGAAACGGAGAGAAAGAGTCAGATATGGAATGAAATACATATATGAGCCTATATATATACATATGTGCTTGGTCAGACATGTATTACATATCGTTTGTCATCTTTTTATTGTGTGTACTTTTTTTTTGGGATTTTTCTCCTTTTTTTAGGCAATTGACTTTGCAGCCTTGACTTACGCCAAATGACATAATTAAGCCGCCGGTCAGGTAGTCGGCGCGGTCGGTTTTAGGGTTAGGTTTGGGTGAGGGTTATACCCTAACCCTAGCCCTAACTCTACCATGTGCCATAAAATATAATTCGCGTGAATTCGTGGACAAATCCTTTTTTCTCGTCACATTTTTTGTGCACATTTAATTGCAGTTACTTTTTTTGTGTTTCTCTCCTTTTTCAGCGAATTTTCGCCCATTTTCATATTCAATTTTCGGCAATACTTTTGTTAATGTTTAGTGGGCTGTTTGGACGGTTAGGAAGTCAATTGGTTTATGATGCAACCCCCTGGTAGGGTTATAATCCCAACAGGCTTAGCAGGATTCGAACTGGGATAGGCACATGAGAGCAGGAGCATGAAATCTGCAGATATATTTATTCAATTCCCGGTTTCGGACTTAATTTCTTCGCTTAATTGTGAATTGTACAAAGAAGAAGAAAGCGCAATCGTTAATCCAACCGCAACTATTCCAATATGCTAAATACTGTCTTGAACGGATTCGTGAACGCCTGCAACATGAACATCTGCAAGCTGTCAACGTGGCACAGCGACCTGATCTGCATCTTGCCAAGCAAATCGTTGCACGAGGAGCTGCAGCGTCGACAGAAACGCATTCAGCTCCTCACTGCAAGAGAAGAAGACGGATGCCAAGGCAAGTATTCAGCAGCCGCTACTGAAACAGGAGACGCAGCCGGAAGATGCTGCCCATGCAAAGGTACTATTCAGTGACGACCATTATCTGTACATAAGGTCAATACAAGAGGATCACATTGAATCAAAAATTAAAGTCGAGCACGGCATGGCGAGCCAGCAATACAGACAGACTCCGGCATACGACCCAGGTCGTAGATGCAACCACTGTTCGGACGAAGGACAAATTGTGGGGCTGTCAATAGATATCAAGCGACCAACTACCTTCGCTGGCGCTCAGCCTCCAATGTTTGTCAAATAAAACCACCACAAAGATACTCCTCGTCATTGAGACACGATCACCAAAATGAAATGATACGTTTTATATATTTTTGCCTTTCGACGAGTTTCTGGTTAACACAAGGCCTAACAATTACGTTATTGCCAAACGCAAAGACACTGTGCGAATGCTCTATAGGGCTACGAAAAACCGGCCGCAACTTCCCGGTAATTACATAGACACCAGCCCAAGGGTGCTTTATGGCCGGGCCTGGCTGAGTCGGACCGGCAGGGTCGGGCGAGTGCTGAGGTTTTGCGGGTTGCATAGAGTTGAATCATATTCTGGGTAAGATATACCTGCCATTGTCTTGGCCATTGCGTCAGGCCTCTGGCAACTTTATGCAATGGACTCTGGAGTCAAGGACACGGCCAGGACGCGTTCGGACTAGCGACACTCACCGACTACCTGACACGCTTCCAACACGCGGCCAAACTCTTTTCTTTTTATCGCCAGCCTTTTTGGCTGTCGGTTCGAATACTTTTTGCCATTTTGCTCACTCCTTCCGCCACTCCTGCGAGTTTCAGGCGAAAAAAGGATTCGTGCGAAAGGATAACTGTGTATGCTTCCCATTTGGCTAGCTAAGTAGCGGGCCAATAGAAACGAATATTTTGAAACTGCAATTGAAATGCAGCCGAAGAAGTCAGGCACTCAATTCTCAGTCATTTAACCGTTTATTTAGCAGTTTATTTAGCCGTTTATTTAGCCGTTTATTTGCCCGTTTATTTTTATTTTTATGACTGCAGCCAACTGGACTAGCCCACGTTCATGGTATTCGTTTTGTTCGCGTTCATTCTCCAGCAATTATATAGTTCAATATATTTTCCCAATCACCTTAAGGAAAAAATCGAAATGACTCTTTTGATGGTTCAATTAACGTAGTTTTCCACATTCGAAGTGCTTGAATAGCAAAATGCTTCACCAGACTGAGTGAAAGAGAGAAAGGAGAAAGGGGGATGGAGAGGGAGAGGCACTAGTCTCCTCTAATATTTGCTACTCAGTTTTTTATAGCTCTCGATTTTATTTTTGTTTTTAACCATTAGCAGTCGCTCTGCTTGTTTAATGTAATGTAAGAATCCTTCATTGGCAATTTAACGTGCATTGAGATGCAGTTGAAACATGACAGTATGACTACAGCACACCGATGAATAAATACCCTTACATAAATATAAATGTATTGTACCGCTTGATTTTCCTTTTTATACCCTGAACCCATTAAAAATGGGTAAAGGGGTATTATGTTTTTGTGCAAAATGCAAATGTATGTAACAGGCAGAAGGATGCATCTCCGACCCCATAAAGTATATATATTCTTGATCAGCACCAATAGCCGAGTCGATCTAGCGATGTCCGCCTGTCTGTCCGTCCGTCTGTCCGTCCGCCCGTCCGTCCGTCCGTATGTATGAACGCAAGAATCTCAGAACCTATAAGAGCTAGAGACTTGAAATTTTAGCTGTAGGTCCTCCTAGTGCCTACGCAGATCGAGTTTGTTTCCGATAAACGATGTCTTGCCCCGTTTCCAAGTAATCGATAAAAATGTATATCGAAATCCCGTTTTTAAGCAAATTTGGTAAATAATAAGAGCTAGAGTCACCAAACTTGACATGTAGCTTCTAGAATAGTATATATATATCGAGTATCTTTCATTTTATACCTATCGCCACCTCCCCGCTTCTCTCTATCTATAAGCGCGCGCTGCATTTGGTGTTGGAATAAGAGGGTTCAGGGTATCCCCTAGTCGGGAGCTCCCGACTTGAACCTCTTACTTGTTTTTAATAAATTTGTGGTTTCTAATGACAATATCCTACATCATAGTTATAAAATATATTAATATGTATATTCCAATATTCACTATGACTTTGCAGTTATGTGAGGAAAACACTAATTCGACCCAATCCGAAACATTAAGACGGACAACATATTTGTTTGGCGAATCGTATAAGCAGACTAACTTGACTATAACTGCTCGGCTGTCAATACTTATTAAGAATGCGGTCGATAACCTCCAACGATATGCTACACATGCCGCGAGAAAATTATAATACCTTATGCAAGGGTATAAAGTTTGCGTGTCTGATATTTGAGATATTTGGTAAGAATTATAGTGCTTATCAATATTAAACAAGTAAGAGGTTCTAGTCGGGAGCTCCCGACTAGTGGATACCCTGAACCCTCATATTCCAACACCAAATGCAGCTCGCGCTAATAGAAAGAGAGTAGCGGGGAGGTGGCAATAGGTATAAAATGAAAGATACTTGATATAGATATACTTTTCTAGAAGCTACATGTCAAGTTTGGTGACTCTAGCTCTTATTATTTACCGAAATTGCTTAAAAAACAGGATTTCGATATACATTTTTATCGATTACTTGGAAACGGGGCAAGCTATCGATTATCGGAAACAAACTCGATCTGCGTAGGAACTAGGAGCACCTACATCTAAAATTTCATTCTCTAGCTCTTATAGGTTCTGAGATCCTTGCGTTCATACATACGGACGGACGGACGGACGGACGGACGGACAGACAGATGGACATGGCTAGATCGACTCGGCTATTGATGCTGATCAAGAATATATATATAGGGTATAAAAATGTCAGCCCCCAAAAAAGTATTTCTTTGTTTTGTAAATTTTTTATGTTATTTGTTTTCTCAATTATTTGAGAAACAAAAAAGTATAATCAATGTCTCACATTAAAGTCAAATTTAATATTGAAAATTCAAAAGGCACATTTCAAAAGTTCTTTTATTTTGGCTAAGGGGATGGGGATAAACGCTGGCCGGAGTGCCAGGGATTGGACCAGACAAATGGTGGCTCATTGATTAGCCGGCCTGGCAGTAAATATGGCGCTGTGTCTAGGTTTGAGAGAGGCGTTTTGTATGGATGATACTTTTGGGGGTTGGCTTCTGATTTTCGGCTGGCCGAAATTCGCTTTCAAGGACTGGCCATTGACTGATTCATACCAATCTGATTCATGGTTAATTTCGCGTATGAGTGTATCAGAGGAGGGTGTATTCGCTTTATGACTGTGTTTGGGGACATAGGTCATGCTAATTACACTTTTTGTATGTTTATAAAATAAACGATGCATTTAAAAAACAGGCATTTATTTACCAATTGCACCCCGAAACTGTCAAAGAGTACAGGGCATTGTATAGTCGACATCCCAAAGTTAAATCTGTGCTTTTTGCGTTTTATTTTTTTTTTAATAAAATACGGCACATTGCGCTTTCCTCATACCACTTCACTCCCATTCGGCCCCGTTTAGAAGACTTGATAGACATGCGTTTAGGTATATGGACCCCCATTTTAAAAGTTCAGGCTCGGCGCGTCAGTCTATACACACTTTTGAAATATTTAAGGAAGATCGCAATGTAAACATTGATGTTATTTAAGGATAAATTTTGAATAGTGAACAGCTTAAAGAAAGAGTACAGCTATTGTTTGAAGTGAAAGTGTTTGCTACAGCTGCTGGTTGCAGGGTATCACTAAGTCAGGCACTTTCACTGAATCATGCTTAATTCTCTTTAAGCATTTTTAGGCAGCCCATAAACTGATCTAAGGCAACAGTTGTGAAGCTGGTGAAGCCAGGTTGATGACTAGCCAGTCGCCACTTGACACACACCCACCCACACACACACACACTCCCAAACACACATACACATGCCAACAGAGAGACAGAGCGACCACAGACCATAGCCACACGGTGGTCAATTAAGCCGTTAATATACGACTGTCGACCCGTTTATGATGGCCAGCGGCAGACTCCAAAACTGATTACGGGTGGATGTCTGTCATTATGAAGGTTCCAGTGGCCATATGACTCGCCGTGTTCCCCGCGGCTATTTGTTTAGCTCCAATGTGACGGACCCCCGGTGTGGTGTGGATCAGCTTAGGGCAGCGTTTTACTGCGACCAGTTTATTGAAACATATTTCATTGTTTCTTAACCAAGTTCGTGGTGGTGCAGACTGCACAGGACAATGGTCGTGGCAAGGCTTTGATTTCGGGTTATATATATATACATATTTTAAATATATAAATTTTTTTTTTTAGGGTACAGCGCTGGTTCATAAATCATGTCGCATGCTGCGGTCGTCGCCTGGTCGTCTGGGAGCACAAGAGAAAAGTGAAATCAAAACTATTATTGGTGATTTTTTCCATCTACGGACATTTGGCCCCCTTCCTGGCAGCCTCGTGGTTGAATTGGTTTGTTGAGCTCGCAGGTCGTAACGTCTCTCAATGACAAATAAAAACATCAAATCATTCATAACACTTGTTTGGCTGGCATTGATTGAGCCAACACACCCCATGATCCTGACCAAAAACCCGAACCAGAACACAGCCGCAATCGCAATCAAAGAAAAGATACCTGGCCACGTAGAGAACGACCATTTCCCTTGTATTGTTTCCAGCTCCGTTTCCCCGTTTTGGATAAGTTCCCAACCTGTTCAACAGCTTCACTTTCATTCACAAAATTCTTTTCTGCTGCCCAGCGATTTATTGTTTGTGTATAAATTGGTTTATGAAAACATTACCAGGCTTCTAGCCAGTCAGTTCTCTTGAATTCCTTTTTATGCCTCTCACTTATTGTTTGATGAGATTGATTAATGCTCTGGTCCTAGGATTACTGCCTTTAGATTCTTATATCAAATACTCATAGTTGACTCTATTGAACAGCCCTGGTCCCCTAGCACCGAGTTGGTTTGTTTATGCGGCTTGTTTGGCTGCGCATTTTTTTCTCTTCTCTTCCTTTTTTGTTTGATTAAATTGAAGGCGGCCTTTGTCTAGTTGTTGTTGTTGTTGTTTTCATTTCCACGGTGGGTACTTAATAAACCCATCAATAGGTCAATTAGTTGGCTGCCTGGTTAGCATCCAAGATGCTACGTCATGGCATACTTTGCAACGATTTAGATATAAAGACAACACGGAATTTTACCAAGAACCTTTGTTAAAGCCCAACCATTTGTTTTAAAAACTGCTGAACTGAAAGCCAACTTAAGCTGCGCTTAATTTCTCAGCTCAGTCCCAAAGCATATATAGCTTGAGACCCACCCGTTAGATTAATCAAACCAAATTAAATTGTATTCCAATTTTGGTTAGAAATCAAATCAAGCCCGCAACTTCTATATGAAAATATCGGCGCGGCATTGGCTTAAACCATGAACCGTGCCACCAAAAACATTTTTGTTGAGCTTGCAGACATTCTGTATATACCTTTTATACTTGCTTATAGGCTTCCCTTATATTCATATTATATAGACATATTCATATTCATATTTGTTTCCTCATACTCAAGCAACCTCAAAGACATTTTGCCCAATTATCCAATGCACAATTTTGGGAGGATATTTTGAATAATAAGTAAACAATTTAATGCTAGGACTCGAAGGTCGGCTAAGTAGGCTACTTCATGGAACTAAGATTTATGCTCCTGAATCTGTTTATATATCTGCTTAAAATATAGCTTGAGACTACTAATACTCCCCATTTTGGCAATCCAACATAATCATCTATATAAATAAAGTAATTTTTCATCTAGAGTTTACACATTCGACATACGTTTAACCTCCAATAAACACAGGGCTTGACCCGTGTCCAACAGCATTTAATATTATCCACCCCTTAGGGCCGCTTTCCCCCCGTCCAACACTTAACCTCAGTTGGTCGTTTTTAAACGTTTTTCTTTTTTTTTTTTTGTATTTATTAGATGTTTTTTATTTTGATTGCAAACTCGGCTTTAGGACAATTAAAATTTCACGCTGTAGAAACAGGCGTGCGCGAATATGTGTGTATGTATGTGTGTGTGTGTGTGTGTGTGTGTGTGTGTGTGTGTGTGTGTGTGTAGGTGTCTGCGTCGTTGTGTGAACATGTGTATGTATCGCTTTGTGCCTGTGTCAATCAATTATTGTGCAAATTATCGCGGCAGCTATGACAACCTCAGGTGGTGTTTGAGGTGGTTGGTTTTCTTTTTTGGGTGCCCCAGACCCAACACACGTTTCCAGTTGCTGTAATTGTTGCCTGTTGTGCCTAGTATTGTTGTTGTTGTTGTTACTGCTGTTGTTGCTGTTGCACTTGTTTAAACGCATTCGCCACGCCTGGGATATGCGAACAACAATATAAATGATACAGAGTCGGTGACAGGGCTGCCGTTGAGGGTTGTCTCAACACATCTGAGTAACACCATCGAGTTCTTTGGCTGCTGCAAGTAAACCAACCCCCACTCCGCCCCTCCACTGTTCACCGCACACAGCCCACACCCCCACTTTGCTGGCGGCCACGAGGTCGGTGATAACGCGAAATAATTGCGTGACAACCATGTAGCGATAATTTTCAATTAAACGGCATTTTCTTTTTTCCTTGTTGCCGAAATAAAACGCACACACACAAAGATACACACAAATATAGAGGCACGCACACAAATGCAAGACATAGAAGAATGGAAAGCAACGCGAGTCCCACTAGGAAATGAGGCAAACAGGGAGAGAGCCAGCGTGAAATTCCATATTAAAATCAACTTATTTTCTGCTTTCATTTATTCATGCTCAGTTGTTGTTGTCGCTACCATACACACGCACACACACACACACACACACACACACACACACACACACTGTGCTAAAAAGCAATAGTAACAATTTGCTCTTGTTTCGTTTTTCAGCACTGCAGACGGCGACGCTGACGTCGACGCGGCCGCCCAAAAAGTGTCACACTTGTGCGTCATTAACGCCGCCAGCCGGTCACAACTGGTGGGTGGGCTGGGTGGCTATGCTGGTTCATTTGACGCTCCTTTGGGGGTGGCCATGGCGGCCATGTGGTTGCCGCCTTTTGGGGGTTGCTGCTGTGGTTGGCAGCGACATTGCCAACCATTTTTCTGCGGCCAAAAGACAACAACAACGACAACAACGAAAATAAAAAAGCACAGCGCATGTTAATTTGATTTGCGCGCTTTGCAATTTAACAATAATATTGTCATCAGGTTGAAGGTTCAAAACACTCGCTCAGGGTTGGGCTCGACAGCGTAGCCGATGTCCTTTTAATTGTCTTGCGACGAACACGTGATTCAGATGTTTCCTTCAAATAAAATACATAGTCCAAGTACCTTGAGAGGCCCCAAGGGAAAATGATTTTCTTAATCCAATATAACGCAGCTACTCAAGTTGATTTTTATCACGATCTAAAATAATTCCCATCTGTTATGTTCCAGGTGCCGAAGACTCATGCAAATAACCAATATTACATATTCTTGTCATATCGAAAATAATAAATAATAAATACAAATAATTAACTTTTCATTTTTAGAGACCTTTTTAAAAAAACATTCTTAATATTGAAAATGTTTTTAAAATGAAATATGGCTTGGCTTAGGCTAAGGCTGAAATGTTTTTTACCCAACTTATTTGGCTTATAGTTCAACCCATGGCTAAAAAAAAGTGGAGCCCGGTTTTCCGCCTTGAAGACTTAAGTACCGAAGAACCCAAATTAATTAAGTTGGCGCTCGTGAATCAATGAAATTTCATTTTCCCTGCTGGAAAAATAGTAATAGTAATGAAAATAAGTACTAATGTTTGTTGCGGTAAGCCGAAGCTGAATGTAGGGCATCTTATTATTGCCTATGACTTCTTCTAAAAAGTAGAACTGTCAGAAGAACAATGAAAGGTGAATTTTCTTTAATTTTGGCGCGTAGTCCGATTGTGGACAACTGGTCAGCAAAGCGACGATATGTCGACGGATTACACAAGACTCCCTGTCAATGTGGCTGTCAGTTTGGCCACGGCAACCACATCCGGCATAACGACAACAATAACGAACGTCAATGCCAGATTTTTGGCTAATGCCATTTTGTACGCCAGAGGACGAGCGATAAGTGCAATCTTAAGCAAAATGTCAGCAAATGGATGAGAATTATTAAAATTAAATTTACTTTGCGCAAGCAGATTGCTCACAACTCGAGGGCTGCGACTAAGCAGGATAATACTTAGGGATGAGGACTGAGGAGGTCCTCAAATAGATCAATTTGCCTAAGGCCGTCTTGATGACGGTTTCTACATGTTTCATTCATGTGTGTGTTCATAAAAGTAACCGGACATGAAAAAACCTGCTGGTCGGCCGGAAAAACGGGTTCGTGTCTTGGCTGGCAAAAATGTTCCTAAACGACAGTCGCCGCCGCCGCCTGCTACCATTTATCAAATTCAAATTAACGCTGGCATTGCGTTCGCAATTGTTCGGCAATAAGTCCTGTCATTAACAATGAGTCCTGACAAGTGAGTAACAGCAGCAACAGCAACAACAGAAACAAGAGCAGCAACAACAAGAAGCAACCACCCCTTTGCGCCTCATTGAGTGGCATATGCGTTGTGAATTACGATTATATGTATTCGACGCTCCTCGCTCGCGTCCTGGCGGCTGTTCAACCTGGCCGGGACAGAAAGCCCGGCTGCCTTTTTAATGAGTGCAACGTGTTTTTGTTCGCATTTTTGTCGACTCGTCGCCGTTGTGCACCCACTGTCCGTCATTTATTCATGTTTTTTTGGTTTTTTAATATTTGCGGTTGTCGATGGTCCCGTTGTTAAGCATCCGCCTGCCACCCCAGACCAAACCATACCAGACCCGACCAGACCATCCAATTCAACCATCAACATCAACTTAAGTTCAATTAAAATCCACATCAAACAATAAGCGGGCACGTAGCTGAACCATCAACTACTTCAAAATTGGCACAACAATAACAACAATGCGCTCCGCTCGCATTCATACTCATACCCACACTCATACTCGTACTCGTATTCATACGGCAATTTGGTGTAGATGGGGGGAGGGGTGGTCGCTGCCTCGCGGCTTTTGTGGGTGGTTGATTCCTTTACTCTGCTCGTGCCTGGGCTTAAATCTCGCCCAAAAGAAAGTGCACACGTGTCCAGCGGGCGACAAACTTGTTGCCCTCCTGCACCGCTTCACACGCCGCTCACACCCACACCCACCCACACACACACGCACAGCCACATACACATACTCAAGGCTCTCCGCTAAGTTGAATTTGATGTCCTTGTCTTCTTTTCGTCAAGCCATCCTCCGGCACGGACCACTGCATGCTGATTAGTCCGAGACACACATCTGGGCGTGCGGTTATACCCCAAAGTGACGCAGTCGAGCATAATTCGTCTGATATGTGGCTAAGCTGCCCGAATACAACAGTTTGCTTTGCGTTTTAATACTCGAACTTTTCCAGAAATTCATAGTAACGCAATAAGTTTTGGCTAAATATTGTATTAAATTTAACACGGTTCTATTACTTAGTTACTTTTCATGTAGAAAACAATATCATTTTTGAGAGCATGCATGCCTTAAAAATCTGATAAAGACCTGATGCTTGGTTCTTAATATTATTTCTGAGAATATTATGATCTGGCTTATACATATCTTGATTAAATTGTAGTATTTTCATCACTAGCTAATAGGGTCTTGGATATCTTGGCCGTAAACTTAGATATGTTATTTGATTTTACCAATATGCCAATTTCTTATTTAATAAAAGTACTATATCAACACGCAAACGTAGCTGGCCTTAGCCTTATTAGTTCAAGGCCTACTCCAAAGCCATGTTCATAAGGCAGCAATTCAATAGAAGCGACCTCCGTTTGACTGGCTTTGTGTCAGGTCCGGGAGTCAACTGCGGAGCCGGCGGTCTGTCGGTCTGGCGCAAAGTGAGCTATGCGGGGAATGCCTGTAAGCCAATTAATGCGTCAACTTATTAGTTTGTGCCCACCACTCAGGCAAGGGCAAGGGCAGACGAGGACTTGGACTCTGATGCTGATGCTGATGCTGATTCGGACGCAGCTGCGGCTCATGCCATTCCGCATGCTTTGTCAGTGGGCGCAAAAAATTGAAAAGCCCATCGGCCTGTGGCGGCTGTGGGGGTGGTGGAGGAAATGGATGCAGCAGTCGGCTGAAAGAAGAATGCGAGCGGGCGGCGGCAGTGGCTTCATTATTAAAATAATGCCACAATGCCGGGGCAGGCCAAACTAACAACCACGAGAACATGCACAGAGATCACATCAAAGCAGGGTTCGTGGACCAGCTATCGAGAACGGTGGCTGCGTTTTGTGGCCAATGCGGCACCCTCAACAAAAAAAGAGAATAAAATGAAATAAAACAAGCCCAAGCGAAATCCAAAAAAAGGGGGCAAGTGCCAGGGGAATGGGCATGGAAATGCGAATACGAGCGCGAAATGCTAAGGAGAAACGGCACAGCTTGGGCAATCTGGCCGGCCAGGCCAGGGAGCAGCCGTTCGATTTCTCAGGATGCCGCTCTTGTGGGCCCACACAAGAGGACATCGAGGACATGGAGTGCAATTAATGTTAATGTTGAGATATTTATGAAGCAACCCCCTTTTTTTTTGCTTTTGTAGCCAGCGAAAGCAGGGTGTGGGCCACCCTTTGGCTGAATATTTGCGTATGAGCTTCAAGCGCAATTTAAATACCCCGGGCCGAGCCCGTGCCTGTGGCCGTGATCCTGGTGCGCATCATCAGCACATGCCGTGTACTCCCAAAAATATGCGGTATGCGTGTGTATATGTGTGTTCTGGAGTCCACCCTCGATTGACGTTGGCATGGCCACAAAACAACATTTCAATTTCTGTCAAATAGTTTCGTATTGTCGACGGGCGAAACAGCCCGAAACAGCGCTTCGAGGATTTGTCAAATCAAAAACTTATGTTACAGCTGGATTAAAATTATACATGTCACTGGCTCCTGGCCGTAAGCAGAGACGGAGACAGCGACTGAGGCTGCGACTGAGGCAGCAGCAGCAGCTGAGGCTATGGCAGCTTGTCAGTCAGTGCCACGTTGCCTGCCGCTTGCCTCATGCTCGTCCTTGTCGTCGTCCTTGTTGTCGTCCTTGTTGTTGTTGTGCTGATTTAACGCATCAGCGCGCCAAATAAAACTTTCAAATGAACAGTTAAATGCGCGCTAATAGGGGTTCAGATTTCAGCAACTTTAGCCCTTGCCTGCCCCTGCCCCTGCCCCTGCCCCGTTCCCGTCACAGTGCCTGCCCCTGCCCCGTCTTGTGCGTCCCTTATGCAAGTTTTGTAACCAACCCGACCGGGCTCCTGACCCATTGTCCTGCCACGGATTGATTGTGACATTAAGTAGGATTTATTTATTTATTTACTCCTTTCTGTGCTGCCTTTTTTTAACACACACATATTTATATTTTTTAATTTTAACACAAGATGCAAATTATGTTTTCAGTTTGTTACACTTTCGCCGCGCTGAGTCGCGGATCGGATCAGATCAGATCAGCATGGATCAGACGGGTTCAACTTGCAACGGGTTGGTTGCCTCACAACTGTGCGGGTTGTTTGCCGCAGCTTTCATCGCCTTCTATTTGATTTTCGCATTAAAATTATTCTAGTTCGCATTTTTTAATTTGCTATTTTTAAGATTTTATATAAATATCAAATATGCATACGTGAATGTGGGTCGCTCCATGTTCAGTTCGCCAAGGCAATCAACACACAAAGGTGTTCAAATCAAAATGGGGCTGTGACAAAATTGTACAAAAAATAAGGGCATACAAAAAGAGAAAAAGAAAAATCAAGTTGGAAAACGAAGCACAAAGATTTCAATACTTAGAAGTAAGTAAAAACTCTGTTGCAATCTATGTCAAGTACTTCCAGGTTGACAAGATTATGCTTATACTATCGGAATAAGTAAAGCTCATAATTGCTGAGTTTAATTGAAAAATAATTGGGAAAATTTTCAAAATTATAAGGAAACAAAGAAAGAACTTACGTTTTCCAATCGAGGAACCCACTGCAAAAGAAGAAAGTTCCTTACTTATACTAAGTTATATACTATAGCCTCCTCCAAAGATAAAGCAACATCCAAATTCGAACATGAATCTTTGTAAACAATCGTCTGAATGAATGTAGCTTAACAATTTTAATATTTTACACCTTTTTAAATGACATTAGAGGAAAAGTAAAGCTTGAGTAACTAAATAACTAACTTACGCTTTTCAAAAAATTGTAAAATATTTGTTAAATATCTTTATAATAGCGACAATGGTTATGACATCAGGTGGCCAAAACTCCCGCTGGCAGCCATTGGGCAGGTGCTGGGCCAGGTTAAGCCCCAAATGGATGACACCAAGCAGCTCAGCGACCTGTGAAAAGCTGCCCAAAATCGGCAACACATATTCAGACCAAAAATAAATGCTAAGCCAATAGCAAAACTGAAATAAAAAAGGGATAAGGACAACATATATGCCCGGATACACATGCACAGATATATCTATATATATATATTGTGCATGTACAAATTGTATAGAAAATAACGGTACTGGGAAAAATGGGGCTCTATACTTTTTGCCGTTCATGGTTTAGTGATTCAATTATTTTTGTGCGCAATTTAGATTTATTGAGTTTACAGTTGACGTTGTTGTTGGTTCCAGTTGTTGCTGCTGTTGCTGTTGTTGTCGTCGATGCTGTTGCAGAGATTTGCAACAACAACCTGCATAATCAATACTGAATACCGAAATGCGAACGTGTTGTGAAGTTTGCCATTTGGCAGAAAAGTAAATAAAAATGCATCAGTCTCACTGAAGCTGCATGGTTGGTAGCTAAAAGGATGCCCATGGGCCATAGGGCATACGGCGTGCGGCGTGCAGCATGCGGCCATGGGGCACGGGTAACGGGTAACGGGTAACGAGAAGCGAGTATGGCCGCTAAAAGCTTAACGCTCGACAACAACATCGATGTCGACGTCGACATGCGCTCGTGTGTCACGTGACGCATGCAATTCGCATCCGTTTCCGGTTAAGCACTGTACATACTAGTACGCCAGCTGAGATGTGTGTGTGCGGGTGCGACGGGGGCTAAGGGGCTAACGGGCGGCCGAATGGTCGAGACGGTTTGCTGGAGTGTAGGTATTGTGCAAAGCGCGCGCCTGCAGGGTTAAAAATCATTTTAAAACCATAAAAATAAACTCGCGTGTCTGGTAAAATAAATAAATAGAAAAATAAAAGGCGAGCACGCACACAAACACACACGCACACACACATAGCGAAACATTTGCGAGTTTATATCTGTCTATTTGTGTTTTGTTTTGATTTTTGTTTAAGCTTCACACATTTTTGTTTTTAAATCCTTTCACTCAACACTTTATGCATGTATGTGTGTGTGTGTGTCTGTGTGTTTGTGTGTGTGTGTGTAGTTGTACGTGTGAGTGTGTGCGTGCGCGCGCGCTTAGGCAAAAAATGCAATTTAGAATATTTGCAATTCCCTTTGGCAACAACAAATCTGCCACCGGTTGCCCGTTTCCGTTTCAGCTTCTCATATGCATTTTATTTTCAGCCTCAATGTATAAAAAATTGCAAAAAATAAAGAAAACAAATTGGAGTGCTCTAGTCGGCAGTGCCTGACTAGGAGATATCCCGCGCATATACATACATACACAAATACAGGCATACACACAGATCCCCCCTTGCTTAAGCTGCGGCTGTGCTGCTTCTTCCTCTGCTTTCCCATGGTATGCGAAGTATGTTCTTGAATAACTTCGGTGTTTATTGTCCGATCTTTATGAAAATTTCGGGGCGTTAATATGGTACACAAATGTGTGTAAATACCAAGGCGTAAGACAACGCCTATAAAGCCCCTAAGCTAGCCAAAAAGTGGAATATTTTGGGTCCGTGTATACCAATAGAAATCCTACATTTCAAAGTTATGGTATAAAGCAGGATTTCGATATCGATTCTTATCAATTTATCAATCATTTAAAATAAACTTAAGCTTTTCGCACACTAGTCCAACTTAAGTTTAAAATTTATCTGGCTCTAATAGTCAGACAGTCAGCCCGAAGGACTTGGCTAGATCGACTAGACTGTTGACGCTCAGCAAGAATATATACAAATAATGGATATGGACATAATAAAGGCTACTTCTTCTGCCTGTATCATACATGTGCACAAAACTATCATTCCCTTTTAAACAAATTCAATGAGTTCAGGGTATAAAAAAAGATAAAAATACATAAATCTGCATATCTCTTAATATTTATTTTACTAAGCCTTCACAACAATCTGGCGGGCAATGATATAATAACATAGCTGTTAAACCTATTATAGTCTACAAGCGCACTTTGGTAACATCAGATTTCGTGCGGCCAATAAAATATCTTGATTGAGAATAAAGTGTACATGTTGTTGTGTTTTAATATTTTATGCTATAATTATATTATATTATAAATATCTATTTCACGTTTTTTCTTTTCATTGATAACGTGAGACTCTTTGCATTGCGAGTACAATCAATATAATCGTCCACATAGATGCAGTGCTGCTTAAATGGAACAACGAAGAACAGGGTTCGAGTCCCTTGATGACAAGGATAGATCGACAACATATAACTATATTCTATGCTAATAATGACAGCAGACGCTTTATGTTCTGCATATTGTTAACTTAAATATTAACCAATGAGAAGACTCAACACCAATTTAAATGCTTGTTGCCATAACATTATATACATATATCGAAATATACTGTGTATTACACCTTAATTAAGAATCATTAAGAGCAAACGCAATAATAAATCATATTCCACAAATTTGAATGTCTCCCTTTTTTCGTACTCCCCAAATCCCTTACACTTATCTTAAGCGGACGAATTTGTTTTTCTATTTAACATTTCTCCTATAGTTCCCTCCGTGCTATTATGATATCCTCGCACACACCCCTCAAAGGAGTAAGCATCCAATAAACTCATTTTAATCCTTCACACTCAATTTTCGCCCGTCTATTTAACACAAAGAGTACCCCCCGTTTTTGTCTTATTATCCACGCTCGCTGCTGCTCACTCCTAACCGACTTAACTGACCTTTTATTATTATATTTTTTATATATCGTTCAGATTTCATTATACCTAGTGCTTAATTTTTCAGTACAACATCAACACCCTGTACGACAACTTGTGAACATGACAAAGCAATTGAGCAGGGCCGGCCACGGTTACGGGCAAGGCTGAGGGTTGGCTCCCTGCCAGGGCTGTTCCAGGGGTGAGCGGGGCATTGATTATTAAATGTTTGAAGTGAAGCCAATGCCGAACCCTTTTTTAGACTCATCTGGCCCGTCTAACGTCTCCCGTTGCCCTGCCATTGACTCATAATTTGGACTGTGTGCGTCAAATTTATTGAAGTTAATATTTGTCGCAACGGGAACGGCCGGGTAGGTGGGCGGAGGGGCGGGAGGAAATTGCAACAGGAGAAGCACAGACTGAACAAAGCTGTTGCCAAAAAAATTACATACACATATATATATAAATGAATATCCATATATATATATGGATATTTCCGCAAAAGGGTGCAAGCACTCTTTTTAGTTTGGGTCTCCTCTCTTTAACCCCTTCTCCCTGCCTCTCTCACTCTCCTTCCAGTTGGCTGGTGAATCTGCAGCAAGCATAAATCATGCAACATATTGCATTATCATTCAGCCGGGACAACGCGCACAACGCCGGGCTGACGGGGCGTTGCGTGATTTGTCCTGCCTGCTAATGGATATAATCATCGGAGTGCGAATGAAACTCATAACGGAAACTATAACGGGTTGACGCGGTAGCTGGGTGGGCGGAAAATGCAAGACAACAAAAAAACTTGGGTAAGGAAAGCATATTTTTGGGAAATTGCATATGGAAAACTGGGTTGGCAATCGATTCGTCCCTGTAAAACAATGGGAAGGGAACCCAAGGTCACGTCAACCTTTCGACGCATTTGCATAAAGGATTTTCGGAGAAGGCATGTCCACAACATTGCGTCGTCGCAAGACGTTTACGACCGCCCTTTCGCCTGGTTTCAGTGTTCGGTTTTATGATGCAATCCAAAACTAGAGCATTTCCCATTTTACATTTCCCAATTTCACCCGCTGCGCTGGTCGCTTTCCCCGGAACACAGCAACCCGGAATTTGGGATAGGGATAGGCAACTTGTACGGTAACTGGGCATTATATAAAGTTGCGCAGTAAGTGAGTAATGAAAGAGGCGAGCGGGTTTTATCAGTGTCTCTCTTTCCACTCTCTCTCTCTCTCTCTCCTATCTCACATACGCTCTATTTTCTCTCGCTCGAACTGTGCGGGCTGGCTTGGCCGCGACATTCTATTGCATTTGCTTAATGACAAATTTTCTGATGAAATCTTTGGAAATCTACCTTCCCTTAACTCCTCGCGCAGCATTTGTGCCTTTCGCTCGCCGGTTGTCCTTTGGCCGTGGCCGTTGATCTATATTTTCAGTCTGTCGTGGCTATGCAAATATGCAAACGCTGGGCCATTGTTTGGCCAGTTCGAAAATGTAAATATTGGTTATTAGGCCAGGCATCTCGGCCGTGTTCTTAGCCCATTTCCATTTCCATTGCCAATAACAATACCAATACCAATCCCAATCCCATTTTCAGACGCGGCCTCGATGTCCTTTTGTCGCAATGTTATACAAATATGCGTCAATCGGTTGAGCTCTGATATGTTGCCCCGCAGTGGTTGCCTTACCTCATTTGTTTGCCTCTGCGCCTTTTGTGTGGCATCGTAAAACTTTTGTGGCTAGCTGGCAATTTTTCAACAGCACGTCAACTGCAGCCTCAGCCCTGCTTGCAACCTTTGCTATTTGCTTCGCAGAACTCTGGCAATCAATTTGGCTTTTGGGCAATTCAATAGCCTACTTGCTCCTCGCCTCTCTATTTGTTGTTTCCATAGACAGTTGTGTTCCCAGAATAAAATGCAAAATTATATGAATGTCAACATAGTTGTAGCATCTATTACCCGACAATAGTGACACAGATTTAACTCTAAACAAGTAAGAGGTTCTAGTCGGGAGCTCCCGACTAGAAGATACCCTCAACCCTCTTATTCCAACACCAAATGCAACTCGCGCTAATAGATAGAGAGTAGCGGGGAGGTGGCGATAGGTATAAAATGAAAGATACTTGATATATATATATACTTTTCTAGAAGCTACATGTCAAGTTTGGTGACTCTAGCCTTTATTATTTACCAAAATTGCTTAAAAACAGGATTTCGATATAGATTTTTATCGATTACTTGGAAACGGGGCAAGTTATCGATTATCGGAAACAAACTCGATCTGCGTAGGAACTAGGAGCACCTACATCTAAAATGGTAAGATCGACTCGGCTATTGATGCTGATCAAGAATATATATACTTTATGGGGTCGGAGATGCTTCCTTCTGCCTGTTAGATACATTTGCATTTTGCAAAAAACATAATACCCCTTTTACCCATTTTTAATGGGTTCAGGGTATAAAAAGATAATAGTACTTACATATTTATAATACACCCTCATCTAAGCCTTGTGCAAAAAGTTTTATTTTTTATAAATTCTTCAAAAATCGTATAAATATGCAAGAAACAAAATTTATTTTGGGAGAAATCAAGAAAAGTTAAAAAACGAGATAAACAAGATTTTAAATCTGTTTCATTGCAAATAAAAACGCTTCCCAATCTGATCAATAATGGTTTACTTATATTAGAAAAATAGCTATAAGCAATTAATTAAATATAAAATGGAAGGAAACCATTCCTAAAATTATTTGACACATAAATACATAATCTAATAACTTTAAGAGCCTCAGCAGCAACTATTTGATCCAACTAACCATAATTTTACGGATGTTAATTTTGGGTTAAGATGAAATTTAGCCTGCAAGTTATTTTTGAAAATATCGACGTCTTGCAATATGTTCGGTAGAAGAGGCAGTTATAAATAAAAAATTGAATATTTTCATTAAAACATTGTTAGCCTTGTAAACCATATGAACATACCAAGGTTTAAATCAAACCCAGCATTTATAGATGTGAATAACCGAACTCCAAGACAGGAAGTTGGTTCGAAGCTGAACCACAGACAACTTTATTGGATAACCTCTTGGATCATTGGCAGATCTGAGGCTTATTCCAGTTGCATGGTATCCAGCTTGTGAAAATGTCAACTCACATTAAAAAAAATGTGAAAATAAAAAAAAAGACAATGATAAACGAAAATCAACTCTAAACAGGAAACAGGAAAAACGCTTGTCACCTTCAACGCGTAAGACATACAAACATTAGGAACGCCTATTTAGCTAAAGGGTTTCAATTTGCACCATTTGGATATGACCCATGTTGGTTACGGCGGCGGTTGTTAATCTCTTAATTTATCAATTGAGGTATATACATGTATATATATATATATATATATATTGGTGTCTATGTAAATGGACGAGAGTTGTATTGCGGGCTCGGACTCGAATTTGGTTTCAATTTCAGTTGCAAATTAATTTCCATAAATGCGCGACGAAAAAGGCACCACAAAAACTGTCGGCGCGTTATGCTAGGGGTAGGGGTAAAATTTGGGGTTGCAAAAAGGGTTCGACAAAAGTTATGTTTACATAATTAATTAAACAACACAAAGCCGCTGAAGCTGGAGACGGCGAAGCTTGAAGGTAACACATGTGCAGTCCAGCGGGGACGGGAACGGAGACGGGGCCGGGGCCGGGGCTGGGCCACAGGCAAATGCTACAGGATAACGAAATGCAATATATTTCATATAATTTCACACAATCCAGAGAAAGAGTTTCGGCAAGGGTTGCACAACGCAGATACGCACATTCATAGATCCGCATAAAGAGCCGTCGCATCGCCGCATCATTTACTTTGCTTGGTAATAAACTCATAAAAAGCCAACCAAATGGGAACATTAAAACAAAACTAAAATGTCATCTCACCCTACAACAAGCCCGCCGCATAATGGGGCAACAAAAGGCGCGACAATCCTTGAATCCTGCCCAGGCAAAAGGGTTACACGCGCTCTAGAGATGCGTCCTCATCTGTGCGTTCTGCCCGTAACTATTTGTCACACGCACACATACAGTCAAACCAGCAGCAAAGTGGGCGGTGGGCGTGCACATTTGTCATTACGATTGGCCAGGGGAATGGTAAAAGGAGCGCCGACTCTATGGGGAGAGGGGGCACTGCAAACCGAGACAGGACAAACTGGTTCGCCAAGGAGCCAGCCTAACAGCCAACAACATACGCATAAATGACTTTTTGATTCACTTGCGTTGCCTCTGTGTGTTTGTGTGTGTGTGTGTTCGCTGAGCATCCCAAAGGAGCTGTCCTCAATACAGGTCCTGCGCACCGCCTGCCGCTGAATTAGATCGCTAGCATTTGGTGTCGCCATTTTATGGCACTCTTCTAATCTTGGTTGCCGTCGTGCCGACCCCCCTCCCACCCACTCTCCAGCAACCCCAGAACGCCAGTTACCAGGTGTTAAATTAGCGCAATTTTCGTACTGTGCGTGGATGGATGAGCATGTGGCTCTGTGGCCAACTGTGGACAACTGGCCTGGTTTTCATTTTGTGCTGCAATCCAGTATTAAGGGTAGCTTAGAGCTAACCAGGGCAATGCCCCATCTGCATAATGCAGCTCACTGCAACTGTTTCGCAAGCTACTTTAAGAAGTAAAACATTTAAGAAGTTAACATTTGTTGCATTTTTGTTGCTCCAAATTCTGTTGTTTTTCCATTTTCGTGTTTTTACAGTTCACTTCTTATAAAAATAATATGATAAAAATAATATGGTATAAGGAAATTAATCTTTTAATATATAGTTAAAGGAGGTGATAAAAAATCTATATAATTTATATAAATCTTTATTATAATTATATTTATTCTTTAGTTAAATGAGCTTAGTTAGAGTTAAATTACCTGAGTCTTAATCTCAAATTAGATCGTCGGGAGTTACTTACTCTCTAGTCGCGGTTACGCGACTGGAAGATACCCTGTACACAACTACGAGTGCCGTAGCCAACTTTAGATCTTCTTTCACAGAGTGGATGTGTGCTTCTATTATCCGCATGGTTTTCATTTACGTTGGGCTAACGGAAGATCTAGCGAAAAAACTATAAGTTCGTCCTGACTATGGTCTACGAGAATATATATAGAACTTTAAAGGTAAATCTCTAGCTCATAAAGTTTTTGAGCTCTACGCGTTCACACAGAATTAACACACTTGATGGGATCGCAGATGCTTCCATCTGCCTGTAACAAGCAATGCCAGTAAGCTTTTATACCCTTTTCGTACATGGTGTAAACCAGTTAAGTTTCTCTTCTCCTTTAGCAGATCTAGTTTAATAAAGTATAGATAGTATAGATTTCTCAAAATTGATTCAATGTCAGCAGAATTTTATAGTTTCTATATATCATGTTGCTTTGACATACCGTCTAAGAGTTTAATTCGATCTATTTTGTTTTTAAACATTTCTTTGGTGCTCGCAACTTGAGGTCTTAAGTACTTAGCCTACTTCTCTCATGTATCACAGCTGTCAACCCCTGGTGCCACCCATACTACCTATCCCCCACCGTCCCCCACCTCTTGCTTGAACATGATTCAAACTTTCACTGCGTCATATCTTCCGCTTGAAGAACAATTATCAAAACAGTTTCAGCTTGTGCCTAAAATTAGGCACTAATCAATAGATGGCGGCGTCTTTAGCCCACCCGTTCCCCACTCCCGTCTGGCACAAACACACACACAGAAGCATCTCTAGCTGTCAACCCTCTCCAACTGTCAACTGTTCCCCACTGTAGACACGTCGTCTATTTGTTTTGTTAACAACATTCTTGAGATGCTTTTATGAGGCGCGCTATGCCTGAAGAGTCGGGCAAAGCTATTGAATGCTTCACTGTAAATCACATGACCTCCCCGACCTCAGAAAATAGACAGCATTTATAAGCAGGCCATCCCCCCAACCCCATCCCACCCCCCGCTCCTAACACCCGTTGCCACTATTTGTTGGCGCGTGAGTAATGCGCATGGCTTAATTTCAGTTTGTTGTCACATATTTGGAAGGCGCCCGAAAATACGCCCAGGCATAAATATTTATAGCCCCGTCAGCCCCTTCACAGATTAGAAAACGCTTAAGTGCGACTTTTGGCTCGTGACTTGTCTTAAGTGTACGAGTAGCAGCCCCCCTCCCCATCTCCCCCTCCCCCTGCACACAACATCCCTGTTGCCGCCACACACTGTCAGTGCCTATTCTCGAATGTCAACTGAAGTCGCCGATGACGGCACGCGTCATCTTTAACTGTGCTCCTCTCCGACTCGCCGCGCCTTGTCACGCCTCGCCTCGCCTCCGGTCCCAGTACTCCACTGCCTTGAGGAGGAGGTGCTACCCGCATGTGTTTAATAGTTGGGCGACAAATACGAGCGACTCTTGAATCATTTTTAAGTAGCCTCCCCCGCTCGCAAACCTACCCATACCCATGCACCTAACCCATCTCTGATCTGCGCTGCTTGATTATGTTGTCGCACGCGCTGTTTAATACTGAATATGAATATGAAAATAACACCAACCCCACCCCTACCCCTACCAACGGCAACGGCAACGGCAACAGCAACACGGCGCAGCAGCTCGGCAACAGGCGTCGAGGGTTGTTGCCAAGACGTTGGCGGGTTAATTGAAAAACTTAAGTGCCAACAGTCGCTCCGGATTAACCATATTAAAAATTTAATTAATGCCACTTTCTGTAAACTATTTTGATATTCTTGCCGTTTAGGCATTGCCATAACAAGGGGGCCTGGCGTGGCAAAATTATACACATATAACTCTAAGGGATCTCTTCAATATATGAATCTAGATAAGTCCATTAAATGGAAACCAAAATATGCAATTGATAAAAAACCCTTTTGACGAGCAAGCAGATTTTTGTGTTCGGTTTTTCGGCGCTTGTTATAGTTCGCAACAACTTTAAGCATTGTTCGAAATGCTAGCCTAAAGTCGATATGCTAGGCACTTTTTATACCCTGAACCCATTAAAAATGGGTAAAAGGGGTATTATGTTTTTGTGCAAAATGCAAATGTATGTAACAGGCAGAAGGAAGCATCTCCGACCCCATAAAGTATATATATTCTTGATCAGTATCAATAGCCGAGTCGATCTAGCCATGTCCGTCTGTCTGTCCGTCCGTTCGTCCGTTTGTATGAACGCAAGGAACTCAGAACGCAAGGATCTAGAGACATGAAATTTTAGATGTAGGTGCTCCTAGTGCCCGCGCAGATCGAGTTTGTTTCCGATAAACGATAACTTGCCCCGTTTCCAAGTAATCGATAAAAATGTATATCGAAATCCCGTTTTTAAAGCAATTTTGGTAAATAATAAGAGCTAGAGTTACCAAACTTGACATGTAGCTTCTAGAATAGTATATATATATCGATTATCTTTAATTTTATACCCATCGCCAACTCCCCGCTACTCTCTATCTATAAGCGCGCGCTGCATTTGGTAATGGAATAAGAGGGTTCAGGGTATCCCCTAGTCGGGAGCTTCCGACTAGGACCTCTTACTTGTTTTTAATAAACTTTGTGGCAAAATCTTTAATTCTTGATCGAACTTATCAGGCCATTTCAAAAATCTTGTAAAATATACTATGTATATGATAAAAGTCTCCTTTAGAAAAGATACGAATCGATGAATAGATTTACTTAGATAGATTCAAATCTGAATAACTAGCTTGCATAGAAATGATAAAAAAAGGTATATAGAGACAGTTTATTGACCTGATCAAAAGCATGAAAACATATCTGTAAAAACAAGTATTCCTCTAAACATTTTCTTGCTTCTAATGGTCCTACGAAAACGATCCAAAATTAATTCGAAAAGTGAAATATGGGAAGACAAACCAAAAATGTTCAGTTTCGCGTCTGGATAATCAGAACAGTTCGTTTCCTATATTACGTGGTCAAAACACAAAGCACTGAGAAAGGTTCTCCAACTGTCCAAGTCCGGTAGATAATATAGATATGGCATCAATATTTTACGCACTTGAAATTTCATTGCATCTCCTTGGAAAAACGCTCTGCAATAATCCAAACAAACGTGCCAAATTATCTTATAGAGTTGTAGCTACAAAGATTTCAAATCACAATGATTCCACGCAAGTTGTTGAATAATTAGAAAGTTTTCTCATATATCAGCCTGTCTCTATTGCAAAGCATTAAACAAATTTTGAAAAAGAATAATAAAGGAACGTGTTCTTGCAACTTTAAAAATTGAAATTAAAATAATAACTAACAGGATGTTGTAATATTTTCGCAGTAATATCAATTGTAAGCTTTCCGCAGGTTTGGCTGAATAACAACTTTCAATACATGTAGATCCAGTATAAGTTGAAGCGTCATTACCTTCGCAACAGTTAGCATTCAGGTTATTCACACGCATGCAACACATACACAAGATTCACACGTGTGGGTGTGTGTGTGTGTATGCATATGGAGATATTCAGATGGCCACAGGGCATTTTGCTTATACATATGTAAGTAAAACACTTTTGGTAATTCATTAAGCTACGGAAGTTGAACTCAGAACTGCAATTTCCCCTAGAACCAATTATAGAAAAATTTAAATTCGTTTTAAAAGCAGACCAAACGCATGTCCCATGTCCAGCGCTTGGCCCAGACAGACGACGACGACGACCGACCAGGACGACTCATGCAGAAATGGAAGGAGAGCCATGGGTAAGAGAAGCCGCTGCAGTGGTAACAGTAGGAGGAGCAGCAGTAGATGGCCACTGCCGTTGCCTCTGATGGATGAATGTAATGCCATGTGTGAATGTCGGTCCACGGGTGTGGGCGTCTCTCTGCGTGTGTGTGTGTGTGTGTGTGCACGGCCTGTTGGTGTGGGTGTGTGGACAGCGGCATGTTCATAAATTGAAATCACTTCCATATCCAGGGAAAAAGTTTGGCAACAAAATAGAGTAAAAGCGTTGCCATACCAAAAACCAAAAAAAAAAAAAAAGAGATGAAGGAAAACACCAAAAAAAAAAAACGACAGTAAAGAGCAACGAAGCAGAGAAATAAAAATAAGTGAAAAACAAAAAAGTAGCGCTGAGGCAGCTACCGTGCCAGGCCACCCACACACACAGCATGCGAGGCAAATAAAAAATTCTGTTTTTAAATCGCTGGCATTCGACCAGGAGCAGGACCCGTCCAGGACCAAGTCAGAGCTGGCCATGTACGACAAGTAGGCAACACTTGACACAGTTGCCACTTTCAATTGCCAACATTACTCGAGTGGCGCTCACTAAAAAAGGGCTGGGGCTGGGGCTGGCGCATGGGTTGAGGCATAGGTCGTGGGGCATGGCGCATGGGTGTTGCAGCCGAGCAGCTGAATAGTTGAGGGCGGTGTTTTGTCTGCATATAAATACCGCCTGTGGCCATAAAAGTGGAGACCAACCGACCAACGTGTAACAAGCCCGAAAAAAGTTGCCCGACTGCACCAGTGGAACGAATGGCCAATCTCTCTCCACCCTCCGCCCTCCGCCTTCCCCCCGCCACCCGACAGCCACACCCCGTGCAAAGTCCGCACTAAAAAATGGCTAACCGAATGTGTGTGGGCGCGGCTGTGGATGCTAGCTCTGGGCGTGGGTGTGAGCGTGGGCAACGAATGTAACTGTGACTGGGTACTTGGGTACTTGAGAGGTTGTCACATCAGGAACTCCGACCCAGCAGCAGGAGACTTCTCTTTTTTCATTTGGCATATGGGACTTGGTCAACAGAAATACACTGAAGATCAAAATCTTCCAAAAGAGGCTGTTGAATCATGTCCACATAAAGTGTTTCCTATTAACTCATTGTGTCATATTTTAATCATTTTAAATATGAAATTATATTAAACTTTATTTATGAATCAATTTCAAAGAACATTTAGAATACAATTGAAATACCTATAACTTTTACTCTAAACTTACAAATCTATGAATAATAATTAATAAATATATTCCAAGCCGAAACTTATGTTAAGACAGAGTGACATGTACGATTCGAATGTTAAATTCAATCGTTGGAATCCATATTTGTTAATAGTTTTCAAAATATAAAAAAATAAAATGTAAGGAATGCAATGTGTTAGGTAATCGATTCTTGCCTATTTGATGGTGCTTGCCTTATTTATAGGGTATTGCAAGCTATATATACACCCAATGCAAATATCCTGTTGCCCGTTTGATCTTTTTTCGTTTGCTTTTTCAACTTGCGTGCTCGCCCTTTCTGGTGCTGCCCTCATCGCAGCATGGCATCGGAGCGCATCGCATTGGAGCGCAGCACAGCGCATCGTTGGTGTCCAGTGTCGTATCCTGTTGTTTAGTTACTTTGGTAGTTTCGTTATATTTATTGGCCCACATTGGGTGAAAAATGTTCAACGCTTTGGCAATTTAGTTGAGTACCGCTGTATGCTGGCAGGCTGGCTCTTTCGCATTGCCACACGCTCCACCTCCGATATGGTTGACCCTGCGGAGCTTGCCGCTTGGCGCTGCAGGCTCATAAAACGCGAAAAAGCTAAAGCAGAACAATGAATGCCAGAACCAGAATCAGCTCTACCTAGATAGACAACAATCCGTGTGGTGGGCGGGATGGTGCAGGGCCAGGGGAAAGGGGAGTGGTATGGAAGCGCTTGGCGATTTACGAGTTGCCATTTTGCTGCTCAACTGGGCCGTGAAGTGGAAAACGAAAAATGAAGGATCACCGCCCGCACACCCACACACTAAAGCGACGCCGGGGTTATCCGGTATGGTCGGCCCCTAAGCCGTCGCATATGAGCTCGAGCTCACATGGCTCCAGCAGCCAGCGCACATCGACTAACGCTTTATTTCATATTACATAATTGGGCGAGTAATGAGTCTAATTGAGTTTTTATGTTTTGGCCAAACGCAACTGCAGCTTACTTTGCTTGTTTCTTATACTCTGCACGTTTCGAGAGAGGGTATATAGGTTATGTGCAATGTTCGCTCGACGAAACCCGAAAATTGGAGCGTATACTAATCCACATCCACGTCTATTTTACGCTACGTAGGGTGTGAGCATTCACAGCGTATTACTCAGTCGGTTGCACCCGACTGCATTGCCGCCCCCATAGCCCTTTTTTCTGTTGGACGCTTTGTTCCATCCTCGTTGTCGCACGGGCTGGCTAAATGAGTTGGCATTTGTAGCCGCTGGTCATTTGGCGACACGCCCCCACATACATAGTCGCCCATGTCTGGCCCATTTTCGTGTGAGACACTAACTCAATTAACGTCGCTAGCACCATGTGTTAATATCCTCAGTGCTTCCGTTCGCCCCCGATACGGGCTCAAGCCGAACCCAGCCCAACGCACTTGTGTGTATGGTTCGGAAAGAGTGAAAGGCTTCGAAATGAGTTTGATTCTCACATTATTCGCAATTTCTTCTAATTGGCGCATCGCGAAGTGGAACGGTTCGCTCAGTCCCGACTTGTTTAAGAAACTAGGTTGGGGCTTTCTTCGGCTTCCTATATGGACTTCGCTATTGCTTGTGTTCGCCTCGGCTAGGCTATATTCAATTGCTAAGTGCGCTTCGATTTGACATGATTCGCCGCTAGGTGGCGCCTTCGTTCGCGGGGCACGCGTTTGCCTTAGATGCATTTTGCGCTCACCCGTCGCAGCCGCTCTCCCGCTGTTATGCCACGGGATCCTTCTCCTGTCCTTGAGGCACGGCTTTAATGATAATGCAACTATCGAATGCACTGGGACCAACTGCTGTGCCATGTCCTCGACCGCTAACTGCCAAAAAGTCAGAGAGTTGGCCAGGAACCGTGCACCTTCCGCACCTTTTGCTGAGCTGCGCGTGCACGGAAGCTGCCTAACCTTTTCCGCACCTCTCTCTCCATCTCTCTCTTTCTCTTTCTCCGCCTATCTTGCTCTCGCTCGCCTGCCCAGCATGCAGACTGTCGCCCGCTGAGCTGCGCACGCGAATCGCAATGAACGCCTTGCCCCGAAAGATAGCGGGGCAGCGAGAGAAAGTGAGCGAGCTAGCTCGAGAAAGAGAGAGAGAGAGAAAGAGAGAGAGAGAGAGAGAGAGAGAGATTGAGAGGGAGAGGGAGAGAGGCATATAGAACCGCTCACAACTTTCTACGAACACCGCGTGCGCCTGCTTTCAGCTTTACGATGCTCGCTTCATTGGAATGCGCTCCGTTTTGGGTGAGCGCTCGGGATGTTGCAGCTAGCATGCGGCACTGGGTGCACGACTCGCAGCTCCCTGTGGGCAGCACTCGCTGTGCCTCCGCTGCGCTAGTCGCGTGCTGTGCCCGCGACCAGAACCAAGGGACGAGCCATGCAAAACAAGGCAAGTTAGGAACAGAAGTAGAAGCAGGAGCATGGTGAGGAGGAGGAGGAGTAGGCGCAGCTAGTACACGCTTATGCCTCACTTTTACATATGTATTAATAAACAATGGCCAAATGCCATTCGATCTATTGTCATAAACTCACATTTAACATGAACTCACGCTGTGCAATTGATTTGCCAAAGCGACAGTTTTGGGTTCCGATTTTGCCATGGGCCAGCGAATTCGCTTTTGTCAAAACTTGTCAAAATTTAGCGAAAATAGGACTAGAACTATTATTTATTATTTTATTTCAGCAGAAAATAGCTCGACAATAAAGCAATCCAAAAAAGATTCGGATATTCACATAGTTTCCTCCATGTCGGAGGCTGTCTGTGGTTTGGTTGACGGTTCAAACCAAGGCCTGGACGTGGGGTTCGGTGCACTAACCTGGTTTGCCACAGCTGAAAACACAGTTTTGGCCTTGGAAAATTAAGCCTTTTTTTCTGGCAGTAACAGCGGCTTAAGGTTCGGTTCGTGGTTAAAAATATTAAAATGCAGTTATCAAACCTAGTTGCCAACTAGCCTTTATGCTTGCTGATTTTTCCAATAGCAGCTATATAATTTAAAGCCAAGGGAACAAATATTCCATACCTAACAAAATTTCGACAGCTTGTTAATATATATAAATAAATAATAATATAATATAAATAAATTTATATGAACGAAAGTATCTTCTTTAATGGAATATTATCTCAGAAATGCACTCCAATTGAATAAGATAAAATAAAATTTATAATATTTATATATATTTTGATTAATATTTTTCTATAGTGTGATTTACCTAATCTGGACTAAGAACCAGGAGTGGATGCCAGTATCTGCTTTAATCTTAAGTCAACAACACCTCGGTCTATATAAATATATCTGTTTTCGGCTCATGTTTTTGTCTCTTGTATCGGCGCTTATCAATCTGGTAGCCTAATGAAAGGGGGCAAAGTCTTGTTAAGAACAACAACAACAACTACTGCAACAATAGCATTAGCAAGAACTAGGAGCGTGGCAATTCACTGTCCATCGTCTGCTCGAGCTGCATTGCAGCCTACACCCCGCACACAATCCAAGCCCCCTTCGCACCCATACCCTTTTCTTTGGGGCAGCCCTTGGCAAGTACTTTGTCAGCCGTTGAATTTTTTTCTTGTACTTTTTTGCTTTTTGAAGCAAATTTTGTTTGGATTTTTTCGCAGCAGCAGCAGCAGCTCCTGTTTTCTGCAACATGCTGCAATTGTCCAACTTCCCGGCCTCCCAGCGGCGGCTCCGCCCATATCTCTGCACGACCCCCCCGTCACTCACTTGACTATAGACATTTTTTTGCGGGTATCCGATATAGTTGGGTCAGTGCTTGTGGCCAGAATGGTTCTGGTTGCGGGTTTCACAGGAGCGAGTGGGCCGACCGTGTCTGTTTGGGAGAGTGTGTTTGAGTGTGTGTGTGTGTGTGAGTGTGTGTGTGAGTGCGTTATTGAGTGCAAATAGCAATTTCGCAACAATTCTGCCTAGCAGCATCTGGAAATTTGCTCGTTTTTCCTTTCAGCACTTTAGCATGAGAATTGAGGGTTGAGAGAGCTTCAGGCGGATGCTGAGCCCCCGGGCACGGATCTGGGCCCAATGCCCCACATCCCCATCCCACTCCCCCCTCTCCGCACTCGGCTGTTGCAGTGCAATTGACTTGGGCTGCTGTTGGTGCTATCTATTCATTTTGGCGATGGGGCTTGCACGGGGTTTTCCCGGGCGCATTGTAACGGATTTCTGGTAACTGTTTTTGGTTGCCGTTGCGTCGATTTTTGCTGCTTCAACTGCGCGCACACCCAACCACCCACACATACACACACACGCACACACGGGATGAACTGTCAAATCTTTTTGTGTGTCCGTGTCTCGATAGTGTCCACTGGGGTATGTGTGACCGGACGGGGGCTAAGGGAGCTTAGACGGCATTCCTGCAGTCGATTTTATTGGATTACGGTTTAGATTGCATTGGAAAAAACTGCAACTGTAGCAGCAGGCGGCAGGCGGCAGATAGCAGGCACTGGGCATTCATGTTGTTTATATTGCTACTATTGTTACGGTTGTTGTTCTTGTTGTTGTTGTATGCGTTGTTTAGAAAACATGCTGCATGCAAAAGGAATAAAAATCTTTTCCATCCTGTTGACCCCCCACCCTCCCCCTGCCTTGCACACTTTGTTGTACTTAATTTTTAGCGATTCGACTGGGACGCAACAAGAATAACAACAACAACAACTACAACAATGCAACTCGACGGCGTGAACCAATTGAAATTTGTTTGTTTGTTTATTTGTTGCTGTTGTTGTTGTTGTTGGTCATGTTGTTGTTTGATGTTCGATGCCATGCGCTTCCGTTGCGTTGTACGTGCAACGCGACGCGACAATGTCCTGTCAATTGCAGCAGGGGCTAAATGTGGCAGCAAAGGGTGTAGCAGGGTGGCAGCTGGGGCGGTGGGAGCGGTGGCAGGTGGGCAGGGAACGGCAGACACTGACTGCTAAGCTCCGATTCCAGAACGCAACGATTCACCATGACTGCCCGCAGCTCAAAACTAGCCTTAAGCTCATATATAATACATAAAGTAAGCCCGTTCTAAGACATGTTCAATGGGCACAGAGTATTAAACTGTAGTTAGTTGTAAATAATTTGATAAGTCTTCGCTGGATATACGACCAATTTATTGCAATTATAATGTTCACGCGTGAATATTTTTGCAGAAGAAGCACATAGGCTGTTTGAGATGCGGTATGAGTGTGTTATGATGTTATGTATGAATGTGCTTGGCACACCCAAATGAGCTGCCCATAATAAAAACCGTACCATCTTTTGATTTATAACATAAAGATATATACAGTATTTGCAATATTTTCAGTTGAAGCATTAATTATGAATAAAAAGTTGGAATTGAATTAAAATTAATAAAAATTTATATGATTATCAGAGAAAGATTTCAAGCCCCAAGGTAGAAAGCAGGCTCAAACCGAACCATCGGAGATTTCTATTAACTTGAAGCCCGGCTTGTTATTACTTTATGTATGGCCTGCGAATTTGAACATATTTTCTTAAATAGCACTGACAACTGGAACCTTCGTCTAAGGCACAATAATAAGTGCTTCTACTGGCTGTGGTTTTAAATCCCTATCCGCTTTTCTCACTTCTTTATGATTATTTTGCATGAATGTAAATTTGGAGTAGTTTGCAGTGCGGATGCCTGGTTTTATTTGGTCGCATTGCCAGGACTGCTGTCAAAGTTGTTGTTGTTGTGGTTGCAGTTGTTGTTTTTGCCTATGCAATGCATTTTGCATGGTTCGTGTGCGTCAACGTGTGTGTGTGTGTGTGTGTGTGTGTGTGAGAGATTGGGTGGGTGTGCGGGTGTGTGTAGCTATGCACTCTTGTCACATGATTCGTTGAAAGCCGATTTTCAATTATTGGATTTTGTTTTTAGCGCGTTGCAGCAATTGTCTGAGGCCCATCGAGACCCACCGAGACAGAGAGACAGCCAACCACCGCACCACCACCGGGCCGTCAGCTCCTTTGGAAGTTTATTTGATTGCCACCGCACTGCGTGGACGCGAGCCAGCGTTCCCAGCAGGCATGAGAAAGTGGGTGTAGTTGGGCCGGAGCAAGGGTTATGGAGATTAGATCCTGTATGCGTGTGTGCGTGTGTGTGCGAGTGTGTGTGCGTGTGTGTGTCCGACCGATGTTAATAATGGCGCTACATGCAGCGTACATGTTTGGCCGTTGTCAAAGGATTTTTTTTCGGACTGTGTGGCCCAATCTAAGCTAATTAAAATTTGGCCATGGCGCATCGGGCTGCGGGCGAAGAGCGCAAAAAGAAAGCAAGGCCAAAGCCAAAGGTCAAAGGCCAAAAGCCAAGGGCCATGAGCTAAATGAGCTGCAGCAGCATTTTAATTAAAATTTGCTTACAGCAGCGACACCCCCGCCCCACCCCTAAGACCCCCACAGACAAACCCTAAGCCCCAACAGGATCAAAGGATCAAGCGGTATCGCTGATGCGGCAACGAAGATGTGGCAAGCCCTTTGGCACACATACACACGCACGCTCGCTCGCACACACACACACACACACACTCCCAGCCACTTTCACACACTTAGATAATCCCAATTTTAGACTAATTAAATTGTCAAATATTTAGCAAGGGCGGTCTAAGGAAAGCGGCACATGGGGCGGCTTGTTATCAGTGGGCGTGGCAAGCAACCAAAACTGTTGAACGTTGCGACTAATTTGCAGCTAATTAAATGCTCGCCAGCTGCGCGGCTTTTTTCCAGGCACTGGCAGTGGACGATGCAGGTGCAGGTAGCCAGCCAGGATTCCACTTGGTGCATTGTGTAGCGGTCGCGCTTGGGTTTGGTCAGCCAACAATATGCTAACCGGGTCAGAGGTTTATGGCCCACTGCCATAGCACTTAGATCAATGTCAATTGCAAAATTGCCGAGGCGGCGGCGGCGGCGGCTACAGCAGAAAGAGTTAAAAGGAGTGAGCGGCATGTGCGGCACTCATAAAATATCCTTTCTGGCCGCTGCTCCTGTTGTTGTTTATTTATGCACTGCTCGCATTGTGTGGCCAAAGCAAACGGTGATTGCCTTGCCCTCTCGCTCTGCCGGCTTTATGGTCGCCTGCCCGTTGCGGCTCCTAACCAACGAGTCGGCGGCAACCCTTATTTCATTGGAAATTTTCGGCGCTGCTACCCACTGCCTGTGCATCATTCCCAGCACCGTTCCTGCCACTGCCGTTGCCCCTGCCGCTGCCGCTGCCAACGCCCCTTCTGCTGCCCATCAATCCGTTAGTGCGCTTTTACAACTTGTCAGTCATTTGAACAAAACTAATTTGCATGTCATTTCTTTAACACACTTGAAATTTTGAACATTTTGCACGAAACACAGCAAACCTGCCCGGGGCTTGGGGGCCAAAATGGTTGGGTTTGTTGGCCCGTCGGCACTGTGAGCAGTCGATGCATTAGCAAACAAGTCTGCAAGCCTCTAATTGAACCAGGGAACTCTGAGCATTCCTCTTACTATTTCTATTCCTCTAACTATTTGCTGCATAGAAAGATACTTATTTTCTTGGAATGTTCAACTCGTATCTAACTGAAGGCTGAAGCTCTATTTGCTAGTTTAATTTGCTTTTATCCTACAGTTTGTTACTTAATGATAAGTACTTATTGTATAAATAAGTATACAGTAAATTGTAATTAGATATATATACATTTTTTATTAGCAGGCTCGAGGTCGGGACCTCGAAAGGTCGCCAAAATCAGCACTATGTAGATATATGAATACATGGATATATAGATACATCAAAATATATAGATGCACAGATACGTATATAGATATACAGATATAAAGATAACTGAATATAAATTAATATACATGGATATGAATATAGATATATGGATACACAGATATTTAGATATACAGATTTATATTTATATATATTCAGACTTATAACTTGCTTTAAAGATTCATATCCATAGCTGATAAAATGTGCACTTGTAAAAGAATATATCTCCATTTTTATCTGTGTATTTAGAAATATATAAAAAAACAAGTAAGAGGTTCTAGTCGGGAGCTCCCGACTAGGGGATACCCTGAACCCTCATATTCCAACACCAAATGCAGCGCGCGTTATAGATAGAGAGTAGCGGGGAGGTGGCGATAGGTATAAAATGAAAGATAATCGATATATATATACTTTTCTAGAAGCAACATGTCAAGTTTGGTAACTCTAGCTCTTATTATTTACCAAAATTGCTTAAAAACAGGATATCGATATACATTTTTATCGATTACTTGGAAACAAGTTATCGATTATCGGAAACAAACTCGATCTGCGTAGGAACTAGGAGCATCTACATCTAAAATTTCAAGTCTCTAGCTTTATAGGTTCTGAGATCCTTGCGTTCATACATACGGACGGACGGACGGACGGACGGACAGACAGACGGACTAGATCGACTCGGCTATTAATGCTGATCAAGAATATATATACTTTATGGGGTCGGAGATGCTTCCTTCTGCCTGTTACATACATTTGGATTTTGCACAAAAACATAATACCCCTTTTACCCATTTTTAATGGGTTCAGGGTATAAAAATGCATTTATCGACATTTCTCTATAAAATTTCATATAATTGGTTTACCTATTAAATAAGAAATTCAAGTAAACGCTTTTAAGTAAACAGCTTACTTTGAGTATTTCTAGGAAAATCTGCCAGTTATGAAATTTCCCAATTTATGTTTTACTGCACTCATCTTTTTATACCCTGAACCCATTAAAAATGGGTAAAAGGGGTATTATGTTTTTGTGCAAAATCCAAATGTATGTAACAGGCAGAAGGAAGCATCTCCGACCCCATAAAGTATATATATCTTGATCAGCATTAATAGCCGAGTCGATCTAGCATGTCGTCTGTCGTCGTCCGTCCGTCCGTCCGTCCGTCCGTCCGTCCGTCCGTCCGTCCGTCCGTCCGTCCGTCCGTCCGTCCGTCCGTCCGTCCGTCCGTATGTATGAACGCAAGGATCTCAGAACCTATAGAGCTAGAGACTTGAAATTTTGGATGTAGGTGCTCCTAGGTCCTACGCAGATCGAGTTTGTTTCCGATAATCGATAACTTGCCCGTTTCCAAGTAATCGATAAAAATGTATATCGATATCCTGTTTTTAAGCAATTTTAGTAAATAATAAGAGCTAGAGTTACCAAATGACATGTAGCTTCTAGAAAAGTATATATATCGATTATCTTTCATTTTATACCTATCGCCACCTCCCCGCTACTCTCTATCTACAAGCGCGCGCTGCATTTGGTATAGGAATATGAGGGTTCAGGGTATCCCCTAGTCGGGAGCTCCCGACTAGAACCTCTTACTTGTTTATATTCTATACTAAACAGCTTCGATTGAACTAAAAAGGTTGCTTAAAAACAGATTATCAAATATTCCTTAACGGGCTCAGTCAGCGGTCTTTTCTTCAATCAGTCAATCATTCAATAATAATAAAGTAAATATATGTTTATATAAGCATTTTAGCGACAAAGGCGCTTGATTTGTTAAAAAATGAATACCGCAATCAATAAAATTATAAAATATTTAATGACATCTTTACTGATTAACTAATTGTTGCGACTGTTGCCAAACGCTGAGCATAAATTGTAAGGACTTTGTGAAAGGATATATATATATATATATAAATATATATGTATATCTTTAGGACAAGTTGAAGCGTCTATCGGCCTGTGACATACATGGGTGCAAGCCATTATACCCTGTACTATTGAAAGAGGTACAGTGTATAAAAACTATTAACTGAAGTTGAATGGAGAGATTTACGAATGTAAGTAAAAGTCATATGAGTTTCTTGGAGCGCATACATTTTACTTGCTTCAATTGTGCGTCCAACGATAACACGTGCACTCGAAGGCAATTTTGGATTGGAAAAGGAATTGTTGATTAAAATGTGCAAACAAAATGAAACACGCCAACAATTAGCGAATTTTGTGCGAATAAGGAAGCCGAGATCAGAGAACTGAGCGTCAGCAACGCAGCTCATCCAACTCTTGCAGATCCAGTGCCCATCTCCTCCAGCATCCCCAAGAGCGGCTGCACGGTATGCAAGCTCTATATGACATCGCCGTCGGGCTCCGGGGGCGACGGTGACTGGGCATTGTGCTGGGCCAGTTTCCTCTCGTAGGCATCGATCTGGGCGGCGATAGTCGCCAGCTGCTGCTGTATGAAGTCGCACAGGCGCAGTATTTGTTGCACGCTGCGCTCGCGACGCTGCTCCAGTGTCTCCCGTCTTGGCGGCTGGATCACTCGTTGCGGCTGCGGCTGGGCCGCCTCCCCCTGCACGCCATCGCCGGCGCCGCGATGCTGCGGCGCCAATGGCGCCTCAAATATGATCTCTGCATCGCCGCCGCCCATGTGGGCCATGTGGTTGGCGGGCGCGACGGTGGGTATGCCCACAACATGATTATTATCGCCAATATTACCAACATCTCCAGCCTGGCCCTCATTGCCCATCGCCCCCCAGCCGGCCAGCTGTCTTCTGGCCCGAAGCATCGGCTGTCTTGCATACCGCTCCATATGGCCGCGCATTGGGGTCATCATCGTCATTGGCATCGTCATTGGCATTGGCATTGGCATCGGCATCGCCATCGGTGTCGGTGTCGGCATCGTCAACGGCAACATCATCGGCATCTCCATGCGTTCCATATAGTCAAAAATGTTCTGTCTATGGCGGCGGCGTCGGTTGATCAAAATATTGCTGTGGTTGTTGTTGTTGTTGTTGTTCTGTTGTTGTTGCTGTTGTTGTTGCTGTTGTTGTTGTTATTGTTGTTGTTGTTGTTGTTGCTGTTGTTGTTAGTGTTGCTGTTCGTGTTGTTGTCAGTGGTTCTGGTGGTGGTTGTGTTGTTGTTTTGATTATTGTTGGTGTTGTAGTTGTTGTTGTTGTTGGTGGTGGTGGTAGTCGTATTGGTGGTGGTGTTGTTGTTGCTGTTGCTATTGTTGCTATTCGACGCCATTGCTATTTTGTGGGCGTTTTGAATTTTAAAACCGAAACGGAAAAGTTTTGCGAGCGCCAAGCGAATTTCTAAAAGTTTGAAGCGTGCTTGTAACCCGATCTGTATGCCGATGAAATATAACTGAAAAAATCTGACAAACATTGACACAACCAAGTCTCCCGCTGAATGCTAAGACCAGGCCTACTGAAACCATCTACATTTCACATTCTCGAAGCCCCGCCAAAGAATGGTGGAGCGAAATCCCCGCAAGCGAGACTTTAAAGTTAATTTAACTTTAAATATATCCAATCAAACGAAAACAAAGTGAAAAGCCATACAAAAGGGAGATAAATGTTGAAATAATGGAAAAACAAAAACTGTTTACAGGAAAAGACAAGTCTTCGGTTCCTGGAAAATATTCAAAGGCAAAGCAACCTCTTCTAAACGTCAAGAATAAATACCCACATATTTACGATATGGTTCCAGATAAATTTATTATTGGCAATCAATATTTATATCGCGTTCTGTCTTGATAACTATTCGGTGATCAACGCAGAAAGCTGACTTTTTTGTTAAATCTTTTTTATTACTTGTTCCAGCAGTTTTTGCAAAATTGATTAAAATATTTGATGTTTATATTCAGATTTCTGTACACTTCCAGGTGTAAAGTAGGCCACATAACAATTATAAAATGTTCTTTGAAACAAGGCCTTTCCGACTGGAAAGGTTTTTATTTTTTCAGATACATGACGCAAAATTAAAAAACATTTTAAGGGTTCGTTAAACCCCCCAAAAATTAAAAAATAAAACCTTGCTTACTTGAAAGTATTTAAATGAAAGTATAATAAATGCGTTAACAAAACAATTGAATTCCGTATTGTTTTCCGTTTCAGGAATCCAAATAAATCCACGTCCTGGTTGAGATACATTTAATTGAATTTAACAAATAGTTGATCAAGTTATTTTCATTGTTTTTATTATCATCATCGTAGCGTAGTGGACTAAGCTTCGTCATTTTGAACACGGAGTCGAACCCTTGAGAAGTCGGACGCTGGAAATATGCATTTAGTTAATATGTGATATAGTTAAAAACTATCAATCTAACTTTTTTAATGAGCTCCTTCCACGACAATACCACCTCGTATTTGTTTATTTAAGATGTATTTAGTTTAAAATGACACAAAGTTCAGTTACTCAATAAAATATCAACAAGAAGAGCGTTGATCTTTATATGGTTCGGAACAATTGAGACTAAAAAACAACCCTCAGATGCGAGAGGACACACTCACGTACACACACATAGGGTAACTGTTATGTTAAGCTTTACAATATTATGCACGCTTTTTTGGCAGGACACGCTCATAAAAATGGCAGCACAGGTAGACAGGACAGTGGCAAGGATACTGGAGACCCAAAAGCGGCCAACACAAATCATATTACAAAACTTTACACGCTTAAGAGCGCATGTAATTGGCTTTTGAAATGTACGCGCGGCAAAAGGTTAACACGTTTTTGGTAACCAGGAGCCAGGAGCCAGAAGCCAGGCGCAGAGTAGATGGAAGCCAGTGGCCAGTGGCCAGTGGCCGGGACAATGGGCGAAAGTCCGAGCCAAGCAACGCTTAGCCCCGATGTGCTAATAACAATAAGTGTCGTTTGTGCCAGTAAAATGTCGTCGCTGTGAGTGTGTTCACTTTTGAAATATGAGTAGACCAGGAGCAGAGCAGAGCAGACCGAACGACCGACCGAAGGACCCAGGCAAGGACAACGGCTGCCAGGCTGCCTAGCTGCCTAGCTGCCTGGCCTGGCAACCCCTTGATGCCACTAGCTAATTTTCGCCGCCGCCAACAACTTAAAGTGTGCTGTCGTTGTTGCCGCTCTTGTTGTTTTTATTGTTGTCGCTGCTTTTTTTGCTGTTGGCGTTGGTTATATCCTTGAAACTTTTGGCGCTAGACATGTGCTCGTTTTAGCCGTGACGTATATTTAACATGCCACACCGCAACTCCAACTCCAACTACAACTCCAGCTAGAACACTGAACAATAGCACACACACACACACACACACACACACACACACACACACACACACACACACACACACACACACACACACACACACACACACACACACACACACACACAACACACACACACACAAGTACACAATCATTCCCCTCCAGCCGCTCTGCCACCCGTCTGTGTATATTACAATTTTTGAGTGTTGGCATGTTTGCTGTCAGAAAATTGTCAGAATTTTATGGCCCCATTGGAACTACGTTTTGCTTGATTCCCATTATTACCCCCCCCCCCCCTCCCCCTCACCAACCCCTTAATGCATTTTTTTATTTATTTATTATAGTTGTTGTTGCTGTTGTTTGCGTTTTAATATTGTTGCGCTAGAATTTTCAGCAGACTCGATGATTGGAAAAATTGACAGGCATCTAGCAAAAGCGATCACTATATAGCAGCCAATATATATATATGTATATATATATATATATGTGCCAATTGTTTGGCAACACAATTATGCAAGATTTGTTGTTGTCGCTGTTGTTGAAGGTAACTCAACATTGACTGCACATTATGACATATACAGAGTCGGGAAAAGTCAATATAATATTCGTTAATAATCAAATTAAAGGAAATAGGTAGGCGTATTTTATGCGACTGTGCCAGACTATGAGATACCCTCGACCCATCTGCGAATTGTCGTAAAATTGGCACTTTTCTTTATAGTAAATATATTATATACACATCCACTGCTGCTTGCTCTGTTTCACAATTTAGAAAAGTTTATATTACAAATTTATCACGTTAAAAAATTGCTTAATACATAAGGATATTCAGCAACAAAAAAAACCTCACGGCCAATAAGAAATCGGGCTTCATCTGATATAAGAAAACCTACATATAAAATAAAATATCTCTAGCTGTTGCAGTCTTCAAAATATGCGTACAAAAATCAAAGGCGGGAAATATTCATCGATTCAACAGAATTAGACATTAACTATAGGCATAAACAGTATGGAAGAAAGGAGACATATTAAGCTGTCACAGGATAGTTATCGATATTTTGATCAACTTTATGAATGTAGAGTAAGCAGGAACCCTGCTGTCGCAGCTCTATGAAGATGGAAGTGATGCAACAGGCAGACGAACGGATTTACATACGGACGAGGCTCTAGATCTAGGAATGTATATATATATATATATATATATATATAAGTATATACTTTCTATGATGGCAAATGCTTTCTCTTTCCAGTAACTTATACACACGACATAGCCTTATGAAGGCTATCGAATATGTATCTCTCTGAATGTAACTAATTGTTCAATCATTTAATTTCAATGGGTACAGGATATAGGTTCACACTTACTAGACTAGCAAACATCCTGATTGTTAAGCTTATTATGCTAATCTAGACTCGGAGTTATGTATCAATTTGGGAATAATCATGTTCAGCTGATATAATTTTAAGCAACTTATATAATTCTACAACTGAGACAGGTCAGCACTCAAAGGCAAACCTAATCCAAAGCCAAAGCCAAAGCCTTGACATACATTCGGGCAATGGCCGCCAGAGGCAGGACTCGCGACTCGCGCTGCCTCTCCCCATCCACGCATTTTAATGTTAGCACTCAGAGCACTCACAACGGGTTCCCGTTCAACGTTTTCCCTTGCCACTGCCCCTTTTTGTCGGTTTGGCTTATATTCGGCAACTGTTTTTGCATCTCCAGAGTCGCAACAGAATCTCTGTGCGTGTGTGTGCGTGTGTGCGTGTGTGAGCCGCCATTGTTTGGTTATCTAATGCCCGCCAGGGGGCCGATCCCCGGAAAAATACATCATAAGTCCAACATTCTGAGTCCTTGTTCTGTTCGACTGTCTGCATATGCCTGATAATGTTATTCCGCGTTGTAGCTAACCCACCTCCATACACGATCTCGTAAACGTTACCCCTCCCCTTCCCATACCGCACCCCAACCTACCCCTCTCCTTACAGCCATCTATGGCATTGCTGTTTGAAGTGGTTGTACGATTTGGATTTTGATTTCAATGCCACTCAACTGGCCGTTGCCATCCTGGGAAAATCGCCTTAAACAGTCCATTTCGGAAATGCGAAAAACGCGACCGAGTGCAACCCCGGGTCGGACTAGCAGGCGCAGAGGCAGAGGCAGGGACAGGGGCAGGCGCAGTGCTCGAATCACAGGGGGCTGGTTGCTGAGAAGCAAAGTCGCATCAGTCGACCCATTGGCCATGCACGGGGTGGTTTTTCATTATCATTTGCCCTGCACATAAATTATTTATTGATAGCGATTTTCCAAAAAAGATAACAGTAGCAGCAGCAGCAGCGAGGCCAGCTTCTATATACTTGGGTCGCGAATCCGCCAGGACGAGAACGCGGATACCAGGACACTGTCTCACTTGGAATGTGCTTCGCATGAACACAAGCGAGCACATGTACCAGTCAGAATGTGTGTGTATCAGTGTATGTGTGTCAGTGGCCACTCAATGCTTACCACTCGATATTGTTGTTACTCCTGTTGTTGTTTTATCTGTTTGTGTGTGTGTGTGTGTGTGTGTGCACCCTAAATCGACACCCCGACATTTCGCCCAGCCCCGGATGTACATAAATATTTATAAGTTTGTGCCTTTGCCGCATTATGCGATATACTATATAAAAACCATATTAATATGCATTTGCGTTTTCAAGTAAATAGCCAAGGGACACACACATAAATGTGTGCGTGAGCACATGTATGTACTTGTGTGTGTCGACAAAGAAGGACAAACGAAATATTACAAATAAATTAAATATACGCAAACAAATATCTCTGCCTATTTGCACTTCAATGTGTATTTGCTTTATGCGCCCATATAAGTCTCTGCATATAAAACTGCATTTTTCTAACTGACTAACTGACTGACTGACTGACTGACTGACTGACTGACTGACTGACTGACTGACTGACTGACAGACTGACTGACTGACTGACTGTCTGATTGATTCCTGATCAAGTTTCCTTGTGTAGCTGTTTTTTGGGTAAATTCACTCGCAAACGTGGAATATGGGTGGAAAATGGGGGCATGCTACTTTTGTAATTACGATTTTCGATATCATTTTTCAATATCTTAGTGAAAATTCGTTTGATACAAGTCTTACACTTTTCACGATGGATGCAAAATTAGGTTCAAAGGCTGCGTTGGCTTTAAATCTATTGTCAAGGGTCTGCATATTAATCCAAATATATATATTCGGCAAGGCCGAAGAATAACAGCTGGTGTATTTTTGCCATTTGCCCGCCCCCTAGTTTATCTTATACTTAAAATAAATTACTAAAATGTATTAGTCAGGTTGTTTCTACAGGAGCTATCAGAGTAAGATCTCACTTGCAATTGGTCAAGATATTATTAAAAAGCAAGATGAGCTCAATTGTTAGATTAGATTGTCAAAAACACACAGACAAATCGTTTTTCCAGGGTATTTTACTATTATGAGCAAAAGAAGAAGCAATAAAATACATTGTCTAGCTCATACTTTGTATAATCGTGTCAAGACTTATATAGATAGTAAAATAAATATAATGTTAAATTCCAGCAACTTACTTTTTCCCACTTTCGACTTTTAAGTTAAAATTTGTTGATTTGTTTGTTTATTTTTTTATTGCGTGCTCAAAAAATGAGAGTAAAAATGGAACAGCAAACATAATAATGTGCAACCATCTACGCGAAACCGCCAAACAACACCACTACATTAGTAGCTGGGCGGCAAAAAATATAAATAAATACAAAAAAAAAGATACAATTGGACAACCGCGCCCGGAATTGCAGGCTGCTGCCAAATAATTGGACTATACTCCGATGCAATGCCCAATACACAATGTCTATCTCTCTCTTGCTGTCTCTTTGCCTCTCTGCCGCGCCCGCTCTCTTCTGCTCCTGCAGCTGCCCGCAAGAGCGGAAGTTAACTTGCGTGGCAGGCCGGAGCAGCCACATCGCCTACAACCCCCCTCCATCCACCCACTGCCCGCAGAATAAATGCAATATGCCCCATAGAGCCCCCCTTCCACCCTTCCACCTATTGCTGCTTCTGTTGCTGGCGGTTCAACGCGTTCGGCTGTGGCTCAAATTTAATATTCACTTGCGCAAATAATCCATGCATTCGGACAGGAGACGACGGACACACAGAGGCAGACAGACAGACCGACCGACAGACAGACAGAAAGACAGACAGGCTGGCAAACACAATGGTAAAATGGCGCTGCTTAGCTGACGTGAGAAGGGGAGCCCCGCACAACCACGCCCCCTTTGCCACAGCTGCCAGCTATGCAAACTGCAACTGCAAGTGAAGTTTGTCTGTGGCTAGCCCCCGCCTGACTGTGACTGTGACATTATGGATGTAACACTGTGTGTGTGCGAGTGTGTGTGTGCGGGAATGTGTGCATTTGCCAATCTCATATGCATTAACCCCTTAATTAATATTAGTAAATTTAACTAAAACCAAATACCATTAAATAACTATAATAGAAAAACCAAGAAAAACATGAAACTGTGCCATGCCGAAGATGAAATACCCTTGCAGACGTAAAGCAGATATATTCTACAAATCATATCTATACTAGATCAAATTGATCAGAAGCACTCACGGTGTTTTTTGATCAAGTGTATGTCCTGGAAGATACCCTCTAGCTAATTTGCGATTCAATTTATACCATATGAGAATATATGTGCGTACTATATATTACACTTTTTACTATATCTCTTATTACTATTATATTATATTATGTAATTACAAATATTGCATTTATCGATATGCATAGATACGTGTAAGTATTTTATTTTAATGCATAATTCCTGCTTTATTTTAAAAATATTTCTATAATTTTTATAATTTTTGTAAATAATTATTATAATTATAATATTATATATATACATGTATGTAGTATAACAATTAAAACAAAATTCTCAAAATTGGAGATAGTCTTTAATTGTGAAAGTCTCTTAAAGCGACGGACAGACGGACAAACGTACATTCCTTACATTCTGCTGCTTATGCTGACCAAGAATATATAAACTTTTTAAGGTCAAAAACGCTACCGCCTGGAAACAGAATGACAAATTAAGCATCTAAATCGATTTGGTTTGAAAAGTGATTGAAAATATGATGCTCATGGGTCGCATATTTAAAAAGGTTCATCTTTTGTTCACTATTTTATGGACTTAGCGTGAAATAAGCACACTTTGTAGCTGAAATCAAAAACACGAGACACTTTCAAACCACTTCACTGACACATTGCGTATACGCCACGTGTTTTGGACCGTTGAACTTATTTACCGCACTTGGCAGGCAAAGCATACAAGTTTGTTTCGTGCAATGCAAATGACACTCAATCGGGCCAAAGAACTTCCTTCTTGCCGCAGTCTGTGGCAAATGGCTCAACATCGTGCCACCGGACGTGTTTGGCTAGCAATTAGCCAAATGTTGGATGCTTTGTGTGTTTGACCATAATTTGACTTGATTTTCCAGCTGAGTGACCAGAGACTCAAAGGCAGTCGGCAAGCCCAACCACTGGACCACTTGACTCCCCGCCGCCCCCTACATCTAGCTGCAGCTACTGCATTTTTGTTAAGTCTCAGACCCCAAACAGAAGAAATCAAGTGAGTGGCTGGGGAAAAAATGAAACAACAAAAACAACAAAAAACAAATACAGTTGCTTGTCAGCCAAATTGCAACTGCACGCTGACTGACCCCGCTGCCCACTGCCCACTGCCCACTGCCCACGGCTCACAGCCCCCGGACCACCCCGATGCCTATCGTTATGTCGCGTCTGCTGCCCCCGCTCCAACCCTTATTGTTGTTGTTGCTGTGGCTGTTTGTTGTTAGTGTTGCTTCATTTCATTCGTTTGTTTTGTGCATTTTTCCACGACGCGCTCCTCGTACAACTGTCCAAGTGACAGCTGCCGCCGTGCTTGACAGCCAGCCGCGCCACGCCCCCTCCGCCAACAGCGTTCAACAGCCCCCCCCAGACACCCGCCCGACCCATCAGCCAATGCGCAATCAGTTGCAACGCAATTTGATTTTGTCGCTTCATGGCTCGTAGCAGTTGCCATACGCCATGCAACTACACCCGTACACCCCCCTTGCACCGCATCGCACCACCACCACAGGCCCCCTTACCTCATTCTGTGGCAATAGCGTCCATCGCTTGGCCGCCATAAAGTGCACATGTCGCATCGTGTTCGCAGTGACATTCATTCGCCGTTACAGTGCTTTCTTTTTGGCTTGCTTTGTTGATAGCGTGGGGAAAGGGATGGGGGGAGGGGGGGCTACCTCTCACGCCTTCACCAGCTCGCACATTGCGCATACGAAGTGTGGGCCATAAAAAGTTTGCCCTGCAATCTCTGGCCATTGCGATTGTATTTCTCCTCTGATCCGCCTACGCCTCCACTTCGAACCCCTAACTACCCCCCACCCCCTCTCCGACCACACACACACACACCTCCTCACTCGCCGACCACCATTGCATTTTTTTGACAATTTATTTGACGGCTTCAAGTTGCCGACGTTGCTGCGGTTGCAAAAGTGCATTAGCCGTTGCCTGTCAGTCAACAGCAACAACAACAACAGCAGAAGCAGCATTGTGTGAGGGGAGGTTGTGGCGGGGGTGGGGTGGGGGTGGGGAAGAGGCTCGTGGCTGCCTGAATGCCTACACTTTGTTATAGATAAAAGCACACCTGCCTATCAGATGAAGTGCAGCTAATATGCCCACTACACAGCTTACACTTCTCATGTGCAAATTAAATATTTCAGGATATTCAGTTCTGATTGAACTTAACAACTTTACATTTTGATGGTTATTCATATTTAATAATAATATTATTATTATTTATATTATTATTATTATCAATTTATTTTATATTTTATTTTCCTTAACATTATCAATATTATTATTTTTGTTATTGATAATTGTCAATTGTAATTGGCTTTAATTATGATATTATAATGCACTTTAAAAGCTTGTCTAACCCAAGTTTCAACTAAGCACTGACTGCTGAGGACTTCGGTTTTGTAGAGGAGCTTCACAGTTGGGTAAATACATATTTTCGTTGAATTTTAACTTAAGCAAAACTCAACTAATTTAAATTAAAAAAAGTAAAATATTGCAAAAATATATAAATAAATATTTACACAATTCAAATAAATTCAACTTCTAACCAAATACAAATTCAATTACAGATTGGAAGGTTATCCCAACCCATCAAATTGCCCCACTGTGCAGTTCAGGGTAACTCCCAACTTAAGTGAGTGTGTCTTAAGCCTTTGAGGATCAATGGTATGAATGATACGGCTCGATCTTTGCCAAGGGGCGTGACACAAGTGCAAGTGGATTGCGTGATTTATATTTCCATAAATCCCGCGGAGCTGAGAACATTCGGCATATTATTTGTTACAGCAGCAGACACAGGCTTTGCAGAGTTTTCTGTGAACAATTTATGCGTATCTCATGATTCACGCCCTCTCAAAAAAAAGGAAGAATAAAACCAACAATTCCAAATTGCTTTAAGGATGCGCTGAAAAATGCTGGACAAGGACTGCAATTTTATTTTACTATCCGAGCGTTAACGACAATGGCACTTGTTGTTGTTGTTGTTATTGTTGTTGTTGCTGTTGCTGGTTTTAGCACTCAATTGATTTTTGGCTGGCCTTGTTTTTGCTGCTGTTTGTTGTTGTTGTTGCGGCATTATGGCTGAAAGGAGAGCGGGGGCGGGCGCCTCATGTTGCCCGCGTTTTTGTTTTGTCGCCTGTTTGCCTGGGCTGCCTTTTTTGCCAGGCATCGCTGGCAATGCCGAAGCATTGCGGTCGCCATATTGCGTTTGCATGTACGCCCACAGTCAAACACACGCACACACGCACACAAACAGACACACGCAGGGCTACATTGACGTGGCCATATTGATGGCCATGTTTCATGCGCCGTTGTCAGCCAAATTTAATGCGCGCCGCAAATATGCAACAAGCCCACCCCCTCAGCCCACAAACAACGCCCAGACTTTCAGAGACCTCCTCTGGTGCTGGGCTCCATTGTGCGGTGCATCGCATGGCAGACAATAAGCGCGACTTTTCATTTGGCCATTTAATAAAATGCAGCAACAGAAAGCTTGGGGCCGGCGGCCCAGCCAGGGCCTGGCCAGGGGCTCTGAAATTGTTGTTGGATTTATGGCGGCATTACATGACATGATTAATGGCCATGGGGCGGGTCGCGGGTCGATTGGGCCAAACGCTGCCAGCTTAACTGCCCATCAAAGCAGCTGCCACGCTTTGGACAAACTGAAGCGCCACAATCGCAGCCCAAAAGCTGCCCGGCAATTGAGATGCCAGCCAAAGGGGAAAAGTAAAAGTTTAAAATCCTGAATTGGCGGCAGTCTGAGATGTGCTGTACTATATGAGAGCCGGTGGAATCAATTATTGGATAATCCCCATCTTATCGCTATGACTATCTTGAGAAAGAGAGAGTCGCGGAGGGGAGAGAGGGAGAGCGAGCGATATAAAGATTATTATAAAAGAGGCAGAAAGTAGAAGGGGGAACAATTAATAAAAATTATGAGAGGAGTGAGAAAAAGGAAACTAGAGAGAGGGACAGAGAGGGGAGAGAGAGCGTGAGAGAAATATCAAGAGAAAAAGAGAGAGAGAGAGAGATAGAGAGAGAAAGCGAGAAAAAAAAAGTAGAAAGTAAAAGAGTTTGTGCACGAGAAAGAGCGCAAGTCGTCGAAGTAAAGAGAAAGAAACAGCGATTACAGCATGAAACAAGTAAGAGGTTCTAGTCGGGAGCTCCCGACTAGGGGATACCCTGAACCCTCATACTCCAACACCAAATGCAGCGCGCGCTTATAGATATGGAGTAGCGGGGAGGTGGCGATAGGTATAAAATGAAAGATAATCGATATATATATACTTTTCTAGAAGCTACATGTCAAGTTTGGTAACTCTAGCTCTTATTATTTACCAAAATTGCTTAAAAAACAGGATATCGATATACATTTTTATCGATTACTTGGAAACGGGGCAAGTTATCGATTATCGGAAACAAACTCGATCTGCGTAGGAACTAGGAGCATCTACATCTAAAATTTCAAGTCTCTAGCTCTTATAGGTTCTGAGATCCTTGCGTTCATACATACGGACGGACGGACGGACGGACGGACGGACGGACGGACAGACAGACGGACATGGCTAGATCGACTCGGCTATTAATGCTGATCAAGAATATATATACTTTATGGGGTCGGAGATGCTTTCTTCTGCCTGTTACATACATTTGGATTTTGCACAAAAACATAATACCCCTTTTACCCATTTTTAATGGGTTCAGGGTATAAAAATAGCAAAAGAGCTAGTTAAAGTAACAGAGAGACAGAGAGAACAGGAAGAGAGTATGAGAGGGACAATAAGGATTAGTAGCTAAGCGAAAGAAAGAAATAAGGGATATTAAAAAAGAGAGCGTGTCAAAAAATACGAGGCGGAGAACGAAATCAAAAAATCTAAACTATCTTAAGCCCCCAATAGGGGGTATGTTTTTGGGCACGTCTCGAATAATATTTTTAAATATATTTGAAAATCAATAAGCACTTTTCGACCTACTTTCTCATGGTGTTTTCCATCATAGCCTCTCATTTTCCACTAATGAATTTTTGCAAAGATTAAAATGATTTCAAAATAACTTCAAATGATCAAATGAGCTATACAATAAGTCTTCTCCTCCGTGAGGAAAAATCCAGCTAATCAATCAATAAGTCAAAAAGAATCAGTCAATAACGAACGATACAGTCAGGTACTGCCGACTGCGCAATACTCTGTTAAAAGTTCAAAAACAGCTCAGTCGAAAATAGTTTATTTACTGTAATACTGTAACTCCGGGTCCTAGCCCTAAAGCTCAGCTCGGACTCTAGTTAAGCTTTATCTGGCCCGGATATAGACGAACCGTATTGAGCTCGATTTTTCAAATTACTTTTTTTAAACCAACCAAACCATTTTGAAAAATAATTAATTGGTTCACAATAAAAGACTTTTGAGGAATGAACAAAGAAAGTTGGCCCCAATTATTGGCATAATCCCAGCAAAGTGGTAGTTGCCAATTTTTGGGCAGAAATCAAATTGAGCCCGCATTTCGTATATGAAAATATCTACGACTTGCAATATTTTCAGTAAACGGGCAAACAAATTATAAATTGAGCTATTTTATTGGAATTATGAAAATATATGACAAAGATTGAAACCAAAAGTGAAACAGCTGCGAGCCGTGAACCAAACCCAAAGACAGGGAGTTGGCTCGTCTATACCTTCAGTAGAGAACATATAGACGAGCAGGCGGACAGCAAGCTGGACCTTTACATATGCCCATTTTCACATTGTGAACAGAGTATACAAATTGTTCGCTCAAATGCAAAGAACGGATTACATAAAGCTAGAACCAAAGGCAAAGTTCTCAGTTGGGCAATTCCAGAATTTGCGCTCCATGCAAGTGTTGCCTATAATTCGAAGAGCTGCCATCCTTCATTCGAAGCATATCGTAGCATATCTCGTATGCATATCAGAAAGCCACAACATTCACCTCACCAGCATTGCCTGCCAAAAATCTCCGCAAATATGACACCCAGGCGCGCACACACACACACGCACACACACAAAGAGTCATATATGAACTGTGACAATCAGCAGCAGGTTCCAGGTGCAGCCCACTGACAAAATTCAGAACTCTGGCAAGCCAAACAGAAAGGCAAACCGTAACCGAATCCCGAAAAACCCAAACCCAAGCCCAAGCCAATTCCCAATTACCTTGGTGCTCGACGTTGCCTCGCTTACGATTCGTTTATTCTGTTGATCCATCAAATTAAAAATGTAATGCTTCAACATTTAAACTGCCAACTCCGCCCCCTAATGCTGTTGCAGCACGGGCCAGGTGGCATGTCACTAATAAGTGCAATCAGTGTGGGCGAAAGCTGACTTCAGCCAACAGCAGCAGCAGCAGCAGCAGCAGCTCCCTTGCAGTTGGCCCAATCTCTGATGCCTGTTGCCTGGACTCCATTCTCCGAGAATTTCGTTGCCTTTTGTTTTTTTTTGCAGTCGTCTCCTAATGAACTGAGCGCGCAACAAGCAGCCAAGTGATGGGGATTGGCAGGAGCAGGAGCAGGGGCAGGGGCTGGGTCAGGGGCCATCAAGTGCCATCAACGTTGTCATGATTTCTGCTTGTTAACATGGCTACCGTGGCATGCCCAATACCAAAACGCAGCCCCTGCTCCTTAACCCGAGCATATTCCCCACAGCCCAACACGGCGCAACCCACCAATCACCCACCCAACCATCTGGGCAGCCATAGTCAGGCTCCATATTGGTCTTGCTATCTTGCGAATTGTAAATTCACAAAATTTAACTCTTAACGTAAAATGTTAGCTCGCTTTTTGGTTGCTATTGACTTTGAGCGAGCGTTGTGTAGACCAAAGCGGCGACGAGGCGACAAGGCGACAAGGCGACGAGGGGAGGAGCTGTCGAGGTGCCGTGGAGAAGGGTAGAGAATCGTTATGCCCTAGCTATTTGGCAGTAGCCAGCTTCTGCCATAATTCGCCGACGACATGTCAACAGTGCGCATTGCTCCACATCCGAAATGACTGCATGAATTGGATGTTCTGTGGCAGCAGAGCACAGCGCTATGGGGGCTGGGGCTGGGGCTGGGGCTGGCTGGGGGTGTGGTCGTGTGGGCGGCAATGGGGCGGTTGGTGGTTGGGATGGAAAGCATACAGAGCTACGGAGCAGCGTGTTAGTTCATTTTGATTGCTAATTGGTTTGTTACACAATGGCGCAATGGGTTTTAACGAATTGGCCAAAAATTTATCAGCGAGCGAACAACTCTGAACTCTGTCGGTCACAGTTGGGAGCACAGCATCCATCCACACGGCATTCCCACTTCGGGTAGATGCTATTCCCTAGTTTCTCTTTTGTAAACGAGAGCAACGAGCTGAAGTTGACAGCCAGCTAAATTAATAACACCTTAGTGCGTTTTCATGTTCAGCAGACCTCGCCAAGTTTATGCAACAGTTTGCACTAAAAGAAAATCTAAAAATTTAATGAAATAAAATGACGAGCAGAAAGAAAACCTAGCTAACAATTGCCTAAAAAAACCAAAGAGCAAACTAGCTCTAAAGAAAATCTTTGCAATATTTTGGAAATTACAACAATTTGATTAAATGTTAATTTATGAACAACGTTTCAAGTGTTTAAATTAGACATTAACAAAACGTAAGAGGTTCTAGTCGGGAGCTCCCTACTAGGGTATACCCTGAACCCTCTTCTTCCAACACCAAATGCAAATATATTTACTTTTCTAGAAGCTTCATGTCAAGTTTGGTGACTCTAGCTCTTATTATTTACCAAAAATGCACAAAAAACAGGATATCGATATCGATTTTTATCGATTACAGAGTACTCGTAAGTTAGTTATCGATTATCGGAAACAAACTCGATCTGCGCGGGTACTAGGAGCACCTACATCTAAAATTTCAGTCTCTAGCTCTTATAGGTTCTGAGATCCTTGCGTTCATACATACGGACGGACGGACGGACAGTCAGGCGGACATGGCTAGATCGACTCGGCTATTAATGCTGATCAAGAATATATATACTTTATGGGGTCGGAGATGCTTCCTTCTGCCTGTTACATACATTTGTATTTTGCACAAAAACATTACACCCTTTTTACCCATTTTTAATGGGTTCAGGGTATAAAAAAAGTAATCAGAGAAGGAAAATAATAAAAAATGTTTTTGTAACAGATTTCGAAGTAGAGTTTTGAAATGAAGTCTTAGCATTTGGCATGAAAACTAAACAAAAATGTCAATCAAGAGTTTTTCGTTTTAAATGTTCCATTCTTTGCGGAATATATTTTTTAAAAACTATGACTTGATGCTGTAAGCAAAAAATGAGCATTCATACCCTGTATTTTTTATAAATGTTTATATTTGAGCTGTTTAAATATATGTGAAATGCAGAACTGGGCATCTCCAAGCCTATTTGTTGTTGTAATTACCTAATGTAATTATTTTAATTAAGCAGAAAGGCATTCAGCTAAACTTCCAGCAAGCCATGTGGCTGGAATTGTTCCTACTTCAAGAGCTAACATAATTGACCGCCCCACGCGAATTTTAGCCAAACGTAGGCTACTCCGCACACACACCCACACACCCACACACACACGCACACACTACCAATGTAACAGCCTTTTGCCAGACGAGTTATGGACTGCCTCGACCTGAATGCCCAGCTCACAGGAGAATCGTAAATCTTGCTGCATTTATCGTCGAAGGTGGTGCCAAGTGCAACTAGCTAAGGACCGAAGCCGTTGCGAACTGTTAACTGGGTTTCGGGACGCGCAATTAAGTCCAAGGACGCGCAGATTTTACAGCCTAATTGTCGGAGGACATGCGGCGCATGTAGTCACAGGTAGGCAGCGCTTCTCTGGGCTTGCTGCAACACTGTGGCAAATGAATCGCCGCAGTGGCTGGGCTGCAATCTGCAACAAGTGAGCCAACCGCATAATCCACAGCAACCACAAAGGTCACACTCACACACACACAGTCACACACACACACACACACACACACACGCACACATAGACACGCACAGTTTGGCATTAATAAATTTGCAGCAAAAAGCTGTTGGAAAATATTGAAAAAGCGATCTCTACACAGAGGGTCCATAAAGAGAGGAGCGTCGAGGAAGCGTTTTTTGCAACCACAGCAAGGATTAAAGTGGACACTGCAGCACAAGCGGCAACACCAGCCAGCAACAGCAGCAACAACAGCAACAACAGCAACAACAACAACAACAACAGCAACACAGATGTTTATTGTTGTGACAATGTGGCAAACAAAAGCAAGCAACGGCAGCGGCAACAACAATGCTGACTCGTTGATATTGACAACTTTTTAATCACTTAATAAATTCAATAAAAATTAAATGCGGTCGCGCGTCAACAAGGACAACAACAGCAACAACAACAACATGGACAACAAGCTGAATGGGCAAGCTGGGGCAGCAGAAGCAGCAACAGAGTCCGAGCAACAAAGACGCTCAGTCAATCAATCAGTCCGTCAGTCAGTCCGTCAGTCAGGCCGTCAGTAAAGCAAACGTTTGACAAAACTCAAAGCTGACAATGAACAAAGCGACAGCAGCCAAAGGGTTCGAACTGAAAGTTTCGTTGTCCTCTTGCCACACTTGCCGCCAAAGCGCGGCGAGCTGCGCGCTGCCAACTTTCAGACGAGGCATGCCGAGTGTGTAATTAAGTTGGCAGCTCAACAGTTCAGCTGGGCTAATAACAGCTCAATTTCAGTTTAATTAACAGTTTTTTAATCAAACCCAACTTTTGCGGCTTTGTTGCATGCCACATTTCATTTCCATTTGTAAGTAAATATTTGTAAATTAAATAAATATTTATTTATTAAGTCAATTAATGATGCCAACAGATTTTAATATGTGACAAAACAAGGCATTTTGTGCTCTACAAAATAATTGTTAACAATAAGAAAAAAGGTTTAAAATATTGTTCAATTTAACATCACGGGCATCAGAAAAAAAAAACAAAAAAGAGGTTTTATTTGAATGAAAAGAGAATAAATTATGATTTCAGGAACTTTCTCAGCACAAGCAGGATATCTGTTCTCTACATCTACTTGCCATATCTTAAACACTGTGCCTATATTTTTATTCAAAAACCATTGAATTATAAATTTTCTTCGATTTTCTTCGCATTTTTTAGGGCACTTCAAAGTCGGTCTTCGTTTTGCGCTTCAATTTGCTTTGAAAATGTTCTTGACGCCTGCCTTTTGCTAAAATTGAATGTCATTTAATTACCGTGAAATATTTTTTGTGCAGCACTCTAATTTACGAAATTAAGTGGAGCTTTAAGGCCATTTCAGAGGGTTGACGTTGAGTTCTTCTGCGATGTGAGGAAATGGCAGTGGGTGGGAAAACCTTTTGGGGCGGGCGCTTGAGGCTTGGTTTGGATTTTTGCGATTTAACCGCTAGTCGCATCGATATCGATATCCGCTCCGCAGCTAAGCTATGGAGGAGCAAATCTCAGCTATTGCGGATTACGGCGCCTCTTCCATACGCACACTCACACACACACACACGCACACAACCGCACACCCGCACACACTCACACCCACATTCGAGCGACTAATTTGCTGGTCTCTTGCGTTTTTAAGCCAAACTAAGCGCATTAGAAATACAAGACACGCAGTTAATGATTAAAAATGACCAACCCCAAGGGGTAACCGCGAGCCCATAGGCAGCCCAAATGAGCCACCCACATGTCATGCTCCTCCACTCCACCCCCCCCTCCCTCCCCTCACCCAACCCCTTTGTTCCTGTTTCCCCTCTTAAGAGACATTGTGTGTCGCCGGGTGACAAGTAACAAATCGCCAACATTGGCATTTAAATTGTAAACCGGACAGCTTTAATGTTGCCCACACAATTGACTCCGCTTGCGTGACATGCGGCCAAAATACACTTCACTCTGCTGCGTAGGTGAGGATGTGCCGGGTCGGAGGGTGCTGATGGAAACGGAGTGGGGGGGGGCAGGACTAGGCCACATGCAATCAGCGTCGCCAGTCGCATTTCATTAGCGCTAAATAAGGAAAAATTCAAACCAAAAATGCAAAAAATTAAACAAAATTGCCAATGCTCTTTGATGATGCAACGAGCCGAATACTTTTATACTCTACCAAATCATTTCATATACATTTTTTCGGTAATATATGCAACAGCTGCAGCTGACAGATTTCCGATATATAGTCTGTTTTGAAATTTAAAGCATTTCATTCCGATCAGGCAGTTTCTATATAGTTGATATTCGATTCGATATATGCCTATATAAAGTTATCAGATGTGACAAATTTGTGAAAGAATTCTAAGTAAGAAATCTACAACATATATTATGAAGATCTGCCTTTTATATATGAAAGATTCATAAATATGAGGCTCAAAGCTTGTTCATTCGATGAAAAGATCTCGAGTTCTTAGGCCAAGTCCGGCGCGCATTTCGAGTCCAGCCAAAAGCCCAAACATTGACTTCAATTAACGCAAATGTTAAAGCTTAACTAATAGCTTATGGAACCTCTTGCTAGAGTGCGCTTGCAATTCATTTGCCAATGCCCGGCGCCCGAAAACTCTCTCATTTCGTTTGTAATTTGTATAGCTGATGTGTTGTGGAAGGGGGCTGCAAGTGATGAGGGTGTGGGAGAGGGTGGGGGAGGGGATGGGTCTTCTGCTTCGTTCGCGCATTTCACCTCCGACCATACTTTCGCCAATTTCCACTGATGCGCTCTTTGTAATTTCTGGCCAACCATTTTCCATTGCAATGCTTGGCCATTTTTATATACATTCAGTTGATTTTCTTTATTTTTCGTTTCGTTCGTTTTGTTGCACGTCGCGCTGCGTCGCGCGGTTTTGTGTATCTCAATACGAAAATATTTGTATCTGTTAATGTATCTCCACATGCATCTGTCGCTCAATGTGCGTGTGTGTGTGTGTGTGTGTATGTGGGCGTGTGGGCGTATGTGTGTGTGGAGGATGGTCGGGCGCGTAGGCTTTTTTGACTTTCGCAGTTTTTCGCTTACCGCCGCCAACAATCACACAGTCAACCTCAGTTGCGGCGACGACCGAACAACAACAACAACAAGATCAACAACAACGGTAACAACAACAACAACAACAACAGTAACAACAACAAGAACATGAACAACGACAGCAGCAACAACGACATCCAATGCTAAATAGTCAAATAGTTTTCCATGCAGCGCATTTTACAACAAAAGAACGAAAAACAAGATAAAGAACAGCTAACTGCGCCACACCGAAGATTAAATACACTCAAAGATATTTTATTTCTTATACAAAAATTAATTTTCCAGCAATTCTTCGTATAAAACTATATGATATAGTAGGTCGATGCATACATAAGGAGCATACTGGAACTCGTATAACAACAAAAAACTAAATATTTTTTGGCAGCTATACGGAATTGAAGTCCGATGTTCATAGGATTTGACTCCTATGTAAGGAGCATAGTTCAATCTATAAACGCAGATGGTAAAGATATCTGAGAAAACCAAAAATTTTGGCAGATATATGTCATAGGGGCCTAATGTGGATCAACTTTGCTCATGTGAAGGACTCTTAGAGAAACCTTTAAATGCCAAGTTTAGTCAAGATATCTTGATATACTAAGTATTTTTATACCCTGAACCCATTAAAAATGGGTAAAAGGGGTATTATGTTTTTGTGCAAAATCCAAATGTATGTAACAGGCAGAAGGAAGCATCTCCGACCCCATAAAGTATATATATTCTTGATCAGCATTAATAGCCGAGTCGATCTAGCCATGTCCGTCTGTCTGTCCGTCCGTCCGTCCGTCCGTCCGTCCGTCCGTATGTATGAACGCAAGGATCTCAGAACCTATAAGAGCTAGAGACTTGAAATTTTGGATGTAGGTGCTCCTAGGTCCTACGCAGATCGAGTTTGTTTCCGATAATCGATAACTTGCCCCGTTTCCAAGTAATCGATAAAAATGTATATCGATATCCTGTTTTTTAAGCAATTTTGGTAAATAATAAGAGCTAGAGTTACCAAACTTGACATGTAGCTTCTAGAAAAGTATATATATATCGATTATCTTTCATTTTATACCTATCGCCACCTCCCCGCTACTCTCTATCTATAAGCGCGCGCTGCATTTGGTGTAGGAATATGAGGGTTCAGGGTATCCCCTAGTCGGGAGCTCCCGACTAGAACCTCTTACTTGTTCTAACAGGAATGATATATGAAGAAGGACGAACATTTGGAGAGCATCATGATAATGTCTGCATAGAATCGACTCGGCTGTTAATGCTGATCAAGAACATATACATAATCTCAATGAAGTCGGATATGCCCTCCCTTCATGCTTTGCAAACAGCATGATAAAATTCTAATACCCTCTGAAAGAGCATTAAAACACAGCAACAAAACTTTTACGCACAACCAAATTGCCGCGAAATAAAAAAAAAAAAAAAAAAATGGAGAACAAGCGGAGGCTATGTATCGAAAACCGAATCGGAACCCCAAACCCTGCCCGATCCAAAGCCGAAAACCCTGTTAGTTGGACAGCTGGAAAAAACCATGCAGAAAAGTTTAAAACGCATTGTGAAAATGCAAATTTGCCATTGATTAAATGCGAAATATGCGCGGTAGACACATTTTCAAATTTCGTTTCGAAATGGACTCCCGTTCAGATCAGAGATCAGAGCCCCCCGTTCGAGTCCAGGCGAACTCGGCTGCTGGTCAGGATTTGCCGGCGCGGACGGAACGGGCAATCCATGGGATGTGCATGCTCTATGCAAAAAAAAGGGAATTGAAATAGTCTAATTAAATAAAAGTCAGTCACATATTTAAGGGATATTCATTATTTGGCGAGAACAATATTTTCATATATAATATTATAGAGGCAGAACCTTTATTGATTTTTGGCTTATGCACATATGTATCTGAATGCGATATGCCCTGGAATTTCGTATATTTAAGCTATATCTAAGGCCCCTCACACCGAGGAAAACATCTTTTAGTTAGATTTTCTAGCTTATGCACAAAGTTGACAGGTACATTTATACCCTGGAAATTCTAATACTAAAACGATCAGACGATCAAAGGAAAATGTATCTAAGATTAAGTTTATTCAGCTGAGGCCTATACCTAGTCGGCCTTTTGGACAGACGGACCCAGCATACCCGTTTAACCCCTGGGAACAGAGTAAAAGTTAATGGAACAGAGTTAAATGCGGAAAACTGTCGCATTACCAATTTTACGCAAGGTTATGTGCCTGTCAACGGGCAATAACTATGGCTAATTGAACTATGTGCCCAGCTGAAATATCTCTTAGTTCTTTAAAGATCCTTTTTTTGACACTCTCGGTGCGGTTAATGGCCGCGGCTGGACCGAGTCCACAGCTGCGTTGTCCTTGAACAACGCCGCAGTGCCAAAATTGAGGTTGTTATGCTAATTAATGCTACAAATGCATTAAATGGACACATGCCGAACTGACACCGGGCGACCAACAGGACCAACGGGACCAACAGGACCACCAGTACTCGGGTCCTTAGACATTGCTGCACGGCAACTAGGACCAGGACCACGTCCAGGTCCAGGCCTCATAATCTCTAATTATGCGTTTTAATTGCCATTATCGATTCGTATTGTACGCACTGCGGTTGCCAAATGTCCTTCGCCGGACCTAAAAAGGTTGTCAGCATGCGTGAGAAGAAGAAGAGTAGCAACACTTGTACATGGCTTAAGAAATGTGGACACAATTCGCCGGCGGGTGAAGGCGACTGTGCGATACCCTGCACACAATGTAGTCAGCGATTAGCTGAGAGCGTATTTTTATTTTATTGAATGTTTGGATTGGTGCGTTTAAAACTAGAACCCGGTTTGAGACTGTCAAACTGTGACCTTGGGAAATAACAGATTGAGCCGTAGCTTGTGAAATGTGAAAACAATTTGCAGGCAGGTCAAGGCGACTGTGAGATAGCCTGCACACAGTGTAATCAGAGTTTAGCTGCAAACTTCTTACCAACGTTTAAAACCTGAACCCGACTTGTGACTGTCAAACTGTGAGCTTGGAAAATATCGGCTTGGACTAGGTCAGAGTCAAGACTGCAAAGAAACTAAAAGCTCGACCTCCATTTGTTTTCTTTAAATTGAAAACTTTGGAGACTCAGCTCACAAGCCTGGACTCAAGCATGTGTAGGAAGCTGGTTCGAAGCTTAAGCCAAACCAACGACTTTTTTTCTTAGCTTGCAAACCTGCTCAAATTCGAGTACTCCAACTCTAAGCCTAAGTCTTATAGATTTTGTTTGTATTGAAATAGCGACGGCAAAAGCTGCGCTAAAGCAAAATGCTCGCTTTAAAGCTGTAAACAGGGTATACAAGGAACGAGTTAAAGTTTCTAATGTCTCTACAATCTAAAATGTTAAATTAAATGTAAATATTGGGCACTAAATCTATAAATATAATCTATAGAACACAAGCTATTTGTATATACTTATAAATAAATCCAATATAATGTAGATTCGAATCCCTTCTTGTTCTTCTGTCCGGGAACTGACTGTGATTGAGAAAGATAGATTGATGTCTATCGTCGATTCTCTAACGTTAGCTCAAATACCGTTGGGGCTTACTTCATTTATGTTAAATACTATCTAATCGCGGGCTGTTGGGTGCAGCTACCGATTAGGCAATATTTGTCTAATTATATTGCTGTGCCTGGGACCAGACCACAAAAGCACTCGGGTGCTTGAGAGTTAAATGGAACTCAATAGGACTGATTATCTAGGGTTTTCGGGGTAATAAAATAGATACGTAGGTGCTAGAAACTTGGGAAATTCGCAAAAAATATGTTTGGCTTGCCCCGATATCGGAATATCAGTCGGGTAATTCTCGATTATTATATTTGAAAAGACAACACAAGTTAAGTTCGTTATTTGTTTTGTTCATTTGTTTTCTTTTTATTTGGTTTCTGAAATTCGTTTGTGTTCATTTTTTCGCGCTAAAACTTAAAGCTATACAAAAAAAATTGTTTTGCTCTTTCCTTACATGGCTAAAAACTTAAACATTATCAATAGCTAAATTCGCATGATTCAAAAAAAAAAAAAAAAATCTCTATATATATACACATATATATATATATGTGTGTGTGTGTAATATTTAACGCACGCTATTTACAAGAGAAATGAAAATTGTTTGATTTAGTAAACTACGAGATTTTATGGGAACTTCTTTTGCGTTTACCCTACGAAGACAAAGTTTTGTTTGGAGAGAAATAAAAATTAAAAAAAAAAAATAGTTATATATGTATATGTGTGTGTGTGTGTTAAAAAAGGGAAAATCATAAAATTGAACTAAAGTTTTTTTTTTGGTTTTGTGTTTTGGTTGGGGGCGGGTGTGTGGGGGCGTTTAGGTCTTAATAGTTTCCTTGACGTTCGCCGCGTGGCGATCGAGCGAAAATCCAGGCGGGCTTTTTGGCATATACTTTTCTTCCAGGGGGATTGGGGTGTGTGTGTGTGTGCTCGTGTGTGTGTGTGTGTGTGCGTAACGAACTCGACGCACGATTTTATGAATCGAGCATAAAACTTCGAGTGAGCTCGCCGCACGGCCCTTGCCTTGCCTTGCCTTGCCCCAAAACCAAGTATGCGTATATCCTTTGGCCCAGCTCCTGGCAGTCCTCCTCCGCCTCCTGTCCCGCCTCCTCCTCCTCCTCCTCCTCCTACTGCTGCTCCGCTCCGTTTGCCGGCCGGAGTCGTGTGTGTGCTCTTCTTCTTCTTTTGTTTGTGCTGTGCTCTGCTGTGGACGTGTCTAACTTATATGACTATATCACAATGTTGCTGCCGCTCTGCGCCTGCTTTCTGCCTGCTTGCTGCTCCATATCACTCTGTGTGTGTGTGTGTGTGTGTGCTGTGTGTGTGCTGTGTGTACGTGTGTGTGTGCGTGTGCTGCTCAGTAGGGCCGCCACACAGTCTTCTGCTGGACGACGGCGTTCTTCAGCTTTGTTGCCGCCGGCAGCGTTGTCTCCGGCGAGGCCTGGCGAGGCGCAGCCACAGCCGCCGCCGCTGCCGCCGCCGCGGACGCCGTCTCGTGGTAGAGGGGCTTCAGGGCGGAGGGCGCTTTGAGATCGCAGCGCATGCGGAGCGGCACAGAGATCTGGTGGGTGGGTGAGCTGCGCGTGGAATCGATGGACTTGTCCAGCTCGTACTCGGACTTGACCACATCGATCTGCTCGTCATCGGAGTCCGCATCCGAGGCGGATTGTTCGTGTATGGAGCTTGTCTCGATCGAGGTGTTCAGCTTGAGCAGCACATGGGGCATGGACGTGGGCGTCGGCGTTGGCGAGGAGCTCGATGGGCGCGACGAGGCGGGACTCATGTGCGCCGCTTCCGCGGCGCTCAGGCCGCCATGATGCAGTGCAGCGGCGGCCGCATTGCGCGCCCGCAAACCCGCCGCGGCCGCAAAGTTATACGGATGAAATGCGTGCGGCGTGGACTTTTGATTCTGATGCGCGGCGGCCGCAGCAGCGGCGGCCACATGGTTGAACGGGAACTGCGGCATGGCATAAGCAGACGCTGGCGGGCCGCCCGGCGGCGAAGGCATCATGGAGGCGGGCGCAACGGCGCCCACGCCCACAGACGGCGGCGGATAGTCAGCGGCAGCGGCGGCGGGCACAGCGGCCCCAGCAGCCGCAGTTCCGGGCGAGACGACGCCGCTGGCGCTGCCATTGGGCGAGGTGGCTGCCTTGGACAGCGCCGGATGATGCACTGCAGCGGCGGCCGCCTGTTGATGGCGGAAATAGTCCGCATAGCCGTAGGTCATATAGGCGGCGTCCAGCCACGCCGGATTCAGCATGAACGGATTGAAGGCGCCGGGATGTGGATAGCCATAGCCTAAAAAGCAACAAAAAGCAAAAGCAGAGCGCAAAAAATTAGTAAAATTAATAAAATATAAATAAATAAATGCAAAAATGCTTCAAAAACTTGGCTGAACTGGACGGGATTGGATGGATGGATGGATGGATGGATGGGTTAGGTGCGGGAGATTCAAACTGAAAAGCATAATGGAAACTAAAAAACTCACTTTGCTTACTTCTTGGCTCCCGCGGCCCGTCGACCGTTACTTTGATGGCCTTGCTGTAGCTGGCTATCTGGACCGGATAGGTGGCAATGGTGATGGTCAGCGTGAAGGACTTGCCGCGACCGGAGCGGCCCACGAAGCGCAGATCATTGAACTTGGCCACCTGGTTCTTCATCGTGGTGGTGCAGTTGCGCAGCTCGCCGCAATAGTTCTCGTCGTTGCCGCACTTGATCGAGACGAGGGTGCCATCGGGCACATCGTCCAGGGCGATCACCTTGAAGGCGCCCGGCAGCGATTTGTTGGAGCGCCAGTGATTGGGCAGCGCGCTGCACAGGATCGACGGCGAGCCGGTTTGCGCCAATTCGCCGTGATATTCCTGCAGCATCTCGTGCAGGCTGGCGAACATGTCTGTCATGGAGCTTGGCATTTTCGCCAAATTCGCCGCGTTCGAGTTGGAGTTCGAATTGTTGTTGTTGCTGCTGCTGTTGCTACTATTATTGTTGTTGTTATTGTTGCTGCTGCTGTTGTTGTTGTTGTTGCTGCTGCTGTTGTCCGGCGTGGAGCTGCCCGTGCTGCTGGCCGAGTGTGTGCTTATGTTGCCTTGGCTAACATTCGTGGCAGCCGCCGCCGCCGCCGCCGCTGCTGCCGCTGCGGCCAGGACCTGCGTGTGGGCGGCCGTATTGGCCACCAGTGTGGGTCCAGCGGGCAAATGCATTTTCCAAGTGTGTGTGTGTGTGTGTTTATATTTTACGTGCTCAAAAAAAATTGTCGTCGTTTGCTGTTGCTGCTGCTGCTGTTCGTAATCCGAGTTGGGTTTTGTAATCCTTGTTGCACTTCACCAAAGCAAAAAAAAAAAAAAAACAACGTTCGATTTGTGATAAACGCTAGCTAGCTGGCGGTGCCGCTGCTTTTCACGCTTTGCTTTCTTTCGCACTTAAGATACACGCAAAAAAAATGTTGTTGCAAGTCTTTTCGTTTTGAATAAATATTATTGAGTTTATTTCTATTATTTTTGTTTTTTTTTTTTCAATTTCGCTGTTGCTTGCGAGTTAACAGTTACAGTTGCTCGCTGCTCGTTTCGCTTCACTTTTGAAAACGCGGCGAAATTGTGCTCTGCTCTCGCTCGCTTCTTTTCTGGCTGCGTTCTCGACACGTTAAAGTCGCTGTGTGAACTGTTTCTCATTTGCGATCGTTGCCAGTATTTAAAGTAGAATGCGTTGCCGTCGCTGTCGCAGCCGACGTCGCTGCTGCGCCGCTGCAAGACGGCACTGGCGCGCTCGCTCTCGGACTCGCTCGCACTGCTCAGTGGCGATATTGCGCGCTCGCTCGCACTGGCTGCAATAATTCAGGACGTCGCTGCGTGGTTTGGTTGGCTCGTTCGCTTACCTATTGTGCATGTGTCTGTGTGTCTGTCTCGGTGTGTGTGCGTGTATGGGCTAAGGGTGCAACGGCTGCCGGCGGCGGTGGCGGTGGTGACCGGGGCAGGTATCAACCACCATTGCCACAACAACAACCACAGTAAAAATTTCCCATTTTTCCATTGCGGTATACACTCGCGCACACAGAAAACACGGCCAGCAACAACAACAACAGCAACAGCAACAAGAAATAAGGGAAGTCGACAACTGAGGCAGCGGCAGCGACAGCAGCAGCAGCAGCAGCAGCGACCGAGGAAGAGGCGTGCGTTGTTGCTGCTGTTGTTGTTGTTGTTGCCATGCTACTTGTGGCCAGGGACGCGCGGTCAAACCGACAAACGAAAAAAAAAAAATAAAAATTATAAAGACCAAAGGCGAAGAGGGCAAAAAATCGTTGGAAGCGAAATAAAAATGTGCCATGAGAGCGCATCGCGAGAGCGGGGCGGCTCTCTGAGCATATTGGAAAGGCGCAGGCGGGCGCAGAAAAAAATGACGAACAGTAAAAAAAATGAAAAAAAAAACACTCAGTGGGGTTTTATGAAAACTCATGCGGAAAACGGCAACAAAACGAGAAAAAAAGAAGAGCTAAAAAACGCAAAGGAATAGCTCATCTTGCTCTTATTCTTGTGCTCTTTCTCTGTCACGCTCTCGCCCTCTCTCTCTCTCCCTCTCTCTCTCTAACATTCCCTGTGTGTCGCCAACTCAGTCACACATTCGCCTTGCGCTCTGCTCTGCTCTGTCTCTGGCCCCGACGGGCGGTCGCTGGCTGGAAAATTTGTTTCTTAACGCACGCAACTTTAACATCGGCATGCAACAGTTCCAACTGCGCGCGTGTAGGCACCCCATGGACGTCCCAGGCCAGGACCTGGCCAGGACCTGGCCAAGCTACGCACCGTGTGCTAGAGCCACAGGTAGCGAGTAACGGTATATAAAGTATATCTGAAAGTTGTCACCAGTGGCGTCCACTGGGGGATGCACCAAGTGGTCGACCTAGCCCCGACTGGAGCTGATCTCGACAGGCAACTATTAAACCTAATATGGAAGCAGTTGGATCCTTGGTTCCCACGCCCTAAATCTCAAGGATCATCGCCAGATTAGTGTGTGCTTGTGCCTGGCCTGCTGATCCCGCCGAACTTAACTGATTCGTCCCCTAATCCTTGACATTTCGGAAGTGATTTACTTGAGGCGCGAGCTTAGCCGTAGCCTGATCCTTGTCAAACGAAGCGTAAACGAAGGAATATCTTTAGTAAACATAAAATGTGATCTTTTTGCAAGGCATAAACAAGTTTTATTATGCAACTCAAATAATAATTTGGTATTATTATAAAAATATAATACTGTTTTTATTGATTGAAATTAAGACAGGGTTATGGGAAATATAACAAAACATAATATGGTAAAGATTTGAAAAGGAAAATATGGAAAACACAGTTTAGTATATTGAGCACAAAAAATCCAAACTAAGATCTTAGTCTAATGATATTTTGTGTTATTCAAATGTTGTTAAAATTTTTTTTTCTACAAAACATATATATTATTATTTCCAATAAAACATTATAAATATCCAAAAGGATAAACATTATATTGTTATATATAAATATGTTTGTGATCGAGCTGAAAGGATTTAATAAATATCACTTAGTTTGAGTAAAAATTAATTGAGAGTATATTTATACCATATATATATAAATTTTTAAATATATACCAATAAATAAAGACATCAATTGCTAATCAAATGGGAAATCCTTGTGATCAAACTAAAAGGATTAGGCAAATATCATTCAGAAAGAGTAAAAACTCATATTTGAGTCAAATCAAAAATGTCGTAACCCCTCGAGAAAAGCGAATGCGGGCGCCTCTGGTTTAAGGACAACAAATCAAACTCGCGGCAGCCCAAAAAATTGCGGAGCACCAAGCAAGTTAAAACGAGGCCACAAATGCTGCACACAAACAGATGACAAGGGGGACGAGGGGGCGAAGATTGCGACGGAGAGAATGTGCTGGCTGGGAACAGGTGGGCGTAGGGGAGGGGCGGGCAAGGAAAGCAGCTGAACGCAGCGAATGGATGGCAGGGCAACCACAATGAGGGGCAACTGGCGAGCCACGGGTAAGGGCAGAGGGGCAAGAGGAGGGGAGGCGGGAAGAACTTAAGTGCGAGCCATGACAGAGTCGTGATGTTGCTCGAGCCAACCAAAATGTCGCGAGAACGCGCCTCGCCGCGGGTGTGGACGAGGACGAGGGTAAGGGTGAGAAGCGTCGGGAAAGTACACGCACACTTCCAATCAACTGAGACGTTAACGTTAACGTCGCTGTCGACGCGCGGCGCGGCGCAGCGCAGCGCGAATGCTGCTGCGTATGCGTGTGCGCCCACTTGCTGTGACAACAACAACAACGACAACAAGAAAAAGAAGAAGAAGAGGACAATCCAGCGCTGGAAGGGAACGAGGCAACTTGGCAAGGACGCGCGGTGGCAGCCAGCGTAGGTGCCACAGGTTAAGCAAGTAGCGTCGTGCGACAAGGACGCATCCGGCCAACCGGTCAGCCAAGGCAAGGCTTTGATTTTGATTGTTCTCGATGCCATTTGCGGGCTCTTCCACGAAACTAGCAAGGCTCCTGTGTTCCCAATGTCCTCCTGTCGTTTTCCCTGGCAATTTGCGCGGCTCATTCAGCACCCGCTGATCTCCAAGATCGCACAGAAGCTGCACGTTGCACGCGCGCAACGCGCACGCGCGGCAGGATGCAAGCGGCTCGCTGAAGGATCAGTTGGCCAAATCGACAGCAAATAAAAATTGAATCTCCGCGTTACCTGGCCTGCTGACGTTCTGGCCACACAGCTGCCGGCTGGGCCACCCTTTTTTTATGATCGTTTTTTCACAGCCATCCCCCTGGTAAAAATCAATTTGCGCCCAGGTAACCACCCACTGCAACGCGGTGTCGCATGCAAATTAAAACAGGTAGCAAACCACATACAGGTCGCAGGTCGAAGATCGAGAGCGCCGCATTCCCTTAGCCTAATCCTTTACTTATGAAAGTCAATCGCCCGGATTATCCAGCACGCCCAACAAATATTTTGGGCGATTAGCCGCCCCACAAGAGACCATCAGATCCGCGAGTTGCCCGGCCCGGCACGGCCCGGCCCGGCCCGAGAAGAAACGCCTTCCCAGATCAGCTTCAGCCGAGTACCGAGTAATCGAGTCCTGCAGTTAACGGCGATTACACTCGCCTACATAAACAATTTAGTTTGGGAATCAGCTGATCAATGAATGATCAATACACACAACATTTTAAGAGCTAGAAGATTCTGATTTTTAAAAAATGCGCCAATTTTAAGTTGTGTTCTGTAAACAATTTAATATGTATATATATTTTTATTACATAAGGATTTTCTTGTAAATAAATGTTTGGATTTTACAACACTTTTCGAATTTATTTCGTTTTGTGTTTCTCTTCTAGCTATGTTAATTTATTTTTTAATATTTCATAATTTTTTATAGCGATCTATGTAACGAACACCAATATCAGGGAATTATACGAATAGATCGATTTCCATTATCCTTCCAACAATGCAAATCAATCCATTTATGGATAGATTCCGTTAGCCTTCCAAAGGCTCTCGCCTTTAAATGAATTCCAGTGCAATTGGTTGCAGCTAAATCAACCCATTTCCAGCTAAATGATCTATTTACGAGTAGATCAATTTCCATTATCCTTCCAGCATTCCCATGCACTTGCTTGCAGCTAAATCAGCACATTTCCAGCTAAATAAACACATTAAAGCTTCCACCCGCACACCACAGGGCTTTTAGTCCCGTTGCCACTGAACAAAAATTAACCGTATTCATTTCTCGCAAATGATCGCCGGCAGCGCAGCAAGCAACCAGCCGAGTGGAGGCCCGTGGACGCAGTGCAGGCAACTGTAACGAAATTGAGCAGCAGCTGATCTGACCCAGCCCTCACGCGCACACGCGCACACGCATAGACACACACACACACATAGAGAGAGAGTGAGAGAGAATATCGAATAGAAATTGGGGTAGGGGGCGCTGCCACATTCGAGGCCAGCCAACCACTGGCAAGCGTCAGCGCTCGCCCCTTGAGCCACAACCACTGAGCACACGCGATCGCAACGGCACGATCGGCGGGCTTGCTGAGGGGTTGTTTATAAATAGACGCACGCCGTCCATTGAGTGAGAGGCGGCCAAGCGTTTAGTGGAAGGCAGCGCCCCGTTCCAGTGATCGATGAGCGCGAGCGAGAGGCCCAAACCGTTAAATGGCTACTGACTCCGCCCCATGGGCGATCGGCGTTTTGGGCAGCTGCAAGAATTCCGTGCGCCCCGCTAGCTGCACACGCCGCCACTAACTAGGCAACACTAAAAGCTCGTTGCGAGAAGGTCGAGCGAATTTCCAGCGGCGCAGTGAAAAAGTTACAGGGGCAACAACAACATCAAGATGGAGCGCGCAATTGAGAGCCATTTTTAAAAATGCTGCGACGCCAGCGACGACTGCGGCCGACGCGTTGGCAGCGACCGCGAACGTCGCTTGTAAGTGAATTGTGGTTTGTTGTTTTGGTTGGCGCGCGCTGCCACTGTCGCAGTCAGCGTTGGCGTTAACGTCACTGCCGCTGCCGTCGCTGGCGCTGCCAGGATCAACCACCGTATTGCAAACGAAAAAAAAAGAAAACAAACAACAAAACAAAAAAAATATACACATATGTATATATTGAGGCAGCCTTTGAATGTGTGCGCTCTTCATGAATGAGCTCTCCCCTGCGTGACTGAGCGAGCGAGCAAATAACTAAGTGAGTGAGTGAGTGAGTGAGTAAGTGAGTGAGTGCCCTTCGGTATGCGAGTGAGCGCATCACCACACTTCCACTGGCCGGCCACCGTTCCATTGAAAAATTGTATTTTGAGTGTTTTTTATATTTTTATTTTTGGGGTGGCTACTTGGAGAGTCTGAGCGCACAGCTAAGGAGCTGTGGTGAGTTTGAGGATGAGCATTATTTTGCGGCTCGCGCTTCGCAGGCAGGCGGCGGCGGCAGCAGCTGCCGTTGACACTCCCACAACACACACCAGCACACGTAGGGACCGCAACATCGACAACTGTGCCCACAAGTTTGTGTAATATGCCTGCCGTGCTGTTTGTGTTGGTGTTTGTGTTGGTGTTGCGCTGCTTGCGCCAGCCGCCCAAGCATTGGCTGGCTCAGCCAACGGTGTGCGTGCCCCTCCAGCCGCGCTGCTTCCAGCTGCCAATGCTGCCGTGTGCGCTGCCACGTTGCGAGAGGCTCTCAAAGACGTCGGCACATGTCGCTGCTGCATGCTCTTCCTCTGCCTCTCAATTTGTATTTACAAATTCCAATAATAACAAACACATAAATGCATTATGTAGCCAATTCATGGAATGTAATGCGCCCACGTATGTGTGTGTGTGTGTTTGTGTGTGTGTGTGTGTGCGTTCTCTATAGCTTTTTGCTCGTGCCTCTTTTTCATAGAAGACTCGCGACAATTAACAGCTGCAGATCGTTACAAATACAAATGTTTGTTGTTGTTGCACACTGTCATTTGGGGCATGAGATATGGATAAATAAATATAAAAAAAAACAACAATGGAGGGCGGAGCGCTTGTGATCTTGCATTTAAAGGACACTGAGAAACAGAAGATATTGTTATAATAAATGGATCTTTTGAGCTGTAAATGAAATAAAAATAGATCTGACGAGCTGTGGAAAGAATATAAAAATATGATAAATTTCATTTGAAGTTCATTAATGACTAGAAATTACATAGATAAAATTATTTCTATTTTAGCTTTAAATGGGGGATAAACACAGACAAGTTCCTTCTTCTTCTTCTAAATATGATTAAGATTTTGTTTAACATATATGCGCAAAGCCGGGGGAATAAAAACTGTTTTTTTTTTGAGTAAGATTAAGAGTTAAGTATTATTAAGAGATTATGAATAGAGGTACAAAGGAAGTTTAAATGTTTGCAATTAAAATATCTCTTTTTTATTATTAATTTTAACTAAAATCGAATAAATTAATTGTTCAAAAGATATTCGCTTACACCCTCATTAAGATGTTTTATTTTTAAATAAAAAAGCGTTAAAAAGTATTGGCAAAGTTTTTGCCACCACCAGACATATATATAAATAACGATATATATCTATATACCAAAGTTCTTCTCACCACGAGATATACAAAAATTGCATATATGTACATATATTTTAAACTATATATATATTTTTTATTGTATACACATACATTGATTTGTTTATTTGTGTGCATATCTTCATTTAGCGACCCTCTCTTGACTTGCCCTTCGCTTAGCCGGAGGCTAAGTTCATTGCAACTTTCGGCTTTTGTCATGTGATACATATTGTTAGCAATAATGATGCTAATATTAGAGCACACTCCACACTCCACACTCCTCGAGGGCACGCTACCCTCCCTGCCTGCTGATGGCACTCGAAATATGCGCTTAGACAATATAAAGATTAAAGCCGAAATCCGTTGAGCCCAGCCCATGGGCCCTTAATGCGATTGCGCCCTATGTAAGAGTATCAGCAGCAGCAACAACAACAACAACAAAGGGAACAACAACAACAGGAGCAACAACATCCGCAACATCTATGATAACTGGCAGGAACAGGAACCAGTTTTATTTGTAAATTTCACATACACAACGAAATGAGTTTCAGTAAATATCAAATTTCATATAATTGGCGGCCATTTTGAAGTTTTCAGTTTTGCATTCAAAATGGAAAAACTCGTCCGCCGTTTGCCAGCGTGAAATTCTATTTGTTACGAATCGCTGACCAAATGCAAAATGCCGCGCCTTTTACAGGGCAGCCTGAGCTGGGAGTCGGCGTGGGCCGAGGGTGGGGCTTGGGCGGGGAAGGGGGGCTGCCACTGCATGTGGAATGTGTGTTTGATGGAGCGCCTCTTGCAGTCGAACAGTACTTTTTTTTATCTTACGCTAACAGCCAGAGACGGCGTTTGGCAAAGGGGTTAAAGATGCGTGAGAAGCGAGAAGAACTGCGATATATAAAAAATTAAAACGAGCAGAGAACTTAATGCAAAGTTATTCAATTTGACTGAGTTTAAAATTCAAATAATATTTGTTATACTAACAAAAAACATTAACAATAGACCTAGAAATGCAAAAATTTAAATAGAAATATGATTTAGATATACTACCTACTCTTTATTTTTGCATGTGTTGTGAGCTCTAAGAAATTCTCAATAGGTTTAAATGTCTATGAAAGATATTAATTTAAACTTCAATCATTTTTAACTTGGGGTAATTAGAACTCAACTTAACTTTAAATAATAAGAATCTGATAATGTGAAGTCCGTAAAAATTAAGTGAATTATATAAAATGAAAATATATATATGTATATAATACTAGTTTTGGCGACCTTTCCATTTCATTAATCTTAGTTTAGCTGGCTCGATTTTTGATTAATTTGTATTTTCCGGTAGAATTTAACATGTATATAGATCGGCTATATACATTATCATATTATATTAACATTAAAAGTACATTATTTTAAATGCAAGAAAAAACTACTCAAAATCCGCATTCAAGTAAAATAAGCACTACAAAATATATGTGAAAAGTTATTAAAACATGATCATATTTAATAAATATAATAATAAGAATAATTATTATATAATAATATTAATAATATAACGTAAATATAATAATATTATATTATATGCATTTTAGCGAGCATTAGAAAAAAAAACGAAGCTAGCAGCTGAAAAGTATTTTGCAAGCGACCCCTCTCCGTTGCGCCACTGCTCGCATGCCCCGTTCCAGAAATTGGCTCCATGACAACTCTTTTTTTTCGTTTCTTTTTTTCCAATTTTTTTGTTTCTTTTCTTTGCTTGATTTTTTATACGCAACCTGCACTGAGAGCGCCAGCCTGGAAAGGCCCAAAAGAGCGGAGAGAACGTCGCGACGTCGTCGTCTTGGAAATATGCAGCCGCGTCGCTTCGACGTTTTTATATATGTGCATGGTACTTGTTGTTGTTGTTGTAGTTGCTTTTTTTTTGTTTTTTGTTTTTTTTTTGCAAGGGCCGAGCCCGCGTGCACGAGGGGTTGTCGCTGCCGTAACCCCACCCCTGCAAGCTGCTCGTTGCTGTTGTTGTCAAGTTGGGCTGCCGCAAAACTAGTTTGGCTTTGGCTTTGGCTTTGGCTTTGGCTTTGACAGCGGCAGCGGCAGCGGCTGCCCGAAACCGACTTTCCACCCACTTTTTGGTTTTTCTCTGGTTATTCCGGTGGCTGTCTTAGAGCTTTTTAAGGGTTGCAAATCAAAACGCGGTTTGTTGGTTTGTATTTTTGGCCAAAGTCGTCGTAACTTTATCGGCCGCATGCGGGCAACAGAGACAGAGATAGAGAGAGATAGAGAGTGAGAGAGAGAGAGTTAGAGAGAGAGTGAGCGCGAAGTAGAATGCGAGAGTAGCTGTTTTGCTGGAGAAAGGGGTTGAGTCGGGGGGTTGAGTCGGGCGGCCTGGTTGGGTAGCCGTATAAAAAAGGCAGCGTTAAAGAGTCATTATTGACACTTACCAAGTGTTGGGCGCCCCCGTCCCTAATCCACGCCACACAAACTCAGAGCCCCATCAATTGGGGTTAAACAATCAGCTAGGTAAGCGCTTCTACTCCTACCCCGCCCCACCCCCATTACAGTTTGTGCCACATGGCAGCCTCCTGTGCTGGAAGTTGTCAACTCATATGCATAATTGCCTTGTATTTATATTTGTGGGGCGCCATCGCTGCGCAGTTTCTGCTCTCCAGCCCAGTTGGGGCACGCTCTCTCTCCCTCTCTCTCTCACTCTCGCGCTCGCTGTCCCTGGCTAGGCATTGGCTATCTCACTCGCGGCCACACTGTATCTCCAGCTGCCTGCATATCTCTTTCTCCCTCGCTCTCTCTCTCTCTCTCTCTTTCTCTCTGTCGCTCAGACTAGCTGCCCGGCTAAGTGTGGGGTGTTGTTGTTTGTGTGCATTTTAGTTTGGGATTTTCGTGGCATTTTTGTGGCCTTTTGTCTGGTTAACCGTGGTTGGTTATTGGTCAACACGCACACAGCGACACACACACACACACACACACTCACACACACACACACACATAACCACATATAACCATACATGAAACCGCTAAAAAAATATTGGCTTAACCAAAAATGCTTGATTAACTTTTATCGTTTAAAATAGAAGCAATTTAATAAGTCCAATAAAAACGGGAACTTTATTTACAACAACAAACACAGCCGCCCGCAGGGGACAAATATAAAGCATGCTGCGAAAAAATGTTGGCCATAAATTGGGCCGAAAACGCATTTGGCAAGAAAAATCAGCGTACATAACAATCAAATTTATATCAAATGATGGAAAATTTAATATTTAAAATTGTTTTTTATTCAAAATCTGTTCAACAGGGGAACACTTTTGATAATCATTTTATTACTTGGCCACAAAAGCAAGCTAAGTAGTAAGATCGCTAAGTTTAAGTTTCTCAAGCGCTTCTGGAAAGACATTTTTTCTGGCCTCAAAACGAGGGCTGCAAGTCGCTTATGAACTGAACCGGTTCGGCTCCGGAGCTCCAATTTGTTTTGTACCTTCTAACGAACCATGAACCTAACCTTAAGCCCAATCGGGGAGGGCAATTTCAACTTAAAAACTTAATTGTTGCCCAAACCTGGTTATATGCTAGTGAAAAAACTAGTTCACGGGCTAAGCCCAAAGGCAGTTAACGCGAATCGTGAATCGAGTCCGCGACAAAAACTGTTTTATGCGTGCAAAATGATCTAGTTTGAAGCCGGATGTTGAATAATATCTTGTATATTTATTATTTTGGTATAAACAAATCAATTTGCCATCGATCTATGCAGGCTATGTCGGATATAAAGTCATTTTAGTGCGCAGATACGGACTTGCCTGATGCGGATGGCGTTGGAGTCGGATTAAGCTTGCCAGATCCCAGATCTGTCCAGCGGTGGACCAGGCGCCAGGGAGAGGCGCTGGGGCTGCCCTGCCTTCGATGTTTGTGAGTCGAGACGACTTCAGGACCTTCTACTTCCAGATCTCAGATCTTGATGGATGGGCCGAAGGCGACGCACAGCCAGTAGAAGGTATTTTTAACTAGATATTGTTAACAGCATTTCTAGACTCTTTTAAAGCAAAGAAATAGGCAGGTTTGGATATAAGAGGCAGATATTAGATATTGTTATTAACTAAGATATTTTAACATTTGAAAACCTTTTTTGGGCTAAGAAAAAAGCTGTAAGAAGAATAAAGATAAAATATTGATTAACAGTTACTATTATTAACTAAGATATTTTGTACAACATTTCTACGCTCTTTTTATACCCTGAACCCATTGATAATGGGCTAAAAAGGGGTTTATTGTATTTGTGCCAAATGTAAATGAATGTAACAGGCAGAAGGAAGCATCTCCGACCACATAAAGTATATATATTCTTGATCAGCATCAATAAGCATCTCCGACCACATAAAGTATATATATTCTTGATCAGCATCAATAGCCGAGTCGATCTAGCCATGTCCGTCTGTCCGTCCGTCCGTCCGTCCGTCCGTCCGTCCGTCCGTCCGTCCGTCCGTCCGTCCGTCCGTATGTATGAACGCAAGGATCTCAGAACCTATAAAAGCTAGAGACAAATTGAAATTTTAGATGTAGGTGCTCCTAGTGCCCGCGCAGATCGAGTTTGTTTCCGATACACGATAACTTGCCCCGTTTCAAGTAATCGATAAAAATGTATATCGAAATCCTGTTTTTTAAGCAATTTTTGTAAATAATAAGATTTAGAGTCACCAAACTTGACATGTAGCTTCTAGAATAGTATATATATATCGACTATCTTTCATTTTATACCTATCGCCAACTTCGCGCTACTCTCTATCTATAAGCGCGCGCTGCATTTGGTGTTTGAATATGAGGGTTCAAGGTATCCCCTAGTCGGGAGCTCCCGACTAGAACTTCTTACTTGTTTAAGCAAATAAAGTGGCAGATATTGATATTGAATTGATGTTGAATTTTTAGGTAAGTATATTTTATTCTTTCTTAGCAGTATTTGCTCTTTAAACATTAATAGTTTATGTAATTTATGATCATTAAAAAATGAAGTAAAAAACATTCTTTTACTTGACTCTTAACACTCACAACTGCTTTGTCAACTTCTTAAGACAGAAGAGCTTATAAAATCTATTTAATATTTTATATAATTTATTTTTTTATCAAGAATAGTCATTAGAATAGTTGGGAAAACAATTAAAATCTAAACATATGTGAGATCAATATTATTTTTGATTGTAAACCCAATTATGCCAACTTTATCAAAATCTCAGAGACCAAAAAACGTTTCCCGTTGCTTCCAACTGTTTTTCCATGTCAACATTTGTTTGTGTGCGCTGACCGCAAGATTAAAAAACAAAACAAAAAAAAAAAAATGGAAAATGAATGCGTGTCGGAAAATATAAGCAAATATTGAGAACAAATCCCAATGACAAACAGTAGAGCCCACAATGTCAGCCCGAGGGCCGCATAAAAATTCTACTCCAGTTTTTTGACCAATTTTTAGTGCTGTTTTTTGTGCAGTTGCGTTAGTTTCTATTTTTTTGTCTGGACCCAACAAAAGGCAGACAAACAGCGAGTCGATCGATTCCGGGTAGTTGCTCGAGAGTTCCCGGCCTAATTATGGCGAAAAGTCAACTTGGCAAAAAGATAGACCGTGTTTTATGGGCTTGTTAAAAAAAATCATAAAAATTATGTATATTTATTTCTAAATGTAGATCAGGTCAGGCCGGGGCCCAGGACCCGGCTCATTTGAGGCTCATAAATCTTGACAACGAGAGATCTGCAAGCTGACCTACAAATTGTGCGAAAATTGCGAAAAATGCGTAAAATAGCGAGCAGCAAAAAACAAAGCAGGAAAAAAACCAACAAAGACATTGCTCGAGTTTCCTGGAAGCGGCGACAGCCAGAACTTGCGTAATAATTTGCATTTTCTTTTTCTTTTTTGTTGGTTCGCTTCATTCATTGCATGCGGACAGACAAAAGTAGGCGCGATCCTGGCCAGAGACCGCGGGGCGTGCACAAAAAATTGGCCTAAAAATTACCTAAGCCGTGTAAAACGAGAGCAGGGCAGCATCGTAAAACGGCATCCTTGCAGGATGCTTACGTAACACTCAGCACCTCGCAGGACATCACACACACACACACACACGCACACACTAACACACACGCAAGCACAATTGTGCCCGCTGTGCGGTGTTCTACTTTTTTGCATGTGCCATAATAAAAATCCACAGAATTTTTTCTCGTCCAACATTTTTATTCTTCAGTTTGTTTTTTTTTTTTTCTGCAGTCTCTTCTTCTGCTTCTTGTTTAGCTCTCATAAAATTCCTGCTCTGGATTATGTAAACGGCCAGCGAGGATATAATTATCGTCCGCAGTTCAAACTAATTTAGGCGGGTGGTGGCAACGTTTATGGCTCTCCTCTCTCCGCTGCCCGCTGCCTGACTAATCCTCCAGATCTAGTTTAGGTTTTTTGCATAACACCATAAAAATGACACAAAAAAGATCAAATTTATTTAGAAAAGAAAAAAAAATAGAGAACAAAAAATAGAACTAAAGACGCACTAAAAACTGGTCAGAAAACTGGAGCAGTGTTTTATGGAACTCGGTTAGCCATATCTGTTATTGTTTTTTATGTCCGCCAGGATCAGAGAGACAGAGAAACAGCGAGAGAGAGAGAGAGAGAGAGAGAGAGAGAGAGAGAGAGAGAGGGAGAGAGAGCGCTGCATAGCGAGTGGTTTTCTCTTTTTGCAATTCATTTGCAATGTCAGCGCCACCTGCTGTTTATTGGCAATATGTCGCGATTTTTACCCTATACACATGTTCCCACTGGGCTCCGGTTGCATGTAATTGGGCGTGGGGTTAGCTGAGGGGGGGGTTAGGCGATTGTTTGCCAACTTACCCCATCATGCTGCTTGCGGGGTTACCGGAACGGAACGGAACGGCAAGCCACAGCAAACAGAACAGCGGCAAAAAGTAGCGAAAATCAAGCTACAAGCACAACAATGTTGTGTTAATAATTTGACATTTTATTTGTCAAACACGGCGCAAGCAATCAAAAGGTTAACAGTTTGTAAGCTTGGAAGTGGGGCCCGAAAGCAACAAGGCGGCCAGGTTCAATCAGCAAAGGCAAAGCTTTTGTTAAAGAGTTGAACCCGTGAGTGTAGGTCGCACCGGTTCCAACCCCCAATTCCAATTTACTTGCTACAATGAAACGCATCTTGAACCCAACCCAAAGAACAGCCGAACCAAAAACTAATCCGAAGCATATGTTTCTCAAAAGTGGTTCGGTTAAAAGTGAGAACTTTTTATTTAAGCCTTGAACCCAACGAGATGCACACAATCGAACCAAAACTCAAGCTGAGATATACTATTTGAAAATAGGTTTGCTTCAAAATGAAAAACTTTGGTAAGAGACTGAGAACATATTAAACCTTAAACCATATGAGATGCATAGAATCGAACCAAAACTCAAGCTGAACCGTCCTATTCAAAATGAACAAATTTTGGGGAAGGCTCATCACCAAAGTATAAGGTGGCAAATATTGGATTCATTCCAATAATTTGTAAAAAATGTTGTAGATAGCAAACTGTTTCATTCAAATAGGTTTATGATATGATTATGTATGTATGTGTATGACAAAGCAGAACTTCAGCCAAAACCTGGGTTCATAAATTTGGCAAGCCAGGTTCGCGAACCGAAACTCAAACTGAAATCTTTTTTTAGTTGGCTTGAGGACTTAATATAATAATATATTAAAATGAAAACTTTTTTTTTTTGTGTTTTTCTTACATTTGCCGAATAGTCCAAATGTCTCAAGTAGATGAATATCGAGAATAAAACTCTATGTTGTCGTAAATAAATCTTTATAAACTATACACAATTGTATTTCAAGGAATTGCGCCCCAGCTCAAGATCTTTTCATATTCGAATATTGATTTTATTATTCGTATTATTTTAATACTGTTTTTATCTTCAAACTGGATTCTGATTCATTCACATTCGTATTAAATCAGAGCAACCCATTTGAGCTCTACATCTGTAAACACGGATACGAATTTTTACGATCATCTGTTCAAATCTTTTGTTTGGTTACTTTGCATGATGGAATTCCGAGCTGTTTTTTACAAGTCGAAAATATTTCATGTGCTCATTTATTGGTATATTTTTAATTTTGACGAAGCCTTATGCAGCTAATAAAAGAGTATCTAGTAGCTTATAATAACCGATTCGACTGTTTCTTGCCGTTAGTTTTATCTTATTTATATTTTTTTTCACCAAGAATTGGGGTATACATAGAGGCCACACTTTATCAAATAGACAAAGTTTAGGGATCCATTTGTAATACAGAGGTCTTCCCATTAAGTATAACATTTACCACTTCTAGAGTATGCACACTTCGACTTGCTTGGAATATCAAGTTGTTTTTGCTGATTTATTTACTTCGCCCGCCTTTTGCAAAATAATCCTTTCCGGCTGCAAGTCCTGGCCCGCTTCAGAAATAAATAAATATACAAAATGAAAAATGAAAAAAAAAACCGAGCCAACACCCTCTCTTGAATTGCCCGCTGACATTTTCGCGTTTGGCTTTGTCAGCAACGTCCTTGCTGCTGTCATTTGTTTGCATTCCAGCAACAACAACAAACAACAACAAACAACAACCTACAACAACAACGAACAACAACGAACGACACTCAAACAACACAAAAGGTGATTGCGATTGCGAATTCCGTTGACGTTTTTATGGCGCATTCAGCAAGCCCAACAATTGCAAAACCGACAACGAGCAAGACAAGGAATCCAACTCCTTCGCCCGAATGCAGCCAGCCAACCAACCAACACTAAGGCGCACACTAATACACGCACACACACACACCCACACACCCAAACGCACAGTCACACACACACACACTTCGCGAATATGAACACTTGCCTTTTTAATGTTGACGCCGACTTCAAAACTCCAAAGGCGGTTGTGAAGTATTTTTTCGCCATAAGCGAACACGCGGCCGGGCATAAAGGACATTCGGGCAAGGGCAGGAAGGATTCGCTCATGCATGACGCGACACCCATGCCGTGGAGGGCTGTACTAGAGAGAAGCGGAAGAGAGCGGGAGGTAGCGACATCTACAACCTTTCTAGCCTATTGTTTTTAACGCCTTTGGGCTGTTTGTTGTTCTTTGTTTTGTTGTGCTTTTTGCAAATTTTTATGGCTTGCTTAACAAAACACAATGCTACATATATACTTACCTATGCATATATATATAAACATATATAACATAGCATAGCCTGACATATGCACACCTACCCGAATGCCTGGCTGCTTCAAATTAACAATTTCGTATGCCAAATAAATGATTTTCAACGCGTTTTAAGCATAGAATCAGAAAATCTCTTCCTTTTTATACCCTAAACCCATTAAAAATGGGTAAAAGGGGTATTATGTTTTTGTGCAAAATGCAAATGTATGTAACAGGCAGAAGGAAGCATCTCCGACCCCATTAAGTATATATATTCTTGATCAGCATCAATAGCCGAGTCGATCTAGCCATGTCCGTCTGTCTGTCCGTCCGTCCGTCCGTCCGTATGTATGAACGCAAGGATCTCAGAACCTATAAGAGCTAGAGAAATTTAGATGTAGGTGCTCCTAGTTCCTACGCAGATCGAGTTTGTTTCCGATAAACGATAACTTGCCCCGTTTCCAGTAATTGATAAAAATGTATATCGAAATCCTGTTTTTTAAGCAATTTTGGTAAATAATAAGAGCTAGAGTCACCAAACTTGACATGTAGCTTCTAGAATAGTATATATGTATATATCGATTATCTTTCCTTTTATACCTATCGCCAACTCCCCGCTACTCTATATCTATAAGCGCGAGCTGCATTTGGTGTTGGAATATAAGGGTTCAGGGTATCCCCTAATCGGGAGCTCCCGACTAGAACTTCTTACTTGTTATTAAATTTCTTTATGTAGAATATAGCATGGGGCAAGAAAAATATGGACATAAGAAATTCAAGAATTATTCACACGAAACAACCAGAAAATAAAAAGATAAATTATATATAATGGTAGATAGTAATAATATAATAATAAGTAAGAATTTATTATAAAAATATTAAATATATGTATTTACAATTTCAATAAAAATCCCAAATGAAAAGAAGATCAGGGCGACAAAACGGCTTTGAGCCAAGCTGGTTCGAATCGAGAATATTATTTGTATTATATGTATAAGCAAAAACTTAAATTCAGCCAAATTTTTATCATATGAAATATTTCGTCTTAAAATAACCAACTTTTGAGAGAGACTCAGCATCAAAACCTAAATTGTATATTTTGGATAGAGATCTAATTTAGCCCGTACCTTGTATATAAAAATATCTACGGCTATTTTCAGTAGAAATATAATTGTAAGATAAAATAGCTTAAGTTTTCGAAAATATTTGACAAACCACGCTTTAAACTAAAACCTAGATTCAGGTTTGAGTCAAACCACTTTTATGAACAGAGCCTCAACACGGCGAGTTGGTTCGAACCCTAAGCCGAAGCACAGACAATCTCTTCTTCGCATATTCAGACCTGCATAGTCTTTTAGCTATATTAACTTTATGACATGAGAAATATAGGTAGGCCCATAGTAAAATTAACAAGTAAGAGTGATTAGGTGATGCCCGACCAGGTGATACCCTACACGTTCCTCTTTTAAGACCAGCTCGCGCAGTGGGGGCGTCGGGGTCGGCGGGACCTATAAAATGATAGAAACTTGATCGGAATAAACTATCCTAGAAGCTACGTCTTAAATTTAGTGACTCTAGCCATTTAAACCATTAGAACCAAGAGATTTGCTCAAAATACAGATCTTCGTTATTTTCTTACCGATTGCTTGGAAACGGGACAAGTTATCGAAACTGTTGACTAAATTATCCTAAAGATTGAGTAAAGTTAAAGAAGTTTAAGAAGTTTAAGTTAAGAAATTCAGCTTGCGAAAACAACAACATCTTAAGATATTCGGCTCGGTAATCATTGAAGTCTCCGAGTATTTTTTTTAGATCCATTGATTGTTCATTGAAACGAAGATTCGTGTCGTCTTGACATTGCTCAAAATCATTTTTGAGTGCACAAATTGTTGGCCCACATTTGGCAACATTTCGCCGTCGACTGCTCAACCTCAGCTGGTATCACAAAAGGACCTTCTGTAGCTGTTGTTGCTGTTGGACGCTGTTGGCTGCCGTCCTCAAGTGGCCACTTGGCATTTGGCACTCATGTAAATCGACATAAATCGCTCGACAAATTTGCGATAAATCCGAATCATTTGCCCAGATTCTCATTTCACAAATGTCAAATGCACATTAACGGCAACCCTCAAAACTATTGACGGGGGTTACGGCCTGTATAACGTATGAGATTACGAGCGGGCAGCGGGTAGATCGGGCAAGCCGGGAAGGCCGGGCAGGCCGGGTAGTTAACAAAACACACACCAGCAGCAGCCCGTGCGAATATCGAAATTGAAAATATGACAACGGAATGGGTCTTATCTGGGTGGACATGAGAGAGAGCGAGAGGGAGAGGGAGAGGGAGTATCTCGGACAGGGGTCGTCCGGCTGCTTAGGGCGGGGGCTCTTCCTGTGTCCCGTCCGCCTAGCTGTGTGCCTGGAAATGCCAATATTGTCAATGCAGTTTGACAGTTAGCCCAAAAGTCGTGGCCAGGCGTGGAGGCAACTGTCATCCATCTCCCAACAGCGGGCAACAAACAACAATTGAACATATTTTGCTGACATTTTAATTAATTTGACACTCGTCGCACGGCTTTCGGTATTTTCGGTTTAGGCATCGGCTTCTGGTTTCTAGGGGTATTACGCGGCATTTCCACGGCAATCGCAATATTTAATAACAATAATAATATATGAAAGAGAAAAAAAGACCGATTGCATTTCGAATAACGCATATACATAAATGTGTGTAAAGAAGAGTCGCAAATGCTCGACTAACAGATATCCTGCACCCAAGCAAAAATGCACATATTTTTAATTATAATTATAGTATTATACAATCGAGTCTCAAAACCCCACTAGTTGTCCCCTATAGTATCCGATAACTATTTGAGCTGGTATATTAAGTAAATGAATTATAAATTTGTATCATTTTATTTTATTTACATATATATATTTATATATATATATATAATGGTATTTATCGTTTTGATATATACTCATTAAATATGTATAATTTTAATTATATAATTTTATCTCTTTAATTTTATCCGACAAATATTTGAGCCGGAAAAAGATATTTATCGATTTTGAAAGTAAGAGTAAAGAATTTAGAAATCAGAAATAAATGTTGTCTGCGTACACGAGAATTTTTATATATCCAACTTAAAGTCTCTAGTTCGTATAATTAGTGAGAACTTCTTTGAGCAACGACTGAAATCGATATTTATCGATTTGGGAACTGTTATCGAAAATGTAAGAAGCGAGTAGAAAGCATATGCAGAACAAGAAGCTGCATAACATACTCTTGAAAGCTGGTCTTAATTACTTCTGAGACGCATTTGAATTAGAATAAATTAGAATAGATATTGCCAATATGGTTGACGACGTCACGTTCCGCCTTTATCTGTTTTTTTTTATATAGATAAAAGCCAAGGTGATCGCGGATCAGTGGCTCAACTGGAGGGCGCGAGGCGCGTCTAAAGTCAGTTAATTATAACTAAGCCCCTTCCCTGGACGCGCCCCGTCTCGCCCGATGTCGCCTGATGAGCGAATCGATCGCTCGCCCGGGGCTTCGAGGGAAACAACAAACGCCCCTCGCACGTCCGTATTTGTAGGGCTTGGCCGGCAGGCAGCTTAACAGGCGATGCGCGCAAATGTTAATTAACAACTTTGGATAGCGGAACCAAAGTAAGCCACACTTTCCGGAAAAGGCCAAGAGACCAGCCAGCCAGCTAGTCAGCTAGCCAGCATTGGCAGCAAACGATTCGCACTAAGCCAAGTGTCGGGCTGAGCCGAAAGTCAAAGGATTAAAGCGCGGATCAGTGACCCTCGCCTCAGGGGAAAGGGGTGTCGCTTGTTTTCAAAATAAACAAATTGCAAACGCACATGCGTGCCCGATACTAGAGCGAGTGTCCTAGTCCCGATGCTGCTGCTGCTGCTGGAATTGTAACTGTAACTGGGCAGTGGCCAGACGCCCACCAGGACACGGGGTGCGCAGATCCTTAGCCTTGTGAGCGACCGCGAGAGTCTCTTAATTGCCTGCAACTAATTATGAATAGGATGTGCCCAAAGGGCCAAAAAGGATTGGAAAAGGAGTGAACCAGGCACCCGTACAGCTAGGCCCAGCCCAGGCCAGGCAGCCAGGCCGGGCCGGGCGACCTGGCCAGTTAACGGCGGCCACACTACTGTTTGTCCTTGCCGCGATTGTCGTCATTGTTGTTTGCAATTGTCATTTTATAGATGATGCCATTGTTCGCCGTTGGCAGCTCGTTTCAATCCGCCCGCCGCCGCACCCGCACCCGTAAAACTCGGCCGGATTAGTGGGCATGAAAATCTAGCTGCCTGCAAAGGATTTAAACGAAATTAGTAGAGTATAGCGTCGTACAGCGAACTGCAGTAGCTCAACCCGCTCGGAATGTCAACAAATACATATGTATGTATTTATCGATAGGCTATTTGTCATATTCATATTTCATTTTTTGCATATTTACTTATCGATGTGTACCCTGTTCTATATCCAACAGAAATATATTGATCTTATTGTTATGATAATCAAAAATGTTTGCAATAATATTCAAACCAAAAAAAAATTATTCAATATATATTAAATTTATGGTTTTGATCATAGTTTTATGGTAATTAACAATACTTCGATAAAGCAAATATCAGCAAATGAAATATCGAAATAAGAATCTAAAAAACATTCAAACGTTTCCTTGATTATCTTTAAAATATGATTAATATATTAAATTGAATATATATTCAATAATTTTTGCTTATCATGAAAAATGTTGCTTGAACAAAACTTTTTTTTTAACATTTTGAGAAAAGCGGAACCGAACCCTTTACTGAACTTACGTTTCGGCTCAATGTATTGGAATTCAGGGCTTCAACAGGTTTATTTTAATACTCAAAAATGTACGAAAGATTTGTTCATAATATAATTTTGTACTCAAGCATTCATCAAACATCAAAAATAAATGTTAACAGACCTTATGGAAATGGCCTCAAATGATAAAAAGTAAAATTTAATTTTATATTTACGAAACTTCTATGCGTAAATAGATTATTTCTCAACAATTTTTACAAAAATAATTAATCTATTTTCGTCACAAGAACAAGAATATAATTGCAGCGCTAAAGTATGAAAGCATATAACTTTTTTTCTGCTATACGTATTTTCTAAATAATAACAGATTTTAAGGAAAGCATATAAATAAAATAAAATTGTGTTTGCTAGAAAATGGGAAATATAATTGTGTCTATATTATCATCCAATGCAAGCGTAATCAAATATTTATATGCTTAGAAGATGCTCTTAAAGCCATTAAATCAACAAACCTCCAATTTGACGTCCTAAGCTGCCTGCTTGTGTGTGTGCGTGTGTGTGTGTATATCCTTTCAGGTCCTTTGCAACACCTTCAGCTAACACTTGCTTAGCATTTAAAATTGATTATGTGGAGACTTTGGGTTGGAGCACTTGCGACTTGATCAATTATGCTTGAAAACCGGATGGGGGCGTGTACTTATCCTGTCGCGTCCTCGTGCTGTCATCATTAATGTAAGCCCAAGAAATTAAAGTGATTTCTGATGTCGCTCGAAAAAGTTGCTGGCCGTCGCTGCGGCGGCTTTTGGTGGTTGCTCGAAGGATTTCAAGGACAACGAGCAACCACATCAAGAACCTTAATATGCGCATCCATTCCTGCCAAGGAATAAAAATCAACTCACATAAAACGCCGCTTAATGCGCTTTTGTCAATAATCAATTTTCGCTGAGCCCTGCGAGCGCGCGTTTAATAATGCCAATTTATTTGCTCTCCGAAAGGGTTGACTGAAAAAACCAGACCAGACCAGACCAGAACAGAGCAGACCGCCCGCCCCCTCTCCACATGTGACTCCTGCACGTGTCTCCGTCTGGTGCACCCAAATACCCGCAATTTATCTATTTGATTTTTGGGTATGTGACATTGCGTCGCGTCTGAGCCCTGACAAAACTTTCGCTTTGGCTCGTTTCGCAATGTTTCATTCGCAGCTCGAGTCCTTTGACTGAGGAAACGTGAAACGTGTCAAATGCTCGATCAGTTAAGCTGCGCTGCGGATTAGCCCCATGTGTGGCCCAGATTTGTCTAATGCACGATTATAAACAGACTTAAGTGATTCGAGCTAAGAGTTTAGCTGGCTAGAAAGGGAGCTGTGCAGCTCCCATCTAGTGGAACCGAAAGAAACCCATTTTTTACAAGTAAGCGCCTTGGAATCTCTTGACCTCCGCTTCTAGAATAAATCTGTCTGTAATCCAAGAAAGCAAGCCGGTTCACTCTATCTCCAAAACTTAGTCGGGAATTCCCCTTGAAACTAGGTTAGGCGAAGGACTCCTTACCCAAAAATGACCGATAAATTAGATAATCGAGTTAACTGAGTTTCCCCGTTTTATTTAGAATAGATTATGAATCACTCACAGCCGTAAAAGCCGCCAGCTTAAACTTTTACTTCAGTAAACTTAAAATATTTAAAATACTTTTATGGAAAATGTTAACAATAATAATCAAATGCATAGATGCATAAATAGCTGAATTTGATGCTTTTTCGAGCCGGGCGACGTCGGGTAATTTCTCCTAGTAAATTTATATGTATCTAGAGTACGTTTGCATTGCCTCTGCATATTCCTTGCGAAAATCTATTCACAGATTCTTGAACATCTGGAGCATTGATGTCTCAATAAATGGAATTGCTGCGTAGAGATGTAGACATCACATAGATCGTTGACAAAGTATGGCAAGCATTGTTGCAGCCACCGTTTGTTGCATGCCACCCAGTTTGTCTGCCTGCGATGCTCAAGTGGCCCGTGGTCCATTGATAATGGCTGTGTGGACACGATGCCAGAGCATCATTTGCAGGTGACAAAGCAACTTTGTCGACTCCAGGACTTCATTTGCCAGCTGACCACACGCACTGCCCCGGGGCAAACCTAATGAGAACAATTAGTGCAAATTTTTGGCTGTATTTGCCGTGTTTTCTTTTAACAATATTTCTCTTTTATTTTTTTGCATTTATTCTTCCTCTGCTTTTTGTGTGGACTGTGTTTTTGTGAATGGTGCCGGAGCGAGCTGAGGCAACCCAAGGAGCGTTTCTCATTTACGGGGTCGAACGACGGGAGACTTTGCCCGTGCGGCAAGTGCATCGCGCACTCGACTCGGCTCAACGGCGACAACATAATCAGCAGCAGCAGCAGCAGCAGCAGCAGCGGCCGTTTCAGCGGGCACTACGGGGCAGCAGGGTGCAGTGCGTCCGCTGTGCAAGATGCTGGAGGCCATTTGCCACAGGGCCGCGGGGCAGCAGCGTGCGGAGAAGCGTGAAAAGGCAGGAGCGGCAGCAAGTCTCAAATTCTCAAAGCCAATTCGAGACCAAGACAGAGAGAGTGAGAAAGAGAGAGGGAGAAAGAACTAGCGGGGTAGCGGAGCATGCACAAATGGCTGAAAAATTGCACGCCAGGATGCTAAAGGATGTGGCACGTCACTCGGCACAGACACTTCAATTATGAGAAAGGTAAATATTTTGTAAAAACAACGCAACAGGATATCAATTGAGAATTATGTACCAAAGCGCATTATCAAAATGTGCCCATGTGCGTGTAGCTTTGTGTGTGCGTGTGCGAGTGTGTGTGTGTGTGTGCGAGGCCTGACATTTGAATAACTCAATTTGACACAAAGTCAATAGATGAGCAGCAGCAGCAGCCTGCGGCTGAGGCTGAGGCCACCCCGGAAGCCAAAAACTGGAGTGCCAATTGTAACCCGTGTTTGCGAGTACGTGTACGTATGTGTGTGTGTGTGTGTGTATTACGCTCTATATATGTATGTGTGCGTGTGTAGCTGCTTAGTTGTCCAGGACATTGTGAAGCATCAATGCGCTTTTCTTGCCACAGCTGTTGCGGCTGCTCCGCTCTTGTCTGGCCACTGGCTGGCTCGATAATAGTTACAGCGAAGCCCGGCGTTCCTCGTCGGGATCGTAATATTACGTAAGCCATAAAAGCCGTGCCGTGTTCTTTCCGCGAATCCGTGACCGCCGCGTGTCAACCTAAAAAACTGAACAACATAAAAAAAGAAGAAAACTGCACGCAACTAGAAGTTACACTGGCTCATAAAACTGGACGCAACAAAATTAAGCAACCGCTAACAAAGGGCTGTCATAAAAAACACAAAACGCAGCAAAGTTGCATCAAACGCGAGCGTAAAAAATGTCCGAGAAATATGCGAGAAAAAAAAAACAGCAGAAGAAAATCCGCGTTGTCGTTGTCAGTCCTGGGTATTACGTAAAACTGCGAACACCATTTGCATCATTTTTTACTGTATTTTTTTTTTTATTTTATTATTTTTTAGCTCGAGTTGCATTGTTTTGAGTTTCCTTTTTTCCATTGTGTTCTCCTTAAAAAGCAAGCAAAAAATTTTATGACGCGTGCAGGCGAATTTATGATAGGGATTGCAACGAAGATTATGTAACCTGAAAATTGGTGAAAAGCAGAAATTTCGGCCTTTTGGTTGAGCCAAAGAAAATTTCGGAATCTGTTCTCTTAACTATGACAAAAAATGTGCAACGAAATAATTACATTTTGCTTCATACTGCTGTGTGGCAAATCTTTGGGTAATTTACAAAGTTATTTTTTAGTAGGCAACCAAACGAAGATTTCGCATCGTGCTTCAGGCTAGTGTATGGTTGCAGTAATGTCTTAGAGGAGGGCTATAGAAATATAGAGAAAATTGTTCTTAACTAGAATAATGATAAAGTATAGCTAAAATTACAATTATGTTAATAAAAACATAACAATAACAATAATAATAATGAAAATAAAAAGACTAATATTAATATAATGAATAGAATTATTCTAGATAAACTTAAAACACGTATGCCCTGATGCATATTTTTATACCCTGAACCCATTGAAAATGGGTAAAAAGGGTATATTGTATTTGTGCAAAGTGCAAATGTATGTAACAGGCAGAAGGAAGCATCTCCGACCCCATAAAGTATATATATTCTTGATCAGCATCAATAGCCGAGTCGATCTAGCCATGTCCGTCTGTCTGTCCGTCCGTCCATATGTATGAACGCAAGGATCTCAGAACCTATTAGAGCTAGAAACTTGAAATTTTAGATGTAGGTGCTCCTAGTGCCTGCGCAGATCGAGCTTGTTTCCGATAACCGATAACTTACTCCGTTTCAAAGTAATCGATAAAACTGTATATCGAAATCCCGTTTTTAAGCAATTTCTTGAATTTCCGAACTTAAATAGAAGAGGAGTTCCGCCAGCGCCGAGGCTAAACGGACCAACGGAAACTGGCCAAGCTAAATTGGCTGCTCAACCCTCGCAGCAAACATTCACTTGCAAGCAAGCGACTTGTCTACTTACAAGTTGTGGCACCGATCTGGCGATACGCCATACAGATCTGGGGCTTGGCTGCTCGTTCAAACAGGAAGAGACTCCAATCCCTTCAAAACAAGGCTCTCCGCCGGATGGCAGGTACTCCACCCCCTACTGCGGCCACCCATCCCTAGGGCGACGGACTCCTCTTCTCAGGCCGACGACCTGATAAATAATATAGTTGTAAACCTGACAACATAACAAATTTAAACTAGTTTTTCTTGACAAAAACCTGGCGAATATAACAAACGACAAACAAATGGTGCATAAGGCAATAAGCGACCTTAAAAGCCGTTTTTTAAATATAATAAATATAAGAATTTTCATATTTCAACTTAAATAGAAGATTCTGTAGAGTTTTACCTAGGTAAGAAAATTAAACCAAAGTTTATGTTAAAAATTATGTAAGATCATATATTAAATATTAAACATAAATTAAATATTAAATATTTTTACATTATAAATAATATAGTAAATATTATATATAATTAATTATATAATATTTATTATATATTATTATACATACCCAATTTTTGTTTAAATAAATCAAAAGATTTTTGTTTTATTAATCAACATAGGCTCTATGATTTTAATATCTGACAATTTATGCTTTTAAATTTTTGAATTTAATTTAAATTTATTTTTGTCGAATTTCTTAGTAAAATAATTAATATATTCGATAATAAAAATGGTTTATAACGACATAATAAATATTTATATTGTATATTTAATACTTATTTTAAACATTCATGTTGAATTATATTTTGCAAAATTGTTAAAGATTTGAACTGCTCAGCAAAATGTTAGCTATTATTCCTAAAAAAAAACTCGTACCAAATGAAGTTCTGCCAATATTTTCCCTCGAGTAAAGGACTTGTATTCTGTGTACATTGTCAGGATGCGCTGGGCAAAATATTATCATTAGGCGTTAATTATGTTTGTGCCGCACAGTAGCCAAAATATTTTCAGCAAGTGAGCGGCAGGGGCAATCAAAGGATGCGCCGCCAAGATTCCATGTAAACGCGCAGCCAGGCGACAAAAGGAGCAATAAACAAGCGGCCAGGATGATAAGCATTTTGGCTGGTGGTCTTCGCTGGAATGTGGCAACATTTTGTTGACTGACTAATGAGTCGCTTCTCCTCTATTTTGCCAAATCATGCGAGCGTGTGTGTTGGTGTGTTTGGGTGAGTTTGTGTGTGTGTATGGCACAATTAGCCAAGACTTGAGGCGGAAGTGGCAGCCACTGCAATTTATAACGGATCTTGACAGCCTGCGCCCAACAATGCAACACAACTGCGAAAATTTCTGTATTTCTCGCCCTGAACTCAAAATTAAAACGAAAAATTGCAATCCACCCTGTCATTAGATGTTGCCTGCCTGTCGATGTCCGACTCAATTGTTTGCCAGTTGGCCGATGCCAAAAAGGGTCCAACACACACACATGCACACACACACACGCACACAGAGAGAGATATATACACACACACCCATCGATTGGGCATTGAGTTTCCTTTTGTTGCAAGCAGCCTTGTGGATTCATTGCCTCATTGCCTCGTTGACAGGGGGATATAAATGTTGTGATTTCTTAATTTTTGTTTGCATTTTTCTCGAATTTAGTAGGCTGTTGAGGTAATTACACTAATTATATGGCCCCGATCTCCGTGTGTGTGTGTGTGTGTGTGAGTGTGTGTGTGCGAGATTGAGCTGTTAGCTCTTGCCGCTTGCCTCTGAATGCAGCCGAGCTCACGTCTGTGTTAAGGGTTGCTGCTTTCCTGTGCCGTTGGCGCAAGGAGGTCATCTGGCGCGTTAGATTAGTTGACATGTCAAACGGCACAAGACTTTCTCAACAGTAGAAAGAACACACAATGCCCGTTTCCAAGCGAGCGTGTTGCCACTGACATTGATACTCACGTAGTTGGGGGCGTGCCCCGTAACAGAATTCGATTCCCAACAACCTCTTGGACACGAATTAGTTTTGCACTTGCAAAAAGGTATCATTAAATATCTAGTTATGGATTTGCCAAAGATATACATATGTATGTACATAGGTATGTAGGTATGTATGTTGGTAGGTATTCGATTGTGCAAGTGTGAGTCACAACCAGAGGGGCGCGTGAATAATCCTTTGAGGCATATATTTGCTCATTCTTTATATTACATTTAACATGATCAGCATCAGCTAGAAATATCAGATTCGGACATGTAAATATATATGTACATACCACACATAGCCTTTGTTATTTCTCGAAAATCGATTAAAATAATCGCTGTGGTCGAGGCCAGTGCTGCAAAACTATTGACAGCCCAGTCAACAATTTCGATAAGCGGTTAGAAAATAAATTTCATTTGAAATTCGATTAAAATAATTATCGCAAACGTAGTGTTGCAAAGCGTTGAACAGCCCAATCAAGGATTTCGATTAGCGACTAAAACTATCTTTTATGTAGCAACAAGAGCGGAAAGCTATCTTCAGCAGATAAAAAAAAATACCCTTTTAGACATCTCTAAAGTTTTATATAAAACTGTTTGTCATGACTGACTGATTGGTGATCAACGCACAGCCCATACCATAAGAGCTAGGAAGCTGAAAGTTTCACTGTAGTTAGCTTATGTGATGAACGTTCTCGTTAAGACGGGGTTTCGGGAAATTCCACCCGCAAGTGTGGAAATTTGCGAAAACCGGTTGTACAAAACTTTTTTGTTTACCATCCGATCGGCCTCAAATGTTGTGGGGTGTTTCTCACTTTTTAGAAAATCCATTCATCCTTGGTGGAAATGGGGGTCATTGATTTGGTGGGTGACGGTTTCGCGCTTAAATTTCATATCCAAAGATCTAGATGAAAAATCATTTGAGACGTGACAGAATCCAATCTTCTTCGGTAGAAATGCGATTCTAAAACGAAGTTTTAGGTTGTGTCCGATTTGCGTCAAACGTATTTTCAAAACGTTCGTTTACCGGCCGATCAGTGTCAAAAACATTTATGAAGCTTGTTATTGAAAGAGACTGAAAATTTCCCTTGATATCAGGAGCTGTTAGCCATTTTAATAGTTACACGAGTATTTTCTTGGAATGTAGCTTTTGTGTGCTTACGTAGTGTTTTATATATATATACAAGCGTGCTAACAGAGTACTTCACATAGACGAGACATATAAAATCTGAGTGACTTTTGATTACCTTTACGCCAAATATTTCCAAGTTAAGTGCAGCTTACCGCTAGTCGAGGGTAGAGTGCTATTAATACTTAGCACTCTTATTTCCGACTTCCAAGAGTCCTTTACATAATTTATACATGGCAGACTCCCTGTTCGTTTCTCTAACAGCCGAGCTTAGCTCTTGATGGACAGCTCTATTCCGACGCATGTTGTCCACAGCGTTGCTGTCATTCCTGGCAATCATATCCCCATTGTCGGAGTCCGCGTGCGCTGGGGTATATGGCTCGAAATCGGATAGTGTATGCTTGAATCGCGCACAATATATGGGATGTGTATAGCTGGCTGTACTCATCGGGCGCAGCTCATCGATGTACTGCGAACCTTTTCGATCATTCCTTGTGTGAGCAAACTGATAGTTTCTAGGCTTGTGCGGTGTATAGGGGATGGGCTCCATTTCTTCGAGCTGCTGTTGTAGCTGCATTAACTTGTGTATCCGCTTCTGTATTTTCACATTTTCCATATGCATCTTGATTCTTTTGTCGTTCTCCTGGATTCTCTGCATGTTTTCGTGCTGAATTTTAAATACTCTCTCGAAATACGTTTCCTCTGGCCGACGTTGACGTAGTTCTTCCTCTACATAAGGATGATGAGGCTCCTGCGCCTGCTGCTGCTGCTGCTCCTCTTGCTGTTGCTGTTGCTGCCCGTGGTCGCCTTCATGCTCATCCTCATCCTCTTCATCCTGCTGCTGCTGCTGCTGTTGTTGTTGTTGTTGCAGCTGCCTCGGATGATGCTGCTGCTGCTGCAATTCAAATTGTTGCTGCTGTTGCTGCTGCAGCTGATACTGCTGCCGCAGCAGATGATTCTGCTGCTGCTGCTGCAATTGATGCAATTGCTGCTGCTGCTGCTGATCCCACCTAGCTGGATTCTTGGTTGGGCTGTTGCTGTTGCTGCTGCTGCTGCTACTGCTACCGCTACTGCTACCGCTACTGCTACTGCTGCTGTTGTTGTTGTTGTTGCTGCTGTTGTTGTTGCTGCTGATGCTGTCGCTATTGCAGCTGCTGCTCTTGCTGCTGCTGCTCTTGCTTCTGCTGATGCTGCTCTTGCTTCTGCTGCTGCTGCTCTTGTTTTTTTGTTGTTGTTGTTGTTGCTGCTGCTGCTGCTGCCGCTGTTGTTGTTGCTGCTGCTGCTGCTACTGCCGCCTCCGAGGCATATTGTGCTGCTAGCTGCTTTAATTTCTGGCATGCACTTGGCGCAGGAGCTTGGTGCGGGAATCTCTGAATTCATTATCGAGGGCTTGGCTGCTTCTTCGAGTTCCGGGATCAGCTTCGACGCCTGTTGCAAGACCATTGGATCTTTTGTCCTTATCCACTTTATGATTGCCTCGTCCTCGTCATCGATATCGTCATCACGTAAAAATTCAACATACTTTTTTGGCGATGACGCAGGCTTTGTCGTTTGGGCCTTTAAAATTTTACTGCCCACAATGTCCGCCAGAGTATCCGGATAAATTGGCGGAGATCGAGGCTTCACTAACTGATGCCGTGTCATTGTTTCATCATTTGGATATGGAAATTTTGGTAATATTTGGCGAAATGACTTATTACGATACCAAAGCATGTTAAAAGTGGCTAAACGGAAAATATCATATTATGGCATCAGGCCTTGGATATTTGGTATACTCACATGTCCTCATCGAAATAAATTGGTTTATCAAAGAAGGGTTATTTCTCAAAAAAGCCATTTTCTCAAATTTGTCGTTATTAATATTTAAAAGAACTTATTAATTTAGTTTTATAAAATTGGAACAGATTAACATTCAGCCGAAAGAAAGAAAACTAAAGTATGCTGTGTATATTAAAACTACGTGTGTCCGAACACCTGAAAGTTTAGAAATGAACTGAATTTCTGCTGCTTAACACAGCTCAAGTCCCGAGATCGAATGACTAAGTTTTCAAGGCCTACTTCCAATCGAAAAAATAACCCAAACTATTTGCTTAACTAGAGTATTACCAGACTTTGCACGGGCCAGGTTTTCCCTATCCTACAAGTAACCAAGTTCCACTGAAGGCCTTTGCATAGATATTTGTAAAAATGTTTCAAATCTATGGGAATTTGAAGAAAAGTATGAAAGCAAAAGTTTGATTGAATGATTGATTTTTTTATAATGTCAAGCTTTGCATATTAGTTTGAAGCACATCGAGGTCTTGAGCTTGAACATTCGCACATACAACATCTGCCCACCCTCTCCTTTCCGAAATTGTGGAATATGATGTGCCAATGAATTTGTGCAGAGATATTTGCAAATGTGTCTAATTTCCCGATCATGACGGTGGCTTTCGTAAATTTATTCACACAAAGAACTTTAAAATACTTTACTTAAAAAATAAATAAATACATAAATTGCTAAAATAAAAGGAATTCCTTAACCGCAATATTGAACAACTTTTAAAAAGGGTCTTCAAGTAAATTATGAACACCAAACATTATGTATGTTAGCAGAAGCTCGGGACTCTAAAAAAACCAAATACATGGCCAAGGGTTGGGGGGCATTACATAACTAAGATGCTTTGAGCAACAACACGGATCACAACTGATAATTATATCACATACTCAACCATGCTCTGATCCGAATGGACACTTCTGAAACTAGCATCACATTATATATACATATATAGACGCGGGGTGGGTCTTCCATGTGGTTGCTGTTCGGGGTACACGAAGAGGCATCTGTATAGGTAAGGCACTGAGAAGCATGCAGCTCGATTGTGCGTCAGGGGGTTGCAAGTCAACGTAAATGACCCAAAACAGACATTATCATTATGGGATAAATGGGCAACCATGAAAATTGTGGAAAAGCGGCGCACGAAACGGTAAAAATGAAATGCATACAAGGCGAAATTGAAAAGCTGCTCGCTACCTTTCACATCTCCTCTCTCCCTCACCGACCTTTTCTCCCTCTGGCTTCTGGCTGCAAGTGTGAGTGTTGTCAAAACAAATATGTATATATTTCGGTTGGACATATTTTATGCATTTGACAATTGCCACTTCAGAATCCGGGAGCGAAATCAAAGCGAATTTATGACTACAAGAAAAAATGAAAATCAACTTTTGCATAATTTATGCATTTAATGTAAACAGACAATTTAAAGCCCCCCTCTGACTGTTGGAGGGGGATGAAGTCGGGGGAAGGTTGTGATACAATGAGACAAGCTAACAATCATGCGAGGTTAACTCGATCAGTTTAAACATTTGTTAGCATTACAATAACTACAAAAACTACATAGATCTGACAGGTTAAAAAACATACTACCTCAAAAAATAATTTTAAGATAATGGACTAGCTGCAGGAAGGTATACATTGAATTGTCAAAGAAACTAAGCTCAGATGTTAGTAAATCGTTTTTGTTTGTTTTAGTTTGATTTTGCACAGCTTTGATGCAGAGAAGAAGGGTTTATGTTTTAAAGTATCCGACAAATACCTCTAGAAACAATCGCTCCACTTGGTCATCTAAAATACAATGTATAATATAATGGACTGTCTTCTACGTATCTTAGCCTCTCAATTACCCACCGGATGTCCTCCTTTTGGTTTTTGCAAATTCTCACTGAGGTCCAGGTCTATGTCTTGTTCATGAAACAAGTAATGATAGACAATGGCGGACTCCTCATTAATGCGTCCTCTCAGAAGCTCGGGCATAAGCAGCATCACATCGGGTACATTTCCATCATCAAACGGTTCGGGTACATAATTTTTCGCATCAAATAGAATTGGCGGCGGATAAGTACCATCAATATGCTCGAACACAAATTTCTCTTGGTCGCCTTTCATTTTGTAATTTGTAATTTTCAAGAGAGCTCTCAAAAAAAAAATGCCTCGCCTTTACCGCAGCTGTCTGGCTAATAAAAAGCTGGCACGTGTTCAAATCGCATGACCTAACAGACAAGTGTTGTGAAACGCAAGAAAAAACGACAAAGGCTGCGTACTTGGCGCAAGCTAAACGATAGTCAAGACCTTTTACTTAACGATAAATAGAAAGCTGAGAGTATATACATTTAATGAGCTAGGGAGACTTGGAATTGGAGTGGTCCGGGTGCAAAGGAGATTGCGAAGGTCGCATCCAATCGATCTCTCAGATCGGTTTATGTATCAACTTATGTTTGTTATCCTCTCTTGGTAGACTTATTTGCAGAATAAGTTGTATTAATATTTATTTCATATAAGTTTCATTTAAACTGTTAATAAGAGTAAAATAGAAAAGGATTTTTATATATATATTTAATTCAAGATACATCCATGTCGTATTTTGTTTCCTTTAGACACAAATTAGTAATATTTCAAAAAAAAATATATAAAAAAAGGTGTTTGAAGGTTTTCGCTTAAGGAGTATATAATTTTTGTTCACTTCACGAAGAATAAAGGAATTAGTTAAACAAAAACAAGTAAAAAGCCATACTAGAAGTAGCTTTGGGAGGGGTTTGTTTAAAGGACTGTTAGTTTGGTAGCAACCCTCGCAACAGTGGCTATCAAAAAATAATTTCAGTTGACAGGCAGCAGTCAGCGCCACGTCACGAATCGCAATAACAACAACAACTACGACAACTACGACAAAAAATAGAATTGACTAGAAGCAGATCAGCAGCAACCTAGGGTGGACCAAATGCAAAGTAGCATTGCAGGCAGCAACAACAACAACAACAATAAGAATAAGAATACAAAAAATAAGAACAGCAACCGGCATGAGAAACTACTTGAAACGGTGCCAAGGGGGAGGCAGAGGCCACAGCAGGACACTTCACAGACGAATCAGGGCCACGGTTCATTTACGTATCAAATTGGAACTTCCTTTGGGAGCAACTTCGTCTCAGCCTGCGCTGATGAAGCTGATGCTGATGCTGATGATGATGATGTAACTCCCAAAACGCAGCTAATACGTTTTTTGTGTCACAACGAGGCAGGTAGGCAGCGGGGTAAGGCAATTGGGTACTGTCACTGTGGAAGCGGAAGTGCAGCGAGAGTATCTCACAGATACGCATATTAATGGCACTGATTGTGCCGCACTGATAGCTGGCGACCGGCTACTTGAATTACATTTACATGGCACTCGTCCCGTCTTTGACCCCGCCAGCGTCACCGGCACCGTCTCCGGCCCAGTCTCAATTTGATATCTACATAGATATATCTGTATCCGTCACAATTGCGCCGCCCGCACCCAAGCCGGCAAGAATCCGTCAACCCGTCCTAAGCGCATTACGACAATGAATGCGAATGCGAATGCGACTGAGAAAGAGAATGGGACGATTTAGTATTTGGCATTCAGTTTTCAGATTCATTCATGAAAATCTGAGGAGATCTTTGTGCTGTTTTTATTATGTCAGGCGGATGAGTTTGTTTACCTCGCCGATATACGAGGCGAGCTGCAAACACAGATGCAGATAAGATACATTTACAAGACTCGAGATACAAATACCAATACATATAATGTGCGAATCGCAGCAAGAAATGGCAGCGCCTATATCCCTCAGCTCCAGCTACGACGCGGATGAGGCCATCCAGCGGGTCATAAAACTCATCTGGCCACTTTTGCATCGCCGTAAATCTTTGACGGCATCGCGTAGTCAGAGCCACTGGCTGCACATCAAAGTGGCGCCCTCAATGCGACCACATGAATCGCAACAGGCGAACATTGTTGCCACAGTTTGCACAGAGCTGCCAATTGAGGAACAAATAACACAGAAAAAACGAGATACTCATTACTTTATTATTAAATAATAGTATATGAGCTATTTGCAGATATTTGCTTTAAGGCATATATCATTAAAATGTTATAGGTTTTCTTTATAATAATATTCACTTTCTATCGTTTCATAACGTATATATCGGGCTACCCTAACAAGTTTCTTAGTTTAAATATGTACTTGGATTGGAAAAGGGCTATCAAATGTTCTTAATGAATATATTCCCGACTTGAGTTATTTTATTATATGCACAAAGATTATATTAAATATAGAAGGAATAAGGAGAAAAAATAATCATAATCATATCATTTTTATTCATTTCACACGCAACTTTGAAAAATTGATAGGATCCATTGTATTTAATTATTTTGTTTTTCATAAGATCAGGTTAATACTCATTTTCACAAATATTTTTGAAAATTGATTTGCGACGTGTTTCGCGCTTTTCCAAAAGTCCGCCCCTATTCGATGCAAAATCAGTCAAAGCTTGTCTGAGCAAAAGTTTTATTAGGTTAATATCATAAAGGTATTGAATACGTGTTGCAACGATTTCTATTTTCATCCATGTTAGACGTGGGGGAATGACGTAATTTGTATTTTTTTCTTGGCACTCATTCGATGGAGTTCAAACTCATATTCAAATATCTCTAGACGTGGGTCTCAAGACGGGACTTTAATATACATTTCCTACAGTCCGGAAATAGATGGAAAATCAAAGTAACTTAAATTAAGAATCGCTTGTCCGTGCAAAGCCAGGTAGTACCCGCCAGTGAATATATGTATGTATGTATGTATATTAAGCTCTTCGTAGTCCAATTGGTTTACAACATAAACTTACATACAGATGTAACCTTGAGCTGACCTTCAATTATATACTATGCGAATGTATACTTTTGTTATATTTAAACTTGTATGGACTAGAACAAGGAATTACTTGACATTATTAATAAAAAAATAGCAAAGAAAACCTAACAAATTGTGCAGCTATAATCAAAGCAACGCAGGGTTGCATGTGGCATGTGGTAAAAGTACCTGCTGCCAAGAATTGAAAGCACATCTGTTACTATCATTATTGAGTGGAATGGCCCATTAATAACTATATGTAGTTGAGAAATGTATAATTTAATTGAGTCGTTTACTAAAATTTGACAACCTTCATTAGTTTGTTACGGCTTATGGATAGCAGCCAGATAACATGAAGAGAGCCAACTGCTAAACTAGCTGGTAAATGGTAACTGGTAAATGTTCACTGGTAACTGGTGAGAGGAATAAGGGGCAACATCCGCTTACCCATTCCACTTTACATGTGCATGTGGTGACCATTGACGATTGGGCGATTGAACTTGTGCTGAGCTGCTCAACGGCAATTTGGTGATCATTAAAATGGTTCCGCTGCGGAGGAGTCAAAACGTTTACACGGTCTCAGACACTAACCGAAAGTGTCATTGGGCCCGGGGCCGGGCCCGGGGCGAGGGCCCAGGGGAGCAGAGCGCGGAGCTCGAGTCCGAAAACGAAAACGAAACCATGTGGGAAATGAGCAATAAAAACGCAGCCAGGAAATCGAAAGACAATAGAATTGCGGCAACCCGGCATCGTAATTGTTGGCGTTGGTCATGGTGAACCGTAACAACAGCAACTGTCAGGCATCAGTGTGATGCCCCTCTCTGGCGGCGGGGTTGCAGGGCATTCACACTGCACAGAGACAGACGACCCCTGGCACAACAAGTGTAGCTAACACGTGCGTGGGAGCTGCAAGCCCGGCCAGGGGTCTAATTAAGGCTTAATACACACACACGCATGCACACTCATGAAAACGACCTGGCAGCAACCTGCAACATGCAAGCGGCAACAGCTGTTGCTGACAGGAGCACTGGCCACCTCGCTGCACATCAGCCCTCTTTCTAACTAGCTGCTCAGATGTTGGCATCTAAGTGTGTTTACGTAGATTTATGTAAATTAGCTGGCCAACAGCGTCCTTTTCAAAGGCGCAAATGATTCCCAGAAGGCAGCCAACGGCTTGGCCCTGCAGCAGAAGCAGCAGCAGCAGCAACTCTTTCGCTTTCGCCTTTGGGCCGTGTTTCATTCACGTGAAAAGTGAATTTTATTTAATTTACATAGGCACACAACAAACTGAACAGCAACAACAAGAAACAAAATGTAGCAGGAATGTGCATTGCTTTATGACATTGTTGTAAACCCTTTTAGCACACACACACACACACACACACACACACACACACGGCATGCGCAGTTCCTTTCCCTGCACCAGGACAGACAGCCTGACCACCCTGGCCACTGTTGATTTTTCGCGGTCTAATAAAACAGACCGTTGGAAAAAAAGGTTTGGCCAGCCAAAGAGTTGAGGCTTGAACCCGTCAACCGAACCGCCGACCGCCGCAGCCGCCGCCGCCTTTGCCGCATCGTGCTAAATGCTAAGAAAAATCAGTGCATTTTTCCACGGAAATCACAAAAACCTTTTGGTTTTTCACCGCCATGCCGCTAAACGGCGGCCGCGGCCCTTTTATGCCCGGGGTGTGAGTATTTGCATAACTAACTGTAACTGGCCCACGGTTTACCATAAATCCGCCTCGGCCTCACATAGCCCCAAACGAGGCTGATTTAGTCAGGTTTAAATCTCGTATATACAAATATTTATTGTTATTTATTTTATTTTTTTCATTTCTTGGAAAAACTTTTGAATTTATAATTATTCATTTATATGATTATAAACAATTTTCTGTTTGTTGACAATGTGTTTCGCTTAAATATAGAAAAATATTTCATAGATGTACATTTTATTGAAAATAATTAATCTAATAAAGTTTTGCTTGCATTTCTAAAAATTAATTGGACTAGTTTCGAGCTGATCTGTTTGAGTCCCAAATGCCAAGTTTTATAAATATGATCCTCAATATTTAAGTGTGAAACAGCCTCAAGATCATCTTCAACATATTTATTAAATAATACTTTAAGTAAAACTCTATTAAAAAAAAATTCAATAAATTGAAATTTATTTGTAACATAAATTGTAAAAAGTATTTCAAGTAAAAAAATCATTCGAAATATATACATTTACTATACTGTATACATTAATGTATTTAGATTAATTGAAATTTCAGTGTAAACATGAGGCACTTTCGAATTCGTATATGTATTTCCCTAGATACGCATCAAGCAGCCCACGCACTGCGAGAATTTAAGTCTACGAATGGGCGGGGGGGCCTGTCCAAGGCCAGTTCGGATGACACACGGAGAGACGGCCAGTCGATCAGGCCACCTGGCTAGAGCCAAAGTGCAGGCTGGAAGCTGATAAGCTATCAATGGGCCAATGACTGGGCGAAACTGGGACGCATAAATGTGTGCGTACGTGTGTGAATGTGTGTGTGTGTGTCAAAACACGATAAAATCAACAGCGCGAGTTAAGTAACAGAAAAAAAAAAAAAAAAAAATGTTGAGCATAACAAAGTTTATTTGAGGCATACCAAATATATATGTATTTACAATGCGGCCCAAATGGGGGGCAACTGGCGATTAGCTATACTGTGGCAGCTAAGGCTAATGCTGTGATGTTGATGGACTTGGAACTGGTGATGGTGATGATAATGACGATGGCAATGGACACGATATGGTATTGGTGATGCGCTCTAGTCATGAGGTGCTTGTGCTATAAACAGTCAACAACTTTGAGGTAAATGCTATGCTCGCTGGCGAGTAGAGCAAACTTGGCATCGAACGTGATGCGTTCCACGGTCTTGTCGCAGAACTCGACACGATGCTGGCGAAGAAAGTAGATGAGTCCCAGTTTAATCTGTAGCTGGCAAATTGGCAGGCCAATGCAATTACGCGGCCCGGCGCCAAACGGCAGATACGACATGGGCGTCTGCTTTGATTTGTTCTCGGCGCTAAAGCGTTCCGGATCGAAGCGTTCTGGTTCTGGCCAATACTGCAAGGGGGAATAGCAGGCAATATTTGAATATATATGGCAGAACGGTTGAGGTTTAGTATGTTTGTCGTTACCTGGGGATCATGGTGTATTGCCAGATTGGATATGAAGACGGGCATGCCGCGCCGGGCGTAACACTCGGCGTGTGGACGCAGCGAGTAGAAGCGCTTCTTGTTGACGGGCGAGCACTCGCGTTCCAGGAGCGGCACAATTGGATACTTGCGCAGCGTCTCCTCCACAACCATTTCCAGATACTTCATGCTCCCGATGAGCTCATAGCTCAGACCCGGCCCCGCGCCATGGGAACCGTGGGCAGCTGCCAGAGCGAAGGCGTGTCGTATCTCACGGCGCAATCGCTCCTGCATCAGCGGCTGCTTAGCCAGCTCGTACAGGGCAAAGGACATGGTCGACGAGCATGTCTCAATGCCCGCCACTTCGAAGCTGGCCGCTTGGGCGGCCAGAAAGTCTTGATGATGCGTAAAGTGTGTCTTGTCCTGCTGAAGATCGGCCTCCTTCTTGAGCGTGAGCAGCATTTCAATGAGATCATTGCGCAGATCGCCGCCCCGTTCACGCTCCTCGATCACCAGTTGGATGACGCGGCGCAGGAATTCGGAGTGCGGCTCCGTAAATAGCTTGGACCGCAACAGCGGTACCAGCTTGGGCAGAAAGAATATCACAAAGAAGTCTATTATACGACGTACATTCGGCCTAAATATGTCCTGACAATGTGAACCGATCTCAGACTGCGTATTTCGCAGACTGTATGAACGGAGTCCAAATGCGATGCTTGCAATCATGTCTGTGTTGTACAGGTCGCATACATCCTTGATGCTCACTACGACGCCCCTGGCGGCATCGCCACGTCGCAGATCGCGGGTCAAGCGTTTCAGATACCACTCCAGATCGCAGCCAATCTAGGGTCGTTCAACGATTAGTATACATTAAAAAGCGAAACGAATGCTTATATTGAATATATTTGTTTGGCTACACTATGCAACAAAAGTTTCAAGACGTACAGTACATTCAGAAGGGGCAGGTGTATATAGACTTCACCAAGTCTATCAATGAATGAAATTTCTTAAATAATTTACCAAATACAAATACATATATTATTAAATTTATACCACACTCAAACATATATATGTATATATATTTATATATATATATCATCGTGTAATTTACCAAATGAGTGTAGACTAACTGTATATTATTAGCACGCAACTATACTATATTGTGTATACATACATATGTATATGTATATACCTATTAAATTGTTCACTATATATGGAAAATGTTGTTAGAAATAAGCGGCTAAAAATGAAGTAGAAAAAAACAAGTTATTCTATTGGATCATCAGGACAGTAATATTTACACTATCTAAGCAATATATTTGTTGACATTTGAATGTATAAGCATGTTAAGCTTATGGAAAAATTAGTAAAAAGTATTATTGAAAGTGTAAAGTCTATAATACGAATATGAAACCGACTGTTCGTTCCTCTGGTGTCTCAATTTTCTTGAACATCGTGTTGAACTTTGCTACAGGGGCTTCAATGACAAGTTTCTAATATATATGATATATGCTTGTTTATAGTTTACATTGGCCAGCCTATTAGAAATGATTTGATACTTCAGATTAAACTTATAATTGGCCGTTTGGCTGAGAAACGATTTGATATTTACATATTAGAAATTCATTTCTTTTAATATTCGATTTCCTGCCCTATTAAAATGATAAAACCCAATATACATATATTTATGTACTTAAGAGCTTGATTTCATGATTTTGTTGCACAGTGTACGTGTTGCTTGCTTGGCAAAGTAGGCAGACACTAACCTCCTCCATGAGTGAGAACATTTGCTTGATCTTGGCGCCGGTGAAGACCGGCGAGAGTCTCGTGCGTATTTCGCGCCACTCGGGATGCCTGGCGAAGAACAGATTAAGGGAGCCCATCTTGTCGTGGCGCACATCACATTTGGCAAAGCGATTGGAGAAACTGACAAAGTCTTCGACTAGAACGGTGCGCACCAGCTGGAGGTCGCGTATGAGGAGCGCCGGCTGATGGAACAGGTAGATGCCCACGACGGGCTCGTTGCGGAAGCGCTCGTCAAAGTAGAAGCGGCGCAGCTGCAGGGCGAATGACTCCTCCAGCTTGAGCACCTTCTTCAGGTTGCCCAGCAGATGCGTTGGCTGCACAAACTTGACGCGGCGTCGCTGCCAATAGACGTAGGTGCGGCGCGACCAGATGAACACAGCGGTCAGTATGGTCACAATGCCTAGCAGTATGTTCGTGGAGTAGACCATCGCGAGTGAGCGAGACAGTGTGACCGGTGAGAGCGAGACAGAGAGCGCGGGTGCGTAAGTTTGCGAGTTCGTGAGTGTTTTGTTAGCTGCTGCGGGCTGAGACTGCGTCTCTGACTGCGGCGCGGTTGCGGCTACTGCTGCGCTTTAATGCGGTTGCACTGGGGCACAATCGGGTCCGTCGTGGCACGCTTGTGCCAAATACAAATAAATAAATACTTAACAAATTATATCACAATCAAGTTTTGGTCTGCGCGGCGGCCACGACGGCAACGACAGCAACGGCAATAAAAACAATGCGGCGACGTCAACAACAAAAACTGGCAAGAAGAAGAAGAAGCAGAAGAAGAGGAGCAGCAGTAACAGAAGAGTATCACAAACACACATGCACGCCAGCGAGACACACACGCACACACACAGGCACACACATAGAACTGAGAATGGCGAGAACACAAAAAAAACGCGCTAGCAAGCTCTACAAGCCGACGCAATAAACTGACGTGACGTCGACAACACTGCTGGCCCAACGGGCCCCAAAAACTTAAATTGCGAACACAACGCGGCGACGTCGGCGTCGCCGCTCCCGATTATCAACAAAAGCAGAATACAAAGCAAAGTCAGCGATTGACAGGCCACAACAACCGCAACTGGCGTCGCAAACGCCCCCGTCATCGTGATTAACCGCAAACAGTTCACGCTTGGCAAGGGGCAGCTAGATGAGACGGCAGCAAACAACGACGCCGCTGAGATCTACTTACGCTCTTAAAGCGCAGTCCCATCGAAATAACAGCGACAAAAATTGAGCACCGGGAGAGTAAAGAAAACGCTCTCTTGAAATCGGCACATGTGCACCCGCACACTGTCCCTAGAACTTGACAATTAAAACCATTTATTATTTGTATATTATAAGTACATATACTTTAGCATGTACCTTTCCATACTTATGCAGACAAAAACGTATTATTAGTATTAAAATCGTTTTTTTCTTGGCAGCTCGCATAAACTTTACTTTATACGAACGTGGTTCGCAAAGCTTAAAACTAAAGGTTAAAATATAGTCATACATATGTACATACTAATAATTAATTAACGGACATTTAACACATTGAAAAAAGCCCAAGTTAGTTAGCGCATTTGTACCAGTGTGCGCAAGAGTCTCAACACAAATGCCGACCAAAAATAAAAGTGAATATTAAAAGCGAAACAACGATAGCCACAACAGCGGCAACACCGATAGCAACTACTCCAAACTGCGCTCCCAAGAACCAAATACGAACAAAGCGAGCAGCAGTGAGAGTAAGAGAGGCGCCACAATATCAAAGCTTCCACTGGGCACAGAGAGAAAGAGAGAGGGTGAGAGCGCCGTTGCTGTTTTAAAAATAAACGCATGTTCACGTTAGCTTGCCTGATGTTCTTATTGCTATTTGCGTTTTGTTTTCGTTTCTACTTCATCATACTCATATGCATGTATGTACACACATATATGTCTTTGTGTGCCTTGAACAATCAACCAGGGCGCGCACAACAACGAAGCAAGCACAATATTTGCGGCCAGGGCTACGTAACGCTATGATAATGCCAAGCAACGTTGAAAGTGCGCGCAAATTGAATCTTGGGATTGGCAAGCTGCAAACTAAATTCAACAAATCGCTTACCGTTCTACCAATTGTTAAGCAAATTGCTGCAGACAGACAACGCTTTGTCGAGAGCAGGAAAACGGAAACTCCATTTACAACAATTGACAAAAATTTGCACTTGTGTGTAAAACTTTGACGTACATACACATGTACATACACTAGTTGGCCCCATTGTTTATACACTAACAAGTCTTGCGGCATTACAGCTATGCCTATCAGATTGCTATACATGTGTACATATGTACATTTATATATGCACACAAATGTATATATGCATGAGTAATTAATAAATATTCGATTTTACAGTTACATATATTTGCAAGTATGTATATCCAATTGATGTGTGATAATAAATGCCCTTAGCTAATAAAAGTCGTAAAAGGATGTGCCAAATTCGTTACACGCTTGCTAAAAAAAAACGTTTTCTTTCTCTCCTTTTATCTTGTTGCCCATTTTGTGTAGAGACAACACCCGAAGCAAGTTACAGTTACAAATGTGCAACATTTCCGGTTGCTTCAGTTTGGGATACCAAAATCTGTTGGCCACAGTGATGGGCTGAGAGCGGGTTATGTAGTGTGTGGAACTGTGAGAAGGGGCGGCGGCGTTCGCCTTACTTTGATTAAATTTCACGCACGACCGCATGACAAGGGGTTGGGTGGTTGGGTCTTCGCGCAGTGGAAAGGTTGGTCTGCGAATCGAAATTTGAAATGGGCAATACACACAAACATATACACACAAACACACAGGCACGCACGCACACATATACAATCAGACTGCAGTTCGATTTGCATTTGTCTTCTTCGCGCAAAGTGTTTGCTGTTCAACTCGAGTGTACACCTTCGTCCCCCTCCATCTTACCCTTAACAAACCCACCCATCCGGGCGCGTCGCGTAGCCGGTGATGTGTCAATAATCGGCGTTGCTTATGCACACAACGGCTCTGCAAACACGCGCGCACTTGTCGTTGTGGCCATGGGCGGGGGTGGGGTATGGCATCACCCCCTCTGCCAGGAATCAAATTCAGTTGAGCCACGGTTCAGCTCGGCTCAGCTCAGCTCTCGGGGCACAAATCAAAGCCGTCTCAATAAACAAACAATGTGCACATTTCATGCCCAGCACCCGCCGCCCACTGAGCCCACAGCACAGGATTTGCCTGCGCCTTGTGCCATTTAGTTTTGGCAGCGACTATGTTTTGATTCCATTTATGCTGTTGACACTAGAAATCTTTTAATTATTGTCACGCATTGTGCCCGCACCCAGCACACGCATCCAAAACAAATAAGGAGTGTAGCTCTTCCCTGTTTCCAGTCCTAGTCCCAGTCCCAAACCCAGCCCCAGCCACAGCCTAACCAATCTCCTGCGCTCCTTGTCGGGTGGGTGCACTAGTTTTTCAGTGCTGTTGACATTTTGGTTTTCTTGTGGGAGTTGCGTCAGGTGGCAACACTTACAGAACACGCCCTTACGCCTTCTAAGTGCTGGGTTCCACATCCTACATGCTGCATAGTGATTATGATGACGAGTTGGGGGGTTCCCGGGTGGTGGTTACAATAATTTGTGTGCTTGCGGAATTAGTCAGCATTTGCCCAGGGATAATATGACGCTTGTCCGGACCGCAGTTAGGTCTAAAATTCGAAAATTCTCGTAATATAATCAGCAATTTTTAGAAAAACGGGGCTTAAACCTGTTAATATATATATATACATATTCTTTAACCAAATAAATGCTTGGATGTGATTTTACTCAAGCAAATCTATATAGAATAAAAAAAAATGAGATCAGTTCCATGTTGCATGTTACATGAGTCGGCATAAAGAATAAATCTGGAATATTGAGAGTTTTAAATCATGTTCAGGCTAGCGGGTATTACCGGCCTTGCCTTGTCCAATATTTTATCGTAAGATTTTCGATATTGCCTTTCCACCTGTTTTCCGCCGTGGGAACCCAAATGAACCCGTACTACCGTGAACTCCATGTCTTATTTAACATAAAAATATAGCTGAAAATGAAACTTTCGCTTTGTCACCAATTTTCCACCCAGAAGGGGTGGATTCTTCAAAAAATAACAAGCATATTTCAAACGAATTTTCTAAAAGTAACCTTTAAAATGTGTTTTGATATCGAAGGGTTGGTCAGCAATAGAGTTGCATGCAATTGTTTTTCACCAATTTCCCACTGTTGCAGGTGAAATTACTTCACATATGGTAAAAATGGTTAATTCACCAATCATATAGATGGATTATTGAAATATTTAGCAGATAGAAAGGAAATTTGTTTATAAAATGGATATACCAAGTCCCTTTGAGTATTTAATCCCTGTAATTTTCTTAGTATTTGCTCTTCTATAATTACATATTCATTTCAGCACAAATAGGTGAACATTTTGAGCTACATATGTGCCTATGTATTCTACTCAGTTGGTCAATCCGAGCTCTGCACCTGCATCAACTGGAATTGCATCGTGGCACACACATGAATAGTCCAGTCCAGCAAATCCTAAGGAAATCCATGCGGGCAACAAAAGAAATGATTCCATCAGATGTTAGTCATATCCAAAACATGTGTGCGTGTGTGCGTTTTGATTTAGATTGAGATGAAGATGGAGATGTTCCCGGTGCCCATTGATGTCGTTGTCGGTGCGCTGAGATAAAGTGCGCAAAATAGCTGCGTAATTTGACGTTAATGTTACGCTAATAATAATCTGTCAGCTCGCATTAGGCATGGGCCCCTGGCAGGGCAAACAACACATATGGGCGATTGTAAAGATGTTGGTGTACCTACCAGGACCCAGATTCCAGCCTCGCCAGCAGCTGATCCTTATCGCGTGTGTGTGTGTGTGTGTGTGCGTGCGTGTGTGTGTGTGTGTAGCTCCGATTACAATCAAAATGCGAATGAGTATGCGAATGCAGCACGTAATATGCTTAGGGTCTTGTGAGGCGACGTAACGACCTTACGAGAATGCCGCCGCTGCCGCTGCCGCTACCGTTGATCTTAGACCGGAGGTCCGTAGTCCCCGCTAGACCCTAGTCCGTATTCCTTGTGCGGTAGTGTTTTGGGTTCAGTGCCGTTTCATTGTGTTGTGCTTGCCATTTTGACGGGTTTCGATTACGCATGCAGTTTGTTTTTTTTTTGTATCTTGTTTTCCTTCTGCGTATATGTGTGTGTGTGTGTGTGTGTTTGCGAGTGAGAGTTGTTTTCCTTTGTGTGTATTATTGGAGATGCTCTGTCATGTGTGTAATCCACTCTGCTCGTTGCTCAAAGTTAAATGATGCGCGCCTAAGTTGAGCAATTTCCAAGGGAGACCAAAGAGGCCGAGGCCCAGTTATAGTTTTCTTTATATATCTCTTATTTTTTTTTTAGACACGCCTCGCCGGCTGATGAAAGCAAATTGCATGAACAAATAGAGCCCAAGACTGGGTGCATTGCAATTAATGAATGTGTAACTACGTTTATGTCACAGCAAATCCCGCTGGGGGGAGCAGCATCACGCCCCTTGCCCCTTGCACATGCTCCCAGAGGATTTGAATCGTGCTGCAGCCCTGGGCTAATGTATGTAAATCCCATTCGTGCCTAACATTCTGGCCATAAAGTCAAAGTCCAACAAATGCAAAGTCAAAACGCAGCAAAAGTGTTTCTGTTTCTCTGAAAAAAAAACTGAAAAAAAAACAGAAAAACAAACTAAATTCACAGCATTGCTTTAGCATTTTATATGGAACTAGAAACTGGGTAAATTTACCTTCCGGGAAATGCAAAAAACAAAAACAAAAAACACATCTTAAAGAAAAAACAAAAAATATGTAGAATAAAAAGCGATCAATGGGCACAGAAAAGGCAGCAAGATTTTTTCTTTGCGCTGCTCTGAAAACCTAGAAATCTAAATAGTTCAGTTTTTTCAGGGAAAGAGTTGGGCAAAAAACAAGAAGGACAAAAAAATCAAAATAAAGAAGTTATCCCGGCATATAATGCACTTCCGAGTATTAAAGGTAGGTAGGACCGGGCCTTAACCCGTTGCTGCCGCGCACAATTGTTGCAAATTGTTTTTGTATGCTGTGCAGCGATTCGAAGGGGTTAAAAAAGTGCACCCTTCTTTTTTTTTAACGCTCGTAAAACAATAAAGTCATAAACCTCGAAGCGACATAAATTAGAAGATGTGGAACAGTGCGCGCCCGAAGGACGACGCACCAGGCCAGGACGAAGGGTTAAAAAGTGCACGATTTACTTTTATTGCTATATTTTTTTTCTCGTCTATTTACTTTTATTTTTTTATGCGATTCTATTTGTAATCGCCGGCAGTGGGTTTTGGTAATTGTTTTTGTTCGGTTTACAACTTGGTCAGCAAAAGATTGGCTGAAGTAATGCTAATTTGGACGGATCTTTCGCGGAACTCGACGCGCCTACGAGGAACTTGTAAATGTTAAAAGTGCAGTTCGTTGGATAAGTGGGTACAGCGGGATCCGGAATGACTTCTCTTATTTGGTCTTCTCGAGATTTTGAGCGTTTTGACTGCTGCGGTGGAAAAATCAACTTCTATATATGGCTGCTTAACATAAAGGCGCAATTAACGTTAACCCCTTTGTGCCCCTTGCCGGGGCAGCGCAACCGAGCTTGCCGCCTTTGAGTTTGGGCCAATAAAACTGTCGCATAAGTTAGAAATTTCGTTGCGCCTACAAACAATAGAAATTATACATTTTAATTAGCCCAAAAGACCGAACACCGATCAAAATTGATGTCTTAACCTGCTGCCGTCCGCTCTTCTGCTTCTTTCTTTTTTTTTTATATTTTAATATTATTTTTCTCACTGTGCGGCCTGCATTCACTTTTTCCTCCTCAATTAATTTTATTCTCAGGGTTCGGCGACTCCAACTACGACCTTACGCAACCGTCGCCATGTGTTGCATTCGAGTAGCCGCTGAACATTTTTATGAGCCCTATCAAATTCGTACAAATTGCCGTGTAGCGATCCCAAATGTTGTCGTTGTCATCGTTGTTGTTGCTGTTGTTGATGATGTTGCTTGAAAGAGGGCCCAAAAGTGCTCCAGAACCTTTTCACTTAATATGCGATTAGTCTGAGAAACTGGGCCAATAGCCATAACAAGTGCAAATGCGCATTTAAAGTGTTAAAATTATATGAAAAATACAAATCAAGGCCTTAAACTGGTTTTCAACCGACGAGTTTCGATATCAGCTGAACCGAAAGCAATCTGAAACATATTTGCTTTTAAAAAATTGGTTGCTTTTAAGGCAGACTCAGACTTGGGCCTTATCTAATTGAACTACGATCTGCAATCTTTTCACTAGAACCTTCGATTGGAGAAACATAAGTGTCAAGCCAAGGCTCTCAGACTACACCTTGGTACATCCGCAGCCGAGCCCTGGCAAGGCACCTTAAGGTTCCCTTGGTGGGCGACCACCAGCTCCGTGGCAAAAAGCCTTTGCGTAAGAAAGCAACGAAGACTTCACAGATAATTCGGGAATAAAAATACTATAAATATAATTGATAGGCATACATAATTGTATCAGTACAGTTGATTTTACATAAATTACAAACAGCTTAGTTTTGGTTGGGATAACGTAGTTTTTTAACATGGACCTAGTCGAATTACTTACCAAGTATTAAAGATTGCCTGGATATGGTTATGGCTGACGATGCTAGTTATGTGTCTGTGTCTTGCTCGGAAAAGCTGCGTAGACTATCTATTTTAATTGCTTGTTTCTGGCATTTTTTGTAGCCTTCATTCCTTGGACTGCTTGCAATCTGATTTTCAGTAGCAACTGACTGGAATTTACCCATATCCCATAATCGTGAACATTCCATTCTTCAACTTAGACTACACAACACCTTCACTTAAATATAAACATTGAAGATTCCAAGCGGGGAAATGAATAAATCACACCTAGACGCAGATCTACATATATGCAGTACGTGTACCCATTAAAGATTTAACATTCTCGGCTTGCAGTCGGCATTTGTATTGTCGGGGAGTTGTCGCATTTGGCATCTGTGCGGCTGGGTAGGTCACATAATCAACATGTCGTGGCCATGTCTAAACTGAACAAAGCCGACTGGCCAACATTTGGCCACAAGTGCCAGCCCGCAAAACTGCAGTGGGACGTCGAAAAGTGCAACAGCATGGGCGACGCCTCCAGCTTTAGCTGCAGGACGAAGACGAGGACCAATTGGACCAAAATTGCTAACCGAAACTGTAGCTAAATGCATGTGCGAAACAGGTACAGGAGCCGGAACCGGAGACGGACTCGGAGTCGGAGCAGCAGCAGCTGGAGTAGCCCACAATGTTTGCATTAACTAAGACTGGCTGCAGTCAGTGGGGAGTACGACCACGCCCCCGCTTCCGTTGGGCGTCTGATTAATGGCAGCACTGTCGTGACCTTGTGCTGCCAGACTGGATGCGGGCTTTTTGCCATTTACGAGTAATAAACCTGAAATGTCCGCCCCGGAGGGGGTGCCATTGGGGTTGCATATTCGGATCTTAATTAAGCCGTTGCGCATTAATGCAGCCCGGCCAGTGAGAAGCCAATATTTTTGTTTGGTAATAAAATCAATTTCGTATCATAAATTTTAAAATGCCTCTGCCGCTGACTGCAGACACACCCACTCGGACAGCCCAGGCTAGCCCAGTTCAGGCCGCAATGCTTGCCACCCATATGCGATCCAATCCGGCGCCCATTTCGTGGTCATGTCAGCAGCAGCGCTTTGGTCGTCGCCTGGGTGCCACATATTAATTCCAGTTTCGCACTCTCTCGCAGCAGCCCCAGCCAGGACATGGACATGCCGTAAATAGTTGTTTGCCTCTCTGTCCCCAGTACCAACGAGTCCTGGCCTCAGTCCCCCCCTCCGAACGGGCGCACTGCGTTCATGGCTCCCGCTGGCGCTGCTTTTGCATTTATTAATAATTATAATGTCTGCGCTTGTCGTACACGGCGACCATGCAGTCGACACCATCTCGCCACCGCCGTCGTTGTCCCAGATTCTGGGTCTGGCAATGGGCTTCCACTGCGCTTGGACTCCTTTTCTGGGTTGGGGCTGCAACATGGCATTCATAAATCGCAGCTCATTTCGGCGTGGCCACGGAATGCACACGCATAATTATTTCAACATGCAGTTTGCGCTCGGCGTAGGCGTGGGCGTGGATGAGAGCGTGGGCGGGGGCCAGGACCTGGATGAATCTGTTGAAAATGGCGCAGAATGTGAGCCAACACTGCGGGCGTGGAATGCCTCTAGAGGCGAATCAACACATGCTCCTCTTTGTGGCTAGATGCTCTCATACATATCATTTTCAGCATATACTCAAATATGTATTCGTACACACACACACACACACGCGCACACGCACACACATAGGTGTGTGTGTACATTTTATCATCGTAACTCCGTATATTTTAAATTCCTGAACTAAAACTAATGCGTACTATCATTTAGTCTATTAGCTCGACTAAACCTGGTTATATATTTGTATCAAATATTCATCGATTCTTTCATCGATTATAAATTATAGAAAGTTTTATTCTTTAAAGACGGTTGGCTGCGAGCCAAGAAACCAAGAAACCTAAAAGATTGGGACTCGAGACCTTGCGGGGCTGCTTCTACAAGGAATCATGGTCCGTGAAGCACTTCTTCAGTAATTGTCCGGCTTCAAGGTAGAGAAGATTCGAATTCCCTCCTGTTCGTAGTTCTTCAACCAAGCCAATGTTCAACTTAATTATATAAAGCAAGTCCTCTCAAAGGCAGCAAGAGTTGCTCGTCGCCCTCTTGAAACAGTCCTGACTTGAGCTTTGAAGACATACGCTTTGGCCAAATGCTTGCTCCTATGTCAAGTATAAGCCAAGGCTGGTCCGAACGATATTTGTACCATGTACAGTCAACAACAAGCTAACCGAACTTAGCCTTAATTCCTTGCCGGGATATACGACTAGAATTGTTGCTGTCCGCTCAAGAGAGTGTATACTGTATATATTTACATAAATGTGTTACTTGACAAAATTATAATTATCTATACACGATTTAACAAACTTAAATTAGTTTCACAACGTTCGTTGATGACGAACGCTTAAACCAGTTGTGAATCATAAGCCGAAATTGAAACAACTTTTGAGTGCATTCTGTGCTTTGGCCTTTAAAGTTAGCTGTGCTTAATGCTCGTTTAGCATTTCTTCTTCTTGTTGCTGTTGCTGTAGATACTTTTAAGTGAGAATCGCGAATGGTGGGCCATCAACTCTTGGGGTTAACCGGATTTCTCATTTGAATGCAAATGCAGAAGCCGCTATTGACTACTCCAATAAAAGTTTGTCAAGGAGCAACAGCAACAGTGGCAACTTGGCACACACACACGCACACACACAAAAACATACACACAAACACACACGCACACACACAAACAAAGTTGTAGCTGACGTTGTGTTTGAATTGTTAAGTCGCTATTGGATATGTTTCGCTCCATCTCCTTTTCACGCACACACACACTGTCAGCTGTCTGTCGCTTACTGTGTGTTTGTGTGTGTGTTGTATGTTGCCAATTAGAGGACGCTCGGCGCCCAATGCCCGATTTATACCGTTACAGTGTAACCAATTCTCCATGGTTGCGCAATAACTGCAAATTTAATTTTGCAATTTCGCGCCTTTCGCCCGTCCCGCTGCCCTTCGCGGTCGTTTCTTGCGCCCTGTCGCACCACCCCGTCCAACGTCCTGCTTTCCCAGGCGCCCATAAAATCTTATATACACACACACACACCTAATCTCAGCCTGTGTGTGTGTGTGTGTGTGTGTGTGTGTGCGTGCGCTATAAATTTACAAATAAATTGGCAAAATGCTCCAAGGCCGTGAAAGCCTCAGAAGCATTGCAAAATTAGCGGCAAGCTCTAAGGGGCGGGGCGGGGCGGGGCGGGGTTGGGTCTGTGGAAACTGTTTTTCTTTTATTTTTATTTAAGCCCTCGCCTTTGGGACTCGCAACTCGATTGGGCGTTTCGCGTTGGGTGCCGCTTACAAATTGAGATTTGCCTAATTATTTTTTGTTTTTATAAAATATGGGCGCGCGTAGGTGTTAGCCAATAATACCTGTAGCTAGAGGGAATAATCTATTTACTGATTTTGGCTTGAAAGAAGAATGTAGATGAACTTAAATTTATGAGTTGGAGAACTTAGCTAAGTTTGAATAGTTGAGGAATAAAATAAAGTTTTTATTATAATATTTGCTAAAGCAAAGAAAAATATGATTAAAATTCTGTTTCTATTCGACAATAGTTGTATGTACCTATATGATAAATGTCAATGATAGGACGCCTCGAAATGCCTCCAAATGCTGCAGACAGGCTGTGAACTGTGCTGTAGGTATTCGTTATGAAAATCAGAGACAAAAGCTGTAGCCGAAGCTCTCGTGCACAAAGTGAATCGCTAATATTGCCACCAAAAGGCAATTGTGGAGAGGAAAAATCCATTTCAGGTTATCCGCGAATTTCAATCAGTCCCGCGACGCTTAACAAAGTGAAACGGGGGACGCCGACGCCTCTGCTGCTGCTGTTGTTGGTAAATATAAATGGTTGCTGCTTTTCCAAGGGGAGGGGAGGCTGGGAGGGGCATAAAAATAAATAAACACAAAGGGCATACGTGATATGCAGAAGAAGACGACAACCCGCTGCTTGGGGCAAGGTAGACAAGGGGGGGCGGGCAGCGGGTGTTGCACAGTGGCTCTGTCACTGGGACAACAAGCGAACCAGAAACAAAAAAATAGAAACAAAAACAACAGCGTTTGCCACGTGCGCCATTTAAAGACGCGACACGTTTGGCGGGGGTTGGGGCAGAAAGAATTTTCCTTCTAGTTTTTTTCTTCAAAAATTGCCATAGGAAAATCCACTTAGGCTCGTTTGACAAAACTACTCGTCAAGAGGTACACTAAGCTGTGGGGTTTTCACTCAATTGGTAGGTGTCAGAGGAGGGGGTGGGGAGGGGTTGCATTGGAGTTGGAAAAGGGATCGTGTATTGTGACACAGCTGGCGCGCGTGAGCAGGCAAAGATTTATGGCATCTTTTACGTGGCAGCTCAACTCGTTGGGGCAGCAAAGAGTTACGGCAAGAAAATCTCATCAAATTTATTTAAATGCACATAAATCTTGCAAACAGCTGCACAGACACAGATATATATCTACGCATACATGTAGCTACAAATACGGCTCGCAGTCGGCTAAACAGACGCAGTTAGTTGGGAAAAGGATTTAACCCAAAAACTCTGCAATGCGCTTAAGCGCATTGTAAACAATTATATTATGGGGCCTGCCAACTAACCATTAAAAACTTTAACCATTGGCGCCACTTTCTGATAATAAACAATGTGCGGATAGCTAGCGAGTATCTGTTGGATATGCTAGAAGTATCTGTATCTGTTGGATACAAGAAAAGAACATCATGTGTTGAATGTTTTGCCATTCGATTTGTTTATGCATTCGCTGGCGTGAGAAATATTTGCTCGTGGCCACGCCTTCGGCCAGCGCCCATAAAAGCTGTGCCATAAACAAATCAGATACAACAAAAGCAACACACACGCACGCACACCAACACACACACACAGCATTTTCAAACAAATCGCCAAAAGCAAAATATTTGGTTTTCTGGTCATGCCCAAAAGAGCGAGGCGCCAACGCAACAAGAATTGGATTGATACGATACGCTGCGAGTACGCATGGACTCAAGACCCAATATCCAAAGTTCAAACACAACGGTACCAGGTCCCCCTGAACATTTTTATTAAAACATTTTTATGGGCTTGCGTTTTTATAGCCAGTAAAACGGCAGCAGAAAAAATCAGGCAAAACAAAAGAAAGAAAATAAAATTTTCGAAAATCGAAAGAAAAACAAAAGAAAACTCAAAAGTAACGCCCAAGTACTCAGTAAATTTTAGGTTATATAAAACTATTTAGCCAATTAATTATGAATATGTTTAAAGATTTCTATACTTAAAGAATCACAAAGTGAAAAGAATTACGTTTTACGAATTACGATTGCGCTCCAAATGCTTTCGGATGGGCCGCAGGCTTCTTGATCATAAAGCCATAAGGCCATAAAGTAAGTCGAGTATGACGGGCTTGAGACCCTCCAATTTTATAAGGCGCAGAATTTTGTTGCTATTGAAAATAGTCTCCTGAACAACGATATGCGAATCAGGCAGGATAATGTCAATTTTGGCGGGAGTCAGGTCTTCTCACTCAGCTGTCCGCTTCAGCCACGCTGAAGACTGTCTGTCTAAAGGTCAGTGCTGATTGGGATATACCCTTCCCAGGTGCATACGACCCATGATTTTACTATCATGGTTTTTCACATCGCCCACGAGAAGGCAGGCAAACCAAGCAAGTCGGTTTGCCCCACAATTTTGCAACTTTGTCCCAGATTTTGTACATTTCCACTCATGTTCCGCCAAGTTGCCCCTTTTAACTTTACCCGATTCTATTCACCAGAGAAGATGCCGAGAATTTTTGTTTGAAAAAACACGATAAAGGTTTATATGTTTAAAGTCGATCGAATGAAAAACAAAAGTTTGCCATCAATATTATACCGCCATGAGCAAAGCTTTCCAAAAAGTACTTAAAAGATTTTGCGTAGACTTTTGAAAATAAGCTTGAAGCGGATCAAATGAATGTCCAACTTTCGACCAAACAGTTCATATTTTACATACAAAGCATACGAAGCATGTCTGAAATAAATTTAAAAAAATCCTGATCAAGAATATGCATATATCCTTGATGCGCCCGCAGATGCTTTTGTCAACCTGTTACATACACTTACACAACAGCAATATACCCATTTGATGGGGTACAGGGCAGACAGCTATTGAACTTGGAATTGGAATCTTAAATAGAATAGATGAGGGAACTTAATAGATACTTGCATAAATACATATCCTATTTGTAAATAAACACTGCCTTTTTAGTTGTAGTTAACATTTTAAAATCGACTATTATTTTACTTTTATGTAGTATTTTATACTATAGTTTAATAACTTAAAGTTATGCTTGGCCAATTTATATTGAAAGTTATTAAATTTAAACAAACTTTTTTTTTGCAATTTTTTCAGAAAATGTAAATTCAACATGTTTATATTGAATTTCTATAAATAGTGCTTCAACAACTTTAGCTAAGGAAGGGTCATGGTCAAGTTTTCACTGAGTTATAAAACTTAATGGAAAATAAATAGAAATGTCTTACTTTTATTTGGGCATCATTTAGTGGGGCAATCAGCTAAGCTTATTTCGGCGATTATTTGGCTGGCTTTAAAGCGATGCCAACCAACTGATTGACAAAGTTTGATACTAGCCAACCCCTGCAATGCGAGGGCAGAAACAAACCTGATCCGAGACGTTTGGTGCTGCGACAGGAACAGACACAGGCACAGGCAAAGGCAGAGGCACAAGCTCACAGGCTGGGACAGAGTCGGGGAATGGGCACCCTTTTATATCGCAATGAGGCTATGCAGGGCAGAGTCACATCAAAAGTATCTCGGGATGTGCTTGTGCTTGTGCTCGGGCTAAAAGTTTGCGAATTGAATTTGCCACACGACTATGCCACACGCGGCTCACCAAATTTCGCACAATTTTGCGTGCGAAGCGGCCGTGTAATGATGCCATGTGCCATGTGCCATGAGCGATGAGCGGCGACAGCGGTGCGGCGTGGGCGTAAGCAAAGGGCTCGATGGGAGTGGGGGTGGGGGGTGGGGAGATGGTTTGGCAGAAGAAGGCGTGGCAGTGTCAAAGCATGCCAAAGTGCCGCAGGGTACGAATGGGGGAATGCACTGTGTGTGCGGCGCCTTTGCAATGAGCCCAATAAAGTCAACATGAGGTCTGCGAGCAGGATGAGTACGTTGAAAAGAAGTAGAAGAAGGAGGCGGAGGTGAACGCAAAGGCGGTGGTGGGGGCGGAGGTGGGGTCGGAGGTTAAGGACTAGCCTGCGTGCCTAGTCACGACGCGACACACGCACTCCCGCAGACAATGAGGCAAGCAGCAAGCGGCACGCCCTTAACCAGCAGGCAAACTGTGCAAGCTCGTCTGCCCCTTACACCCCCAACAAACACACACACACACAGCATACACATACACATACACATACACATACATCGAGTGTGTACTCCCCAAACGCAATTCAATTCAACTATTACAGAGTCCATTGTGTGCGCCTGATTTTTGATTATCGTGCGCCAGGCACAAGAGTCACGTCATGGCCCTTTGGGCTGTGGCTTAATCGAAGATGCCTCCAGACAGCAGCAGGGCCACAGAAGCTAAGACAGTAGTGTGTGTGCGTGTGTGTGGCATCATCAAAGTCAATTGTTCGGAAAACTGGCAAGAAGAAAGCGCGTAAAACATATTACGCAGATTGTATTGATTTCTTATTATTTTGTCGCGACACGAAGCGTTTGATGCTTAGATTTATGGGGCAAGTGGATTACCCCACGAACTCCAACTGGCTCGAGCCGGGCCTCGACGAGCACTCAATGTGTGGGCTTTTGAGCGGATTGTGGATGTGGTTGCGGCTTGTGCCATTTTACTCACGCCATTACCTTGCAACAAAGTAGCTCCCCATGCTACATTTTGTGGAATCAGCGGTGTTGCAGGAATTCGCTTAGCTCAACTAGCTACACCTACACACACAAAAACATGATACCCTTTTTACCCATTTTCAATGGGTTCAGGGTATATTTGCAGCAGGAATAAATAATTTGCTTATATAACAGATCTTGATGCATGCAGAATTTCAAAAGATATTATCGAGAATAAACCAAGAGATCTTATGAAAATCTTAATATACTTATCTTAAATATACCTATAAAGAAATCAATTCATATTATCATGTATAAAAGGTAGAGGAATATATATAGTCAATGAATATAGACGATTTCAATAAAGTCATATAACTTTGCGTTTAATTGCATTTACAATAATTTCTTATCGAAATCATATATTTTCAATCCAACTACTTTCTAGACTTTTCGATGCTTTGTAGAATATGTGATTTTGTGCGTATTTATAACTAAAATTCAAATAAATTTGTAAAGCACAGGAACTAATTCTTTTGTTGTAGTCTTAAATAAACACAACTAGGAACAGCTTATTAATTTATATTAGATATTTCTTAAAGTAAAATATAATATTGTGATACTGCATTAATAGATGTCACAGGTTACGAATTTCAGGAAATCTCTTAAGTTACATCAAAATATGCTTTGCTATAAAAATAATCGAAGTTTCGTGAGCAGTTTTTTGTATACCCTTGTAGAGGGTATTATATTTAGTCATGAAATGTATAGAAGCCCACATAAAGCATATACATATATATTCTGGATCTTCAACAACAGCCGAGTTGATATTGTAAGGTCCGTCCGTCTGTCCGTCCGTCCGTCTGTCAGCCCGTCTGAGGACTAGTTTCTCAGTTTTGAAGCTTCGGCCTTGAAATTTTGCCTAAGTACATCTTTCTGTTGTCCGGCCGAGTCTTTGCACTATATCATATATGTGCTTTAAGAAAGACATGTCAAATAGTTGGTTCTTTAATGGCAGAATATTCTATTATCCAAGATATTTTCATCAAGCTCAGCATAAACGAGTTTCACTATCTTTACATATCTGAAAAGGGAAATATCTACAAGTGTGTTAAATCGTCGGCATGCCACAGACATCCTTAATTTATATTTTTTTAATATGTTATTTTCTTATAACTATTGATTGGCATGCATAAAAAAAAACTACTCTGGAGTGTGATCTTTCAACTAGACACTCCTTTAATTCAGCTTATTTCTGTTTTAATTAATGAAATAATGACTTGTTATTAATTTAAAGTTAGCAATTTAAACCTGCAGCTTGCAATTAATGTGCTCACAAATAATATTAATCCCATTTGTATGCTATTTTTGAGCAGTTGTGCCTCTCCCGCTCCAGCTCAGTTCTCTAGACACATGCCAAAAAATCGACAGCAACTAAATCAACAACAACACAAAGCAAATCGAAATGAATACCAAATGAGAAACCGAGGAAAAAATAACCATTTTGGCCAGAGACGCGCGGTGCGCATTGCAACCCGCAGATTTCCAACTAGCCCCCGCCCCATCTTTGCGCCCTCATCGGGCTCATCATTCTCCGCTTGATGATTTTGTATTTTTGTAACAGCCGCAGCAGCAACAACAACTCTGGCCGCCATTTTGCGTGCTGCTCGTGTGTGCGTCTGTCTCTTTATGCGTGTGTGCGTGTGTGTGTGTGTGTGTTTGTATACAAAGTAGCTAGCGCACCCCAAAAACAAGAAAAACGCGCGCCCCGCTTCGTTTTTATTTAGTTATGTGTTGTTGCTGTTGTTGTTTGGCCCTTGAAGAGCTCGTCCTAACAAGCATAAACCACCGCGTGGCTCTCACGCTGTTTCCCACATACGAATGTGTGTGTGTGTGCGTGTGTGCAAGGGAGAGAGGCAGCGAGATTAAGAGTGTGAGTGAGTGTGTGGATGGCCGCGCGTTTTTGGTTGGTGACGGCGTGCCACAGATGATCATTACCAACAACAACAACTGCAACATCAAGAATATCAAGAGCATCGCCAGTCGTCGTCGTCATCGTCGCCGGTAGTGGTGGTGATGGTGGTGGTGACGGTGGTGATGGTAACGGTGCTGCTCCTGCTGTTGGTGGTGGTAGCTGCCGCGTGTCATTCTGATGCATGTGTGTGTGCGTGTGCATGCGTCCAGATAGTGTTGATAAAAATAACAGAAAGAGGAAGAGGCGGGCAGCCAGTGTAGATTGTTCATCAATTACAAGAATACAAGAATATATAGGCTTACATACATAATCCATTATGTACGTACATCATATACATGCGTCTCCATTGAAATGAGTATTTTAGTATAAACAGCTTACCCTTAGTAGTATGCACAACAGTATTTACAATTACATTATTTATTAGCCAAACATTTAGTTAAACGATTCGATGCTACACGATACACGATACGATACGATACGATACACGATACGATACGATACGAAATATACATCGTTCGGAATACTATTAAAACTGTTAGCTATTATCTTCTATATTTCTCCTTTTGGGAACTATTAATTCATAAAATAATGGTAAATTATTCCTCGGACATAATTATTAAGGTATTCTCCCTTTATTTTTAATATTTAATATTTTAAAATAAATTATTTACTGCTAGTTTAAATAGGACCAGAATAGGAGCCAGCAAAATATATATTTTATTAATTATATTGATTCTGTTATTAAAATCTTGAGTTATAAAATAACAAGAATCAATTTTAGTCAAAGATTTCTAGTTCCTCAAACCAATTTCCTAAGACCAGCGCTTCTTTAAACTAAATACTCACAAATGGCGCATAAGGTAAAAAAAACTCACAAATATACCCAATTATAGACCTTTTGCATTTTCTTTATATTTATGTTATCTTTTATATATATACTTTTACGGATTATTTATTGATCAAATTAGGGTGAGTTATTCTTAAGATCTTTTGAGCTTAAATCAATCATTACGATATTCCCCCAATTCAAATATTTCATTTATATATTATAAGTATTATATTATATTATAAGTATTATGTTGGCTTTGTTATAAAAATGTTAAAGCATTCAACAACAAAAATAAATCTTAAATGTAGCGATTTTATAAACTAAAAAGACCCAAGACAGAACTTAAAAAAATGCATATTTTTTTACTTGGAATTTATAATAAGATTTTATACAAATTCTCAGTATGAGAGAATACTTTTCAAGTACAGGTACCATCCGAAAACTAGAATAGATCTCCTCTATCATAGCGTAATTTACAAATCAAAAACAGCTTTCCAGTTGATTAAATTAAAGACGAACTCTTGTGCATACAACTTTAGATCCTAACTTTCCAGGCAGGTTTGGAAATAACCAAACAGTGTAAAACGCGTCTCTAATAAATTTCTACTAAGAACTTCAAAATGTAGTTTGAAACCGAATGCATGGTAAACAGAAAAAAGCCTTATAAAAAACCTTTTCAACAATTATCCACACTTTCAGGTGGCGCTTTTAAAAACTCAATTAAGTGGGAAAACTATTCGGCTTTCTGAATTACACGGTATATCTAAAGAATACCAAAATTTTCGGGCGTGGACAAAAAGCTGGTGCTTCTGTTGTTGCAACACAGTTGCTGGTGCTCGAAGCTACCCGTTGTTGAAGTGTCTGGGCGTGCAACTCGCCACTTCAGCTGCCTGTCTGTCTGCTGCCTGTCCGTCTGCTGCTGCTGTTGCTTTTGGTAATGCTCCCTGTGTGCAACTCCTACCCCTTAGAGCAGCCTCTATGCACAGCTTGTTGTCGTGGATGGTCGCAATGTCGCATAATCGCAGCAAGGTATCTGGGAGACATTCAATAAAAGGGCGCGTTTACAAATATTTGCCGTTGCATCCGCTGCAGCGAAAAAGACATTAACTTTTTTCTCTATAGTTTCGATTTTTTTTAACGTCAACATATTTCTTAGTAGCATTGACGACAAAGGGATAACATTGCATTTGTTGTCAGCCCAAAAACTGTCACAGCTCGCCAAAGGATCACATTTTCATTCAGCAGTTTTCATTGATTCCGAGCGCCCGAAGCTGAAGCTGAAGCCGAGGACGAAGGACGGAGGACGGAGGACGGAGGGACCGAGGACCGAGGACCGAACCCCTCTAGAACAATGGACGCATTCGAATAAAAGGAAAATGTTGACAAGACACATTTTTCACCAAATGCCTACAATATTTGGCGTTTTGGAAATTTTATAGCGACAACAACAACAATAACAGGAGCAGCAACAACAAGCGGCCAAAGTCAACAATGTCCTTGCGCGTTAGACGCATTTGCTACACGATCAGCCCCCTTTTGTTGTCCGCGCCCAGTTGAGTTTTGTCAGACAATGAGGAGACGAAGTTGTGATGTCTTCGTTAACGTCTTGCCTTCACACACACACACATACATATCCTGCATGCCGCGTCCTGCGCTCATTGTCCTTTGCTTACGCTCCTGCTTTTGTCACGTTAACATTGGCATTGTCTCTGGCCAAAGTCAATAGATTTTCCAAAGCCGTTAACAGTTTTATCTGCTACCACTGCTCCGGCTCCTTCTTCTGCTCCTGCTCCTGCTTCTGCTGCTGATGCTGCTGCTGCTCCTAGACTGCCATAGTTTGATTTACGTATTTACGTTGTCATCGACAGAGGCTGATGTTTTAATTTACGCCTCTGGCATCGTTTAATGTGAGCTGCTCTTTGTTCCCAAAGCACCAACAGATCAGTCAAGTAGTCAAGTAGGCTAGTTGAACTCCATGACAAAGTGTCTATGAATATTAATAAATGTCATTTCTGGGACGAGCTCAGTTTTATGAGCTGTAACACAATGGCAACATTTTCAGGAAAATGCATTATTCTTTCGACAACAATGTTTTAAATATTTTTGTTATATATTTGTCTACATTGCCATTGTTATCATTATTATTATATTTTAAATAAATTAGCATACTTCTATCTTGTTCTAAAATTATGTGTATAGAATACACTTCTATTTAATTTATATCCAAATCTTTGGGCATGTTCAGTCAACCAGCTGCGTATATCCACAAAGATCCAAAGACTGGCAAAAACCACCAAATGAACCTTGTCATATTCTGCGGCCAAAAAAAAATTATATATGCTTTACTTTGCATGCCGAAGATCTAATACCCTTGCAGAAACTAGAGGCTCCAACTTAGCTATACAATTTAAAGAATGCCTGTCAATATAAATAAATATTATCTTCTGTCATACATTCAGAGGCTTTTTTTATGGTCATTTATCTCTGGGTTATAAATATATATATATAAATTATGTATTATGAAAGAAATGATTTACAGATCAATATATAAGTATATATGTTATAAATAACATGCTTGAAGGCAAACTGATAAAACCTTCATCAAGTGTATATGAAAAGTCATTAGTTTAAGATTTATGCGTTGCAGAATATACGAGTACGCAAGCTCAAATATTATACAAATTGTATATGTATATCTATATATATATATATTTATATATATTATTTGCTTGTAGCTTTTGTTTATTCGGCTGCTTTTGCCATTGATTTATGCGTTGGCCATTTTGCGGGGCGGCGCTTTAAATTGCGGCCGCATTTTGGCGAGCCGCAAATATTGAATAATATATATATGCATGATATGTCGTACTAAATCATGTTATGTTTCGTAGTTGTGAGAGCTGCTAAAGGCGGAATTGATGACTGTCGCCCGCAATACATATATATGTATAACATATCTTCTTGTTTATACTATTTAAATCAGGGCAGCTATACGGTTTGAACCAATTTACTGGTTCAATTCGTGCTTTTTTAGGGATATGCGCACAGGTTTTGCTTTTTGATTTTCTTGAACCTTGATTTCAAATAAATGTGTTCTGTATTTGAAAGAAAATCCTTTTCGAATAACCATATGGGCTATAACGGGCTCCAGCTTGTTTGTCTTTTGGGCAACGAGTTTTGGCTTATGGTGGAACTCCGAGCTCTTCCCAGATTCCTAGATAGAATCTTTGACCAAATAAGTACAACAAATCTTTTACGTTTCTAATTCGTATATTTAATTATTTTTCAATAATCTATGCATTATAATTGAAACCTTTGAATGACACATTTCTGACACTTGTTACAATTTTGGTTTTGTTATTTTGGCCGATGTCGAATTCACATCGAATTCCCACGCCCCATTTGCCAGATCGGTTTTGCACTAAGACAATGGACTTTGATTTGCTTTAAATTGAGTGGACTACCAAATGCCAAATGTTTTGTAAACATTTTTCCAAAAACATGTCAATGGCTGACCCATGGGCAGCCCAACCCATTGTTAACCAGGGTCCTGGGCAGTTGCCTGCCGCTTTGTCTGCTCCGTTTGCCTTTATGTTTTTTTCTTCTTTTTCCTTTTTTTTTGGCGGCGGCGGCGGCGGCACACATGAAACTCAAATTGACTTGTTAAAATGTTGTTGCTGTTTTGGGTGTCTGGTCCGCTAGGGGTATTCAGTTTTCGCCGGAATCACACCTTGGCCAGAAGCCGCGACGGGGTTGCAGGTGGAGAAAAGGCAGCTAATTTATTGTGGCGGCAACTCTCTCTGTACTTTCTTTCATTCCGATGGGCAACAAATTGTGTTGCACAATTGAAAGAGAGGTCAACACAGGTTCCACATTACTTTTTTTTTGATTTTTCGATTCATTTTCAATTTTCAAGAATCGACAAAGAGACAATCATAACAAAAAGTCCTAATGGAGTGACTCCGCTTGGGCATGGAGTTACATATGTATAAATTGTCTCTTTTTTTTTATATTGTATTTCTATCGTAGTCAAGTTTTAAATCTACTTTCAAATTGTGTTTTTTTTTTTACTTAATTTTATTTTTAAATTGACCCCTATTGATTCTTACAACATATTTTATAAATAGGAGATAACCCGGCACGGGTTACAATCGCCCTAACATATGTGTGACAGAAAGGGGCAGACAGAGGAGAGAGAGATAGAGATAAGGCGGAGAAAAATTACAGCGAGTGTATGAGTAGAGATTTGTTTTGTCAAATTGCCAACGCACAGCTTATTATTAGAAAACTTATTATCAAAGCATGGAAAGCGGTAAGTGCACCTTGAATACATGAGAATCGTATAGATGGGCACCTGTGCTTATTTATTTTGTTTATTTCCAGATCTGGTATCCTGTTACTCTATGTTAGCAACTTTTATCAGAGAGACGTTCACATTTAGTTTAACGAAAATTGTGAATTTACAATTAGTTTAACAATTGGACATATATACATATATTTACAGTTTGTGACCTATATATATCGATCGACTAGGTCAGTTGGGTAGGTCCTCTTCAGTCGCCTTCTTCTTCGCCTCCTTAGCAGGCATCTGTGTAAAAAAGGTTTTGAGTACTTTGTTGCGGCAGCGGACAAGTAAACTTTCTCCGCTTTTGGTATTGTAGAAAATCCATATATATACATGTATGTATATATGTATACAAACATATCCATATATGCATACATACATACAAACAAAAACACATGTACGCATACATACATACATACATACATACATACACACATACGTACATACAAACAATACAGACTGACTTGTTAACGTAACACTTCACTTACTATCAAAGCTTGAAGAGCTGCAAGTCCTACTTGAATTATTGACCATAGCATAAGAGGGCATTATTTAAAAATTCGTTTTATTTAATTTGCAGCGGGAAGTCAACTTCTCTCTGGTTTTGGTATACAAGAACATTCATTCATACATATATTCACATGTGCATACTTACATACATATGTACACAAATGCGTACATATATGCAGACAAGCGAACACGCGTACATACATATACATACACTCATTCATGTAAACATTCGTATATACATAATACATAGCGCGCTACATATAATACTAAATACATACATACACCTGAACACACATACGCACAGTTATCTGTATTGGCAATCTAATACACTGCATTTTTGTATGTATGTACTTATTTTGACTTAAAATTGTTTTAACATTAAGATAATTCTGACTGAACTTGAAATCCCTCTTGTCAATTGGCTTCCTTACATTGTCCATTTATTCCGTTCGAGAACACTTTCAAATTCGTTTGTTTAACGGCGTTTGAAAAAGGCTTTAAGCGTCTGCAGATTTATGGCCTTGCTGCCAGCTATTTGTGAAGTTGTATTAATGAGCCGACAGTCACCCGATGACTGCCAACCGCCACCCGCCAACCGCCACCCACCACCCACCACCCACCACCCGCCAGTTGCCACTTAGCATAAAGAAACAATTAAAAAATTGCCCAAAAGCCAAAATGCGTTTGGGGGTAGCCGCATGGCAGCCAGATAGAGCGACAGATGGAGACAGATTTAGAAATAGGTAAAGAGAACAGAGAAAGAGAGTAGGAGAGAGAGAGAGAGAGAGAGAAGAAGAGTGAGAGAGATGGAGTGAGTTGAAGTTGTTGGGAATTAAGTGCACCCGATGGTGGCATTTGGCTGGCGCAAAAGCGCGAAACTCATTAACTTGTGTCAGGCGCAGAGCTCCCCAAGAAAACACCCACACGCACACCCCCTCCCTCTCTCCAAGCCGAAAGGAAAGTGCGAATATTATCATTATCACCAATCCGGCTAAAATAAGTAGTTGGGAGAAAGGGAGCCGCCCAACATTGTTGCGCTTAATTAACAAGCGAGCTGTGGGGTTTCGGGTGTGGCTGATGCCCGTTCTGGCGCCGGATACGCTTCGGCTTGGGCACTGGGGTTGGAGATTGTTGTAAACGCAAAGTACTAATCATGAAAATTAAAAATAATTAAAACTTTTCTTTCAATTTGGAGAGCCGGCGTCTTTGCCCGTTGCCCTTGCCTTTTGTCAAGTAAATTTCCTTGGAGGCCATAAAACGTTGCCGGAAATGTTGATAAAGTGCCCTGGGCACAATGGGCTCAACAGGAGCCGCACGTTCGTTGAGGGCGGCGCTAAATGCAGTGGGGGAGGTAGGCGGGGGACGGTTTTGGCAATGGCCGTCGCGGTTAAATGGCGCTCCAGCGATTTTAATCACAATTTACGCGCCGCTCTTAAAGGGTTTCGCATCGTGAAACGTGAATTCTCGTAAATTATCACAGCAAGTGGTTATATGCGCGGGGGAAAAATGCCGCGCCCCCTTTGCTGTGTGTGTATGTGTGTGTGCGTGTGCTTGTGTTTGGTTAGCAGCATGTTCTTGTGGCAGTATTAGCGCAGCTAAGCCGCAGGCAGGTTTATTCGCATAATCGGCCTAAATGAAATGTCCCCTGTTCAGAGTCGGTCCATTTTGTCAAGTCCTTGTGTCATCTATGCCGCCAATGCCTGCCGGCCGGGCTTCATTCATGGGAATCTTCTCGTCACTGCTAATCGCATCGTAATCGGCTGGGTAATCAATCTGCCTCAGCTACTTGCCGCAGCTACTTGCAACTTGCCTCCACTCGCATCGATACAGGTTGTGCGACTTTCCCATGAAGATGATGTAGCTGCTGAGTTTGGTTGTTGTTGTCCTGGTGCTGGTGGTGTCAGTGTCCTTTTTGCCGCCGTTATCTGTGCGAAACAGAGCTAAGCCGCTTGCGCACGGTTAGCTGCATTGTCCTTTTCTTGGTGATTCCTTGAGCAGCGCATGCAAGATGATGCATTATGCACTTCCGACTCTCATCGACTCTCACTCTACGCACTAAGCCGCTTAGCCAAGTGTCCTGGCCTGATCCGAGTGCCACTCCTGCGACTTCTGCTACTGACGACTGCCTCTCGCTGCTGCTGACTGCTGGCTCCTGTTTGCCAGGCTATTGTCTGCCGAGGCTCCATTCGAGTTTGACATTCGTTTTGTAGTCTGTTTTCCTTCTTCTTTTTTTTTAACTGTGTGTTGGTTTAATGCATTTTAGCAAATGCGCTTGACAGCTGAGGCCGGCTCAATGTCAGCATTCAATCATTTTTGACTAGTTTTGCTCCTTTTGGCCCTCAAGCAGCTGACGAGCAGCGCTCAGTGCTCAGTTCTCAGCGATCAGCTCGCTGACTCTCTGACTCTCCCGCTGGCCGGTGACCGCTCTCTGACCGCTTCGGAAGCAGCTAATTATGTAATTATGCTGTCACAGCACTCTCGACGTTTTTGGCCGCGCTGCAGCGCGTCAAGCTGCTAAACGTTGCTCCTGCCACTTTCAAATTGGATAATCAATTTTATGTTCTACTATGCTTTTTCGTTGCTTTCCGGGCTGGCAGCACCCGTTGCGGTTGACCAACTCACTGGCCATTCGCTTGGAACTCGACATCTTGGCGGCCGCGACATCTTGAGAGTGGCGCGGCGATGCATGCAGCCAGGCCGGGCCCGACCAGGCCAGGTCAGGCCAGGCATAGCGCACCCTAATGCACATACAATAATGGGGCGTGGCCAGCCGTTGAGAGCTGATAACAGCTGCTGCGCTTTTTAGCTTCACAAAGGTGATTCATTTTTGGCACCAAGATTTTATTAACTAGCAGCTTCGGTCTACAGCAGGAAATAAAATATAATACAAATATTACAAAATAAAAGATAATATATAAAATATGCCTTAAAAAACTATAATTCAAAACTGTTTTATTGCAATTAAACTTTAACGCTTGCCCGCACTTCACCCCAAAGTCTGCCCACATGCTCTACTCTTGGGCGGATCGGTGCGAATATATATAAAAATATATATATAAAAAATAAATATAAAAATATATAATATATAAAATTTATATATATATATATATATATATATATATATATATATATATATAAAAATATATATACATGCATACAAACACATACATGTGCATAAATATAGACATACACACAGAGGTACAAAAACCCATATATATGAACATAAAGACATACTTACAAACAATTCACACATATATAAATTCAACGAGTTGTGTTTGCCATCAAATACTCTGCATTTTTGTTTTTATATAAATACTAATATATGCTTGTACTTTCATAAGTATATGTGTGAATATGTTTGCATGTATGTATGCAAGCATTTATGTAAATATGTAAGCGTGAATTTATGTACATATGTATGTCGTTTTATATAAAACGCAGACTAGGATAACTTCCCGCTGCCGCAAATCTATATATTGAAGATTATTAAAATTATTAATATTATTATTATAAAAGCTATATTTCTTGAATAGAATTAATTCAAAATTAGAAAAAGGGAATATGTGAATGTTAATCCAATGCAGAACTGATTTCTGAACAGTTTCTGTGCACTTCTTTACTTTAGTTCAGTTTCTGTGATTAAAGACATGATTTATGCTCCCTATGGCCTTTGCTTTGCCTTTAGCGTCGCAATTATTGGATTCATCTAAGCGTCGCTCATTAATATGATAAAATAGATAGTCTTCTGTTTTTGCTTCTTGTTGCATGGCTCTCGTTGTCGTTGCTTTTGCTGTTGAATTAACTGTTGCCCTTTGTTTGGTTTCATGTCGCGTTTCTGCTGCTGTTGGTGCTGTTGGTGCATTTTGACATTTTGACGAAGAGGAAATGTCACGTCACGTCGTGTTTTGCCGCACACCTCCAATTTCCGGTTGAGTGAGCTGCCGTTACGTTGCCAGAAATTCCCCGTTGTGTGGGTGAGCCGTAAGCCGAACTGTAGCTCTAACTCCAGCTGTAGCTTCAGCTCCACATGCAGCTGCAACTGCAACTGCAACTGTGGCACCAGCTCCCGCCGTTGCACATTGCAATCAGAAATTGCACGCACAAAACTGATACTCGTGCCTCTCGGTTGAACTTAGTTGCCCGTCCGGCAAGCCCACCTTTCCCCTTACCTTTACCCGTCCTCATTTATGGTCTCTGGGTAGGTTGGTCGATTGGTTAGCATTTCTGGTCGTTTTGCGGATGCATAGCGCCAGACGCATGAACACCACGCTTTGTGGTCTAGCCGTTGTCTGATTGGGGCTGTTCGCTCTGTGCATTTTCTGGCCACTAGTTGAAGCTGCAAATTCGAAGCATTCGGAATGCGTGCAACAGCATTTAGCAACAAATGCGTTGCCGCATGCGAAAAGCTTAAAAAACTACAAGCTTAATGCACAACAAATCAAACACAGTTTGGCTTTCGCTTTCCTTAGAAAAACCACAACAGAAGTCGTTATTTGCCAAAAAAAAAAAAGGATTTTGTATTTAGTTTATGTATTTTTGGCTAATATATATAAGTTGCTTTTGTTCACGTCTTGCGCCTCAACTTTAAGAAGTTTATGCTGCGGCGCCATCTGGCGCAGCACAGTTGTAACTGCGCAGTTGGCTGTGTATTCCAGGCAGCTGCCAATGCAGTCCGAGTCTGAAATAAATGTGATTTCAATAATTTGCATAGGTAAAACTAATTTATGTAAATTTGAAAAGTCTTTTAAAATATTTAACTTAAGTTTGCTTCAAAAGTTATTCACGTTTGCGAGCATAATAAACACACGCCCTCATATTGCTGACAGCGCCATCTGGCGTCAATCGGCGTCAAGCACAAGCATTTTTATTTAAAATGGCGAAAGCTTTGGCGCCATGGCGCTTGGCGCTTGGCTTAAAAACGAAAGGGTTGCGCTGCGTGTTTGGTGTCGCCTTTGTGTGTTGGCCGCTGCTTAAAGCCAAAAGTTCTGCTGCTGGCCAGCGGGGACAGGGGCGGGTAGTGGTTTGGGTTGCTGTGGGCGCGCCCCGCGTTCTGCTGGCTATTTTCTGCATAACTCAATTGTTGATAGTATTCTTTTTGTTAATTTAATTTGATTATTTAAAATTAAATATTAATGAATATTATTGAAAATTGTATTTTGCAACATGAAATTGCATAATTATGGCGCGTTTGACATTTTGCTGAACAAATGTGCATTAATAAACCTGATTGCATTAAGAGCGCAGACAACAGCAACAAGAAGACAGACAAAAGAGCTCTATCGCTTTATACAGCCTATATCGGAGAGCTTTTATCTTGTTTTCCTCGTGCGCTTAAGCCAGTTGAGAATTATAAGCCTTAGTCATTTTGCTTATGCGAGTATCAAGCACATGATTGACTACATATTTAAGTGCAATTACCCTTATGTATATAGACACTTGAGTTGTTTGACTAACGCTGTCACTTGAATAGACAGGTGAGTTGACATTAGCCACGCCCCCAATAGCCTTTCATCTTTCATGTCTGCCTTGTGGTTGCTGTTTAGCCAACATCGCATATACCAAGGTGTTGGCAGAGAAGCCTGGGGAAGGGTAGAGAGAGAAAGGTGGATTTGTGTGTCGGCAGGTCTTAGTGAAGCTCTTAACTTTTTATCAAACATTCAAAGCTATATTAAAATACATAGGGCAACCATTTATAGCCAGTATCATATTTGATTATCTACTCTATATTATCTACTAACGTATAACCATATAACTATGGTTATGCATACTTTTTTTCGCGTGCTATGTAAAAACTACAATAGTTTGCATCACGTTTTCTTTACTGAACTTTATCTACCCCTAATAAAATCGTTGTTTTCAGGATTCCTTCGGGGAGTCACTAACCATTCCCAACTATGAGCAGGGGCATAGCTTGCCGGACCGGCTATAAATTTTCCCCACCGGGGGAATTTCCCATTACTATCTCTCTATCCTATCTACCCAACATTCTATATATCTTGTTTAAATTCCTTTACTTTATTAATAACTTCTTTCATTCTTTTTCCCTATTTATTTTATTTTCTTTATGAATATAGTAAATTTTACTTAAGAACACTATTCTCTCTACTAACACCCTTCTGCTTAGCTGTGATGCTACTAGAAAATTGTGTACTCTAACTAGGCTTTTAGCTGTACATTTTCATAATACATGTATATTGTATTGAATAATTGGGAACCATCGTTTTGTTGACTATTAATAAATAAAATAAAAAAAAGCTAAATATTTCACTTTTAAGAATCTATGTTAATATGTAATTGATTCCAGAGTTGTACAATAAAAACTATTGGATGGGGGGCGCCAGTCTAGCAGTGCTTTCTCATCTCGTTCTCGCAATTGGCCCCTCTGGCGCACGCCACTGGATTATATGGCCAGAGCAGCGCTTTAATTGAACGAGCAAGGGTTTAGTGGTACGTTAGTGATAGGTTTGAGGGGGGCCAGTCAAAGTCCTCAGAAAGGCCAATCGTCAGTTGGCCCGTGTTGCAGTTTTAGCTGTTTGAGCTTACAATCGATTTATTTACAACGGCAACGGCCATAACAAGTGCAGGGAAAATGCTTTAGCAACTTTTAAAATGAACATTAACAGGAGGCAGCGGGCGGGCGGCCGGCTTGGGGTTAAGGGCTATGCATGGATGTTAGTTGTATTCATGTCTGCACATACGATACGTGTACATGCCTGTGTGCGGGTGTGTGTCCGTATACTATACTTGTGTATGCGCTGGCTTGCTCATTAAATAAAAACATAGTCCCTTACAGCGGGATTTAAAAAGAAGCGAACGCAGGGATTGGCTTTTTAATGCCACTTGGTTTTTTGCCTTGGCTGCTGCTCCCTGCCGGCGCAGACAGTGAGCCACCCAAAAAATGTACCCAAGCCACCCACTTGCCCAAGCCAACCGCTTGTCTCGTCTCTCAATCCACCGACTTTTTTGCGCATTTGCGAATTACACGCATTAATTTTCTTTTGTAACCCTTCTTTGTATTAAGCATATGTTGTGTGTGAGTGCTTCTCTCTCTCTCTGTGTGTGTGGTATGTGTGTGTATGTGTGTGTGTGTGTGTGGGGTTGTGTGTGTGTGTCTGTGTGCGAGTATGTGTTTGAGACTATTTAATGAATTGTTACACATGTTTCGAACAGCAATAATAGCAACAAAGTGCGCTGCTTTGTCTGCTCATTATGTCGATATTGTTGAGCGCCGTTTTTTAATTGCAAGACTTTTAAACATGTTAAGCAAAAAAAAAAAAAAAAACGAGCAAAAAAGAAGTACAAAAAGAGAACAGCAAGTGTGCACACAAAAAAAAGGATATGCTTTCATTGCCACAGCTAAGAATACCCTAACGTAGCCATGGCAGAATGAAATGTTAAATTTAAGTCCTTTTGAGCATGTGCAAAGTGCATAAAAAAATACATATAATTAAACATAAATATATATACATATACACACATAAATACATTTACACAAGATTATTTAAAGAGAGTTTTCTCTTCTATTCGTTTTTTTAGGAATTTTGTTTTGATATCCAAGTATTTTTAATATATAGTACGCATGTTTTAAAGCTTCAACTAGGTGAACTAGAAATATAATTTAATATTTATACCCTGAACCCATTAAAAATGGGTAAAAGGGGTATTATGTTTTTGTGCAAAATCCAAATGTATGTAACAGGCAGAAGGAAGCATCTCCGACGCCATAAAGTATATATATTCTTGATCAGCATTAATAGCCGAGTCGATCTAGCCATGTCCGTCTGTCTGTCCGTCCGTCTGTCCGTCCGTCCGTCCGTCCGTCCGTATGTATGAACGCAAGGATCTCAGAACCTATAAGAGCTAGAGACTTGAAATTTTAGATGTAGGTGCTCCTAGTTCCTACGCAGATCGAGTTTGTTTCCGATAATCGATAACTTGCCGCGTTTCCAAGTAATCGATAAAAATGTATATCGAAATCCTGTTTTTTAAGCAATTTTGGTAAATAATAAGAGCTAGAGTCACCAAACTTGACATGTAACTTCTAGAAAAGTATATATATATCGATTATCTTTCATTTTATACCTATCGCCACCTCCCCGCTACTCTCTATCCATAAGCGCGCGCTGCATTTGGTGTTGGAATATGAGGGTTCAGGGTATCCCCTAGTCGGGAGCTCCCGACTAGAACCTCTTACTTGTTTATTAATAAATAAATGCATTTTCAAGCGTATGGGCGTGGAATATAGATATAGCATTTGTTAAAAAGTTCAGTTTTGTGCAAAGAAAATATGCCAGTAACTTTTCAAATAATAAAACTTAAACCAAATATATGAGAACTCCATTTATTTTTAGACGTAAAAAGTTTTCCTTAATAAATAAATGTATGCCAACAGACTCTGATTGGTATAAAAAATAAAAATTTGTTGCAGGACGCTTTTAAATTATATTCCGCAAAATATTATTATATATCTATATATTCTGTTTTATTGGTGGAATAATACTGCAATATCAGCTGAGACACGAATGCTTTTCATACCAAGCTAACTCGAACGCTGGCCAGCTGCATAACAAAGCCAAAGGACTTTAGTTATAGTCTTATATTGAATATGTAACGTTCGAGGGGAATTTGAAAATTGGTTGAGCAACTTTTTGTGCAGGCAACTTCAAAGGACACTCACACGGAGATCCGGTTCCGTATGTCTGCGTGCAATGCTGAAATTTAAGCATGGACCGCATCGCGCGCCATGTGTGGTCGCTGCTGGCACTGGCTGCTTTGCAATCTGTTTGGTTTAACTGAGGATCGGTCAAGGATCCTGAGCCCAGTCGCGCTCAAGTGGCCACTTGAGGCCGCCAAGCTGTCTGGCCGGGCTGCTAATGTCAGCCGACAAATATCTGGCTGTCATATATCTGCTTCCGGCTCTTGAAAGTGGCGGTCAACCAACAAACATTGGCCGCCCACTTGACCAGAATGACGGATCCGGCTACTGCGACTGATGCGGGTATCTGCCAGACTCTCGGGCTGCATCGGAACTTTGCCTATCGAATTTCAAATCTGACGATGGAGTCGCCCAATGTTCAATGCAGATCCTGTCTAATTTAAATTAATGATCTGTTGTTTTTGGCCCTGCGTTCCATATTGTGACCGAGCTGTAACTGTCTGATTTAACGACTTCTTATGGATCTGCACAATGATTAATAGAGCCGACGGTTACAGGGTATGGGAGAGCATACAGGGGGGGCTGTCTAATAGAGGCTGTCTTACTTGGTTTTCGTAGCTTCTTTAAATATAATTGTAACAAAACTACAAATTAAACTTTTGTAGCAACATGGCATGGAATCTAGAAATATTCCATAGTATTTAAATATTAAATGCTACAAAGTTTTCCGCCCTTTTACCACTGTTGCAAGTGGAATTTCCCAAATCGCTGAAACACGTATTCATCATATTATTATGTAGAGCTTTGAAAATAAGCTTGATGCAAATCGGACAAAACTTAAAATTCACCAAAAAAATTATAAAAATGTACTTTCCACCGAAGGAGTTTAGATTTTACGAAAAATGTGAAACACGTCTCAAATGATTTCTTATGTAGATCCTTGGAAATGAATTTGAGGGCGAAACGACATCCACCAAATCTTTGACCCCCATTTCCACCAAGGAGGAATACATTTTTGGAAAAGTGTAAAACACCCCTTAAATGAATTTAAACAAAGAACTTTGAAATTGAGTTTAAGGCCAATCGGATGGTAAACAAAAAAGTTACATACAAACGTTTTTCGCGATATTTCAATACTTGCGGGTGGAATTTCCCGAAACCCCGTCGTAGCGTGCACCTTCATCACATAAAGTAACTACAGTTTCCTAGCTCTTACGGTTTGGGATGTGCGTTGATCACCAATCAGTCAGTCAGTCAATCAGTCAGTCAGTTAGTTAGTCAGTCAGTCAGTCAGTCAGTCAGTCAGTCAGTCAGTCAGTCAGTCAGGACAAACAGTTTTATATATAGAGATGAATATGAAAATTCTCTTCATTATATACATAAATATTTAAATGAGTTGTTGTTAAATATCGGATTATTATATCACATTATCATAACAACAATTGGGAGAAAATGCTTCTATTTAACTATTTTCTTGTTCAGTTCCTGTTTAATTCGGAAAATTTAAGCTCAATCCTTTCTCCACTGCATACATTAGACTTCAGGCGGCTTTCAGAAGACAGCAAAGTATCCGCACAAACAATTAATGAGCAAACAGGCAACACACACACACACATGAACCCACACACAGTCACGCACATACACATGCTGGCAATCCCCCCTCACACTTCGCACAAAAACTTAATTTTAAATTGTGTAGATTAAAAGCCTCATAGTTTAGTGCCCCATGTAGCATACGTAGATGGACTCTTTGGGGATGAGGCGTGAGTGCAGCAGAAAGAGACAGAGGCATGCGGTAGTGTGGCGAGTGTGAGAGCGAAAAAGAGGGAGAGAGGGAGATAGTGAGTGACAACTGAAGCAGCTCAGACGACGGAGACGTCTCGCGCGCTGTCACTTTTGACAAATTGTCAGCGGCATTGGCAGCGACTTTGATGGGTTGTTGGCTGTTTGCTGAATTTGAAAGATAGCCGGACTGATTAATGTGATAGTTTTGGAAACCTCTTGAGCTTGTGGCGTAAAATTAATTAAAAAATTTCTGTGGAGCTCAACGAGAACCCTGCCCGCCACCGAGCACGTGACGCTCTAAGCTGAGCTGAGGAGTCAATAATAGTATTAGGGCAACAATAAGGAGCACACATATCCTCTGACGGGCTGTCAGCGCCCTAGGGCACAAAACTGGCAACTGGCTACGTTTCTTTATATTTCGCTTTTTATCATGAAAACATATTGTTCGGTTATTTGTTTTTAACTATTTTACAATTCCACGTATTCCATGTGCCAAAATGTAACAACTGCCGAGCGACCGTCCGTCATCTTGGGTAAACAGCATTCATTGGCAGCAACAACAACAATAACAACCCCTGAGATGGCACAACACAAAGACAGATGAAATTTAATAACACTAATAAAGCTATAGGGCACAGAGCACGGGCAAGCAACAACAAGACTTTGGCGCAGGCGTATAATAAATCAATTAACGTACAATCAATGGGCTCTTGCAACAACAATAACTGCAACATTAAATGTTAGATTAGTAGGGAGCAAGGGGCTCGGCTCTGGCTCTGGCTCTAGCTCAGGCTCAGTTGTAGGCTCAGGATCGCTGTATTTATTGTTTACAGTTCCGGCTGGACGAGCGTGCAAAGGACGCGCAACGCCGCGTATGAACCATGGCAGACAGAGCGCGTCCGTCTAAGAAAATAGAGAGAGAGAGAGAGAGAGAGAGAGAGAGAGGACGCGAGGGCACAAGCAGGATTATAAGAAAGAACCGAGTGCGGCAGTGTCGAATTCGGGGTCGCCAGTTGGGGCTGGGGAGCATTGCACAGGAAATGGCAGGCGCCGACGTTGCGCACGCGCTTAAACAGTTTCAATTAGCGCCCGTCCCGGCATCGGCATCGGCTTACTCCTTTGTTGATCCCTTTTTATGCGTAGCTGCCCATATAGGACAACATCTGGCTCATATCCTGTGGCACCCGCACACGACGCCTCGTGCAAGGCGTGCCGCAAACACTCTAATTGTTGCTAAAGGCTAAATGCTATATGTTAAATGTTAAATGTTATTTGTTTCCATTTCTCTGGGATTCGTTACCTAATTGATAAAGTTGAATACAAATTGCGCTAGCATATGATATATGCCTTCATGTTATTTCCTGTACTCCTGTAGCCAGAGTTGAGAACGAGGTTTCTCCGGCAGGTATGCATATTTTTGGTAAGCATTAACAGGTTTTCAGAAGCTATGTATGCAGCTAATCCAGTTATTCAACTTCGTAATTTAAGTTCTTATGGATTTTAATATTTCTATTTGAATGTATAGAATACTTAGGGTGACACTCGTTTTGTAGACCGATAATAAATAAATAAAAAAACATAATATTCTAATATGAGAATAATAATTAAGAGTAATTGTGACTTGTGAAGTTAATAACAATGAAGTACCGAGTATTCAACAGTGCAGAATTATTTCAGCATTCAGATTAAGTAAATGGATCAGTTAAATTAAATCAAATTTCGAAAACCTGAAAAGCATATATTCACTCAACTTTCACGTATTGTATGCCTCACAAACATGCTGTAACGCATGAGAGTGCAAAAACAACCCCCTACCGCAACGAGCGATGATCGCAACGGACAGTGCTGCATACTTTTGAGCGGGTTTTAAAATTAAAACTAAAATTTTCAAAATGTGAACTGTAGATGGCGCCTAAGCCTACAAATTTCATGAAGCTTGGAAAATATCTGATGAAATATATAATTTGACAACAGTAATTCGAATTTCCATGCAATCTTTAATTGCTTTAATATTAAGGAAGATGTTCTGTGCACTTTCTTAATATTTTAAATACTTTGCTATCAATTAAAATAGACTGAAGTCAGAAATCTCTAGAGATTTTGGGCTCAGCTGCTTTTGAAAAACAACCGTAACGCGTAAAATAAAACGTACATATAAATTGGTCTGAATCAAAGACTGTGTTAGTCTTAATTCAAGGCAAAAATTGTTGAAATAATTAAAACATTTAAATAATTCATTTAATCACTCAAGTATAATTGGTCTAAGTATATTATTTTGTTCTTCAAAATTCAAAAAAACTCGATTCGATATTTTTCTAATCTTAAAATAAGATCGATTTGATTGAAAAACTTAGTTAAGGTTTTTTGTACTTAAAAAGTCATAAGGGAAATAAGAATCTTATAGATCAATCAAGTATTACTGATAATACCCTGAAGACAGTTAATACTTGCTTCAAGTAAGAAATTGTAGATTTTTTCTTTCTTTGTAGGAGATTGATATTGACAATAAAGCTGTACAAAGTCTTCATTTTGACTACATCATAAAATGGTCACAACATACGCACAATCACACCCACACACACAGACACACACACAGAGATAAAATTGAAACAATCGAAGCACTAATACAACTAACGAAGTGGACACAGGCTAGTGGCCGTGGTTGCAGCTTGAATTTCATATGACATGACGATAGCGACGACGTCCACGCGACCCTTAGTGAAAGCCTTGGCCGCCGCAGCCGTAGTCCTGGCCATATGCAAAGTGGGCCGAACGTGAGTGAAGGCGGTGCGGGATGGCGAACTGGCTCACAAATGAAAGCAAAAGTGAAACTATGCCGTAGCAGGGAAAGGGGGGCACAGCTGGCCAGTGGCTGGGAGCGTCGTCGGTGGCTAAGTGGAACACCCATAAAATGTGATGGTAGCTACGTACAAAGCATGGGCAGAATATGGTCAGGAGTTAAATAAATGAACGGATGAATGAATAAAGGCCACCGCATGTTACACAAGAGTCTGCGTAGTCTCCGTGCAAGTTAGGATGTGTGTGTGTATGTGTGCCTGTGTCTATGTGCGTGTGTGTGTGTGTGTGTGGGCGTGCTTGTGTTCACTCTAGTTTACTTTGGGATTTATGAATGCTTTATGGCGGATGTCTGGACAAGGTCTGTGTGAAGAAGGTCGGTGGATTCTGTGTAACCCAACTAATTTATTGCCAACTTCCGGCAAGGCGAATAATTTTGTTTAGTTTTTGGTGTTGATAATGAACGAATGGCCAACAAAAAAAGGCAGACGGACGAGGGCCCACGACAGCCCCACATCTCTTAAGCATGCGGTGCTTTTGAAAGGGTTGAAAGCTGGACTCGCCTTTGCTTGCTTTCCTGCCTGAAGCTCCAGATTTTGGTTTGAACTGGTCGACTGATTCTCATTGCCCTCGACTGCTGACCACCATTGACTTTTACATAGCAGCCACCCTTTGGGAAAGGGTTTAGTTAGCAGCAGCTAGGTGGGTGTGGGTGTGGGTGTGGCTGGATGTCCAGCTGACCAACCCCAAGCTGTTGGGAAATGAGCGCTGCTCATTTAATTTTCGGATATTTTCGCATAAAACTTGCCATGAATTTATTGCTTTTTAAATAAATAAATGACCAAATAAAGTGGAGAAATGTGTGTGTGTGTCTCGGTGTGTGTGTGTGTGTGTGTAGGGTTGAGCGCTGGCATAAGGGAGCTGCCTCTTGTAGTTGTGGCGCAACTAATTGAAAGCCACTCAAGTGTGTGCCACACTAAGCGCAGCCTTTGCGCCCGCCTTTGTCAGCGCGGCCAGATGTGAAAGAGGGGCGTGGTGGGGGGTGGTCTGGAGCAGCTGAGCCCGCTTTGCCTACTTGAAAGAATCAAAATAAATATTTAATTAAAATATGTATTGAAAGATGCCAAGGGGTTGCTAATCAAGCAACATTTTTCGAAACTTTCGCCCTGACTTGGTATTTTTGTAATTTTTGGCACTTTACATACCCAGTGTGTGTTCCCCAACCCTAGACACGGGCAAGTACACATACACGCACGCACACACACTCACTCACACACACACACACACACACATGTGCCGTATCTTTCGTATTTGCGCTCTGTTGACTTACAGTAAAAAGCTTTCAGCAGCAGCGCAACCTCAAAATCGTCTGCCATAACTAATTAATGCTACACTAATAGTGAATACCCCCCTGCCCGGTCTGCCCCACCCAACGACCCAGCGCTCTCTGCCTGCCAACAAAAATTGTTGTTATTGCATTTGTTTTTTGTTGTCGTTTTTTTTAGACGCCCCTAGAAGCTGAGGCAGCCAACCACAGCCACGCTGGAGGCCGCACCACCATCGCATCAAACCGAACCGCCACTAGGGGGCGCCACTTAGAGACGCGTCCGACGTAGCTGCCAAACAGGCAACAGCAAATGAAAAGCACGAAAACTTTCGTTTTTCTATTTTTCACAATTTTCATTGCATTGCATTTATTTTTGTTTCACCCCGCATAGCCGGTCCATGCCCGACCTACGCCACGAGCTGGAGTCTCTCCTATGTAGAAGGCGACGACCAGGATGAGCACAAGGACAAGGACGAGCGGGATTTTACAGGGGGGTGGAGATGGGGGCAGGGGTTGGCTGAAAGTCGCTGCTGTTGCTTTTGCACTTGCAATTTTGTTGGGGGCAAAAAAGTCTGCGCATGTTCCCTACCAATTGGATACGTAAAAATGAAACAAAAACTAGAAGAGTGATAAAACGAATGATGCTGCCCGTCGGGGAGCAGCGGGGTGGGTGGGTGGCCTAGACTAGAGCACAAAAATGGCGGCAGACGGCACAAATATTGGATGCATTGCAACGGCTGCTGAAGACGCTGCAATTGCTGGGGTAAGAACGAAAAAAATATTTATAAAACATAGTAAACTAAAGTATTATATAGTTAAATAAAATATAAGCTAATCAATTGACAGTGAAACCCCAATACGTATACGCTATGTTGGCCGAAAACAAGCTAAGATGCTGCAACTGCTGAGTAAAAATAAATATATATAAATATTAGCCAAAAGAAAATGCAAAAGTGAAGTGTCAATGCGTATACGTCATGTTTCCCAGAGTCAACATATATTCAGATAAACTTTCATCTTCAATCTCAGTTATTCTCGTCATGCCGCTTATTCAATATTTGTGTTTATAGCTATAAATATATCATATGATATTGTAATTTACGCCTCTCATTGGGGTATTTCGCATAGAAGAACTACATTTTCCACCTAATGCTTATGATATATTTTTCCCAAAGTATTTAAAATATTGCACAGTTTTAAATTGGTAAGTTGTGGCTCACAAAATTAAAAACAAATCTTTCCACAATCGTCCACTTTTCGCTCAATTGATCCAATCAGAATTATTATATCAGAACGATTTTGAAAAACATTTTTGATGATTATTGGTAAATTTGCTTAGAAAATATATTTTAAAATTTTATTACTACTATTATTATTATTATTATTATTATTATTATTATTATTATTATTATTATTATTATTATTATTATTATTATTATTATTATTATTATTAATTATTATTATTATTATAATTATTATTAATATTATTATTACTATTATTATTATTATTATTACTATAATTATTATTAATATTATTATTACTATTGTTATTATTATTATTATTATTATTATTATTATTATTATTATTATTTTTATTATTATTATTACTATTATAATATTATATTAATTTTATTATATTTTTTACATTTGAGCATTTATTTAAAAATACAAATGTTATTCCGATCGCTTCCATGTCTTTGACATCCAGTCGACTCTGATCTATCAAAGCTGTTAAGGTGAGTAACTGAGTAAAATTATACTTATATATATAAAACAAACTCATATAAATCGAGTTTTTCATACCTGTTCTTGCTGTTGTGCTATGTGTGGTTGGCAATTGTGAGCGTGCGCGACAAATGGTTTCTCTAAACTAAATGAACCCAAACTGTAGCTGATGCTACATAAAATAAGAAAAATTGTCACCCACAAGTATGCGCAGAGTCGGCAAATGCCACACACCGCGCGTAGACGCCACCGAGTCTGTCAGTCAGGCAGCCAGCCAGTGGCATACGGCCGCAAAGTGCAGCATGATAGGTGGCCGGGACGGATTGGGAACTCAGGGGGGCGGCTGCCACCTACACAGCATGCAGGTCTCACCCTTAAAAAAAAAAACTATCAAGCCTTGCCGCACATCGTCGGCGGCCCTCTTCCAATCAGCGGATCCCATTTTTCTCCAGAGTAGAAAAAGGCGCAGAAATAAACTAGAAAAACGGCTGCTCCGCCCGCTGCAACGGAGCGTTCAAAGTGGCGTCGGGGGATGTGTGCGGCTCTCCGTCGCTATTTGTTGCAACTGTGTGCGGCACTCGCTTCAACTGAGCACAAACAGAGACTAAGCAGGCGGCATCATGAGTGCGCCGAGTAATTTACTCAGAGCGAGCGCTCCAACGCAGCTGCTGCTCAACTGTGCTAGGGTTGTCAGCTCTTCCGACAATATATATAAAGCAATAATTGTAATATTATAAATAAAAAGCAACTGAATTGTCTAGCTGGGTTAAATAAGGTCTTTTTTAACTACATTTGCTATAAATTTAACATTTATTTTACTTACAGGGCTGTCAATGGCTAGGTTGTATTTTAAGTAAACAGATTTTATATACAATTTAGTCAGATTAACTTTATGTGGCTTGAAAGCCTTTTTAATATATTTTTGTTGCGCTTAATGTATGTATATTTTAAATAAAATGTGGGGCCAAGAAAAGTGGGCGGTGCTTGTGCCCATTGAACCATCGAAACCGTGACAACCCTGTTTCGCTGAGTTTATGTCAAATGCAAATTGAGTGCAAATTGTATGTTGCTCCCGTTTTACACACTCAACTGTAATTGGCGCAAGTTCTGATTTCTGATACCCTGTAAGCAAAGACTGAAGGGTAAGGTTGCACGAATGCTAAAGACAAAAACGAAATTCAAATAATTATTAGTGCGAAAAAAAAAACAATATTCTGTCCACAGTATAAGTTCCGATTAAATCAGCCGAGAATAGATTGCTCGCATATTGGGTTTCTGACCCTGAGACTGTAAGGGCTGTGTGGGCTGGTGTGGGCGTGTCCGCAAATGTGTTTTATGTGAAAATTAAAATGATATGCATGGGTGCATATTATGCGAAAATCTTTAGTTTCAACTTAGCAAACCTATAATATATTTTATTATTTATATTCTACTGAATGGAGCGAAATATATATGAAATTATTTAAAGAGAATCGAATGGAAAAACTTTTTTTAAAATTATTTTTAAAGTTTATTCCAAATAATAATAAATAATCTTAAAAAAAAAGAAAAACAGGAGCCAATTTTAAAACCAATTTACAAATAGTTTACAGAATAGTTATTAATAGCAAAAATCAAAAAATCATTTACAGCTAGGAATTTTTTGAATTTCTTTCATACAGGATATTTTAAAGTCGTTGACACTCGTTGACTTGCCTTAATCCGTTATTGTCGTTGCTGCATTTATACGGCACGTGCCACTAAATGTAAACAAGCCGCAAAATTGAAGCGTCTGAAAGCTCTACGGGCGGAAGTTGAATAGCAGAAGGCAAGCGTTCCTGAAGAAAGTCGGGAATGGATGGAATGCAAACTATAAAGTCAAAGATTCTCGGCGCAATTCAGATCGGTAAAGTATGGGTACTGTGAGGCATATCATAACTGACTAAAGTCCAACGGGTTTTTCAAAGCCCTTTAAAAGAGCCTTCCCATTTGCATAAGCGGCTCCAAATGGCCTGGCGCCCACGGACCGTGCCTGGACCCCACATTTCCATAGCTGCTCATTTGCCTATAAGCCATTGAACTGAATCGAACGGAACTTGCCAACCTCATATGCGTGCGCGCGCGGACACGCAGAAACCGTCCTAAATGCCGCCCACTTCACCCGACCCCCTCCATCTTCCCGCTGCTGCAGAGCAGCACGCATCGCACAGCGCTTCGTAGCTCACACCTTGTCTGGGTTTTGGGCTCAGCACAGCAGCAGGGAGCAGCTATTCCTTTGGAGTGGGACTTGCTTAACTGGTTTGATTTAGTCTAGTTTTCCGTCGAAGGGAAGGAAGGGGCAACCGGAAAAGCGAACGGCACCGGTGCACAGATCGCTTTGCTGTGTGAAAAACCATTTAAAATTGCTGCAGAAAAAGCAACAAATGTTCAAGCTGAAAATGGCTGAAAGGTTGCTGGCATGGCAAGGGGATGGCTACACATACACATGTAGGACACGCAGGACACAAAGGACACGCAGGACTCGCATCGCGTTGCGTTAAATTAAAGCGCGCATGTTGCATACAATAATTGCCGGGTAGTAAATACAATAACAGCAATGCGGGGCAAGAGCCGGCCAAAGCTTTTTCTAATCATTAACACACACACAGACACACCTATACACTTATTTGAAAACTTGAAAATTAGAAATGCCCATCAGCAGTACGCGGCGTATGTGGCTCCTGCCCCGGACCCGGACCCGGCCCCGGCCCCGGCCCATTGGCGGCGCATCGCTCCCGCCCCTTTGGGCTGCTAAAGTTGGAAAAGGTCGCATTGACAGCGGCCGTTTTGTGTGCAAGGATAATGCTCATGATGGTCTGCCTTTTGCCGAGCCCTGCTGCTGCCTTTCTCCGAAGGCTAAAGCTGAATTTCAAGCTCGCGCTGCCACGATATGGTAGAACGCTGAGTGTGCGGGGGCAGTGGAGCAGATGGTTGATTGTGTGTTGCAGCACATGTGAAAACAACCGCGTTGTTGTTGCCACAGTCGTGGCCTGACAACGGCACAGTGGTCCAAGCTCGCTGTCTTGGTTACTCAAAATGCCAGTGTTCATTAAGATTATTATGGTCGCTTATGCATGTGAAACTGTTCAACTGACCGACTAACTGACTAACCAAGGGTGGTCAACGTCCAAGCCACAAGTGTTTGGAGCATGACAATCGCATAGAGGAGCGCTGCTTAAATTTAAGTTGTTCGTTATCAATTAGCTGTGTAGAAGGAGAGTTATAGTTATATTTTAGATCAATCGACATTCAACCTATTTTTAAAACTCTTAAGTTTCAAACTTATTAGCTGTATACAATATCGAAGAAAAAAAATATTTGAAAATTGATATACTGTATATCTTAATATTCTTAATCCCCCACTCTGAAGCGAATAACTGCATGTGTGTAATAAAAACACATCTATGTAGACATTCGAGTGAGTGTGTATGTGTATGTACATTAGATATTTGTTCCATAAAGAATCTTTTCTAGATAGTTTTAAACATTGAATGGATCCACAGAAATAACCAATCTTGCATCTATAAAATGAGCACTAGTTAATTTAAAGTTTAAAGTAGTTACAGTGGTTGAAAAGAGTACTTGCACAAAATCAACGGCAGTATTTGCGTGCAATTAACCACTGTGCCGCACTTGTTTAAAAATAATACATATGTATATAGAAAATAAAGAACAATCAATTTAAATAGAGATGTGCTCCGCACTTGCATATTTAAGTACAGTCTCGCCTGCTCTCGTTCTCGCACACACGCACACACACACACATCGACATATATATATATATATATATATATCTTTATATATGTATATTTACATTCACATTTGTGCTCATTCCGCTCGATCCACATTCACTCACCTCCAATCAAAACTATCGCTGGCCAAGGACTAGTATGTTAAGCAGTTCTTGTGGATGGGGCCGGGTGCTGTGTGTGCGGGGTTAAGTATGTGGCGGGTGAGGGGTAGGGCGTGGAGAACGGCAGGCTTTTGTCTAGCTAACGTTTGCAACTCTTGCTACCCGCAATGTTTCAAGTCGAAACGCAGCTACAAACTAATGCGGCAAATGGCGCTGGCTATGCGATAGTTTTCCCAATAGTTTAAAATCCATTTTATATGCAAAACTACAACACGCACACACACGCACACACACACACGCACACACACAAACACTCGCACACAGTCGCTCTCAACTCTCTGCTCAGCTTTTAAGTTATATATAGTTTGAGCGGCGTTTGGTATTCTCTAAGTATGCATGCGACTATATATATGTATATGTGTGTGTATGGATGTATATATGTATAAATCTGCCAACTATGGCGATATATATATATATATATATAAATATATATGCATACATATATGTATGTATATGCGAGCGTGTAGGTTTAAGCTCTGAATGTTTCTTGTATATTATGTAAAATGTTGCAGCGAACAATTTGTTGGTGGATGGTTGCCGTTGCTGCTGTAGCTACTGTTTTGTTACTGTTGTTGTTGTTTATGATAATGAGCACTTCGCTCATGTGGGCCACACACACACAACTGGCGCGCACATTAATATAGCCATCTCGCTTCATTTGCCAAACAGTTGCCCCCTTCCGTCGACCATGTGGGCGGCTTTTTTGGGTGGTTTTCTCATCTCTCTGGCTGTGCGCTCGCACAACCCGTTTGATAATGATGCAAAATTTATGTATTTTGTGTAGAAATGAAACCTGATTTTCAGACCGGCCAAACTGAGTGAAAACTGTAACTGAAAACAGGGAAATGAGTTAATGTTGATGAGTTGAGCGAGCGGCGCACAACCCTTGACCAAGTGACCAGCTAAAAGCAAAAGGGGTTGACCTTAAAGTGCCCCAATGCCTGCTTGCGTGCCCCAAACGTGCGCCCCTTACCCCTTTGTCCACCCACATACAAGTGCTCATTTAATTTCCCAACAATTTTGGCTTTTCTTCGCGCGCGCCTTTTTTTTTTCTTCATATTTTATTTTGTTTTTTGCGGAGTCAAATTCCCAGCGAGTGGAGGCAACACTGACCAAAGCTAGTCCACTCGTGGTTATTGCTGAGCATTTGGTTGCGTTTCCGTTTCCGTTTACAGTCGAGGCGCGCGCGCACTCACACACAAACACACACATATAAATTTATCGTCGCTTTTAATTGTTGCATAAATCTGTAAACACACACATGTAATCCGTTCGGGAGCGCTCGCTCAACATTTTTGCGCTCAAACTCAATTTCCCTTTTGAGTTATTTAAACCAAAACACACACATGTGTTGTGGCTCGGCATGCGTGTGCCTGTGCGCCTGTGTGCGTGTGTGTTGTGTGTGAGTCTCCTGTATGTACGCCCACACGCATACACAGGCTGGCAGACAGACAGAGCGACGTTAATGCGGCGTCGCCGCTGCTTTGAAAATTTGAAAAGTTTTTTGTGTGAAAATTTCGAAAATTTTCACCGAGCATTCTGTGTGCGTGTTATCATTTGCAATTGTGCTGTTAACCGGTTCAAAGCGCACGCATGTAGCAGCAGCAGCAGCAGCAGCAGCAGCAGCAACTCCACAGCAACAACGGTAACAACAGCAACAACAGCAGCAACTCGACAATATTAACGGACACGGACACGGACACGGACTTGATCTGGTCGTGTGGCACACAGCTTCGTACTTCGGCGTTTTGCAGTTCGTCGTGCTCGTTTCTCGTACATTGTTCGTGCGGTTCTCGTTGGTCGCGTGCGCCGTGTTTACGGTGTGTGGGGCACGGGGCTAGGGCCGCTCGGCAAGTGCAACAATACGGGCGCAACACAAATCGGGCACGCTCAAAGCGGCTTCGTATTGCCGAATGCAGTTGGAGCCAGCACGGGGCACCATTGGCCGCATCCGCATTGGCATCGGCATCGGCAGCAACAGCAACGGCAACGGCAAATTCAGCATCGGCAGCATCGGCAGCAGCATCATCATCAACAAGCAGCAGCAGCAGCAGCAGCATCTGGAGCTGGAGCTCCATGTGTCACTTTGCATTCTGACCACTAACTCGCCGGCCGCGTTTCCGTTCCGCTCCGGGCGTTCAATTGCCGTCTACTTGATTAGTCGTACATATTCGTAAGCGCAACAATATAAAGCGGTTATCCATTCAAATCAATTTAAACCGTCAGTCGTTCATCGCCATTCGTCGACATTAATTACAATTTTGATATTATTTCCATATTTTTTTTTGTCTTCCATAATAAACGCAATTGTGTGTGCAATTTTTTGTGTTTGTGTGTCGTTCATAAATGTTGATTTCTTGGTGGCCTGATCAGTTTTGGCAACAACGACAACAACAACAACAACTGCATACAGTGCCTGCAAACAGATCAGCAGTCACAAATCTTTCAACTAAAGTAATCAATTTGCTAACTAAATAATTTGAAACGCATCAAAAACGGCAACAGCCTCAATCAACTTCAGAAAATTCCTGTCCTAAGGTGAGTTTTCATAATTTTCTTTCACAATTAGCAAACTTCGCTCGATTGCATGCAAAAAAGTTGAGAATTAAGAAATAACTTTGCTAAATTAATTTAGCTTTGCTGGATGAATGAGCCTCAAACTTATAAAGTAGTCGCAAAAATATTTCGGATTTTATATTAAGTGAAGTCAGTTATTCAAGCTATTTTTTCTCTTATTTTAATTTATTTTTACATAATTTAGTTATATTTTAGGTGAATAAATAATTAAATAAATATTTTTGTGAATTAAAAATTCTTTTGGAATTTGGAAAATATTTGTTGAACTACTTTTATTTCGAAAAGGGTTTCTTTGTTGACCTTTTGTGAATTTGAAAGTTGTTATATATATCACAAAAAAACATTGTTAGTTTAATTTCAAAGGGTTGGAACATTTTGAATTTGATTTTGCTCGGTTGATTTTTATTTTACTACAAAATTTCCGCTGTCGAAATAACTTAAATTACATTTATTGCTCACATATGTCACATAAATCTGAAGAATTTCGACAGTTGGTGCTAAAAATACATTGGAATGTCTTTATAGATATGTATCATGTATGTGTGTATTATATTTAACTATATATTTACCGTTGCATTTGACAGCATATGGATGCCATATTGTGTGTTGGATTAGTGACGAATTAGAAGAATTTCAAAATAATTATTCAAACGATTTTTCTTTGCGTAAAGTGCTTAAAAGGCCATAGAAGTCCTGTATAAATTAGCTAAAAACTATAATTAGGTTCAAACGGGCTGTTGGATTATCGCGTTTACTTTGTACAAATTGTGCCTTGTAAATAGAAATGTAGCTCGAAGATTGCCAAAGAGCGTCAGCCAAACAATTAACGCAATGATTAAAGCAAAATAATAAAAAGTATGCATGTTATTTCATGTTGAGGCCATTCAGATAAACATTTAATGACCCACTTCACATGTCAATATGCAAACGCGAAATGGACGCAATGAACAATTTTTACTTAATGTAATTAATTAAAATTTAACGTTTTCATTTCGGGCTGACAGACGCCCAACAAAATCAAGTACAAACAACAATAAAAAAAAAAAAATTGAATAAAGCAGCAGCAGACGCAGTCCGTTTAATATGATACCTTCGAAAACTCATCGGTGAACCGCACTTATGCACCGCAAGTTCTACCGCGAAATTGATAATTCAACGGTTAACCCAACGGTCAACCAACTAAAAAAATAAAAAAAAGCGCAACAAAAAAATAAAAAAGCCAAAGAAAAAAGCAATAACAACGAGCAAACCGCGGGAGAGGGCGCAAAAAAATTGGCACGCGGGTGTAAAACGTTTAAATCAACTGTGTAGGCAGGCAAAAACAACAACAAGAGCAGCAACAATATAAAAAAAAAAAACAGAAAAACTCACGCAGCAACATGATATATTTTAAAACAAATAAAAAAGAACAACAGGCAAAAAACTGGAGAATAAATACAAAATAAAATGCAAATACAAATAAAAAGTAGGCAACAAATATTGTGCATATTATCAACACACAACAACAGCAATCGTAACGGGAACGGGAGAGGGAGGGGGAGGGGTAGGGGGAAGGGGTAAATACGAACTCACCACTCAAGTTGTTTGTTATTTTATTTTTTTTTGTGCAAGGCGTGGGCGTGCATGTGGGCGTGGCTCTGGCTTTGACTGTATTTGAAAGTGGTCAACCAACTCGTTGACCGCAAAAGAGAAAAAATAATAAAATAAAATAAACACAAATGCACAAGAGCACACACACACACACACACACACACACACACGAGTGCGTGCGTGTGCATGTGTGGTTGTATGTGTGCATGCCAGGGCCAGTCAAATCAAAAACAAAATACAATTGCAACAACAACAGCAACAGCAGCCAAAATGGATAACGATATCATGGCCGGCGCAGCCGTCGCTCAAATGTAGGCAACACATTTTGTTGCTTTGCATTCCGTCGGCCTGCGCCATACATAATGTTTAATTAAATTATATTTAATTTAAATACAATACATACATATATTTATTGCTAATGCGCAGTTGTGCTCCAGCTGCCATACATTAGCCAATTAATGAATTTCATGCAGCTTAGAAAAGCCGAAATAAAAGAGTTTTCCCATGTTAGAAATAACTAATAATAATTAAAAAATAACTTTTTTTTTGTTATCTATGTGCATTGATTTGCCCTCCAGGGCATAAATGAGATTCTTTTTTCAACTGATAACTTAATTTGCGCAAAACTATAATTTACCGAATTATTTACGAGTCTTGTATAGGCATTCCGAATGATCGGTAAATCGACATTTAGATGAAAGACACTTAAAATTTCTATATTAATTTTTCTGCAAAAGTTCACGTGTTCTGTGAAAAATGTTGTTTCCTGCTAATATAAAATTGCACGGAGTCCATAACTGATTGAATATGGAGCTGGGCCTGGGGCTGGTATTGGGGCCGCTGGGATGGAGAGTGTGCGGGGGGTTGCTTGCAATTTATTTTGCATTGTGTTGTTATTGTTGTAGATTTCGTCTGGTTTGTTTTTGTGCGAATGCAACTTTTATCGATTTAAATTAAAAACGCATTGCTGCAAATTGTAAAAATTATCTGTGCGTCTGTCTGTCTTTGTGACTGGGCTCATCATGTGACTGCGCATTTGTATGGGCGTGCATGTGTGTGTGCGTGTGTGTGTGTGTGCCAGGAAACGCCAACACATTAAGTTGGTAGGCCATTGGACATGGCCTGGCGGCTGGCTGTCGGTGGCCATTGCCGGCATATCCATGCCCATGTCATTGGCCGAAGCTGTGCGGAAAATCGCATTTTCTCATTTGGCTTCTGTCATGCAAAAATATCAAAAGCGCGCTGCGAAACCTCGTTTATTTTTCACACGCATTTCTGACATTCTCCGCAGCACAGCAGACACTGCCTCAATTCCCTGCTTCAACACACACACACACACACACATTATCCATACAACACACATCGCGCCCAATGAGCTCAATTCCCGAGACGTAACCCAAACTTCAACCGAGCTCGAAATCTGACCTGAACCTTCTTAAATGGCTTACGAAATTGGCTTAAAGCTTATGCAAAATTCTTGTAATTTTTAGCATTTGCCATTAACAATCCCAAAGACAATTAAAGCAACCAAAAAGGTCAAAAGAATAAGCCACAATCATCCAAACGTGGTGTCTAATACGCCAAATAAGACTGAATATAATATAGCACCATATTTGGAAAACTTGAGCTAACGTAGCTACAAATAATGATAATGGTCATTTTAACACTAAAAGTTATTATTTTAATATATTTGTGTGATAAAATCACTTTAGGAATCAGAATACCACTTTGACAGGCAATTGGGCGATTATTATTTTTCACATTTATAAAGTATAAGTTTTCTGGTGCTTAAGTTGGAAATATCACAGTTGTCAAAGTCTGCACTATACTTAAATTCAAAATTTGAAATATTTTGGCATATTCCATGCCATTTGAAGTTTCAATTCTTCGACTGAATCTGCCTCTTGTTCATACGGACACGATCAGACAGACGGACATGACAAGATCGACTCGGCTGTTGATGCTGATCATGAATATATATTGTTTTTGGTGTCGGAGATGTTTCCTACTGCATACATTATAACATTATACTCTTTTTACTCATTTTTAATAGGTTCAGGATAGAATAAAATTTATAACAATTTTTAACCTATAAGCGGCAAAATTGGTTTCGAGAAGCGTTTTCATTTATAGCTAATGAGATGGTTATATGTATTGGTATAGGTATAGGTATGGGTATTTATATAGGTATTGGTACATGGTAATAGTATACTATAGGTATAAGGATATTAATAAGGATATTGTGATTGCCAAGTATAAAACAGAAGTGAATATCATAATTTGAAATGTGTGTCTGCAGATGGTTTTAACTTTGGTTAAGCAGTTAATGTCCTGTGCCTTAATGAGCAGCCGATCCAACGCCAGCCAGTGGAAAATATTGAATATTCACTCACACACACACACACACACTCGCACACTCATACACTCGCTGCATCAGCAGTGGCAACAACACACAATTAATAAGAATTACAAGTTATACAGCCCACACGCATACACATGGACACGACCGGCCTGCTGCATCCCACTGCATGCTGCAAGCTCTGCGTGGGCAGCCGCCAACAGCAGCCGCACAAGTGCTAATGACTTAATAAATCATCGCGTGCGACAAAGAAATATATGATGGTCCTGTCCAATGGTCCTGGCTGCTGCTGCTGCTGCTGCTGCTGCTGCTAGTGCTGATGCTGGTGCTGGTGGTGCTGGTGACCGCAGTCAGGAAGAGCGGCCAAAATGCATAATTCAATGAATATCCGCAAATTCCTTTAATCCTCAATATTCATTAAAATATGCCTGCTGGCGGCGATCAGCGCTGTGATTCCTCCTGCTTCCGTTGCTGCTGCTGCTGCATTCTTGTTCGTTTGGCGCAGTTTCAATTAAGAGAATTTAAAAAAATCCCTCCGCCCACGCCGGCCCCCTTTGACTCGTGTAGTTTATTAAGCGGCGACCAAAAGCGCGCTCCAAAGGATTCGATACTATCGCTGGCGGTGGTGGTGATGCCGCTGCCGCTGTCGTAGCTGCTGCTGGTGGTGGCGGTGGTCATGTATACAGGTCATTACATCTTTATGTGCTTAAGTACATAATGTACATATGCTTCTGCATACATAAAGAGTTGCAATGCCGCATACATGCACCTATATACAATATATATATGGAATATATATATATATATATATATATATATATATATATATATATATATATATATATATATATTATATGGGTACATATGGTATAAAGCGGCCAGCTTAATCATCAACTTAAATGTGTTGTGCGGCAAAGGATTTAATACGTATGAGTATCCCTATCAAACAGCTCTTAATGCTGCTGCTGCTGCTGCTGGTGCTGCTGTTGATGCTACTGCTGCTTGATGCGGTCATTTGCACGTTACAAAAATTAATTCGATTTGCTGCCTCGGCGGTCGTTTTAATCGCTTACCATGCGGCGCATTTAATGAAAGGACACAGACGCCAGGATAACTAGTAGACAGTGTACGGCAGCCAGCCAGGCAAATAAGAGACAGCAATTGGCAGCAATGGGCAGCGGGCAATGGGTAGAATGCAATTAAAAATGTAAAACGTGAGCAAAATGCATAATGAGCTCTCGAGCAACACTTCATTAACGCATTTTCTTTGCCTGCCAAATGCACGCCAAAATCCGGTAAGCAAGGCCAAAAGCAAATCAGCAATTCACAGGCAAATATGGCATCAGAGTTAACACCTACACGCACACACACACACACACACACAGAATTGAAGCACCTGCTGCGCAGCCCCCCTTCAAACAACCGCAAAGAGATCAGCTGGCCAACGATAACTGTCAGGACTTGGGTGCTGCGTCCGGACAGCGCATTGATAGGCGACAAAATGTTAACAAGCTGTTTAAAAATTGGCAAGCTGGCCGACAAAAATCACACAACGCACATCAATGTGGCCGTCATAATAAGCCCAATGCACCATATTCGACTTGTGAATACGCTAACAAACGTAGGTTAAACCTTAAACAACTGGAAATATGTATGAAACTGCGCGGGCTGCTTTAATTACCAAATGCCTACCATAATAAAGTATGATATTAACATTTGAATGTGTCAAGAGAAGTTGTAGAACAATGCGTTAGGCTGCATGCAGCTTGGGGATTGGACATTATTATGCTCGGGCGAGCTTTACTATAACAATTAGAGCTGATTAACAATTAAAAAAAAAATAGGTACCTATCACTGCTTTTGTAACTTTAAAGTTAACGAAGTGGTTTAAAATTAAGAAATAAATTATAAATGCACTTCAATTATTGTCAAATATATTATGCTAAAAATCGAAGTCCACTTCGCCTTAACTTCAGGCTGATACAGGGCCGATTGCATACATTAGAAAACCCTGTTTCTTTATTAAAGAAACCCTAATTCAATTTTAACACACATTTTGTATCTTTACGAGCGTTTGATGAGCGTTATGTTTTTCATATAAACTTTTACCCCATTTGGAGCCGATTTTTTCGAAAGCTAAAAGAAAACTTCAATAAGCCTTTTAACCACCTAACTCTTACGGCTTGGTGCGTTGATCGCCAATCAGTCAGTCACTTAGCCAGGACAAACTCTTGTCTATATATTGATAGATTTATAGAGTGCTTATAATCAAATTTTGTAAGCAAAAATAAACAAAAAACATATTTTCGTAGCTCACAAAGCTATCACTTATATGGTTATTTGTTGGATTTTAGACTAAATAACATTGAAGCACAAGAAACAGAAGATTTCCGGAATGTAGTACTTCTCTTCACATTTTTGGCTACCGAAATTCAACATGAATCGAATTTTGATGAAATTCATATAGCTGATAAACGCTATCAATATATGCAGCTAGTGACCCTGTGAGTGTAGTGTAAAAAGAGGCAACTGGCACTACTTGACCAGCGTCATAAATTTACATGCCAAACAAAGAGGCCGACAAAAAAAAGGACAAAATGAAAAAAAAAAAATTCAAAAACAAGCAGAAAAACCAGCAACAGCTTCTGTGGGCCGCGAGTGGTGATGTTGTTGTCAGCGTTGGAAGGCAGCGCCGTTCGTGGCCTCAATGTTGGCCTCAAAATGCAAAACCTTAAAAAGGAAACAAGAAGGCTCAAGCCCAGCCACCCCAGCCTGGGGAACGGCGAATGCGAATGCGAATCAGCCGGGGACATGGGCCTTCTTGTAAGCGAGCATTGTCAACAAGTTTGACTGCAATGAACACGTTGAATGTTGCAAACAGCGAGTGGTGCACAGGGGATATGGATGTGGCGGTGGCGGCAAAGGGCGCGTTGCCTGAGTCCGGGTCTACGCGCCCTGCAAGAGCTTGCATTTTTTATGGATTGCACTGCGTTTTCTTTCGTCTATTTTTTATTAATACCGTTTCCTGTTTCGCTGTGTTTTCTTTCGTTTCGTTTATTTTTTTTTATTGATTTTTTGTGTTCATTTTGCTGCGCTTTTCGCACATTACGCATACGCGGCGTGTGCAACGGAAACCAGGCGACTGACCAAACGCGTCCTTGTTACCCCCGGTTGCCCTCGGTCGCCTCCTGCGCCTTCTGGCTTGTTTGTGAAGCTCTGCGTTTGTACAGCTGTCAGCCCCTCGTTTGCTCTCACACCTTTAACCCGGCTGTTGTCCGGTTGTTGCTGTTGTTGTTGCTGATGCTGATGAGGCAGGCCAAACGTAACAACAGCAACAGGAACCGGGAACAGGCGCAGCAACAACAACGCCTGCTTCGTTTATTGTTATAGCAATGCTGGACACGCGTATTGCCAGAGTGTTTATTATGCCACAACCCGTGGATTGCGGGCCGGACGGATGGACGGCCGGACGGCAGGACGGATGGACGGCAGGACGGATGGACGGCTGGACGGATGGACGGCTGGACTGTGCATTGTCCGTTGTTGCCGAAGACTGCAATGCAATTTTTTGTGTACCCTCTTTTTTTTGTGTTATTTTGAGCTCTGCCGTTGACGATGGCCGCCGCCAAACAACTCACCTGACCAAGGTTCTCCCCGGCTCCCCGGCACCCCTACCGCTGGCTGTCAACGTAGCCGCCCCCCTTATTGTGGGAGCTCGCGTGCTTAATCTGATACCCTGTAAAACAAAATAGGAACGCATGTAAATGCATTTCAAAGGAATGCAGTTTCAAGCTTAAATCTATGAAGAGTCCTTGATACACGCTACAATGAATAATAAATATCTATCGTTTTGGTATCAGACTTGGTTTGCTTTGGAGCGGACTGCTAGAGAGTATCTGTTGGCTGTGCACACTCCACGTGTGCATTCGCAGTTGCCTTTTGTTTGCCCTTTTGTTGGTGGCAACCACATATTTGGTTGCTGATTTTTGGTTTCGTAATTTTTTATACCCGCAACTTTGTCCCTGTTGTTGCATTTGATTGGCGTTGTTTTCGTTTTTATGTGTATGTGTATGTGTGTGTTTGCTGGTTTTCCCCCATTATAATTTTTTTCTCGCTGTCTCTACAAATTATAAACGTGTTCAGCATACAACACTTTTGTACATGCCGTTGTTCTTTTTATTTTTTTGCTGCTTACAGGGAAATTGCTGTGTAAATTGGCAATTTATGTGCTGCATTTTTATTGATCAACGAACAATACAATTTCCTAAGCTTTAGGCTGGTGAAATGAGTATTAAAAGTATCACAAGTCTTAAGCTCAATTTTGCTTAACAAACAAGAAGTTGTAAATATACAAAATCTCTATCTACATCTAAATTTATATAGAAAAATATCCATTTTTGGCGTGAAAGCATTGAAAGCTTAAGCTCGTTGTGATTTGTAATGCATAGAAAATTTATTTTAATTTGTCGTTGCTAGCAACTATTTTGTTTGATATTGGCGCTTTTGGCTGTCTTGAGGTCAACTAAAAGGGGAAATACAATTGCTTTCGAGCCTTCTACCTTCTAAAGAGGTGCACTTTTTTAAAAGTCTGCGTAGCTTAACGTATAGGCCTTGCCCTTGCCCATGTTTATTTAAAAAATTGTACTATCTGAAATAAGTATACAATAGTTCAGTACTGCATTCTACAATAAGCTCAATAAGATTGACGGCATACTCCACTAAATAGATTCCAATAACGCGCAGAGGTTTTCACAGTACAGTTTTACTTGTTGATATAACTAGCAATTTGGTGAAGCCCGTTCTTTTTGCCATTTCCATTGACGGCTATAACGAAGCTGTCCGATATTCTCTTCTTGAATTCTTGCAAAAATTTGTGCTGCGACATTGCCATAAATTGCAAGAGTGTTAACATTGGGCCAATATGTGTGCGAAATGCCGAATATTAATTGTAATGATTGATTTGCTAGTTTTTCCGATCCATTGCCTTCTTCATAAACTGATCTTTTAGATTAAAAACAACTGTTGAACGCTTCCTTTTAAAGTTCAAAGTTCAAATGTAATAAATTAGCAACGGCCAGAATCGATGCTCAGTCAGCATATTAAAGAAGACACAACTTTTGCTTTGCAGCATCACATACCAAAAAAAAAAAAAAAATAGAAATAATTGTATTTCCATGATTTGGTCCTGAGGTGCAAGATAAAATTGAATATGTGCGAGTGTGTGCGGGTGTGCATGTGTGAATTGTGTGCCAAAAATCGACAAAATATTTACAACGAGAGTAGAAAACAGAAACAACAAGAGCAACAACAAAATCAAAGCCAAAGGCTTTTTAGGTCTACCAATATTATTCCACACAACTTCAAACCCACAAAACGTTGGTTAGTTTTTGGTAATAACTTCAAATCTGCACTTGCCACTTTGTTGCTGCCACAGCAACAGCTACAGCAACAACAAGGGAAGCCCAAAAACCGAAATGCAGTTGGCAAAAAGTGCATGCACACACGCACGCACACTCGCACACACGCACACACTCAGGCACCCATTTGTATAGGCTTAAAATAGAAACAGCATCGAATTTGCGTGTCGACATTTTGTTATTTTGCCATGTGTGTGTGTGTGGGAGTGTGCGTGTGAGTATGTAAAAATAATTTAACTAAAAATTGCACACAAAAATGTTGGCACCGGTTTGGCTCGGCCATAGCACTGCACTGACCAATTCATGCTCCCCCTCCCCCCTCGCCCATCATGAGCAGGTTTATCTTATTTTGCGTGCGTGTGTGTGTGTGTGTTTTTTTTTGGCAGTCTGTTGGGCTCCTCTCTGGGGCAACAACACATACCGCAAAATGCTGTGGGCGGCATTTGTGGCGCAGTTGGTGCCACGCGAGGGTTGGGCTGCTAATATTCGGAAAGGGGTGGCAACTGCGTGATTTGCAAAAACGAAACGAAATGCAGCACAAAACATACGCAAAATAATAAAATCAGTGCCGCAAAAATATAAAACCAGGCAAAAGCAGCAGCAACAACAAAACCATGCTCAAATAATACAACAACAAAAATAATAAAAATAAATAAACAGAACCCAGCACCAAACTGACCACACGCACACACTCCTATGCACACACTACTTGGAGCTGGGTGAATGCAAAGCTGCACTAGGCTTGCCAGCGACGGGGGCGGAGTCCAATGGACGCCAACAATTGAGTCGAGTGCAAAATGGCAAATTGAGAGCCAGATCCAAAACGGCTCCAACTTGCTTGCAACCCTTGGCCGGAGTGAAATCTGTGTGCTCCGTGTGCACGCGCTTGTGGGGATGGTGGGGGCCAACGGGGCTGGGGTTGGCCGGGAATGCTTAATTTGCTAATTGAGAGACATTGAGTCGAGTCGGGTCGCCGTTGAGTGAATGACTCAGCGAGTTGAGTGAGTTTTCAGCAAATTAAAAACCAGGCAACTCACATCATGCAGATCACACACAAAACCACGCACACACGCGCGCGCACAGGAGCATAAAAAAATGAATGCGCCGTTAAAACTCAGCATCAAAGGCGGCAACGACTCAAACGGTCTACACAATTGCCCAGAGACAAATGTAAACGATGCTTTATGGCACACACTCCCGCGCACACACACATGTTGAGTGTGGCATGTGTGTAATTTATACCGAGATCCAATGAAATTTTGGTTATCTAGACGCCGCAAACCTGGCGCTGTTGTTCCACACACACGCAACTCGAGAAGGTGCGCGAGGCAAGACGCGGCAGCGACTCAATTGGAAACAGTAACAGCACACACATACACACGCACACACATGTGGCCGGACAGTCACAACACACAGGCACACACACACACATCGTATACACAAACGGTAACTCAGTTTTAGACACGCGCGACGCGTTTGCAGTTGCGGTGGTGGACCAAACAACGCCAAAGCCCCCAAATAAAATCAAAGAATATAAGATTAAATAAAGTTATAATAATAATGATAAATCAAATTAAAAACAAACACATTTGTGCATAAAAAGTGATTGCGGCATAAGTTGAGCAGAGTTAAAAAAAAATAAAAATATATAAGTGCTATACTAAACAGAATAAAACAAGATGTTTGTGTGAACACGATCTACTCAACACATGAAGACCAAACAAAGTGAACAAAGTGTCGTAAGAATGTTGCATTTTCTGATCAGTTAAATGAGGTGTGTAATGCACATCAAATCATGTGAAGTGAGTTAGGTATTTTATCTTCAATATTACAATAATCATAAAGTGTGCCTAAGACTCAAGCCTGGAACTCTATTATATAATACAATTACATGCCGAGGCATATCAGCGCACACCGCAAACGGAGTCACGTTTATAGTTGAAATACCAAAGCCAGAATAAACATAAACATATAAAACCTAGCTGGTATTAGTCGGCTTTGCCCGGGCCAAGTTCAAATAATGTATGAAGTTTCCAATTAAACGTATCTTTCACATAAATGTTCTTCCTACTAGTAAATGTAATTATTGTCGTTCTTTCTGGAAACACCATTTTCACTTGGCGAAGTGGAATGTCCGCTTGAAGTTGCTTTCATAGATATTGTATATCTGAAAATGTGCGAACTGTGAAACACTCTTTAATTGAATTTACACAATGAAAATTTGCGTAAGGTCTATCGGCACTTATTTGTACATTTTCTGAATTGAATAAAGATTCGTCTTCTTAATTTAATGTGCTAAAGATCATCCAAACTTCTAGGCCTTACGATAGTTGAGAAACATACATCAAATTTATTTGATTAAAGATCTTTGAAACGTAGTGTGAAACTAACCACCAAACAACTACCGACCACGAATTTTATCACACTTGCGGGTGGAATTTCCCAAAACACCGTCTTGGCGTGCACTCTCATCACATAAAGTCACAACAGTACAAAAATCAGCTTCCCAACTCTTAGGGTTGGTCAATGTGTTGACCAATCAGTCAGACAGTCAGACAGTCAGTCAATCAGTCAGTCAATCAGTCAGTCAGTTGGTCAGGACAAACTGTTTTATATAAAGAGATATAGATTGTTAGGAAACAAAAAAAAAAAAAACATCTTTACAGACAATCACAATAATTTGATCCTCTGTGCCTCAAGGAGTATATTTTTGTAGTATTAAATTTGTTGTTTTTATGCATTTCTGTTGTTGCTTGCTGTTGTTGTTATTGATATTGAATGAAATTTAATTGCCATAAACAAACGCGGCTACCAGCTTACGTGAATGCGCATGAATCATGTGCATCTCTCATATTTTTGCCTTGCTGCCCCCGTTGTGTATTTATAAAGACATAAAAACCGAAAGGCGCAAGATAAACGCCATAAAATCAAAATATGATGCGTTTCAAAGGCGGCCGCGACCTGCGTCGCAGCGTTTGCCATGTTGAAACCCGGGTGGTCCAGCAGTTTGGTATGCCGCTCCATCAGCCAAAGCTGGAGTCCACCGTTCAACCAAACGGTTGGCAGATGGCAGCATGAAGACGGGGGGTTTTTCTTCTTTTTTTTTTAAATAATTTTTTATGGTTTAAGTTGTGCGTGGCAGTTTGTGGAGCACAGTGTGTGACTGCGTTTGACAATACGTCATGCAACTTGCAGGGCGCAATCGGCCCTTCAACCACAAAAACAATGTGCAGCCCCAGCCCCAAGTTCTGACTGAAGCCCCAACTCCAATGCCAATCTCAATGATGGTGGTCTGTGGCAATGTGTGCAGCCAGGTGGGTGGGTTGGAGGTCAGGAGAAATTGGTGCCAGGCAAATGCTTAACATTGCAGGTGGGCGCCCAACTGCGGATGCAGAGGTCGAGCAATCAACAGCAATTTGGCAAATCCCAGACGCTGCCCATACCAACACAGGCTATGGCTACGGCACAGGATTGCTGGGGACATCCGTGTCAAAACAATGTACGCACTAGAAGTCATTTAATTTGTTAAACTCGGTGATTTGGACAAACTCAACAAGCTTTCGTGTGTGTGCGCGTGTTGGCATTCAAGTTGGGGAGAGACCTCAAGCCAGCCAAGGTATCAAGCAAGGCAGTAAAAGGCTGGAGTGTTGCATCCGACAATGGTGACAACATGCATATGACAATATTCACACTAGGCGACATGCTTAAGTTTCGATACGGCTATGGAAAAATGGCTGAAGTCATTCGGATGCGGATGTTGTTGTTGTCGATTTATAAATATATATTCCATATTCTTTCGCAAGTAATTTTAAAATACTTTCAGAACCATTATCTTTTATCCGACAAAAATGGTAATGAAACAATTGTCTTGTGTTCTAAAAGTTTAAAAGTCTACAGTGCCAAAGTCGAATAGCTGAAAGTTCATTTACAAGATCAAGTATCAGACACAGGAATGTATAGGATCAAACAGGATATTATATCTAAAATAAAAGACAACAAAATACATAAAGAAAGCGTCGAAAAAGTGGTCCTATTAATAGACAGATAATGATCAAAATATACATAATATCTGAAGCTATTATACCTGACTGTAAGAGATGGAAAATCATTTGCCAGGCCAGAGGCAGAAAATCCAGATGTCCAGTGTTATCCAAAGGCGCCAGCAATCCGTACGGAACAGACACACATCACATAAAGGGGCTGGCATATGAAGTGGGCGTGGATGGAGGCAACAAGGGTTGCAGGCGTCTCGCAGCCCGTTGCTATTGCTATCATTGGTGATGCTGTTGCAATTCAAGCTGCATTCATTGCATCATTTATGCATTTAAGACCCAGGGGCATATCGTAGGAGGGAGGAGGTGTAGGATGAGGGGTCGTGCCAGGCGCCGGATATGCAAATTATGTTATGTGTCAAGTAACCGGAAAATTCATTTTAATTGCCGTAGAAATGCAATATTGCATTCACTCACACACACACCCACACACACACACACACACACGGAGACAGAGTAGATAGAGGTGTGGGCGTGGCATTGCACATTTGACTATAGCAGAGGGGCAGCGGCAGTTGCTTGAGGTGCTAATAAACTGTTAATGGGCGTTACTGGACCCTAACCCCGTCACCTTGGGTGTTGGCATTGGCTTTGCCCAAATCGCTTAAAATGCATTAGAAAAATGAACATTGTTTGGGGTTACTTTGTGGGCGGGCATTCTGTATTAGGTTCCAGTGGGCATGGCTTGCTGTGGGTCCGGCCACATGCATGCTCACCGCAAACGAGCCACTCAACGAGTATTTCAAAATAACAGACAGCCGCAGGCTGGCTGACCATCAAAACCAAATGAAACCAAACCAAACCAAAGCCGACTTCATCAACAGTAACAACAAATACAACAGCAATAACAACATCGGCAACAACAGCTCTGAAAACAACAAAATCATCAACAAGTTTAGCTGGAAACTGCAATTGCAGCAGCAGCACAAGCAACACCAACAGCAGCAGCAGCAGCTGCTCAAAATGCAATTTTTCACTTTACGCAGAGGCCTGTGCAAAATCCAATCAAGCCTCAAAAATGTTAAACGCCTCCACCGGCCTCTGCTCCGTAGCTGCTTTGCCCTGTTGAAGGGAGGCGGCTTAAAAGCAAAAGCCAAAGCAAGCTGCGGGCAGGCGCAAACAAACAAGAAGGACTCCAACTGTAACTCGAAACTCGAATCTCGAACTAGAACACGTACTCGGAGAAACAACGACAGCAATCTGCACTTGTTACGCCATTTAAAGCTTCAAAATAACAGTCACAGTTGCCCAATGCTACAACAGAAGCAACGCACACTTAACACCCTTCTTTAGTTTATCAGAATCGTGTATAATCGAGAATTAATCTTGACTATTGAGTTGTCCAAGAACCCAAAAGTTTAAAAACATCATTGGAAATAGGTTTTGAATCTTAAGTAAGAATGGATCGATTAATATGGCGGGGTGTGCAAAGTTCTGAACTACACATACTAACTAAATCTTATCCGGCATCGCTCGTGTCGAGAATCGCTCTGACTTTAGTCAGATTCAAGCCGCTTAAATTCCCATCATACACAATTACTGCTTTACGTTAAATTTGTAATATTTGATCTATAGGGGGTTGGATCCCCAAACTTCGCACTCGGAAAGCCAACTTAGTAAACCTATTTATTGTTGCTTTGAAATTAAAATTACTCGTTAACCTTTAAATAATAATAAGAAACAATATAAGTGATATAATCCTTAACTGTAATGAACAGAAACATATTCATGAACTAAAAGAAAAGTATATTTTTTTAGTTAAAGATATGTGCGAATTGGGTTAGTTCCCAACGATGAGGAATTAATATCCAGCAACAAGCATTTTTTTCCCAAATGCTTGTAATAACTTAAAGGATTGTGTTTTTAGATAACCTTTAGGCATCTTGCATTATAATAAGTTTAAATGATTGTTTCTCAGCTTGTTCTTTAATTAAACGTTTAAAAAAAGCAATCTCGTTGTACACATGCTTCATCACAGCGTCATTAGGCCTAATGTTGGTTAGGGGAGGAAGTCGGCAACTCAGCCAGCTAGTCAGCAGTCAGGAGTCGGCAGTCAGCAGTCAGGGGTGACACCGCTGGACACCTCGGCCAGATAATTCAATGGACACAAAATGTCGTCACATTGTCGTCTCGAGGCCAACACCAGCTCCCATCTGCAGCTCTAGGCTGGATGTGGCTGCACTTCGTTGTTGCGTCGTGTGATGGCATTTCGTTTGGCATCGTTTTGTTTCTTCGTCGTTTATCAAATGACCAACGGGGCCGCCGTTGGGCGACGCGTCGGCTAAGTGACAAGCAAAACCGCGAATTGACCAGAGAAAGTCCAACTCCAGTTGCGGCAGTTGCTTTTCGGTGTCCTACACGCGTCCACACACACACACACACACACACACACATAGCACACCAAGGACAGCAAGGACACACACTGGACACGGGCGAAGGACGAAGGATTGCATGCACACGCAGCTAGCCAGAACGCCAGCCACTGCACGTCGCTAATGGAGGAGGCACTGCACTAGACGAGCCAAAGTACCCATGCCCGCAACGGAGCGGGACAAGGGACCCAGACGAAGGACGAGGATGAGGATGAGAACGAGAAGCAAAAGATGTGTGCATCGCTTTCAGCTTTCAGTTTTACGTTGCGTGTGCTCTTACCCTTGCTCTTGTCTCTGGGGGCTGGTGGCTGGTGTCTGTTGGTTCGACTGGTTGTTGGCGCCTGGTGCCAGCGAGCATTGTTTTGGCCCAAAGTTGACCAAAAACTTGGGATTGTTGGATGCTCGTTTTTGGTTTTCTGGCCAGCCAGCCCGCCAGCAACAAGGGAGGGCAGCCGGAAGGATTGCATTGCAATGCATTGCACTGCATCGTCCTCAAATGCAGCAACTCCTTTTTTGCTGCATTTTGGCCGACGACGGTAACCGGCAGTCGGTCGTAGAGCAGCGGCATGAGCATGGCGTGACTCAGAGGCGTCTGTATCAATTTATGGTTGAATTTGGTCTCTTCTCTTTGGCTGTTGATTTCTGCTTAGTCCTGGCGTGTGCGTGCCTGCGAGTGTGTGTGTGTGCGTGTGTGTGTGAGTGCGTTAGCGTGCGTTCTTGGATGTGCGTTGGATTGTATGTGTTGAAGTCTAGGAAATGTTCTCGGCATGCCGGAAATAAGTTTGCTGCCCGCAAAGTTAGTTGATTTAGGCATTAAAGCGAAGCCATTGGTCCAGCCTCTGGCCAGTATCGTCCTTCGTCCTGCAAAGCTCACAAGGCACTTGAGCGTTTATAAACAATGTATGGCTTAATTTGCTGTTAGTTAGTAGCAAATGTTGTTAATTTAGAGGCCGAGACCAGAGCCAGACAGTATTAACAGATGCTCCTACATGGATGCTATTGTAGATAATTTGTGTCCGTAGTTACGTAAAAATACCAAAGCCCACAAAAGCTTCAGATAATAAATTAAAGGATATTGGACGCAGCTTCCAAAAACCAGCTCCTCAGCAATAAGTGAGAATTTGATCTCGACCCAAAAGTTTGCACAAGCCAATATGGTCAAATAACTCCAAAATTGCTTTGGGCTTCAGTTATTTAGTTTTTGTTTCTGGGCCAACCACAAAAGTTGTTTATTATGGATCTGGCTATTTATGTAGAAAATTGTGATTCGAGCTTTGGTTCGATTGCTTTTTGGGAAACAGGTTTGGCTCAGAGTACACAAGAAATTGGAAATTCTGGCTCGGAGCGCTGAGATCAGTGTCTTGTTGGCATTTTGGCGCAGCACTGTTTAGGAGTGTAGTTCTATGTAGAGATTATCATATAAGCTGCCTTGCCAAAATAATGAAGGTTCTGTCCAGCAAGGCGAAATAAGAGCGAAAATCGTTAGAGATCAGAAGAATTTAGTCAGTCAGGGCTAGACTCATTGGTAACCTTTAAGGGCACGTTATTATAAGGATGGCTGCTCATCAAGAAAGTAGCTGATCAAATTATTCGGCATTCTGGTCGTTATAGCAACCACTTTGCAGAAGCCCAACTGTGAAGCTGGCACACTGAAAGATCCGTTAGCTTATGTTCAATATATATAACGTTCACTCTATTCCAGCACCTAGGACTCTGCGAATATTAAAGTGATATATTATAAAAATGTGCTGATCAGAACAATACAAAAATCTATATATTTTAAATACTGTATTTTTTTCGATTGAGATCATGAATCATGAATTTTTGGGCTAGGAGGTGCATCTTCTCGTACCCTAGAAATTTGGTAACAAAAGGGTGAATAAAATTTCCAAAATCAAGTATTGATTTGTGCTTGTGAATTACGGAAAATAGAACAAATCGAATTTTAGCTAATACTTTGTGTTGGAAAACTATATTTTATATATTCCAAACAAATCATATGAAACCGAAGCGAAATACTGTTTTTATCACCGCCGTTATTCTACGTTTAACTCAGTTTTAAAAACACAAATTTTAATTTAAATTTTATGTTATTGCTTAAAATTTAATTCAATTCAATTTAAATTCAAGACGTTCTTAATTTTGGAAATGTTTTAACACAATATGTTGAAGTTCAAACAGCAAAAAACCTGCTAGTATTCAAAAACACACACATACTTTGTCTCTCGCTGTCTCTGTCTCTCTCTGTCTTTCTCTCACTCTTATCCACACACACATAGCTAAGTACACACGCATAAATGAAATACCACAGATGGGGAATAAAAACCCAAAGTCCAATTAAAATTTAACTACATCAAAGTAGCAGCAGCAGCCGCATCAGTAGCTGTTTTAGATGAGACATCCCCGACACCTACACACACACACACGCATGTGTATATACAATATATGTATATATATGGCTATAATATTAAACAAGTTTTGTATTTTGGGTTCGGGTGCGGATTGTGTTCGTGTGCTCTGTGGGAGCACAACAGCTGGACATGGACATGGACATGCCAACTATGAGCAAAAAAAACGAAGCACGCTCACACCCACACATACACAATGACCATACAACTCACACACACACACACACTAACACTAGCACACACCTACACTCTCAGAGTATCCATGGCATGTCGAAATTGCGCAGCTTTACGGCAAATGCCGCAAATTGAAACAATTTACATGTTGTACATGTGTGTGGGGCCATCAAAGGGTTAAGCTTGCGTGTAAACCGTCTGTACATGAGCGTGTGTGTGTGCGTGTATGTGTGTGTGTGTGCCAGTGTGTGTGTTTGCCCGCTATTGATACCAATGCACGATTGAGCATCGCCGCCGTCGCCTCTCTAACAAAACCATGAATTTTGATTTAGCCCGCAGCCTGAAATTTGCCTCTGACCAGAAAAACACGGCCAAAAAAATTGACAGTCGCGTACAAAACAAAAAAAAAAAAACAAAAAAAAAGGACAATGGCAACAACAACAGCAACAACAACGAGGTGACAAGCCGCGCGTGACCCGTTTCCCAGCTTTCCAAAACTTGCAGTTACCCAACGTTGATGGCGACGGCAAGCTCGGATTATGGCGCGCTTCTCCAGCGCAGTTTCAGCTGCTCCACACATTACATTTTTTCTTTTCTTTCGCGTTGGCCACAATTTAATAAAGTGCGGCTTGACCAACTGTTGTGATACGCTTCGCAATGGACACTAGCCATATGGGCCAACATCGAAGCATGGGACTTTTCTTGCCATACTTAGCTACTTTCTTTACTTTTTCACAATTTCCCAAACAGTTGGGCTTCATCTTGACATCATCTTGCACTTATAAAATATTTTTCTGCGCAGTTTTCCTGACCAACTAATCGATAGTCTCATAAACGAAAACAATCTTCATATTATTCCAAGCTGACATACGCCTTTCTCTGCGATTCATACTGCCTTTTTAATACGATAGTATCAGTATTTGAATAGCGCCTCTCTCTGCGATTCACGCATTCTTAGTAAGGCCATGCATAAACAGATGTATTGTTAGATGGAAATAAAGCTAGGAATCCATGGAAATGCCTGGACTATTTTGCCTGTTGGGCAGGTCATTAAGCACCCCGCAAGGGCAGACGCAACTGTTGCCCGACTGTCGCTGCTGTCTCATTGCGCGGATTGCTCCGTAATAACCTTTATAAAGTAAATTTACAATAAAAGGCAAATGGTGAATGAGGAATGGTGAATGGCGGTTGGTAAATGGTAAATGGAGAGTGGAGAATGGAGCATGGAAAATGTCGGATGGCGAAATGGCTGCGACACGCAGCAGCAGCCTCCATTGTCCATTTTCTGCCTGCTTGGCTATTTTTTGCTGCCATTTCTCTTGCTGCTTTTTGGTGCTTTGCTGCCCACGCGCCGACACGTTTGGCTTCCGCTGGATTTTCGCCGCGATTTCCTTTTGCGCTGTTCACGTCGCGCTATGACCATACCCTTGCCCAGTCCCAATCCGAATTGCCAGCTGTCGTTTTTTGTGCTCGTTGGCCAAAAGTCAACCCATGAGCTGTGGCATTTTTAAGTAATTTTTATCGCCTGAGGTCTGGGGAAATTGGGGGGAAAATCGGACCAACTGGACAGTTGGGCAGTTGGGCAGCTGGACAACTGTTTGTGGCGTCGTTGGGGGCGTGGTTTGCGCAAAAGAAATCTGCAGCTAGGAATTTTAAAGTTGTTACACGACCAGCAACAATGAAAACTCCGCCTACAAGGTCAGCGGATGTGGTCAGTACACTTCCTACCATCCGCCCAGCCTGCTCCAGTGCGTGCCCGTTTGAGCTGGCGACGGGTTGTGGCACACAGTGCAAAAACTGGCAGTGACTAATGATGATGGTGATGTTGGGCTGATGCTTGGACAACGGACGAGCAGAGTCGAGTGTCGACAAGTGACAAAATATGCAAGTATCAAACCACAAATTCTCACCCGTGAGTCCACAATCATTTTGACACTGGTTACTGCGAGGCGCAGTGCATGTGAATGGGGATGCGAATACGGATGAGGACTAGATTTGCGTTTGGATAGTTGCATGCCACAGCTAGCCACATGTCCTGTGCCAGTTCCTGTTGCCGTTCCTGTCTGATATCCCCGTTGCAACGTCCTTTGTCGCGTTGCAGGAAATTGAAAAGTGCAACGCAAATTGCGTTCCGCTGAAGGTTGCACGCTCAACGTTCAACGTTCCACATTCAACGTTCAGCATTGACCATGGCGCATCCTCATGGTCGCCATTGCCCTCGCGTCGAGTGGTTGACAATTGATTTGTGTTTATGTGTGCTGTCCGGTCTGCTCACTTGGATGCCGCACAGCCAGAGCACGGATTCGCCCGGGCCAGGCATCATAGCCCTAGCCATGGCCATGTAACATGCCGGTTGACTGTGATTTAAAGACATTAACATGATGGGTCCGCAAATTTCGTGGACGACACAAGCTGAAATTTAAGTCAATTAAAGCCCACTCCATCCCCAGCTCTAAGATACGCTGTTATAGATGGGCCAAGTTGCACACTATTTGGAATTTTACAAACTTAAATGATGTAGTCTTAATTATCATACCTAAATTCCGTAGTGTTATATGTGCTGGTAACTAGATTTTTAGATTGATTTATAAATATATTTGTTGCACCAGCAGCTTGGTGATAATTTGGTAAAAAATCCAATAGAAAATTTGTTGGTTCTTTAAATTATTATGTTTTTTATGTAAGTACCACCAGAATTTGGCAGGATTTAAAGAGAAAGGTTATAGAAAAAGCCAATATTACGTGATGACCATGTGGGATCGTTAATGATATTTCGGGGATGATCTGCTTATTTCACGAGCAGTGCACAAAAAGGCATTGTATAATATTATGCTGAATGAAAATGTTGGGGGAGGGTTAGGCGCTACTAGATATTATACTGCGCAGTAAAGTAAATTTTGTATATTTTTTTCAGTGTACCTACAAGATCGAACTGTTTTTTAGATATTTTGTTTCGCCATACCAAAAGTCTAATCTATGACATTTTGTCTTTTTCAGCTGTTTAGTCAGCGAGTGAATTTCGTTAATCTAACCAACGTTTGGGCAAATCAGACAAAATTGTTCGCCTAAAAAAAGTGCAAGCTCACGCTCAAGGACATCTGGAGCAGTTTGAGCAGGAGCCGCCGCACTATACGCACCAACACTTGCACCACTCGCAGCACCAGCAGCACCACTCGCAGCAGCAACAGCAGCAGCAGCATCACCAGCACCCCTACAACAACCACTACAGCACACAGCAGCATCACAGCAACAGCCACTACAACAACAACAACAACAACAACAACAACAACAACAACAACAACAACAGCAACGGCCACAAAATGCATTTGACAACCACGAGCAGCAATTCGACGGCATCAAATGCCAATAGCAACAACAACAACAGCAACAACAATAACAACAACACAGCTAACAACAACAACTCCAGCAGCAGCAACAACAACACAACCAACACGAATGGCTCCAACAACAACAACAACAACAGCTCAAGCAGCAACAACAACACCGAACAGAACACGCCCCCAACACCCGCCCAGCTACTAAATGAGGCATACACCAAAATGACCTCGGACATATTGGCTGAACGCACATTGGGCGACTTCCTCACCGAGCATCCCGGCGAGCTAATAAGAACAAGCAGCCCGCTCTTTGTCTGCACCGTCCTGCCACCGCACTGGCGCTCCAATAAGACGCTGCCGGTGGCCTTCAAGGTCGTCTCCCTGGGCGACATCATGGACGGCACCATGGTCACGGTTCGCGCTGGCAACGATGAGAACTACTGCGCCGAGCTGCGCAACTGCACAGCCGTTATGAAGAACCAGGTTGCCAAGTTCAACGATCTCCGATTTGTCGGACGTAGCGGCAGGGGTAAGTTTCATGCCATATCCATATATATCCAATTATAGAAATAAATAAAGAACCGGCAGCGGTCAAGGACAACCTTTTTGATATGTCCTGCAGCTAGTCATGCACGACCGTCAACAAGACAAGTCAAGGATCAGATATGTTCAATGAATTTTCCTCTGTTTAGTTACTTTTTAGAGAAAGCCAATGAATATTCAGTTTTTGCAATAAAATTTTGCAAAATGGTTATGAGCTGAACAGGTGCGAGCTTGGCATTTAGATTTATTTTGTACTATTCGAAAAGTAGCCAACCCAAAACCCGAAATTAACCTGAAGGGAGGGAGTTGGTTTGACCCGTTATTTTTTGTTGTTCAGGATAGATATTTTCATATTTCTCACTCATTCTTTAAGCAAATGTATCTGATGGTAACCTATTTTTTATTTGAATAATAGTATAGAACAGTGAATAATAACCTGATCTATATCAAAGTCTGTACAATATTTTCTGAAATTCTATCTATAAACAGCTTGCCCACGTCACAATAATTTAATGCTCATTTCCCTCGCACTTTTTGGTATATTTTCAAGTCGCTTTAGTCATTTCGTGACCGAAAACTATTGTAAGTGCTTCTTTATAAGTGTAATATAAATATAATATATATAGATGTATACATGTACTTATAGAAGTCTGTAGCCGCTGGTTGTAGTCGGGGCTTTCCTTTGTGGCTGAAATGCACTCGAAACAATTTGTTCAATTATCGCCCCCGCTGAGTGGCAAAAGTTTTGAGTGTGCTCTCCATCTCTTGTCCAAGTATTATTCAGCCACTTTTTGCACTCTGGCATCGTTTTATCTTTGCCTTTTTCCCCGGCTTTTTTTTTCACGCAGCTATCCTTTTGTATCCTTTTGTAACCGCTTGTAAAACGCTGCACAAAATTGTCAGCAGTTCATTAGCAGACGAGTTCCGAAGACTTGACATCAGTTCCGGGTGCCCAGACCCAGTTCCCCATCCACGAGACTTTACCGTAAAGTGTTTAATAAACTGCCAGACGAAATGGACTGTGAACTGTGCGCGGGTTATGTCAGATTGAAGTCAAAAAACTACTTTTGACATGGCTAGATAGTCAGCATGGGGAATTTGGTATATGCATACCTTTTAAAGAGGACATTGCTTGTTCTCGCCTGAGTCAAAAAAATAAAGAGAGTGGTACTGAAGTTGTCTTAAATTAGCGCCAACTTCAGGCAGATACGTCTACCATCTTCACGGGGATTTCGCCCTTAAGCCTCGTGCGCGGTGTGCCGCTACTAAGCTCAACCCGTAGTATCAATACCAATAAAACGACTGAAGTTGCCCCAAAATAAGATTTTAAAATTACTGCTGGATTTGAGCCCTCGACTTTACTGTTTGGGCTGTGAGTGGATCACCAATCAGTCATTCGGTCAGTCAGGACAAACACACTTTGATGTGTTTGTATAGAGTAAACTTAATAAATTCAGGCATACATGAAATGGTGACTTATTTAAACGAACCACAACGGAATCAGCTAAACTCTGTTTGCATACAGACATAGGCACGACACTGCGGAGCTTGAAGAGATACAGATGAACAGAGAAAGAGAGAGATAGAGAGAGGAGCTAACGCATCCGCTGCGGTAAAACCACAAAAACCAAAGCTTTAACTGCGGCATTTGTGACAGGGCGAGCGACGTCCAGCCGGGACCTGCACCAATGTCTGCCAAATGTGCTGCAGGATTCATGCATTGTCATTCAGTGGGTATGCCAATAGACGTGTCAGTCTTCTCATTTCTCACATACGCATATGGATTCGCATTGAGGCGTTTAATTGTAAATTTCCATTCATTTAGGCTGTCTGGCTGCCCGAGAGACGCAGACCGACGTCAACGTCCTGGCTAACAAGCCACTGCGGACCGTGTCGTCGATGCTCGCGCAGACGGCTTGCCCCGTGGCTAACCTGCACTAGCTTTACGCATTCACGTCCTCGTTGTGACAGCACAAAACGGGGGGAAAGTTATGTGTTTCATTTGATTTGCATGCCTATTGTTATATTGGATTCCCTTTGTTATAAATTGGCGACTGTTTCTTTTTCGCTTGATTAATTCGCTGCTGACGCACAGCATTTCTGTGATAACCACAACGCAGCACTCACACTGAAGGGCATAATCGATATTCTAAGATTCAGTTGGTTACTTTGGCTGTTAATTGCAACGGTTGTGGTTTGGTGTTTTGTTTCTGGCTTTGCTTCTGGGTCTGATTCTGCTCGGCTCGGCTCGGCTCGGCTACGTTGCGTATGATTGATTTGTGTGTTTGCATTCCGCTAACCGTTGGCTGCCTGGCTTCGCGCCGCCATTTTGTTTTAGCTTCTGCTGCTGTCGCCTGCTAATTACAATAGCAAAATAGGAAATGCACATCCACCAACTCAACCCCTTTCCCCTACCACATCTGCTGGTGTTTTCTCCTACCCTTTGGGTGTATCGTGTGCGCGCGTCATGCAATTTAATTACCCGGGCATCGATTTATTTGGCCCCTGCGCTCTGCACTAGGCTACACTTTTAATTAGCAAAGTGCCATGCACATGCACGCAATAACACACACAAACGCATACACACACACATATACACGCACACGCAAAACTGGAGGTTGCGCAGGGGCTTTTGGTGCCAGCTGGCGATTGTTACGAGAGTTTGCCGCCAAAAGCAAGTTTCGCGTCGATAACTTCTCCATCGCATCATATCACAATGTGCCTCTCCGCACCGCACCACACCACTTCGAACCACATCAACATTATCGATAAAGATAGCATGTTAAGCTTAGGGTTCGCAGCGTTGAGGTTTTTATTTACACAACTCTCCCAAGCCATTTAAGACAGCCGCAAAATGAACTGCACAAGCCCCCTTTCAACCAACCCAGCCAAGGCAAACAATCGAAAGTGAAAGGCGGCGTTGCCCCAAAAAATTGTATAAAAAGACAAACGACAAAAAGGGCGCACGTTCCGAGTGTTTGGCTGTGGCTCAGAGTTTGGGGCCGAGACCCAGGCCGTGTCTGGAGTAAACCAAGACAAATGCCTGGCAAAAGTCAAGACCCCAAGCTGTTAAAAGAAGCCGGCGTTAAAAAGGCAAGACACAAAAATGAAAAGAAAAACAAAAAATAATACAATATACAAATAAAAAAACTTCTACGAACTGACACCTTGACTGCGCCACGGCTGGGGTTTCAGGATCTGTGTGAAGAGGCGCCACGCCCCATTCGTACATTTTTGATTGCGCGCACCCAATTTGTTTTTGGCTTTTGGGTCCTTATTGTTGTTGTGTTTTCATGCTGAAAATGTTGTGGGTAAATGTGCGGCGCTTGAGTTTTGGCTTTGGAGTTTGAAAAAAGCAACAGGCAGGCATTAAATTGTGTCACAGTCAAAATGAACTCACTTATAGAGATCGCTCCTTGATAAGGCACCTGTTAATAAGCTATATACATTGAAATTAGACGCATATATAACAATAGTTTAAAGGGGGCTGCTCTATTTAAGGGTTTTTTTCTTTATATTGGGCTTTAGAAACACACAGCTATAAATGATAACAACAACTTTATTGCAGTTATACATAAGTAATTAGTAAGAATCGCGTGTTAGAGCAATATTTATAAATCTGTGTTTTGTTTATTTTTAGCTCAGCTTTTTATTCACACATACTTAAATGCATGTGTACAATAAAATAAAATAAATACAATAAAAATATGCATATGTATTATTGTAATAGTTCTATATATATATATATTTTTTTTGTTCAATAAATCATGGTTAAAACATACCCGTTCTTTCAATGGCCACATTTCAATTCGATGCCGCCTCCTCCGTTAAATTCATAGCCACCGTCGTTTCCTCCATAGTTGAATCCGCCTCCTCCACGACTGAAGTTTCCGTATTCTCTATAGATAAAGCCGGCATCTCCTCCAATATTAAAGTCGCCACCTCCTCCATTGCTGAAGCTGCCGTATCCTCTACAGTTGAAGCCGTCCTCTCCAGGGATGAAGCCGCCTCCTCTAGTTGAAGGGAAGCCTATGGATCTTACTTGAATTCATGAGAATCGAGCAGTAGAGCATAAGCTAAGAAAATGATATTTATTTCAATTGCAGCGTGGCTAGGGGTTAATTTGGTTTTGTATATAAACAAACAAAATATATGCATACATATATAAATACATGCATAATAAATACATATACACAAACATACTTACATGCATACATACATATACACTTTTATACTTACATGCATATGCATACTTACATACGCATATAAACATACGTACATACACACATACACACATTAACACATACGTACACACAAATATGCTTACAAACATACATACAACCATATATAGATACAGCGGGTACTCCTTTGCCTTGCCCGTGCTATGTTTTATATTACAATTTCATATATAACAGTATTATCCAGACCGCGAAAATTCAAATTTACCCGTATAATTTTGAACTTTACGTCTAATTTCCCAGAAATTTGGAAAAAAGTTTCAAACTAACTGTGGGCGTGCACTAGTACGCTAGTTTTGTGGTGGGAAATTTAAGCTTAGACCCGAATTTTTTTATTCAAGAGCGGTTTATTTGGCAAAAAACTTATCAAAGACACGCCAATTTACCACTATTTTGGAATGGATTTTTAAATTCGTTGCAACTTATCTTCATTTAGCTCTTATGTAGGGCTTAAGAATAAGCTTAACGCCAAGTAAATAAAACTTAAAACCTCCATTAAAATTTTTGAATCGCATTTTCCACCGAGCAGGCTTGGATTCTGCGAAAAGTGTGAGACACGTCTCAAGTGAATAACTACGCCCTTCAAATTTGTTACCCCCATTCTCAGCAAGGAGGACTGAATTTTCCGAAAAAAGTAAAACGTCTCCCAAATGAACCGTTTAAAACTGATCTTCAGGCTGCTTGGATGGTAAACAAAAAAGTTTATATCACATGAGGTGAATACAAGCTTCCTATCTTTTACGGCGCGGGCTGTAGTCCCCATTTTTTTTTTTTTTTTACAAAACAACAAAACCCGGTTTTGAACCCCCCATCAAGAATGGAGTTTTTTCCACGCAAAAAGCCATAGTTAACAGATCTAAGTATTTAAAAAGTTATGTTAACCAAACCCTATTTTTATAATAACAATAAAAAATTAAACTATAAGTTAATCTCTTGGAATTTGATGAACCATATCCTCGAAAGTCGATATTAGGGAGAGCACATTTTGGCACCTCTGAAGATTTGCGTTTTGGTTAAAAAATCAATTATGTTTTAATTAACATTCTTCAATATCCAATCTAGGACATATAGCCTGCCAAAAGCTTTACATATTAAGTTAAAGTTAAATTAGGCTTTTTTTTTTCATTGTTGTTATCGATAGTCTTGCAGCAAAATATAAACATATTTAAAAATGTCATGTTGATTTATTTGAATGCATAATATAACAGTCAAAAAACGTTTCCTTTGGGTATTTAAATGTTCCATTCACAAGTGAAGATTATTTGTTCAGCCTGTTCAGCCACCTCTCCCTCGAAGAGTAGGCATTTTGTGTGCGGCATTAAAATCAAAGCTGTTGACAAATAACTAAAATCCTTGTTGCAAATCCTTGGCAATTTACAGAACAAGCGTCATAAATCAATTGGGTAAAGAAAGGCACACCAAGCACACACGTGTCGTGCCAGTAGGTGGAGTGGGGGTCTCTCAGCAGGGCGGGTGTGGGCAGCAAAGACAAAGTGAAGTGGGCCCACACCCAAACACACACTCATGTCTCTGCCTGTCTGTCAATGCGTGTGGCTGTGCCACAAATCACAAGAAGGCACACACAGCCACGCACACAGCCACATACACAGAGGCAACTTGTGCACATCATCGTTTTCGTGGCTTAAAATTACAATTTGCAGATTATCTGCAATTAAATTTTTGGCTCATCTCCAAAAGTTTCAATATTTTTGTTTAAATATTTGCCTCGTTTGTCATATTTTACCTCTCTAAGCAAACTCACGAACATGTGCACGCACACACACAATCTGCATGAGTACATATATTGGTTTATCATTTTTTTTTTTGTCAGCCAATTGAAATTTCTCTTTACTTTGTGTTTACCTGTGCACTAAGTCCTTAAAAGCTTTCTGAGCCTTCTAATCCAGCCAGTAAGTCGGCTAACACAAAAACGCATTTGTGGCTTATTTGGTTTCCCTTCGAATTTCCTCACGGTTTTTTCTTTATTGCTTTTTCTTCTTCTGGAAACTTGTTGATTTATGAGGCTTACAGCATTCAATAAAAAATGTTTTGTTCACCGATTAGGCATTGTTAGGGGTCAACAGCTTTGGGAAATTTATCAGAGTAGATCCAATCAAGTCGAATCTATAAACAAAAGAATTATACTCGGATTCATGTGAGCGCTGGGGTAAAACTTAAAGTATTAGCGGAAATCAACCAATCTCTATGGTCTTTAAAAATAAATGTTAATATACATTTTTTAACATGACTTCACAACAACTAAGCGCACTTCATTAATAACATTTATTAAACTAAAATTTGTCCGCTCGAAAAATAATTATGAAAATAAATCTAATTTACAACAATATTGAATAAAATTAATTAATGTCATTAAACAATATTATATTATATTGCAATTGAACATTATATTAAATTAAAATATGGGCAATATTGAATTTGAAATATGGCAATCTCATACTATATACTGCAAGAAAAAAGTAGATGGCTGCATAAGAATTAAACCTTTGTCTAAAATCGGTGCACAAAAGTCTTGCTTATCCCAAGAACATATCAGATCTCTGACTGCCACAGCTCACGTCGTTAAATCACTTTTAAGACTTTTGTTTTACCGAAGTTTTATTTGTTTCAAATGCTTAAATCGTTGTAAAAACCCCAAATGACCCCACTCCGAATTAGATTGAAAAAGAATTGCCGAAAAGTAGAACGATAATGAACAAAACTTGACGGCAAGGAAGATAAAGTGTCATAGGACAAAGTGCAAAAGCATTTTGCAGCGGCAGGACAGTCGGACAACGGCAAGAGGGCAGAAGGGCAGTGTTTGTAGCCACTAAAAATGACTGCAGACAGACTCTAGATGAAGTTCATTTTTTATGGCAAGCATCGAGCCATCAGCCCTATGCTCGAAACTCGGTAGCAAGATGACAACCAGGCAGCTTAAGAATGAAGAAGAGTGCGACCCCAAGGCGGAGATTAAGACCAAAATTAAGGCGGCATTGTTAGCAGTGGGCGCAGTGGAGTGTGGCAGCAACATGTGTAAGCCTCAGACGCTGTGGATCTCAGGGACTACGTGTGTGTGTGTGTGTGGTTTATTGTGGTGCGTGCCGAAATGATTTACGCTTTGTTTGTCAACTTAAAAAGCAAACGGCGGCAACAGGCAAAGCCCTTGAAGACATTGCACATACGCCGCGTTGTCATTGACAGACAAAACAAAAAAGGCACCACGGCTGCGATTCAAGTGCTAGGTGGGGTGCGATGCGGAGGAATGGGGATGGGGTGGTGGGTAAGGGCGACAGTTTTCGCAGTTGTTAGTCGAGAACAGGAGTTGGCTGAAATGCTTTTAATTGAATCGCAGCATCGTCGTGGGCCTGGCAACACTTGACAATAGCAAAAAGAAGTCAGCCAAGTGGTTGGGACAGTCCTTCTCCAAGTCAGGCTGGTTAGGTAGGGAGGTAGGCATAACAAGTTAATTAAAAGAAAACTGTGTGGCACAAATGAAATAAATCTCAGCTTTCAACTGCCAGTGAAGCGACGTGCGTGTGTGTGTGTGTGTGTCATGTGTTGCAGACATCGAGTTTGAATTGTAATTAATTCTAAGAAGGGATGTGGGGTTGGGTGTTTCCCAAACGCGATCTATTATTAATAAATTAAATTTTTAATCATACGATAATAAGTAAAAAGAGGTATATAATAAGAATAAAATAAGCTCAAAAGCAATAAGTATTCAATACAGATGGGAAGAATTGAAGACATAAATCGACGATTTTATATTGGAGCGGAAAAATGACATCCAATATATTAAAAATATAATGGATAGATGATTAAAAGGATATTGTATTGCGACAAATGACTGACTTGTGCCTGTTAACAGCTAATTTCCGGTCTCCTCGGAGCCCACCGAACCCAGCTGGTAGTCCCATTTAATCTGATGCTATGCTCATTAGCCTTAAATGCCAGCCAGCCTTTATATATGTATTATTGTGCCATGGTAAACAAATAGCTTTGATTTTTACGATGTGACAATCGACCGATGTTTTGAGGCCGTGAATGTGGGTACATGCGTGTGTAGAATACATTCGAAGTGCTGCCAGTCATAAATTTGTTTAATTGAGTTTTGTTTTCTTTTTGTGTTGTTGGCCTCGTTTCAGGAAAGAGCTTCACATTAACCATAACAGTGTCAACGAATCCACCACATATAGCTACATATAACAAGGCGATCAAAGTAACCGTCGATGGGCCACGCGAGCCGCGCTCCAAAACCAGTAAGTATAAATAGTACCCAATGGGCCAATGGGCCGTGCCCTGTGGTCAGGAGCATACTTATTGCACTCACTACACAAGCGCAAAGCTGCAGAACAAATTAATTTATTTTAGCAATGAATGAGACTTTATTAAAGCATTAAGCTCAGACATTCACACAAGAGCACACCTTTCACCTCTTTTGTTCATTTTTATACCCTGGACTCATTGAAATTTCGTAAATAAAAGGGTACACTAGTTCTGCCAAGTGCATGTAACTGGATACAGAAAATATCTCCCACACCATCATATATATTCTTGGAGAGCACGATTTGAATTTTGATATATATATATCTTATCTAGCTTAACTTTTTTCAACGTCTCACCCACTTTCATAATACCGATATATCTCGATTTAGAAAGAAAAGTTTCCGAAAAGATCTCAGGGAATATAAGAGCTAGAGATTTACAATTTGGTATGTGTTAGGCCTCTCATGTTTCAAAAGATTGAAAGTACAAACGCCCCATAGAAAAAAGGACACATGTTTGTAACGGCAACTCGGCGCTTAGTAAAGGGTATCTTGTAGTCGGGCACTCTAGGCTAGTGCGCTATTACTTGTAAAGTCTGTTGTCCTTGCAGAGTGTTCAATATGCATTGTCGACTTAACGTTTAGCATCTGCAAATGCATATTTATAAGCATGCAAATATTTTACTTTGCATATGTTAAGGCAGACCAGCTCAGACTCGGGTCCAGACTAACAACAACATTTGCAGAAGTTGTAGTTGTTGCTCTTGTTGTCATTGTTGCCAGTGTAATCTGTTGAGTCCGAGAGCAACAATTCAATCCATGGCATGATTTATTTCCTTAGCAGCCAGACTGCAACACTCTGGCCTCTGGCTCCGAAAAAACAGAGAGCACAGGGCTCTGCGGCATAAGCACGCACACAATAGCACACTACACACACACACACAACACGCACACACACACACACACACACTCGCGCACACACACACACACACTCACGCACAGAAATTGAAACGAGAGTTAGGTTTAAGCTGCTGCTACCGACATCAGACAAAAGGTTATTATTTTATAATGAATACAATCTGCCGTAGAATTGCAGCTGCATAATGGGGAGACAGCCCATAGTTGCAAAACAAGAGCACAGGCCGAGTGAGAGGGAGTGGTAGAGAGAGAGAGGGAGAGGGAATGTAAGGCTTATAGAAAGTGTGCGAGTCTGTGAGCTGATAACATTGACCATAACACAGCATGACCAAATATAGCTTTCAACTAGATTTCTAACACATATTTTGTTTCTATAGGCAGTAAAGAAATGTAGTAAAGACAAATAGGAGTTATTTAGTTAGAATTGTTCGACTAGCAGATATCCAATGCATAGCTGCTGTTACAAACATTCAGACCTTATTCTAAATATAGAAATATATAAAAAAAAATATTTACTTTCTTTTGCGTATGGTAAACAAAAAGATATATTTTAAATTGCAAGCATCTAGCTATTGCAGTTTGCGAGAGCGACGCGTTTCACAGAAGGACATGGCTAGATCGACTCAGTTAATCGTTAGTGCCGATTTTCAATGGGTTCCGGGTGTGTTAGGATACGAGTTTGCAATGAGGTAGATAGCAGCTAACAAAAGTTGGAAAGGAGTCTTGTATCTTAGTTGCTGAGTCTAAGCCTGTGAACCTCCAATAGGCGAGTTTGTGTGGTTGGGACTCTAGGGTACAACTATTTTTCTATTTGCAAGCTTCTATAAGAAACCAATTACAATTATATGACATATTAAATGCAGGGTCTTATTCATGCAGTATTAATTCAAATCTATCATCAGCATTTTGGGTTCTTTTGAATTGATTATTCATGCACACATACACACGCACACATAAAAATAAATACAAAAGAACATCTAGTTAAGGACAGATAATTAAAACTGAAAAAAACTTAGTGTTATCCCTTTTAGGGCAACAACAACAATTTCACTTTGCATTTGGCCAGCGACCGTTCCACTTCTCCACGGATCCCCTATCCGGCTTCCGGATGCCACCAATTGGCAACTGTCAAAGTGAGTACCATCTAACCAATACCCAATACCCAATATCCAATATCCATTGTAATTCATAGACTTGTCTCATCATTGATGTAACTTGCATTTTTGCATTCGTTGTTGAACATTTTGTTTTCTGATTTTCGGCTTTTCATTTACCCCTCTCGAGAAACAGTATAGCAAAAAAAAAAAAATATAACCGCATGCAACAAAAATACACGTTCGGTTAAAGGTGGGGTCTTGGGCAAAAGGAGAGCTGTGTGAACTGTGCGGGATGTGTGGTGTGCCCCAATGCAACCGCACAAAATCACACGAAGCGATTAGGTGGCAGGCTTTAAAAAACGGAACAATAATACAAACAACGTCAGGTTTTAAACTGCGGCCAGACAAAACCAACAAAAAGTGCAACAATAATTAAATATATACAGTTAAATGAAAAAAAAAACCTATACATATATATAATAAAAATAAATCTTGACATCAATTTTTCACGCTTTAAGCGACTGCATTAATTAGGCGTTCAATTATATATATTAATATTTTTGTTAATAAAACTTTACGTCCACCAAAAAGTAGGCAACAAAAGCAGGAATATTGCAAGCAGTGGTTTCCGACTGCTTAATGCTCTGTTCACAATATAAGGATACCAAATTTGTTTACGAATGAGATTCAGAGAACTTTAATTTAATCTTTCTGATGACATGTTATGATTCGTAGTCAATCAAGCCAGAGTTATGACTCTTACTTAACAACTGTGTTGAATGTAGATTGTTGGCTTATATACTCGTTATTAATTAGGGCAACAGGGTATTTAAAAATTGTCGTTGCTATTGACATTTCGCTTTACCTTGCCCTAAATTGTTATTGTTGTTGCTGTTATTGCGAACTGCGCTACTATTAAACTGTTGGCCACTTTATTTAACCAAAGTTTACTATACAAACAAATAAACGTTGGTCAAAGCCAACAACAACATTAACAATGACAATCGACAAACGGCACAAAAAGCAGGCGTCAAAAATATGTATGACTCCTGTTATTTATCTGTCTGTGTGTACGTAACTTTTACTATGTTTGCGAGCGCGTGTGTGTGTGTGTGTATGAGTGTGTTTGTCGCCATTTTGTATTGTTGTTGCTGTGCGCGAGTTAAAGGGCATAAATCACGGCACACACACGAATTATTATTTAAATTCAAAGCAACAAAAGCGCCAACAAACATTGTATACAGCTATATATACCTAGGCATAAAAATACTGACTGTCTGACTGACTGACTGTCTGACTGACTGACTGATTGCTCTGTCCTTACCATCCGAGCGGTGAGCCCTGAAAGCAAAGCAAAAAGTGAAATCTGCTTTCTTTTGGAACGAAAGTCGGCTTGGGGTAAATAAAAAACTTCAAGAGCAACGCAACCACAGAAGCCCAAGCCTGCTTGGCTTGGGTGTCTAAGCGTCGAACCAGCACAAGAAAAGTCGCCGGTACAAATTTAGCAACATTTGTCATTGTTTATATTTCATTAGCTTGTGGTTATTCACAGATAAAAACGAATACATTGAAAATAACATAAATCAAACAAAATCGATTACAAAGCATAGTAGGCTTAAGGTCTGCATATTGAGCACGAAGTTTGGGGATTGAACCCCCGCGAAATTTGTTTAAAATGTATTCAAGAAAAAGAGCTTTTATAAAGTTATTTTTCATTTTATTCGACCGATGTCGGGCTAGTTTGTCTAGTACATAAAAGTTGTCTAAGTTTTAACAGTTTGTTAAATTGCCCGCCAAACTGGCTGCTGGCGTGGGTGGGAATCATAAATCAATAATTAAAATTGTGGGCATGTTTTTTGCTGTGTCTGCGTTGTTAGTGAATTTAATTTAATAATACATTTAAAAATGCATTTATATTAAATTTGATGTTTCAATTTAAATAGAGAATTAATTGGCGTACAACAAAGACAAAACCTGCATTTAATCGTTAGTCAAACGTGACAGTAACTTAAATTTAACCTTTTTTCGTGATATTTTTTATTTATTCACTTTTATTTCATAATTTGAAATAATTACTAGCGGTGCCCTTAAACAAATATCAAATGCAATTCAATCAGCATACAAAATGGCCTGCCAATGACTGTCAATTTGCACTTGTTCTCAGTGGCAGTATCCCGGCAGTATCCCGGCAGTGCCCGCCTGCTCCTGCCTCCGGCCACGCCCAGTGGCCAGTGCCCAGGCCCCAAGCCATGCCCCGCTTGTCTAGCGTGAAGCGCACAAATCAAAATGCAAATTACGCGATTTACAGTCTGACATTTGCCAGGCGACATTGCAATCTATGACTGTTTCTCATTTATATGCACGTTATATTTATAAATATATCTATATATACATATATACACATTTATACCTTTATGTACTTATATGTACTTGTACATATGTGACTGTGTGTATATTTGTGTAGTTGGCCACACTATATGCAATGAATATATGTGTGCGTATGTAAATAATGATTACTGAAAGCGTCTGTTGTTACTGATTACCCATAATTTAATTGTAAATATGCAAAAAGCAAAATAACCTGAATTATTTATTAACAAATTTTATTGACAGTCGCTGCTTGACTTAATTACTGGCATATATTTTATTAATTTCGCAGAAAATAAAATATAACGATAAACATTAAAAATCAAGTTACGTGCACACATCACATTGTCAATGGCTGGTAGAGAGCGACGTATCCTAGAGTTTGAGAAAATACCAGTCTATCAGAACTGAGAGCAAGCTATATTTATGGTGTTCCATTTACAATATACCAAGGTGAAATGGACTTATGAACCGACTGCCTATTAAATTTCAACGATTTCCTTGCGTCTTTCTTATTAGCCCGCTGATTTCTATGAAAAATTCAAGATTGAGCGAGTAGTAGGCAGAGCAGTAGGCAGTAAAAGATCGAAGTACCACGCAAATCGATTTGTATTAAAGATTCTTGGTCCTGTTAGGCATCGCAAAGCTTCATTTGAGTCGAAAGTGAGCTAAGACCGGACTTTAAAGTGGGAGAGAGCATTGGCGACGCGTGGATTAGATATCTTAGCGTCGGCCCAACAACCGAGAGGTCGTGAAGTTGTCTGAAGTTGTCACGAGTGTGTATTCAAAACACCCTGGCATATTTAACATTATTTAAAAATAAGCGGGTTGTTGTTTGAATAAATCATAAAACATTTTGAGACTTAATTAATAAAATGTAAGCATGACAGTCATTAGCAAAAATGTGTCCGTCAAATCAATGCAAGAGCTAAGTAGAGAGTACAATTCGAGCTAGCTTTCTTTGGAAATTATCTGTAGTAGGCATATATTTGCGAAATGCCCACATTTTGGTTGGCTTTGCGAATGTATAAACCGTTCTGACTTGTTAATAATTAAGTAACAAAATATGCGCAGAGAAAGTCAATCGGTGTGACAACAAACATCAGATAGCAGACCGAAACACCAACAACAACAAGCAACAACAACAACATCAGCAACAACAACATCAACAGCAACAAACTGTACACAAAAAGCAACGTAATTAATGGAGGTAGAAGCATTTAAGCCAATAGCATTAATAAAGCCACCACAAAATCAATATCCGGATACGAAAATGCGCCCGTCGCCTATAAAAACTAATTAATAATTTCCGAATGGGCTATTAATTAAGCCTAATTATCTGTGCATGAGTCTGGACCCGCAACGTGGTCTGTACTTCATCCGTAACCCCAGTTACCCCATTCCCTCCACGCCCCCCACCACCAGTCCTGCCCACGATATGGCCCTAACATTGGCATTTTCGGGATCGTGCCCATGTCAACTGGCCATTGCGCCCACCTTTTACGTTTACATTGAAACCATTTTGGCCGCTGACCGTCGTATCAGAGATTCGTTTGTAATTTTTATGCACAGCTCTAGCTGAAGTCCCGCATAATGGCCATGATGGAGCTGCAATTAGCGGCCCACATGTGCCATAAATTTGGAAGCCGTAGACGCGTAACACGGGCGAGCTGTCGGTCGATGGCCGATGGCTGGATTGGGTGTTCACTTATTGACAATAATTGTATGCAGTGTGGCGAAACGATAAAGACATTTTTTGCGAACCCGCTTCGTTTCGGTTTGAGGTGCTTTGTTGCATTTGATTTCGTTTAGTTGCTGATTTTGCCATCGAATTCGGTTTTCACTTTTGAGTTCTGCACACATGTCGTATACTGCATCTGCTGAGTATTCTAGTTTTTATCACGTTCTTCTCTTTGTTTGTTTTTTCTCATCTCACGCACACGCATAAATCTAACACGTATATAAAAACATAAACAAATACAAAAAAAAAAATCAAAATCGATACCAACAACAAAGATATGTCCCAATTTGGTTTAGGTGCCAGCAACACGCATTGGGGCTACGGATCAGCGGCATCTGCATACTCGCCGTACTTAGCTAGCAGCGGACTATCCTCCTGCACTACGCCCACCTCAGCGCAGTTTAACAATCCAGCGTTGGGCTTCACCTGTTCCTCCAATGACCAAAGCAACAATCAGGACTTTGGGGGCGCCACCAATCGCGACTGTGTGCCAAGTAAGTCAAGAGTTTTTTTTAATTTATAATCGATAATTATCGAAAAATGTCAATAAATATCGATCATAAACAAAGAGTAATAGATAAAATTAATTAAATTTTAATCTTCTATTCTTGAATCAGTTACTAATTACATTTTTTTATTGTATTTATTTTTTATTGTCCAATGTCATTTGGGCATATTCTGGTATAAGATTCGATGTGAAAAGAAAATTTATATATTATACTTTTCGACTCCTTTCTGTTTTGGTGTTTTTGAGTCCGAGTGAGTCCGAATCGATTTCGAATAATAACTATTGAGTGTCCCAAAGAAAAACAATCAATTTTAGCAGCCTTAATTCAAACTAGAACGCTTTCATTAAAATAGTTTTTGTAAAGCTTGTTCAAGTTTTTCTTGAACAATAATTATGCTGAAAAAATTACTCGATGAAATAAATATTATGAAGAATGAAATAAAATTTATTTGCCAGACAAGTTTCTTGTCTGATTTTACCAATTACTTTTCATTCCAAAGCCAAACCTTTTGAAAACGAATAGATTGGATGGGAAGCGAAGTAAAGAACAGGCTCGTTTATAATATTTTTCTGTTAGTTGGTATTGTATTTCAATAATTAATTTATTTGTAGAAAAAGTCTTTAGAGGCTCCATCAAAAGCTTGAGTATTTTTGTTCCGTCTTCCAAGTCTGAGATACAAATTTCTTTTATATAATCAATTTCTTTCCTAAATTCTATTCATACTTACTTTGTTTATTTGGCGCAGTGCTGCCAGACTCGACAGCCAGCGATTTGGATCAGCATCTCAGTAGTCTGGTCGGATCCTCCAGTGGCCAGATGTCGCATCATAGCTTGTTGGGCGCCAGTGGCCAGACATCTATTACATCGACGGTGAATGGGGCGGGCGCCGGCAGTGGGGCAACAGGAGGAAGTGCAACGGGTGCTGGCGGCGGCGGTGGTGCCAACTCAATTCTGGTGCCACGATATCATACCAACGCTAGCAATGAGTATAACGTGCATTCCAGCCAGAACGGACCGCGCAGCCTGAGCGACAGCTCGCAGGCCGAATCGCCGGTGCAGGAGGATCTGCTGTCCACCAATACACCCAACCTGGGCAGCGGCAGTGCCACCGGTGCGAGCAATGGCGGCGCCGCCAACGGAGCTGCTAGTGCTGCTGGCGCTGGCAGCGGCGCCTCAGCGGGTGCATCGGCTGGCGCTGGTAATCCCGCTATGCTGGGCGCCAATCAAAACTTTCCGGGCATTGTTAACCAGGCACAGCATGCCTCTGCCTCGGCCTATGGCGGCGGCGTAGGTGTTGGCGTGGGCGGCGGGCATGGCGGAGGTGCTGGGGCCACGGCCGCCGGCTGCAATGGATCGCTCTACCCGGTGCTCCCAGCCAGCCTGCTCTACTCGCAGCTATATACCGCCGCCAATCAGTCGGCGCACGGCTTTCATTCGCACACGCTGCCGGCGCATGCGTCGCCGAACTCCTCAGTGCATGGGGAGCTGCAGAGCGTAATGGATCACATCAGTAATGTCGGCGTACGGCAGCAGCATAACATTATGACCGGCGGGGGCGTGGCGCATCCAGGCGATCTGACACTGATTGGCAACTGCGGTGCGTCGGTGAGGAACATCGAGGATGGGAACACAAATCGTCAGGTGGCCGCGCTCGCTGCCCATCGCGGCCACCACAACCCAACTGACAACGGGGGCAGCGTCTGGAGGCCATATTGAGGTCAGGTTTTGTGGTGCGGCTCCGCAGTTCTTTAGTGCCACGAGCACGTCGAGGGGCGAGCGACGGAGAAGCAGCACGAGCATCTGCAAGGCAGTGGGAATAGGGACTTACGTGGGGATATGGGTGGGGACGGGAATGGGACTGGAAGTGGCAGTGGGAATGGTTGTGGGGGCGTGGGTTACTGAGTGTACATTTCTGTATATACTTTTCTAGGGCGTACTTGACATAATTTTTTTTTTTTTTTGTATGCCATTGATAAGAGAGAAGGAACTTTTAGTAGAATTTGTTGGAGTTCTCAAAACTCAAAACTAATATAAAAAAAAAACTTAACAAAACTTCTTTATGTTTGTATAGCGTACCAGTATAGTAAAATGTTAAGCATAAAAAGAAAACCGAAGTAAGAAGCCACTATAAATAATTAATCTAGCAAATGGATGTTGCGAAAAACGTTTTCAGAATCGCTTTCGTCTCAAATTCGTAACGATTTCGACCCAATTTCGCCACTAAAAAACTTGATGTCCTGGCGAAATCGTTACGCACTTGAGCAGCTGAAAATGTTTGCAATAGATTTTAAGATACTTTTAACTACTCGTCTGTAGTTCACAGATGAAACTACATTTTAGGAAGTGTTGGGTCTGCGCCTCCCAAAGAGAAACAGCAGTCCCAGGCCCGCGGATTGCCCGAGCCATACAACTACACAGAAGCTAGTCATAGAAACGAATCCACGGAAAAAAAAACGCCCAAAACATTACGAATTGCAGATTCGTAAAGCAAAGCGAATTTGAAGCAGTCGCTAGAAACACAAGTATCTAATAGAAACGATGACAATTTTTCTCGTAGTTCTCAATGTTTATGATATAGGACGTCTTAAATTTGATGTGTTTTTGTTTTCTTAATTTAATTTGTTTTTTTTTTTTTATTTTGTTATTGGTTTTACAAATGTAACATACTGTATAGAAGGGTTTAGAAAGAAACAGATAAGGTGGGTAGAAAGGTAATGCGAAGAGCCGTTGTATATGAGTTCCTAAGCCGTAATCCATGTTCGTGAATTTGTTTACTGTTTTCATGTGCTTCGATATGCGTGTATGTACTTTAAATGTGTATAAATCTGTGCAATGTAAGCTAAATACTATTTAATATAAACATATATATATATATATATATATATATATACATATATATATATATATATATATATATGTATATATATATATATATGCATACGTAATATATATACAATTAATTATGCCATACTTGATGCAAAACCCAAACTTTGCAGCACTTATAAATAAATGTAATAACTTTTTTTTGTCTAGTAAATAAAACTTTACCAATTAAGTGAATAGCAGCATTATTGGCTAAAAGTTTCAGAATTACTGTTTTGATGATAATGACGATGATAACGATGATGATGCTGGTGATGATGATGACGATGGTGTTGATGATTTTGCAAAAGAATCAGCTCCATTTTCATTCGTTTATTAGACAAGGTGTAAGAGATCCAAAGAAAAGATTTCATTACGATCTGATGCATCATAGTATTACATAAAACTCAGACACATACACATACACACAACACACACACACACACACCATCGCGATCTTTAAGATCTTCTAAAGTTGTCCAAAACAAAAAACAAAAAAAAACATTCGCCACATAAGAGCCACAACCAAGTGGTATTAGTATTAGAGATCAACTTATTTGCAAATGTCCAGTAGCACTTTTTTTTTTATAAATCAAAGTTGAAATTAAATGAATATAATATTAAAAACTGATCGTAAAGTACGCATAATTGATGTATACCAGCATGACAAAAAATAGCAATAAAAACAACAAAAAAATAACTATGTGTATAAATAGAAAAAAAAAACGATGTCAAATCTGCTTGAAGAATTTGAATTTTGCATACACATAACTATAACTACATATATACACACATATATATATATATATTTATATGTATATATATATAATATGTATGTATATATATATATATATATATATACATATATATATATATGTATATCTATGTAAACCGATTTTTGTGCAGTAACATTTCCATGTAATAAATTGAAGTATATGTAATGCAAAATTTGATTTCAAACAAAAGATACAAGAAATAAAACGAAGACATAAACAAAAAGATCACGACAATTTAATTAAACGTATACATTAATAAAATCATTATGGAAATTAATAACAACTGTGTGTTTCCTTTTTTGGGTAGGTTTTTGATATGTGGCATCGGGTGCAATCGACTGCGCCATACTCTGTTCACATTCGACTCAAACAGACGATATAAGTGTAGCATACTTTTATGGCAGACAATTGGGTTAGATGATATTTCGCCACGCCTGGTTGGGTCCTTCAGGCCCCAACTGTTGCTGTAGAGTATCTCAATTTTTGCCAGATTACTCTAGATTCGATCTTTGGAAGAGGTTTGAAGAAGTCTAACTGCAACATATTCTGGAATTTAAAGCTTTAAACTTTAAACTGTGACATGCAAAAGCAAATAAAAGAAGTTGGAATGAGGGTTTTATTTGGTAAAACGAAACTGTTGAGTCTGGGTGTTGGTTTCGTATATCCTTACGAAAGGTGTGCAATACAAATTGCTTGCCACTTTTTACGACACAATCGGGACAATTGGCAAAGGTAAAATTATATTGAGGACGGTGGGCAGCATCTAGCTGCGGTTTAGATTGGCGGGCTACGTAATTTTCCGCTCAATTTATTTCACATTGTGGCATCCAATTAAGCTGCAAACCAGCAGCCAGTCGTGACCAGGACCAACCCCGGACCACCGAACCAGACAATGGCTTATGGGATACGCTTTCGCGTCTATTTCTATCTTCTGTCCGCCATGTGCGCACTTTTTGAGTCCATAAAAAGGCAGCGCGCAAGACACGCGAGCGGAACACAACTGAAGGTGTGGCTGCAGACGTTGGTGGAGGCGGAGCTTTACAGATGAGTGGAAATGGAGCCGAAATGGTAACAAGTATCAAGCAATAACCACAATGGGTTAGTTAGCTCTTGCCCCGACTGAGAAAGTGTTCACAAAGCAATCTGTACTCCATATTTCATACGCCATGCAGCAGAACTTGAACTTTACTTTTTTTTTGTCAGGTGCAACTTTTAATTATTTTATTTGTGCCTACTTATAAGAATTCTAAAGATGGCTTGCATAGCAAATTAGCAGTCAGGCGGCGCCTTAAGTATGCAGCAGCAACTCCCCCATGCGAATGCTATCGTTGGGTATGTGTGTGTGTGTGTGTGGGTGGTGGTGAATAATTAAAAATGTTACCCATTACTTGCGTCGCTTGATAAAATTTCAAACAAGCACATACATCCACACACACTTAAAGGATACTCAGCAGTAGCTAAGCTGCCAGGAGACTGCGAAACCACTTGAGATGCTGTCTGCGAGTCCCCCAGCAAGCAAATTTCTCATTCAAGGTAAGATTGATACGCAGCCCCCCTGCCTCCCCTGCCTCCCTCTCTCTCTCTCTCTCTCTCTCTCTCTGTTTAGCGTTTATTCCCTCTGCCCGTCTCTTTCGTGTCTCGCATATTAACACTTTTCATATGAGCAACAAAGAGTCCCTTGGCAACCGCATTGACTGATTGACTGACGGAGTGACTGAGCGACTGAGCCGAAGCTGAACGGCGCTGAATAATTGGCTAACTGAATGCTGTTTTTTGTTGTCATACAGTAAGACTCAGTAGAGTTTTTAGGAGCGAGAAGATATCATATTACTGACACATTTATTTATATATTTTTTTTTATTTATTTATTTAATAATTGGTTTGTAAGGACTCTTTTGCCTTATGCACCAATTGATGTCTTTTGTTAATTTCGCCATGTTTTTACACATTTATTTAAAACAAATATTTGAATTTTTTATCATAGATAAATATCATAGAAGTTATATATGCATATTCACTTAAAATTCGGGAGTCAGAAAGTATTTCTGGAAGTTCCGAATCGCGGTTGTTATTAACATTTGTTAAATTGTCTTTTTATGAAATTGTTTATATATTTAAAGCCCTTTGATAAACATTTAAGGCTTACAACTTTTTAAAATATTCAACTCAAATACTTTAAAAATATATTTTAATTTGTTTTCAAACCATTTTTCAACTTAAAAGGTCGACTTTAAGATTCACCGGTGAATGTGAGTTAAAGATCAAGTTAGTTGCTTGGTTAGTTAGTTATATGGCCTGCAAGCCAGTTTCTGTTTTTGCTTTATTAGGATAATAAAGACGATGCCGAGTGTCATTTGACACAAAGAGACAAAAAAAAACAAGTAAGAGGTTCTAGTCGGGAGCTCCCGACTAGGGGATACCCTGAACCCTCATATTCCAACACCAAATGCAGCGCGCGCTTATAGATAGAGAGTAGCGGGGAGGTGGCGATAGGTATAAAATGAAAGATAATCGATATATATATACTTTTCTAGAAGCTACATGTCAAGTTTGGTGACTCTAGCTCTTATTACTTACCAAAATTGCTTAAAAAACAGGATTTCGATATACATTTTTATCGATTACTTGGAAACGGGGCAAGTTATCGTTTATCGGAAACAAACTCGATCTGCGTAGGAACTAGGAGCACCTACATCTAAAATTTCAAGTCCCTAGCTCTTATAGGTTCTGAGATCCTTGCGTTCATACATACGGACGGACGGACGGACGGACGGACGGACGGACGGACGGACAGACAGACGGACATGGCTAGATCGACTCGGCTATTAATGCTGATCAAGAATATATATACTTTATGGGGTCGGAGATGCTTCCTTCTGCCTGTTACATACATTTGGATTTTGCACAAAAACATAATACCCCTTTTACCCATTTTTAATGGGTTCAGGGTATAAAAAACAAAAACATTTTAATTGAATAACTGAGTAAAATAGATGAATACATATGTTAGATACAACAAGTATGTTAATCAGTAAAAGGTTTAAAAAATGTTGTTAAAAAACAACATCACATGTCTAGATGGGGCTGTTGAGAATTTGCTTGAACAACCCTCAGGTACTTAGCTTTCATTCATAACGACGACAATCATCTTTTTGAGACGCTTCATTTGCCGAAATTTTGTTGTGTCAATTATGCAGGCGATGAGCATGTAAGTGTGTGTGTGTGTGCATGTGTATGTGTGGCAATGAATTTTATTATGATACCAATTAAAGCCACTCACATGGCTGCTCATGTGTGTGTCTCGCGTGTTTCTTGAGGGAAGAAACCAGGCGCTCGCTTAATTAACAACACCTACAACAAATTCCATGCACACACCCCCCACCCCCGAGTTTTATCAGCGCATTTAAAAGCAGCAAAACAAACTTTTTAATTATGTGCTAATATATTTAGCTTGTTGATGTAGCAACCACCCACTGTCAACCACACACCCACTGTGCTTTCAGCTCGCATCATTGACGCAGTCGAACTGAACCGAAAAAAGACAAATATAAAAATACATAAAAATACTTGTAGAGTGTTCTAGTCGGGAGTGTCCGACTAAGGGAAACCCTAAGCCTAGGTTCGAGCTGTCTTTACCAGCATTTGAACTTTCTTCCATAGTTGCATATATTCCCAAAAGCACCCACTTACATAAGTACATAAGCACACGACGCTGACTTGGCACTTAAAGCAGCACAATTTTGGTATAGAATATGTAACTACCGTGCTTACAGTCAGATCCTTTTCAAGCTTTCTGGGCCCAAATATGACATACGACCGCGTGACTATAACTAAGTGTATGACCCTACCTTTTAAATGAGTAGTTCTTCAATTTTGAGAGGAGTGGGGAAGGGTATGGAAGAATACATATTCAAATTGTAAGCTATATAGCTTTTGTAGATTTCGAGATGTATACGTTTATATGGAGTGCCTTACAGACAGACATAGCTAGATCGAATCATTCACCCTCCTTAAGAAGATGCTTCCTTCGGCCTATTACATACACTTGCACAAAATCATTATACCCCTTTTGAGCATTTTCAATGGGTTCAGTGTATATGCAAAAAATACAAACAAATACTTGAAAGCCCACAAACAATAACAACAACAAAAACAAAAACAACAACAAAACAACAATCACATGAACAATACAACTAAGAAGAAATCTCCCGAATCGCTACCAAATGGACTGTGATGCAGGTGAATGGCCAGCAAAATATTGCAGTGATTTTGGTCGGCACAAATTATGCGGCAGCTCGCTCGTCTCTGCATTTGGAAATCTGTTGCCGTTACTCTCAACGCGCAAATATTTAACGGCTGCTACATATTTGCACCCCACCGCATACACATGCAAATGCTCGCACACACACACACACACACGCACTACAGGCTGCTGGCTAAAAGGTATGAAAACATTCTTTGCCGCGGTTTCCATTGTTTTTCTACATTTCCGTTTTGTTGGCGTGTTGCATTTTTGGCATTCGCGCTTTGATAGCCTCCACGTGTGGCAATGGCAATCGCAGGACGCAGGTCGCAGGCTTTTCGGTTCACCGTTGGCCAAATGAAAGGATAAATGAGCTCAGAGTTTAATTTCTCTGTGCATTATTTGCTGTATCTGGCTTTCGTCTTTGGTTTAATCGAATGCCAAATTGCAATTCAAGCAATGCACAAAGAAACCCAGCTCAATCATATCTGTCTGTTCATGCATTTCATGATATTTTTAATAACAAATTCCAAACAATTATATTTTATTAAGAGCTCAAACCATGACCGCGACGTCAGCAATTTGCAAATGCTGTTCAGCTTTAAAAGAGTTTTGAATGCTTTAAAACAAGATAGACCACTTACTCTGAGCTTTCAAATATATATTTATCCAGCAGACCCTACTAGAAGATATCTGGGACTTATCCTGCAGCTAAAGTTATGCAGCCACATTAAGTCCACCGTGAATAGCTGCAGATGAATGGGCTATGAATTTTGGAAGCCGCAGCCGTTTGTCTTTTCATCTTCACAATTTATACACAGATCATTGCCTCGGTGTTGCATTATGGCATTCACATTTTTGGCACTGGTGCCTTGTTTAACCGTCGCAAGGTCCAGCGTTTACAGATTCGTGCCATGAGGCATATTTTTGCGTGTCAATAGTATGTGGGCAATAATACACTTCATTGAGATTTGAACTTGGCGCTCGTGTAGGAGCTGGCACGCCTGACTTACTTTGTCTCTAGGCAATTTAAATTTATTGCTATCTAATTTTAAGCTGTTTATTCTTAAACATGATGCTCTTATCACAAGTCGCGTACACACATTAATAACCAGAATAGTCTAAATCAATTAAAAGAACAAACTATTTTCATGAATTTTTCCACATAATATAGTTCACTTTCAGTCAGGGTTCTGAATGATACTACTATCATTATTATTACTCCCTATTGACAATAGGCATTAATACCAAAGCTTGGATCAAATTAACCTTTGAATAGCATCACAAGCTTGCTAAACAAGGAAATAGGAGCCTGCAACCGAAGGCACCTACTAAGATCATAAAGAATTCCTTTATCAACTAATTGAAATGCAGTTCATCTGCACAATTCCTGTTTATCAGAGCGTCCCCCAGCCCGGCCGCTTGACCAGTCGACAAGCAATCATCGGCCACATTGTGTTTAGTGTTGGCATTGCAATTTTTGGACAGGGCAAATAGATGCGTCAAAGGATGCCTGGGCGGGTGTTGGATGGTGGCAGAGGGCAGTGGAGTCTGGGGAGAGCAGTGTGGAGTGTGGACAAAACTGTCAGACAAATCAAGCTCAACTCACAGCGATTGGAGCACGTTTTCAATATGGTTTGTTAGTGCGGCCACCAGTAAGGCTGGCGGCGTTGCTGCTGGTGATGCGGATAATGTGGATGCGCGTTGGGCGATGTGTGTGTGTCAAGGGGTGGGAAGGGGGTTGGGTGTCACCCTATTTAGAGGGCTGCTGATTCGGTTTTTGGTTAGTTTTTCGAGCATGGCCCGAAATGCCGAATATTGATTTGAATCAATTAATTCGTGCGGTTGTCGCTGGAATTACTCCCTCGAATCTAATTAATTTTAATGCACGAATACATACACAAAATTATACACATCAATACACAGACACAGGCACACCCACACACACACGCATACACATTCGCACACTCACACTTGCACACACATCTGGGCGACACTTTGGCAACATTTTAGTTAGACGCAACGAACGAAAATTTATATTGAAGTCGAATTATGCAATTTGCTACTAAATTGATTGTATTTGCACAGCGGCAGGTTTGTTTGGCAAAGACAGAGACGGGCTAACAAGGGAAACAGAGACGGCAGATAATAGAACGTAGGATACAGACTAACTAACTACTTACATGCATATACGCTTAGAGCGAGATACAATTTCTATTTCAATTATTAAATAACAAACAAACTCCAACCGAGTATGCCCGACTAGAAGATACCCGTTACAAGCACTCGAACTGCCTTTTTTACACTCACACACACATACAAGTATAGGAAACAAATTCCTTATTACCTTCGGAGTTTCTAATCCGATCCGTATGAAATTCTGAGGACGCAAATGTCTCAAGTGTCAGACCAAAGTGTGTGTATATAGCAAAACACTCTACCTTAGAAAAGTGTTAATGTTTAAAGTATTGATGGGGAACCTCTCAACGAAAATATCTAACTTTTGCAGTCACCGAGATTAACGCGTTCATACAGACAGACGGATAGTCCGACATGTTAATATACAGACCTAATGGGATCGGAGATGCTTTCTTCTGCCTGTCACATTCATATGCACAAAATTATTATACCCTTCTTAGATACTTTTAGTGGGTTCAGGGCATAAAAAACAACAACCACAGACAGCATGGGAAGGCCTTCCACATTGCTTGTGGCATGAGTATTGTGATTTTATTTTTATTAATGCAGATCAGGTGTGAGAATATTTAAGTGTTCAATTAAAATCTTAACCAAGCTTGTTATCTTGTCGCCCATTCAATTCAATCGCCCATGTTATATACACTTCACCTGAAAGCTATCCCCTTGTTGCTCTCCCCTCTTTTGTCTACGCTAATGCAACCGTGAATATAATGAACTCTCGCCGACTACAGTAAGCTCTTACTGCAAGCAACGATAGTTCGAATATGTGTCATTCAACTGATTTTATGTCATATATAACTTGTTTACTTCTCTCGTGTAGGGCTTGATTGATTGATTAACATGAACTGTGCAACGCTTAGAGCCAGACTATGCTGGTCTTATAAGATCAACAAATACAGTATCAGCAGCCGAGCCGAGATGCATAGCCGGTTCCGTCTGTTGGATGTCTAAACTTGTCTTTCAGTTTGGAAGTTCTTCTGACGAAAATTAGCATGGATCCGTCCGGAATCGGCAGGATCGGTTCCCTATATCACATAGCTGCTATTTTAATAAGCGGTCGAAAGCTTAGATTTTGCATAGAATAATGTATTTACTTTTTCTGCTGCTAAAGTAGCCCACTCTCTTCCTCTTTGGCCATTCAGTAATGCATATATGTTAATATTTACATACACAGCTATATAAAAATAAAATTTAGACCTGGGCTCAAGATATCTTTCAGTGCTCGGCTTTGCACGGTCAACAATTCTTGCCTAAGCAGTCAGTCGGCTTCAGATCCATCCGAGAATACAGGGTATCTTCACTCCTATAAGCTCTATCGATGGTTATACAAAGGAAACAAAGTAAGTCCACAGATATTCTTTTTGCGCATATTATATTTTAAATTGGCGGCAAAATTCATATTTCATATTTAATAAAATGCGCTGCATGCATTATTATTATATTCATTATATTAAGCATATTTCTATTATTTTCGGCCAGAAGCATTCAAACAGTTAAACATTCAAAGCGCTGACCACTCCAGCCAAACGCGCAAAAAGCGAAACTCGTTTCGCTTACCACACAAAAGGTTAACCCACACACACACACACACACACACACACGCGCGCGCGTGCACACACATACATACGCAGCCACAAAAATACGGCAAAACAAATATTGTTGTTGTTGTCCATGTTTTTGGCAGCTGCAGCCGCGACTATGGCACCAAAAATGATTTTGATTTTTGGCAATTGCGAAATAAATGCGATCATTTTAAAACAAAATGGCAACAAAAATGCATGAGTGTGCCTGTGTGTGCGAGTGTGTGCGTGTGTGTGCGTGTGTTCACATATGTGATATGATTTGAATACATTTTGGGGACCCAGGCAGAGAATGATTTGAAATCGTTTTGCGGTTTTTACGAGTTGCAAATCATTTTAATTAAAATATCAAAATTAGAAAATGGAAAATGATTACATTATTCATTAGTTTTCATTACGCATGTTTATTTATTAGCAAACATTTGTGGCTCGTTGCACTTTTCGATGCGCTCACTGCAGCACGCCTGGCGCCATCTAGCGGCGCCTGTTGCGCGCAAATAAAAAAGCCAACTGCAAAAAAAAAAAAATTATAAATACTTCACGATTTTCATAAGCAGCCGCATCGAGAAAAGCTTGCAAAGTTTTCTTAACTTTCCTTCGCCCAAAGAAAGCGGACCATAAAAAAAATAATAATAATGCTGGCGAAATGCTTGAGGGTGGCCCATTTGTGTGTGTGCATGTGTTTGTGTGGGCGTGTGCGTGTGCGTGGGTATTTCAGCGCGTCTGCGCATAACTTTAACTTAGACATTCACCCCCTTTCTTCACCCGGAATCACGAACCGTTTGGCTTCTTGGCGCTCCAAGTCGAAGACGTTGGCCAAGGCGGCAACTTTGCGTCGTTGGCGGAATTTTTTTTCTTCTTCCGTTTGCTTGCTAGTTGAGTTTTTTCAGCTCTGTTGTCGCGGAAAGCTAACAGATGGCGCCAGCTAAAAAGCTTCGCGTTGCTTCAATTTTTATATAAATATATTTCTGCTTTTTTTTTGTTTTATGTTCACATGTTTTTGGCAAATATATCCTTAAGAATTCATAACTGATTGTTCTCAAATATCGCCATTATTTTACACACACACACACACCGACACACACACTCATGCTACCGTTAAGGGTAAGTCGCACACACAAATACACACACTCGCTGAGTAACGCCTCATATCTATTCGAGCGTAAGGCATTTCGACCAATTATAAGTTGTGGTTAACCGCAACATTTATTCAAGAAAATGTTCGGCATGTGCCTGACTGGGCGTGCGTGCGAGTGGGTAGGCAATAGTTCCAGAGAGCCGGGCTGGGTTGGCTGAGCGCGCTGGAATTGGGTTTGAGGTTGCGTGAGTGTTCTTGGAAGCAGGTACGGGAAAATGGAAAACACCATTATATTTCTCAGAAACGCAGAAAATTATCATAAGGGTTTCTGCTAAAACATCAAATTAACAAAAATATAAAGTATTTTAACGCTCTTAACCATGAACTAAAGATGTTCTAAAGAAACTAGAGAGTTTATTTTTAGCTTGATATTAAGGATAGCAGGATTAACGGGCACGAACATCAAGACGGACTTGATGTTGTGAACGGAGTATAAAATGTTTTTGCAAAATATACTTGCAACAATGTCTCATCTGCCGTCTGTCGGTATGTCACTAAGTAACTCATTTGAACAAGTATTTGGCACGAAAACAAAAAGCGTAAGCGTCTTAGCTCTGAGCCGGGGTCGCTGCTATGGGCCGCAGACAAGCTGCATGGAGCTTGCTGTAAAATTAATAGTTTTTCAAGTTAAAACGAATCGCCTTTTAAGTCGGTAACCGCCGCACAATATGTCGGCAGACACTGGTGAACGTTAGTTTGGCAAAGCCGAACCCAAGCAAACCAGCCCCAAACCCGCCCAGCCACATTGCTGTGCTTTGCGCTTGAGAGCAACGCTGCGACATTAGTTTAACGTTAAATCCATTAAAAATCCATTCTAATATATGTCAGGCTAAAGCAGCGTGCAGCATGCCACAGAGCATAATGAGTGACGGGTGGCTCAGTCGGTGGGTGGGTGTTTCGTTGGTTGGTGCCGTTCTCAGCTGACAGCTTAAAATAAGATACCACACACTCTTTGTGCGCTGTCTTTACACTTTTCCACTTTTCCACTTTTCCACTTTACCTTTTGGCTTAAGTGCGACGGCGACGCCATTTTTCAGAGCGCCACAGAGCAGAGCAGAGTGCAGGAATGGGGCGAGGGCGAGTGGTTGCCACACTAATGAAACTACGAGATTGAGAGGCGAGCGCAAAGCCAAAGCAGCTTGAAGTTCGCTTACCCGCCAAATTCCGCATTCTCATCAAGTAGCTTTAGCGGGTCTCGGAGCACAGCAGCCCGGAGTCCGCAGCCCGCTGCATGTTATGGCCGCTGTTTTTTTATTGATTTCATAAAATTTTTATTAATAAACATTCGTGAAATATCCAGGCTTCGGAAAATTGAAACACTGTGGAATTTTTTAATAGAAGCAAAAGCCAACCAAAAACAACAAAAACAAAAAACCAAACAAAATTCAAACCAGCAACAACAACAACAACAACGGCAATTGCGAGTAAAACAAGCGAACTGCACAAATCAGCGTAATAAAATGTTTCCAGGAGAAGAAGCAGCAGAAGATGATGATGATAGGCATGAGGTAGAGCAAGAGGAAGCGGAAGGACCAGCAATTAAAATGGCGCTCGGCCCCGTCAGCCAAAAGACTTCAAAAAATGCCAAAAGTTCAAATACTAATGAATTATCCTTTATTAGGATAATGTATGATGTGGTTCTCTGAAGAGTTTGCCTCTTCACGCAACAACAACAACAACAACAACAACTACAAAAGCAACAACAAGAGCACCAAACACAAACAGCAACAACGTCCACAAGTCAAAAATGTTTCGCTGGCTTTTGCACACACTCACTACAAGGGGTCAATCCGTTTCATAAAGCAGCTTGCCAAGTGGTCAGGCAGCAGCTGTGAATATCTTTATAGATAGAAAAGGGCTTGTGCTGACTGACTGACCGACTGTCGTTGTGATTGTTGATCAATACATGGGCCAAAACATACGGTGCTTTGAGAAGCATGGTGTGAAAATCGAAGTTTAGGGATCGGATCCCTGTGAATATATTTATATTTTTTAACTTCATATTAAATATTTCCTAACTGTATGCTATTTTCGATTCAATACAATAAACATTTATAAGAAAAAAAAATATATATATATATCCCATTATTTGAACATTTTTAATAACAATTTCGGTGTTACTTACATTTTCTACATTATTCAATTGACTCGGACTAAATCGGGTTATTTCCTCTAGTATTCTTATTGTTGGCTTGGGAAATAATAAACAAAAAACTTAATAGTGTATGTATATTGTACCTGAACTTTTTATTTATTTACAAGTGTGTTCAAATCTCGTTGTGCCGCAAAGTGCCGACTTCTTCAGTTGTTTTGTAATGTAGCTGGGTTTGCGGACTTATCTCCGCCTAGGGTTGCATTTGGTCTTAAGTGTGGGGGGTGGGTGGTTAGGCAAACTGCGGCTAGGATACTGTTGGCAATTTATGAAAAGAGCCAAATTAATCAGACTAATAACGAAAACACGCCGACGAAAAGGCGGCTGGGCAAAAAAGAAATGGTCAGAAAGGGGGACGCGGCTGCGTGATGAGGGCAACAACAACAACAACATCGGCAACAACAACAAGCGGCAAAAACTTATGCAAAGTTTTCTTAATGAAAAGATTTACGATGGCAATACTCAAAATTAGCAAAAACTGAGGTTGTGGTAAACAATAAGCGCTGGGACGAGCCAAAAGCTGGAGAGTCACAGAGTGAAGAAGAGGTTGGTGAGGGGGCGGCTGCTGCCGTTGCTGGACTACAACTTGGCTACGGCTATAGCTGTTGCTCTGGGTGGATACTCTTATAAACTTTTTACTGCCGGTGCAGACTCCACCCGCCTGGTGGTTGAAATAACAAACTTTACGAGAAATTTGCAGACCTTGTTGTAGTTTTTGTTCCTTCAGTTGTTGCTGTTGTTGTCGTTGTTGTTGCGGAATATGCTGTAGGCAGTGAGCTGGGCAACTGACCAGGACTGTACTCATTTTTGTGGTCTACTGTAGGCATTCAATAGAGCGCACCAGCTTGCCAGCCCAATTAGTATTCGTATTCGAATTTGTGGCCCTCACCGAAAAGAAAAATCAAAAACCCAACTAATTGCAGTGCTAGTTTTATCCGGAGATTTGAAATTAATAAACTGCACATTGGCATGACAACTGGCCAACAAGCCAAAACCTGTTGGCAGATTGTGGACAACGCTTTCAAATTAACAATCAAATCCACAACCAGCAAGTCAAAGATGCAGCACACTCAAGCAGCTGGCTCATTGTTCTCTTAAGTCACAGCTCAGATTATTAAAATAATTCGCTTGACATCAGTTCTGCAATAGCAAACAATAAAGTTAGCCTGTTCTAGTCGGGAGTAACCGACTAGGAGACACCCTGACTGTCTGAAGCTATACTCTACGAAAAATTGCATACCAAGCTTTTATAATTTTCGAGTTATGTTAAAAAACGAAATATTTGGTAAAATATATAATAATTAATTTACACACGTACATATATGCTTCTTATTTGCTCAGCTATAGGAAATGACATTTTGAAATTCTCGATTCTTTTGTTCATGATAACGTTGGGTTTCCGTCAATGTTATCAAATAAATTAGGTCCATATTCTCAGAGAAAGATGGATGGACAGGCAGATGGACATAGCTAGATCGATTCGGCTATTGATGTAGACCAAGAAATTATATACTTTATGGGGTCGGAGGAAGCTCCTTCTACATGTCTCCTTCTACACCTTCTACATTCTTATCGATTTTCTATGTTATTTCCAAGAAGAGAAGAATCATTATAAGTTAAGAAAGTATGTAACATGGCCGAGCATAAATGATCTGAATTCGTGAATTTGGTTTGGGTTAGGTTAGGCAAATTGAGCGGGACGTACTTGGACTGATCCGCCACCCACATTCCCAGAGACCAAACGAGCGATACAGAGAATATCTTGTCTAAAAGGCATTTGGGTCCATCCTCGGAGGGATCTGATAGTTCCAACCGGAAATATCTATTTAAAAAAATGGGATATAGTCTTGCATGTAGCAAGGCAGCTGCATATAAGAGTTGAAATCGTCTTTTTCTCTTCCTTATAGCGAAAACTGCTGCAGAAGGCGTTTATTTTTATAGTCATATACAATCGAGGTTTAAGGGGTATGTGCAAGCCGACATGTTGCACAATATGCCACTGAAACATCAACATTAATATTGTTAAGCTATATTATGGAGTTATTATGTTTAAAGTCGCAAGAGTTATTTCAGAATTTTCTAACAGCTACATTTCGAATTCAATTTTCAATTTTCAATTCAAAAATCGATGCCATGGAATGCCACAAATGCCACTTCCTTTTGCTCCGCCCCAACCCCTTCCGCACGAGCAGCAGCAGGATAAATATATATACATATATAGAGCAACAAAAAAAGGGTTAAAACAATAGAAAATGTTGCCAGCGACAACGTGGACAAGAATAAGCACGAGCAGACGGGCGGACGGGTGGCAGAGACGGAGTTCGGGCTGGAGTTGGAGTTCAAGCTCCGCAAAACAATTCTTTATGTGTATTATGCTGGGAACGCTTTTAACGGCCCGTTCAGCTGTTGTACTATATGCCAGGACAGGCAGGCACAGCCCTCGACGACCCCCTCCAGTACCCACACAAGCCAGCTCCTGGCTTCTCTTCTCTGGCGGCTATGCGAGCCAAATCATTATTACAACAACAATGAACTCTAAGCGCTGTTGCTCCGCTTCTGTTGCTGTTTCTACTTCTATTTCTGCATCTGTTTTCGCTGCTGTTTTTAGCGCCGTAAGCCGTGCGCCCCATTTGCTCGGCATTTTTCAACTGCTGCAGCCAAAACCCCCCTCGAGCTGCCGGCAAGCCCAGTGCGGACATCGAATCCTTTCGTTCATAAATCAAGTCTTTGGTTTAATTAAATCTTGTGTTGGCGGTAAAAACGCTTAAAGAAAAAAAAGCAAACAACAATAAGCAAGCAATTGTGTAGCAAGACTATAACATACCCTGCACATAGTCATTATCGGAAGAAATCAATTCCTAAATTTATACATTGTGAATCATCATCAATTTGGCAGGTTGTTGTTGCCACTCATAATATGCCCTGCCTATTCCACCCTAGATTGCAGGGTATTAAGAGGCGAGGGCTATGAGCGGTTTGCCGTCTACATCCGGCCAAAGTGAAGGCCAAATAAGTAGGAGAAATGTGAGCCAAATATTGTACATAGCTGCAGGCGCTCCAGTCTCCAGTCTGTTGGGAAGAGGGGGTGAGACAGTTGGGAGCCCTGTTAAGGGCAAAGCAAATGCGTCACGTTATAAAATTTCGCCGTGGTTGTCCTGTTGGTATTTTCTTTTTTTCAGCTCATTTCCGTTTTTTGGCTTCCGTCGTAGGTTTTAGGCCCTGGAATTGATCGCAGTTGCATAAATAACAAACGAAATGAAATTTTATGCCTTCAGTGTTGCCAGCTGAATTGAGCTTAAATAAGGTCGAGGAGCTCGCGCAGCTCTCCAGAAGGCCTCTCATCAAGACTTTCAGGACCTTAGCAGTACCTTAAGCTGAAGATTGCCATAGATAGAGCATACCTTGTCTTTAGCTTGTTTTAATATATAATTAAATTAGAAATTTGGAAATCATTATTTATCGATCTATTCTATCTATTTCAGCATACCAGAAACTATATACAACAGTTTGACCTTTTACCATATATATAAAAAAGCTAAATCAAGGAATATATTTTGGTGGCTCTCGACTGCACAAGGCCCGTTCATAGCTAAAAACATGCTGGCCAAATTAATTAGTAATAAAGTTTACCGTAGATAATATAATATGAAGAGACGGACGGACGGACGGACGGACGGACGGACGGAAAGACAGGCATTGCACACAACCTTTTTACTCTTTTGATATCCTGAACCCATTGTAAATGAGTAGGAAGGATATACTGGCCTTGTGCCAGTGTTCCGAGTGCGTGGGTATCGGCAACTACAAAAGCTTCAGATGTGAAATTTTAAACAAGTATTTTTGGATACCATACCCACATAATTTTATATTTATATCATTTTACTCTCTTTGACAGCTTCCTCCAGTCCACCCGAAATTGGAAGAGACTTCACTTTTAAAGCTAACTTTAAAGCCTTGTGACTTGGCTCATAAACACATTTTTGTGTCATATTTTTAAAGAGTACAAATAAAAAAGAAATGTTGAGCCATTGAGAACAGGTTTCACATTGTTGTTGTTTTGGAAAATCGTCAAAGAGCACAGCGACAGCCAATGGAAGAAAGAAAAAGGGAAAAGCGGAAAACCCGTAAGCATTTAAAGTCGCGTAAGTTCGTGAACTGGATATGAGAAACCAACAAGGACAACAAGTGATGAAATATAGTATAAAACCGAAAGGGCAACACGTAAAATTGAATGCAAGACACGTTGCAGGATTTATGGCCAAAAGAAGCAGCCGCCAAACGCAGACTAATAAACACTGAGAGCGAAAAATTAAAAACAGGGAGAGAGAGAGAGAGAGAGAGAGTTGGGAAAAGAGAGAGGGAGAAGGCCGAGACACGGAAATAGTAAAGTGGCTGTGAGAATTATAGGCAAATGCCAGAGGCATTTTGGCCAATTTCTACGTGATGCGATGCGCTGACGGGTTGCCAATGGGACCAGGAACTTGGATTTGGACTTGGACTTGGCGGTTGACTTGGCATCGACTCGGCCGTGCGGCAAAGGGCAAATGAAACTAAACGAAACGAAATGTAATGAAATCCTTTACCGTAAGAATTTCATGCACGTCAACACGTGCTGACTGCGACAGCGGCGTTGACAGCACACTCCAACAGTCCGACACTCCACACGCCGACAGTCACATCCAAAATCCGTATCTGAAGCATCCCATTCCTTCCCATCCCCCGTCTCCCATCCCCTTCTTCGCCGCATCAGAAACTTGTAGCAATTTCTAATTCATATGTTACCAAGGCAGCCCGGAGCACAGCTCGCCCCGAGCTCGATGATTTATGGTGGACGGACGCGAATACCAAATGAAAGGCGCTGCCACTCCTACAAGACACAGTCTTATAGTCGCCACGTCCTTGGACTTGGGCTTCGGTTACAGATACAGCTACAGCTACAGCTACTGCTTCAGCTCTGGTCTGGCCGTTTAATCATTCAATAGGCAATTTGTTTGGCCGCTTGCTGAACGGCATCGAGCTGAAATGAAATGTTTTACACATTATAGCAACGGCTACTTGCACTTTGCGGATCTGGCTCTGACTCGGCTGCTGGTCTGGATCTGGCTATGCATCTTCAGCAACCATATTTAATATCATTTGTCTTTCCAACGGTCCAGTGTGCGGTTTGAAAGACCCAGCATCCCAGCATCCCAGCATCCCAGCACCCCAGCACCCCAGACACCTCCAACCAGCCTTCTCCAACGCCCAACATTTCCTTCCCCTCTGATACGACATGTGTGCGACGGTCCGGGCTCGGGCTCGGGTCGTGTTGTGATTTATGATTATCAAAGTATTTGTTACCTTTATGTCCAAGTTATTTGCTCGCACATAAATCATTTCGCTAGCCCAACTTTGGCGCTTTGATTAATTTCTTCAATTGCTGACGCGATTGGCGCCTGCGATTGGCGGCCTGAGTAAGAACCCAACCCGGCAGCTTTTTGATATGCCAAAGTGTTAACGGGAAACATAACTCACGAGTGGTCAACATACTACGCACAAATCAGCGCAGCAAACGCATGAAAATTAATTATTCAGCCAATCTGCTGGCCCACATAAGCAGGCAACATTATATTGCCTTACATGTATGTTGCAACATATTATTTTAATTTATGAAACATGCAATTAAATATATGACTTGTCGCCATATATACTCTGTGTGACGATTATACGACGACTAGAACAGTTCTTCTTATTATCCTCGTCCAATCTTTGCTGTTTAAGGTAATTGACAGATTTAAATATCTTTGAAGTTTCCTGTGCTGAGCTAGAGTCTACCAATTTAGCAAGTGGTTGGACCATCTCAACCCTAAACCCAAAATACGTCAGCTCCGCCCACATTCACCTCGTCGATCTTGGAAATTTTAAGAGTAAGAGATATGCAGCTTCAAATATATAGTCTCCCATACCATACGCAGAACGCGTTGATCATATGCAGAGCACAACATGTTAAATATCTTTTGAAACCTGTTTTCTTTTATGAGCTGTCGATAACTTTCGATTTTAAGACAAGTTTTCTTATGCATAACTCGAAAATTCTATGAACTAGATAAGCCAAGCTCGATATTCAGGAACTCATCGCATACGCTCCTTGTGTGCATGTGTGTGTTCTTGAATTCTATCTATGAATTGTGTTTCTATGAAAATAGAAAATCTAGTAAAAGCAGATTGGCCCTGGGAACAGGGTATCTCCTAGTCTGGCACTTGAGCACTCTTACTTCCCGATTTCATATACCTAACCAGAAAACATATTTATCACATTAGTGCAGTGCGCAAATCTCTAGGCAAGGTTGTGTACATATAATTCAGTCACTCGCTCAACTGGTCAACTAGCCCATGGCTTGGGCTTGGTCTGTGTCTTCGCAAGTAAATCCTAAAAGTAAACTCTGCCCAATGAATTATATATTTGGATTTATTTGAGGCCAAGTAAAACAAATGACCCCAACAATCGTCGCCGCCTTCGGAAAACGCGCATTAAAAAAGGTCAAAAAAAAAAAAAAAAAAACAGCAACAAGAAATAAAGAAGGAGAAATAAAGAAAACAAGAAAGCGAAAGTAGCGTAAATAAATAAACGGCAAAACACAAAGCATATTAGGCTAAGCTACTTGCGATTTCCGTAACATGCCCTCCGGCCGGGGAGGCAGCTCGCTATAAAAATGCGGAAGCTGATTAGCCGTCCGTCCACCCACCCAAAATGAACTGAGAGCTGCCAACCTGGCCGGGGGGAGGTTGAGTTTTATGGGGCACAAAAATTAACAACGCCTTTGGGGTTGTCTTGAGGCGGCTGGCCCAACATCGATGACGACGACGACAAAAAAAAAAAAAGTTGCCAAGTCTCATAATCGAAATTGGTCACAGGTGGCCCCCAGCAGTTGACCAATACAATGGCGCCGGGCTTGGCAGGCGACCCCAGTTCCAGTTCCAGCTCCGGCGCCGTCCGACTTGACTTATTGAAATTAAATGTGCTGGCCAGCAGATAATACCCATTTAAGGCGTGTTTAGTTAAGTTGAGTTTGATTTGGGTGTTTTTCGGCCCGCAGGCCCTTCCATCACATAATTTGGCATTTACCTAAATCGAAGCTGTAAAGGGAATATCTGTAGAAGGCTGATTATTTCGCCGTTTAAAGTTGGAGGGTAAGCCCCTATATTAAACGTGGCTAATAAGTAGTATGCTTTGAATTTAGAGTTAAGCTTATATATCAATCTCAATATAGAGAATTATGCAAACTGAATTAATAAGCAAGTGAATAACACTTATGTTTCCGATCTGGTTCGAACGGGCATTTTATAAATTTATATCCGTAAAACAAGCCCTCAATAATCCTATCCAAACACAATTGAATATGGTTCGGTCTGAGAAATCTAATATCAAATATCTATTAAGTGGAAAGTAAAGCTAGGATTTATTGATTTTGAGGTGCCAACTACAATGACGAACACTCTTGATAATGTTCTTTCTATAACTGATATATTAAAATAGTTTTATATATAGATAGAAAGATCCGAATTCGGCTGTTTTTTAAAGGTCAGATATAACCAGCAGAGGCGGATCTTAAACTCTTCCCTTAACTGCGTCCGTCCAACTTCTACAGAATTTCTTAAAGCGGAACTAAAGAGTGAAGGCCTCTGTGAGCACCTGAATTAACACTTATTCAACATCAGCACAAACTAGGGTAAATAAGCCGCAGTACAGCCAAATTATTTTTATTGAATTATTTATTTAATAAGTCTCAAATTGTTCTATCCTGTCCAGCTTCTAGCTGTGCCTATAGCTTTAACCTGTACATAAGTCGATGCGAATTACAGACAGACGAACAAAAAATGTAACTCAATATGGACGAAGGGCTTTTCAAAATGGCCACGAAGTCCGAGAGATAGATGGATAATTCTCTTACTGTTCGTCAACGGAGACTTTGTCCACTAAACCAAACTGAACTCCGGCCGACAAGCTGACACAGAATGTGTCAAGTCAAGCTGAAGACGGCCTGACATGCTGGGCGCTCGTCTCTGTTGTAAATTTTTAATCAAATCTGTGAAACGACAGCAGTCATTAATTTTCCTTCCGTGTCCAAGATTGTGGCCATTTTTCTTTTGGGCTTTGTCACTCCCGTTTCGGCTACCTTTGTCACATTTACATGTTAGGCAAAAATCCTTGATGTGCTAACTCAGCTCGCAGACAAGAGTGACCGCAAGTTTTCGCAGGACGAGCGTTGAAACGAGACACTTTCAGATCGTTTATCTCCTAAATGGAAAATGGGATGAACTACTCCACGCTTAGATGGTGGAATTAAAGTTTGATTTCCTTGAGGAAATTAACATTCCTAAATTTGCTAAATAATACTAAGATGCTGCAAATTTTGAGACTAATAGATATAGATATTGATATGCTGCTAATTATTACTGGAAACTCTAAAGTTCTTAGCGATCTATGTTATCTTTGGAAGAATTGCAGATCAATTCGGTAAATAGCTTAAGATGTGACAGGAAATTAAATAGAGATTGTGCTATCGTCGGGTCACCTCTAATTCAGTTGTAAATTTGCGATTCGCGTTAGCCGCATCGACATTACTTACGATGGCCAAATAGTTTTGGGCCAAAAGTGAAACATATGCCGCTGACACATAGTAGTAAATCCGAAAGCTGGCAATATATGAGGGGTAAAGCAATGCTGGGGTGGCTGCAGGCTTGGTTAGATCTCTGGGGCCTGATGTTAGCTGGATAGATGGATGACGGCGTCCGGACATTGATAAATCACATATGTGTACTTTTCTATAGAAAGCGTGGCCCTGGCTACATGCTCTACAGGCGCTCTATCGCGGGCTATTTGAAAACGCGACGTTGCAAACAAACCAGTCCTCCCCCCATCCAATCCTCTAGGCACCAACATATTGCAGTGCTGTCATGTGCTGTGCTCACGCACACACTTGGCCAAATTCAACAATTTTCTGCAGCGACATCAAATTACGAACTCATTATTGTTAGCGACGACAATGGGCCTTGGTCGTGGGTGGCACGTCCATCGGCCATGGATGGGTCCATCGTCCATCCAGGTTCGTTGGTGTTTGCGTTGGCGCGAATTTTGCCAAAAATTCGTTAGAGTCGCGGTGCAGTGCGGGGCATGTGCTATGTGTTTTTTTGGGGGTATTTGTTGACGTTGATAGCGAGCTTTTGGGCAAGTGAACTCTTTTTTTTTTCATTGTTAGCTTCATTTTTATACCCTTGTAGAGGGTATATTTATGTTCTGAACGAATATGTAACTCTTTCTAAAGGGACATCTCCAATGCCATAAAGTATAGATATTGTCTCTGTTTCTATGCGAACTAGTTTCTCAGTTTTGCAAGTGCCAGAAGCGGCCGGAAGAATAAGTCGAACATTAATAAATCAATAATAATTAAAATATTTATTTTTCATGATATATTGTCCTAGCTCATCATTTTCTAGTTTCCAAGTGCTCTTTATATAATTGAAATGATTTTGATCAATATCAGATAACTATATCATATGGTGTTCAAATAATAACTGGTCTTTGTGTGAATAACCTCTTTTTTTTATCAATGTATCTGGACATATTGGCTTATATAAGTTTCGCTGTAGTCCCTATATACTTATATATTTAAAGTTTGAACAACATCGGGCAACTTAACAAAAAAGCTGTCATAGGAACGAGAGGTGGTAGTGTATCTTGAATTTATCTTGACTTAGCTCTGGACCTATTTTTTATTAGTTTTACCATACAACTTACATGAAGGCAAATTTTAATCAATATCGGGCCGCACCATATCTAATAGCTGCCATATAAACGATCAATCGAATATAAAGTTTCGGGTCTAAGAACATTTGCTTTGAATATATATTTGTTTAATTTTTACCTTTTGATCTCTACCAAGCGGAATACTATGAATGTGGAGTATTTGTACAAGGCTGTATTTAGGTAAACATATCTTTGAAATCTTCCTCTTATTTGTGCAAAGGTATTCAATGTTCGGGGTGAGCCGCTCGCTCTGGCTTTTTTCTGTTTCTCATTGCTTGTTTTGTTTTGGAGCTGCGCGTGTAAATCGCATGCTAGAAACGTAACGACACCCAAAACGAACCCACATCAAACTGACCAAAATGCATGGAATGCCTATGAAAATTGTAAAGCGCTGTTGTTCCATAGCTAGTCAGGCCCAAACTACAATCAGCTTCCTGCCTCCGCGGAGAGAGCTTCAGCGAGGCGCTCATTAAATGACACTCACAGCGAGCCAGCCAAAAATTGCACGCTATAATGCACACAACGCGCGTGTGCCCGTGTGTATGTGTGTGTGTGTGTGTGTGTGTGTGTGTGTGTGCTTGTGTGTGGGATGGTGGGATGTTATGGTAGGAGGCGTGGCGTTGCATAATTTTAGTTGCGCTTTCGTAGGCGCCGAGAAGCCACGCCACGGCACCCCTGCGTCCACCTCTCCCCACACTCTTTACCAAGCAATTTCTATTGCTTGTCATACGCAGAGCGCGGATGGGGGCTTTTGTTCTACGCAAAAGCCCCCACCCCTCTCTTACACGCATCCTTGCACGCACCTTCCCTTCTGACCGGGCTATATGCTGCTCTTGCTTGGCTTCTGCAAGAGCAAATTGGTTAGTCATGAGGACAAGTCCACCAAAGCTAGAGCTAGTCTATGGAAATACACACAGCTGACTGATACTGGCAGAGAGATAAAAAATTTGCAAAACTTAGAAACAACATTTTTTGATGTAGTTCGCAAGATCCTTTACTGTAGAAGAAGAAAGCTGCAAGTATATGATAGTTTCTCATAATATCCCAGCGAAAAACGAGGTATATGGAAATAAAGCGGAACCAAGCAACTTGAATTTAATATATATATATAGACCAATTAACTGATATATATGTTATGTTTAACTTTTTACTTTACTTTACCTAGATTCTGAGCACACATTGCGAAAATTCTACAAACATGCTTTCTTTGGAAGTTATAGAACCTTTAATGCAACATAAGTAAACACATATCTTGAATCTGCCCTTTCAGGTTAAGGGTATTTGATGTGCGTTCTGCTGGCAATCGCGATTTTCTTCTAGTTTAGTTTTTGGCATCCAGTTTTCGTTTACGTATTTTCGTTTTTCGTATTTGCGAAAAACCGTGAAAATTACATGCCGCTGACGCAGCGGCGCCGTCACTCATGATGAGGCTGCTCGGTTTTTGGGGGCCGGTCGCCCATCGCTGAGAGGACTTGCTGCTGCCGCTGCTGCTGCATTTTTATTTTCGGTCATTTTATTCGCGACGCGCTGATACGGCACGAAGTTGTCCCTGACCGCAACATCGCATGTTGTAGGTGCGCCAATGACGCTGATTTTGTTCCTGCGCACGGGCTACACATTATTAACAGTTCCTGTGACAAAGCGCGACCCCGACTGCTGGAACAGTGTGTGCACTGTGTTCGGCATGGATAACTCTGGGTTTGTATTTGGGGGGATTGGGGCACGGCCATGGCCACCTGTCATATTACGAGCCACGGGCAACGAGCAACGGGGCATTCAGGCGACGTTGTCGTCGTTGTTGCCGTTGCTGTTGCTGTCCTTTGCCGGCCGTTTGCTGTCCAACAAAATGTTTTGCGGTTCCCGTTGCCCGTTGGAAAGTTTGTGCCTCCGGCTGGTTGTTTATTTTAGATACGATGCAGCGACTCTGCAAGTACAACTGGGACTCATTGCCAAAATGAGCCTTTAATGGGTAGCATAAGCCCTGTAAGTATCTGTTTGGGTGTTGAAGAAGCCAAGTCGAGATTGCGAAATATCCTGCTGATCTAATGGGATCTTAAAATATTTGCGGTAGGGGTAGCCGAGCATTGAATACAAAATAACCTGTGTATGGGCGCAAGGCTAGCCGGACGACCAAATAAATACTTAAAACTTAACAAATACCTAAATCCACGATGTCCTTGCACAAGCCCCATCGACCCAGTGAAGGGAACTCAGGGAGCTCTAATCAAAAATTGCTCGAAGCATAGCGAAATACGGAATTAAAGAGGGCTTAATATACGTATAATATATATTCATTGTATGATCAAACTTTCCATACATCAGCTCATTTATTGACCGAACTTGGAAGATAAGATTGAAGCCGGTTTTTCTTGAATCTCACTCACAACCCTGGATCTTATATAAACTGCAAAACCTATTTTTCAACCTATTTTTTACAACGAATTTTAGGAATAAGTTTCAAGCCGATTGGATTTTAGTGAAAGAAGTTGTGTACAACCTTTTTCCGCCAATTTTCCGCAGTTGCGGGTGAAATTTTTTCACCACAGAAGGTAACTATAGCGAGAAATATAAGCTTATTCTATATCTTCCGTGTCAATCACACAGTCAACTAAATAAGATGATAAATATATAAAACAAGTAAGAGGTTCTAGTCGGGAGCTCCCGACTAGGGGATACCCTGAACCCTCTTATTCCATCATCAAATGCAGCGCGCGCTTATAGATAGAGAGTAGCGGGGAGTTGGCGATATGTATAAAATGAAAGATAATCGATATATATATACTATTCTAGAAGCTACATGTCAAGTTTGGTAACTCTAGCTCTTATTATTTACCCAAATTGCTTAAAAAACGGGATTTCGAAATACATTTTTATCGATTACTTGGAAACAAGTAAGTTGGAACAAGTAAGGGCAAGTTATCGTTTATCGGAAACAAACTCGATCTGCGCGGGCACTAGGAGCACCTACATCTAAAATTTCAAGTCTCTAGCTCTTATAGGTTCTGAGATCCTTGCGTTCATACATACGGACGGACGGACGGACAGTCAGGCGGACATGGCTAGATCGACTCGGCTATTGATGCTGATCAAGAATATATATACTTTATGGGGTCGGAGATGCTTCCTTCTGCCTGTTACATACATTTGCATTTTGCACAAAAACATAATACCCCTTTTACCCATTTTTAATGGGTTCAGGGTATAAAAAAATATATTTTAGCGTCAAGAGAAATGTCAATTTACTGTTTCTAAGTAAATAACAGAAACAATACAGCCTCTCATATACGACCAAGTCCCATTGTCGAGTAGAGATCTCTGCTGAAATTGAGCCCTACTTTAATCATAATATGCAAGTATGGCCAGCTCTATGGTAATACATGCATGTCCTGACACCGCTTGAATAGTGGGCACATGTGGTTCGCACCCCTAAAAATTAGTAACTAAGCGAGCCCATTTGGCAGAGGATATGTTGAGAATTTTATCTAGCGTGTAAAAATTACTAACAAATGGCACAAAATTAAATTTGGCTTATGAGTTGGAACTGACAAATCGCCAGCAAAGATATTGTAGTCTATGTCGTTAAAATACGAAATTAGCATACTAAAGTAAATGATGCCAACCCTCCGTTGCCCAAAAAAACACACACACACGTGTAGCACAACATTTTGGGCAAAAAGTGTAAGAACTTAGAGGTAGAAATTAAAAATGAATAACATAAAGTAAGGCGAACTTGGGTTCAAAATGGAATTGGAATTGGGTTCAATGGGGTTTGAGTCACGACCGGTTGGTCCTAAATGTAAGCAGGCTGTCGGAAACAAATCAACACGTCTCGTTCGAGCCTTGGGCTTGGGCGAGCTTCTGTGACAGTCGATCTCCGTTAGAGCAGTGAGTATCCTGCTTTGGGGTGGTTTCATTTTAAATTGGTTGTCGCCGTCTTTATGTCACCTTTGACACCGTCTGGTCATTGGCATGACGAGGCAGACAAGCCAGAGCTTCGGCTCGGTCGCCAGCCTCAGCATGACCATCGAAATTGGATTGCTTGCAACGGTGGCTGCTCTGAGACTGAGAGCTAGGACAATGACGAGCATGAGCACGAGCTGGAAATGTAGTCGTCCTAACGACCATTCAGCTCCCAAGCTCACAAAGATGACAGGAAGTTGGCTGGCAAGGCCATCTTAAGAAACGATAATGACAACCTAATAAACTGTTGCCCCCGACAACAGGGCACATTAGAAGCTGCTGCCGATGCCGATGCCGATGCCGCTGACTACAAAAGGAAATTTCGTATCAGTTTGAGGTTTAAACAGCTTCGAAATTCAAGTATGTTCATGCACACAGACACAAGCATACCAGCACACACACACACACACACACACACAAGCACACACACTTGAGAGAATGTCGCTCAAGCGTTAAATAGAAAACTTTATAGCTGCTCGGTAACCTGGCAACACTTCCCTTAGCCTTGTCGACATCAATTGAAGCACCTTTTGGCACACACACACACACACACGCACACACACATCGACTGCAATAAGTGGGCTTTCAATTAACATACTGCCACGCCCCTTCCAGCGCACATATGACACTCGGCGCGTAAGCAATTTGACTTCAGGTCATTATTTACGCCTTCAGCTGGCGCCTGACAATGCGTTCGCCTCAAGCTTCAAATTCAGCTATCACAAATATTCTGTAGCTGTTGGCGCCTGCTAATTATGTCATCATTAGAGAAGCACACACACTCGCATACTCTCACGTAGACGTGCAATAAATTGAAATGTCATTGTCTCCGTTATGCGACAATTTGCGTACAGCGGGGACGCGAGACTAAGTGATGTGCCCTCTGCCACACCTCCCGCAGTTTGGGACATGTTGTTTGCTGTTTATTATGATTCCGCTGTCAAGCAATTGGCTGTGTGTGCGTGTGTGTGTGTGCACATATCTTTAATTGCCAAAATTTCACACACCTATTAAATGATTTTCAGCGCTAATTGCTGCGAATTATAATAATTATTAGCAATTTGAAATAGGCTCTAAACAATTTATGCTGATTATAAATATCATTTTGAGGAAATGTGTCTACACAGTTCCATAACAAAGCTAATCCTATGAGCACTTACATATGTGTGTGCTATTGCTAGGTAGAATGGATCGGTTTAACTTCCACGTTCTTTCGCCTTTGCAGGGGATTTACCTAGATTTACCTGTGTACGATTAAAATATAAACTAACAATCGTTTGAGATACTTTCTTTCCGTTCATTATCATTGCAAGTGTGTTTAATTTTGAGAAAATAAACAATAAGACAGTTCGATGCACGCTTGCAGATTGTAATTCTCAACCAGTTAAATCTTTGAAAAGGAGAAAGTAATCGAACAACAGACTCTGGAAATAGCTTTGAAGACAACCTGTTATTTTTTTGGTGTTTATACCTTGTTGTTTTTTGGTTATATAAACTGAAGCCAACAGTAACCTTGATTCGGTCAGCTTTATATTAGCAATTTATTATTAGCATAAACCAAAACTCCATTCTTCTTTTTATTTATACACATCATATAAAGTAAATACTGTTCGCACTAATCTTCGAAATAAAATAAAGAGGTGATAACAAAATGCTAAGCATGTCTAGCTGCCTGTTTAAATCCCAGTTGATGGTATATAATAAGAACGTATTAAAGTTCTGAGTTATTTCATTAATAAAATATTCTATAATACAATCTAAATAATACTAACAGGTTTTGGTATATAGCCTCTTTTGGACCAGATTGGATTTTAGCGCCCAATCTAACTGATTAACCGGTCTAACAGTTCTGTCTGATTTCCTTATGCAATTTGTGCAGAATGCAGCTAATGTTAATAATATATTTACATTTTTCGCAATATCGGTTTGTTTTAATCATACAATTATTTATGTTATCACAACTTTTGGTTTATCTATTTGAAATCTCTTGAAAGCCTCTATGTCATTAATTTAAATGGACAATAGGGAAAATGTTTATTGTTAACGATAATAACGATAGTAATTAAATATTGGGCCACTTTCGATAATTATCGACAATTATAATTGTACAACACCTATAAATAAAGAATAAATATTAGTAACATAAAGAATATTAAGAAACCACCAATCCCTTTTATTGTACACAACTTAAGACAAAATAGCCTTTAAAGCTTGAGCTCAATTTTTGACTGATCGTTCCCATTGCAGCCAAATGATTACCCAATCCAATCGGGGTAACTCCGAACAATGCCATACAGACAGGCAGAAAGACTGACAGATATGCGATTCAGATTGCTATCCGGATCTAGAATACAAATCCTGATGGCGTCAAGGATGTTTTTTTTAGCACAGCTCGTGACAAAATTATATTTACCGCCAGCAAGTGTATAAAACTCGTTTACTTTCAAGCCGTTTTGTAAATATAGGTTTTTTTAAGGAAAACTGTGAAATTGAATTGGCATACAGACTGTGTAATATCAAGGGAATTGTGTACTTGAAACTCTCACCAGATTCCCCAAGACATTGCTCACTTGCATCAACTGCTTTGTCATGATTATGACTTCTTTTTTTATTTTTGGGCTCTTTGGCTAATTATGTGATTTATTTGAATCTGTCAGCGTCATTTAATATGCGCTTAGCACGCATTCATTAGACTTCCCGTCTTGAATAAATTGAAGAGGCCAAAGTGCATGCAAATGCCCGGAACACAGATGCGAATACGGACCCCAAACATGTTTATGCCCTTCACCGGTCGCATCAATTCGGTTGGTTAAAGACGGTCGTTTTAGTAGCTGGCTTGGCGTTTTTCGCTTTCAAGTTTGCCCATTAATTTAAACTTTTTATTTGCCAGCTGTCTATCTATGCCAACTGCCAAGAGCCGGCTATAAATTCGACCGGCCCGTTTTAACCCCTTAATTGCGGGTCGGGGGCGGAGCTGCGGGCGAGCGCAGTGCAAAAGAAAAGCGAATTAATTTTCTTAAAAGCTTTTCTTGGCGGCGCTGATTATCTGACCGGCTCTTTCTCTCGCTCTCTCTCTCTCTCTCTCTCTCTCTCTCTCTCTCTCTTTCTCTCTTTCTATCCCGCTTTCGTTATTCCCTGTCTGGCTTCCTGGGCGCTTGCCAGGAGCTGCAGGTCCTTATTATTTCATTTACTTTCATTTATTTTTTGCTTTTAGTTGAAATTTTATTAACGAAACTTGGCACGCTACTTAAGAAACTATATACAATTTTTTTTCACTGTGCTTAAATTTATTTTTAATAAATTTCTCAATATTTGGTGATTTATAGTTTAATTATTTAATTTTTGTTTTTAATATTATATTTGGTTTTGTCTTTTTTCAAAAAAAAATTGTTTTCCTTATTGACTTACTACGTTTGCAATATTTATGGAGCATAATATGTTCAATTTCTCAATGTACACAGATGGTATCTCTCTCTAAATTCTATATAATTATTGCCCAAAGATTCACCAGCCGCACCTTATAATGGGCGCTACTAAGTACATTCCTTATTTTTATTGGGCAATGCTAATAAGTTTAAATTCGATATGTGATCCGGCTTAACTTGGAATTATAAAGAAAATAAATAATAACAGACACACTGTGCGAGGATCGTTCAAAGAGTTTTAAGATAAAACTAAAAATTCAATTCATAATCCTTTTCTCTTTAGAAAAGAAAATATCCACACAATTTAATCTCGAAATGAGTACAATTAAGAATATGGAAACATTTGGAATAATATAAAATTGAATTTAAGAAGCCCAGTGAAAGAGAAGATAGGTGAGAGTTCTCTAGTCAAATTTAGGCAGCGCTGTGCTTCGTGTTACTTGCTAATGTGTTTATCATGGTTATTTTCGAGGAAATGATCTGTGAATACTTTAATGAAAAATTTGGCGTATCCAGCTCTCATCATATGTGAATTATGCTTCATATAACATGTCTCAAAATCGATATTATGGGTGTGGAACGGAATATGGAAAAGAATATAACAAGATATATATTTCAAATGTCAAGTCTCTGGATTTTGAAGATCGATAAGTTCACAAGGAAGGACAGACGGTCGTCGTGATAAGATGGGGTCGGAGACGCTTCCTTCTGCCTTTTACATACATGTGCCCAAAACCAGAATACCCTTAATACCCATTTTCAATGAGTAAAAAAAATAGCCAAGCAGACAAATTCTGGAAATTATGAGCCTTAAAATCCTATAAGAATCCTTTCATTACAAAGCACAGGCATGGTACGGACAAGCTGGAGACCTCATCGATAACTTTTGGCAAATACTGGGTATAAATAAATCAAAAATACAGTGAAATACTAATGAAGTTAATAAGTTAGTTAGTTGAAATAATTGAAACTCTTGTCTTATCAAATACTCTCTTCAGCTCTAAGCAAAATGATTGCTGAGAAACCCTCGCACCCTGCGATATGATCTAAATTCACAATGGAGCAGCCGCTCAGCTGGCAGCTAAGCACAGCCTACGGTTGCGCCCTCTGTCTCTGTGGAAGTCCGTGTCCGTCGCTAGCGCGCGCCGCCAGGCAACTGCCCAGCAAGGCGGCCGCCAGCCGCTAGTAGGGGCGCCAGACGTCCGCCGTCGGCTTTGGCGTACGCGTGCGTATTGGTCCGCCAGCGCCGCTGGAGCCGCTGGCCGATCTCGATGTGGTGCTAACATCATCCAGATCAATTGTCTCCACGGGCGATGGTGAACGGCGCGAGGAGCTAACTGGCGGCGATGCGTTCGGATTGGCATTCTCCGCATCTGGCGGATTGTGCGTAATAAGCGTGACACAGCGCTTGATGAGATTGACACCGTCGGCATCGCTGGTTGCCGCTGGCAGAGCCGATCCTGGCTCCTGCTGTTGCTGCTGGTGCTGCTGTGGAGCTGTGTTGGCCGCAGCTGCAGCTGCCGCACTTCGCAGCCAAGGTAGATCGCTGTAGCTGCCGTAGAGCTGCGTGTAGAGCCACTGGCTCGACTGCGGCAGCAGCGGACTCTGCAGGAAGAGCTGAGCCGCCAACGCTGGATTGAAGCTGTGCGCCGTCGGCGCAAAGTGTCCTGCACCGGCAGCAGCGAAACCGCCGAACAGCTCGCTGGGATTCTTGCTGCGCTGGATGAGCGCGGTAAAGGCGCCGCCGCTGCCAGGTGCCGGATCTGCCAGCGTTGCCACATTGCTGGCGTCCGCGCTGAGCAGCGGGGGGCTGCGGCTGCGTCCCGTCTCCGGATCCGGCTCCTCCTCGTCGTGCGTCAGCGAGCAGATGCTTTTGCGCGGCGATCCTGTCACCGAGATGCTGTCACTCTCGAAACCCGCATCGATATTGCTGCTGCTGTTGTTGTTGTTATTGTCGTGGTGCTGCATGCTGCTGAGGGTAAGCGGCGGCGAGCTGCCCGCGCTGGCATTACACGCCGGCGGTTGCACAAATGCGCTCAGCGTTGCGCTTGTCGTTGTCGTTGGTGATCCCTCCGGACTGGTGGTGCTATGCGCCGCGCCCACTGTCGCCAACTGTTGCTGATTGTCTGTCCAGCCGAAGGAGCAGCAAAAAAGAAGCAGAAATATCACTTAAACATCTGTTTCGGTAAAGGAGTAGAGATAGGAGCTGCCTTACCGCTTAGGCCACGCAGACCGCTGGCCGCTGCACCCGGAAAGCTCGCTCCAGGGTGATGCGTAAAGAAGGGGCCAGCGGGAAAGCCCGGACGTCCACCTAGCGCCATGTGTGCTCGCCAATCGGGCGCATGCAGATGGCTGTGCATCCCAACCAAATGATGTGCGAATCCTGGAAACGAGAAAGGAGGAAACAATTAAAACACATGTGAGGAAGTTCCACTCGAGAGTGGTCGACTGCACGATACTTTGTTCTCAGCCCCGACCCGCCGTATCATTCACTTGAATTTCCTTTTATATACAGTTAACTTCAACTTAAAAAAAAAAAAACTTGATTCTGTGGCTTTTCTATGCGATTTTCGTGAATTTAAATATGACTTGCATGTCGTCATATTCTGGATACATGAATGTGAGTATGTACGGAATGTTTTCTTATACCAAACGCAAACTATCCAATGCTAATTACAAATAATGGTTTGTCCTCTGCGACTCTCATGAATTTAAGAATATATGTACATTCACATATACATATTAGAAGTTGAACAAAATTGGGCATATAATTTTGGTTTCCATACTCAGGGTATATTATTTTTCGGCAATGTTTGACTCTCTGTAAAAGCAATATTTATTCGATGGTATGGAGGCCAGAGACTGGAAACTATAAATATGTATGTTTATGCTCGTGAATATCCGGACCAAACAAATTGTTGAGATTTTCGGCCACGCCCACTAGGCGAGTGACTGCGAAATTCAATATTTCCTGATTAGGCATCCTTGCAGGTAGACTACTGTTAGGGAGCAACGTAAATTTGTTTGCTTCTGCAATCAGCTCTCCTTAGTTTGTAAGAAAGATGAGCTTAATAATTTTCATATAAAGGAAAAATACTCTCAGCTTGTAGACCATAATAACAAGAACTTAAATCTTAAATTCCTTTAGTAGCGAGTAAATTTCAATAGCTCAAGGCCCATGGAAAAAATAAGACCAGCGGCATAAGCCAGGACCAAATATGAGTTCACGTCCAAGTCCAAGCACAAGAACATAAGCAAGTCCAATGCCAAACCCCAACCGAAGCCCACCAGACCACATATAGCCCACTGTGCAAGACCAAAAACGTTGCCGCACATTTTGGTCGCTGCAAAACAACACTGGGCTGAATTCCCGCCCACTAGCTGCCGCCGCCGTCGCCGCTGTCGCCTCCGCACTGCCTCCTCCTATCATGAGATCAACAAGCCGCCATATTGCTGCTTATGTAAATGCATCTATGTCTCCCCTGAACCGGCGGACTACTCTGTATGTGCACGCCCAATGAGAGTTCCACCTTTGGTGGGACGAACGGAGCAGACAGGCAGGATAAACGGACAGTCAGGCTGGCATTCCCAGGCCTGAATGCTGCTTGGCCAAATCTGGCAGCGAGAACGAGAGCAAACGGAGCTGCCCGGGCAGCCAGCAGCAACGAGGCGAGCTCAAGGTAGACAGACTCCTAAATAAATTCATTAAAATTATCCCAGTCGACAATGTCGTTGCTCCGTCTGGACGCGGCCGTCTCACTCGTCTCGACCCTTTGGGTCGAACTCCTACGGCGTTGCCGCTATCAAGTGGCAGCCCACATTTGTGGGCAAGCGGAGGAAGCTGCTTTGGCTGCAAGCCATTGGGTCGACAGTCCTATCATGGAATGGGCGGGGAGGGGTGGGGCATGTTGCAGCTACCAAACAGCCTCAAATAGCAGGCCGCAGTCGCACATAGTACGCGGTCGACGGCGACGCAGGCTGAAGATGCTGCAAAGCAAGGCCAGTGTGTGTGTGTCTGTGTCGGTGTGTGTGTTTATGTATGTTTGTGTGTGTTTGGTTGTGTGTCTGTGTGTATGTATGTGAGTAAGTCGCACTTAAGAAAACGCCAAGGCAACAAACATTGAGCAAATCTTGTCTCGCTTAGCTCCTCTCGCTTCTGCTCGCAGAGTCGAAGACGAAAACCGACCACAACACACTCACACATACCAACACACACTCACATACACACACGCCGCCCACATGCGCGCTCTCAACTGCAATCGCTTTGGCTCTCTCCGTCTCTCTCTCGCCCAGTCTGTCTGTCGTGCTCTGCTTTGGCTGTCTCTGTCCCGCTCTGTCGCACTTGAGGCCAAATACTTGGCCAAGTTTTGCCAAAGTTTGCAACCAAAATTTCACCGAAAATGTGACACCAACAACCCACCAACGAACCAACCAGACCAACCAGTCGTCAGACAGGGACAGGACCCGGCTCAGGAGCAGGAGCGGCAGCGTAAACGGGATCGGGAACGAGAACGGGAACAGAGTAAGTAATGCTGGCTGCGACACAGTCTGAGGCAGCACACAAAGAGCCATCCAAGACACGGGACACACACATTCACACAGACAAGACTGGAGACATATTTGCTGCTGCTGCATAACTTGATTGGCATGCTGCGTTATCCTAATCCCTTGACATACTTACATAAGCATAAATATGGCTACAATAACTACTTAAACTATAACAAGTTGAAGTTGAATCAAAATCATATATGCCACTTGATACTCCTCCTAAGTTCAAGTACTTTTATGTAGGTCAAACAGCTGTGCTGCATTGTTTGGTTGGCGGTGCGGGAATAGTGCGGGTTTCTGTCTGGGATCTTGATGAAAACTTTTGATTTTTACTTTTGATACAGACAAAGCATTTCGCCGTAGTCGCTAAAATTTCCATGCATCACCATTGCCTTTGTCCTCTCAAGGAATTCGCTTGTGAATGCACCCGTACCAATTAATATTGACTTATATTTCCCTCTATTATCTGTCGCAAAAAGCTGCAAGTAACTAAATGTAATCACAACGTTACAGATTGAGAAATTGTTTTAAGTTTTATTTTGTTATTATTTTTAATATTTCTTGAAGCCGCCTTGGAATTCGTTTTTTGACTCTGGTTTCCCTTATCCATTTACCCAGATTTGTGTTCAGACCTTGGTTTCTGTTATATATGGAATCTTAGATCTTAGCAACAATTTAATTTTTAATTTATAAGCGACCGTTCCTCTGCATGCTCACCATATTTTCACTTACAAGTTGCGGACCAACTTTGGTTACTACCCAAATCTAAAGGTTGAAGCCAAAGATATTTGTGAATTGAGTTGGCTGCGGGTTTTGCCTTAGCTGAGTTTTGGCTTAAGGTTCGGTTCATAGTGAAAATTAAGCTGGAATTTCTGGCTCGATTCCTTAAGTTTTGTAAGATAGCATATTTGAAAATAAATGTGAAATATTTAAGTTTCTTTTAAGAGCTAAGGTAAAACAACAATATTGATGATGATGCAGATGCAGTTTTGCCTTATCCTTTTAATAAAAATAAATAATAATAATAACATATTAAATATAGTATCAAAAATAATATAACTTATTAAAATACTAATAATAATTAGATTCTACACATTGCTCAAATTCATAATAAATATGTATATAATTAATATTAACAATAGAAATACTAATAATATTTCTAATAATAATATAATAAATACAATAATAATAATAATAATAATATTATTAAAAATAATAATAAGTAACATGACACCATAAATAATATAATATCATTAACATTTTTCGCAATAATTTCTGAAATAGGGACATAAAAGAACAATGAAAATATATCACAAGAATTGTACTTTCTGACGTTTGCCATTGTACATTTTTGAGTCCAAAAATTTGCCTTCTCAAACTCATGAATATTTGAATAGTAAAATAGTAATGCGAAATTATAAAACTATGCCTTAATTAGTTCTCACTTGGACTCGGCTGTGTTAGATATATATATAAATGTATTTTTTTGATGTGGTATACATTCGAGCTTTTTAAAGCAGAGACTTTGCGTTTTAGTTTGCGTTCTTCCTCTTCTGCTATAGCCCAACGTGCATTAGCACTCATTAAAGTATTTATTTTAGTTTTATATCATTACAAAGTTCTGAATGTGCTCATGCCATTAGCATTTGCAGTGCACTAACTGGTCCTTTTTATGTTCATATCTATGTGTGTGTATGTATATATATATATTTGCTTATATATTCAGATTGTACCTACATAGATGGACAAATATATATGTATATGTATGGCGTCTGCTATGTACAGCTGCCAGCTGGGGCATAGGGGCATAGTTGTTGGATTTTAGTTGTGTCACACAAAATGGCAGCAGTAACAGCCCACAAAACTGCGACGATCACAAGCTCACACACACACACCAATACAGACACGCCCACGCTCTCGAGAGCTATTTGAAGCCAGCAGCGACACCCGACGGTGAAGCAGCAGCGACTGCGGCGATAACGACGACGACGTCGACGACGGAGACGACGGAGACGACGACGACGACGGCGACTTCCATGCGGCGGATGCGGCGACAGACATTGAGCAAATTGTGTTTCCATATAATATAACATCACGTCGATTTTGGTAACCCAAACCATGTGAATGTGTGTCGTTGTGTGTGTGAGGGCTTGGCCACTGCCCGCAAACATATACGCATACACACACACACATAGACACGGACACACATGCAAAGAGAGAGAGACCGCATGAAGGCATACCAAGGATGGCGACAGTGAAACCCCATAACAAAAACCTAAATATGCGGTCCTGTAAGGAAACCCTATGTGCGATAAAGGGTTAGCCGCGCTTGGTGTCAGTTTGGGGTCGGGCTTTCTTCGGCACGCCACGTAACGGTATTCGTCGGAGTCGGGCCGTTCTCGTCTGGGCCGGTGGGCTAGGTGGGTGCCATGACAGGGTGAGCAGAGAGGGGTATGGGGTGTGGTGGCGTCCATAGCCCAGCCCCCATGCATGAGTGAGCGTGTTCTCTATGTGTATATGTGTATGTGTGTGTGTGTGGGTGTGTGGGTGTGCGAGTGTGCTGGTGTGTGTAGCGGGGCATAACGCGGTGCTATTGGTGCGCCACAAAAAGCTTTCATGCGTCCAACTTCCCACGCTTTTTTCGTTCTCGTTTTTGTTTTGTTTCGCGTTTTTTTTTGTGTTTTTCTGGGTACCACATTGCGGAAGGATTCTAGAGATGGGGCATAGTGAAGTGCTTCTGGAATTGCACTACAGCGTATGTGTGTAAATGTGTGTGTGCGCGTGTGTGAGGCAAGATTGAATCCGCATCCTTTAAAGTCATCAGTTGCGCTCTGAGTATTATTCGGGCTACGTTATGGTTAGGAAACGATCTTATAAATGTTATGTGTGTATTGGTTAGCAAATCAGTTCCCAAGAATCTTTACCGTTATAACGCATTTGCCGTCGGCCAATACAGCGCTAATGTTTTTCCGACGGCATTTTCACTTGGCGCAGACATTGGCAGTATGAAGCTCCAATTCCCCACCCATTCAAAGTGCCCGCAATGAAAACGAAAGGCGCTCAGGCAAAGCAGCAAAAATAAAAATAAAAAATGGCAACAAAAAAAAAAAAAACAAAAACAAAACCAAAAACACACTCAACGGCGCGCAACAATTTCTCACCACAAGACGCTGTCTTGGAAAAAACGTCGTCGTGGCCGAAGCAAGTTGCCTTCTAACTCACCACAACGTGTGGTGGGTGGTGGGTGGTGAGCGTTGGGAGGCGGGTGGCTGCTTTGAGCGGCGCTAGCGGGGTAAGCAGCAACCCCCACACAAATGCACACATTTGAGCGAGCCAACGAATCAGGGGAAATAGCTAATGTACATGGCCCTCAAATCACTCGACTCAATTTCGCCAGTTGCTACAATTCCACTCAGAGAGAGAAAGCGAGAACGAAAGCGAGAGCGAGCGTGAGCGTTGTTGCACTCATAGTTGACGCCTGCGCCAACAGTTGTTGCCGTCGACGTCGGCAGGAGCAGCGCCAGCAACAGCAGCAGCGCCAGCATCGAGCAACGAGTCATTTCTGTTGCCTACTTTTCAGCGTGACTTCGGCTCGGCGGCTCCAAATGCTCGAATGCTGCCAACGCTGGTTACTTTGGTGCGCACATTGCGGTGAATGTTCTTTTTTAAAATTCGGTCTTTTTCATTTATATCTTGTTTCTCGTTTTTTTTTTTTTTTTTTTTATCATTATTGAGCAATCAGCAAAAGTGGCTGTCAGAAACGAACTCAGGGGCAACAGCATCTTAAAGCTCAAAATAATAATGATAACCTTGATGACTCTGTGTAGCAACATTCGCAATGTCTAGCATCTAGATTATAACATATGCAATGCGTGTGTCTTCGAGGACATGGCCTCAGCCTATTTACTTTATGCATTGTGCTCAACTTCAATATGGTTCTATGCGTCCAATTTTGAGACAAGCGTCAAATATAGATATATAGATAGATATATATCTGTTTTACTCAAGTTCCTTTCGTAACTATCAATAATTAATAATTCTTAAATAAATATTTTCTCTCTTGCAAATTATCAATTATATAACTTCTAATAGCTAAGCCAAAAACTCAATTATAAGTTTAATATTTGTAACCTTTTAAACAAATTTTACAAGAAAAAGAAAGATTTTGCAACCAAATAAGTTAATAAATTCTTTTATAGTTTCTATAGCCCATTGTTTTTAAAGTCCATCTATAAGATCAGCTACCTTTAAAAATATTTTGATATCGTTTTCTCAATGGCTATTCAAATGAACTGGGGCTAAGCAAAATGTTCAATATTACGTGAACTCCATTCTACTGAGGATCACATATTTATCGATAGGCAAAAAGCGAACAGCTGATTGGGATTTGCTTTAATTTTTGCAGTTCTTCTATTTAAATTTTAAATGAAAATATTGATAAGAGTTTCACAGATATGTATACTATTGCAAAGGCAATAATTCTAGTTAAAATTAAAGATAAAGATCTAAGTTACAGAACAATGATCGATATATCGCACCAATCGATACAGTAAATGTGCAACCTCAAAAGGTCAGCTACAACAACAAGTGTTCAAGTATTTAAACAGCGCATAAAATTAAAATTAAATTTGTAAAAATACAGCATAAATTAAATTAAATTGAACAAAAAAACTTTTTGAAATTCACTTAGACAAATACTCAACTAGTTATCGATATCTAGCTGAAGCCAAGAATGTAAGTATGTTTCCAAATTATATGAAGTAATTGTACATAGCCGAGAGCCTCAGCAGTCAGTTCCATATGCGATCTCTTTGACAATAGCTTTTACCTAAACTATACAAAATAAATTAAACAATAAATAAAATAGTTATTGACGTTTTGTTTCGCCCCTCTCGCCCTTTTCACTCACAAACATAGCTCAATTTTCAGAGTCCAAACTGCTTTCACTAAATAAAGACATTCAAGCAGCTGTGTCTGCCTGAAGTCAGCACGCAGTCAGTCAGACGACTTCTATTTTTAAGCTCCGCCACAGGTGAGCTCAGACGGTGTCTCCGTTCCCGCCTGCGGCTGTCTGTCTTTATCAATTTCTCAGCCAGTTGTTGTCAAGTGCCTGTCATATCAGTATTTACACGTAAGTATTTGCTGTAGATTTGCAAATTGTTTTGGCAAATTTGCTGCTATTTTGTAAGGCATGCCAAGAGCTTAAAAGAGACCCCAATTTCGATACCAAAGCCCAAACCGAAACGTACGCCACCTTATGCCGACCCCGATCCCGATCCCGACCCCGACCCCAATCCCCGACTCCTGCACACGCACAATACGCACAAATTTACCGTTACACAAGTGTTGTCAACACATGCGAGTTGAGCTGGGGGTTGGGGAATTGGCGGGGTTGGCGTAACTTACATTCCAGCCCGCCCACACACACACACACACACGCACGCACACACATACGTATGCGTAACAGGCCGCAAGTTATTACAAAAAAAAAATGGGAAGGAATGAAAAACGTAGCATACATTTTGGGGCGCGCCAAAAAGAAATTGCAAAGCAACGCATACGGAGTTGTTGGCATTTGGCAAACATATTTTCGCAAATGTTATAAATAATTTTAAATGCACACCTTGCCCAGGCCACCCTCGCCCCCGCCAACGAGTCGAGCTGTGCCACATGTCAGGCCGCGGCGCGGGTCAGGGGTCAGGGCATCAGCATCTTTCCGCAAGAGCCACGACCCTTGGCGTATTAGTGTCGCATTGACACGTAAATTGACATGAAATTGAATCAATGCTGTAATATGTCCTTAGGGGGCAACGAAACACACACACACACACACACACACACACACACACACACACACACCCCACAAAGCCCACAACCCCCACAGCCAGCAGCCAGGGCCACGGACAAGCAAGGACGATGACTTTAAAATTTCCTTTTGCCAGCCAAATTGAGCTGTAGGCCTTTCCCGTGGGCACGACTGCTGCGACAGCGACTGCGACTGAGACTCTGACTGTGCAAATTTGTCTGTCTGCATGTTTGATTATTTGTACTAAATCATTTCGTTTTTGCAAGACATGCGACTGGCTAAGAGGGGGGAGCGCTTGCGAGCGAGTCTATCAAGTTGTTTAAAGACACAACGCTTAACCCTTTTGGGCATCCACATTTGTGTGTAGCCGAAAAAAGAAAAGAAAAAACAAGAGATTGGTATCTACGGAATGCTGAACAGTAAATACTCTTGCCAAGATATGCTTTCATAATTATCATATGATATGCTGGGACGCTGTTATTAAGGAATTTTAAATGAATTTAATCAAGATATATAAGAAACAAGAGATTGTTCCGTTACGAGTCATATAATATTGTGTTCCGATTCAGTCGACTCCAACAACAAGTCGCAAACATGAAAGCTTAAAGATGGTGGCTACATTCCGAATTTATTTCAAGTGAAGAGTCGGACAAGGGATGGGCCTTTATGAAGCATACAGATTCGCTTTATACCTACTCCATCAATGCTATGAATATGTCACAAACTTTTAAATATTTAATATCGCAGAAAATCCGACGAGAAATAAATTTTGGAAATTAATATAAATAAATGAAATTTATAAACAAAGCTGCATAAATACATTGATAAAAATCTCAAGATGTCCTCTGATTCTACTGATCTCAAGAAACATAGACATAAACAATTCACCAAGTTTTTTCATAAAGAAAAGATATTTAAGAATGTAGGAAAAAATAGGAAAGAGCAAAATTTTAAATATTCTTATTAATTTGCACGGATCGGAAAGTTTGAAAACTTTTGTTTAATTGTTAAATTTAAAAATAAAAGGTTTGCACTGCTTTTGTAACCCGTTTAATGGGTACCTGGTATAGAGTACAATATCTATGCATTAATATACAAAATCTTAAAGTGTTAGTAAATTATATGCCTCACTTAATACTAACACATTTTCCCCCATAAGAAACATTTTTGTTGTAATTTCCTGCAGTTTCTTCCAGTTAAGTGCAAAATTATTAAAGCGGAAAGAAATATATATCTGTATAGAAATAGTTTGAAGAAATCGATACTTTTAGCAAAGCTGCTAGGCCTTTTTAACAGCGGCATGTTTTATATAAATCTGGCAATATCTACTCAATTCCCCCGATTAACAATTGAAATATATGAATACTTGTATATTAATATATTGAAAAGAGACTTGTTCGCTGAATTACGCTCATTTTAATTATTGTAATTAAATTAATTTTGTTTAAATTTCATTGATCTACTGATCAACAACAAATGTCTCGTACTTGCGAATACGCTAATATAGGCTTACAGGCTTAATGCCCTGAGTTAATACATGATAAGGCAGAAAAAATAGATATGATGTGTGTGGGTGTGTGTGAGTGTGTTATGATGGGGCGTGGTGCGCACTTTGATCTTTGCCTTTGCTTATGCCTTTTGCATTGCTTTTGACGAGCTGCCTCGTGTAAGGTCCCTGGCCGGGCAAACAACACACAAAGCGGCTGACGGCAAAAAGGGTTTTAAATAAATACGAGTGCCCGAAATCTTAAATCAAATGCGCTCGCTGTATATATATATATATATATATGGGGCTGATTGAGAGTGCGGGGCCCAAGACATTGCGCTGCAATGTGATTTCAAGCTGAAAATTCATTTAAAACATTTGCACCCGCACACACACACGCACGTACACCAGAAGCTATGTAATTATGCACACATGTGTCTACTTTCAGATGGGTTTTATGACATAAATTACATCAAGCACAAAATTTTAATATAATTTTCACTAAAAACGCGCGCGCGAAACTTTTTTAGTTGCTGCTGTTGCTGCTGCTGATGAAGGCAACTTCAAAAGGCTTGGCAACGCACACACGCGCACATACGCACGCACACACTCACACACACACACACACACACACACACACACACACACACACACACACACACACACACACACACACACACACACACTCACACACAAAGACGCACGTTTCTGGAGAGGGCGTGTATGTATAGAACAGGATATCCGTTGCGGAAGTTACAAATTTTCCACTTTCCACACACTCGTGACTTGGCCCCGGGGCACCTTGCACTCCAGCACGCAGCGTTAGAGGGGGGACGGGCTAGAGGCGTGGCACTAATGTGCCCTGCTTACGACGCCATTTAATATTTATTCCGTTCCATCAAGAAAAGCACTTGGCTTGCTTTTTCACAGCCAGCTCAACTATTTCGCCAGGCAGCAGGCAGCAGGCAGCTGGCACCAGCGTCGAGTCCTTTTAATCATTTGGCAAACTTTCTGTGACACGCAGCACTTCAGTGTCAACTAAATTTTGTGTATGCCAAAACTACTCCACACACACACACACACACACTCACGCATGCACACACACATGACTGGTGCCTTTTAGTTTTTAATGTAATTTTGAGACGCTTTTTTGCTGATGTTGTGTCACTTTGCAGTTTCGGCTCGCAAGTGCAAAAAACTTTTGGGGCGTCAAAGTTTCTAGAAAAAAAAAAAATTTTCCCCAGCGGATATCGAAACATTCCTTAACAAAACTAAACTCATTTGGCAACTAAAAACGCAAAAGAAAAAAACAAAACAATGGCTTCTCATGTGCTGTTGTTGCTTTATACATTTTGGGATTTTTCGTTTTTCGTTTTGTTTTCACGGAAGAATTCAAAAATTTAAACACAAACTTTTTTGTATAGCTAATACAAATCAAAATTTGTATACCATATACCATATGTTGATAAAAATGTAAAACATTGGCTTACTTTTGAAATTTGATAATTGACTAACTTTTAAACAAGTAATAGGATCTAGTCGGGTACTCCCGACTATGGGATACCCTGAACCCTCTTCTTCCAACACCAAATGTAGATATATATACTGTTCTAGAAGCTACATGCAAAGTTTGCTGACTTAAGCTCTTATTATTTACCATAATTGCTTACAAAACGGGATTTCGATATCGATTTTTATCGATTTGTTGGAAACGGCGTAAGTTATCGAATATCGGAAACAAACTCGATCTGCGCGGGCACTAGCAAGACCTACAGCTTATTTAAAGTCTCTAGCTCTTATAAGTTTTGAGACCCTTGCGTTCATACATACGGACAGATGGACGGACAAACGGACGACGGACGGACATGGCTATATCGGCTATTGATGCTGATCAAGAATATATATACTTTATGAGGTCAGAGATGCTTCCTCCTGCCTGTTACATACATTTACATTTTGCACAAAAACATTATACCCTTTTTTCCCATTTATAATGGATTCAGGGGTATAAGAATAGATTCAAGTGCCGTATGGACAGACACTGAACTAATATATACTTTAAACTTGTTTAACGCTCTATAAAAGAAAATCCTCCATCAAGAGGATAGTTGATTTTCCCATTATTTTTTCGCCTATTTTATGTTGCATTTCATATACACGAAATATTAAATTTGTTGCAATGCAATTAAAAAATTGTTGGCTTATCGATTTCAGTACTTTGAAATTTTGGTTGAGAACTTGATATTGAATTCATATTGAAAGGAAACTTTCGATTGGTTTAGTTAATAAGAGACTGACGCAAAAGGGAAAGTAATGGAGACAGTGGCAGCGATGGTGGCATCCACATCCACAACCACATCGACATCGACAGCGGCATCACACCACCTAGCTTGGGGTTCACCCACTTGTCGGCTCATAAATTTCATAGCGAAATTGTTAAATTTTAATAAAATCAAAGCGTATCAAACGGGATTTGTTCACCAGGCGACGATGCCGACGGCGACGACAGCGACTTTTCGCCGTCTTCAGCGTTGTCCTTGCCATCGTTATCCTTGTTCGCAGTCTGGTTATATCGCGTGTTTATTGTTGCAACAGTCGCGTCGAGCGCTTTAAAATAATTTAAGGCTACGCCTGCTGCTGTCAATCAGGGGTGAGGAGTGAGCGTTGAGGGGTGAGGCAGTTCGCGGCTTGCTCAGGGGTTGCACCCCAAACCCATTGATGCTCAATCTGCTCATCCTCAAGGCGCGCCAGTCGAAGTCGACGTTGTGCTGCCGTTTTGTGACTCGTTAAAGGATTAAAATCATTTTAATGGATTTTTCAAGCTGTTGTTTTGTTATATAATTGTCGCCTCTATTGTGACACTGTGTGTGTGCGCGCGCGTGTGTGTTTGTGCATTATGGGGGCATAAATAGGGCACACAGTTGCACTGGGATTTGGCAAAAAGGCAGCGCGAATCTGTTTGCACGCCTGTCGAAAGGCCTCTGCGCCTGACTGCGCAGGCATTTGTCATCGTCCTTATGCTAATGTCTTTAGTCTGTTAATGATATCTAGAGTTCTGTTTTGCGTTAGGAAATGGTTAGGCAACAAACTGCAAATACTCTTACTTTCAACCACAGGAAGTATCGAAACTTTGTATTTCAATGTTGCTTCTATTTGCCCACGGGCAGCTATCGATAGTGGACCGACTCGATAGCTCTAACTCGATAGTTCGATACTTTTAAATGGTTTTGACTGCTCTATTAATATCCCAAATCTCTAACTTAAATAAACAAGAACAAATAGTTAATTTTTAAATATATGCTATGTTTAATTTCAACAATTTAAGGGATTGAAGTATTCAGAAATATCAATAAAATACGTTGATAATTATGTTAATCTATTTTTATCCTGAGCCAATTGAAAATGTGTAAAAATATTTTGAAGATTTTATGCAAAATCATTCTAGTGTGTAGCCCATGCCCACATTCATAATAATCGCTTTTTGGGCGGGGTTACTTACAAAAAACGTGGCACTTTAAAAGTCAAAATTTATGCGATTGTTGGCATGCTTTAAATTCGGAATATTAACTGTCCCGGAATCATTTAAAGATAGCGTACTTTAATTTCATTGACACCTTTAATCAATTAAATTTAAATTAAATTAAGAACTAAAATAAAATACAAAGATCTCAAGTCAAACAATATATTTTTTTAAATTTAAAACGAGGAAAATTATGATTTTCTTTTACAAAAAATGTCCTTTCCGATTGGGATAGATTTTGGAATGTTTGTGAAAATCTAGCTCTTATAGGTTCTTACAGACGGACATGGCTAGATTGACTTAGCTGTTGATGATGATCAAGAATATATATACTTAATGAGGTCGGAGATACTTCTCTCTGCCTATTACATACGTTTGCACAACAACAACAATTTCATGGGATCAGGGTACAAAAAGAACAAAAGAACGGGTGGCTTAGCTGCCAAACTTGTAACAGACACGAACAAAAACATAAGGTTTTAGCCAATCTCCAATCTTTAAGTCCACTCACACCAAATATTTCGGGTATTAAGACAAGTTTGTTGAAAGCCAATCCCGACAGGCATATGTACAATTATATTTATTCCAGCAACAGTCGAGTTTAGTGGTAAGGTAATTCAATACTTATAATCAAATCATTTAATCTGAAAAAGTGTTATTGCCGCTGGGCAGGAGACTTTCGCTTATTTAACCCTTATAATAGACATGTTTATTTACAAATAAGAGCTTATCGTCTCTAGCCGCCAATCCATCTACTTCGCATCGACATCAATACTTGCCCTAACGAGCAGCTTGGCGCTTGGGGCAATTCATTTAATGGAGGGGGAGTCTTGCGTTTTGGAGTATTAAATTAGCGCGGCTTACGTACCTGGCAACTTGAAGGGCAATCCGGCCATAAGTGGATCCGGGCCAAAACGTTGTGGTCCAAATGCAAACGGGTGGAAGCCCTGATGGCGCACCTTCGAGCGCGGCTCGCGTGGGCCATCCACAGTTACCTTGATTGCCTTCGTGTAGGTGGCGATTTGTATGGGATTAGTCGAGATGACAATTGTCAGCGTGAAGCTTTTACCTTAAAAAGAGAAAGAGCGTTAGAGACAGCGAGAAAGAGAGGTAGTTGTTGTAGTTATGAATGTGAGTGTTTAATTAGCCCGCATTGTCACCTACGATCTACAATAAATTCGCCAATCTAAGCGTCGCATTTGATGCAGTTCAATTTGGCCGTGGGTCCTACGTATAATGTAAATTCATGATGTTTGCCATGCAGCAATTGGCAGGACTGTCAGGCGAATGGCGCTCATCGAAATTAAAGTGCGGAATTCGCGAATAGAGCTGCATGCGGGATGCCCCATGCCAAATTAACCCCAGCAGAATTGCCAAAGTTACACAAAATTTTCAGGCAATCATTAAAAATGAAGCTGGCACGCAGACATTCAAATGAATGAATGAATGATTGACTGACTGAATGAATGACTATTGGCATGAACAGAGGCGGCGGCGTGGTCATGGCGCAACGAGTGTGTCTGAAACAATTGAATGCAATGTTCAGACACTGCACTGAATAATATTAAGTAGCATGCTGCGACTTTGACATGGCAACTCTATGGTGGATGCCGCCCAGGGTTGCCATAACAGCGAAACGTCAATGGACTCCACTCCACTCGCTCGCTCCTCGGCCAGCAAAGACTTAAATATTTGGAATATTCATAAAGCGGCGTGAACTTTCAAAATGTGAATATGGGGGTATGGAAACTCTGAAATCAACTCGGGGTCGTTCACTCACTTTCTGCTGGGTTTTTAAAGGGGCGCGAATACAAAATTCATGGGGGCAAACACTTTGAATGCCAGGCGCTTGAGTTAATCAGCAAAGTTTAGTGTACCGTGCGTATTTCAACTGGATTGAGAGCTTATCGCAGCCTATACAGATATATATATATATATATATATATATATATGTATGTATATGTGTTTATATTATTTTAATTGTCAAGCTGATCATGCCGAAAATGTTGTGGAAAAGTGTTTCGGTTTCATCAAAAATACTTTATCAGACTTTGTGAATAATTTTTTTTTTTAAGAATTAGGTGCTTGCATCTTCCAAATTCATTCTTTTATTTTTTCTTCATTATGTTGCTACTTAAGACAACTTGACAGGGTCATCTTTAACTATTCTTAAAACAAAGTTTGATGAAGTTTCTTACTCCCCAAATGCTACCAAGTTTTGCAGACTATTCTTAAGATGATGATTTCTCATAAAATCTGTATATACATTTTTTTTTTTTATTGAATACTTATAGGTAACAATTAGATATACAAATTGATAACATGGTAATGTGAACAACTTGGATACATTTAATTTATCCCAAAGTCTATTTGGGCACTCAATATATCTTAAACCCAATAAGTCCTAACTGAATTTTACTTTGACTAATTTATTTTCAGTTTTCCATAAGATTAGCATTCGGCTTAGACCTGAGGCCATTGATTCGTTGCTGAGATACGTCTAATATCGGTATATACTAACAAGTTTTTGTTTATAAGTGTTATTAAAAGTTGAGTCAGTTATGTAAATTTCCATCTTTTGGAAACGATTTAATAAGAATTAAGGTAATATAATCAATTATATTTTGATTATTATTAACAGACAACTATGGCGTTTTGCTAAGGCAATACTAGATTCATGCCTGAATGGCACTGGGTCAATCGGATAGCTCATCTACCAGGGTAAAGAACTTTTTTCAATAAATTTGTGCATAAGACTAACATAAGATTTGAAACACATCTTAAGCATATTTTTGCAGTTTTTTTCGGTTCGAAGTTCGGAAACGTGTGTGACAAAATACGAGTATCGCTTCTCAAATCTGACGCATGATGATGTCAAATCTCTTTCCACACAGATTTAGACAGGCATACAAAGACTCTCGCATTAGTAACATGACGAAACAGTTGCTCATTTGCAAGTTTCTAGTCGAAGTCGGCGTCAACACCGTGAAGGCAAACAAACTTCTTAGATTAATATTAAATTAAACGAAGCATGCAAAAAATTCTAGAAGAAGGCGGCAATCATTAGGACAAGGGCGGCAACAATAACAACAAGACGCCTAGCCCAGCCCAGCTCAGCTCAGGCCCTGCCAGTTTAACCAAAACAAAAATATTGCCAGTTTCGAGCATGCGGCATGCGGCATGCGGCATGTGGCAGGCGGCACTGAAGAAGAAAACCCAAGAAAACCTACACAAGAAAACAAATGAACATAAACAGACGAAACGAACCAAGAAAACCAACAAAATGAATTGAAACTTTTTTAATTATGCGCCCTCAGCTCCCAACACAGACGAGCAGCAAGCGTGGAACACCAGTTGGTTAGAGGCGTGGCGGGTGCTACATGGAGCGCTAGCAAAACGTCAACAAACTAACGAGGTGGTAAGAGAGGGGGCCAAAGGACGCGACGCGACGAGCACAAAGTGGCTAAGACAAAAGACTCGACGGCGTTTTGCCAAATGAGCAAATATTGCAAATAAATCTGTTGCTGTTAGCCTTTTTGTGCAGTGTCGACCAGAGGCGTGGGCGTCGGCTTGGGCGTGGTCCTGGGCGTGGCAACAACAACAGCAGCAGCAGCAGCAACAACAACAAAGCCAGCGGCGGCAAAGAACTTTGCTGCTAATAAGATGAAAACCATTAAAAGTCGACACAAGTCGCGTCCGTTGCAAACCAAAGGAGAGCTCTGTAAAGAATGAGCAGCGTCAGCCATGTGTGGGGTGGGGGGAGGGGAGCTGTGCAGGGTGCCGGTTGCCGGGTTCTGGGCGCAGGTCACAGGGCTGACAGGCAGCCAGAAGCCGAGTTAAAATGTTGTAATTTTCGCAACAAAGCAAAAATTATCACCACTTTGCAAAGGGCGACAACGACGAGAAAATTCTGCACCCTTTTCAAGTCTGCCTGCTGCGTGTGTGTGTGAGTGCGAGTGTGAGTGCGTGTGTGTGTGTGTGTGTAGCAGACACTAAGTGATTTTAAAACAAAGTTTTTCAAACGTTTAACGTTACAATTTTGCCAAGTGTAATAGAAAATGTAACGTTTGCTGGCTCGTCTGCGTTTTAACTTTCGATGCTGATAATGAAGCAAGGAGCAGGCCCAGAGTCAGAGCTAGAGCCGGAGCCAATGCCAAAGCCAGTGCCAAGTGAATGAGCTCGAGACAAGGGTGCGCATAGGCAATTTAATGGCAATGTCTCCACCAGCGCACCACCAAACCACCCAAAACTCAGCCCCCAGCGGACGTAACTGCTTCTGTGTTAATGTCGTTAGTAGCATGGCGCCATAATTATAATTTGACATAAGACAAGAAGTCTGAGGTTGACAACAAAATGACATTTTAAATACACACTCCAAAGGCAGCCGCCTTCAAATCGGCATTGAATGGACAACCCTCCAGTGCTTCAGCCAGACCCCCATCCACAACCATCTCCACCACCAGCATCTATTAAGCAGCAGCTCATCTTGCCTCTGCTGTGCGTATTTAGACACTTAACAGATCATAATTTTAACACTTTGCCTAATGCCCATGGTACGTTGAATGGAAGTTAAGCCCAGTATAGGAGAGAGTTTCCCTCAAAACGTAGCTCTGTCAAAGATTAAATGAGAGTTCGAGCACTTACTCGCATATTGACCAAGAAAATTAATAGATGTTAAGCCTCGTCTAGTTGTTTTCTAATTTTCCAGATATGAGTCCAATTAAGACTTTGATATTGGCTATACAACGCTCTTTTTTTATCATCTAATTAAATGGCTTAATTGATTTTGCGAACAGCATAAATACTTCAAAGCCTCCTTAGGCAAAGTATATTTCGAACCCAATAAGTTTTGACTGACTTTTACTTTAACACTCGTCTTTAGTATTCATCTGAGGCTGTTGATTCTCCGCTGATAAACTTCTTATATCAGTTAATACGAACACTATTTTTGCTTATAATTCTTATTAAAAGCTGAGCCATTTATGAAAAAATTCTTGTATAGAAACCCCTGTTGAGACTTAACAAGAATTAAGCTCAAGTATTTAGTCAGACAAAGGCGTTAGAGTCAAGTGAGTTGAGGCTAAAATCCAGCTATATAAAGGCATGCATACAAGTTAACTGAAATACTACTCTTTCTTGTCGTCTCTCTCTCTCTGTTTCATTTCCTCTCTGACTCTCTCGCTTTCTTCTCCTGCCTCTTTCACTCTCTCACAAACAGTTTTCCAAGTAACATTTCTGAAAATCGCAATTTAAATCGCTTAAAAAATCTGCTCGCTGCAAAAGTCGAGGCTTTCCACCGCTTTGTCCTATCCCTGCTCCCCAACGTGGCTTTCTGTCTGGCATAAATATTCATATGTTTATTTTATACGTTTTGCCAACAAAAACGCTGCACTTTCTTCGACCTCCACGCCCCGCCCGCTACACACTACGTACTACCCAGCTGAGAGTTTTCCACACCCACTGGACGTTTGCCTTTTTATGCAACTGTATAGCGGGTATTCAGCTTTTGCTAAGCAACGTGTGACACATATATAATGACAGCTTTTTTTAAATTTATAATCATAAAAAGTAAATATAAATATAGTATATAAGATATAAATAAATATTCTTGAGCGGTCTAGATAAGCGGCATTGATAAGTTAGCGGCATATCCCGATGGGTATTTTATTTTAATAAAGTTTTAATAATGAAAACTTTTGACGAACTCCAGAAAATATCTCATTTAGAGACTTTTCTTCCTTGTTAGAAATCAGTTTTACTTTTTTTCCCATTTAAACAAATTTTTTTTTCGGAATTATTTATAATTATTCTTAAAAACTTTGTTTTCTAAAAATTGCAATTCAATAAAAAATTGTTCTGTCATTAAGATTACGATTATCCATCCATCCGACCCATTTTAATTGATGGTTAATTTGTTCTTAATAAAAGAGAATTTATGCGAAAATTGAAAAATCTAATCGAAAATTTAGAAACATGTTTTAGTGGAATGTAGAAACAATCTGGCAACATTGAGTTCCTGTGGGAAAACATTATTTACAAGTTTAGTTAAGCAGTTAGTTTTTGTATACAACTTGTAAAACTCTCATAGGATATTCAAACTTATAAAAGGGCGGATAAATTTTTCTTAAGATATTACTTAATAAATCCGGCTGCTATATCAGCTTCAATTGAAGGAATCTGATTTAAAAAGGTATATTTTTGGATCGGTTCCTATATATCGACAAGGGTATTTCAAGTTCGTCATGGGGCTGGCAAGCGTTTGTTCTTTTTCTGTTTGGTTGGCTCGTGATACATTTGTTGTTTTCAGCTTTTAGCATTTGTCGCCGCTTTGCCGTTGGCTTTCACTTGTGCGGGCGAGTGGATGGGGCTGGGTTTGCAGGGTTCAGAGCATGGTTTAATAATCATAAATTTTAACCCTTTTTAGCGCGACATTTGCCGTTTTTGCCCTTGTTGTTGTTATGTTGACATCCGTTTTGTTCTTTGGCAGCCGTTTAACCCGATTTGTAATACATGGCCCAAGGGCAGCGTCACTGACGTTGACTTTTGTTGTTGCCGCTGCCGCTGCTGCTGGTGCTGCTGCTGCTGCTGCTGTTGCTGTGAAGCAGCCAATGATGTGAACGCGAAAATGCCACCACAGACGAACTGCAACAGGAGCAGCAACAGTAGCAGAAGTGGCAGCCGCGGCAGCAGCCAAAAAGGAAATTAAATTTCCAGCAAAGTCAAAAATTATATTGGCAATAAATGAAGACGCAGCAGACGCGACGCGACGCGGCACTCCCTGCAATTACGTTGGCCAGCATCAGAAGCAGCTCCGTGCTGTTGGCGGTGGTGGTGGGTTTTCCACTAAATATACGAGTATATATATATGTATATAAATAAAGCGGGAGAATGCGAACGCCAAACAGGAAGCCGGAATCGACGTTTATTAAAACGGAAACTCGAGACAACTGTGCGGCGGGCAAAAGAAAGCACAAATGCGAGTTCAGCGATGATGGCAAAAGGCAAAAAAGTGAAGACGCAAACGATGGCAATGGCAAAGGCGCTGGCAAGGACATAATTCTGTCTCTGGCAAACAATGTCCTTGGGCGACGGTTGTACTGATGCTGCCTGACTGATAAGCCCGCCCAGCCCACAGCGCGACTTGGCCCTGCCGAAAATGTAGATCCCCGGCGTGTGCGTCCCGAACAAAGCCTTCAAAATGACCAACGGGGAGCTGTGGCAAAAGGCCGCTAAATTGCAATTTTCAAGATTTAAGCGTGAACAATAAATGTCACATAATCTGTAAGTAGCTAAATAAAAGCGCCCGCAGCCAAGTGACTCCTTGGTCTTGGTCCTGTTCCTGGTCGAAATCATTGCGCCGCTTGCTATTTAATTTAATTTATCGCATTTTAAACAGACGACAAACAATAAAGAAAGCGACAGTTCCCAACAAAATAATACAACAAATTTATTTGTTGTTTGTTTCCTTTGGTTGGTTTTTAGGCCAGACGCACATTGATTGCGGCTTTGTCTCTTGTGCCCCTCCCCAGCCGGAGGGGCTCGCTGGCAATGGAGCCAAGAGTCACTTGTCCCACGAATCCATCGGTGCCACATCGCAATTTGTAGACGCTTCATACGATAAGCAACTGCAGCTATGTGAATGGAACAAAGTGATAGGGATAATGGTAAAATCGTGGAAAATATATGTGTATATACATCGGGGCTGCAAAGCTAAAACAAATTGTCGGCGGTTCGGCTTAAAGTTCGAACCAACTCCCTGCCTTGCGGTTCGTTTCGTCAACCAGTTTCCTATATGTCCATTGTTGTTGCTTTACTTGCAGTTGCTGGAGTAAACTTAATCATACTCTGGGGCTGAGTCTCCTTCTATTTTGTTTTCTTCTCCCATTTCAATATACTTCTTCGCTTTTTTGGATTCGGTTCATAAAATATAGATATGAAAATATATATTTGAATAACGTGCTCGAACCGAATCGGTTAAAAACCGCCTTGCAGCCTTGGTATAATGTTCTTCTTCTATAATGTTCGGAATTCTATGTTCTTGAAAAATAATTCAGACTCTTGAATGGGTCAAGCTCTGAAACACTTCAACTCACAGTAACGTACGTTACAGCATCAACTTTTACCCTGAACATGAGCAGGTGAGCAGCTGCTGACAAAATGCACATTCAAAATGCGTTGAATGTAGAATGAATTGATCAGAAGAAAGAATCGTTTATATTGATAAAGTTAAAAATAGAGCAATTTAGAAAAGATCAATTAAGGAATTCATTGGGGACATTTTAAATAAGAGACGCGCTTCTTTAGGGACTTTAATTTCATTAATTTTCTCGAATTTCACTTAGCACTTGGATTAAAAGTGGTCCGTTGCTTAAAAGTGGTTCGGCGACCGGCTTGAAGTAGTTCAGAGATGTAGCTTAAAGAGGCTTCAGCTAGTTCATGCACGCCCGAGCGACGACTAACAGCAAGACAGCTGTCAAAAGCAGCCGTGTCTCTGCTGCCCTCTCTTTCTCTCTCTGTATATCTCTATCTCTATATCTGTTTGGTATTCTGCACGCCTCGCCACCTGTGACCCGATGCGGGCAAGAAAAGCCTATGACACATTTCATTATACAAATATCAATTAAGCCAACTGCAAATACTAATTGTAAGTGTAGGCGAAGGACATTTGCTTCCACCACCGGCACCACCACCACCAAAAATAGCAACAAGATGAAGCACAACAAACGCCCGAGCGTACGGCCCCGGCCGCCCAGCCGCCAAGCCTCCCCCAGTTGTCAGATACACATACATATGTACATGGGGCATAAGGGCTGCCTCAAGGCTGCAAATGTTAATGAAAATTAAAAATTCAACATCAAACTGAGCGACGAAGGACGAAGGACGACACAGGATTCGTCAACATCAAACGGAGCCGAAGAACCCAAATATACTTGAAGGCAGGAATGGGTCGGGGGGGGGGGACTTATCCAGAAAGAAGTGTTAATGTGTTATCTGATTTATTTATATTAAGCTCATGTGTGTGAATGACAGTGTGTGTGCGTGTGTGCGTGCTTGTAAATTGCTTAAATTTGTAGAAATCGTGACTTCAATTAAATTCCATTCGATACTCAAGGAATTTTCAACTGATGATGCGCAAGTAATTTCGGAAATTGGATACTGTATGCCAACTGCAAACAAGCAGACAAACAAACAAACAAGCAAACAAACAAACACTCACACACAAACACATGTGTGTTCGTATGCTTACGCGTGTGTGTGTACTTTTGTATTAAATCAAATTTTAATTGCGCATACTTGTCCCTCGGCAAATATTTGCAGCGAGCTCGCCGCCTTTGACTCGCCTGCCTCTGCTAGCCAAAATGCTAAAGCAACAAGGAATTTAAGGCAACAACCAACCGACCAAGCATACACCATAACACACACCAATACGTACACACGCACACACTCAGTCACCAATGCTCTGCAAACAAACATTATGAGCAAACAAACAAACAAAACTGGAATTTTAATATACCACACAATGACGCTTAAATACCCTGACCAATAGATATTATCATCAAAAACTGCTTAGTTCTACTAACTAGCTCCCTCACATGAAAATGAAACTTCATAAGCTTCGAAACCCCCCTCAGAAAGGGTTCAAAATTATGTTGCATACCTTTTGTGCCATTCAGCGGAATATCTGTGCTGAAAAACAATCGATAGTAGTCCCACATTGCAAACACCAGCGATACTTAGCTATGAATATTTACTTAAATGAATATATTTTTTTTAATTGCTAATTATAAAACTTCTCTATACTCTGTACGTGTAGTAACCGGCGGAAAAGGGCATGTTGAAGCTGTGCAAGTGCATGTTTCAAGCGGAAGAAGGCAGCTGCTAACAGATAATATATACATACATACTTGATCGACATCAGCAGCCAAGTTCATCTAGCTGGCTGTCTCTATGAAAGCGTCGATTTCAAGAGACTACGAGAGAATCTAAATCAGCAACAAATTAAAATTATAGATTGTATACCACAGCAACAGTTAATTTCAAGTTATCGAAAACATTCGCCATTTTAACGAAATTGATATGTATCGATATTTTTTGTCTTTCTTTTTCTCAAAGCTTACCAACAGTTCCTTTGAGAAATTTGAAAACCAAGCTACCTAAAATCTCTGGAAATTTTTTGGTCGCAATAAAGTTTTTGCTGGCCCCCACAATCGAACTGCATTGACTTTGCTCTTAAAAAGTCGCCAATCAATTTTTGAACAGTTTTTACTGTGCTGGACATTATTAAAGAGTTTCATGAAGCCGCTTTATAAAACTTCAAAGTACTTGCCGCTAAGGGCCCGACTAATGCCTGAATGAGTAGAGTGCTACCTGATATAATATAAGCTAAGCGGCTGCGTTGCAAATCTGTCAAATGTCAGCATCAGCAGCGGCGTCGGCGTTGGCGTCGGCGTTGGCTCATTAAAAAAGCAAAGCAACAACAACAACTACGGGTAAAGGAGAGCAGAAGAAGAAGAAGAAGCAGAACTGTGCCGCAGTTGACTGCACGATGGCAGAGCGTTCTGCTCGGCTGTAGCTGACACCTGGCAAAACTTTGCCAGTCGCTGGGCGCACAAAATGGCGACGTCGGCCTCATTGCAACCATTTTGGCCGGGTGTTTATCACATTGCTGCTATTAATTAAGCTTAACGAGGTTACCGTTCGCAACCACACCCAGTCAAGCCGGGGCAGCGAGCGGGCGTGAGTGCGGACGGAAGGTGGGTTGGTGGGTTGGTGGGTGGGCGGTTGGGGTTAGGCTAAAGGCAAAGCATCTTGGCCTGGTGCCGTCATGCCAGTCCCCAGGCAACTTCATAATGAAATTTCGCCCTCATCTCATTAAAAGTCTTAAGCATTTTCCAGGCAACAAATTGATGCGTGCTATGCTAAAAGGGTTCTCTGCTGGTTCTCAAGAAGCTGGGGGCTGTCGCTTAGGATCAGGAGCAGATCAACCAGCCACGCCCAGCTCAGCCCAGCGCAGCCAAGCAGCTTTTGCTACTTTTGATACACAAAGAAGCCAAAAAAGCAGCTGCCAGCCGCCAGCCGCCATTCGACTGTCGACTGTCGCCAGTTACCAGATGGCAGCTGCCAACGCTGTGGCGCATATTTAATTTTTAATGAAGTTTAATGGATGCCGGAAGCTTTAAGATGCGAAAGAAAAGCCAACGTAGCGGAATACGCCCCGAAAATAAGTATGCCAACAACATATTGTTTACTTGCCAGCTGCCATCTGCCATTTGCCAGCGCATTTCCGCAAAGCTACAGTCAGTACACATTCCTATGGAAAGCCCATACAAATTGTTTAGCCAAGCCCATTTTATGAACTCGAGCATATTCACACATTTGCTTTGTCTCAATTTGAGTGGTAAATTAAATCGTCTCTATTTCATACGAATAGCGTTTTCTCATAAAATTTCAAGCTAATCGCATGAACCACAACATACAAATATGCACTCGAAATTGCGGCAATTGTATATAGGCAAAACATATTTTACAGTGGATAACTATATCATGCGCAGAGTTCCCATAGAAAATACATAAATGTGCTATATGAAAACCAAGTAAAAGTTTTTTATGTTTTTAATACTGTGCGTTCTTCCAAAATTAAATTTTGAAGAATCCATCTAATCCATGAATATAGACAATTTTTAGAAAATTAATTATGTGGAAAATGCGTGTCGGACGAATCATTCAAATTTTTCGCTTTCTTCTTTACAAAGCATTACATTATAATATAGTAAATGCATGTTTCCTCGATTTCGATGAATGTAAAACATTTTTTTAAAATTTGTTATCCTTTTTTTAAATCTCTACATCAACGTTTAAAAAAAAGTTTCCCCGATTTCGGAAAATGTGCAGAAAACTGTTAATTGCAAACCTTAAACTTAGAGTTGAACGTGTTTTTTATTCTAGTATCTATCTATCGTGTCACGTACTCAAACTGAGCACGCGCCCATCTCTAGCCAGAGGCACTTTACATTGAATACACTTGCATGCATATGAAATCGTTTTATGTGAAGCACATGAAATTGACTATTCGTTGGGAAATTTTGTCTATGTTAATTTGCATTAACCCTTGAATGCCCCATTCATAAACTTCTTAACTTGCCTAAGTACAATAGGCAAATATTCTGACCTCTTCCATTGGCTACAAATGCACTTAACTAATGAATTGCAGTTCATGCATGGAGACATACGCATTTGGGTCTGCTGTTTTGGCCATGAAGCGGTATTTCAGCTAGTCACGCCCCCAGCCACAGGGCTGTGCGTCGGCATCAAAGCACCTGGCTCAAGTGGCAAGGCGTTAGGCATCAACTGTGCGATAAGCACGGCATAATCACAGCGAACGCCAACCTCCAGTTAATTAACATATTATCGTAAATGCAGTAGCAACAAGAAACTAAGCTGCAGTTGCTTCTGTTGGCGCTGCCAGCTGCTAATGCACTTTAGTAATGCACTTCAAAGTGCTTACACATCAATGTGCAACAACCAGCCGTGCAACATGCAGCGCACATCTCATTTACATGCATACACACATATGGCAACAATAATTACATATGCTCGGCCTCCCCATTTCCGTAGCCGTCCAGAAGATTTTAATTCATTAGTAGACAACGGCCAAATGCATTTCCCATGTGTGTGGATTATTCAGTTTCCGCTTGAATGCAACTGCAGCTGTTGCCGCTGCAGCTCCCGCTGCTGCAACAGTTGCAACAGTCGATGCCACCATTTTATCTAATTGCGCCCACATTACGCATACGCAGCATAGAACACATCATTAAAATTACGAGTGCACAAAAATGCAAAAGCAGCTCCCAACCCTGAAGCTCAAGCCCAGCCCCAAGCCCAAAACGTGGCTATTGCAGCTGCGAGGGGTGTTTTGAAAGTTCCTATAATATTTATACATAAAATATAATACTAGCGGGTTCTGCCTCAAATTTTAGATATCACTTTTACACACATAATTTCGCTGAACGCCATGTCTCACGCTTAATCAAGAATTTTCCAGACAGTTCGGATGGATTTTGAGAAAGGTGTGAAATGTGTTGCCATAAAGAAGCACGGATATGGGTTTGATACCGAGACTTCGCCGATCTGTAACATCCATTTCCACAAAGTAGTATAGTTTCATGCAACTAACTTCCGCGATTTTTCCACACTTTCGGATGGAATTTCTTTAAGACTATGACCTGAGCTTGGGAAATATCAAACTTTGCATTTTGTGAACGTGTTGACACAATATTTCGGGCGAAATCTCTAGAGAATGTCATGTTACAAAAATGTCAGAGCCGTTCGAAAATATATTTATTCTGTGCAGATTTCAGCTCACGCCAAGCTTAAGCCCAATTTGTTGACATTATATATGAAGTAAAAGACTACAAACAAGATAAAATTCGTTCGATCCTCAAGCTTCGTTTCGACTAGTCGGTCTTCTCCAAGAAGCACACATGATAGCATTATTGTTGGGAAAACAACCAATAAAAAGGAAATCGATAAAATTATGATTTGTACTAATAAACCAGCGACCTGCCGCTTTTTATCGTTAAGGCTGTGCTTTGTCAGCCCGTCAGTAAAAAAAATCTTTTATAAATATATTTAAGGATTAATTGCCGCACATTTTGGGTACCTCGCTAATCGCTATAATTTACGGAGCAGCCCACGCTAAGCGGTTGAATGTCTATTGAAGCACATGCTGCGCAAACATAATTCGTAGCTGACCAAGGGGCATTCGGTATCTGCAGCCTTGACAACTGCAAGTGGCATTAGTTGTAGCAACAACAGCAGCAGCAACAAAAACAACTGCACGCATCACTTTTCTAGTACAAGGGATTTGCATTTGTTTGCTAATTGAAATTAAGCAAATATTTACAAGCATGAGGCGGGCTACTGTGGGCGGGGTCGGACTTGACCCACGTAATCCTTTTGTAGCGCATTAAAATTCATGGTAAGAGTCCGAAAAAAGGACCAACAGCGGCGCCAGATAATTTAAATCCATTTGTACAACATTTGCCGCTGCTTTCAATTGCAATTGCGAGCACATTTTTTTTTTTTCATTTTATTTTTCTGGTAATTAGTAAGAAAAGAGCCGGTCCGGGACGGGGCCGGTCCGAGCTGGGCCAGCATGGGGATCGAAGCGTAGCTGTAGCCGGGTCCCATAATCAAATGTTTAAAAAAAGATTTGCAAGTAAATCCCAAGGAATTATTTGCCACTTGAAACGTTTAAAAATGCCAACAAGAATCTGTCGATGCTGATGAGGGTGACACAAAAAAAAAACAGAACTGAGCCGAGGGGAAAAAGGGCAAAACCAAAGCAAAGCAAAGCAAGGCAAGGCAAAGCGTAGCAACCCCAGACCAAGGGCGTCCGTTGGGTTGGGGTCAGACAAACTTAATGAGCAAATTGTCAAATGCCGCGGCAAAGCGCGCACTTAAACATGCCGGGATCTAGAAAATGACGCCCCCTAAAAAAAAAAATGAAAAAGAAAAATAACTTGACGAAAGTAGCAACAAAATGATAAAGATGGCAAAGAAAATATCCAAAGGACGAAAAAAAAAAAGTAAAAGTTGCCGCCGCTGTTGTTAGCCATGTTTGGGGATTTGAATAAACAGTTACGCTGATTTAATTTGGTTCATGGCCCAGGCCCAGGCCCAGGCCCAGGCCCAGGGCCAGAGACAGGCCCAGGGCCAAGGCAAATCATTGGCGAGGAAAAATTCTATCACAGTATGTCGTCTGTCACCCTCGATTTGATTTTTAAATTGCGTTCGTGATAAATTGACGAAATGAACAGCAATAACGCCACCAAAAAGAGACGCGAAAAACACCCACACACCCACACACTCACACACACAGAGCGAGCAGGAAAAAATATGCGAAGAAAATTGACAATTGTCAAGGCGGCGCCCCCTGAATAGACATATAAAAATTAACAACAGACTACTTATCTTATTTGTTGACGCAGTCAAAAAAAAAAAAGGAAAAAAGGAGAGAAACCAGGAGCTAAATCCCAGACAGACGCCAGCAGAGGCCAACACGGGCCCATTCACTGCAATATATGAACGGAAGCCAAGCCAAAAAGTTTGTCCGCCGCTTTTGATGTATGCGGCGGTGTGCGTGGTGTGCGTAGTGTGCGTGGTGTGTGTGCCGCGATATGGATGCGCATTCGCCGCATTCTAGTGGCAATATGCTACAAGTATCCTGGGGCGTAGACAGGAAGCAGACAATCAAGCCAAATGATACGCTGAATGGAGTAAGCCGTGCGCAGAAGTTAAATGCTAAGAGCTTCTCTTCAACTTTCAACTTTTCATATTCCTTAGTTCGGCTAATGAGCCCCACTTAGCAGGTGTCCCGCCCAGCAACTGGACGAGCACCGTTAAACTTGGCTAAAACTTAATTAATTAACATGACAGTTGATATACCAACTAGACCAACTTGATCGAATGGAGCCCTCTAGGCCTTCTTGTTGGCTGAAAATTGGGTTAACTGGTTTTGTGCAAATGCATGTTAAAAGCAAGTGGAATATATGAGTATAAAGTATACATATTCTCGTTCAGCAATGGTTTAAACTTAATTAACTATCATAACAGTTGATATACCAAGTAGACCAACTTGATTGAATGGAGCACATCCATTTGGCCCTCTAGCCATTGAAAATTCGTTGAAAATTGGGTAAATTGGTTTTGTGCAAATGCATGTTACAAGCAAGAGGAACATATAAGTATAAAGTATACATATTCTTCAGCAGTAACAGTCGAGTAGATATAGCCATGTCCTTCAGTCCATCTGCCTGGAAACTGAGCAAGAGCAAAGGACTTAAAATTTGATTCATATCTCTATATATAAAACTGTTTGTCCTGACTGACTGACTTATTGACTGACTGATTGGTGATCAACGCACAGCCCAAACAAACCGTAAGAGCTAGGAAGCTGGAATTTTCACTGTGGTCACCTTATGTGATGAAGGTGCACGTTAAGACGGGGTTTCGGGAAATGCCACCCACGTTTCGCGCTCAAATTCATTTTCAAGGATCTATATGAAAAATCATTTGAGACCTGTTTCACATTTTTCGCAGAATCAATGCATTCTCGGGAAAAAGTACAATTCATAGATTTTTTTGGTGTCGTTTTAATTTTTTCCCGATTTGCTTCAAAATTATTTTCAAAGCTCTACATAAAAACTTAATGAATACGTCCGTGTTACAACGATTTGGGAAATTCCACCCGCAACATTGGTAAATTGGCGGAAAACGTTTGTATGAGAGTTGTTTGTTTACCGTCCGATCAGTTTCAAAGTCATTTTCAAAGCTTTTCGAGAACATTTATTTTATACGTGCCACGGGCAAGGCCGGGCTATATCCGCTTGTCTATATATATAGTATATATACATATATATATATATTCATGTATATATATATTAATGCAGTTTGAGTTAATGCTTTTTCGATACCTTCATCTTTTATCAGACGAATCGATAAATATCTATTTTAAGCATATTAGGATACTTGCTGCTGCCTATAGAACCACGCGGTTATGGCTTCTAGCTGAGCTGACAACCTGCCTCCTTTTTCGGTGTATTTTTTTCTTTTTTCCACAAAACATACCCCCCCCCCCCCACCCCACCCCCTCCCCCCCTCCCCCCCCCCCCCCCCCCCCCCCCCCCAACCCTAATCCCCCCCCCCCCCCCCCAAAACACCCCTTTAAAACCCCACCCACAAATATATATATTTTCTTTATATCCCCCACCCCCCCCCTCCCCCTCACCCCCTTACCCTCTTCTTTTTTTAATTTGTTATATAAAAATCAAAACCAGCCCACATTTACCTATAGCCAGGAAGCTTAACATTAACACAATTATTCAAATGCCTCGATTCTAAGCGTTGATCAATAATAATATACATAATCAATAATAAATACATACAACATTATTGATCTAAGTTTAACAAAGAGAACTTTTCAGCAATTTATATGACGGTGATACCCTCAGCTGATCAATATGTTTTCTCTCAGAAAACATACAACCAGTTGGCGTTTTTATCACACAAAGAATCATGAGTTGTTAAAGCTTCACGGATCTGTGTAATCTAGGAAAAAGACGAGGAAAACTTCAAAGCTCCTGTAGGAATTTTTAAAGGGTTTTGCTTCTTATAACCTTGTAAAAGGTATGATATTTTTATCACAAAATATGTGACGCAAAAGAGTAGACAACTTCGACCACATAGAATATGAATATATATATATTCTGTTGCGGGAAGTACATATTATGGATCCGAAAAGATCAGAAGATCAGTCGGAAATTAAGTACTCGAATGGAAAACTTTTTTTGACTACGCTTCATAGATATGAGTCAGATCCTATTAGTATGACACCACTATAATTTATCGCTGCTATAGGAACTATCGATCGGAAATTAAATTGTTGCCTTAAAACGCTTTTTGTTTTTCAAGGTATATAAACCAAACTTAGCATATGTGAGTTTTACCAAACTCCTTACACATGAACCAATTCCCGTTGATATCGAACCACTTTATATTTTAGCTAACATAAGAGACCGGTCGAAAACTAAGTTTTTGTATGAACATATACAAGTTGCTCTTCACACACGATTAAAATCCTTTTAACATCGGAAGACTATATCATTTAGCTCTATAAGATAGATCGGCCGCAGAATGGGTTCTTGTATGGCGAAATGTTCTGTTTTTCAACATACTTTCATCGATCTCGGCAATCACTTTGCTCCTCAGACATCTACAAGACTTTAGGTCTTAAATCCACAAGGGTATTCAAACTTCGGCGTGCCGAAGACAGTTGTGTCCCCTTGTCTTATAGATTATAGTTCGTACTCACCCCTGCCGCTGCGTCCAACAAATCGCAGATCGTTGAACTTAGCTACCTGATTCTTCATGACGGCGGTGCAGTTGCGCAGCTCGCCGCAAAAGTTCTCATCGTTGCCGGCGCGTATTGTGACAATGGTGCCATCCATGACCTCGCCCAGTGCCAGGACCTTGAAGGCAATGGGCAACGTTTTATTCGAACGCCAGTGCGTGGGCAGCGTCGTGCAGACCTGAGTGCAGAGTGTGCATGTTATCCAGTTAAAGGATGTGGGAGGGAGAACCTTGCCAAATACTCACCACGTGCGGTGAGCCCGTTTTGACAAGCTCGCCAGGATGTTCGGCTAGCAGGACATCGACGGTGCGCTCGATCAGATTCTCGGGCGTCAGGTACGGACTTGTATCCACGGGTTTGTTTTTGCTGCTGCTATTGCTGTTGTTATTATTGCTATTGTTGCTATTGCTGTTGTTGTTGTTATTGCTGTTGCTGTTGTTGTTGTTAGACTCTGCATTGCGTCGCTTCGTTGTGCTGCCCGTTGTTGTTATTGTTGTTGTTGTTGCCGCTGCGCCTTGTTGCAGCTGTTGCTGTGTCGATTGTTGCTGCTGCTGCTGCTGCTGTTGTTGGTGTTGTTGCTGTTGCTGCTGCTGGTGTGTTGTTTGATTTGAGGTGGTCGAACTGACCTCAGCTGAAATGTGCATTATTGCCAATAATTCCGAGAGTTTATGTCTTTTTGGTTTAGTCAATATTTTGATTAACTGCCAGCTGTTTTATAGATTCTCGCACTTGGTCATCTGCAAGGAGAAACGCATTCTCATCAATCTATACGATAAATTGATTTTAATTGTATTTTATTTATTTATTTAATGCAGTACACTTGAGCACAAAGCTTAGGGCTCTCGTTCCGTAGCGAAACAATATTTATTCGCGTTTCTTAAGAGACTTATTGCTGGCCTTACTTTACGTATACATAACTAATATTAATAATTACACTATGCAACAGAATTGAACTTGTTGCAAGCAAGTTTGATGCAAGTAATATATTATCTACCTATTTGAGGTCCTCTAAGTCGCAGTGGATCTAAAATTTCGTGTAAATAAGTAATACTAATACTTTCTGCACTTGTTTTGAGTTCTTCACAATCGTTGCATGTTTTTCAACAAGAGCCAAGTCTATAAATAGTTTTGCTCAACACATATTAAAGTCGATTTACGGCACGATCGTTTCTCTGCAGCCACACTTGCACCTTAACAGCTCTGCCCGCAAAAGTATGCAACACATTTGATGTTTTCCAGTATTTCGAAGCCGTTTAGCACGATGGTAGCCTTACCTGTGTGTGGATATGTCGAACGCTTTGCTTATGGGCCTTTTGGCCCGCAGTACAACCGCGCACCTATGCGTACAATTTGCATTTAAGCCTCCGCCGTCGAGCGCAACTCAATTAAATATTAAAAATCATGGCCAATATGCAGCGCGACGGGTACGGGCATTGCTCAACTAAGATGGATGGCGAGCTGCAGATGCAATATGTGCAAGCGGATTCCCCAGGACATCAGAAATAAAAATACAGGAAAAAAAAAGTGCACGGCAAAAATTGTCAGGGAAAACATTGTATATAAATAAAAATGATAATAATAAAGCGCCAGCTGTTGCCTGTTTGTGTTTGGCCACCAAAAAAAAAAAATCAACAATGTGCAATATACACTCACACACAAAAGCACGCACACACCTTTTGAAGCTGCATCGACTGCGTATAAATAAAAAAGTTGTGCCTGGCGCGATGCGTTTTGTTTTTGCAATGCTCTGTGCGCCATGCGACAACTATTTTTGTTGTTGCCTATGTACACACACACACACACATGCAGTGTATCTGCGTGGGTGTGTATGCGCGTACTAGCACAATCTGTAGGTAGTATATGTACTCGTTTTTTACAACTTCCGTTTGAATTTTTGCATACACGACGGGCGCAGCTGCACAACAACAAATGAGCTCGTCCAGTGACTATGCGGCGACATATGTGGCCACAGAGATGGGACACGAGACAAATGACCTGGACACACAGTATACGGTAGACAGTAGGCGGGCAGTGGGGGAACAGTGCACAGGCGACAGGAAAATGAGACAATGGAAAAATTGAATTTGATCTGGGTTCGAGGCCTTATTGTCGAGTGCATGTTGGGGCAGGTTCCGATGAGCCTGCTGTGAAAGCTGACGGACTAAATAGGAATTATGCATGTTATGATTGGAATTGAAATACTCGAAAATATTTCGTATAGTTCCCATGCAGTTAACATGTACAAAGACTCACACAAAGAATCAATCAAATTTGGGATGTTGCATGTAAAAAAAATCCAAGAATTTTTCTAAAGTATTTTCAAATAGTTTAAGCCAGTCACATTCCAGTGATCTATCTTTGGCAAGGTCCTGTTTTATGCTGCTTAGTTTTTATGGACATTTCGTAACATAAACTATATAATTGAAGAAGACCGAGCACTTATTTCATTTGGATTATCCTTATCAATGATATCTGATGTACGAGTTGATTTGGAGTTTGAATCAATTGGAATCGATTTAATCCGCTGAATGGGCAGCAAATTTATCAGGAATTATCTGTTCTAAGCATGCCACAAACAATCCATTTACGATCGTTTCCAAATCACAACTCATATCTAATGCTCTATATTACTTGCTTTTCCTATTGAACTTTAATCAAGTATACGCCAAGTAGCCCAACTCAATCGTTCTCAGGTATATAGAAAACTTAATTTAAATACAAATTGTATCTGAAACTCTGTTAAACTTACATTTCTTATAGCACCATGTGAATATTCCAGTTATTGGCGCAATACAGTTTTAGCTTTTTAGAGTAATTTATGTAAATTTTGTTTATTTTGTGGCACGCAAAAAAAAACTGCTTGAATTATATCACAAATGTGCACAGTAAAAAAATATCAATTATAAATTGTAATAATAAAAACGATATTCAATATATAACAATTTGTTGTTTACACACACAGCACACACAGCACACAGCACACACAGCACACACACACACACACACTGCACTGATTGTTAGAACCGGTTGAGATTGAGCTTAAGATTGAGCTCCAGATTGTATGGCGCTTTGTAGCTTGTGTGCTCGCTTTGGACTCTGGGGCTGGCGATCGAATCAAACGACACGGAGATATTAAACTATTTTTTTGCGGTAACCATGAACGCGACCACTATGAGCGGTTGGCGACGCCGACAGCGAAGTCAACGGCGCGTCATCATAATCACGACGGCGGGCAAGGACGAAGGCGAGTACGAGAACGAGAACGAGGACCAGGACGAGGACCAAGCTGAGGACGAGGCTGAGACGAAGCAGCAGCGACGTCTATGTGAATGTGGATGTGGCTACGGCTGTGCCTGTGCCTGTGCCTGTGGATGCTGGATGCTAGATTCAGAGTCAATGGCTACCGCCTTTGGAGTGCGAGTGCCGCCTCTTTTTGCGTTTTTCAAGCAACCGCGTTGGGTATATAATTCTTTTTCTTGGCTTAACATTTACCACGAGAACCAGTAGCAGTGGTTTTTACTTGTGGTGTCCCAGCAGCGACGCCAACAGCGACTGCAGCGCCAGCAACTGGCAACGACGCTGCAGTCGGCGACAGCGACGGCGACGACAGCAGCAGCAGCAACAGCAGCAGCATCAGCGGCAGCAGCGGCAGCGGCAGCAGCACTGACGAACCGAAAGCCAAGCCAAAACCGAAACCGAAACCAAAAACGTCAACTACACCACAAGCAGAAAGGCCGCAACGATGTCTTCAAGTTGCTGCCCCAACCACCCAAGTCGCCTGCCAACCTCCCAGCCCAGCGCCCAGCCCTCCAGTGGATGGGGTGGGGGGCTGCTGCTGGAAACGAAAAAAAGCGCTCAACTTTAGCGCTCGCAACACCTTCGCGAGCTGCTTAGAGACCAGGCGGCCGCTGGAAGCAAGTGGGGGCACAGCCGGGGGAGAAGTAAAAAAAAATTGAGTTGAATTTCGCAGCTGGAAGCTGTGACCTGCTGTTCGACTCATTTTTCTATGCAGCGCTTATGGTATATTCCTTCGTTTTGTTTTTGTACTTCTTTTTTTTTTTTGTTTTCCATTTTTTCTTCTTCTCGTTGGCGCAAACAACCCCCGAAAGACGTCTTGGAAGTGCGCTGCGACGTCTTCTGGCTTTGACTCAAGCGAAAAAATCTCAACAGCGTGGTAAATAAGGCGTTGTCGACTACAGTCCCAAGACTCCAGCACGGGAGCAGTGCTCAGACCTCAGAATTGCAAGTCCGAGACGGTGGCCAAAAAATTGAAACCGGCGCGCGGCTTTGCGGCGAGCCTCTACCTAACCAGAGAATGTGCATAGACAGGCAGAGCGAGTGAGACGGGCAGCCAGGGCGAACGGGATGGCGAGCGTGCCGGAGCGAGATGGCGCATAAGTGTGGGCGGCAAAGCAAGAGAGAGAGCGAGAAAAACAGCGAAAGAGAGAGAGAGAGAGAGGCATGTAGTGGTGGTACGGTAAAATCTTGCGGCTGCCATTTGCGGCCAAAGACGAGGCGATTTTATTTTATTTTTTGTATTTTTTTTTTCTTTCCAAGCTAGGCCCCGAATCGGGCGCCTTGAGTGAAAAATTGCAACAGTAACCACATGAGCATAAGACGTCCCCTCACTAATACACACACACACACACACAGGGCCAGACGCACAGGAGATGGATTCGTTGAGTTCTTTTTGTCACCAGGGCGGAGTTTTCTCGCCTTACAGTACCGACCTGTCGGCATATTAACGTTCAACCCTCCTACATTTTGCGGTTTTTGCATGTACCAACAAGACGCGAATGCTGCTTCCAAGGAGAAGGGCTGCTAGTGGTGGTGGTGCTGCTACAGTTGGACGTGGTAGTGTTGGTGGTGGTGGTGGTGGTATGTGTTGTCAGTCGGCGGTTGCGCAGCAAACATGTCGAAGGGTGTGTGGTTGGCGTAATGAAACCGCAAGAATTATTATACGCTGCGGTCGATTACTATATCAAAATGCTAATCCAGCTGACGGCAGGGCGGCCCAACAGCCAACCAAACTGCGCCGCCGACAAGCCAATGAGCGATGCCGCATTGCAAATTAGCGACCGAATCGCCCAAATACCAATCTAAAATGGAGGCCACTCTTATTAGCCAGCTTCGTAGCCATTTCTTTAAGTTCGTATTGCTTAAATGTTGCACATACATATATTAAGTCCATGTCAATATATTTGTGTGAATGACTGCCTCGAACACATCAAAAACTATCCCAACACATGACACAATGCCGGTTTTGCTTTACACCCTTCGCAGAAACTTATATACTTGTAAGTATACCTTCTTCCCTCATTCATTCGCTTGGTAGAGATCAGAAGGAACTGATCGAATCCAGCGCAGAATAAAACATATTTAAATCAATGGAACTCACTTTGAAATAGAACGAATATACTTGAAATAAACTGAGAAACTTATCTTAAAAACAAAGTTAATTTTACTTTTTTTAAAGTTATTTAGCTTTCATAATTTCATAAAATATATTGTATATAGACATCCGATCAGGTTCAGCATCGTCATAAAATATGTTTAGAAACTCTAGTCCATCCCTTACAAAATAATTTTTCTTATTTACTCTCTTTGAGCCGGGTTAAAAAAAATTGATATTCGTGATCTGTAAGCTCATTACACAGATGATGTGCTTCTATCTCTAAATCGGGCAATTAAGAATGTTGCAATACAATGAAGCTGAATCCTACATTTCAGATATGTATTGTATATATTTGTATATTGTATTGTATATGTTGTTAAAAAAATTCTCTTAAGGCTCTACTTAATTAATAGTCGCTCTCAAACTATAACCCGGATTCAATTAGTTTTTCACCAGTGATTTAAGCACACAAACATTTTTGTGGCCACATTATTTTTATGGCTTGATCTTTAAAGAAGGTCATCAGCAATCGCACAGCGAAATTTAATGAGTTCTGTTCTAAAACTCTGGGCAAACATTAGAGATTTTCACGATTTACCCGCCCCAAGGAAGACGAACATTACAATACAACACACATAAACTAATATACAATATTTCCTCTTGTAAAAATGTTTGAAATGGTTGGTAAAACTTACATTCCATACAAAGTTGAAAACATACAATGTCTCCAATCATTTTACTAGTCAAGCTCGTTCAAGCAAACAGAAAGATATTCTACTCGTCTGCCCTGATCAGTAATATGCCTAATTGGGTTGGAAATGCCTTCATCTACCTCATCCAAAATGTGCACAGCCTAATTATAACTTTTTGTCCCATTATTTACTCAAATCCTAAGCCAATCTACATAACAACCCATAACAATAACAACAATGAGTTCGATTCAATGAGGGATAAAGCTAAGAGAAGCCTGCAAAGGGGTCTTTCTCAGAAACTATACTAATTATAAGTATATATTACTATCTATAACAATAACAATTTTATTATCTTCGGTAGATATACAAAACTGTTTGTTCTGAGCTACGGTTTGATGTTCAATGGACAACTCAAACTGTGGCAGCTAGGAAGGTGAATAAGCAAAGCAAATTTACGGAAATGGATCTATGAAAGTCTGTATCAAACTAACTTTTTATACCCTGAACCCATTGAAAATGGGCTAAATAGGGTATATTGCATTTGTGCAAAATGTAAATGTATGTAACAGGCAGAAGGAAGCATCTCCGACCCCATAAAGTATATATATTCTTGATCAGCATCAATAGCCGAGTCGATCTAGCCATGTCCGTCTGTCTGTCCGTCCGTCTGTCCGTATGTATGAACGCAAGGATCTCAGAACCTATAAGAGCTAGAGACATTTTAGAGAAATTTTAGCTGTAGGTCCTCCTGGTGCCCACGCAGATCGAGTTTGTTTCCGATAAACGATAACTTGCCCCGTTTCCAAGTAATCGATAAAAATGTATATCGAAATCCCGTTTTTTAAGCAATTTTGGTAAATAATATGAGCTAGAGTCACCAAACTTGACATGTAGCTTCTAGAATAGTATATATATATCGATTATCTTTCATTTTATACCTATCGCCACCTCCCCGCTACTCTCTATCTATTAGCGCAAGCTGCATTTGGTATTGGAATATGAGGGTTCAGGGTGTCCCCTAGTCGGGGGCTCCCGACTAGAACCTCTTACTTTTTTTTAAATTTGTTGTATATTAAATGGAGAGAGATCAATGCTAATACTTTTCGAAATATTCAATCTCATCCCCATAGTGTTCACATATTGTCCGGGAGGCTTTAAATACTTTTTCAAGCGCTGCGCAAAATATTTTTTGATGAAAATCTGATACTTTGAATGAAAATCGAGTTCAAGTTAGTTCAGGTAAGTTGTTATTGTCTTACAGGCGGAAAATAGTGGGTGGTAGCTAAATTGGCAATAACATCCATTTAGTCTGGCCAAAGTCGGGTAATACTTGTAAGTTACTATTCTAAAAAAAACAATTTTTTATTAATATTCATTTTTATTTTCAAAATATAAGACTAAAGCAAATTTATAAAGAGAGCAAGTTCATATGTAATGCAAACAAGAACGCTGTAATCTAGTATACTCGACTACGAAATACCCTGTACCAATCGATCAATACAATATTTTAGTTTTTAACACTTGGGCTTGAAGCACCTTAAAACATAATATATAGATCAATATGAAATTCATTAGATTTTAAGGGCATGAATATGACATTTAATTAAAATATGTGTATATACCAAAACTGAATGCCTAGCCTTCAAATTTGTGCGGAATGGGGAAAGGTATCACAAAAATTAACTATTCACAGTATGTGTATATTATACGAGAGCCTAAATCCCGAATTGGGTGTGTAAGGCTTTTATAGCTTTTCAGTTATTTTTAAGAAACGAAATCTCAAAATCGATTTTTATCAATATTTTTTGTGTATCGGAGATAGACAAAACTGTTACCTCAGTTATCGCATATTATAAACGAATATATATATATTTATGGCTCTATTCTGTTCATATAAGATCTTTAACCTTTACAAAATTTGGTAAAATAATGTTGAATTCCATTCAATGTAAGTACGTATGTATGTGCACGCGTATTGATGTATTTGTGTATTTATCATTAGCCACATACAAAGCGACGTCGGGCCAATTAAGGCATAACCCAAATACGAGAACCAAAACAAGCAAATAGAAGAAGGTTGCTCGAGGGCTTGGCCATTCTTGGCACATTGGAACCGCGAAGAAACACCCCGAGAATGGTGACGGGCGGCGACAATTATGTGTGTGGACAACAACAACAACAACTATAGCTGCAACAGAAGATGAAGAAGAAGAGCAAAAACTGTTAACTGGTGTTGCACTCAAGGCGCCGCGCTGGGCGCTGGGGCAACAATCAGAAACAAAAGCAAGAGATTTTGTGCAAATAATTTAAGAGGCAGTAAAAAGTAAACGACTCGTCGAGCTGTTAACGAATATATAGCTAAAGAGAGTCAGAGTAGGGTAACTGGTGCGGTAGGGTGGGTAACGGCGCGCACACACACACACACACACACACATACAGGGAAGCACACTTTAATGGCCAGCACGGCGATGACAAGCGACAAAAGCTGTCGGCAGTTGACGGCTCTTCTGGCAGCTTTTGTGTGTTGATTTTTCTTTTAATTGTTGCGGATTTGCATTCTGACACATTTGTCAACCTCAACCTCAGCGCCGGCCTCAGAGTCGCGCAACGTAGCCAGCAACGCACACACATACACACACACCCACACAAGGAAACACGCAAAAGGGTTGCCTACAAGGCGTGTCTGGGTGTGGGGGTGGGTGTGTGTATGGGCCTGGGTCTGAGATGCGGCCGGGAGGGCGCAAAACCTCGTTTGCACAGGTTGTATGAGCAGCGTTTATTATTTATTAGCTGGCAAGTCTATGTGTGTACATGAGTGTGTGTGTGTATATGTGTGTGTGACAGGAGGTGAAGCCTTAAGCCCGTTGGGATAATAATAAACGCTGGGGCCAAGTCATTTGTTAGAGAGACTCAACAACAACACCTACCAGCAAACTGTATGTGTGTGTGTGTGTGTGTGTGCGAGCGTGTATGTGTGTGTACAAGTGTGTTTTGAGTGACATGTGTCAAAACTGAAAAACTACGCGAATTTGTGTCAAATACCCTTGTCAGCGCGTTTCAAGTGCAAGAAAATACTCGAGAAGGCACGTGCTGTCATTGGGTACGGGGAAGGGGTAGGGGCAGGCGGACTACAGTGGGCCGTGTCGTACACAGATAAACATATACACGCTTGAGCTGCCTATGTCCGTCAGTCCCCAAACCCTACTAAATATATGAAGCGGCTATTTAAGTCTGTAGATAAAATACGACAAATGCTTCACATTATCTTAATATAAAATAGTGTCCTGATTGACTGGCTGATTGATTGACTGATTGACTGGTGATCAATACACAACACAATCCGTAAGTACTGAAATTTTTACTGTACTTCCATTATGAGACGAAGATGCGCGGATATGTGGAAAAAACGTGGAAAACGTTTATATGGAACTGTTTTATTCACCATCCGATCGACCTCAAACTCAATTTCAATGTTCTTTGTTCAATTTTATTGGAGAGGTGTTTCACACTTTCATACACCCCTCCTTGGTGGAAATGGAGGTCCTTTCCACTTTCAAAAATATTAATATACGCTAATTTTAGAAAAACTCATCCGCATTACTTGAAAATGGAATTTTTTTTGACAACATTTAAGTTTCGTCCGATCGGCATTCAACTTTTTTTCAACCTCCGGTCGGCTTCAAGCTCATTTTCAAAGAGCTTTGTGAAAATTTATTTGATACAGAATACACTCCTTTTGAATAAAATATGCTTATTAAAGTATGCATAAACAAAAGTTTATTTAACGGCTTCATACGAGGGGACCTAAATTGGCTGTAAGTCTAAATTCAAAATTTGTATTCTTAGTTCCATCAATTTCAAACAGATTTTCAACGTTTAATCTACTTAATTAAAAAAAAAATAAAAATTCTACAACAGTTTTCAGACTATTTTCAAAATTGTTTTTTGAATCGTTAAAAGTCCCATCAAAACTGCTTCGACAAACTCGGCTTTCAAGCTCTTATGGTTTGATTTAAGCGTTGATCACAAATCAGTCTGTCTGTGAGCTCAAACAGCTTGTTTTATTTCAAATACGATTATATTGCTCGTTGCGATAGCTATCGAAATTATACTCAATTTGGTCGCATCAGTGTAATAAAGAGACAAACGTTTAATGGATTAAACGCGACTCGTAAGCCCGATGAAGACGACAGTTAAGTCTGCCCTGTCACGACTTGAAACTACTTGTGGAGGGTTGTTCCGAATATTTCGCAAAATTTCTTATGTGACTTCGTATAAAAAACGAAAAACAAAAAAAAACGAAATTGCCTTTGATCAATGAAAACAAATCATAAAACGCGGTTTACAGCTCCCATGTGTGTAATCGCTGACATTTAACGTTTGGCCTTCCTTGAGGCTTATGGCTTGCACGTGAGGGTTGCTCGAATGGAGAGAAGCAAAAAAAAACAGGAATGCCCTACTCGAAAAGGGACGGCTAGAATATACCCTGTAGCCAGCGGCCAGCACACAGAGACTTTCAATTAAGTATCAATGGTTCACATAACTTCCGAGATATGCGAAAAAATCCATTTCGCTATTCCCTAATATTTCCCTTATATGTAGATTTTGGCTTGCAAGTCTATAGCTTTTAAAGTTTTCAAGAGCATATAGTAGGAATGGCAGATATGCGTAGATCAGCTCAGGTCGTCACTTATATATATGAACATTGCATTACATACATTTGCAACATAATGCACAACATGACAAAACCGACATACTCTGTCTAAACAAAACAAGTTCAATGGGTCTGTGGTATAAAACCGGCATAAAAAAACAGAAACAACCTTATTGACATGCGCTGCGCCACAAAACATCTGCCGTGGGAATCTGTATTTAAGAAAGTTAAAAATTTGAAAAATGTTCAACAATCTGAGATTTTGAGCTTATGTTTTGATTTCGGCAATCTTTTACAAGCCAAATAGCATTTAAAGCGGCTTGCAAGTGAAACCCTTGAAACTGATTCGATTACGGATAAGAGTTCTCAGTGAACTATTCCAATTTGCATGCACTTTAAGCCGGGGGTTAGAATTTTAAGTTAGGAGTCGGGCTTGGCTTTTGGAAATAAATTCCCTCGGTACATTTCAAAAGATTTTTTTCTTTATACATAAAAAACTGTTTGGCCTGATCCAAGAGTGATGGCTAAGATGGAGCATTACAAAAATCAACCCGCAAATGTGGAAATTTCAAACGCATTTTCAAAGACATTCGCACATTTTAGTAAAAAAAAGTGTTTTGGCGAATAGATGAACTTTCTCTTGTATGTGTGTGTGTGTGTGTGTATACAAATGTATGTGTACAATTGTGTGTCTGCATTCGTGTATGCATGCATTTACACAGGCATGTTTCCATGTCTGCATGCATGTATTTATCTTTTTATGTATGTATGTATGTTTATATATGTAGTTTTGTGTGTGTATATGTATGTATCTATGTATGTATGTATGTTTGCATATATGTTCATATATGATATTCTAAACGCAGATCTAGTTTACTTTACTTTAAGGATAACTCCACTTATATTCTACTTGCTGCGCTGTAAATAAAATAAAAGGTAATATACCCCTCTCTGCAATTCTCAAGATCACAAATAAGTCCCATAGGTTGTCTTGCGTTGATCATAAGTGTTGTGTAAATAGAGTGTATTGGCGAATTATATATACAGATGTGCGTATGCACATGCACGTATGCACGCACATGCGTACGCATGTATACAAGCATGTATGTAGTATGTACATATGCATATATTAAACTATGTGTGCATGTATAAATACCTCTCATACCAAACGCAGGCAAATATTGCTTCCCGCTGCTTTTAAAACTTAAACAAAAGTTTTTTTGAATACCGCCCTACATTGCAATTCTCATGAATTTAAGTGAGCCTCACAGGCTTGAATGCTCTGTTATTAACAAGCTGTGTTGGTAATTAAATTCATTTTATTTTCGAGAAATCTCGTTCGTTTGGAATCAGTAAAATATGAAAAAAATGGTAAGGGAATTATTATTATTCAACCAGGATTAAAGCTCTGCATGTCACAAATAATGCTTTCTCCTCGCTTGAACTATACTAAACTCAATCTGTAAGGGACAGATGGAGCTCTCACTCAATGCATGATGCAGTTAATACCAATTCGAATTTGCAGGCTGTGTTCAGATACAAGTGAAGAAATAAATTTCTTAGCAAAAAAACATAATCTATAAAAATAAGAAAGTTAAGTGCAAAAAGTGCAAACTTTGTAACTGTATTGGTGCGTGCGGTGCATAGCTAAAAGCCACATTTGTTTTAATGGTCAGACATGGGCACACACACATACGCACACACACACGCGCGCACAGCCAATGGCGACAGTGAGCTTAAGGATAATAATAAGTGACTAAGTGAGTGAGTAAGTGAGTGAACACGGCTACAGATAACGATAACGTAAATAATGACCAAGATATAAAAAAACATAAAATGCGGGGTGTGGGAGTGGAGGGAAAACGTGCTCGATATTCAATAACCGCACCGAGGGCTCAGATCAGCCGAAGGACATGGCGCACACTTTCAGGCGGCGGCGGCGTCGCAGGCGAAAAAATTGAATTGAACATTTCCGGGCCGACGCTGATGGCAACCATGCGGGCAAGGACAATGACAGGACACAACACAGCCCATTGGCATGTCCATGACTGACCCATTCAATTAAGCATGAAAAAATGACCTGCGTGCGGGGGCCAGCCGGCCTACGTGCCATGATAGTCCTGCCTGTTGTTCATAACAAAAAATACAACAAAAAAAAAAAGGCATCACATGCGAGGACGAGTAACAGCACTTAAGGAGCCAGCGACGGACGCTGCCCGCAACAAAACACGCATCACTTGTCACACATACTTAGCAGCATAGAGCCGCCCGGCGAGAAGGGTGAAGGGGAGCCACCACTGGGAGTCAGAGAGATATACCAATAACGCGCCCAAAAGGACTCACTTATTGTCATGTCCTGGTGTTGTTATTGAGGTGTAATACAATTTTTTCCATGATACCCATAACAATGGCGAATGAAAAAAGACAAATACACCAAAAAAAAAAAAAAAAAAAAAAAACAAAATAGAAATAAAATGAAAACGCCATGCCGACGCAATCAGAAAGGATAACGAGCCATCGTCGTCCTGGTCACATATGGCGGTATTAGTTTTAGCAACAATAGCAAACCGGAGCGTTTGGGTCGACGCAGAGGGTGGGTTTACAGCGTCCGGCATTGCATAAACTTGCAATTGAGCCAATTTGTAAAGTGCGGCAAGCCCATTAACGAGCAGAGCCAGCGAGCAACTACTCGTTACAGGACAATGCCCAGAGCTGCTGCCAATCGAACGTCAGCACCTGCGTCATAAGGCGACGACAACGACCCAAACAGCAGCCAAAGGTTGGGTCGCTGGACGCCCAACCGTGCGGCCGGGTGCGGGCGTGTTAGACCGGGCGGGCATCCCGAAACTTTTCGATGCATATCCCTTTTTGGGGCGGCGAGGACGACTACTTTGCATTACAAGCGCCCACAGTGAAATTAAAATAAAGTTCTTTCTGCTGGCTATTTGGGACGGGGCAGAGTTTCGCCTTTTTTGTGCTTAACTACAAATAAATCTAAAACTCGCACATTCCTCAAAGCCTTGACGTCGCTGATGGGCACTGCCGGCAGACAAAGCAGGATACGCCAGGATACGAGTTGGCCACAGTTGGGCAACTCAGTTTTATTTTGCATTTACATGCCCACATGCATAATGCATACATATATTTGTTTGTGTGTGTCGATGTGTGTGTGTGCGTGTGTGTGTTTGTGTGTGGTCCTTGGGTCCATTGAATGCTCTAACATTGAATCCTTTACAATATTTAAAAGCACTAAGGAATCAATGGAAACCTCGGCGCGGAACTCTGCAGGTCATGAATTGAAGGTGCAAAATATTAGAATAAAATATTGAAGTTGTGGCCAAAAGATTCGCATCTAAAGGTCATGTGTATACGATATACCTCTTTCCTAGAAGCAAATATTATCGTACTGATCTAATGCGCTTAAACTTACAAAGCCTAATGAGAAATTCCATTTTATTCTTTCAAAATTATAGAAATACCAAAAAGAAATTCTATGCAAATCCGAATATGTTCGAATCCCTGGAAAATTTATATAAGTACAGCTTTGTTGAACGTCTGCGTACCTGTGAAATATATATTCGTGTTCACATAAATATTAACAGGTATTACCCACAGAGGAAGCGTGGAAATGAATTTTCAAAAAGAATCTTCGAAATTTGAGCCCGAAACATTACTTACCAAACCCAAGGAGGAATAGATATATACATATATACATATATACATGTATACATATATACATATATACATATATACATGTATACATATATACATATATACATATATACATATATATACATATATATACATATATACATATATACATATATATACATATGTACATATATACATATATACATATATACATATATACATATATACATATATACATATATACATATATACATATATACATATATACATATATACATATATACATATATACATATATACATATATACATATATACATATATACATATATACATATATACATATATACATATATACATATATACATATATACATATATACATATATACATATATACATATATACATATATACATATATACATATACACATATATACATATATACATATATATACATATATACATACATACATATATACATCGGGTACTCCCCTGCCTTGCCCGTGTCACGTTTAGATATAACACTATCATCCAGTCCGTACGAAGAAAATTCAAATCTACCTGTATAATCTTGAACTACACGTAAATTTTCCCAGAGATATTTAAAAACAGGTTAAAAACCCATCGAATTTTATTATCCAAAAGGGGCGTATTTTGTGAAAAGTGTGTAACGCGTCTCAGATAAATTTGAACAAGAATCTTTGAAAATGATTTTGAAGCCGATCGAAAGGTAAACAAATAACTTTCTTACAGCCGTTTACCAGTAATTTAATACAGTTCTGGAATAGATTTCCTAATTCACTGAAACTTTAAGGCCAATCAGACGAGTTCTGAAACTCCGCCGCCATTTTTTATCAAAGAGGAGCAGATATTGCGAAAAGTGTGAATTACGTCCCCAAAGGAATTTTCTTAAAGATCTTTGCCATTGAGCTAACATTCGAAATTTCGCCCATCCAACCTTTGATCCGCATTTCCAACTAAAAGGGGAGGAAATTGGGATAATTAAGTATGACACACGTCTCCGCTGATTTTGGAGAAAGATCTTGAAAAATGATATCAAATAACTATCTTACAACCGTTTTCGGTTATTTGCTTCAGTTACGGGTGGAATTTTCAAAATCGGTTCTCATGCCGAGCTTTGTACTTTAAACGTGCTTTGTACTCAAACTTCATTCGAAAAATCTTTGAGCCGCATATTCCACCAAGGAATCCTGAATTCGGCGAAAAGGGTGAAACAAGTCTCAAATGAATTTTCATTAAGAATTGATGCTCCGAAACGTGTGAAACCCATCTCAAATGAATTTCCATAAAGTTTTGATTGGACCATTTTTAATTTCACTAATTCCTTTCCAGATAAACGAAAGTAGTGTATTTAAGCTTCGATATGCTGCCCCAAGCTATTCCTCATATCTTGCTGGATTTTTTAGTTTCAGTTTTTCGCCCTTTCCAGTTCTCGGCTTTTTTTTTTGCTTTTGCGAAAGACTTTGGAAACAAGGCGCAGGCTACAAAAATAAAGTATGCAAAAAGTAAAACAAAAAACATCGGACACAAAGGATGCTACAATAATATCCTTAAGCTACAAATGCAACATGAATTTGTCTTTGCTCGACCCGAGACCCGAGCTCGGGTCTGAGCATGGCTGTTCAGCCCCGCCCACAATGGCCGCCCACTTAGCCCGCACTCAACAATTTTGTTTTGTTGCTGTTGCTCTTTCTTCGAGTTGCCTTGGCAAAAAACACAACAACAACAAAAATAAAAAATAAAGGATACTCGAACTTTACAAATGCATGCACATTAGAGCGCCAACCCAGGCGATTTACATGTGTCTGTCCTTGTGAATGTGTGTGTGTGTGTGTGTGTGTGTGTGTGTGTGTGTGTGTGTCTGAGTGTGTCTGTGTGGGAAGTAATCTTATGCGTATCATGTGAACTCCACATATGCCTTGATTCAGCTCCTATATGTTTTCCTATTGCTAGTCCTTTGGTCCTTTTTGCTGCTTTTGCTTCGACACTTATTTTAATTTATTTCATTTCATTTATGTATGCTACAAATGTCCTTTGTGCGTTTGTCCTCCTCTCGCCCACCTTCATTTACTTACTGCTGGGCTCTTGCTCAACACTAGTTAAAGTGTGTGTGCGCGTGTGTGTGTGTGTGTGTGTGTGTGTGTGCGTAATTAAATAAAAACGTATTTCAAGCGACTTAATACACACACACGCACACACATCCGACTGTGACTATGCATGTATTTAAATACATGTGTGTCTGTTCTCGCTTCCTGAAAATATTTTGCAAGCTTTTATTTTAATTGCACATTGAAATTAATGTGTTACTCTCTCTCTCTCCGCAAAGGAAAGAGAATCTTAAATTGTATTTCTTGCTGCTGTAGATTTTTATACCCAAATATACCATTTAATACATTAACAAGAAAGAGACCCGCCTAGCTGAAACCCTGCAGCCAGCGCCGAGCTGCCGTTTGAAAAATTCGAACTTTCTTTTAAAATCACATGTACCAAAGCACACATACACACACATACACAGAAGTCATGCTTCTTCTTTCTTTTTCCTTTATACTTTGGGAAGTGCATTCTTTTATAACTTCGGTCTTTATAGTCTGATCTATCTGTTTCAGGGATTTATTATAGCATCAAAATGTGGATGCATACGAAAGCGCAATGTGACATGAAAAATAAGAAATGTTCCTACTTATATACAAAATTGGCAGCAGTAGCTGTTCTACATTGTTCGATGCTAAGGAAATGGGGGTAACAACTATAATTTCACGTGTGAAAAACGAGAATAAATATTCCAATTTCAAGCACGTATCCAGTTGTTATGCTCTTTTCTGCCTGATGCACCCATTTAGCTAAGTTATCAAAAGTTTGTTTCTTTTATTTTCTTTTTATATATAAGCTGGTTAAAACTAAGATTCATTTTCATCAATCAATTGCTATCTTCAGAATAGTTATACAAAAAAAAAAGTTTGAAATTTAATTTTGCCCAAAATGAAGTAAGTCAAAATTATTTCTCATCCAACCTTTTATCAGGGATTCGAGTTCTAATTGAACTCAATAGTAGAGGATTGCTTAAGAGTTTTCATATCATTGTAAGCATCGGCTACATAATTTGTCACAGTGTAGTCGACCGTCGTATCCGCTGTGCCCGTTGAGCCTGCCAAAAACTGGAAGGGAACAGCAGGCGTGAAGATAGACTCAGTCTTGAATTCGTTTGGGTAAATGTCCTGCTCGCAGCTAGCCGATTGCATTTTAGTGAATGTTTCCGCCTGGCTAACTTGAGCCTGATCTTCCATCAGCATTATTTTGTCCGTAAGCTGGCCATGATCATGGTCCATGGCTTCACCCTTGTCTTGGTTGCGACGTAACAGCTCCCAATAGGAGACATTCGGATGAAATAAGGGCTGATACTTGGGCGGCACAAGCACCTTGGTCGCTTTGGGAATCAACTTGGTCACTGGACGAACGTAGTAGCCATCCCCGGTGGTACCGTTGGTAACTCTAAGCTGGGCCAGGCGACTTGTTAAATGAGTATCATGCTTGGCTGTGAATATATACATATGGGATTGGATTTTCGATTCGAGGTTCGAGATTCCATCAGAGTGTGCCTCACCTATGAAATGCTGCTGCTCGCGCAGCTCGCGTTCCGGCATCTCCATGGGCATTGGTGTTGGATAGTCCATGTGTGGCCCAATCTTTACCTGATCGCCCATCAGCTTGCGGGCGCGACTGGACACGGAACGTTTGCCTGTCACCACATGCTCGAACCCCGGCGGCGGAGGCGCTGCCATAGCACCGAGTTGTAATGAGAAGATTTCGGGAGACGTTCAGATTGAATACTCACGTATAGGATTGCTGGGATCCAGCTGGCTACGATTGCGATCCAATGGTTCCCACACCTGCCGGGACTCGCACACTGGCTGCCACTGCGTCATATCGTATTGGGAGTGGGATAAAGTGACCTGACAACGGGAACGGGCACGGGGCGAAATACACGCACGTCGCCCCTGCTGGTTATCCTCATCATGTGCTTCATAGTTTTGTTGATCCAGCGCCACAGATTCCTCATGGATATCCGGCATCGATGGCCTGTAGTGCTGCTGCTCCCAGTTGTATGCGACTGTCTGGGGCTGACCTGGCTGCAGAAGCGGCTTCTGTTCGATGCTCAAAGGCGCCGGCATACGCATCGGTGTAAAGAATGTGGACAGCATGCGCTTCTCCGGCTGCATTAGGTTACCGTAGCCAGCTATCAGTGGCTTCATCATGGGTCTTGGACCACGCGGCTGCCAGTTCATCGGCGCAGGGCAGCGCGGATGCACCTGGCCCGAGCTCGTGCCGTAGGGACAGGCGGTGCGAGTCCGGAATTCGTTATGATGGCGACGGGGCCGATAGGTGCCACCCTGGCTGCTCGATCTGTGATGGTGTCGATGGTCAGGAAACGGCGTCGGTTGACGTGGCCACACGCTCCGAAAGGGTCGGCGGAAATCACTGGACGATGAAATCCGATTTGGTGAGCTGTGCGCAGGTCTTGGCGTTGACGTTGGCATTGGAGGCTTCAACGGTGCCGGCTTTGGTGACGTATTACCCACCACCTGCTCGGTGTTCTGCGTCAAAGCCGCTATCGGGGTGGTTGTTGGCGGGATAGCCGGCGTTGTTTTAAGCGTCACTGTCGGCGAAAGCGTCGTTAAAGGTGTTGCCGTTGCCGCTGCCGTTGTCTTTCCCTTTGCCGTTGGCATTCGAGGCATCGGTTTCGGAGGCCCAGGTCTTACATTGTTCGGCAACCGCAGCGGCTCATCGATGATCCCAGTGGCCACCACAGATGCCCAGGAAGTGGAACGCCTTGATGACATGGCAAAAAGGATAAATGGCTTACCTCTTCGCCGTGACAAATACCATTGAGTTGCTTGACAAACGGCTCGCTCCCTAGTGACCCGACCACTAGTCCTTGGCTATTGATAGATCCCTGAGAGGTGTGTCGGGTCAATTGATTTGCACAAACCTGTGACAAACTATGTTTGAAATGTACAAAAGAAATAATGGGGCATTTGACAGGAGTTTCAAGGCCTGATATTCAAATGTCACTCGCAAATCTGCCTGAAATTTCGTCTATGATCCTTAACAGAGCCAATCTCTGTTAAAAATGGGACATTTGATTGGATTTGACATCATGAGAATCGAATAGAACGGCGATTTTGCAAGATGGCCGAGTGTAAGAAGAGAGATTATGATATTGTCTAAAGGGATTGATGGAGCAAGAGGTGACGTTTTAATGATAAAGAAGCAAGAAGCGAGAAAGAGAGAGGGAGCGAGCGAGGGAGAGAGAGGGAGCGAGCGAGGGAGAGAGAGAGATAGAAAATGAGAGATGGGCGCAAATGTTAATAGTAATAAATAAGATGGGGAAGAAGTGTGTGAAGAAGCACAAATGAGACACAATTTCTTCATTTTAGCAAAGGTACTATTCAAAATAAAACCAACATCATCATATATTAAAAAAATATCGATGATAGGAGATTCTATAAAAATAAAGAACTACTCATTTTCTTTTTTAGAGGTTTAAGTGGCAGGATGTTTTTCAAGTGATTTGAAGTCAAGATTTTAAAATTTAATCATAATTAAAACAGAAAAATGTACTAAGAGAAGCAAGTATTTTAACACTTTTTTGCAGCCATTAGGTATTTATACTCTTCTTGGAGCTTCACCTCGTGGAGCTTTAAGCCCAGTGCTTACATAAATTTAAAGTTAAATTCATTTAAATCACCCAAAAAGCTGTACGTCGAATGTTGTAGCGCCATCTAGTGTAATAGTTGATTAAGCTTACCCACAAGATCCTTGTTTTCTTAAAAGCAAACAAGCTTATATTAAGCAAAAGTTTTATTAATCAAAATCATTCAAAAAGCTTCACGTCGAATGTTGTAGCGCCATCTAGTGTAATAATTCACTAAGCTTATCAACAAGATCCTTGTACTTTAAAGAGAAAAGGAGCATACATTAAGCAAAAGCTGTTCATACAAACGTCTCAAAAAGCTTTACTGCGCCATCTAGTGTAATATTTTCAAAGTACTTGAAGCGAAATATCTAGGTTGCAAACACAAATTGCAGCTACTTCAGCTGTTGCGCAAAATTCAAAAACAGTTATTGTTTTGTCTTTTTTCTCAGTTCCTTCCATCAGAGCGCATGCTGATGCACCTCATGTGCTTTATATGTATGTATGTGTGCCTTGCATGTTTGAATGTGTGTGCATATGTACGCATTCGTATAAATTGTTGGTTATTAATATAAGCTAATAATAGTATAAAAAAACGCAAATAATTTGAAATAATTAAATGGTACAATTTTCCCACGTTTTCAGTAGTTGCTTATTTGATTAAAAGTTAAGTAAAAAAGTAACTGCCACACGGAGCTACATACATATGTACATATGTATGTGTGTGATTGCGCTAGCCAGCCCGAAGCTCGGCCCAGCAACTTCAGAACATTTTCCATTAGAAACAACAACCAATAATCAAGACAAACGACTCAACGACTTGACAATGAAACAAGAAAGAGGTTCTAGTCGGGAGCTCCCGACTAGGGGATACCCTGAACCCTCATATTCCAACACCAATTGCAGCGCGCGCTTATAGATAGAGAGTAGCGGGGAGGTGGCGATAGGTATAAATTAAAAGATAATCGATATATATATACTTTTGTAGAAGCTACATGTCAAGTTCGGTGACTCTAGCTCTTATTATTTACCAAAATTGCTTAAAAAACTGGATTTCGATATACATTTTTATCGATTACTTGGAAACGGGGCAAGTTATCGTTTATCGGAAACAAACTCGATCTGCGCGGGCACTAGGAGCACGTACATCTAAAATTTCAGTCTCCAGCTCTTATAGGTTCTAAGATCCTTGCGTTCATACATACGGACAGACGGACGGACGGACGGACGGACAGACAGACGGACATGGCTAGATCGACTCGGCTATTACTGCTGATCAAGAATATATATACTTTATGGGGTCGGAGATGCTTCCTTCTGCCTGTTACATACATTTGGATTTTGCACAAAAACATAATACCCCTTTTACCCATTTTTAATGGGTTCAGAGTATAAAAATAGTCAACAACAAGTTCAATCCTTTTTGTTTTGGGCTACAACCTATGATCTGAGCTACCGCACTCTTTTGTTGTTTATGATCACTCCCATGTCTGAGATTCGCAGTCACAGTGGCTTTGCTTGTCCCTTTTTCTTTGAACATAGTTTCCTATGTCATCGATATCTTGCACAAGGACCTAGGCGATCAGCGATTAATATCGATATATCGTGTTCGGAAAAAGAGCTGAAAACACACCGATATTCAATCTCTGTGCAACTCCAATATAACCATGTGGGCAAACTCCCGCAACTTAAAAAACTTTTTGCTGTCGTCCACTCGATTAATTTTGCCTACTCATAATTTGAGCATGCTGTAATAGTCATCGCCATGTAAGAATTAGGTGGAACTACGCGTAATGTTTACTAGGTGCCGCCTTTAAAGAACTACTCGGAGCCTCAATTAGCTGCACTCCCAAAGCAAGGTGTCGAATGAAGGGTTATTGCCTTAATGTGCGTACAACTCTTTCTACTAATATTTCTGCTATAGCTAGTCCATCTTGCAGGCACATCTTGTGGTGTTGGCGGCCAGTAGCGACTACTTTTGCGCCGTTCCCGCGGACTGTGTTTCTATTGATCCGCCAATCACAGTATATGAATAATGTGGAGAAGAAGGCTTCGCTATATGAAGTATGTGCAACTGCAGCGACTCCAGTGTATTCCTATTCAGCAACTATCCGGTTGATGTCAGCCAAACTTAGCTGGTGCTCTGCAGCTATGGGCTCGAGCTGCTGATGGACTGTTCCACCTTTTCAAATAGCAAATCAATATCGCTGGCCAAGGAGTATCTGGCCAAGCTGCAAGAAGCGGCAAGTCTTGAGGCGCTCGAGTACTGCTTGCAGCAGAAACATTGATCTGAGTCTCTTAAAAATCGCCGGCTTCGGGTAAAAGGAGTTTGGCCAATGATTATAGGCTTCTCGCCAACAAAGATGGTGTTAAGCTCTGTACCTCAGAATGATATGTGTAAGCAACAACTATCCAGCATTTTAACACTTGCACTTTTATAAAAAAGAAAACTATCTAATTTTTTGCATCCTTACAGGCTTTTTGACACCGACGATCTCAGCAACAAACTGATCAACTGCGCTGTTTATGGGTGATCCATGTTGATATTGACAAGCAATATCTACTATCCCTTGGTGGCGTCGTTGAACCCGACGATGGTTCTCATGAAACCCTGTGGCTTATGTCCAATATGTATATATATGATATTTTCAGTACTACTTGGGCCTGAATGCCTAATCTGAAAACGCAGGCAGCATATAGGCGTCGTCACCTAGCTCAATATCTCTGCCGTAAATGCTAACAATGTGAAAGTCTGCCACTTTTCTGGCTATCATATTGTCAACCGCGTGATATATTGACGCAAAAAGCTGTCGGCGGTAACGCCATATTGTGACCACGACCTGGTGGCCATTGACAGTCGCATCCATGCGTGTGTTGGCTGAAAAAAAAAACTGAGGGAGTCATGCGTGCGTGCCTATGGTTTTAAGAGCGAGACGTGGAACATGGAGACCAAAATAAAAATTATAAAAAGATTCAATTTCTAAAATAAAAATCAATTTGGAAATACATGGGATCAACGCATGTTTGTGGTATTGTTCTTTTAAAGGTGAGTGTTTCAATTTGGTTGCAAATCTCTTTATACTTGTTTGATATTTCATTAAATACGATTTTTATTAATTCATACGGCCTATACGATATTTGTTTTGGATCGAATTTTACCTTTGCCGAAATTCACTCTGCTAGGTGGAAAATGGGTGGGTTTGGCTAAAGGTTTCCTCTGATGTGGATAAGTCGGACGCATTTTTCCAAAAATGTCACAACTAATGGTGGAAATTGGGCTCCTTGTGCGCAATGGAGATAGTCATGAGTCTGATGTGTAAATGTATAACTATGATTAATCAGCTCTCTCTTCGAACCATGCCCATAACCCCCATATGAAACACATTAGGCATTGTTGTACATATTTAATACTAATTTTATTCAATTTAAAATTACTTTTATGCTTCTTTTTTTTTTGTGTACCATCAATGTTTTCGTTCGTATGTAAGTTATTCATGTGTGTGTATTTGGGTATAGGTGTGGGTGTGTTTGTGTGTGTGTGTGTGTGTGTGTGGATGTGTGTGCTACACTCAAAGCTATCTGCTGCTCGTTGAACATAGAGCATTGAGCCTAGTGAATGAGTGAGTGCATTCGTGTTCGAACGAAAGTTTTCGCGGTCGGAAATAATTTGGTATCTAAAATGCGATAATGATTTAAAAATTGCTTACAACATTTGTTGGGTCATAGCTCCGCAAAATTCATTCTCGTTCGTTTTCGTTTTTCTTTTTTTTTTGTTGTTATCATTATAAATATTATTTGTATTATTTTGTAATTATGTATTTATTTATAGTTTATGGTTATGGGAAAATGTATATTAAATGCATGTAAATTTCGCTTAATGCTTCCATTTTGTTTTTGTATATATATGTATATATATATTTATATGTTTGTATTGATTTATTTCGATTTTTTTTTTTTTTAGTTTTACTTACTGAAATCTTTATATGTACTTATACATGCATATGCAAGTACATATGTATATGCATATACATATATACTTTTTCTATATATATATATATGTATATACTCATATTTGTATAGATATTTGAATGCTTTAATTCTTCTATGTATTTATTGATCTTTCTGATTTCATATAATAATTTCTTGTTGTTTTGGGTTTCTTTTTGCTTGTGCGTTAAGTTTTCCATGAACTATATGTAGTTGTTGGTATTTGTGCGGTTATCCATGAAGCGATCTTTTCATGTGTGTTGTTTTTGGTTTTCTTTTAAATACAGATACATAATTCCATTATGTCTAGACGCGTTCTTTGTTAATGTCACTTATAAATATACAACTTAGTTGAAACATTCAATAATTTATGTTGTAGTTATTAAAAATACATAAAATATGATCTTATGTTAAACTAAATATTTTGAGAAAAAACAATTAGATATACGCATATATATATATATGTATATATTTGTATTCATGATTTCCTTTTCCATTCCTTTCGATTTACTTCTCGCTCCCAATCTCGCTCGCGATCTCTATGTCTGTCTTCTTCATTCACTGCTTATCAATTATATGTATGAAAATTTATTGAATATTTATACTAAAAGCTACACAAGTACATGTTTAACTGAATTTGATTCGCCATTGAAATGCTTAAGTATAATCCATAAATAACTGCGCACTCGTAGATGAAAGAGAGTCGACTGAACTACTTACGACTTGACTACACGTTATATTTGATTTTATTTTGAAATTTATGTGATTTTTTTCTTTTTCGTGTATAATACGTTTATTATATAACTCTATTGACGAGTACGAAATTGCGTAAATATACGAATTCCGTTTGGGTATCAAGGATTGGATTTCTGATTTGTATCTGAACTTGGATTGCTTTGATCACGTATCGCGCAACGCCACATGCATAATACTTGACCACGTATATATGGCTATGCGTGAAATTTATATATATATATAGAGAGATGTATATATATATATATATATATATTGGTACAGTACAAGAGACGGCAGTGTATATAAATTGCCAACAAAAAACATGCACACACTGGCTATATTATGTACTCGCTATGTACTTGCAACGTATGAGCTCAAAATTTGATATCTTCCTTTCGAGTAGGAAGTATCGTTTTTTTTTTTATTTTTTTTATTTGGGTTTTTTTTTCTTTTGGTCTTTGGCAACTGGTAATCCCGTATTTTGTTGCCAATTTTGAGCCATTTTTTGTTAAATTTTCTTGGTGTTATGAGTAGTTAAAGTTGTTGTTTTATTTCGAGGGACGGGGCGGCGAGATGTATCGTGTTTGCCGCCCTCTTTACGCGTTTATTTCCATATAAAACTTTGAAATACTTTGAATTTGGTGGGTTAGTATACATATATTTAAAGATATACGTTGCACATCTTTAAAAATGGTTCTTAGCTTGTAATTGTAAACGTTTTTCTTTTTCTTCGTGTTTTTCTGTCATTTCCTAAATGCGTTTCATTGTTCGGGGTTTCAAGAAGTTTTCTGGCGAACCTCATGCGACAATCTCATTGTTTGTTTTGCTTATTTTGAGAGCTATTACATACAAATTAAATTATTATAATTACTATTAAGTTTTTGTTTCGCATTTAACATCACTACTAATAATCAAAAAATGGACATTTATAAACTTTTATTTAAATATATATATTTATATATATATATATATATATATGTATATATATGTATGCATGTATGTATATATATAAATATTAAAAATGATTTTCTTCTTTGTTTGGCTTTTTGCTGCCGCAACATAATTTTCTTGTTGATCTGTTAGCCTTTGTGGTGTTTTACAATTGGCCACGAAGTTTGGTTGAACGCATTTTTTTGAGTTTTGTGAATTTCTGTGGTGTAGTAAAATGTAGTAAATTATGCAATGCAACTGATAAATTAATTGGTATCCAAAGTCAATAAACAATATAATTCATCACAGTTTGTTGTTGTTGTTAGTGTTTCTCTTTGGCTGTTGTTTAGGGTGAAGGAAAATCAAAAACCTGCACAAAATGTGTTTTATGAATTATGCACTCGTATGTGCTCGCGTCTTACAACAACACATTTCGTGGCATTCCCAATATCTGCAGGTATTGTGTCCCATATATCTATATATATAGGTACACACCTGCACAGTTCGTGTATGTGATCTTGAATGCTGCATAAAAAGAGCTGCATACTTTGTCCAGCTGTGTTAAAGTACATTTGTTTTGAGCACTCGTGTACTCGACTGCAACGCGAAAAGTAAACAACCTTTTTGTATATAAGTTTAATTCTTTTTTTTTTTTGCTTAATTTTTACATGATTTTTAATAGATTTGCAGCGGAAATAAAAACAAAAACATTTAAATATAAATATGTAAAGTAAAACTTTTAGTTACAAACACATTGCAGCAAGTTAAGCAATAATAATAATAATAATAATAATGCACAAATTAGACAGAAATTATAATAATATGTGTCTGTATGCATATAGAGAAACAATTAAATTAATAATTAACATACCATGTGCTGAATTCTCTAAAATACTTTTAGTTTTTCGCCTATTTTTTTATATGATAAAAAAAAAAAACAAGGAGAAATATGTTGCAACTGATTTGCATTTGCTTTTCGGAAATGCATTTGAAATGTAAACGCTATGACTTAGTTCTTAAGTTTTCCATGTTGGCGATTGCAGCTCACATGTCACAAATCAAAACTCTAAGTATAAATATATGTATGTATATCATATAAAAAAAAAAAAAAAAATTATAAAACAACAAGCGATTCGCAAAGCGTGCTCTGACATTTGCTCAATTTGTCAACAATTTTGTTAAATTTCATCCAAAGAATTCTCTACTCGATTTTCTTTTTGCATTGTGATGATTGCTAGTTGCTTAAACTTTTGGTATTTAGCATTAAACGTTTGGTTTAAACGTTTCAATGTACGCTCTAAAGTTTGGTTAATGCCTTAGTTAAGCACGCACATTGGTCCAATTTCTTGCTTTGGGTTTTAGCTCTCGTTGATGCAACTCGCATTTTTGTTGCACATTCTAAATGTTTTTCTTTTTCATATATATTCAAATATATTTTTGGGTTAGCTTTGTTCTGTTTTGTTATTTGGTTTTTGAACTTAGTTAACCTTTACGTACGCGTAACTAAAAACATACATTTATATATATATATACATATATATACATATATATATATGTATATATATCATATATGCAATAAGAAACTAACATTAAATTTACGTTCTTTGCGTTTCGGTTCGCTATAATTTTTGTTGCTGTTTTGCTTTTACTTTCATTTCGCATTTTTTTTTTTTTATTACTTTTTGTTTATGTTTTGGTGCATTTTATAACCTCGTTCGTTTTGCATTGCATTGCAACAGCTTATTCCAAACGCGCCTTGTAGGTGGTCTTCCAGATCTCGGCAAGTGTCACAGCGCTGTGGAAACGATGGAAAATGCACAGGGGCAGTGTTATGCGCTGAATGATGGACCAGGGCACAAAGCCGTAGAACTCCAGTTGCACCTGTTTTGTTTTGTTCACAAGAAAGTTACATTAGTTAGTTAGCAGACAGTTAACTAGAGCATAGACTATTTCCAATAACAGCATGCAGCAAAGTCAATAGCTATTTAATACTTGAAGGAAAATTAAAAAAATATTCGCCATTTTCCTAGATGAAGTCAATTTTTTCATCATCGGAAAGGGAATCATATCGTATGTTTCTGTCGATTGACAAAAGATTCAAACATGCATTCGAATCAGAGCTGCGAATTACGAGATAAAACAAAACAGTCTGCATTTAAGTTTAACTTTTAATTCCTTTAAATATTTGAAATGTTTTATTATTATTGTTCTAGCTGGAAGATATTATAGCTTGGCAATTGTAATTGCATGCAAATCGTAATTACAACAACTCTGATATGAATTTAATTGCAAGTAGGACGCGTTTTCTTAAGTCTCTGTCAAAGTTACCATTACAATCTTTTAGCAGGGCTGCAAGAACAAAGATAAAATGGTCTGCATACTAATTTTATGCTTCGATTCGAAAGTTTTTTCCTCAACTAGTATTTAACAGCTTTACAGCCGACATGAACTTTAACAGGAATATAAAAAGACGCGCCCCCACATATATACAATATATATATTGATGGTTATACGAAATTGAATAACAGATAACGAATAGAACGAGTAGAACGAACGAGAACGTTAATCGTCTTACTTAACTCAGTCTCGCTTACGTACATATCTACTTACAGGATTGGCGAATACTTTTTGAGCTTCGAATGTGTAGATGGCGAACATGGCCACATTACAGATGAGTAGGAAGGTGACAATTTGGCGTCCGGGCTTGCTGCGATCGTGCTCCGGCAAGTGGACGCGACGGCGCGATACATCGGCTATGAAGAGCAGCTGCAAAATGACCTGGAAGACGGCAACGCCGCCCGTGGTCGTTACCAGGAGGCTGGGCTCGCTCTCCAGCACCTTGATGCTGCCGGCAATGATGCTGAACACGGAATAGGTGAACAGGCCAAAGGCCGAGATGCGCAGCAAAATGTCATTTAGATTCGATTGCTCCTCGCAGCGGAATTTCAAGTTCTTGACCCTGTCAGACATTGAAAGAATAAATCGGAAACGGTTCAGTATAGGCAAATATGGTTTGGTTATGGCAAATGAACGTTTGATGGCTGGGAACGCACCTGATAAAACCGATAATGATAGCGAGTATGGCAAAGGCCATTAGAATGCAGTGGCTGGCATCGGCCAGATAAATGGCCAACAGCGAGAACTGCTGATGACGCACCAAGACGAAGAAGAGTATCAAGCAAATCAGCGCGCCAACCAACAGCAACAGACCAAAGAACAGGCCCTTCGACGAGCCAACGCAGTCGACGCGACCGGAACGTGCCTGCTGCGCCATGGCAACGGCTCGACGGGACAACATCACCTCGAGCCTATGCTCCAGATCCTCATCGTTCAGCCTGCCCGGATAGCGACCGATGTGCTTCCACATGACATACAAAACCACAGCGCCAATCAGTGAATACTCAATGATAAACGGATACAGATACGGCGCCGAGTCATAGACGATAGTGCCCATTATGTCAATGCGTCCACAGGCGGTGGAGTTGAGTGTGCCAATGTTGGAAGACAAGGCCGCCGGATAAATGTTGTCCAGGCTCTCCAGATTCTCAAAGGCGATCAGGCCGTTCGGCTCATCATGCGATAAATCCGAATACGTTTGGAAGCTAGTCTCCATGCCGGGGCCAAACAGATTGTTCATAATATTCACGGCGCTCTCGGTGCTGCTGGGGCTGACGCTTGTGCTGGGCGTGGACGTAACCAGATTGTTAAAGAATGCGGAGACGCCGGAGGTTGCGGTGCCCTCGGCGGCAGCGGGCAACGTTGACCCGGCCACATCGACAGGCGTCAGGCTCGGAGCAGCGCTTGAGAGAATGCGCTCCAGGCTATTGAAGGGCGTTTCACTGGTCGTGCTAATGACGTCGGCGGCCGTTGCAGCGCTGCCAAATGGAATGCTAGTGGTTGATGTGGTGCTGGTGGTGGTGCTGGTTGTGCTGCTGCTGCTACTGCTGCTGCTGCTGCCACCCACAGTGCTGGTGGCAGCGGTGGTGCTTGTGATAAACTTCTTCAGCTTGCGGGCCATAGTAGTGCTGTGCCATTGATAGCCAGGCGTTGTATATGGCGCTCTTGTCGTGCTGGTCGTGGTGGTGGCGCTGCTGGTGGTGCTGCTAATGCCGCCACCCATGCCCAGGCTCTTCGAGATGCCATCGACGGTGTTACGCACCAGCTTGGACAGCACATTGTCGCTCTTGTAAACGTTCCTCGGCAGCACATCCTCACCGTCCAGTACCTCGAACTCGCTGTTGGGACCAGCATGGGTTCTCAGCACGGTGCCGGCATGACGCAGTGCGTGCTGCCTGATCGAATGGGAAATGGACGAGGCATCGGGATCGGCTTCGCGCTTCTGGTGATAGATCGTGATCTCCAACAGTGACTCCTTTACCAGGGTGCGTATCCAAACACAAATATTGGTGGCCACCACATGCATCAGGCCGAACCGGGCAATCACCTTGAAGCGATGTATGTTGAGCTGCAAGCGATGCGCATTGAGAGACAACGATCAGGAAATATAAAGCGAGGTGGGTGTGGGTGGGATTCGGCGGGGAGGGAGAGAAAGTAATGCGCAGGCGCAAACTTTAGTACGGAAACAGGAAACGCGTTTACAGCACTTTTACATATATATGAATATATATATATATATTTATAGTGGGTAGATATGTGTGTATATATTTACAAAAATACGCAAGTAAGTGCTTGAAAAGAAAAAAGAGAAAACTAACTTCGCCGCTCTGACGAAGTTTCAATACTCTTGCATATACCCCATATAACTTTTGAGAAAGAAAGCTTGCCTTGTAGACATACGGATTCGAAGTGCTAAGGTTCTAATTTCGACCGATTGTTTCTATATGAGCTATTTTGTGTAGCTCGCAGTTGCTTTGATCAGGATATCTTGCAAGAAAGAGAAAAGTTTTCCAAGCAAGCACTTGAAAATTTGTTCCTATGACAGCTATATGATGTAGTGGTCTGATCCGGACTACAAACAAATTAAATTATCTAAGCAAAGTTTCGTTAGTAGTAGCTGGCACAGAAAGAGATGGATGGATAGACGGACATGGCTTTAAAGAAGCGACTGTTGTCTCTGATCAAGAATGTATCTATGCATATATCCTATTAATGTCCCGTCTTGGTCGGACATTTACTATCATCCGTCTTGGTCGGACATTTACTATCAACTCGATGGCTGCTGTGCACTCAAGAGAGTTTTCACTGCACTTTGTACACATATTTCCTATACCTTCAAAAATGATTCACTTAATAAGGAACTGGAATACCCTGCAAGAGTATTTTAAGTCCCACTTCCGATACCCCTTAATATATATGTATATATATGAATACGAATATGTTTAAATAGTTTATATTAAGCTTAAGCTAATGATATAGTTATTATAATATCACACATACATATATCTGAAACGTGTGAGAGAAATGAGCGTAGGGTAGAGAGTAGAGTAGAGTAGAGTAGAGTAGAGTAGTAGAGTAGAGTTAGAAAATGATTTGTATATCGTACCTGAAATGGTGGCCTAGTCTGCGATCGCGAATGGGGCAGAGTTGTGGGGATTATGTACACAAAAATGGTTCATTAAAAAAACTAAGTACTTAGCACAATTTCGAAATTTGTTTTAAAAATATAATGATGATGACGTGAGTTTGGGTTGAATAATGAATGAATGCTTAATGAATGCGTGTGTACGTGTACGTTTTGTGAATGTGAATCATGTGAATCTACGCTGCTAAACATGTAACCTTTTTTCTAGCTAAACACTGGATTTGGCTTTGGTCTGAATGCGCTATTCGACTTTGTGCCGAATGTAAGCATAATGTGCCGATAAAATGCGAATGAATGAATGCGCTTCAGAACTCATTTCCGAGTGCAAACACTCATATTTTATTCAGTTTCTATGGCAATGTTGCATTGTTGCATTGTGGAATGAAGCAAAGCGAAAACAAATAAAGGAAAATTTCAGATGATGATGAATGTTGATGTACTTAAGAATGAATCAATGCAAATGAATGCGAATGAATGCGCGAATCAATTATAATGAACTAAACTGAACTAACTGCCAATTAACACGCCAATTCGAACGAGCGTCACAGACGTAAACAATAGTGAAAGTAAGAGACAGAGAGAGAGAGAGAGGGAGAAAAATAGTGATAGAGGTGGAGTGAGAGACAGAGAGAGGAGAGAGTGACCGAACCGAGCCTATACTGTTGTGATGTGATCGTGACTAGAGCATGGATATGGCACACGATTGTCGTTAGGAATATCGTCAAAGCCCCAATCATAGACGAAATTTTGAGGTTTCATAATATTCAAAATGAGTCTCTTACGATTTCCAGCAACACAATTGCCTACCCTTCTCCATTCGATGGCCAGCGAGTATATCGTAAGCTTAAACTTAAAACTAACCTCAATTAGACTGTTGAAGGACTGGGACTCTGTTGGCTTTTTGTTAGGTTGTATTTATTTTTCTGTGTGTACTCGTGATTGTCAACATACAGTAGTTTAAGTAGTAGTATTAGATAATAGCCGGTAGTAGTATATTGTATTTAGTAGTAGGTAGTAATAGGTTACAGTGTTTGTTTCAGACAGAAAGTTGGGTTGAGGGTCACCCCTAATTGCGGACTGAATTGACTTACCCGTGCATTCATGAATATAAAGTACATCTGCATAAAGGTGAAGATCATCTGCAGCAACGGATTAACGCCAATCAAAATATGATGGCAGGGCGAATCGAATGGTATCTCAAAGAACGAACCAAATTCCAGCCCAATATAGATCATTGCACCAAGTCCAAATGCTAAGAGGCAATGAAGAAAACCAAATTGTGGAAAAGTACATGCGCGATCAGTATCCAGTTAGCAATACTATATAGATAAAACTAATGCATAAATCTGATGTTTTACCGATGGCACCAACGCGCAGAAAGAAACTTCCATGCGTGGGATCGCTGTGCGTGGTCTTTCGCTTGCGCGCGTTCTTCGGGGTGACGGCCACCTCGGCATCCACGGGTGCTTCCTGTGCATGTAAAACAAAAATAAAACACAATTACATTTCGCATCGGGGTCATATAGCATGCTGAATGCTATAAATGTACATATATGAATTTGCGAATGATGTGCTCGTCACTGAACCATTGCTTGGCAAAAATTCATACGGTCACCTTAATTGATGTGGCCTTATCACTTGGCAAATGTCGTCACTTAATTAACGGCGAACTGTTAATGCGCCCCCATTGAAAGGTGGCATCTATTGTTATGTGGCATGTTCAGCCAGCCGGCCACTCATGCCGCCCGCCCATCAACCCTGGCACAAATCAAAAGTAAATTTGCCTCGATCAATGCGAGAAAGAACTCATTTGTAGGAAGGAAAAATACTCTTAAAAGAACTTCTCAAATGACTTGAGAAGCCTTGCCGCGAGAAGCGTTCAGAAAGAAGGAGAAATAAACAATAAGCTGCATGTAAAAGATCGTTAAAAAGGAGCAATGAACAATTAAGGCACACGTCACGTTTAAATGTATTATTAAATTACAAAAGAGAGGAGAGAAGCAATTTAAGAACCTTCATGTGATTAGACTCCAACTCTGAGAGTGCCGCGGACTGATGACGATTTTCCATGTAAATATATTTGAATATGGCACAGTTGTTACAAGCATTTCACGCACCTGATATGCGGCGCCTTTGCCAGCTTTTCCAGAGTCCTTAGAGCCCTTCGCATCCTTCGAATCGGCTGGATCTGCATTCTTTGTTTTCTTCGATTTCTTCTCTTTGATCTGTGGTTTCGGTTTGCTGCCGCCATTGCCGCCATTACAGCAAGAGCTCTCTGCGAATGGAAGATACAAGCACTCACATAAAGGACAACAACCTGGGCTCTGGCTGTGCGAAGCTTACCCTGCAGCAAAAAACAGAAGACATACAACAGGAAGAGTATGCTGATGCCGTATAAGTATGTGAAGAACGTCTCGTAGTAGAGCACCGGCAGTCGGTGTGTGGTCACATCGCTGATCACATATGCAATGCATACTACAATCAAGAGAATCGCATATACCAGGCTGGTCACAATGAACAGCGATGTCCTGTGAAATCGAATGTCAAAAAAAAAAAAACACGTAAAGTTAAAATATATTTTGCCGAAATAAAAAAATGCTCGATTCCTACAAGTGCATTTGTGTGTGTGTGCTTGTGTGTGTTGCACAATACGTGTACATGACCCAGTCCTAAGTGGAACATCACATAAGTGAGTGTCTGAATGTGCGTGTGTGTGTGTGCGAGTGTGTGTTGGTTAGTGGTTTCCCTAGTGTCAGAGGCAATTACCTATTTTACTTATACTTAACTATGCTCAATAATTGTGCTAGTATTTTTGTATCTGTGTGTGTGTTTGTGTGTTTCTCATGCATCTTAAGAGCAGCGCTTGACTGCTCGAAGTGCATAAATCAGTCACATGCATACCTAATCAGCTATCATCAGACACCCAACTGCCTCAATGGCAACTGGTCGGCTCTCGTTATTCGATGCCAATCAGCACCCTTAACGAGCTACTTAGGCATCAAAGTACGCACAGTGGGATGATATTCAGAAATACTTTTGCAAATTTCATATGTTACAAATCAAATATCACATTTGATAGAAACGAGCTTAACTTCAGTCAAGTTTGTTTAAGAGCTCTTCAATTTTATTGTTGAAGCTTTACCTAAAAGATTCTTCAAATTATAGCTTTGTTTAAGCATATTTAATTTTAAGTAGAAACTAGAAATGACTTTAAATAATATCTTCTGAAAAGATTTCTATTTGAGTTAAGATCTCACTTTATATGTTCTTTTGCAGAAACTGAAGGTTTTTCGAACTGAGAACTTCGGTTAGGATTTGTTTCCAAGATATCTTTCAATTTGTTTTACTGATATTGTAGCATAATTAATATATTTGAGAAACCGAAAATTCTTAAAGCTTAGAACTTCGAATAAGATTTGTTGTCGAGCTAAGATCTCCTTCAATATACTTTTCTTACGTACTAGCATAATTATTTTTTGCAGAAATTAGAAATTCCATTGAATGATAAGACTCTCATTAGATTTGTATTTGAGTTAAGAGCTCACTTTATATGTTTCCTTGTGTGGTAATCTCTTAAACAGGAAACATCGAAGATGACTAGTTTTCAGGTTCATTATATTAGCTATTGTTGAATTCAAATTAATTCGATTTTTATTAACTAGAAATTTCTCGAAGTTAAGATCCCTTTCAATATATTATTTATATTGTAGCACATGTAGTTTTAAGCAAAAGCTAGAACTCTCGAACTTCTATTTTTGGAGAAGATGTGTTTGCGAGTCAAGATCTCTTTCAATATGCTTAATTAATTTTTGCAGTAATTGATGCCATTGTTATTTTTTGCTATATATTTGTGCAAAGCCCTTATTGGCCCACTGTGCTTTGTGTTGCATGCAACTCATTTGCACTATTTGACCCAGTTAAAAACATCAACGCTGCTTAGATACTCGTCCCACCCAGTGGCAGCACTCAAAGCAACCATTTGCATACGTATTTGGGCTGTTGTGTGTAAGCCGCACACTCACACACACATACAGCCTCATTTCCATAGATGAACATAGATATCGAATTGACTGAAACAGTCCGATTGGAATGATACAATGTTGAGGACTTCGCTAGAAACGTTATACCAAAAATTATAATAGAAAACCGAAAGTAAAATAAGTAATTCACATATATGTATATCACTCCCATATAACTGAGTGTATGCTGGGGCGGCGGCAGGGGTTTGGTAATGGGCAAGTTAGGAAGCGGAATATTTGATGGTTGCATTTTGTATATTACCATAGTTCGATTGGTCCCGTTATCGGATTTGTCTGATATGTGCCATGGACCGTTATTTTCGCTGGCATAAAACTGTGCTTATTTGGATTTGGCTTGAACGTGTAGCAAACCCTATAAGACGACAATCGGCAATTGACAATTCAGAAAGCATTCGTTAAAATAGTCAAGAAACGAGTATTACGAATATATTCGGAATATAAGGTGGCATCATATTGGAGGATTTTAATTTCAATTTCGGTACTTTTGCGTTGCAATTGTTATATGTTAGTTAGGTTTGTTATTAACTAAGTTGTGAAATGTGGAATACATGGAAGCATTTGTAGTATATACAGCTTAGCTTACTACAACATACACATACAGACATTTATATAAGTATATATACACTGGAGTTTTTGGGTTTAAGCGTGTGTATCTAGCTGTTATACGTGGTATATGTATGCGGGTGTCTGTCTCTGTGTGTGTGTGTGTGTGCGTATGTGTGTATATGGCTGAGGGCCTGGCACTTTTGGCGGCCTTGAGAAGCATACAGTGCCCACCCACTTTTGAGAGCTACCCCCACTCCACGTCTCTTGAAACGCTCTCTTATTTGTCTTTATCTTTCTCTCGCACACACATTCTCTCGTTCTCTCAATCTTTCTCGCTCTCTCTCTCTCCCCTCTCTCTCTCTCTCTCTCTCTCTCTCACGCTCGCTCTGTCTCTTTCTCATCAGGCAGCGCACCTTTGCAACGGCTGTGGCATTACATTCTTCAGCTCCATTTCCTTGTTGGCCGCATTGTTCTTCTCGGCGCTGTCGGTGCTACCGGCGGTATGGGAGCGGGATACCGGCAGAGTTGCCATATTGTCGCCGCCCTCCACATCGACGGTAGCGACCTTCACTTCACCGCCGCCCATTGTCTCTGATTCCGTCTCGGTCTCCGTTGTGCTGGCTGTTGATCCTTTCTGCTTGCACTTAGTTAATATCGATACCGATATCGATACCGATTTTGTTTGGGTTTTTGTTTTAGTTTTTTTTTTTTTTTTTTTGCTTGTCTTTTATCACTTGCTACACTTTACTATTTACGGCTGTTATTTGGCTGTGAAGTGTAAGATTATTGAAACAATTTGCAGCTGGTATTGCAGGCTACGCACAAAAGTATGCAATATTTTTTGTTTGTTTCTCACGCTCCACAATGGGTCTCTGTGTGAGTGTGTGTGTGTATGTGTGTGTTATGCTCTTTGGCATTTTGTGGAACGCATTTGAAATGCATTTGGCAAATGGGCAACTGACTGAGGCGTGGCCAAAATGCGCGAGCCTTGCTCAAAAACTTAAGCCGCACTTGATGCGTTAATGTGGCTGCTGTTGCTTATTGTTGTTGTTGCAGCTGCTGCTGCTGCTGCTTTGGAATGCGTCCCGGAGCGACCTAGTGACCTCTCTTCTACGCAGCCAGCGCAAGTAAACAATTCCAGCCAGCGAATTCAACCCTCGCTCACGCATTCCGCTGCGAGAGGGGAAGCAAAAAGTGCGTGAGATTAACTTAGACTGAGTCTGTGTGCGTGTGTGTGCGCTGCACAGCTATGTTTAAATACATGAAATACATGTACATATATATATATATATATATATTTATGTACATATTGCATACTGCTTAATTTTAGCTGGAGCTGAAGCTGGAGCTCGAAGCACTTGAGAGTAAATTTGCGCACTCTCTCACACAGCGAGGTACTGTTTATGCTGTGTGATATGCTAGACTATATGAACAAATGTGTGTGTGTGTGTGTGTGTGTGTATAGCTGCCCGGTGCTATCAAAACCAGGAGAGACATTCAATAGCAAAATCTTTAGCGCGCCCAAGACAGCAAATTGTTTCACAAGAATTTTGCAAAAGCAGCAAAAGATTCAAACTTTAGTTAAAAAAACACTCCTTGAACTTATTAAAGTTAGATAATTATCTGAGCTGTTCTCACATAACTGTTTGATTAGCGATTAGCTCTTTGATGCATCACTTTTTGAGATTTAACTTTTGGCACTTTTGTCACTCGCATCAGCTTTTGCACAGCTTAGTTAAAAAATTAATTTAAAAAAAAATGTATATGCATTTCTATGGGCTGACTGATTGCTGGAATTGTTGGGCTTTCACTCTGTAACTCTGACTGACTGACTGGCTGTGTGTGCCTTGGGCTACCTTGCGAACGCTGCATAGAACACGTCCAGGACCCTTTACTATCCAACTACAACTGAAAAGGCTCGTCTCGGGCCAAGTTTCTGTGCGTTTTGTGTGTGCCTCTGCAGCAGCCGCCCCTGTGCGCCGAATCTCTGTGTGTTCGTTCGCCTCTCCGTGGCCGTGTAATTGTGTACTCACTATCTCCATCCTTGTCTCTGCAGCAGCTGTCCTGCTCGCTCTGACTGCAGCGACTACTCTCTTTGTAGGATGCTGCCGCTGCTGCGGCGTTGCATGGCCAGGATGCTGGCTGCTGTGGAAGCCTTTTGCGACGCGTAGGGGAAACGAAGCGCTGTATGCCAGAAAGTAGGACACATTCTGTGCGGGTTTTGTACTGTTTCTTTTTATTTTTTGCCCTTTTACCTCATGGCTTTTTGAATTTCTGTCCCTCTCCTGCATGGCCATTTATAGCGGGCATTATTTGCATAAAGCGTTGAATTTCGTTTTTGCTCTCTTTTTCTCTCTTTTTATTATGTTCTTCCTTTATTTTTTTTTTTGCATTTGATTGGAATGTTAATGACTTGTTTGGCTATGATTTCAGTAAGCCTCAGATCTCCACTTGCCCAGCTTGTTGCCAGAGACCAGAAAAGCGTTTTAGTTCCGTTTACATTTCGGATTTGCCATTTGAGCGTAGGAGTGGGCGGTGCGGCTTGTGGCTCTTGGCTTGGCTGATTCTTTCAGTAGCTTATTGCTCTGGCTTCATTGGACTCTCAGTGCCATTTGCCGAGTTGGTTCATTGAAATTATGAATTGGAGACTCGGGTTTGGCCTCTTATACCTTAACATATTTTCTCTTACCAATATGATCTCTATAGCAAAGTTTAATTTTTAATGCATAACGTATGTCTAAACTAACTTCGTTTTGGAAAACAAGAAAAAGTTGTTGACTAGTTTTGGCTTGTTTTTTTCATTTTCTTGAGACTCCAGAGTGAAAAAAAACATGCGTTCAGAAAGGGGGTCAGTTATTTTCCCAGCGACCAGGGTGAGTCCCACCCCCGACAGCCTTTTTGTGCAGCTTCAAAGTGCAGCCCACACAACACAAGCCGCGGCATTCGCATTAGAAAATCATGGGAAAAAGGGCGAGCTGTCAGTTAACCGAAAGCAACAGCCCAAAACTCAATTACCGCAGGCTTGGCCGACTCTGTGTGTTGTGTCTGTCTGTGTGTGTTGTGTCTGGCTTTGTGTGTGTGTGTCTGTGTTTATCGTGAAAAGTAGGCACAGTGGTTGAGATTGTGTTAAAGTATGTGAAATCTTATTGAAAAGTATACGATATTTGCTGAGCTTATTTTTGGCTTAACTAAACAAGATTATTGTGGAAGGTATTTCATCTATTTAAAAATATCTTCTGGAGACAAAAAACTATTTTTTATTTTTTTAAGGAAAATAAGTCTATTAACTTTATTAAATCTGCTTCCATGAATTAAAGAGCCAGATTGTTAGCTTTATTTTAAGCGACATTTCAAAAGTTGTTTTGTACATAAATAAATATTACTACTTACTGCTAAAAAAAAAGAAGCTCTTTAGGTAGTTGACAGCTAGTGTCGCTATTCGAAAAGTTAGTTCGATCGTTTGTTTATTGGCTTTAAACACATTTTAAAAGATCTTTCACAATAATATGTTTAGATGCTGGAATATATATAAATGAACGTGGCCAATAAGTTTTAATACTTATTCTGACTCGAAGTAAATATTCCAAGCTTAAAATATTTACCTAGACATTGCACAAATACAATAAATGTGTATTCATTATTTACATGCTTTGCTCCACTGTGCGTTTACGATAAACGCAGCAGCGACGCCGCCGGCGACGTTGCTGCAGCGCATCTAATTCAGTTCCTTTCGCAGTCCATTTTATATCGTAAGTATTGGTCGGGCAGTCGCTTCGCACGCGCCTGTGTGTGTGTGGTCGTGTGTGTGTTTTGCGTAGTTTTGTTTTGTGCGCGTTTCACAACAACCAACAATCGCATTCTGTTTTGGTTGCCCATTCGGCATACAAAGCCGGCAGGACCTGCTCGTGGGGTGTACGTATGTGTGTGCGTCTATCAATAAGCCGAGTCCGTTTGCTGCAGGGTACGTTGCCCGGAAAGGGGTTGCATTTGGCCAAAGGCAGAAAAGGATTTGCGTCGCGTCGCGTCGCGAGCTGCCAACAACTGCGTCGCAGTGCACTGAATGACATGCTGAAGAGGTGGTCAGGGGTGAGGGGATTGTCAAGTGGGCGGTAGAAAAAAACCACACACACTCCAACAACCGCACCAAGAGTTAGCCAAAAGTATAAGCCAATAAAAAATGGGGCACAGTTAGCAAGCACTAAAAGCCCAGAGCAAACAAAAGTTACTTATCGTAATACATAGACGGGCATAGCTTTGAATCCGTCCGGTTGGTTGAAACACTTGAATATTGAAGTTCAGTAATAACACCAGATTTATGTATATATATACATAATAATATGTCGGTATGATCTAACTGGAAATGTAAAATGTACAAAATGAAGTATTAGATTCTTTTCGTACAGTGTAATCAAGTTTCTCGAAAACCGTTCGGGATTGGAATTCAAATTAAATTTTAACATTACTAAAAATTTGTTGCCCAAAAAGTTGTAACGAACCAAATCATGATTTTCTCTAAAAAGAGTTTCCTTTAAAGTAAAAAACTTCTGGATGATAGTTACCTCCAATGCTTAACTAACTCTGATCGAAAACATTTCATTTCTCCAACCATGTTTAGTAGGTTTAAATTCGTAGCGTTTCCCAAACAGGTTTCAATCAAAGGATGTTCCTAAAGCATATTACCTTTGTTTCTTATTTATTTAAATATATCTGCGTTCGAGGTTAGCAACGTGTATTACGCAAAGTTCTTATTTTTAGCTTAACTTGCTGATGACAGTGAACATATGTTGTGTTAACAGCAGGAGACAAGGACTAGGGATGTTTCTGAGAACTGTTCGGCGCTGTTATTTATAGATCCCTGTTTTTGCCACCCCAATAACAAGGTGCTTGCTAAAAAGTTATGCGTGAGCATCGCGAGTTTAGTGCTATTTAAAAAAATAGGAAATACAAAAAGCGAGTTGCTTTATGGCAAAAGCCTTGCTTAATTGACGGTGGCAATCATTAACCTTGTGCGCATTTATCTAATCATGCGTCGCATTTGGCGAGGGGTTGAGCATCTAGAAATAGGTAGGCGACTAATAGAGAAATAGGACAAGGTTCGGAGGAAATCAAATCGATAAATTGACGCCAATATTAGAGATGTGCTGCGATTGTCAGGGCAAGCAAATTATTGTTAATCAGTTTTGCATAGAAATTGAAGAAGCTGCAACTTAACAACAGATCGATAAATATACGTTAATATATGTATCGATAACAAACGATGCTGTGTGAGAGCTACTTTAAGAGTTCCGGGAACTGTACGTAATGAAGGGCAGTATTATATATGAGAATTTAAGTTTCAATATAAATCGATCAAATGTTGTCGATATTGAAACAGTTAAGGGAAGTGTTATCGTATAAAGGTAATCAGAATTGCTGTGAAACGCAGAGAAATCGCAGGAGCTGGATAAATGGTAAAGTAGTGATGTACAGCAACATCATAACTTAACAAGGTGTCGATAAATATACACCAATATTAGCGGTAAGCAATTAATAAATCGATAATTAGAAAGGTTATAGCAATGTCTTACAGCAGCGTATATTTCAATCTTAAATGAATACCGATATTAGAGGTAAGAGTTAAAGTATCAATTTAAACCGATCAAAATTAATCGATATTGTAACAGCGGGAGGATGAGTAAGTCCCTTGTGCTACAACTGACAGCTTGGCTGACAGTTTAACAGCTTGTTTCCGCCTGCTGTTAAGCAAGCATCGATAGTTTTATTCGACTTGTCGCAAGTTTTGTTGTCTACTTTGTGTGTTACATGCGAATGTAGGTTCGTGCAATGACACCTAACACTGAGGCATGAACAGAGGCATGAAGATGAAGCAAGTCAAAGAGAGGGGGAGGGGCTGCCGCCTAGTCAGCACTGGAGCAAAGATCTTGGCAAATGCCTCGCAGACAGCTTAGGCCCAGGCTTTGCTTGTATGGGTTCGTCGGCTATTGGCGGGGCTTTGGCGGGTTTTGGCGGGTTTTTGGCGGTCTGCCTGCTGCTTGCTGCCAGTTGTCATGTTGTGTAATTTGTTTGCAACATCTTCAACTTACATGCTACCCGCCATTGTGTTGCGATTATATGTATATATATATAGTTTTTCTATTCAAAACGCTGACTATTTGTTTCATGTAAGAGGGAGAGAGAAAGTTTGGAGGAGAAAGGAGAGTGAGTTAGAGAGAGAGAGAGAGAGAGAGAGAGAGAGAGAGAGAGAGAGAGATTTGCAGATGAAAATGCATGCTGCTTAACAATGCCGGCATAATCGGAAATGTAAGGCAATGTGCCTGTTGTGCGGCATCAGTTCATTGACATTATAATCTGTCGCGTTGATGACAGACAACAATCCAGCCATGATATTTGGCAACTTCGCCAGTAGAGGCTGGCTGCGTTTAGGCGACATCATTAAGTACTACATAATACATTAGGGATATATCTAGTGATTAGCTGGGTTTCCAGTGTTAGTCCATGTGCTTACTATGGGTTCTACGCTAAAACACAATGCAGTGAAATCAACGATTGTGTTCAAAGTTTATAGCTAAGTGTGGGCAAAGCAAAATAAAGTACATATGTAGATTGGGCAAAGAGATCGAGTTTGAGTTAGGATTTATTAGAAGAGGATAGTAGAAACTAAAAGTAGTTAAGTGGTAAGTTATTAAATATCTTATGGATATATATATATATCGAACAGTAATGAGTTTTTTTTTCCAATTGAGTTTATCAAATCTGACCTTTTCTGTGGTTTCGTCAGAACCTGGGGATGATTACCGCTGCAAAGGAGTCTTGCGCATTAGTTCAATGATTTTTTTTTTTTTTTTTAAGTTACAAGTACTTAAAATACATATAAAAACAAAAAACAACTGTGGAATCAATGATAATCCACAGCCAAGAAGGGACTACGCTGCCTGAGACATGATGGCCGGGTCATACTTAGATGAAAAATAAAAATCACATAGGCTGTATAAAGTACAAGCAGCTTTAGCAGTGATAAAATGGGCTGCATGAAATATCTTATTTATAGGGGGTATGGAGAGCATGAAGTATGTATGTTTATGATGTTATTGGTTATAATGGACAACGCATAGAACGAAACACATTAAGAACGAAGTTGGGGTGTAAGATATATTGCATATTTGTATTATACCATATAAAAATATAATGCCTGAATGGAACACACTTACTTGGCATTTTTTGGTCGTCGTGCATCGATCGGAAAGTCATCATCGAAATCCAAGTTGAAATCCTCGCCCAGATCATGAGGCACTAGCGGCGTCCTCTGGTGAGCGGGACTCGTGTGATATCCATCGCCCTGTAGCTGTGGTTCAGTCATGATTAAATATGAAAATTAAAAGATTAGTTGAATCCTGAACCTCAAATCAGATATTGAGAGTCACAACAATAAATTGGAATTTTGTATGTACAGCAATATAATAAAAATCAGGTATGATGTCAGCATGGTTTGGCATTATTCACAATGGCACTGCGCCTGTAAATCTCTCACATTGTGAATGACGCGCGTTAAGATCGTTAGATTATTATTTAAATAGAGTGCATGCATTTCCATGTCGCATATTAAAGGAAAAACAATTGAAAAACAATTCCAATTTATTGCCAGTAAACGAAAACAAAAAAAAAAAGATGGTATTTTATAATTTGTATATCATTTTCGAACTCAAAGTAAAGGGCGAATCGTTCCGTTACTCGTGCAAGGATTTGGTTTTCTTTTCAATATTATTTTATCACATTTTGGAGTTTGTTTGCTTTGATTCATATCGAGCTGCCGGGCGATCATGATCAATCAATCAATCTGTTGAATCAATCAATCGAGAGGTATTTAATTTCACATGGTAAACTGAACTTTTCTATAATTGGAAAGCTTAAACAATAACGGATTAATGTATACATTTTCTATATATAGAACACAACTAAAATGCAATCATCAACATTACATCATAATAGAGGTATATCAATATTTATATTCATATAGGCGTGTAATTATGTTTTTATATTTGAAACTCATATGCAATATTTACAAGCAAGCCGTTTAGATGTTTGCCAAATGGCTGAGGGATTTGTACAGTTCTTCGAATGTCATTCATTTGTACAATATATGAGTTGTGAGCGTGATTCTGTCTGTGAGTGTTTGTTAGTGTATTATGAGCGGCATATTGCATATGATTTGAATCCTTGTTACGAGTACATCCAACAGCCCCTACCTTGACCACGGTGCCGACCTGATTCGACTCGGTTGCCGACTGGCGATTGTCCAGCAAATTGGCACGCTCCATACTCTCCAGCTGCAGTGTTTCCCTTGGCTGATCCAATAGACGTTCGCGCATCTCATGTAGATAGGGACAACGCTGCATTCCTCACTCTCCGCGCCCGCTACGAACAGCTACCGAAATCCTTTCAAGCCTGGTTTGCGTTCACTTCTTGTTACTTTTAGGTTGCTTCTTTGTCAATGGATTTGAAAGCTAGCTACTTTAAGGCCAAGCTCTAATACTAAATATAGTAAATGATTTGATATTTCCGCATATATGTATGTTTAGGCTGTTTTTTTTTTTATGGTATCGATAGGTATAAAGTTAGTTAAGAGGTAAATTTTATATGTTCAGAAAAATCAGTCATTCGGTTTGCAGCAGTTTAGTTTTAAGACTTTTAGTTAGCAAATTGGTCGTTCTGGAATGAGAAATGATATTAAACGTATTATAAACAATGCATGAATATTCGAATATTCTTGAATATCTTTTCTTAAATACTATAATATATAAAAATGTCTGCCCTTGAATCAAACAAGTGGAAATTCCATTAGCAAAAAGCACGCACAATCTTCTAGCCATATGTAGAAGCAAGCATGTCAGGGGCACAGTATGGGAATGGGTGTTGGGTGGCCGAGGGTGGGGATATATTGGCAACATTGCCATGCTTGATGGACAGCTGACTGGCGGGTTTGCTGTCGTTATTCTTATTATATTTTTTTTTTTGGCTCGCTTGATATTGTTTATAGCGAATGCGAACAGATCTTTTTAGCGTCCGCAGCGTAATCTACATGAATCTAATAAAAATCTAGTGTGATCGCGGCGATCTTGACAGATTGATGAGGGTCATGCGCCCCATAGACGCACGCCCGTTGAATTGGCAGCTTGTCGAGGTTGCGCCAGCTAAATATCATATCGGATAATTTATATATATGAATATCCACTTTATGATGCACCATTTGTTATAATGAGCTGCCACACTTTGTTGCTGGCTGCTGGCCAAAAACTAAACGCGCACCAGCCCACCCATTCCATTCGATTCCATTCAAGCGTTCGAGCCGCATGTGGCGTATCCGGAGAGCAAGTGCATCCAGCAATCGCTTGCTGCACATTGTGATCGAGTGCTCGTATTGGATTTCGTGGCGAGGTCGTGTGCCATTTCAGTTTTTGGCCAGCTGTCTGGGCATATTAAACGCACACAGCAGAAAATCGCCTGTGAATTGCGTGGAGAATGCGTTCTAAAACAAACATTGCCAAGGAAAAACAAACGCAGAGCCAATTTCCATATGAACAATGTGCCTGACGAAGCACACAGTCTCGGCTCTAAGAGCCGAAAATAACTTTCATTATTTTTATTAAAACCTATTAATGAAATATCGAAGATTTATTTGCCTTCTTCAAATTTGTGTATTTACATTTCTAAAGTAATTTGTGTTTTATTCGAAGAGAATATAAAATTTATTTAAGATAAATTTATATTTCAGAATAATTATTATTTACGATATTTTCTTATCGCAGTCTGTGGTATGTTCGTGTATGTGTATGTATATACAATCTATCTTAGAAATATTTGTGTCTCGGATACTTTTTTATACAAAAAACATTTGTTCTTAAGATATATTCTTACTATAGATTTATTATATCTTAGATATATTATATAGATTTGTATCTTGGTCTCACTTGTAGATACAATTATCTAAGATACATCTGAATCTCATATACAATTGTACCTCAGACACATTTGATAGGAACATTTGTATCGCAGTAATATTTGTATCTCTGTTACGTTTGTATTCCAGATACATTAATATCCCAGATACATTTGTATCTTAGTTTTATTTGCAAATCAGATACAATTGTATTTGAGTTATATTATTAACTCAGATTCATTTGTATCTCCTATACAATTGAATCTCAGACACGTTTTATAAACGCATTCGTATCTCAGTAAAGATATATTTTGATCTCAGATATATTTGTATCTCAGACTCATTGGTTTTTAAACATCATTTGTAAACCAGAAAACAAATAAAAACTCAAATATAGTTTTGCTTTTAAAATAAATATAACGTGGAAAGTATCTCATAGATTTATTGGTGTCAGATGACGTCCATCATATTTGCATGGCAAAGATACAATTGTATCTTCTTTTTAATATCGTATCTTTAAGTTACTTTTTACATTTAACACTTTTCTTTCTGGGGCATAATTTTTTATAGTTAGCTTAAGTCGCGACAAGATCTCGGTTACTGACAGATTCACGAGTATCTTTTACAATTTCTAGACTGAAAACTTTTAAAAATCTCAGAATGACGTAGTCCCCCTTGAAAGCTAGTTGTGTGTCTCTCCCTTGCGGAGGTTTTTGCTTTTAATCAAATCAAAATTTTGCGCAGAGGTTGCTACCTCATAAAGTATGTATAGGGTGTTCTAATGGTATATGCCCTTAGGTACGCGGAATGGGCGCTCTGACCATTAACAGACTGGCCCGCATGCAACCTAAACCGCAAAAAAGCAACGAGGCGGCAAACATAAAACGTTGTTTCCATGATGTTGGCCCAATCGCATTTTGCTGCTGTTCCATGGCCAGTTCCAAGTGACGCCTAATGCAGATTGTTGTTGTTGTTGTTGTCATTGTGCCGTCTCGTCCCCCCACCTTTGAGAATTGTCGCATGGTCTCGCTGCCTCGGCTGGTGGCGGCAGTAGCTGCATTAACACCACCAACACAGAAACTTAAATTGAAAGCTTGCTTAATGCCATTAACATTTGATGGCTAACGACTGTAGCAAGACCCAGCCAAAGCGGCCCAAACAGCAGCGGCAACTCTTGTGTCCAGTTATGGTCTATATAGAAAATCGAGTTGAGCTCTCAGTTAGCGCAAAACTAACGCTCGCTTGTTAATTGCAACGTCTTGAATACCCTTGTCGAGGGAATTGTAATTTTGTCACCAAATGTGTTACGCAGAGAGGGAGCCGTATTCGACTTCATAAAGTATCTAGATTCTTGATGAAAATCAGCAGTCGAGTCGATAGAGTTCGGCTACCTGCGGCTCTTATAGAGGATCTTGTCTGAACTACATTTTGTTTTTTAAAGATATCTTGACTTCTTGACTTGTCTTTTACGCTCGTTACATAAAATCTAGTCAACATCGGAGGTCATTGGTCATTTAGCAGAAGAAATGGTCGACAAATTTGTATTTGTTTGCGACGTCGACTTTATTAAAGGTTAGCACTAACGAGCTTCTCTATTCTCTTAACATATTTAACTTATATTTAAGACCGTAGCAATATAATATATATATAATCAGAGTACTATATCATATAGCGACTATATAAAAACAATCCATCGAGAAAAAAAACTGTTCCGCTTACTACTCGATCCAGCGATTAGCAGCAGACATCAAGATACCTACGAGAGTATTTTAAATTCGGCGTAATGCTTTTTCAGCTTTGTCTTTGTTGGCCTAAGCACTGGACATTATCACCTTATCAGATTTTAGCTAGCCTTGCCACATGAGCGCTTCAAAATGTTGCCACATGTGGCATGGCATGCCATGTTTATATTATGGTAAAGCATATTTCGTTTGTGCCCAAACAAATCTTTGGCGGGGTGTTCAATGCACAATTTTATGGGCCGATCATTGCCGGAGGCACTTATAATTGTTGTTATTATTTGTTGTTGTTGTTGTTGTTGCTTTTTATGACAGTCGCACAAAAGGGTCCGATGACAGATTAGAAACAAACGACAGACAGGCACTCAAACCGCACCCAGAAGCATCGCAGACTTGCGGATCGGCGGAACATTTAAAAAAAGATACATATTTTCAGTTGTGCTTTTTTGTGCAGATGCAGTTCTGTGTGCACTGAAGAGACGGCGCCCACATTGGGAACCGGAAATGCTTTTGTATAAAATAGCTGTAAACGCATACGAAATTCGAACTGAGAATGGGCATACGAATGGACATGGGCATGGGCATGAAAATGAGAATGAGAATGAGTCGAGCTGTGGAGCAGATGGACACATTTTGCCTCTTTGTTTTTTGCCAGACGCCACATAAGTATCTAAGTTAAAATAAACAAGACACCCTGCACAATCTTTCAAATGCAATAAATCTATCAGACCAAATGTGACTCGCCAGGCTGCTGGACTAGAAAATACCCTGTACAAAGCTTACAAATGCAATGAAGACAAATCGCCTTCAGTTCTTAAGAGCCGTTCACGATAGCAAAGTTGAAAGAAACATGAACGACCAAAAGACTCTTCAACAGTTTTTCAATTGCATTAATCTTTTATACAACAGCGAAAATAGATCTAGAAAAGCAAATAGAAAAACGAATCTAGCACGACTTACAGACACCCTGTACTGACTTGTTGCGCAACAAAACACATATAAGACTTAAAGACAAGTTCTTTTTCTTATATAATTAAAAAACCGCAAAAATAGATACAGCTAGAAGTCACCCTGTGACAAGAGCTTTAAATTGATACCGTCCTTAAACTAGGTTCACTACAGATAATACCCCATATATGCACACTCAGTAACAGGGTATTAAAACCAAAGCATGGCAAAATAGGGTGACCTTATAAGCCAAAACAAAAACAACAAAAAATCAACAATTTTCAAAGCATGTCTGTCAGCGATCCACAGCTGACGTTGACGTTTCGAGGCGCTGGATGGGTGGGTGGGTTTTTGTTTGATTCGGGGTTTTTTTTTCCTGGTGCGTTTCTTTGGTCAGCCTTGAGTCGCGGAGGGTTGAGCGACAGTCAGTCGCAACCACCCCCTTTTTGGGCTGCAATTTGATGGTATTGTGCTTGCAAATGCAACGCGACTCATTAGCGCAATAGATATACATATGCATATATAATGCCCTATGTCTGGTTCTACAAACTGAACAAGAGTGCATTCGTTTTGTGCAAGGTCCACCCACATTAATAAGGAGCAGATCCTTTAAAGATCAGTTTGACAGTCACAGCTTTGCGGCTACAGTCTTAGAGTCGCTCAGGCGAATGTCAAGTATACCCAGTTTGACAGCTTAAAGTCGTAGATTCATTGTGCACAGAGTATTGCGCAGTCGGTTATAGCCGACTAGCAAAGTTCTTAGCTATTTGGATTTGCGCTATGCCCACGCAAACCAACCACCCACAAAGGGTCAGTGCGAAACACACCACCGTTAGAAAGGTGGCACTTTCAACCCTCGCATGCTAAGAATGCATTGACAGAACGTTAAAAATATGCAAAGCAAAATACAAGTTTCATAATCGACATAAAGCGAACATTTTTCGAAACGATACAAGCAGGAGAAAAAATAAAAAAAAAGAATAACAAATAATCTTGTAGAGCCAAATTTCGTATAGTGACATTATTTTCCTTCAAGATCCTTACTAAAGAATGCAACGTATATCAGTATACAACACTGGCAAAGGGTGATTTGATTACGATTTGAATTGCTGTCTCTAGTCCCCAGTTTTACAACACTATAGCAATAATAGCTGTAAAAGGAATCAATTCTGAATACATGTACGATATCAACAATCATTTGACAACACTGTAAAAATAAATAATAATTTGTTGATCTCCAGTTGTTTGATCTCTACGATCAAGAACTTGCCCACTGTACGATATCAAACCCAAGACTTTGGCCCATTTACGTTGACAGTGTCTGCAATCGTTGTACAGCACTGCACATTAATTTACAGCTGTAATATGATTCTTATACTGTAAAGCACCGATCTATCTGACCCACTTCTGTGGCCCATTTAAGTCGTCAACACTGCGGTTAACGATTTCAATTTCCATTTCTTTTGCAATTTACTCGTAACGAAATATCTGTTGTCTCTACAGTTTATTATTTTGTGGCACTTCTATGGGTTTCGCATTGCCAGCGAAGGTGGCAAAGCAAAAGAAACGCTTATGGTGGACCTTCCAATGTCTTTCTAATGGAAGACCAAGAAATGTGAATACAAATACGCGAATATATCGACGTACATATGTATATACATATATTATGTATGTATGTGTGTGTGTATGTAGACCAGTTATGTGGGTAACGAAGGTAACTCAAGAAGTCGCTCAATGTTTCTGAGCTGCGTAATATTTTATTCACAAAAAAAAAAAAACAAACAAATTTTTCTATTGGAAAAATACAAGATAAACACATCCCTATTCAAATAGAACTTACTTTTTGGGCTTCCTCTTTGTCACACGCTTCTAATTCTTCTGCGTCTTCTTCTTCTGCGTCAACTCTCAAGTGGAACGGCAGTTGCGTCTTTGCGTTGTTTGTTTTGTTACGCGTTTCACATGTCACTGGCACGACTTCGTCCTGCTTTCAGTGCGGAGTTACGACGAGTGGGTGGGGGGAGGTTGCCAGGAGACGGACGTGTGCGTGGGCGTTTGATTGTTGCGCGCGCGTTTGCTTTGCTTTGCCGTTATTGTTGTTGTTGTTCTTCTTGTTGCTGTCCTCGTATCGACTGCCTTTGCCAAAAATTTGTTGCGTTTGCCGAAAACGGAAGGAGCACAAACACATACACACTCAGGCACAAAAGGGACGACGCGCACAAACAAGCCGCTGTTGCCCTCCGCTTGTTTTATGTTATTGTTATACTGTTATTATTATTATTCTTATTACTATTGCATCAATTACTATTGTTGCTGATGTGGTATCAAAAGCTAACAACTTTTACAAAAATAGTTTGGCTTAGCACTGTACGAGAAAAAAATTCAAACAAAAATGAATGCTAGCGCAACGACAGCGTCAACGCAGCAACAAAACGCAACAGCAAAAACAACAATGGCAACATTGTCTAAAGCAACAATAATTGCTACAAGTATTTAATTCGTATGACTACTCAAGCGAATTGATTCGAGCTTGAGTTAAAACTTGGCTCGATTCTAAAACGTTTCCGATTGCGTTTTCATTACTTTGTTTTGCTATTTCTGCTGATGTTGTTGCTTCTGTCGCTGTTGTTGTTGTTGCTGTGTCTGTTGCTTGCGTTGGATTGTTGTTGGCAGGCACCGTATTGACTCTTCCATCACTCGTAACAGTTCGTTTATGACTGAGTTCGAACGCAACTAACAACTCAAAACGTAGAACGCACACAGGCCAACAACGAAAAAGCGCTCTGCTGGCGTCAACGCTGCGTCGCAGTCACAGCAGTAGCAGAGGTCGTCGGTATGCGTCGCAACTACAGCAACGTCGCGGTCGGCGTCGCGTTGCGACGTGACGCTTTCTGTATATCGTAAGCATTTACGATATTCACACATACGCTGCCGCTGTTGCTGTCACTGCTGCCTTTTCCATAGTTTCGCAGTCTGCTGCACACGACATTCGTTGCGCAAATCCAAAGACAAAATGAAATATATACATATAAAAACAAGATGATGATTGACTGAATAACGGTGACTGTCTGGAATAGTAGCACGTGAACTCTTGCGACCGCATCCGAATGCGGCAGATTGCATAATTCAACGGCTAACGGGTATATTGCCGTTTTGGGTAACTTTACTATGAACTCCTTCTACGAAAAACTATTAAAATGTTAAAATACTTATTGTCTCTATACATAAAACATAACTGACTGACTGATTGGTGATCAACGCAGATCCCAAACTGTAGGAGCTAAGAAGTTGAAATTTAAACGAACTTTTGGGAAAATCCACCCGCAAGTGTGGAAATATCGCGAAAAACTTTTTATAAAACTTGTTTGATTACCATCCAATTGGCCCGAAAGGGCTCAAATATAGTTCTAAGAATCTTTATGACAATTTATTTGATAAAAGTACCACACTTTTTGCAGAATCCATGCTTCCTCAGTGGAAAATACTATTTAAAGATTATTAGGCCGAAATTTTAAGCTTTGTCCGATTGACTCATAACTTATTTTCAAAGCAATACATAAAAACTTAATGAATACAAGTTTCAGCGATTTTATAAATTCCGACCGTAACTGTAGAATACGGATGTATGATAGTTATTTGTTGACCATTTGTTTGGCTTGGAAATAATTTTCAAAGACTTTTCTGAAAATAATTAGAGACGTATTACCCACATTTCGCAATATTCGCCCCACTTTGATGACAAATGTGAAATAGGCGAAGGTTTAGCGTCTGTCCGATCGGCATGAAACTTATTTTCACAGCCCTAGATACAAATTCCACACGCAACTATGAAAATTTGGCGTAAAATTCACCGCTCTCGGATGGAAAATGCGGGTCAAAGGTTAAATTAACAAAAGTTTATGTAACAGTGGTGGGAACTGAATTCAAGTAAGTCTCATTGGCTTCACTTCAAGTAGTGGAGCCGCCATCTCCTAGTACACCCCCTATATTACATATATATGTAACACATACACAAAAAATGTTACTTAAGTTTAATAGGATTATATGCTAATCTCCTGCCTTCGTTGCCTGAACTAAGCCGATTTCGGCGTACAAAACACTTTTTGGGCTGGGTTTGTTCATTGTTTTATCAAGTTGGGTATCTACAATTTTCTTTTTAACATTGTTTCTAGAAGTTCTCCAAGCATACCCCGCATAGCAGTGTCACGTCCTAGATAGATCATTTTGGTTATGGATGTGAAGAATTGAGAGACTGCGCTAGTAAAGAGTGCCCGATTACATAATACCATGTACCCACAAACTAAAGAAAATACATTCATGGAGCTTTGGAGATTAAGATGCTTTATTCTGTCCGTTGAATAGACTTATACTCCCTTTTTACCCATTGAAATATATAAAAACAAATATATATCTCACATTTTGAGCGTTAATTTAGGAACCAAAATTTGTATGCGGACTTTTATCCTGCGTTAATCAGAGCATATCACAGCTTAGCTCTACAGAGAGTGTTATTTACCACGAGTAGATTGTGTAGAGATAGGAATTCTTAAAGGAACCCACGGCTGATCGACGGCATTTCACCTGTTTGTGATATCTCCGTTTCTTCTGATAGAGGAAGAAGCGGCCTTTAATACAATTCCCCGTTTGGACAATATTTTGATATTAATTTGTATGTGCTGGAAACAATTGTAAGCACGCTTGATTCATTGGTTGCTTGGTCTGCTGCATTTCTTTTTCTCAATAAGTGCCTTGAGTTCACGGGTCACGCAGTTAGTTTTCGGCTTCTTAGTGGGCACTTTTGGCATTTGGTTGGTTTGAGTTCGGCTTACATGCCGGCTTGGCATTTGGCATAGGTTTCAGCTCCGTATTTGGCGATGATTTTGATCCAAACTTTACCTTTGGCTAGTCCATCTTGCATTTTGCTTGACTTAGGCTTACAAGCGAGCGGGACTTAGATCGCGAACACTTTGGTTGGGCCTTTGAATGCATTTATCCTGAAATAATGAAGAACCTGCCTATAAGGACAACTCGGAGTCATTGTTCATACTATCTGTTTTCCAGAACTTGCCGTCACGGCTGAGCTGCCTGTTTCCTCTGATTCGCATTCCATGTCCATGTCATATACGTTGTATCTAGACCCATTGCTAGGCTTCGAAGCTTCGTTCGTCTTGTCCATTTTACAAAGTCTAACAGAAAAGTTGGGCTTGAACAAATGTGGGCCACGTTAATAATTCTCAGCATTTTAATGTTTAAATCATTGTTGCACTTACATTGTCTAGGAATAATAAAAATGTAATTTTCTTGAAAAACACCAAAACTTAACAGCTCAGCCAACGTGTTCAAAGAGGGACAGTTATACTAGCGTCAATTAAGGCTAATTTTTAATTAACTATTAAGGTTACTTTGAACTTTAAACATGAATACAAGCGGTAATTACCCGGCTTTGCTCGATCCAAATTTGCTTCTCCAAATTTTTGAAATCCATGTATCCCTTTGATTGTTTGCAGAGTGTATATTCTGCCAACGGCGAATAATGTTTCAAAACGTTAAAATATTAAATGAAATATTTATAACCATTTCTAGTTCGATCGAAAAAAGTTTGAAAACCGATTGAATAAATATAAAACTTCAGTTCTCCATATCCGCCCAGGCTGGTTAATTGTTTTGATATGTACGAACAATTTTGTATAAAGGTGTGAAAAATAAAATTTATTTGGAAAAAAGTCTTCATACAACCGTTTTCCACCAATTTTTCGCAGTTGCAGGTGGAATTTACTTATATCAGATACAACTTCTTGGCTCTTAGGGTTTGCAACGTGCGTTGCTTACCAATTAGTCAGGAAATCAGTCACTCAAACAGTTAGTCAATCAGTCAATCAGCTGGACAGTCACTATGTCAGTCGTTCGGTTCATATGTTGTGGAAAACAAAAACATTTTTGAGAACCGTGTCGTGATGCTGATGATTTAGCATAAAGTCCGTTGCTAGGTGTGAACCCGGGTACTTTTGGCCAAGCTGCTCAGAATCCCTGTCGAGATTGTGGTCCATAAGGAGCTAGTACTTGTGCGTGATTATGCGTGTCTTCACACAGGGATAATAATACATACCCACACAGACACATTCGTATGCAGGTGTGTGTATGCCTATGAGTACACACAAGTGCTCCAGAGGTGCGACAGAGCCAGGACATAAAAGCCTGAGCAGGCCAGCTGCTGCTGCGGCTACTCGCTGGGGCTGTGGCTGTAGATGTAACGTTGGCTCTGGCTCTGCCTCTTGCTGTGGCAGTGGCAGAGTCTCTAGCTGGGATTTTTGTGGCGCATGCGCGTAAAATCATGCAAAGGACATTCACCTCTTGGCTTAAGTTTGCCGCCAAACAGGGTGCATTTTGTGTAAACTTGTTTTTGTATCTAATTGCAATGTGGCGCGCCCACAATAAATGTTGCCGTGGATGGGTAGATGGGTGGCCTATTTGGGTGTTGGTGGTGTAGTTAATGGTGCGTAGGCATACATAGGTGTGGACATTGCCTGGGGATGGGCCAGTGCAGGGGCAGGGGCAGGGGCAGGGACATGTGCAATGGTCAAGCTGCAGGCCTTGCTGTGTGGGTGTGCGTTTATCAGTGTGTCCGTGTGTCCGTATGTCCGAGTGTGTGTCGTACCCCAAATAAAACACTAATTGAATTAAACAGCCAACAAGGCACTCGTCCCGTCCAGAAGCAGTCAACGAGCCCTGGATTAACAGCAGGACCCCGGACCCAGCGCTTCGCTTCTATTTGTAAGTCAACAAAAAAAAAAAGCAAGGCGATAATAATTCCAAATAAATAAACATGTAGAAAAAAAAACGAACACAAATGCTAACCTAGTTTTCGGCCAGCTCAGTTGGCCAGGGCGTGGTTCAAGTCCCGGGTAACCAGTTGGTATATGGTATACATATAGCTCGTACATAGGTACATAGGCCGCACAGCGCCTAGCCAAACAGCATCCACAAAACTGCAGCATAAATCAGGGGCAGCTCACACAGCATCCACAGGCGAGACGGCAAGTCTGGCTGACAGAGAGCGGGTTGGCTGGTGGCACAGAGCAAGAGCGAGAGAAAGGGAGAGAAGGTGTGCTGGAGTGAAAGCGTTGGCCAAATGGGGAAAGCATTAATGTGGCACCTTCGAATGCTGCAGCTCCCTCAAAGTGCAGAGCCCACGGTTTTTGGGATGCGTCCGGGTCCAAAAGATACGCATAATTGTTTGTTTTAAGTCTCTTTTTTTTTTGAATTGTTTGGCGCTCTCTCTCTCTCTTGCAACCCTTAACCGGTTCGTGTGCCTCTCGCCGAGCCACAGATACATGCCCATTTTAATATACAAATGCGAACATATCAATTTTTTATTTTTTTTAATTTTGTATTATATTCTTTTTTTCCCAGCTCGCCGACTGGGCTGCTCCCATTTCGCAGCGAGGCATAATTATGTGATGAATTGTTTGGAGAACTGGAGAACTGGAGAACCGGAAGTGCTGGCTGGCTGGCGCTAACTTGACCCAAATGAAACAATTAACAAATGTGTTTTTCCATCGTAATCGAATTCGTTTTTATTAATTTTACTGCATAAGTAATGCTTATCTATGATCAGTTTAGGGGCGTGGGCGCGGGGGGCGTTCGCTACAAACACACAACTGGAGTGTCTCTTAAACAAATTCTGGAAACTAATCAAATATTAATGTATTTTAACTTAATTTAATTTGAATGAAACCTAATTAATTTCATATCTTCAGTTGCTGAAGAGAAAAACAAGGGAGATTGAAGGAATATGTGACTTTTTATTAAAACGAAAAAAAAAACACCCTTTTTATATTGCGATTTAGGATTGTGTTGAAAAAACACTCCAGTATTTTTACTTTGCTGAAGATTACAAATACATTTAATCAAAATTGCAACTATTAATGTTTTTTTTTTTTTGTTTTTGTATTATTTTTATCTGTATTTTTATTTAAATGTTTACTTATTTTATATGGCAATTTAAAAAAGTTTTTAATGAAATGGTTATAACTTTGATGTATACTTTTATTTAGTTTGATTTCTCTTTCTTTGACTACTGGAATAGGAGCTTTCAATACACTTTGTTTTTTTAATATAGTACGAATTCATTTCGCAAACTAGTAACTAGTTAATTAAAGACTATTATTACTTTTGTAAATACACTTCAATTTTTTGGCTTGACACTTTCGTTTATGCGCTTTTCATTTCGTTATCAATTTATTTTGAATATATTTTTTCAATAGTTTTTATAGTTTTTGAGCAGTGTCCAAGTCGGTGTACAATAAATACATGTAAGAAAATGCATACAAAGTTATAGTTATGCTAGTTAAAAATTTATGTTGAATATAAAATTGAGATAACTAAGTTATGTATATATATGTATATATATATAATGTTAATTATATACTTTGATTACAATTTTAGGTTTATTTTCTTTTCTGTTTTAGAAATTCTGTTTTCGGCTTTTATAACGTGAATATACAATAAAACTTCAGACTTGCTTTCAAATACGAACTCAAATCAATCAATCTCACACATACATTAGCATATTTGACAATGTTAGTTTATATTGAAAGCAATTTTAACTTAGGCTAAGTAAAAACTCTTTGGCATTGAAAAATATACAAGTCAATGTTTCGTAGATGAGGGAGCGGAGTTTACATAAATACGAATATTTTAATAAAAACTTATGTTTGTTAAGCATTTAGTTGCACCTACACACATATATATATCAATATATATATATTTACTCTAGGCTCTATACCTTTATGGTAGACAAAAAAAAAATGTATATTTTGGTTTTCATTGCTTAAAAGTGTTTTACTCTTATGTATTTAAAAGTAGATTACATAGTTAGTTGTTGTTGCTTTACTTGTGCGTCTCTTATGCGATTCCCATGAATCTATTTTTATGATTTGTCCTTCTATCGTTTGAGCTTATTTAATACTGAATAGTTATTATAAAAACTCGTAAGTCTTACCTATGAATATGGGACTCATAAATGAGGGAAATAACACACATACATACTTGTTATGTTTGCATGGGCGTAAGTAAATTATCACAAGAACCTATAAATAAGGGTAAACGAAGCTCTCAACAATTATTTCAATGCTTATAAAATAGTAGCCAATAGAACATCTAGTTTTCAATTCAAATATTTCAATTCAACAAATTCAAACTCAGTGATTCATCGGCTAATGGCAACGAGATACGATTAATAAACGAGGAATTTCAACAATAAGGGGATCATAACTATTCGAAATTTACTTAAGAGTGTGGCAAATATTTAAGATCTTACTTAATATCATTTATATATATTTATATATATGTGAATGTATATATTATATGTATATGTATGTATATAGTTTGATATCAACAAAAATGTTAGTTGTTAGCTGTTGTTGATAATGAACATTGGCATATATGTATGTATATGTAGATGTATATGTATATACTATATTTTATATTTTATAAACCTTTCTATATCATATGCTACTTTGTAGTATAATATAGTTAATACTTTTCGTGGTTGTTTGACTTTATCGCTCGCATTTGGTGGGGTTTATGTTTTTCTCGCTTTATATTTAATATGCAAGTAGATGTATTTTGATTTCAATGTACTTAATTATGATGAATACGCAGCAATGTCTACGATAATATCCTTTATTTTTACTTGTATTATTATTATTATTATTTATTATGCTTTTGCTTGAGTATATCCATATAGAACTTTTTCGAACTGCACGAATTCCAAATATGTAGTTTAATATCATATCATGTCGTATCGTGTATATTGTTAAATCGAACTCTTTAGGTTATATGCATACTATATTTGCTTTATGATTCACAACTCGTTTTGCGGCAGCGCCTTTCGCGGCGCTTCTCAGTTGAGCAACGTTAGTGTTGTGTTGAAATTTCGGGCTGGTCATTAAGGATAAGCATTCAGTCTCTTTAGAGTGAACATAAGTGGTATGAAAACTGTATTGGGTCTGTCATGGAAATTGAATATGGTGCAAAACTGCAAAAGCTATTGAATTGTTGCTTGTTTTTGCTGATGGCCAACTGCTAAGATCTGTTTTGTTATGTTATACTTGTTATTTAAGCTTTATGCATAATTTGGGGCGCATCTACACACCAACATTTTGAAACACTTGTGAATAAACATGGTACTAACCTATGGGTATACGTGTATGCAGGTATCTATTAAACTGATATCATCAACGATTCGTAATATTGTGATATTTTACCATACATACACACCTTCACACACACGCAAACAGACAGACACATACATAGACGGACACGGAAAGGGGCAGAGCTTAGACTAAGAATAGAAAGGCCTTGCTAAACATCCCACTAAGATTGGCCTGCAGTTGGCTGAAGAGATAATATTAATCCCTCTAGAGGAGGCCCTTCTGAGCTTCTAGACTAGCCCATTTCCCTATAGATCAGATGCTTATTCCATTTCCCCCTAGTCGAGATTCTAGATGAAGTCTACGTGGCACCTCCGCGCAGAGCAATCGTAGAGTGGATGTTAGGCTGAGCAGTTGAAAGTCCCACACCTTTCGGCTTTTAATGTGGCCCACCCCATAAAGAAGAGAAAAAAAAAATACCCCCACACAAGTTCCTTAGACACGAGACTTTAGCTTTGATTAGAAAGGACTTCACATTGCTTGTGGGGCTTCCTTAGCAATTTTTGTAAAACATTCGTTTAGGAATGTCTTTAAGGGTTTACCTGCAATTATATACGGATTTCTATGTATATATGTGTATTACATCTTAAATATGTATGTTTTCATTGCCATTTTTCCAACTCGCGGATATGTTTTTAGGTTTTCATTTTCATTTTCTTGTTGTTGTTTTTTTTCTATTTGGGCTAAATAACTTTTGCACCCGCCCAGGCTAAAATATGTTGTGAAGTTGACTCTCCGATGGTGGGTGTTGCTGTTGGGTGGTGTTTTTTGTTTTTTTTCGTAGTGGTTCCTTATGCTTGGTGGGTGTTGGGTGGTGTTTTTTTGTTTTTTTCGTAGTGGTTCCTTATGCTTGGTGGGTGTTGGTGGTGGTGTTGGTGGTGGCGGAGGTGCTGCTGCTGCTGCTGCGGGTGCTCAAGCGCTAAACAAAGTTGAGCTCATGGCCGCTCAATGCGTCAATGAACTCAAAGTGAGCGTAAACTCATTCGCCGTTTATGACGTAGACCGGACAGAAGGCCTTATCGATGTTGAGGCTTTGCGGCGACAGCGCCCGGCCGTGGGCCCGTTCCAATCGGCTGACTGCGCTGCCGCCGCCCTGTTCGCCCTCGTCCTGCTGGACACGTGCAACCACATCAACGACATTATCTGTTCCTGCTTCGGCGTCGATATTGGCGTCGTCGCCGTCATCGTCACCGTCGCCATCGCCTTCGCCATTGCCGTTGCCGTTGCCGCTGCCGCTGCCGCCGCCGCCGCTGCTGTCCACCTCTTCGACTGTCTCGAGCTCGCCACCAGCCAAAGTTGTGGAGCAGTAGCAGTAGGATAGATTGGTCTTGAGATCCTCGCAGAATTGTTGCTGCTGCGCAATACTTTGAATGCGCGAGCGGGCGAATTCTCACATATATGCCGGCTTTAGCTTATAGGCCCGCTTCCAGATCTCGCACAGGCACACTGTCGAGTGGAACCGATAGAATATGGCCAACGGCATGGATACATGCGTTATTATGGTCCAGGCCCAGAGTCCGTAGAAGTTCAACTGTATGGGATGCGATTCGGCTCGCGATTTCTCCAATGTGCTAATGGCCCACATGGCCAGATTCACCACCAGCATAAATGTGACTATTTCCCGTCCCGGCTTCTTGCGAATATGCTCCGGGCTGACCGCCTGCCGCCGGCTAGCGTCCAGTATGAACATGGTCTGGCATGCGGTCTGCACAATGGAGGCCAGCGCGTTAATGGGCACCAGCATGTCATCGCTGCGCAGAGTAAAGTGTCCGGCGATCACCGTGAAGATGTTGTACAGAAACGAGCCCGTCTGGGCGCCCACTAGCAGGATGTCATCCAGGGAGAAGCTGCGATAGGCATCGTACTGCAGATGTCGGATCTGTATCATGCCCAACAGGGTGGCTATGGTCGCAGTGCCATATATGAGCAGCTCACAGATGGTTACCTCGGTGACCGCGAGAGCAACAAACTCCGGTCGGGAGATTAGCACAAAGAATATTATCAGCGAGATGATGGTCAGCACGAGGATCAGTATGCCCACAAAAAGACCCTTGTGGGCGCGTGCACAGTCCACGGAATAGTGGTGCGGCGAACGCTTCATCGGTGAGCTAATCATGTCCGGTCGCTGTGGAGTCGCTGTCTGAGGACGCGAAATGCTGCGCCACATCACATAGAGTATGGCAGCACAGATCAGCGAGTACTCAATGGTGCAGGGGAATAGAAAAGGGGAGGCGTCCTGAACCAAAGTGCCAATGATATTTGTGCGACGGCACTCGAAGATCTGATAGGGCCCCTTCAGGCCACGTGGCACACGTAAATGTGCCGAAGGATCCGGAGCAATAACAGCATGCCCACGCGAGTGGCCCGGTATGCGATGCGAGATGCGCAGCGTGCGATTTTCCGGATTGTAAAAGGTGAGTATCTCGTGCTTTGTCTCCTGAATCAAAACGTTCAGCCAAACGGCCAGATTCGTGCCGATCATGTGCATCAGGCCAAAGCGTGCGATGATCTTGTAGCGATAGACCTTGATCTGCTCGTTGTTCAGAAAGATGAAGTACATCTGGATAAAGATGAAGGCCATGCGGGTCGCTGGAGTCAATGCGAGCAACACATTGTGGCATTTGGTGTCCGGATTCAGCTCAAAGTACTGACCAAACTCGAGGCCAGAGTAGATCATGCTGCCAATGCCAAATGCTGCAAGGTGCAAATCAAATGGTTTACAACTGCTGCTCAACCTCCCTTCCCCCGACTAATGGTTGGGAGCAGTCCGAGCTGAATACTCACCCACAGCGCCCATGCGCAAATAGAAGCTGCCATAGTGGTGCTGCCTACCAAGCGGCGACAGCAGCGACGGACGGCGCACTTGAATGGCCGGCGGTATGCGGCGATGGGTAGAGGTGCTGTCCGTATCCGATTCATCCATGCTATCCGAGGCGTTCACCTTGGCCGCCGACTTGCTGGGCGAAGTAGCTTGAAATGCTAAAGTCATATTAGACATTTATTGTTATGTGCACACAGATCCTTTGAATCTCACTTACCCATCGGCACTGGCAGCTTGGGACGTCCCCAAAGCAGTGTGGCGTACATAAAGAGCAGAAAGATCATGCTTCCAATGTACAAGTACAAATAGTAGACCTGGAAGAAAAGAAAAACAATCCAACCGGAAGTTGCAATTACATAAGGTAGTGACGGGAAAAAGGGAAGGAAGTTACAGGAAAATATTTCAGATCAAGAGAACAGCTACGGACAAACAAAGAGCTATGGAATTGGTAGTATAAAAGCAAAAAAAAAAGTAGTAAGAAAACTAGAAAAAGACGACAAAGACAAACTGAATGGAAAAAGAAAATACACAAATCTTCGAATGCTACAAGAAACATGATAACAGCTTTATAAGAGTTTATAACCCATCTATGTATATGAAATGATCGTAAAGTTGAGGACCCTTTCATTTAGGCATATAAAAAAAGGAGATGCTGGTTCAAACCGCAGGCAAATGCGTAGATATAGCACTGTTTTGTCGTTATTATGTTGTTCTATTAATAATAAATGAACTTAATAATTGAGAAAGCACAAACTCACCTCATAGAAGGATGGTGGTATATAGGTAGAAATAACTTCGGCCATGGGAAAGGCCACGCCCATGACGACCAGTAGTTTGCCATAGAGTGCTGAAAAGAGTGTGGCCAGAGCATCGCCGCTGCCAACCAGATATTGATAAGGGAATGAAAGAGAAGTTATTGATTAGACTGAAATGAAAATATTAACCATATAGTAATCGCTACTTACGCCTTGACGCGCGGCATTGGTGGATAGACAAAGGAGGGGCGATGAGTGCGCTTGATGGCCGGCAGCACCGGAAAGTTGGTAAGCTGATGGGAGTGATACATGAGTGCCAGCTGGCCACCCTCTCGCTCCCTATCTGCATTGCTGAGCTGACACTCGGAGCTGCTGCCCGGCGATGAGGGTGGCTCAGAGCTGTCGCCACCGTGGTCGCCATCACCATCGCCATCGCCGCCGACCAATATCAGGCCACTGGGTCCGGCGGTCTCCACATTGCTCTTGTGTGGCAAACTCGACTCGTCGATGGTAACGTGATGCTGCGAGCCGGAACGTGCCGAAAGGCGGCCCGGCGATACGGCTGCCGCCACGTGTCCAGCCTCTCCAGGAGTGGATAGCATCGAGCTGCTTAGTATTGGCGCCGCCAAAGGCACTGCGCGTCGAATATAGCTCGGTGAGCGTCCATCTCCATCCGGAGCTGATCCCGCCGACGATGATGGTGTATAGCTGCTTGGCACTGTGGGCGTGGGCACGCGAACACTGTGCGTATGATGATTCTGATGATGCGGATGCTGGAACTGATGCGGCAAATGGTAATGATGATGGCTGCTCGTAAAATGGGCACGCGGCTGGCTGGTCACCACCACGCTGGCCGGCGGTGTGGTGCCGGCAACGGAAACGGAAACGGGCTCCGAGCTGGGCAGCTGCGACTTCTGCTCATCCTGATAGCTAAGCGTGGCCAGCGGTGGCTCCGGGACGACAATGCTGCTGCTGCTGCTGCTGCTGGAAATGGAAGGCATGGAATGTGTATCTCTGGATTAATAATGCCCGTAATAGATGTGCAGTCGCAGTCGCGATGAGCGACATCGATTGACTGAATGCGCCTCCAGTCGCTGGATTTGCATGAGGCCCCCGTTCCGTTCTGTGAGCGCAGATTCGCGCAGATATTCTGCAGGCGCACACTTGGACGCAACAGCCACAACAGTGGCTTAATTAAATAATGGACCCGCTGTTGCCATGGGGTAAAGCAGCAGCTATGCATATATATATAAATATATATTTATATATATATATATATGTATATAAATATTATATATGTGCACATTACTAAATGCCCACTATGTGCTATGTGAGCGCTTGACCGTTGGCCACTGCTCATCATTTCGGGTGCCAGACACTTCCGTTGAGGCGTCGTCGTCGTCGTCGCCGACATTGTGTGCCACTCAAGCGCAAAAAAAAAACAGCCCCAATTATACAGATAAATCAGATCACTAAGATCTGTACTCAGATCAGATAACATTCAGGAACATAAAGTTGCTTCCATTCCCGAACTCTTGCTTGTTCTCTCCGATCTCTCAGCCTGCTGCAGGCCACTAAATCATCCAATCCATGAACTGTGTCATTGTCATTGTCACCAGCTGTTTCCAGCGTTTTTTTGATTCTCTAGTCTATAGACTCCCACGCGCTAGCAATGTTTAGTGTGCGCCTAAATTGTGCTTAATAACAGCAGCAAAAAAATAGTATACAAAAAAAGAACTAATGAAAAACCCTCTCCATAAACCGCAGCTGGGGCTGCCCACGTTGGCAATTGAAACTAATCTCTATATGCATATGTGTATATATATATATATATATATATATATATAATATATGCTATTCTCTCTGGCCTGGGGCGGCGACTCAATATTTGGGGCACTCCTGAACGGCGGACGTGTAATTAAGACTAAATGAGGCTGCGAGACAGGTGCCCAAATTCCAATTAATATTTTCCATATACAAATTATTACGACTAAAATTAAAAGAATTAAATGAAGCTGATTTATTAGGTCTATGAATTTTAGATTATAACAGCGAATGCTTCCAAAAATATATCCTTTAATATATTTTATCAAATACTAAAACAAAACGCCCCTTCAAAAAAATTGCAATATCGCTGCTGTATTTGAACCGGTGACTTCACACTAATCCAAACTGCCAGCACGTTTTTGTCTTTGTGATTAAAAACTAACTTACTAAACAAAACAGTCTTAGAACTGGATTCGAACCGGCGACTTCACACTTACTAGTCCGACTTAAATAGCTGCGTTCTTTTTGAGGTTTTGCAAATAAACATTGATCGGTTGTCCCCCACTTGGAGGTACAATTTTCCACAACCTTGTCTCTGTGCGCACTTTCGAACCAAAGGGAAGTTTCAGTGTAAATTTCAGCTTTGCAGCTCTCAGGTAGATATTTATCAATATCTCAAGCGGGCATAGTTAGATAGAGCCACAAAAATCATAAATGCATTCACTGCCTTGTCTGAGGTTTTTCACACATCACATCTTTGTTACAGGCTGCCATTCATTTGCATTCGCAGACACATTCGCACTCGCCTATACATGCAGCGAACTTGCCTTTGAGTATGAATGCAACGGAATGGATTCATATGCATGATTTGTTTGTATGGAATCTAGATTCAAGATTGCGTTTGAGTTTGAGCTTGAATCTGAGTATCTATCCGCTTGGCACTCAAAAATATTGTCGAGCACAGCAGCACTTAAGCAGGAACTCATCCTTATGGTGCCGCACTTGGTACTTGGATGAAGGGTACATAGAGCTCATACATTGCAACAAGTGTGGCAGAGTTTTGTGCCAGACCTTATAAATAACCTTGACATCGGGTTGACTCTGGCGCGCTTCCAGTCGACGGGACACAGCCGTCGATCTAGCTGGCTGGCTGCCAGCCTGCCTGCCTGCCTGCTTTATTTTTGCCAACCGGTGGTGGTTACTGTGGGTCATGCACTCAATCGCTCTTGTAATACGATTTCTATAACGTGCTGCATACTTTATGGCGTTTTGTCGGGGTTGTTAACCTGCCCGCAACTCGGCTGTTGCATAAATGGTTGTGCCTGTGCAGGAGGCAGGCGCACGCCAAACCCAAGCCGGAAGCATGCTGTGAGCGGGCATGCATATGGCACTCGCTACAAATCTTGCAACGTGCTTGTGGCACAAAAAAGTGCTGTAGATGAAAGCAAGCAGAGGAAATTTAACTAATTCAGTGGTGCATAAAACTTATCGATAGTTTGAGAAAGACAGAAGTTGGCACATTTCAACTGTTGACTTTGAGTGCTTCGCGTTTGTTCACATGCGAATTATAAGCATTCGTAGGCCATTCGAACTCATTCCTAACTTATAGGTTATAAATTCGTAAGGCATTCGTAATACATTCTTATGGGACTCGTAAGGCATTCGTAGTGCATTAGTAATGCATTCGCTACGTATTCGTAATCAATTCATAAGGCATTCGTAGGGAAATCGCAATGCATTCGCATGGCATTTGTAGGACACCCGTAGACCATTCGAAGCGTATTCGTAAGTCATTCAAAAGACATTCGCATGGCATTCATAAAAAATTCATAATGTGTTCATTTGGCTTGTTTTACTTGCCGTTATTCACATGCCCATTCACAGAATATTCCAGTCTCGGGCATTAATTTCACACAAGGCACGCGCTGGCCTGGAAATGTCCGACTGCCGTCTGGGCAAACAAAACCACGCGAATGGAATAAAGTTTCTGAATGGGCAGCTATTTCCGGGTGGCCAGCAGCTGCTGCTGCGTAGCACAACAGCAAGTTTGAATTGACCCATTTTGGTTTGAGCTGGACTGCTTCAATATGGGGTGCGTGGCAATGGGCAGATGTCGCCGCAATTGTGGCAATGCGCCTGCCGGCGACAGCAGGTGACAGCAGCGGAGGACAATAACCTACAGCAACTTCTTTGTTGCGCAATTTGTTCGTGGCGAGCCAATCTACGCGGCATCTGCAGCTGCGGGCAACATGGCGTATGCGCATTAACCAAGTGCCGTATACGCCGTGCGGGCCTTGTGCGGCGTCAATGCCTGCGCAACTTGTCAGGCTGTTGCACTGGAAACGTGATGTTTAATTAATGCAAAGTGTAAAAGCAACTACGCTGCCATGTTACGAGCGAGCTGCCATGCCCAGCGAGGCGCAGGCTGCGAGCTGGATGATGGCGCATTTAGATAGTAGGCGTCAGACACAGGCCCCGGGCAACAAGCGCTGCATGCAACATGCGGCAAGTGTCGAGTGCACGAGCTAAACAGTTTTGCTCGGCTATTAACAGCAACTAATGGATGCAGACAACAAGCTGTCGAGAGCCTAGGCAATGCTTATGCAATTAACAAAGGTGCAAGGGAATGCGGCAATGCCAGTTTTATGTAGAGGGTGTGTGTGTGTATATGAGTGAGTAAGTGTGTGCTTGTGCATGTGTGCCGAAATGTTAGCTCTTCATAATAAAACCAGAGCAGAGTAACACAACAGCCAACAGATGGTTTAAATAGATATCTACCACTTGAGACTAATATCGACAGGCAAAGTTATGGAACGCAAAATATCAATTTGTATTCCTTAATGGTCTAACGAAGAAGATAAAATACATGCATATTTATATAACAGGCGAGTGGATGGGAAAACTGCATCCACAAGCGTGGAAAACAGGTGCACTCAATAGTGCCTTCATCAAGGATCCATTTCGATTCCAATCACATTTGATCACATATGTTCATGAATACATTCATATTCAATGTAGCTCGGATTGGAATTTGGAACTTTCGTCTAGAATCCCATCCCAAGTTTACTTTTTAAAAATGGAGAGGAGCTAGTCCTAACAATCGCTGACGACATCCCAAGCGTCTCTTTTTAAAGGAACATCTGAAGGTTTAACTGTGTTGACTTACGGCCAAGAAGAAGATGTTACTGTGCAGCGTCCTGGGGAGCTCAATGTCATTTGATAAGATTCTTGTAGGAAACTGAAAGATCTTCATATCGCCCCACTATAAACAAAGTGAAACACTTTTAAATGAGACATGTAGATCGAATAGTTTGCCATCCTAATCTTTTAGCTTTTCTTCGTCTCCGACCAGAAGGTTGCAATTAATCTTTCCTATCATCTTCCATCTTCCATTTTATTATTGTGAAAATTATTATGATTATTTTTATACCCTGAACCCATTAAAAATGGGTAAAAGGGGTATATTGTTTTTGTGCAATATGTAAATGTATGTAACAGCCAGAAGGAAGCATCTCCGACCACATAAAGTATATATATTCTTGATCAGCATCAATAGCCGAGTCGATCTAGCCATGTCCGGCCGTCCGTCCGTATGTATGAACGCAAGGATCTCAGAACCTATATGAGCTAGAGACTTGAAAAGCTGTAGGTCCACCTAGTGCCTACGCAGATCGAGTTTGTTTCCGATAACCGATAACTTACTCCGTTTCCAAGCAACCGATAAAAATCGACATCGACATCCTGTTTTTTGAGCAATTTGGGTAAATAATAAGAGCTAGAGTCACCAAACTAGACATGTAGCTTCTAGAATAGTATAGTAGTAGTAGTGCAGAGTATCCCCTACTCGGGAGCTCCCGACTAGAACCTTTTACTTGTTATTATTGTTATCAGAACAGCCAATTTGATAAGTGGCACCCTCTTCTAGGCTATGTATGACATGGAAATTCGAACCCTGTACTTCGTTGCTGAGGTATTTTACAGATTTAATCTCTTGGAATATAGCATCCAAGTCATTTATCGCATTTCCCAATTTAAAGTGGCGAATAAGGATATATTTCTAAAAATAATATGCGACAGGCTATTTTAGACCCTCTGAAACACTTCGATTAATAGAAAAAAAATATTTAGACAATATTAAAGATTTGCCTCTTATCGATTTGGAAGATTTTTTTTCTTCCTTTTAAGAAATTTTTTATGCTGACTTTTACTTAATAATATAGACCCCAAACAGTCTTCTGGTCGAGCCCTCTCAACTAGAAAGAATGAATATCGTGAATAGCATAAATGTGGTTGAAATGTGTTCCGTTCCAAACATTGAAGCGGCACTTTGCTTACCTGGCCTGTTGCTTGGACACGACTGGCACCGTGGCAACGGCTGCTGCGGCTGTCTCCGCCAGCTTTGGTGGACTGCTGACCAGTGGGGGGCTGCAGACGCGCGGTGGCGTTGTTATGCGCGGCGGACTGTGCATTTGCCGCGGTGGGCTCTTGGCTAGCTCGGGCGGCGAGCTGCGCATCAATGGGGGCGAGGGCATGGCTGGTGCGCTCTCGCCTGCGGGCGGGCTCTGAACGCGCTCGGCGCTGCGCTGCGATGACCTATGCGATAGCGCTGGACTCCGCTCCGAGATGGAAGCCTGCGATTTAAGCGATGTCTGTGACTTGAGCGAGGCTTGAGGGGAGAGCACCGGCACCACGGCTGCAGCAGCGGCGACGGCTGCGGCAGAGGCAGAGGCTATAGAACCTGTACGGGAGCCGGTCCGTGAGCCTGCGTGCGAGCCCGTGCGTGAGCCATGCTGGGAGCTAGTGCGGGAGCCAGCATGGGAGCGCTGGCTGCCGCTGCGACTTGGCACACGGCCGTCTAACTTGGGTGACCCTAGACCTGCGTTGCCAGCGGCCATGGCTGCAATGGCGCCACTGGTGGACATAATGCCACCGCTGGCAATGCTGGCGGCTCGGGGGGAGCTGATGCTATCGCCTGGCTCATCATCGTCGGGATCGTCGGCCTCGTCGTCGCCCACATTGGGAGATGTTTTGTCTATGGACAGTTCATCGGTTTCAATCTTGGTTAGGTCTTCTTCATCAGCGTCGAGCGACTGCAAATTCTCTTGCTGCTGTTCAGCACGTTCATCCGCATCCACATTGATATCCTCCAGACCTGCCGGCGGTGGCGGTATGAAGCCACGTCCCAGACTGTCCTCGTCCAGCTCGGCAAAGTGCTCTGGCGGTGGTGCAATTATCGAGGATGCCGAGTATCCATTGCTGGGCGGTGTTGTAATCGTTGTTGACTCATCCTCATTGTCTAGAGATCGGCTGTACTCCTCGGCGGCCAACTGCTGACCACCGCTTACCAGCTGCTGATCCGGCTCTGGCTCCGGTTCCGGTTCCGGGTCTGGTCCTGGTTCTCGATCTTGATCCTGCTCCATTCCCTGGGGTTGCTGCCTAACAATGGGCTGGGAATTTGGCTGCGACTCCTCTTCGCTCTCGGACGAGGGCGTTAGAGGTGGTATCTGACTTACGTGTTGCGCTGGTGGTGACACCATCTTGCAGATGTTCAGCTCCGGGCACAACGGTGGCGTTGCCGGCGGAGATGGCGATGTCGATGGTGACTTAGTTAAAGGGGGCGTGACACTGCCCTGCACATACGATAGATTCGAGGGCAATGGCGGCAGCGGTGGTGGCGGTGTCGATTTCTCCTCATCTTCGTCTCCATCTTCTTCCTCGTCATCGTCGTCATCATCATCATCGGCATCTTCCTGCTCCTGCTGCTGCTGCTGCAACTGCATAGCTACTGGTGGCCCAATGACCGCCTCCTCGGCATCGTCTGTCTCCTCACCATCGTCGTCATCGGTGCGCAGTCCGGCATCATCCATGGGCGACAGTGGCGGCGGCGGTATCAGCTCCAGCTCGAGCACAGAGTTGCTGGGCGAGCCTTGCGGCGAGTTGGCCTCCATGCTGAGCTGCTGCTGTGGCGGCGGCGTTGGTGTTGGCGGCATATCATCCGTCTCCGTTAGCGTCGGCAGCGGCTGGCCAAGCAGCGTGGTTGGCGGCGGCGGTGGTGGCGGTGCCACCAACAGCAGCATCTCCTCGCTCAACGGGACTGTGGGCAGCGGCGGCGGCAATGCCATCTGGATTCCAGAGCTCGAGGCGAGCGCATCATCCAGATGTGTATTGCTGTTGTCGACCTCCTCGATATCCGAATCGATGCCCTGCGCAAAGTCCATATAGAAATTGTCGCGTGAGTCGCTGGAGCCGCGTCGCAGTTTCAGCGACAGCGACAAATCCGGCGAGCTATCCATGCTCGCTTTTTACTTCCTCTGCCTGCTTTGGCTGTTCCTGGTCCTGGTCCTGGTCCTGCTCCTGTTACTGTTCCTGCTTCCTCTGTACCCCTTTCCTGTCTGCCTCTCTCTCTCTCTCTCTCTCGCTCTCACTCTGTCTCTCTTCACTCTGCACTCAAATTCCTTTACTCAAGCTGTGAATTGTTTTTGTTTGCCCTTTGCCCTGCTTCTATATTTTTCGCCTTTGTCCTTTTTGCCTGTTGGCTTTTGTTATTGTTCCTGCTGTTGGCGCTCTTCACTTTATAGCGCTAACGCGCATTTTGTGTATCCTGTGTATCCCTAGAAATGCAAAAGTTACAGCTACACACCCGCACACAAATACGCACACGCACGCACAGGCACACGCACACGCACGCACTCGCAGGAAAAAAAAAAACGTTGTCAAAAGCCTCTCTGTGTTGCATGGTCGGGGCGGCGGTGTGGGGCGTGGCAATTGCATTTGCTGCGCATTTGGCCTTCTACGCCACAACTGCTTTGCGTATTTGCGTGTGTGTGTGTGTGCGAAAGTGCGTAATATGAAAGACGCAACAGCAGCAACCCCGAAAGGGCAAGCGGAACTGCTAAGCAGACAAAAATATTGTTGTTGCTTGTACGTTTGTTGTTGCTGGTTTACGCTTGTTTGGTGCGCAGTTGTTGTTGACTTACTGACCAAATACGCACGCTAACACACTTAAGCAGCTACCGTTAAGCGATAGCTGTGGCTTTTGAATTCTAACGGACAGCACAAAAACTTTATGTATGCCAAATGCAAAGCCGACGCCGACGCCAACGCCAACGCCGAAGACCTGGTAGCGCCTACACAGGAAACCACCGTGCGTCTGTATGCGTGTGTGTACACCAAAAATAATGCGTGTGCCTGTGTGTGTGTGTGTGTGTGTTTTTGTAGGGCAGGGATTTGGCTTCTTGTAAACTTTTTTGCACATCAAACGAAAGCGCAACTGTTAGTGCACCTAACTTGAAAATACCGTTATTGGATATTTACTAACAATTGTTATTGTGTTCTCTTTATTGTTGAATATTTGAAATAATTCAGTTTTTGTTGTATTGCAATTAACGCTGCCGATACCGTTACACATTCACGTTAGCTTCGTTTCCGCTACGTTTCGGTTCGGTTTGTCTCGGTTCCGGGTTTCTGGAGGAACACGGAGCGCGCCTGACGCTGGGATTTTTCGATTCCTGCTGCGGCGGCACTTAATTCTAGAATGAAACGCCAGCACGAGACAAAGCTGCGCCACGGCCGTTGTCATAGAAAGCAGATGCCACAGCCTCTCAGCCAGAGCTAATGTCAGAGCCAGAACCCGAGCCGGAGCTGTAAGCAAAGAGAGAGAGCCCGACAAATGAGAGCAGAGTGGATGGAGTAAAAAGCGAGAGAGAAAGGAGGAAAGCGAGCGAGAGACAGGGAGAGAGAGAGACAGAGAGAGAGAGACAACGAGAGCGATAGCTGCTGTGTACAATGGTTGTGTTCAAACGAATCATGAATGAAGAGTAATGTTTATAGAGCATCCTCATGAGCGGCCCACTGTAAGTTGTCCATGGTCTCTCAACCTATTCGCCCGGGAGCAGGTTAAGTACGGCACTGCGTAGAGACGCCTCAATTGAGAGCAGAAGTAATGTGAACAATAACAATTACAGCAACTACTTGGTCAAAGCGTATGTGCGCACGCCCCCAGAACCTTGTAGAGTGTGCTGGAATTTCGCATATTTTGCGCGCGAGAGAGAGCGTATTTAGTGTTAATAGGAAGCCGCCATGATATTGCAATACGCTATTAAATGATTTGAAAAATAACAAAATAAATAATCTATTATCAAACAAGCTATTTTCGACTAATTGAAATATGAAATATACTACCTACCTGCTAATTGTAAATCAAACAGCGCGCCAACTAAGTGCTACAAAACACGATTATAAATAATATCGATTGCTTTAAGTAACGCAAGTATCGGTAACTATGCCGATACTTCTTTGTATATAGCTATTATTTTAGCGTTTAAGTTTTTTTAGGCCCCTCTTGAGCTCCATAAATAATTTGCTGCTATGGGTTTTTTATATGAGAGATCTATACTGGAATATTAATTAAATTAGTGCTGCTGTGGTTGCGATGTATCCCACATATGTGGGATTCAACACCACCAGCTTTGATGACTGTCATAATTATCGACAAGCCGCCACAATCTATCGGCGATTAGCTTGCAACTCTTCTGGACAATTTGACAAAAAAAAAAAGGAATATATATATATATATGAAAATAAAATCAATTGCAAAATTCCAAGTGTGTCAGAATAACTAAATGTTTCGGAATCGCTTATTAAATTGCAAACGAGTGGACCTACAATGAGTTCGCGCAGAACGGGTGCTGGGCCCACGCTCAACTTCAAAGCGGTGCTGCTGGGCGAAGGTGAGTAAACCTCCAGTCGCAATTGGACGCCCTTATGGTTTTTATATTTGTAAAGCGCTGCGCATTTTGTAGGCTGCGTGGGCAAAACATCGCTGGTGTTGCGTTACATGGAAGACAAGTTCAACACACAGCACCTCAGCACACTGCAGGCTTCTTTCGTGACCAAAAAGGTAACACTGCCAGATGAGCAACGCGCCCAGCTCAATATTTGGGACACAGCCGGGCAGGAGCGCTTCCATGCATTGGGGCCCATTTATTATAGAGGCTCGGATGGCGCATTGCTGGTGTATGACATCACCGATCAAGACTCCTTCCAAAAGGTGAAGTCTTGGGTGCGCGAACTTAAACAGATGAGAGGCAGCGAGATTGCGCTGATTATTGTGGGCAACAAGACTGATCTTGAGGACCAGCGCGCCATTAGCTATGAGACTGCACTGCGCTATGCGCAGACGGTTGGCGCACAGTACGTAGAGACGTCCGCCAAGGAAAATGAGGGTGTCAACGAGCTGTTCGAACTGCTCACCCAACTGATGGTAGAGCATTATGGTAGCAAGCAGCAGAGCGATACAAATGCGTTGCGATTGCAAAATTCCAGATTGGCGCCCAATGCCGGCGCCATTAGCATCTCGGATGACGCCGAGGCGGATCAAGAGAATGGCCACACAGCCGCCGCACACCGCTCCTGCTGTGGCATCTAGGCTGCCTGTCAGTCGTCTATTGTGATAAAACATATGTACTAGTAGATCTGTAATCGATGTGTATTTGTATATAATACGTGTATTTATGTATACCCTATACCATATAGTACCATGTACAATGTGTTGTTGGCATGTGTAGATAAGTTTGATGTTATGAATTACCCATTTTGAAGGGGCATCCAAAACTATGGTTCAGTATATTCATTTTTTGTTTTTGTGTAACTCGTTAGTTTCACTCTAGTTTTTTTTTTTTTTTTGTACTTTTGGAAATTGTTAATTAAATCTTTTTGTATGCAACAGTCTATTAATAACTTGTGAACTTGTGGATTTCTTATGGCTGCGCGTACTTTATCTCTATAAGTATGTGGCGATAAGAAGGTTTAATAATCTGCAGGCGCTATTAAATTCACAAAGTGTCTCGTGACTTTTCATAATGGTTGCCATTCGAGACAAGCAGCTTAAATACTCTGTTACAGGCATTGTAGAAAATTGATTTTGGGGTTATTTAGTTGTATTTTAGATACATTATACAAATATATTATACATAAATAACCTTGGGAGCTTTCTAAAATGAAATCATTTTATAAAGGTACTAAATATATTTTAACTATTAATCTAGTTGAGTAATGGACTTTGAATTAAAACCCGAAAATATTTGTTTTACATTTAAATAGATTAACTAATTATTATTTGTTAAAATGTGCGAAACAAAACCTAGGAATAAAACATGTTTCAAAAAGTAACTGTTCATTATATGATATAAGTGAAAGAGAACAGTCGAGTAAAAAGAATTTCCAACATAAATTGAGCGAACAAAACAAAAGAATCCAAGAAAGTTAAGTTATAATATATGCATTATACATTGTTAAAACTTGTTAAAAAAAACAATATGAATATATAATTACATTGCGGCCAGAGGGCAATCATTAGGAGCTAATTTAAAATCCTACAAATTGCAGTGAAATGTTTTTTCACAAGGTTGAAACGAATGCAATACATGGACGACAAAAGTCCATTACTGTAATGAACTAATGTTGTCAAAAGATTGCGCTTCAATTAACTGAATTCGTGGCTTACCAATTTAACCACGGTTTTCCACACGGGCATGTCATTTGACTAAAATGCGATATAACATGCTATTTGTATGCACATGTATATATACGATATAGAAAGCCTTGTGTTCATATTCTCAACTGTCTTGTTATTAATGCATAGTCAGCTGCCTATTCATTAGGTGCGCTTGTTACAGGTGAAAAGCGCCTACCTAGCCGCTAATGGAATTGCTGCGGCAACTGTTTTTGAAGCACGCTGAATGTCGGCACTGCGGCAAATGATTCAGATTCATTTTCTTGGGACCTTTTCATTAACTTGTAATCATTGCATTGAACATGAAGCCGATGCTCCTGCTCTTAAAAACGGGTCTCGTCTATGGATTCGTTGCGCTTTTCGCGCTGCTCTCGCACCTGCTAAAGAGATCAATTCGGGCGCTGCACTCACTGGGCCAGCCATGAGCCAGCACAAGCTGTGAAATAGTCCCAAGTAAATAATGTAATATTTTCTGTAAAACTTATTAAATATGTTTAAATAAATATTTGCATTTACTAGATTTTAATTTGTGAACTAAAGATATTTGTTTAAATAACTGTATAAAGGACATATTTACCATAATTTACAATATAATTTACTAAAACTTAAAAGGCTGATAAGGATTTGAGAACACCTTGTACATAAAAAATGCAAACGATGTATAAATTTAAGTGTACTTATTTTTGAATGTAGAGCCTTTATTTGAAGAATTTGGTGTCAAAAAATTGTGTACTGCTTCACACGATTTTGAGGAAGTCACCCAAAGGAGAGGGCTGCGATCGAGATCCCCGATAAAGAGCAGCAGTACATTTAAGGTATATACTGATACATATCTATCCACATATCCATTAGATAAGCTAGTCTTAAGCGCTTTTGTATGCTTATTTAATAATGTTATTATTATTAATATTACACGTATAGAATACAGTTACAAACTATCAGCCTAACATTCTTTTTAAATAGGTCTCTTAGACAATATCATGCACCAGGATCCGAGATCACCCAGTCAGCTGCTTGATCCCGTCGGACTTTTCACAGTTAGTTGCTGAGATCGCATTAATCACAGATATTAATAAAAGAAAATAGGTTAAGTATCTACTAGATACTTAGCAATATATACAATATATACCCGGCTTATCTGCTATCGGGGCTCGGCATAACTAGCTATCAGCGCCATGTCGCATATAAATCTTTTTATCAGCTATCACTGTGCCGGCACATTGGGCCAATATGTGAGTACATTTGCTTATTATTGGCACAGCAATCAATAATGCCTAATCGTCAACACGTTCACAGGTAGACTGCGTCAGACCGCCCGACCACGATAAGGGCAAACACAATTAGGCCATGACACCGAAGAGGCACACAGGCAGGCGAGAACGGCCACTAATCGCTGGTAATCAATTGGTGGGGCGCGCACTTGGGCCTGGGCATGCTACCTAACGGCCATGGCAATTGCCGATGACCGTTCGAGCGGGCTGGTTGTTTGGCCAACTAACGTGGCCGCAGAATGCGTCTGCAAACACGCCGCACGCTAACGTTGCTGTTGCTCTGCCTCTTCCTGTTTGGAGCGCTGATTTACAAAATAACCACCTCACCGCTTGTGGATCAGAATGGCATATTGCGTGAGTATCTGGAGAAGAGGGCGGCCACGCCGCCAGCCACGCGTTCCATTTTGCTCTGGAGCAGCTTCTTTGGGGATAGGCGTTGGCAACTGCCGTTTGATGCGCTGGGACCGCAACAATTTCGGAATGAGCTCAAGTGCCCGGTCTACCAGTGTGAGCTGAGCAATCGTCATGACTTCCTGCCCAGCCTGGAGCTCTATGATGCCATAGTTTTCCACGTGGCACAGCCGTTTCCTTTGCTTAAGCCGCTGCCTGCACGGCGTAGTCCGCATCAGGCGTATGTCTTCGCACTGATGGAGCCGCCGGGCGAGACGAAGCACCAGCTAAGCGATGAGCTGAATTTCTATAATCTAACAATGACCTATCGGCTTGATTCGGACATTGTTTGGCCCTATGCCCAGCTGCTGGATGTGGAAACGGGCGCACCAGTGGCGCCCAGTCTACAGCCGCATTGGCGTGAGCCGCCGGCACTGGGCAGCTGGAATGACAGCACCGTGTGGCGTCTGTGGCCAACAAAGACGAAAATGGCCGCTTGGTTTGTTTCCCACTGCAAGACGCTGTCAAAGCGCGAGCAGCTGGCTGCTGCACTGCAGCAGCACATCAAACTGGACATCTATGGCAGCTGTGGAAACCTCAAGTGAGTGTTCAACTGAATCCAATGCCGGTATAAAGCTAATCCAAGTCTTCGTTCAGCTGCGCACGGGGTGATCCGCGTTGCGATGATATGCTAGACACGGATTTCATGTTCTACCTGGCCTTTGAGAACTCGCTGTGCATGGACTATGTAACCGAGAAGCTATATGCTGCACTGCAGCGTCACATTGTGCCCGTCGTGTTTGGCGGCGCCAACTACACACGATTTTTGCCGCCGCATTCGTACATCGATGCGGAAAGCTTCGACAGTGTGGAGCAGCTGGCGGAGCATTTGCGTTTTGTCGCCGGCGATGTGCAGGAATACATGAGCTACTTTTGGTGGCGGCAATACTACAAACTAGCCAACAGCTCGCCCTTCTGTGAGCTGTGCGCTCGCCTCCATCATCCCAGCTGGGCGCACAGAACGCAGATCTATGGCGATATACGGGCCTGGTGGTTCAACAGTTGTCGCCTCTCTTCCCACATACGATTCTGAGGAGCGCAGCAATAGCCGCCACATGAGACTGAAAGGAATGCAGCTATATGTGTGGCAATGTATGCAAGCGAGTCGGAATGATAAGATAATGAAAGAGGAGCAACAAATGGATGGTATTTTCGTATATCGTTATATATACTATGGCCATAATATCATTAGCTTTAATTTGCGTGTCAAAGGCGTACTTCACACGCCCATTGCACACACAATTCTCTCCAACTGGTTAATGCTGTCTTTGTTTACTTATCACGCCGAGCTCTTGAGTTTCCATATGTACATGCATAGTTCCTTATCACTATTTATAGATTAATAAGAGGTTTTATTTACACACATGTACATAGTTTGTACATATGTTGTCATTTTGGGGTTGTAAAAACTTGTTACTAATGAAACTATACCTGACTTTGTATACCTGCTTATCAGTGGGGTAAACTAGCTCAGTTGATTATGATTCAACATTATCTTTCATATCTGTGCGCGATTAGGTTCTACCTGTATCGTATACATAAATATATAAATTTAATATGTCTTCGACTGTTATTAGCATAGCTCATCCTTAGTCTATAGTATACATATTTCGGTAGTTAAGTATAGAGAATAATAGTTAAAAACTTTTGCTTGCCTTAAATACATTTATTTACTTGCATATAAAGCAAACTAAGAGAATGCAATACAATAAAATTAAGGTCATAATCAGATAAACCTTCATATTTCAACTGAACTTAAATATTATCCACAACCTGTTGAAATACAATATATCAATTTATATATTTGCTAATAATAGTAATATACGAGAAGGTTTATTTTTTTATTATTCAACTATAAAGTTTATTTAGCTTTAGTATATATGATTTATAATCCGAATTTTTAGTCCGTCTGTAGCTTATGGCTCAAACCAACTGTTTTCCTTTAGGTTCGATTCGGATTGCTGGTATTACACATCCTAGAGCCCAGGTTTTGGTTCAAACTTTGAATTGACACACATTTGCAAGTTTAAATGATTAAATGATTTAAGATTGTTAGATATATGTTTTCATACATAGTCCCAAAATTGTTGTGTACCAAATATGGTTAAATATATCCAATTTGGGGCCCAAGGGATTTCTGCTTTGAAGCGAGACTTCCTCAAAAGTTGTTTAAATTTAAGAAAATAATTTCTGCAAATAATTTGTTTCAATTTGGATTACAATTCAGCTGTTTCTCGGGAAATTTGCATGGCTTTAAAAAAAAATGAATTTCCGGCTTCGAAAAGGTTCGATTAAAGTAGAAACTTTTAACCTAGCCTATCAATAGTAATTACCACTTGGTAACCTTGGCATTCATCGGAGACGAACCAGGTTATATAAATCACCATTAAAGTGGAGAAACATATTCGATTTCTTCGTTGAAGCTTTTCCAATTAATTCAATTTAAGCTGTTTTTCCGCCTCAGGGATGCGTAATGCGGTTCTGTTGCTTTTGCGTGACTCACGAGTAGCTCATGGGTCACCAGTCACGCGTCACGCGCACGCGCCTGGTCAAATGTCAAGTGTCAAAACCGATGAAAGCGATAACAATGACAGGACTTGATTTGTTTTTGTCTCTGCTGCAACCCCCGCATATTTGCACGCTCATGCTTTCGCTCTCTCTACTCTCCCTCTCTCTCTCTCTCTCACTCTCGTTCTCTTTGAAAGCGTAAAAGCTTAAGTTGTTTTTGTTAAAGAAGCTCATGCCTTCGGGCTTATCACGTCATAGCTTTCTGGCACAGCATGAGCTCCCCACAGGACAAACGACGTCAGCTGTGTGCATGTGTGTGTGTGTGTGAGGGCACGTGTTCTTGTGTATGTATATGTGAAAAGTTTTTGGTGCGCGCTATTCGCGCAGCTTTTTGCGGCAAAGCTTTTGAAGGATACCGCTGCGTTTGGCAAAAAAAGCATTTCCTATGAGTTTTCTTGGCATTTCCATTCATTCTGTGCTAGATTTCCCGATAGTTCAAATCAGAGGTAACAGAGCAAAAAGCCATTCAAAATTAATATAAATAAAATCCAGCAAAAACCGAACCAATACCCAAAAACCACAATTATTAACTAAATAATAATTGATTTGCTCAATTTTGAGCTCAGAAATAGTTTTTTTTAATTGTTCTTTAAAAGTGCGCAAGAGTGAGACGTAAGTTGCATAATTTTCAAATCGAAAGAGAAACAAGAAGCGAGCGGAGAGGAAAAACCTAACCAATTTGCACGGTGCAGCTACAATTATTTTTCTTTAATTAATTTGTATTGTCAAGATTTTCTTTGGAAATTTTGAGTGCTTGAAAATCGCTGAGAAAAGCCAAGAAAAACTATCAGAAAACCGAAAGCTGATGAAGGAAAACTTTTTCATAACGTGTTTGACATGTGAACAAAAAAAAGAAGAGAAAAAAAACGTGTAACACGTACATTTGTGTTTGATTGTGTGTGTGCGAGATGTGTGCGTAGGCGCGTTCTGCTCTGGACAGTAACAGTGTGCACTGAACTTTCTCACTTCCCGTCCCTCCCTGAACGGTCTCTCTTCCCTTCTCCAGCAGCGTACCACATACTATATCTTTTTTTCAGCCCTCCGCTCTGAGTGCGCCTCAGAACCATCGATTTTTCCGAGCTTTAACAAAAACACCAACAACAACAACAACAACACCAACAACAACGGCAACAGCAAGAACAACAAGTATAAGAAAAAGGTACTACTGCCCCCCATTTTCATTGACGTTTGTCCTTTTTTTCCGTACTCTCATTTTGTGTAGCTGCCCCCCTTTGACGCATGTAACCAAGTGGCCTCAGCACCTTTTGCGAATTTCGTAATATTTCTAATGCTACTGCCTTTGTGCTCGACAATTTCCATTAAACGAATGTTGACATTTAGCCCGGAAATCTATTTGTTTCTATACACCCTTGAAGCTTACACTCGAAGAAAGTGTTTCTCAGTTGCAGTGAAAGCTATCGCACTTTCAAGATCAGAGCAGAGAAAGTATTGGTTAGTGAAATGCTTGGTTCATCAGGCTGCAGAGCTTTTGACTAATGGTAGATATATTTTAAGAAAGGATTTCGTTTTAGTGTTATGTGTGGAAATCAGTTCGTTGCAATATTCCTCCTTATATTTAAAAAAATTATCACAATTTTAAAATGTTTTTGTCAAATATAAATCTTACAGTGTATGTCAGATAATCTGATAGACATTTCGGCTGGTCAGAAGTCCAGGGAATCCATTCACATTTGTGGTCATATATATATGTATACTATCAAGTAGATATCATTAACTTTTTATCTAATTTCATCTGATTAGTTATTAAACAATTTCAAGATGATTACCTTGAGGAAAATTGATAATAAATAGGAAAAATTAAGTTTTGTTTAAAACATCGTAAATTTCGAAGTAAAACGTACATTTTCTTATATGGTGAGCATCTTCTCAAGCTCGGGCGGTGTTTAGATAGTATAAATGATTTAAATGCCACTCAGATGATTTATGTTCCATGCTACAGGGCGGCGCAGGTGTCCAATTTCGTTTTCAGTACCAATTGACCATGGACGACTGTCGTTTTGCCCAGTGTAAGATAAAGCTGTAATATTGTTGTTGCTGTTGGTGTGTTTGTTTTCGCTGCTGTGGTGAATTGTTGTGTGGTGAAAAAGCTTTACCAAGTGGCAAGTTCATGAGTAGGTACACAATTGTGTCAATCCGCTGCTCGAAGAGTGTCCGCATCTATGTGCATGTGTGTGTGTCCAAAGAGTGTTTGAATTTTTCCATGCAACATTCGCAGTGGAAAGCCAATTGAGACAAGCAAATTAAATATACATATATCAAATGTTTAGTGAAAACGCACGATAACACCAGGAAAAGCGTCGAAAGGTTTTCGTTTAGTATTTCGGCAAATATTCTGGACATTGCGAGGGGTCAACGGTGCGGCGGTGAGTGCCTTCGTGTCTAACCCATTGCCAAATAGCAAAATCCCTATTACTCATTCAACACATCGATAGAATTTATACGTACAATATATAAGAATGCGTACACTTGTATACCCAAAAGTAGTGAGTGTTAAACAAAAAGCTTCCTTCAGTTCTTGCGTACTTTGAATACTCTACCTGAGTTGGGATGCTGCATCCATTTCAATCGTTTAATGTATGTATGTATATATGATTCGTAGCTTATATAATGCCCGCGTCAGACCTCCTTGCCCTGTAGAGCACGTTTCAGTTAGATCCACATACATGCATGTATTTATATGGACGCATGTATGTATGTGCGTATACACAAATTTGTACTAGATGTTTGTATGTGTGCCCGTGTGTGTGTGCATTTGTATTTGCAGACCGATCTCGATGTCTCCGCAATTAGATAATGCTTAAGTTACCAAAAGGCTTAAAAAAGAAAAAGAAGAAGTCGAAAAAGGACCAAGAACTCTTCACCGAAGAGGAGCTCGAGCAGTACAAGCGTGAGCTCAAAGCCAAACAGGAGGCTGCCGCCAACAAATCAGACGCTGGCGAATCGGACGCAGCATCGGACGTCGAGGGCGCAGCAGCCACATCCAGTCGATCAGCCGTTTCGGCAGCCACATCAGCCTTTGCGGCCACAGGCACTGCCCACGAGCAGCAGCAGCAGCAGCAGACCGCTGACGCTGGCGACGAAGAATGGGCCAAGTTTAAGGCGCTAACCTCAGGTGTCGATACTATATTACACAAGACACAGGACGAGCTCGATCGCATTAAGAAGGAATCCTTTTACCAGCGCCTGCCCTCGGCAGCCGAAAAGAAGAAGCAGGAGGAAGAGGAGGCCGCACGACGTGAGGCGGCAAGACTCGAACGCGAACGTCAACTAGCCGCCGAGCGCGAAGCGAACCGCGACAAATTAGCGGAGGCCGTTGTCGAACTTTCCGACTCGGAGGACGACCAGCAGGACGAGGTCGATGACATCTTTGCCACTGACTACATCGAGGCAATTACCAGCGGTGAACTGCAACTAACTGCCGTACCCGATTCGCCCGTGCTTGATCTAGACGACGGACCCGATCCCTTTGATACCGCTTACGCGGAGAAGGTTATTGTTGGCGCCGACAAGGCCAAGGGCAACAAGAAACTCGTCAGTCTCGGCGCTGCCGTTGAGGTGCTCTCTGGCCGCGTCGATCGCGAACACGCACTCGCCCTAGCCAATCCCAAGCGGAAACTGCGCAAGGGCATACAGAATCTACTGCTCAGCGAAAGCGTTGAGCTAGCCGATCCGGAAGCGGATCTCTTAGCTGCCGAGCCCCAGCATAATCTACTCGACGATCTCGTCGATGACGCGCCCGAATGTGTAGGGCCCATTGACCTAAGCGTTTCGCTGCACTTGCATTTGATAAAGCCCCAAAAAGTCGACGAGGACGAGGAAGACGGCGACGAGGGACTTGGCCAGCTAAATCCCGATCTAGCCGAGTTTGATGCACTCAAAGACGAGGAGGACGACGAGTTCGCAGAACTAGCAGCAGAATCTCTAACCAAAAAGGAGGAGGTTACCATAGTTAATCAGGTCTTGCTGCCACCTGCGGAGCTACTCGCCGAAGCCGCGGCAGAAGCAAGTTGGGCAGAGTTTGAACCTGAGCCTGAAGAGCAAACATCAGGTAAGCGCTCAAAACCTTACGTATAGGCTGTAAAGAAATAAATATTGATTGGCTCTCGAAATAGCCTTTCGAAGTCTCCTTTGGAATACTAATTCGATAACCTGCAGGCAGAGAACCTTCACAAATGAAACGTTTCTCTTATCCTTATTCAAAATGATATTTATCTAAACTCATATCGTTGCAGGTAAGCCGAAACGTCCACCGCCACCGGGTCGTCCTGCCACTGGACCGCACATTGTGCCCGGCGCTATCTACGTTAGCGACGACGAGGACGACACCAATCTAGACGACGATCCGTTCAACACTTACTACGCGGAACAGGTGATCAAAAAGACAACAGTACTCGAACAGGACGACGATTTCGATCCGCGTGCCGAGGAGCTAGCTGCCGATTCGAACTCACTAGCGACACCAGGTCGTGATCTTTTGGCTGGCAGTTCAACCGATCTGAGCAAGGTTGTGCCTGCGCCACTTGCGCCCACGCTAAGCGTCGATCAGCAGCCTGAGGACTTTGATCCCTTCGATACATCGGCTATCAACGCACTCGTTCAGCCCAAGGCCACAGAGCTGCGATTTCTGGAGCGTGAGCTGCTTAACGAAACCGGCTCAAGCCTAAAGCACTCGCTGAGCGATCCGGACTTTGATCCACGCGCAGGCCAGCCGGATATCGTTGCGGCGCCAGTGCAAGTAGCACAGATTTCCGCCCCGGAGCAGGAATTTGACTGTGCCCGTCGCAAATCGTCGCTGAGCCTTAATATACAGGGCAAGAGCGTTGGCTTTTTGGTGCCCTCGCAGGATTTGCTAGCCGCCGGTAATGACGGTTGCCTTGGTGCCAATAAGAAGCCACTGACACCCTACTACGCACCTGCCGCCCAGCCCATTGCCGAGCGCGAGTCGGAGGATCCGTTCGACACGTCGTATGTGCCCGAGGCCAAGCTCAGTGACATTGAGCTGAAGCATATTGAGGCCGATCTAATCACAAAACCAACATTGAAGCACAGCTTATCCGATCCAGACTTTGATCCGCGCGCACCGCCCACACCCGTGCCAGCAGAGGTTCTGCTGGCCGTTGAGGAGAATATCAATATCAAGGTATTGACGCCCGCTCAGGAGCGCAGACGGCTGCCAAGCAACGTGCAGCTGGACGAGGACCCGGAGATTGATCCATTCGACACCTCAATCGCAGCCAATTTACAGCCAGGACAGACGGAACTGAAGCTGCTCGAGAACGAGCTACTGCCCGAGAGTGCCCAGCAGCCCATCACCGGAGTTCTCGATACTCAGAGCGACGCACAGGAGCTGGGACTAGGCGATAAGGTGCTGACGCCGTCGCTGCCCAACCGCACAACACAGGAGCTGCTAGAGCAGCAACAGAATATTGATCCTTTCGACACTTCCATAGCGGAGAATCTAGCGCCAGGCGAAACGGAAATCAAGCTCCTGGAAAGCGAGCTCATCGAGCGCTAAGCAAAGTCTGGAAACACAAACAACTCAAGTGAAAGCAAACAAAAAAGATGGCCAATCCGTTTTTGATGGACGATGACCTGGATAGTGGCGATGTGGCCGTGAATCCGTTTTTAGTGCAAACCGAACCAGAGGCGGGCGAGTCGGAGAACCCATTCGGCGAGGCTGCGTCCAATCCGTTCGCTTTTGGTGGCGATGAGCTGGAAACGGAGGCAGAGCCTGACAGAGCTGACATCGATGCCGCCATGAGCTTCTTTGGCACCACCATCGAGGCCGAGGACGATGCGCTTAGTCTTAAGTCAGCCGCCGAAGAGGACGATGAGGGGAAAAAGGCGGCTGCGCCACCACCACGTCCACAGCCACCGCAAAGCACGCAGGAGCTAATACACACCGTGTCCAGCCAATTGGACGAGACCAGCTCGGAACTCTTGGGTCGCATACCGGCCACCCGCTCACCAAGTCCCGTGTCCATGCGCGACCTGCACTCTCCCAGCCCTACGCCCGACTCTGGGCTGGCTGACCTGCTGGATGTGGATGTGTCGGACAGCGGCTCCAGTGCACATAACCAGGCCATTGAGGCGGATCTCATGGGCGGCAGCATCGGCGCTCCAACAGCCCCGTCGCCGCTCGACAATCCCTTTGGCGTGCCAACGGCGGTGCCCAGTCTGCAGGGCATGACGCCCATGCCTTCACCGGCCAAGCAGCAGCCACCGCGCCCGCCTCCACCGCGCCCGGTGCCACCACGGCCAACGCCGCCAGCTCACATTCAGGCGCATGGGCAGCAGCAGCCAGCCCCGCCGCCGCAACGTCCTCCGCCACCATCTGCGCAGCCGGCTCCCGCCGCTGCCGATGCGGATGATCTGCTGGACATGTTTGGTAGCAGCAGCAAGCCGGCAAAGCCACCGCCGCCTAAGACCAAGGAGGATATACTTAGTCTGTTTGAGCAGCCAGCTGTGGCACCAGCGGTAGCTGCCAAACCAGATTTGCTCAACGACGATCTACCGGAGTCGCAGGCGGGAGGTGAGCCCATCTTCACCTCCCTACTGATTCGGCCCGATGACAGCACCCATGACATTAGCTCACAGCCACAGCCGGCCACTGTGGCCACGCTCATAGCGGCTTCACAGGAATCACTGCAACGGCAGCGGGCGCCCACGCCGGACATTGAGATTACTACGGTTGAGGATTTGCCGCGCTCCGATGACGAGGAGGAGCCGACACCAACGCCAGTTGCGCAGCAGCAGCCGTCGCCACAAGACGAGCCCGAGCCGAAACCAGAGACGGAGCTGGGGCCGGAGCCGGAACAGGAGCCGGAGCAGGAGCCGGAACAGGAGGCAGTAAAGCAACAGGTAGAGCTGGAACCGGAGACCGAACAACCAATTGCCATAGAGGCGGACCAAAGCCCACCTACGGAGTCAGCGGCCACCGCACAGATTGTACACGAGTCGAACATAGTGCTGGGCAGCGATGAGCCGGAGCAAATGGACACTGGTCTGGACTTCCCTGGCCTGGCCAGCGGCCAGCTGTCCGCCAATCCCTTTGCCAGCCCCGAGGAGGAGGACGACCCGACCTTTAAGCCGGTGCCAATTGTCAGCAACATCTTTGCTGTGGACGAGCCCGAAGTGGAGATGCCGCCGGAGGTACAGCCCCGCGCTGTGCCACCAGTTCCGCCACCAGCTGCCAGCTATATGAGCAACATCTTTGCAGCAGAACCGGATGAGTTCGATGCATTCTCGGCCAAATTTGACTCGGTAAAAAAGGACAACATCAGCATACTCGATGGCTTTGGAGGTGGATCGGGCGCCATAACACCCACGGGTGGTGATGGTAAGTAAATGAACAACCCAAGACCATGGCTTTTGGGACTCCGTTGATTTATTGTCTTTTGCAGCTTGGGGCGACAGCGCCTTTGGTTCGTCCACGACAACGGCGAATGCCTTTGGCGAGGTCAATTCGGCAGACGATGGTTTCGGCAATGAGGATGACGATTTCTATGCCATGCAGGCGCCGGTCCGTGCCGACTCCGTGGAGTCCGTGGACAAGGAGTTCAGCGTGGTCATCAGGCCCAAGGCGGAAGGCGCGTCTGGTGTGGCACCGCAGCTGGCGCCACCGCCGCCACCGGCGCGCTCAGTGGTGCAGGCAACAACCGAACCGACAACCATATCGCCACCAGCGGCGACTGTGAATCCGTTCGAGGATGTTACTGGTTTCCCGGCACCGTCGGCCTCGGAGGGCAGCATAAAGCGCACAGACTCGCAGGATACGCCACAGACGCCTCTGTTTGACGAGGATGTGTCGCAGCCACTAGAAGAATTCCCGCGGCTGAATTACGTCGGCCCCGGCTGGGAGATGCAGCTGCGTCAGCCCAACAAGAAGAAAATCACGGGTCAGCGCTTCTGGAAGAAGATTTTTGTGCGGCTGGTGGTGCAGAACGATGTGCCGGTGGTCCAGCTGCTCAACCAGGCCGGCGACAAACAGCCATTCCAGGAGTTGCCGCTGCAGCCCTCCTATTCGGTGTCCGAGATTGGCGCCCAGCAGTACGATCAGTTTGGCAAGATCTTCACCATGAAGCTCCAATATATATTCTACAAAGAGCGGCCCGGTGTCCGACCCGGCCAGGTGACCAAAGCAGAGCGCATTACCAACAAGCTGACTAAGTTCGCACAATATGCCATTGCTGGCGACTATGAGGGCGTCAAGGAGTTTGGCAGCGATCTCAAGAAACTCGGCCTGCCTGTGGAGCATGCGCCGCAATCATCGCAGCTCTTTAAGATTGGCTCCATGAACTACGAGGACATGAAACAGTTCTCCGTTTGCATTGAGGAGGCCCTTTTCAAGCTGCCAGCACTGCGCGAACGCGCGCTCACCTACAAAATGGAAGAAGTGCAGGTGACGGCAGTCGATGAGATTACAGTCGAGCAGGACTACGAGGGCAAAATACTGAAGCAGATAGCGCGCGTTCGCCTTTTCTTTCTCGCCTTTCTCACGGGCATGCCCACCATTGAGCTGGGTGTCAACGATATGTGGCGCCAGGGCAAGGAGGTGGTTGGCCGACATGACATCATACCCGTGGCCACCGAGGAATGGATACGTCTGGAGGCTGTTGAGTTCCATAGCGTTGTCAATCAGCAGGAATACGAACGCACACGCACCATCAAGTATGTGTCTATTTGGTTAACGGTTGCTACCACGTTGTCTAAGTCCTTTGTTCCTGTAGGTTTCAGCCGCCAGATGCCAATTACATTGAACTGCTGCGCTTCCGTGTGCGTCCGCCCAAGAATCGTGAACTTCCGCTGCAGCTGAAGGCCACCTGGTGCGTTACCGGCAACAAGGTGGAACTGCGCGCTGACATACTTGTCCCAGGCTTTACCTCGCGTAAGCTGGGCCAGATACCCTGCGAGGATGTCTCAGTGCGTTTCCCCATACCCGAGTGCTGGATTTATCTGTTCCGCGTAGAGAAGCACTTCAGGTGCGCCTCGTGATCTGCTCGCAAGCGAATGTAGCTCCTATCTAACCTATTCTTTCACAGATATGGCTCCGTGAAATCGGCACATCGACGCACTGGTAAGATCAAGGGCATTGAGCGCATATTGGGCGCCGTGGACACGCTCCAGGAGTCGCTCATCGAGGTGACCTCCGGCCAGGCTAAGTATGAGCATCACCATCGCGCCATTGTCTGGCGCTGTCCGCGTCTGCCCAAGGAAGGTCAGGGTAAGTAGTGGACCATCAATTAGCCCCAGTTGCTGTCCATGCTCAGCACTTGAACTCTTGACAGGTGCCTATACCACACATCAGCTGGTCTGCCGAATGGCACTCACATCCTATGACCAAATACCCAGCGAACTGGCGCCATACGCATTCGTGGAATTTACAATGCCCGCCACGCAGGTCTCGCATACCACCGTGCGCTCTGTGAGCGTGCAGGACTCCGATGCCGATGAGCCGCCGGAGAAATACGTCCGCTACCTAGCACGGCATGAGTACAAGTAAGTACCAGACGAGCTGCTGACTAGAGATGGGTGTGGACCTTGCTTTTTATAAGCACGATAAAGCACGAGTTATATCTAAGTCAAATATTGGGCAATAACTGAGTTTAGCAGCATTTTTCACACCTTTATCTGGGGTTGTAAAAAAATGTTTATGTCCATGCTTTTTACATCCAGTACCAAAATATTATTTTATTTGCATTAGGACATATTTCGTGCTCGTGCCTTCGTGCCCATCTCTACTGCAGACCGACTAGTTATTGTGATCTCATTTTTTATCTTTCTCTCTCTCTGTCTCTGTCCATCTCTTTCTCATCTTTTAGAGTTGGCATCGAGACCACGCACGGCGAGTCCACGAATGCGTATTTGGCGGCAACGCGACCCATACGCGAGGAGCCCGTCGCTGTGGCCGCGAAGCCGGCTGCATCGCCGGTGCCACCCAGTGACTCGGACTCGGACTCGAACTAAGCTGTTTCTGAGTGCCAGTTGAACGACTTGGTGGTTCAGTTCAAATATTCAGCGAGTTTCTGTAGATATTTTCCTTGAGCGCAAACAACGCCAAAGCACTCCAGCCTTAACATCCGGTATTTGGTTTTCTTTCGTGTTCTCATCGTATGATATTTTGATTTGACATGCTCGCAGTGGGCTCGATTTGTATTAATTAAGTGCACTGCGAGTAGTTCAAATATATATTGGTAATAATGATTAGTTGACAATAAATACAGGAAAAGCAACACACACACATGAAGATCGCGTGTGGAACGGACAAGGAAATATCAAGAATAAATAAGATGGATGGTCCAAGGAAAGGTATCGAGCATATAGATCGAGCATATAGCTGTGTTCGAGTCCTTTTGAGTCTTCGGTTCTATATAACAAGCCCATACTAACCATTATACTTACCTATATGTTATCATACCATATAATTAACAATGTTAATCAAGCGACCAAAGCGAGCGAGACGATCGTATCGTGCGTAAAGTCAACCCATACATATGCATAGGAATAATGGTTAAACAAAAGCACCTAAAGCAAAATATACACATACATGCTTATATATATATATCTTATTCTATATATATATATACATATATATATACATACATAAATCGAAAGTTCATAATTATAACCTATAAACAGATGTTACATACATATGCATATATACTTTAAGCGCAAGTGACAAGACATAAGAAATGAAAAGCAATTTCGCGAAACATCGTTCAACTACGATTTAAGATTACGTTGAAAAAATTATTCCAAGCGACATCAGCGAATCGATCAGCAACTACCATAGAACTTCTCTGACTTATGAGTTGTTCGCAACTGGACATCTACCAAAACTGGGTCAACAAATGGGTGTATGCAAAGAGGCGACAAGCCAACGCACACACCTGTAAAAACAAAACACTCTCTCACACACACACACACATACTATTATACACTGAACAAAATAAACATACATATTTAAAGCTACGTTTAAATTAATGTGTTAACGTCTAAAAGAACAGTTGAAATTAATGGAACATTCGAGTGCAGCAAGGACATGCCGATGTTGGAAAATACTTTGCAGCTTGGAAGTTTCAACACTAATAGGATGGCAACTCTAAGCAGCGCATGATCATCGTTCAACTAAGCTCATCAAATTGAAAACTAAGTAAACTGGAACTGCAACTGCAATCTAACTGTAAAACTATCCATAGTATATTTAAATGTCAAAGCAAAAATAAACTAAGCTTTATAAAACCAATTGATTTAAATTTATAAATAAATTCAATTTAACTTCAAGCAAAACGGAAATGCATATTCAAATGTTATTGTTGTGAATTAAACTAAATTATATATTCAAATAGATAAATAACTGAAAAAAAAACAGGAAGAAGAAAGAATTAAAGGAACGTAAACTAAATGCATATAGAGAAAGCATGTTTGTTAAATGAAAGCAAAAGTTAATAAACCAAACTACATACATATATGAATAAAAAAAAAAAACCAAAAACAAAAGAGTCAAACGAAAAAGAAAATATAAATAAATATATATACATACATACAAAGGATATATATACATACAGTGCATATTGATAATTTATTGAGTTTAATAGCTGAAATTGCAAAATAGATTTGTTAATTTAGTGTTTAACGAATATACATACTCAACTTTCCAGACGCCCATCTTCATTTAACTCAAAATCCTGCCTCCCTCCGCCAACACAAAAATGTATTCACAAATTTTGTTGCTTCCTTTTTTATTGTTAAACACAAACAAATTTAAAAAAAAATACACACACACACAATTATATGGAAAGAAAAAGAACAACAAGTAGCAAAAAGAAGAAAACAAAACAAAATTTTGAAACGACTCTAAATGGACATATTAAATCATGCTATATAAATATACACATACAGATATATTATAATATAAATGAATGCCCCCTATATGTATTATATATTGTGAGTCCCTAGGAATTATGAGCTAAAATATCTCATTTATTGTATTGTATGTTATTTAATTTACCTACGTTTAAACTTATATATATATATATATACTTATATGTATCATAAAAAGTGCAAGAAAAATCAACAACAAAAAAATGAAAGGCAAAGAAAATCAAGACAAACCTTCCCCCTGAACCCGGAATGACAACTTTCACATGTTATATATTATATATACATATACATAAATGGTATTATCCGATGAACTAAATTCAATATACTGATTATTATGAGCGGAAATCGACTCAAAATGCAGTATGATGGAAAATTAACTAGTCAAATGAGAAAATAAATATTGAGAAACCAACAAATTTAGCCATCAACTTGTTTTCAATTTAAACCAAACCCCAAATGCAAAGCTTGTAAGTATTATATCATTTGTAATATTTTGATAAACATATCTGTTTTTTTGTAATTTCATTTTATTTTTTTGTGAGCGTCCTTCGCTGCACTCCTCGCCTGCAGTTGGAAACCATTTATCATGTGGTTAGCCCTAAAGCCCAGCCAAATCTGGCCAGCATCTACGACTGTTGCAATCAGTGCACATGTGCACAGATTTACCACTCGAAATCCTCGTAAAATATTATGCTCAACTTTCGTCTAAACATCTCAAGTGCTGACCTCACAGCCAATGGCTCCCTCCACGGCACAACTTTGACTTAGACCATGGAGAGATTGTGACGTGCCTTTGTGGCCTGTTTGTGGGGCTTTCTGTGTTGAATGCTAATCATTTCTGTTTGAGCATTGTTTACTCGCCGGAGGCAACTGAACGCAAACTTAGCCAATTAAATGCACTAAATCTGCCAGTTGAGCCACACTGCGTATGAGTAATAATTTGCTTAAACATTTAGTATTGCCTGCAAACCTTAATTGGGTCAATTGGGTGTAAGCACAAATATGTTGCAGGAAGAGGACCCATGGAGACTGCAAGATTTCTTTTAAGCTTACGATATTAATACAACTCTTTATACGTAAAGATATTTTAGGCACTCTTAATAAGTGAAATTTACAGATAGCTATAAATGAAAATACGTAAATACATATATTAAGCTAAAAGGATAATGGAAAATTCGGATCGTAAGGCAAAAGCTAGGCATCAGTGCAAACCGTAGTACCGATCTTCTGACAATATTGTTATACAATACCTTCAGCATGGACTTTAATAATTTATCTTAATAATAATCAAGACCTTTGCAAGGCAGTTAGAATATCATAGATTGTCTGCTTAATTCTCATTTCAGACCTGTCCCAGCTTTAACTTAATCGAATAAAGTTCTGGCAAACGTATTCAGCCCCGGCTGTCCAGGCTGTCCTGTCGAGTTGAACATCGGCAGCACGTGATGAAAACTCTACTGTCAGACAGCTGGCAGTTAACGTCAAAGATGCGGCTGCAATTGGTGGAAGTAAGGGGGGTTGGCAATTTTATGAATTCACCAGCGTCTGGCATAACTGAGTTAGCCAATGACTAAGGCTCAAAGCTAAATCCAAAGCTGTTCATGCAGATACCACAGACCAGCACAAAGTATGCTTCACTTGCTTATTGCTGTCATAGTGGGCCCTCGGCTCAATTCAATCTGTCTACAAAAACGTGCGCCGGCTTTTGCTGAGCTGACAAACAAACAAGTCCCGAATGAATCAATAAATGAGTTGAATAAGTGACACAAGCTGCCGCCAACGAAATGAAGATGTTTACAAATATTAGATTTTGACATCTGGCTACAGCAAAACGATTCCATATTCAATATTCAATAATAATCTGCCAAAGATTGACTGGCATTTCAATTCCATACTTATCAATTGAATCGCTTCAATGATGATGATAATGAGAATTTATAGGACGAAAGTTAAAGTATTTTTCGCTCCTACAGCAATAGGAATTATGTAGTGGAAATCTTATTCCAATGATATAACTACTTATTATAAGTATTTACTAGCAACCTATCCTTAGTCAACCAGGATAATACTTGTAGAGCTAGTTATTTGGTATCCGCAAGATACTTTTGTTTAGATACTTAGATACATAGATACTTAGTTCTTGCCTTCTACTTTTACTTCGTCAGGGATTTGAATTTATCTAAAATGTATTTGAATATTGATTTCGGGTTCTCACTGTAACTTTCTCAAATCTTACTTTGTGAAATATCCTTGCACTGATGCAAGTAAAAGTCTGACAAATTATTTTGCAATTCAACAAGCAGATGCGTATAAGCCAAGCCCAATAGCTTACACACCTTTTAATTGATTCCAATCTTGAAATCATTTAATAGTTTCACCCTCAGACGTGGTTAAACTGCAAGAGAAGCCAAAGAGGTCTTCAAATTGTTGATAAGCTTTTATTATAAACATTTTTGACATAAAAATCGTAGGGAATTTGTGCTTTTTTCATTAAGTGTCTGGATAAAAATTGCTTTTTTATTGTCTTGAAACGCTGCCAATTGCATTTGTTTCTGCTAACGGAAGCACCTGCCATAAACTGGCTGAAAAAAAAATAGAAAAAAGAATCCGGATTTGTGTTGCTCAGTTGGCAACTGACTAAAACTAATTACTGGCGAGCCACAAAAATAAATTCCATTGCGCATTAAATTCGAATCAATCATGCGGCTTCCTGTGCCCAGGACATTGTCGGCATTTGCAAATCCGACGCATGGCGGAAAGGTACAAAAAGACTAAAGCGATTTGGCAACAAAGTCGTCCCTTGGTTTGCCTCCGGTTAACACAGTTTATGTGCAACATTGTGTGTAACACTCATGATGCGATTTGCCAATTTTTACGTCCGCCATAACAACGTAAAGTGGTTTCGGCCCCCTACCTCCATTGCCTCCTCCCATCGCTGCCGTCTCGCATCAGCGCATCACCTGCCAGACCATAAAATCCATACGAGCTGGGCTGAACGCATAAAGTGGCCAAATAGCCTAAGGAGACCCCAACCTGCGACTGCGATTTCGACTTGGCCAGATGCGCGCATAATTATGCAATTCGGAAAGGACGACGCATTTTGCAAAATGGCTGCCCAGCAAGAGGGGCAACAACAAGCTGAACAACATAGTCCCGCATACCCGACACACATACGTTAAGGAATGCTGCGTTTGACGCCTTCGAGGGGTCATGGCAAATGCAAATGGCGCGTGTTCCTGCACCATTCGGTTGTATCCTTTACAGTTGCTGTTGCTGCCAGCACATGTTCTTAGCCTACACACACACACACACACACACACACACACACAATGTGCAGAGCTGCATAATTTGTAGCATATTCTTTCGTGAACGGCTAAAAGGGTCTTCGTTGTCGTCTGGGCGGCATCTTCTGTGCAATATCAAACGAATTAGCATAAAAAACTGCAAATTTGAATTATAGCCAGCAGTAACAGCTGTTCCAGCTGCCTTCTATCGGAGGCATCACCTCCCCCCCACACACCACACTGTAAATGCGGTAAATTGGCGCATACTCTTTGTTTCGTCCAGTCAAAGAGCATATCCTGAAAATACGAAACAATCCTAACAAAACTTTTGCGCTACTTGTTATTGATTAGCGAGGAAACTATAAAATGCGACCAGGTACGTAGAATATAACCTTCTATTAATCTCATAAAATCCTTCAAATTTATTGGTGAATTTATTTTTATCTCCGTTGACTGAAATTTTATATGCAATGCATTGTGTTATTACTAAGGATTTTTATACATTAATATACAATCAATTACCAAATCGCCTTTTTTAGATACATATGTGGCAACAGATGAGTAAAACACGCTACAATTTTGAGTGAGTCTCTTTGGAAACATAATACATCTTATAATTATTTATAATAATATTATTTTTATTATTATTATTAACTGTTTATTTCATTATTATTTTTGTCCAAAAAAGGTAGTAGAAATAAAGTAAGCTGTTGATGGAACAATTTCATGTTGCTTTTGATAACCTGAGGCTGTGATATATATAGCTACAGTTATATGGTTACTAAAGAAAGAAAACTCGGGATAATATATCACCATACTAGTTAGCAGAAGTCAGAAATCTGCTTTCCAGAAATACTTGCATGCCACTAAGTTCCAGTGTGAGTCAACAAGAATTTTTTTGTGCAAACAGCATGACCATGTTATGCATACCCAATAAAATATGACGGGTGGACCCCACTTTGCCAATTTGCATGTGCAAATGTAGCTGCAAATGCACATACATACTCGTATATATTGAACTATGACCAATGGCAGCTAAGTAAGCATAACTTATGATATGTAGATGAATTCCTGCATATTGTATGTATGTGATGCGGCCCGTCGGTTCGTCTGGCCGTGCGTCTAATGCGCCTAATAGAGCCGGTGTTTGCCCCAAGTTTGGCAGCCAAACGGATGCCTCGGCAGTGCCTTGGTTGGGCCACTTGTCAGGCGGCGTTTCATTGCTCATTGCTCCTTGCGCTCTCTTCAAATACGTAATCAGTGAAATTTTCATGCACATTTTTCTTTCGTTTTTCTGGGTAAACAAACGGCGCTTTGAGCTGACGCTCAACTTGAAATACGTTTCCCAATTTCCATAAACACGTGTGCAAATAACACGTGTGCTCAGGCTCCGGCATCTGTTGGGCTGGGCAGGGAATGTTCGGGGCGTTATATAGGTGCTGGTTGAGTGTACCCTTAACATTAGCTAACTATTGCCGGCATTTGATTGAAGGCGCACTACGTAGGGTCTACGTTATTCTTATTTGAGTTTTGGCGCTGTCAAATGCGCCTCAAATTGATTTTTATTTTTATTTCAAAGGAAAACTTTTCTGCAGCTGTTCAGCTTTTGTTTTTGTTTTAAGTCTTTACTTTTTGTTTTATTTTTTGCCTTCATGTGTGCAGCTGTGACAAACTTGTGCCCTACACCCTACCGACTAACCTCTATGGGGCCCATACCCTTTGTACAACTCGCGTATTGTACACGTATTCTCTCTTCATGGAATTTCCATTAGGCTATTAAATACAAATCGACCTGCAAACTACCATCTGTTTTCCCTGAATAGCCGACAGGCTGTCGTGGCAGTTTTGGATTTGCTTATAAAAGATATACGAGCCTCACTCGGCTTAATTTAAACGTCTGTTGTGGTAATACGTAAAATTGATATACAAGACAGCGCGAATCGATTAACTATTTAAAACATTAAATATTCAATTTATGTTTCTATACCCTACCGGGGTATATACATACATGGAGTACATGTGTTCTGTTTTAATTCAGATCAATATCCTTAGATTGTTCTCTCAATATGCAATGACATTGGCTGAAAGTGGAATTCATATACAAAAACAGTGCTGCCAAGCAGTACTTTTTCAAAAGCAATGCTGGCTAACGGTAGGCTTCAGTTATATACTTTTTAGCAAAAAAGAACATAAAAAATAAATAAAGTGTCATTTATATTAAAAATCAGTGTTGGTAAGCAGTAACATCCGTCTAGTTAACCCAATCAACAAAATCTATTGGTTGAAGATTTACAGAAATAAATGCGATTTTCAAATAAACTAACAGCTGCTGCTCTCATTGCTTGCGGTCTAGACTCTACGCTTGAAGTGATCTGCAAGCTAGGCAGTCATAGCGACAGCTTATGTAATTGTTACAGCTGCTGGTAATCCGAGAGCTATACAGAATTGGAAATCGATGCACTTGCCACATGGGCGCCACCGTGGGGACAGCGGTGAGTGCTTTGAGACAAGACTACGCCAGTGGCTAACCGCGATCAGTGGACGTTGAGGGTTTCTTTTGGACTGGCGAACAAGTAAAGCCCCATTCAAATGGCAACCGTTGGCATGGAACGTTGGCAGAATTGCATTGCTGTGGTGACTGGCGCCAGTTCGGGCATTGGAGCTGTGCTCAGCAAGCAGCTTGTTGCTGCGGGCGTCATCGTGGTCTCCTTGGCTCGGCGTCTGGACCGGCTGGAGCAGCTGCGTCAGCAGTTGCCAGAGGTACAGCGCGCACAGCTACATGTCAGGCAATGCGATGTGACGAACGTGGAGTCGGTGAACGCCGCCTTTGATTGGATCGAATCAGAGCTGGGTGGTGCCGACATCCTGATCAACAATGCGGGCAAGTTATCCGGTGGTCAACTGGTTACCATGCCGTTGGACACAGTGCAAGAATTGCTGCAAACGAACGTGATGGGCGTTGTTTACTGTACACAACGCATTTTTCAATCAGTACGGCAACGCAATACACCCGGCCATGTGGTGCTCATCAACAGCATTGTAGGTCACTATCTGTTCAATCCGCTGCCCGGCAGCGTTCAGGAGCTGAACATGTATCCGGCCACGAAGCATGCATTGACCGCAATGACAGAGCTCTTTCGTCAGGAGTTTCGCGACCTTAAAAGCCACATAAAGGTCACGGTAAGTAGCCATCCGACTTTGCAATAGCTGCCCTAAATGTGCGTCGCCATAGAGCATTAGCCCGGGCCTGGTGGATACGGATCTGGTGCCGCAGGTCTACAAACGACTTCCCATGCTGCAGCCCGAGGATGTGGCCAACGCCATCATGTATGCCCTGGCAACGCCACCGCATGTTCAGGTGCACGAGCTAACCATTAAGCCAATGGGTGAACCGTTTTAGCGGAGTGACATCTGGAAAATACCAGGTTAATTGTAGCCTAATATGATGTTATATGTAAGCCTCATATACAGGTTTTTGGTCTTTTTGTATTACAGCATTTTTATGAAACTGTTTGAAACATATTATAAAAAGTTAAAAATGGCAATGTTTTTATATGTAAGCCTCTTATATTCAGTTTTTCTTACAGATTCTGAATGCAGCTTCTTAACATAATATTAAATGTTAAAAACGAGCTTATCCAGAAGCTTTTCCACTTTTCCACTTTTGTATAGCTCTGTACATTTTTATGAGAACGCGAAATCGGTGTAAAGTGCTAAGCTAAACCATTTTCGTTTTTATATACTTCAGAGTGTTGCATTGATCAATTTTAACAGTTCCTACCAATAATTACTACTGACATTTTTGGCCATAAAAAATAAATCGGTCTTAATTTATGGGCTCGACCTATGTAGATGCAAAAACATAAAACCTGCTCTATTGTCCGGCAGAATATTAATTTTACCAAATAGGTAGAATAGTCTGACAAATATGTAATTTGATGGACTTATTTATTATTAGTCGACAAAAAAAAAGAATGTCATTAAACTATAAAAATTCAAAGCTAAATGTCTAAACAGAATACAAAATGAGGGTTTTTTATTTGCTCGACCGGCCAACTATGCCTCTAATCACAGCTTATTTTGCCAGTGATGTAAGTCGAATCAATTGCTGCAGGGGAAGCTTTTAGTAGAGAACAAAGTATTCATAAGTAGTTAAGTTAAAGTATAAAAAATTAGTAGAAGAAATGAAAAGGAAGAAAAAAGCTGTTAATAGAGACTATATAAATGGGATATAGAATAGACAGTGTTCGACAATAGTAATTTTAATTTATATAAAGTAAGAGATAAGGCTTTTGTTTTAATTTATTCTTTTAATCAGCGTGATCTTATATAATATTTTGTATTAATATTTACCGGGTCTTAGGTGCTATGGCCTTGGTGCTTCCCTTGTGGAAGAGCTTAATTAATTATTTTGTACACGTGAATTTTCCTACTTGATTGAGATAAGGGCATAAATAGAGTGATGGGAGGGTTTCATAGCCTGTCCCGAAAGATATGTCTACCTATAGATGGGTGTGCTTAGTGAGTTCCTGAGGTCAGCCTGAAAGATTTTATTAAAGGAAGAGAGAGTTCAGTGGAGAGCACAACCTTTTGCAAGCTAAGCAGGCATAAGATCATATGCTAGATATAAAATGTGATTGCAATCTCTGCTTCACCAAGGTCGTATATCAGATCAAGCTTTAAGCGACGCAAACTTGTAACTATAGTCTTTTACTAACTAGAGATCAGACGCTACTGATAGATTCCAATAAAACAAAAATGGTATACCAGTTTGCCAGCTTTAAAAAGTAACGTCAGTTAGGCTGCATATCAAATGGTTAAATAGCGAAATAGTGGCACGTGCTTCCCTTATTTGTGTGGGGCCGATTTGTGGGGCTAATTTAAACAAATAATGTTGCCATCGGCTGCGAGCGACTGCCTAATACTCGTTCAACGTCTAGTACCAGCAACCAAAAAATATGTTAACAGGTATTCGATTTGTTGAGAGTGCGTTAATTGTTAATCTTAAAAGGAGCTCATGCGTAATCTTCAGTCGAAATTTAGTCACTTTCGCTGGAAAACTTTAATGTGTATAGAATGTCCACAGTCAAATAATCCCAACACTTTATCTGCTGGACATACATCAGTATAAATTTCAAACAGACAGACGGAAGCACAAAACCAATATACTCGCTACACTCTGTGAACGGGTATTAAAATTCCACAAATTATAATTGTCAAACTGGCGAATAAAGCGACGCGTCGCTTAATTATTCAACTGTGAAAATGGGCGTGAAGCAGCAGCAACAACTATTCAAAAATTCAATTGCAAACTTGAGCGTGTGCCCCAAGCACTTGTGCAGCGGGATGTGCGGGGCTTGGCGTTGGGCAAGCCCAATATAATGAAGGCCTCAGCGCGAACCAGACTCAGTAGCGAAATAGCTCCGTTCAGCGGCGCACAAAAGTCAATCAAAGAAGCCAATTGTTGCGGAATCCCAAAGGTGAATCATGGAACGCTGGCAGGGTCGTGTGGCTGTTGTGACTGGCGCCAGTTCGGGCATTGGAGCTGCTGTGGCAAAGGATCTGGTGCGTGCCGGGCTGGTTGTGGTGGGTCTGGCGCGTCGCGTCGAGCGCATCGAGGCGCTCAAGGAGCAACTGCCGGAGGAGTTGCAGCCACAACTGCATGCGGTCAAGTGTGATGTGGCCGATGAGGCGTCGGTGGCGGCTGCTTTTGATTGGATCGAGGCGCATCTGGACGGCATTGATATACTGGTGAATAATGCGGGCTTGCTGTACTCCGGCCAAGTGCTGACCATGCAGCTGGATCAGCTGCAGCACGTGCTGCAGGTCAATCTGATGGGCGTGGTTCACTGTACCCAACGCGCCTTTCGCTCCATGCAGCAGCGCGATGTTGCCGGTCATGTGGTGCTCATCAACAGCCTCACCGGCCACCACATCATCCATCCGCCCAGCGAGGAGCTCCAATGCCTTAATATGTACCCAGTTACAAAGCACGGCATCAGTGCGCTGCTCGAGATAATCCGCCAGGAGCTGAACGGCTTCAAGACGCAGATTAAAGTTACGGTGAGCAAAGATTCGCATTGCCTTGGCTACATGCTAATCTGAGCTTGAGCTTCCAGAGCATAAGTCCGGGCGTGACCAATACGGAGATCCTGCCGGGCGACTATAACAATTTGCCCATGCTGCAGCCAGAGGACATATCGGCGGGCATTATGTACGCCCTGGGCACACCGCCCCATGTCCAGGTGCATCAGCTGACCATTAAGCCCATTGGTGAGCCTTTCTAAGACAGCTGCTAAATTAAAATGCATTACTGCAGCAGCGGCTGAGTGGGCGTGGCATCTGGCCGCACACAGCTGCTTGTCTCCGAAAATTGTGTTCTTTATTTGAAAATAAGTTTGACAACAAGATGGGTGGGCTGTGGATTGTGGGTTGTGGGTGTGGGTGTGGCACATCCCGCATGCTGCAAGGTATGCCAAAATACGAAAATAAGTTAACATTAACTTGACATGCCGACGCAGCCGCCGTAGCAGCCACCCCCTGCCCGGACCTGGATCCGGAACAGGTGGCGTCCACATCCGTTTCCGTGTCTCGTGCTGGCGTCTGTCAATATTGAAAGCGTGCGCATTTGACATAAAATGTAATATAGTCACAATTCAAGCAAGTGAGACTGACAAAGATTCTGCACCAGCTCCGGTAGTTTTATGCAAAATAGCTCCTGTCTGAGATGCTCTACGCCATATATACCATATTTACATACGCTTTACTGTCAGGGTTTGCCATGCTGAAATATCATATACCAAGATCCTCACCTGATTGAAAATGTTCGAAAATCCCGTGGAATTATTTAAAATTAAGAAACATATGAAAAATCCTAATCAAGTTGAATCAATTGAGGCCTATCTTTTCTGATTATAATCTATTAATATTCTTTGAGGTTTTTTTTTTAATATTTATATTTATTCATATAAATTATTGCATTTTCAAATCAAGTTCTCAGTTGAAGCCAGCTTAAACAACTCTCATATTTAGTCAAATTATTATATTTAGGGTTTAGGGTTTCATTTGTTGCTGTTTAAGCGACGTGCTTGATCGACCGATCTGCCTTCGAAGTTTCGCTTGCATTTGCAGTGTATTTTGAATTTTGCTCAACATTTTAGATATTCAGCTAGCACACGTGGCCGCCGAAGTTAGCTGGGTGTCAGACGACCAAAACGGCGACAATCTAAGTCCGAAAACTTTTATGACTTGCCTGTGAACAGCAGCAGGAATATTGGTAATGGGAATACTGATGGTAACGAGCTACTGCTGCTGCTGCTGCTGCTGCTGCTGCAGCTTGGCATCACTCGCGTCACGCCGTGTTGTCAATGTTGCATATAAACACGGCGTTGTCAATGTTGCTGCTGCGCGTGTTGTGTATTGCTGGTTGCTGCCAGCAATGGCAATGGCAATGGCAAACTCTGTGGCAGGAGCAACGGCAGCCACTTTCCTGGCGCGCGTAACTCGTTTACTTGTCTGTTTCAGTGGCAGCTTTTTCAGTTGTCTGCCTTGTGCCTTCTGCCTTTTGCCCGCTGAAATAGCTAATACTGTCGCACATCCATTTCGGTGCCCCAGAGAGATACACGTTGGACCAGGCGCAGGCCGCGGCTGTTGTTGACTGTCGAGTCTTGCTTGACAAGTCTCGATATTTGCTCTATTCCTCTTTAACTGGAGGCTCAGCAGCGACCATCCTTTAAAGTTTCTGCAATGCCACGCCCCCCTGCTGTTAGCTGGGCGCCAATTGAAGCGTTCATGCAGCAATTGTTTTGACCTTCAGTTGGAAGCGGTTAACGTTTCAATAAACACCTTTTGGCTTCAAGTGCAGGTCGAGCACGAAACAGCTCGGACAGCTGCTGAGCCTCTGGTCGGCATTTCCGTTCATATTCCATTTCCGTTTCCTCATCAGCACACTTCGGCGCATTTAACTTTGCGCTCTTGGGGCCTGCTGTGGCTAAAGCAGCTCCTGTTTGGAGAAACTAGCTAAATTTATTTAATACTAAACCGTTGAACTTTTTCTCTTGAGGCGCTAAATTCGCAACACATTTGCTTGAATTCATGAGAATCGCACAGTGGGGCGTTATTAAAAAATACGCTTTACGCATTGTGGGAATATAATTGAAGAGTTAAAATTAAACTTTGTCTGCGTTTGCAATACAAGATTATATATAGCGGATATTTCCCGACACAGCTTTGTCATTAAATTCAGTTTGCCATAAGTTTTTGAAAATGAGATTGCAGTCATTCAGACGAAACACAAAAGGTCGCCATCAACAGCTTTGCAGTAATTTGTCGCCCGTGCGGTGGAATTTTCAAAATCGGCAAAGCACGTAATCAAAAATAAAACGTACGCCCATAGTCCACAATATCAGATCATAGAGTGAGGGGGCTTATTTGCTGCATAGTTTTCAGCGCGTCAGCTGAAAATTGAAATTAGGCGGGCTGTCGGCCTTTGCTCCGACTACGCTAATCAGCATGTGTTGGCGGAGGGACCGTTAATTTGGCTGCTTCCCGCCAGCTTTTTAACATTTTTTTTTCGTCTGCAAGGGCGTCAAGAAGCCGCGGGGATTGCGGGGAGCAAACACTGATTGATTTGCGGCGACAATTTGTCGGTTGCGCTGCCTAATTAGCATAACGCCGACAGCTTTTAATAAGTTGCCAGTGGCAGCAACGGCGGCAGGTGCTACAAATGCGTAGCTGAAGCAACTTGGATGCAATCGTTGGCCCAATGCGAGGTAGCAACTCGTGTAGTTGCTTTTAATTAAAACTTCAATCGGAGGCGCCGCAGCGCAACTTTGCGTGACGCGCTCAGCTGCGACTCAATGCTCAATCCTGAATCCTCAATCACGCGGAGCACATCTCTCCTGAAAATCTAATTAAACAGCCCCGAAGGTTTCAAACCTAGCGCCCACAAAGCGACAGGCTGCAAAGGTAAAAATCTTTGTTATTTATAACTACATTCTTATTTGGCATGGCTTGAGCTATCCGAAGGCAGACTTGTACATAGAGGAGAAATGGAAGATCTACTGTGTTAATATTAACAAGTAAGAGGTTCTAGTCGGGAGCTCCCGACTAGGGGATTCCCTGAACCCTCTTCTGCCAACACCAAATGCAAATATATATACTATTCTAGAAGCTACATGTCAAGTTTGGTGACTCTAGCTTTTATTATTTACAAAAAATGCTTAAAAAATAGGATTTCGATATACATTTTTATCGATTACTTGGAATCGGAGTAAGTTATCGATTATCGGAAACAAACTCGATCTGCGCAGGCACTAGGAGCACCTACATCTAAAAGTCTCTAGCTCTTATAGGTTCTGAGATCTGTAGCATGCAGAAGGGTATATATGCGATCTTGTGCCCTATTCAAAAGGCCACCAGCTTCGTGCGGTTGATGTTCTTCCGCAGAGGTGAAGAGATTCGGAAGGTGTGCACTTCTAGCGTTGCTCTAAACTATGCTCGTCGGATTTGGCGTGGGTCTTTTCCTCTTCCCTTCACATATCACTCCTTTTGTGCTCAGAGAGGTTAAGTGCACTGACTGTATACTAATAAGATGAAGGTCCAATAGGGTGTCTTCGGGCTGTACCCACGTACAGAATTAATATAAATGAGAACGGCGGACTGTTATGTGAGAATTTCAGTGGTTAGGGTGCGGTAGGTGTTGATCGCTCCCTATTCTTTACCCTCGCAACCTTGGTAACTCGTGATTAACTTGGGTGGTTACCCCTTAACTAATGTTTTATTTAATTCAACATAAACAATATGACTTCAGCGTAGGATCGTACCGGCGACGGACCTTTCTATACAATTTACCGGTACATTTTAATTAAAATAAACTTCAGATAACAATCATATGATCCATATAGGAATGCTTCATTCTTTAGCATTTCCTTATTTTTTTTTCTTTTGCCTAAACTACGGTGTAACAGGGCGGTGTTAAACTATTATATATGTTAATACACGAGCATTCCGAGCGCGATAAAGCCGGTTAAATAATTCGTTCGCCAATAATAGGCCGTACTCACTGTAAGTTATATTTAGACTTGTCACTCACTGTTATATCCATCGGTGCAGGTTCGTTGGGCCCATCGAAAGTGCAGTTGGTGTGGTGCTTTAAAACTTTTTGTAGCTGTGCATAAAGAAAATTATTTAAACGGAAATCGCTGCTACGGCTAACGCTACTATGTACTCACAGGAAATTTGTATATTAAGGTTACATTACAAAAAAAATATAAAGAAAGCAAAGAAAATAATTAAAATCTAAGAATCCAAACTCAGATTGGCTGGCCTCCAGACAACATCAAACAGCTGATAATCCTATGCGGCTTGACGACGGATAATTCCAACTAGAACGCATGCGCGCGAGACATCGAACGAGCTAGACTATTCGATTGCGGTTAACTCTATTTCGTTTCCCAATTAAAGACTTCACTTCAAATCCTTTGTGTCACACCTACGCTTCACGCTATCAAGCGCGGCTATACTCTGCCGAGTAGGATAAGGTATGCAAGACACAACTCGGTCGTTTTAAGCGTTAGACAAATATATAGCGATGAAAAGGGCCGGTGTAAACTTTAAGTTGAGCCAACAGCGCCTCAGCCGGTGTGAACTTTAAGTTGAGTATGGGGCTCTTTCGGCCGGTCGCCGACTTATGTTTAATGTTTAGAGCGCGGGGGCGCCGTACGCAGACCGGCCGATATCTGGGCTTGGTGGCCGCTGCTAACGCTCCCTGTAAAAAGGTGGATCTACGTTAAGCAGTTCTGACTGTCTTTCATGGAAAAGTATCACCTGTTCCAACACTATGTCGCGTTCGCGAATACTTCTTAACCAAATACGTTTGTCTTCAATTTTGATTATAACCGAAAAAGTTTAACACGTGTAATCTTAGCAATGTTAATTAGAAAAATGAGCAGACGTTATGACTCCGTTGCGTCTGTTCGTTTTCACAGCTCAAGACGAAGTGAACGAGGTGACCGCGTGGATAACTCACTTTGGCTATACAACTGATACGCAACGCCAGCTACATTTGTCGCTTGTGATATTTAACGGAACTATGGCGTGATTGCTTGTCTTATTCTTTGATGCTGTTTCTTGTCGCTCTACGTATAAGGTGCGAAACTGACGCGAGGAGATGCAACTAACACAACCGCCGAGGCGTGGGAGCGAGATGACATTAGGCTGACCACCTCGAGAGATAATACTCTACTTTAGTTGCTGGGTATATACGACTTAATATTAAAAGTTTAATTTTTCAAACTTTACTGGCCCCCACAGATCCTTGCGTTCATACATACGGACGGACGGACGGACGGACGGACGGACGAACAGACAGACGGACATGGCTAGATCGACTCGGCTATTGATGCTGATCAAGAATATATATACTTTATGGGGTCGGAGATGCTTCCGTCTGCCTGTTACATACAGTTACATTTTGCACAAAAACATTATACCCCTTTTCAACCATTTTTAATGGGTTCAGGGTATAAAAAAGGAAAACATGTTCAGTTTTTATAAAAATTCGTTAATTCGCCCATGTTTTTTTTGAAGGTTTTAGCACTTTTTCATTGTAGAACTTTTTGATTGGAAATATGTACTTATTGTATAAAAGTCTTAGAGTCATGTATAAATCTGGTTAATCGGAGTCCGTATATTCTGAATTCATGCAAAAGTCTGCTGTAGTGCGCAATACTATCTAATAGAGATGTGAGTTTCTCGTGCCGTCATATTAGTCACGTCTCTCTGTAGTCTATGCATGCACTTATCTTCATGTCTTGGCTGGAGCTGGAGCTGGCGCTAGAGCTGCACTTGGCTTGCAACTGACATGTTGCTACATTGGGTCGACATTTGCTGCGTGCCATGGACCCTCGACCCTGCTGGATGTGCCAGCCGCTTAACTTACATAATATCCGCAGTGCTTTCTCTCGTTTTTCCGTTTCCTGCTGCGCTGCAATGCGTCGCGACGCGATGCGATGCGACGCGATGCGACGTTGCGTTTTCTTTAGCGCCGCCCTCATGCCAACTAATTATAAAGTTGGGAACGGAAACATTTACAAAACATTTAGCGAAAAATGCACATTTACGAAAAACGTGTGCGGACTCTGTAATGGGCGGCGTCACATAGGAGCGGGTCGAGCAGGAAAAGGGCGTAGGAGTCGCCGAGTTTCGCCTAACGAAATCAAAAGGCCACGACCACGCCTCTACACCTCCAACTCAACGACACGGACACGGACACGTTAAATGGCCAGCCGGGCATGCAAATGCCGTCGACGTACGACGTCGGCCACAAACGAGCAGCGACGGGATGTCAAATCCCCTGGGCCCCACTGCCCCTGTTGCTTCACGTCTCTCTCCACACATGTGTGTGTGTGTGTGTGTGTGTGTGTCTTGGTGTGCGTATGTGACAACGTTTGGAAGACGAGAGCGGCCGCAACTTCATTTTGGGGCCAAACCGGCAGATAATAAATGTCAAGCTTGGAGAGACGTGGCCATTGTGGCTTATACGCTTGAAACTTTTTAAACTTCATGCATTGCTGCATACGTAATCTCCGCATATGCTCCATCTCGCTTGCGTCATGACTCTCGAGCTTTGCCGCTCTTTCTCTCTCGCTTTCGCTGTCTCATATATCTGCCTGTGGAACTGGCCGAGCACGTACGTAGGTGCAGGAAATGCGGCATTTTGTTGAATTGAGCGGAAAAGTGCGGCTCTTCATTTAACGCCGCGACTGAGCACAAGCACACGATCATGGAATAGACAATTCGGGTTTCTCCGGCTACCGATATGCTCCATGACTTGAGCCCAAAGACAAAGAACACTATTCAGCGACTCGTTTGAAAAGATCGATCGATTTTTTATGGACTTGAGGACCCTAATAAAATAATGTAGTTTATTTTTTTTTAATTTTTCATGGGCAAGATTTTTTTAATTTATTTTAAACTTTTAAAACATAACTCACGTAAATCTCTACCAATTTCAGAACGATTGCCCCATTGGGGGATAACCTGTGAAACAAAAAGAAAACAAGTTAACCTGGAAATGTGGGTACTAGTTTGATAGAAGAACATCTTCTTTTAATCCAAACTAGAAGATTCGACTTGATTTAAAAAAAGGTGCAAATTGCCTCCGTCCCAACTGTCACTGTGTAGCTCACGTGGGCAGAGTTTTTTTCTAAAAAAAACCAGTTCCAAATCACATTCCATCAAGGAAGCAACACTCCAACAAATTTTTTAGTCTTAGTGTTTTAGTATTATTTTTTATATTCCTAGTAATTAAATTTATAATTGGTAAGTACAAGTTGGGTATTCTTAACGCTGCCTATGTGTGTGATAACTTAACTTCTTTAGACTTTATACCATGGACGAGAATAAAGCAGATGCAAGTCCTAGCAATGGGTCATTGGGCAACGCAAATGAAGACGTCCCATGCGAATCATTATTACAGGTCCCCGAAACAGAATTAGCGTCGACTACAGAAGAAGCGGTAAGTGGCGTAAACGAAACGTCAAGCTAGAAATTAAAAACATTAAACATTCAAAATTTTCCTAAAGGCCAATTCCTTATTCACCGCTACTAAAAAAACTAGAGGGAGACCAAGGAGTTCGGGATTAAAGTTGAAGTCGCCTGCAAAGCCCAGAAACTCAATTAACCGAAAGAAGCCCAATTCTAAGTCAAAGTCCAGTACGCACAAGACCAAGCGCACGCCGACCGCCAGGTCGCGCAATAGGAAAACCACCTCAACGCGTCTTAAGAAACCCAAATTGAACTGCGTGAGCCGTAAGCGTAATTCTCGAATGAATATTAAACACAATAAAGGTGGCAGACCCAATATTTCTATGAACAAAGCATATTTGCAATTTCTACGCGACTATTGCGAAAGACCACAAGAGCTGTCAGGACCGGATCTGACACAAAGGGCCGCGCGTGCCTGGTGTCGCCTCTCCGATGTCAAGAAGCAGAAAATTCTGGTAAGTGCAGCAGTAGTGTGTATGCTTGGATATATACTTATGTATTCTTATATTTTCACAGGCAAGGAGCCCAAAGAAAATATGTAATAAAGCCCGATTTTGTGCAATTCAATAGAGCTGAGCTGTGATGAAATGTGCTGTGACGATCGCAAAAAAAAGTCTATCGAAAACTGTTTCGGATCTACAAAAGCCACAAACAATTAAACTATAAAGCTACAAAAAAGCTACTTGAGTTTATTGTACACTGTGCCCCTTGACAATTTAGAAGTGTATGCAGCAGCTGGCAGGTGACTTTTTCAACCCAATGTCAATTGGTGTTGATACTTAAGATTTCGGAGGTTATTCGAGCTGGATAACTAAAGAAAATGCAAGTCCATATAAAACCTATTTCGAGTCGTTAGCAACTTGACCCGTTTACGGTCATCGATAAGCTTTGATTTTCGAACTGAGTTTCGAGATTATTCTAAAAACCCACCCCCAACCATAACCAAAGCAAAAACTTATTAAAAAAAAAAACCACCACAAAATATACTATTTTTTTTCCCCCCCCCCCCCCCCCCCCCCCACCCCCCCCCTTTTTTCGTTTAGTATACCCAGCTGTTTATAGGTTCCTTCCTATTTGCTATTACTTAAATGCGTCTCCCATTTTCTCTACAACAAAAATAACAAATGGTATTTAAAGGAAGAACCGTGCGCTTTGGTTTATACACACAATTTCATGCCCTACTAAGGCCCTGAAATGTCATCAAGATCGGGCCATTAAGCACGAGGTTATTCAAGAATGTCTCTTCCAAAATGTGGAACTTGGACAAGAAGAAGCACAGAAGAAGGAAAGCTCATGCTCAGCTCTGGGTACCAGTTGTGCATTTCAGACTAAGGCACGCTTGCTTATTGATATACTAATTTGAGTATGATTTAATTAACTATGCATTTACTGTTGAAACATCAAAAGTACTTAATTGTCCTAGATCTACAACAATTTTTGTTGCCCAAAGGAATTTCAAATAAAACGAAATATTGATACATACAAATGATTTGGAAAATATAGCTGTTTTTGATAGTCAATTGAAATCGAACGTTATGTTTGATAAGCGTCTTTCAAACTCGACTAAAAAACTCAAAATAATGAAAACAATAAACTATGCTAATAATAAATGCAGCTTACAAAATAGAAATTCTACAAAAATAAACAAATTGTGAACAAATGAAACAATTTTTTCAGTCCATTTAAGTCAGTCAAGCATCTGGTGTATTAATGTTTTACAATACAATTTCAATAATTTTATAATTTGTCTATTCAATAATATAGTTTTGCAAATAACCGGACTTTGGACCAAGTCTTGAACCCGAACACAAAGCGCATCCGTGCATAGACGCTTAACGTAATATTTCCGCTGCTTAATGAACCCTTGTAAAATTTAAACAACTCCATTCACGCACACGTAGACACAAACAAATCGAAGCAAAGCATTTGACAACGGAAAGCTGTGTCTATGCTAAGGATTGAATTCAGTCTCAAAGTGGGAGCATGCCATTACGAGTCAATGTGTGGACAGTGTGGGTGCTTTGGGGCGGCAGCAAAGCTTGCAATGCTCAACAAAGGATGCGTATATGGGATGACTGCAAAAGCAACAACAATAACAACAACAACAACAGCTATAACTGCAACCATCGGACGAAGGCTTACAATACCACCAAATTATGGTTACCAACACTTTTGGACTCATTCAACCTGTCAGATAAAATTAGGGCTCTGCCCAAATCCAAATCGGTAAATTGACCATGGCCTTAAACAGATAGTTGCAGCAATATGCGCGCAAATAACATTTCCCATTTCCTATTCCCCTTCTCCCCCTTTCCCTTTGACTTTCATTTCAATGCTCTTTGAAAAATTCTGCTTAATCGAGCAGGACTTGCACTCAGAACTAAATACAAAATGCGCATACCTTACATTTTTCTGGACTGGAGCTAAACGTTCCAAAAGAAAGTTGAAAATATTTTTTAAAAATGCTCTTTAGCTGTGCTTATATTATGACAAATCCGGAAAACCGAAATCTTCAAGATGCAGCCATTTGTTTTGGTCAGAGCCCATAGCCATATATAAACGCGTTATTCGTGGCAAACTGGTCGCTGGTTCGGTCCACACCGACTTACTGTCTGAAGGTTCGATTCGTGAAACCGAAAAAAGAGGAAAGCAATTTTTTAAATTTAATGCCATTTGATTTTTATAATTGCCTGCTCTACTGAAAATATTGCAAGTCGTAAATATTTTCTGAGGGCTAGATTTTAACTCGAGCCAATATTGGCACCTACCAAATATGGTTCAATAATTTTAATGGTTGGGACATAGGGCTTATATCTGCTAGGCCTAAAAAGTATTTTTATTTTACAACACAAAATCTTGGCAAAAAATGTAAATTGGTTCGGGTTTTGATTCAGCTGAATTATCAGTTTATATATATAATGTTTGTTTTTGATACTTAAGTTTCGGTTCGTATTAAAAACTAAATGTCGAATTGCGGTTCAGCCGTGCGTTGCATGTCTAGTAACCAGTTTATTCAACTGAACCGCACCGAACCGCACCGAACCGCGTCTAACTGAATCGGTAGTGTGGCGAATCGATGACAGCTCAGCGACCACAGATGCCCCAATGAATGTGTCTGAGCATGTTATGCAATAAATACTCCAGTTTTATAATAATCCAATGACATTTGTGGGCGACCATTCGCATTTCGTTAGCCGATTCGAACTCTCCTCCAACTTAAATGGCACGGAAAGTGCCAACAACCTCTAACCGCTACCCATACCCTCATGGGAAGTACTAACACGGGATAGCTGCCAAATGGTACATTGATGGTAAATGCTGGTCGATGGTCCGTTGAATGCTTCGGTGGCTGCTGCTCTGCTGGCGACATCAAAGGCGAGACCATCGCACTGGGAGACTAATAAAAATGGCAACGAAATTATGCAATTAGTGGCATAATATGAAGCACTTTACGGGCATTGTGGGCGTTCTCGTTAATAAGAGTTGTGCCCAGTGTTGTTCTTGTTCTGTTGTTGTTGTTACTGTAGCCAGTAGATATGCTTGTGGCTGAAGCTTGGGGGTGCAAAGTATACTTCAATGGCTAACGCAAAAGTTGTTCGCCATCCATGACGACGTTGCCGATGAGAATCACAACGAGATTGAGGATGACAATGGAGTAAATGGCCATGGAGCGTGAAGCTATGTGTTAGCGATAGTTTTGTGGCTGAATGGATATTGAGCATTTGACAGGTGTATGGGAACCTGTTCCGCGCTTAATTCACTTCAAGCGATCTCACCAAGTGTCCCATCGAGTCAATTAATTTTCATATTACGCATACGCCCCGTGTGACATTTATATAATCATGGGCTCTCGCGCGTTCATATTGCTTAGTAAATATTCGAAACAATCTGACTGTCAGACAAGTGTCTTTTATTCTTGGCTTCTAAAGCCTAACGAGCGCACATATTTCATCTAGTTTTTATTTTTTCTTTACATATTAAATATATAAAATTTTTGTTTTTATGTTTTTTTTTTTCTCTTAGCAGCGGCTGCCACATGCAGCCATGCAGCCAATGGGTAGCCAAGAAAATGTGAACATTGCCGTTATATGCTTTGTCTTAGCGTCGCGACTAGCGTCTATAAACTAGCGCAGTGTGTGTGAGTGTGTCTGGGTGTGTGGGTGTGTCTTCTCATATATACACACACGCACATCCGCACACCCGCACACACACTAATAGCATGCACATATGAAATATATGGGCGAGTAGCGCTGGTAACCTTGGCGTCGGTTTCTTTTGCTGTTTAACGGTTTGCTTTGCATATCGTGTTGGTAGAGGGGGCGGGGGGGCTTTGCAAAAGTTGATGTGTGTGCTACCACAGCCACGCAGTTGCTGCGGCAGCCGCAACACAGCAGCATACACAGCCAACACAGGTAGTCGGTGTGTGTTGCATGTAAATACTTCGAAGGTAGGCAAGATGCACAATGCACTGCAAACAATTTTGAAAAATGTGCTGCAAAAATAATAATAAAACACTTTTATTAAATAAATCTAACTCCATGTTTAATAAAAAATTTATGAATAGAAGGCTTTGGTTAGCTCTAATGAGCTTGCAAAGGGTTGTATTAGATACAACAAATGGAATGCATTTTCTTTAAATATGACATTCAATAAACTGGAAATAAAAATAATTATATTATTATATATATTCTTATTGAATTGAATAAATTTTGATTTTAATAACTATTTTACTCAAACCAAAAACTTGGTCTGGCTCAGGTTAAGGTTCGGCTGTTCGTTATGCTTACAATCCAGCTTAGGGTTCGAATAATTCGCAGCTTCATTTCTTGCTTAAATATATAAGCGCCAGTGAAAATCAAAATCTTAGCACTTTAGTATTTTTCGGGATTTGAACTGCATTCTTATATATATACAGACGAGTCTTTCGATGATTTTATGCCTCAATGCTGGAAAAAATGATGGCATCAAATAAGTACTTATGGCTAGATTATTATTATTTGAGCTGACTCGAAATTTATTGCTGTGCACAATTAATTCGCTGCTGGCGAAAAAATGTCATAACATGAAGAGTGATATTCCACGCTCCAATTACGAGCAGCCGTGCCAGTGTTCCAACAGAAAAATGCGCAAAGTGACGGCAGGCAGAGGGTCGGGCAACCAACCAGCGCTCCGGCTGTGGCATGCCTCAGCCCAGCTGAGTCTCGGCTCGTACTGCCCTGGCCTGCCCTGGCCTGGTCTGGCCTGGTCTAAGCTCCGCTCTGCTCAGTTTTGTTGCAGTTTGTGCATGCATTTGCGCTTATGTAACCAATGTCATCGTTATTTTTAACTTAATTTACATGCTTAACTAAAGTTGTCAGAAAATTATGTTGACGCATGCAGCTTTCAATTATGTTGCATACACGAGGGGCCCTCTGTCGCATGCCCTTGTGGACGCGCAACTGCCGCGGGAGTCGCCCATGCTTGCGCATGTTCACACCAACATGGCGGGCCAACATGGCGTATGAATTCATCGTTTGTCATCTGAACATCACATTATCATAATTTTTGGCATGTCAATCACGCGAGGCCGCTACAAAAGGCTTCCATGTACACATACACGCGGTATTCGAGGGCACACATGTAATTATAGCAGTTAATCGATCTATGTACAAACAATATTCATCCAGCTTAGGTGTATTGAACAAAAATTTGCTTACAGTTACAATAAACTCCGAAATGAATATCGATTTTTGGCATCGGATAAAAAAGGCCACAACAATCGACATCCCATAATGAATCTTTAAAAATATTTACCAAATAAACCACTCAATCCCAACATTTTAAAATTCTTTTAGTTGTGTATTGTTAGCCTCAGCAGGCTTCCCTTGACTAGCTAAGAGAATACATGAGCGTATTTAATGCTCGATTACAAAGTATTGAATTATAATATATGCATGTCTATAGATTTATATAAGGACACTGATAGTATTACTATTAAAACATCGTTGGGCAGTTTCTATCAATTTTATTTTTTTCGGCTTAAACTTTTCATAGATAGCATTGAAAATAAAAACATGCCGTAAAAATCGATGAAATAGTGTTAAGTGGACATCGACTTGACAACATTATTTTATTTTTTTTATACCCTGAACCCATTAAAAATGGGTAAAAGGGGTATTATGTTTTTGTGCAAAATCCAAATGTATGTAACAGGCAGAAGGAAGCATCTCCGACCCCATAAAGTATATATATTCTTGATCAGCATCAATAGCCGAGTCGATCTAGCCATTCGTCCTCCGTCCGTCCGTCCGTCTGTCTGTCCGTCCGTCCGTCCGTCCGTCCGTCCGTATGTATGAACGCAAGGATCTCAGAACCTATAAGAGCTAGACTCTTGAAATTTTAGATGTAGGTGCTCCTAGTGCCTGCGCAGATCGAGTTTGTTTCCGATAATCGATAACTTACCCCGTTTCCAAGTAATCGATAAAAATGTATATCGAAATCCTGTTTTTTAAGCAATTTTTGTAAATAATAATGAGCTAGAGTCACCAAACTTGACATGTAGCTTCTAGAATAGTATATATATTTTTTTTTTTTTTTTTTCTTTTTCCCCCCCCCCCCCCCTCTCTATCTATAAGCGCGCGCTGCATTTGGTGTTGGAAGAAGAGGGTTCAGGGTATCCCCTAGTCGGGAGCTCCCGACTAGAACCTCTTACTTGTTAAAATTCTTTTAGTTGTATATTGTTAGCCTCAGCAGGCTTCCCTTGACTAGCTAAGAGAATACATGCGCGTATTTAATGCTCGATTACAAAGTATTGAATTATAATGTATGCATATATATAGATTTATATATGGACACTGATAGTATTACTATTAAAACATCGTTGGGCAGTTTCTATCAATTTTCTTTTTTTCGGCTTCAACTTTTCATAGATAGCATTGAAAATAAAAACATGCAGTATTGTTTTTCAAAATCGATGAAATAGAGTAATCATTTGTTCTTAATCATAAGTGAAAAATAAAGTTAATAATGTTTAAATATTAATAAGCTTAAAAGTCTTATGACTTAAACAAGTTCAAGGTCCGTATATCTGGAATTTGAATTATAGTTCAGGCGCCCTCGATTTAATTCTTGAAAATTACAAATATGTTTTCCAAACTTTACGTGTCCGTGCCGAAAATGCCATTGATGGCGTTCGCCTCATCGTGCAGATCTGTATGTTTGAGTGCCTTTGAATGCCATTCATTTCATTCACACCCAGCACACATTCATCTTAATGCTACGCTTCTTGCCAGTTTTTTATTCATTCGATTTATTTGACTTTTTTTTTTTTGTGTGGGAACTGATGAACGCTGCGCGACAATTAAATTTAATAGCAACGCAATTAACTCTTAATTTCTATTTCGGCAGCCTTTTTGCCGATGCTCCTTCTTTTTTTGGGCAGCCTGCTGACCCATTGTCTGCAGACTTGAATACGCGCTGTAGAGAATCTTAGGGGGGAGTTCAGCCGCGGTGTGAATGCCAAAAAGGCGACACTAAAAAAATGTAGAACTGCGGCAGAGCTCATTTTATTAATTAACCAACAGGCAGAGATGCTTTGAGTTTGATTGGATCCCGGTTCACGTCTGGGTGCCAGCCAAAATGTGTGGCAAATTGCGTGAATTATTTCAGCTGTGTGTGTGTGTGCGTGTGTGTGTGTGTGTGTGTAAATATTGTTGTCGACTAACCGTTGGTAGTTAAATTAAAATAAAATGTTCGCCCCAACACGCTCATTTCACTAACCCCAAAGATGCTCTGCCCAACACCGCGTCACCTATGGTACCCTTTTGACCCTTTGAATTACTTCATTAAATTTGCATATTAGGTGAGGATTTGGTTGCCCTTTACCGCACTTTTTTCCAGCTGTGCCATTCTAGCACACATTCGCATTTTTTGTGCCCATTACTGCTGGAAAAAATGCCTTTACAGCTGTAAACGCACTTGATAGATATGAGGCAAATGTTAGTCCTGGATTTTTTTTTGCGTAAACGGCAAGCATTTAAAATGGGAACTGGGTCTATTTTAAAGTCAGAAAACAGAAATAAAGGGAACTGTGGGTTAATATAAGTAAGTAATCTTTAGTTCTTTTTGTATCGAACACTGAATTCCAATTGATCTATAAAGAATTTACAGTAAAAAGTTAAACGATTTCATGATATCGTATACAATCATATGTAGTCTTCCGATTTTCTGCCTAACTCAAAGCTTCAACCTTAATAATTTGTTTGAAGTTCTTATGACTTTCTCAACTGGAAAAAAAGATCCATTAAAAATCGTTTTTTTACACTTTATAGTTAAATATTAAGTCATAAAATTAAAGAGAACGTATTTGATTTATTTATATATTTAAAGATATGGCCACAATTTTATATTTTAACTGAAGTTAGGCTTGCCGTTCAAAAGCTGCCTGCTATGCGTGCTATGACACGCGTTATGCTAGCGATCTTCGATCCATGAAATTTTAAATTAGTTATAGCTCTTGCATAGTGCAAATGCGGCTCGACCTGCACAAAGCCCTGTCAACTGACATGCTGACCCTTCAAGGCAGCATACCTACCTTTGCCCCCCAGCCACCCGCGCCTCTTTGCCCCTTGCAGCTGTTAAGTTCACGCGGTTAACGGCACAAATGAAAATGGCAGGCGGCTAGACTATCGCCATTTCGCATCGCCATCATCATTTAATCGTCATCATCTTCATCAGCGCCATCATCCCGATTATCATCATCATCTCGACTTGGCTTCTATTGTCAACGTGCTGCAGCCATGGGCTACGGAGCGGCGCAGACGCCGCCGCCTGATGCCATAAATTAGAAAGTGTCAGGTTCGTTACGTAAATTACCTGGCTATAAAAAACGAGAAGAGGCGACGGCGTCGGCGTCGGCATCGGCTTCGGCGGCGACTACAGCGCCACCTGAGGCAGAAGCTGGCACAGTGGCAGCGGCAGCGGCAGCGGCATAGTCCTGGCAAAGTCCGGGCAGCGGCAACTGCGATGCTCACCCACAAGGACAACGACAACGAATTAATGTCTTTTTATTTGCGCTTCGCGCGCCGAAAGGGCAAAAAGATTTGTCAAGGATATTTACGGCATGGCGGCGGCCAAGTGGGTGGCGACGCTGCGGGGTGGTGTGGCGGTGCGCCCAGTTTTGCTTTGCATGCGACAGCGCAACCACCAAGACGAGTACAAAAGACGGAGGCAAGAAGACAGAGAGTGAGAGAGAGAGAGAGGGGGGAGAAAAAGAAAACAAAATAAAATAAATAAATAAAGATGCTGACCCAGAAATAAAAATGAGATTAAGTGTGATTAACACGCTGTCGAGCTGAGATGCCGCCATCTTCCATAACATGTTTATGCGTGTGTGTGTGTGCGCGCGGGTGTGTTTGGGTGTGCGGATGTAGCTACGTGTGTGCGTGTGTGCATGTGCTTTTTGGTCAAGTATTTTGCGTTATTTTCACTTTTGCATCGCATTCAACTCTCAGTCCAGAGGCCGCAACTCTCTTTTTGTATCTCGCATCTCGTTCGACTTTTTTTTGTCCACGGATTCTCTGCCGTTCTCTTCCAATTTCTTTTAGTGGAGCCGGCACGCTCCCCCCGCCGCCCGCTGTTGTCCTTGGTGAGGTAATTTATTTGGTTACAACTTGATTTGCATAAAAGAACATTTACTTTTTAATTAGGTGTAAAATTTATGCACTTCACTTTCGCTTCGGCCGTTGTTTTGTTAAGTTTTTTTTTTTGTTTCCTCATTTTTGGACTTTCTGTCGCTGAAAGTTGTTGCGGTCCTTTCAGCGAGTTGGTTCTTGAGGTGTTTGAGGTGGATTCTGAAGTGGGGGTAGTTAGCAAGTTTCATTTATGACTCGCCCGGGTTATTGTTAAGATTCTCAAATCCCGATTACCGTACTGAGTCCAGATCGCAAGCTCCTTGAAAACTAAGTTGATTTTGGATTTTGTTGATTGCCTTCGTTGAGGTTGTGCGTCCGTTTCGCAGAAAGGATAATATCCATATACATATATACTTTTTTTATGAATCATTTTATGCATTGAGCATTTTAATTGCAGGAAGACTTAACCAAACATCAAAATGTTTTGAAGCAACCTTTATTTTATATCGTTGACGGAGATTTATTTTATAAAAATGATTAGAAATTTATAGGATTTAATTGAAGGCAAAGCTTGCAAGACGAATCCCACGTTGAATACCACCCAAGTGTGTGGATTATTGTATTATTATTATTATTATATAAGCCGATAGTTATAGGCTTTTGCATTACTTTGAAGTTTGGCCTATGTGTCATGTTCAAACTGGCATGTTTATATTGTCGTAATAATAATCATATAAATATAATAATTATCAAAAAAATATGCACTAGCCTGCAGACCTCATATATAAAATCTCTAACCAGAAACTCGAAGAGTATATCCATCGTGTACGTCAGTAATACCAGCACCTGGTAGCGTTCTAAACTGACCTAGGATTCGATTTCTTTCCACCTCAACAACCTCATGTAGCAATTGCACAGAAAATTGTGAAATATGTATGGAGTTTTGCAGTGACGTCAGTTAGAGACTGTTTTTGCACGCCAGATTGGTCGCTGGCTGTTGAGCATTCAGCGGGAAGGATACGAGTGCCCAGAAGCCGCAGCACGTTCAAGATACACATTTGCTTCTCTCAACACGTTGCTGCTTCATCCTTGCTGCTGCTGCTGCTGCTGCCGACTGCCCCTTTGCCGTTCGCATTTATATCGCTGTCGGTATGTGAAAATACTTTCGTGTTGACGTTGACGCTGGCGGGTAGTTAATCGGTCGCTTGCAACGCCAACGGTGACTTACTTGCCCAACACTTCCACACCCGACGACACGACAGCCCACCTCCAGACACTGCGGTGCCAATACACTGTGGGTGGTGCCAGGTGTACGTAAACGTGCCACAGGCCCACTTAATGCAGCACACTGAGGTGCGATAAGGAATTTCCAGATTTCTTTTACTTCTCGCATATACATTTCGGTAGTCAGTCAAGTACAGGGTGATCCAAGCTGTCCGACGATGCAGCCAAATATTAAATGGATGCTCTAATGAGCATTTAACTCTCGCATCGGGAGTTTCAAAGTTATGAACTAGTTTTGAAGTTGTTATAAACAAAGCTTGAGTGTAACCAAATGGCTGCTATGGTATATATACTGTTTAAAGAAGGTGGTTCGGCATTGGTTTTACCATATCTCTTATACCAGGTTTGGATTCCAACTTTGGTGCTTCACATTTCTTACAATTTTTATTAGAATTCAATTTATCATAAAATCAATTAAGTATTTTGTTCGTATTAGGAGTACTGAAAATTTCGTTAGCAAAAAAATAACTTTCGGTTTAGATTAATGTTCGGCTGGATTTCTAGTCTCAAAAACCGATTGTGGAATTTCAATTAATTGCTTTATTCTTTATTCTATACACCATTTAATCTATCAGTTATTACAGCATTATCTTACGAATATATTTACGTATCATCTGAGCACCCTGTAGTTTTAAATGCGTTTCAGTTTTTATTTTTGTGCCTTTATTCGGGCAACTTTTGTTGCCACTTTTGTGTTTTGTTTGCACATTTCTGCGCCAACAACTGTCAATCTTTTTTTTGTTGCCGCTGTGGCGGCTGATGAAGCCTGCTCCAGTGGCACGGTCTACGCCTTTGTCGACATCCCCCCCTTCGCCGAAATTCCGTCTTTATCCAGAACTTGGTCTCCGTGTCCGTCTCTAACTCGCAATTCAGCTCATGTGTTTTGATACACATATTGTATCGTTTTGTGCCGCACAGCCAGCAAAGGCTCGTACGTGTGCTTAAGGGTTGGGGCTCAAGGTATGTTGTGCATGTGCGTGTGTGCCTGTGTGTGTACCTAAGGGGGTGGTGCACGCCATAAGTGGCTGTATAAAAAGAAGTCGACATTTATTTGCTAGCATGTTGTAAATTGTAAATTACATTTCTAATCTTTGTAAGGCGCCTACACACATACACACACACACACGCACACACACACGCGCGCACACACACACACACACACACACACACACACATACATACACCATACACACACACATACACACACACACACTCACATACACACACACACACACACACACACACACACACACACACACACACACACACACACACACACACACACACACACACACACACACACACACACACACACACACACACACACACACACACACACACACACACACACGCACATACTTACCACAAGCTGGGCGCTACAATAACTACACTTTAAGGCTGCTGCAGACTGTCCGGGAACAGCCCAGGATCTCCCCCAACGACGCACACAGACAGCAAGCTGAAGGAAAGAGACAGAGCTAGAGACCGTCACGCACTTTTGCTCATTTGTGTTTTAAATTTCATTTGAGATTACAACAACAACAAATACGAGCAAAGTAATGTTAAGTAGAGAAAGTTACAATTTCGGTTGGCAGCTTGAGGCAACGTCTTCCACGTCCCTCAAGGGACTCAGCGCGCTGCATTGTGCCTTTTATGCTCGCAGTGATTTGTGTCTGACTGTCTGTCTGTCCCTGAGTCTCGCTAGCTGTCTGTCTCCCGCTGTGCTGTGTTTTGCGTGTGTCGCTTAAAAAACTGCGGCAGTGGCAATGTCACGTTTTGTGTTAATTTAATTACAAGAAACCATTTGTAAATATCACGACGTGATTTGCAAGGCACGCATGGCCCCACAGCAGCGCACCCACTACCAAAACACACACACACTCGCATGGAGACTGTGTACTCGTGAAAAGTATATAGAATTTTCAGCAATTTTCATTTGCATTTGCAATTCATACGTAAGCAAATTGTCTTTGCGGCATCTCCCCCCACACCCGCAGACCCACTCACCCAGTTCATTGCCACTTGCCGCATCCCTCAGCATCAGCAGCAGCAGCAGCGCCTGCTACGGTTGGTCGCAGAGTCGTTGGCATTCTGCCTGTTGGTAGCCACAAAAATGTCCCTTTTGGCGGATACAACCTGGGAAAATGTGTTGCTGCTGATTCTGCTCAGCGCAGCGCAGCATGTTGCCAAGCGCCGCAAGTTGCGCAACATGTTGCCGCTGAATCTGTGCGCCGGCAAATGGGGTTGACTTTTGTTTATGCTTTTTGTAAGTGAACCCCACCTGGCTAGATCCTTCAGTTCAGCATGCGCAGCGCATTAAACGTAAATCCACCGTTGAACAGCAGTTGATGGTAAATTATTTCAATAGCAGATAAGCCGCTTTATGTCCCCATTTAATTATTGGCAGTAAACATATTTAGAGACAAATAAGTACACGTGTGTGTGCGTGTCTGTAGCTCAAAAGGGTTCAGTGTTAATGAACAGCAACCACCGCATCCCACTACACATCAGCAACATATAACTGACAATTAACAGTCAATAAGTTTAACTGGCCATAAAAAACAAATTGAGCCACAAGGATTATGCGCTTAAGCTGTACTTAGCCAATCGCTGAAGAGCCAGAAAACCGATTCGAACATAGGTGAGACATGCGGATTACACATTTGTAGTACTAAGCAGGGATTATTGGGGCACTGCAAATAAGTATCAATTGTAATTGTAGGCGATATAGGAAAAGATACAAATGTATCTGCAAGTTAGGCCACGTTCCGATCGCACACGCTTATTGCGTTGCTGCCAACAGGTGCCCAAAGTGAGATCCTCGGATTAATTACAGTCTTATAGTTAAGGCTACTGGAAATAAACATTATAAAATGTTGTACACTATATGCTTTATATGGTCAAGCACAAAGTGAGATTCAAGGATAACTTACACGCTTATACTTAGCAGCTGTTATTAGGGTAATAATGCTAAATATTAATTAATCTTGTGCAATATATACCTTAAGATACGAATGTATTTGCAAGTGGGGTCATTCCAATCGCACACGCTCATTGCGCAGCTGCCGACAGGTAATCATACATTTACTTACATACTTATACTTAGCTATTCATTTTTGGGCACTCCAACAAAATATTGTACAAATTTGTAAGGTAAAAATGTATCTGCAAGTAACGCCACAATGAGATCACACACGTTTATCGCGTGTGTGCTAATATTCCGCCAAAGATCTGAACAGTAGATACGAACTAATATCTCAATAGAGACTTACCAAGATGAAGCATAAGTATAAACAAGTTTTGCTTTAGCTGGCCGCTTGGCGATTGCGATTTCGTGGCAGCTCAAGCAAAAAGAGCCAGTCATTAAAAGTTGCAATAAGAAACTACTTGGAGTGCACTCTGGGTCGCCTCGCCTATTACTTGTCCTAATGGCGTGCAATTTAAGCTTGACGCCACACTCACGTGTGCCACAGGGTCAGGTGGGGCACCAGCAGCAGCAACAGCAGCAAATGGTGGGGGCCATGTGGAGGGGGAGGGCGCGCGGTTGGTGCGCACTTAAATTAAACACCCGACAGCACTTTGGGCAATTCATTTCATTTTTGCAACATGGCAACAACAGAAGCTAGCAAACAACACGGAAAAATCTTCAAATGCAACATCGTGACAGCTTCATTCTCCACCAGCAACCACAACAACCTCCATCTGCACCGTCGTTCAGTTAGACAGAGAGCTGGTGGTGCCTAAAGAATGACCAAATGAAGTACTTTGAACGTTCTAGCTGTCTGCCAGCAGATTCTAGAGATGTATTACCAAAAGTGCTGCTTTTGATATTTTTGTGGATGTGTGTGTGTGTGGGCACGTGTGTATTCCCTCCTTCAATTTGAAGAGAAAACTCACGTAGAGTTTCTAAAATAACCCAACAAAAAAATTTTATTGTGAACTGATTAGAAGAAAAGAAATTATTTTAATAGTTTATAAAAGTAAGAATACAATTAATTAAATATTTTTGGTAATTAAGTCAATAAAATTTGGATTGGTTCCCGTCCAGTTCTTCTTTAAATTTATATATTACTTCTCAATATTTTATTCTGAGTGATTTAAGGTTTCAAGAGATTTGGAGAGCACCTTATTATTTTTAATGATTTCATTGATGCTTTTTGCTAACTCTTCATTTCTTTGCTTGGCTTCTAAATTATTTTTTTTTATTTATTGAGGAATCGCCTTGGATTTATTTTTATATTACCTGCAACGCCTTGACCTTGTTTTTCTATAACATTATTGTCACATTTTGTTTATTTTCACAGAGATATCCCTGTGGCTGTTGATTGACAATTGTTTTGATATTACCTGCTTTGCTCTCGTTCAGATAGTCGTTCTTCAAACTAGATTGATCCATTATAGCCTTGAAGTTTTGCTGCATACTTGGATTTTTCTTGATATTTTGTATTTTTTCAATACAGTCATTCTTTACATTATCTTGCTCCAGGGTATTTTTATTTGGTTTTATTTGATAGAAGCATCCTCTTGGCTGTTGAATTTGTTCTGTACCCTGATCTTGATTTTTCTGAAGATAGTCGTTCTTCATAATATTTTGATCTATTGTCTGTGTATTCAGATTCTCACCTTTGTCTTGAGCTTGATTTCCTTTAATACTATCCTTATTCATATTTGGTTTATTCTGATTGAAATATCCTCGTGGCGGTTGATTTGGAGTAGTTTTCACATTTTGTACCATACCTAAAACTTGGGTTTCTTGAAGATAGTCATTCTCCATAATATTCTGATCCTTTAGAGGCAGCACACCTTGCTTATCCTGCTGAGCCAGTTCCCCTGGTTGCACATTTGCGATTGTTTTGACATTATTATTATTTTGTTCTAGTAGAGTTTTCACATTTTGTTTAATCGGCTGGTACAAAGGCGGCAGATTTTGCTTTTGAATCGTTTTAACTTTAGGAGCGAGGCCTCGAACTTGTTTGGCTTTTGGATTCTTTATATTACCATTACTATTATTAGGCACAGTAAGCATGTCCAACTCTTCCTTTCTAGTAATGATATTATCCCCAAACATTTTTGAAGCTTCCTCAGCAGAAGACTGGTTGTTCTGTGGCGCACACATCTTACTTTGAATTGGCAATGTCTTTAAAGGGGTCGGCTTTCTATTATTATTATCGGGTTCAAATTGTGTTGGGCCTTTATAAGAGTCCGTTAATTACACGAGCATTATGTTTGTATAAATCAGAGTTTTACAGCCTCAACTTACCCGATGGCTGAGTCATTGAGTTAGTCTTTTCGGGCTTAGTTACATTCTCGTCCGGCTGGGAGTTTCTCGATTTGTTTAATTCTGCTGTGTATAAACCGTGATCCGATATGACGGTCAGCAGAGTATTCCTCTTTTCAATAAAGTACTTCTTATAGTACGGCGGCACAATTTCATGCGGCTTGGGTATATATTTATGGCCATCGCTGATACCAAAGACGCGAAATGGTGCCAGCGTTACGGTGGATGGGGAATCGCGCCAGTTTCTTAGCACTATAGTGCGTCTCCTCAGCGTTGTGTACGGATAGTGACATTTAACTTCGGGACTGAAAGCATTTATTAATTACATTTATACCTGCATCGCATATATTTAAGCATTTTGCTTACGATTCTGCATGGCTTTGGGCCATTTTTCGATTTTTTTTTTCAATTGACGCTCTTTTTCTGAATACAATTTTCACTATTTGTCCGATTTTATGGCGGCGTAAGTGCACAGCTTACTTGATACGCTCCAAGAAAAGCTACGCTGTAGAAGTTCTTTTTATGTACAAACACTGCACAGCACTGGAGAAAAGCAGTCGTTACTTTTGTAAGCAATATAATAACTAACGACTAGAGATGAGCAGTGAGCCAGTAACTAGGCAAACGATTGTTATAGGTCACAGTGCCTGATCACGCATTTTTATTGAAGTCAAGACGACTTTTTTATGACTCAGTCAGTGTTTCGTTTATCACGAATACATTTTATTTTATAGCAGTCTTTGGTGTTATGTGAAAAATAAATAATTAAAAGTTAGAGATGAGTCATAACTCCGTGACTAGGTAAATAAATGATTGATTGTTTATTAGAAGTTATTCATAAATGATAAAACGTCAATTTGAATGGGACAGTTGCTTGACTGTTTGTCTTGGTTTGATTGGTAGACAACTTATGAGGCTCTTGCCAGTGCTTTACCATTCCACGGTATATCACTCCTGGATTACAATTCAATCACAGTTTTACCAATAACGAACCCAATAGCAGTTAATGCCAGCATTCGGCGATATATCGCATACAAATATCGAAAATGCGCCCGATAAATGATTGGTGCGGTTTGCCGACGGCTGCGGCACAGTGTCGAGGTCATTTGCGTTGCAATCCAAGCGTTTTATCACATTGGACAACGCCCAAAGGTGCTACCGGGGACGAGCACAGGGTGTAGCACTTTGCCAACGCTAGCTTCCACGAGTGGCAAGTGTATGCGCGTATCTCTGTGTCTGTGTGTGTGTGTGTGTGCATGTGAGTGTGGCCCGAAAGCATTGATTTTCTTGGTTTTCGTAATCAAAAGTTTTGTTCCCACGGCGCGTTCACACTGATATTCTTTGCACACCCACACACATGCGCACACACACATACAGTCGCTGCTTAATTTGCTGCAGTTTGCGAGGACGACAACGAGGAGTCGTTGGAGTATAATAAATTTTTGTGTGTTACCAACACTCTGACAAATTAATTAAAATGATTGGCCCGCTTCAGTCCTAGTGCCGGCCCAGCCCCGCAGGAGCTGCCCCGACCACGTTACATACGCACACCCGCGACGTTATGTAGATAAGCGAGTGTGTGTGTGTGTGTGTGTGCGTGGGAGGGGGTGTAACATTTTCACATGCGCTTGCACAGCGCGCGCCGCGACGCCGGCGACGTGTCGTTCGCAATTAGCAAAGTAAGCTTAATGTGGTTTCACTTGAATTACTTACGAGTGTCGCTGCGGTGCACAGAGAGAAAGAGAAAGAGAAAGAAAGAGAGATAGGCAGTCGGACCGGGAATGGGGAGACAGAGAGCTAGCAAGGAGCATGCTTTCCCAACTGCTCATCAATTGCAGTTCCAACCGAAGCAGGGCCAAATTCAAGTTCATTTCGTTTACACAAATTTCCAACTGCAACGAACGCAATTACCAGCACTCGCAGTGCCGCAAATATAGGGTATACACAACATATACGCATACATACATATGTATAGAATGCTATCCCTAACTGGTCTCACAAATGAGATGCACGCCTGCCATTTATCTTATGATATACGATCCGATAGGCCGTCCTCGTGTTAAGTCGAAGTAACACGTGCGATATAACAAATACTTTAATTATAGATATATTAAGTTGTTTAAGTAATTATATTAAAATATTTATATATGATTAAAACTATGGTAGACTAAATATGTTCTAAAACTTAAGCAAAGTAAGATGGCTTATGAAAAGCTTTCAATTTTTTCTGCTTTTATGATTAAATATTTGATACTCTCCATGCTTATCAAAGAATCGAAATTAGAACTTTATCCATAACAATACAATTTCTAATATCTATAAAAATATAATTTTTTGCTATCAATATGTATATAATTATATACGAAACTAAAATCATAATAAATTGAATTACATTTTGCATTGTAAGCAATTTGACTAATTTTTTTGTATTGACTTTTTGTTGCTATTTTCACTAATTGTGTAATTGAATAGTATTGTTATTTTTCAATTATTATATTTGATAGAATATCTTCCCTTTCGCCACGCGTGTGGTCGTGACACAAAAATATATGTCGTATTAAGAATATTATTTGTACTATTGTAATGAGCATTAGATAAAATATTTTTGCCAATAATCCAATATAAAAGCCATTGACTCGAATTCGACAGAACTGCCTCAATGGCTGCTTTGCTTCGGCCTGTCAAACTGGCACTGAAATATTATGATATGCAAAATGTATATTATATTACACCAAATTATTTGATTAAAATAAATTGAAGAGCAGAAATTTATTCATTTGAAATAAATGAGAAACAATAATATACAATAATTATTTGCAGCTACAATCACATCAACTAAAATGAAAAGGTAAAAAAAAACTGAAGCTTTAATTTATTGATTTTCACTGATTTCTCAAAACTTCATAAAAATCCCAGCGAAGTATCAGACAAAAAGAATTCGGAAGTACAGTCACACAGAAATTTGATGATCGCACAATGTTACTGCGTACTTTCAGGGGACAGCAATTCACATATTGTCTCCCAAATCACACACACTCGCAAAAAGGGCAAATCTCGAGAGCTGGTAAGTTTTGATTCAACTTAAAATTCATTTTACTTTTCCGAAACAGGCCAGCTCTAGAGCTCGACTAGGTGCTTACATGTTGAGACACATTATATACTGATGTGTGTACATGTGTGGCTTGCGTGCTTGGTAAGCAAGCCCAATGGTACTTCCTGTGACTCTAATGAGCCATCAACTCTTGTGCGTCGAACATGTTCATTTATTTGAATGAATAAAGTCGCTTGATTAACGTTTGTACCAATTTGTGTAAATGCCGTCGAAAGTCGTTGGTTACGCATCGCCAGGTCGATCAATTTTCGATCAGAAGCCATTGGCATTAAAATGCAAATTTCAGAAGTGCAAACACAACTTGAGAGAAAGTTGAGAGAACTTATATAAGCGATATGGATATGCAAAGCAAGGCCAGACGACGACGACGTCGACGACCACGTTGACGATGTTCTTCATTAAAGTTCTTGGTCTTCTTCAGCGCAAGACAAAGTGAGAGTTGGGCATGGCGAAGGGGTTTTGCGTTTGGGTTGAGTCGCTTCAACAGCAGCAAATGAAACACGTAACTGGCAAAGTTGTGTGTCCAAATTGCAGACGTGCCAACTCCTTGGCCCTTGGTCCCAAGCGGAATGCAGGCGTCACCAGACGCAACCTGGCGGCACTTAAAAAGAGGAAAAAATTCTTCCTGCCCTTGTCGCTGCCATTGTTGTTGCATGCATAATAAGCGAGCATGAATAAGTGACACAAGGCAAGAGACAGAGAGAGAGAGAGAGATAGAGAGAAAGAGAGAAAGAGAGCGAGAGAGAGGGAGAAAGAGTAAGGGAGAGCGAGCAAAAGAAAGAGAGAGTGAGACGGCTCAAGTGCACTTATGCGACAATTAGAAAAGTTTTTTTCGGATGACTGACTGACTGACGATAAGTGAGAAGTGGCAAATGAATGTAAATACGTGTCACTTTTGTTTTTCTGCTCTATACCCCTTGAAAATGAGTAAGAAGGGTATAACGATCTAGTGCAAATGTGTGGAAGTCCCCACAAAGCATAAATACTCCTTGTCCGTCGAGATATACGCTTCTTTCCCGGAAACTACATGAGCTGAAGAGCGCAATTTGACATAGAAGAAGAATTTTTCCTATGTGTGTAAAAAAAATTATATCTTCTACCATTTTCAGAATATGGAAACCTGATTTTTAAGACATGTCTCGCATATAATAGTAGCTTAATACAAATTTAATATGTGAAATCTCATATAGAATATTGACCACCCCTTACTTTCATTAATATATCCCTACGCATTGGTGCCCTGAAATCTTAAACAATTTGGGATACGAGCACCGCAGTTCAATTAAAGAATGAATTTTCCAAAATTTGGGATTGTTTTTGCATATAGAAGTAAGTTCTAATGTCTATGGCGTCAGCTCGACGCTGATTACAGGGCATCTGCTTGTCGGTAACTCTCGACCAAATAACTCTTACTTTATCCTGGAATTGCAAGGCTTTTTGCAGCAGTTCAGTTCAGACGCACAGCACACATGGATGCGACAATGTGGATGCGTATTGGTGCGCTGGCCTGGCAAATTGATGACCGCTTTCAAAAGCTCAACCTTACAGAAACATTATGTGCTGTCACACAAAACAAAAGTCATAATTTATAATGGCTTTATGGGCTCGCTCAAATTGATATAAAGGTCAAGAGTGTGCACGTGCTGTCGTGGTGGGCTTCCCTTGAGCATGACCAGTGTGCAGCATCCACGTTAGCTGGCCACATTCTGACGAGCATAATGCCAGCGAGCTTCAAACGAGGCCATTTTGCTGCTTGCCAGCTTGCCAGCCTGCCTGTCAGTACCCCGTAGTCCAGATTCAGTGGGATGTGTGTGCCTACCACGGACCGACATTCTCTACTGGCCCGAGGTACCACTGCCCATGTGCTGCATTCACAACTCTCTTGCCACCTGGTTAAAAGTTTGCCAACATTTTTGAGAATGAAATTAAGTGTGCTGCAGTTTGAGTGGCTTCTGCAAGGGATTAAGGGTGAGCCATCAAAACCAGCTGGCCAACTTAACATTTTTTGGCCAGCTGAGTACCCCAAAACAAGCACTGGCCACTGGATATAGTCGCACTTAAATTACCGCTTTATTAAGCTACCTGTATTTCTGATTATACATATATATGAGTGTGCATATGTGTATTTATATTGAAGGCTCTGCTTTTGTTATCCTTTATCCAGGTGGAGGGCGCTCTGCCCATCATCCATTTATTAATCACATTGGGCTAGAGCCGATCTGTGGCACTGTTGTAGCTTTTGTGCCCCATTGCTCAAATAATGTACGCACACACGCATTTATGCACACACACACTCAAACATACACGGACACACTCACGCACACACTCACTCGTCGTAATCAACTCATAATCAGTTATAATAAGTGCGGTTTTTGGCATATACTCTATTATAAAACTGATTACCACCGCAAAAGGAAACCTCAAATGTATGCAATTTCAATGGTATTTTGTTAATTATCATCGCATTATTGATAATCATTATGATGATGTGCTACTATTGAAAATAGCATAAGCACCCTTACCAACTTGTTTATAGAAAGCGCATCCCAATATCGGTTGACTGGCTGCGCCTTTACAGATTTACAAAGATTTGACGGCGTTTGCAATTAGCTAATGGCCGTTGTCCTTGTTGGTAATTACATATGCATGTGTGCTCCAAAATAGAGATGGTCACGGGCCCTGCAAGGAGCACGAAACAAGTCAATGCCAGTGCGGAAAAATATTTCAATAGCCCCAAAAAATATGCTACATTTTTTATACAGTTTTGTTTTCGACTTTGGCAGCGAACTTGATGTTTTTTGTTTAGACATTTTTATTAAACAAATATTTTTGCTTTTATGAGTGTTGTTAAATTTCTATGTGCAAATGAGGCGTGTCTTTCATTTATTTATTTCGATATTTCGAGATAGGGCGATATTCAGATATGTGGCTCAGCTATTTCTCGGTCTTTACCATACATTTTTAAGTTTTATTGTGCCCTTATTAGTGCTTGTTTTAGAGGACTGGCTCGCCACAACAACAAAAAGCACGACCCGCGCACAACACTATTCCAAACATTTCAAATTTTGGCCTCATTTATTAGGTTGTTATTTGTACAGGTGTGTAAATAAGGTTTTGCCTTTTACAACACTGGCTATTATGTGTGGTTAATGTGTTGGGCAATGCTTAGGTTAGTTTAGTTTTGTTTAGCTTCGGTAATATTTGAATATAATAGTTTTTGAGCATAATATGTATCCCATTTTAAGGAATTTTCTGCCTGGCAAAGGTTATACAAATGTGTTCCATAAACGCGCTATATAAATGTCCGACTGTCTCTGTAGTCTCTTCATGAGAAGAACAGAAAAATATATACATGTATGTATCAGGCAATTAAAGAAATTCTGCTGCTGTGTAACCCAAACTTGATCAGGTCACATGCTGCAGAAGAAAGGATGGCATTATGATTCCATGGTATTTACCTAATATGAAATGTGAACACATTCGTGAGCTCGTACCTTGTGCAAATGGGGCAGTCAGCGAAATTTTATTTGAATCGAAAAGGCTTCTCAGTGGCCGCGTGTGTGAGTGTGTGTGAAATGGAGCTGAGTGGTTGAGGTGTGCTGGGGTTGATGGCCACCAAAATAGCATCAAGAGCAGCGGCAGCAGCATGAACAGCATCGCATTTGGGTTAATCTGAATCCGAGACGAGGTTGTAAAAGTCATTCAGTCAGGAAGCAATAAAATGATTTTACGCCAATGCCATGAAAATGCTGAATTTGAATAAAGGTTTGTGGCGCTGTTTTGCCACATCCTCAAACGGCACCATCAGCAACCACCAACACCATCATCAGCAACATCTCATCATCATCATCGTCGTCGTCGTCTTCATCGTCATCGTTCTCATCGTCGTCGTGATGCTCTAACATGGCTATCGATGGCGTCTTGGCGGTTGCTGTTGCTTCCCTTGGCCTCCACTTGCCAGCGAGTGTCCGCCTGCTGCTGCGGCTCCAAAATTTTCTGCTGATGCAGCGGCCAACGTGACGCAGCTGGCGACGGCTGCAGGACTTTTACGCCAATTATGCGTATGTGTGTGTTGGCGCATATGTGTGTGTGTTTGGATTCTGTGTGCGCGCATTTACGCAAAACGAACTGGGCTAATGCACAACACATATTGAAGCAATTTGACTTGAAATGCTTATCCATGCCATTGCACAAGAATGCGTGTCTGCCTGTCTCTCTCTCTCTCTCTCTCTCTCTCTCTCTGTGTGTGTGTGTGTGTGTTTGCGTATATGCTCGTCCTTTTTTGGACGCATGCACACCCACACACTTGCATATAAGTCCTGCCATTGACAGGATCAACTTTCGTCTTTAAAGCAAAGAAACTGCCCAACTGCCCTGAGATGGCCCCCACTCCCTACCACCCGCCCGTTGTGTGCCCCTGGTCTTTTGGGGCTGATGCTGCTAGTGGTTCTGCTTCTGGTCCGCCTTTCCGTCCGGCACTTTGCATTGCTCTCGTTGCTCTGGCTGCCATTGTCGTCAATTGCATTGCAATGGCCTGGCCCAGGCCACTGCCAGGCAGGAGCACTGAGATAGTTTTGAAGAGAAGCGCCCCCATTTCATTCTACCCTGTCACAGTCAACGTCTAATGTCTTCGTTTTGACTTTATCGACGTCTTCGTTGCCTCGTTTTCGTCCGGAGGTTCTCTTAATACAATCCCAGTCCAGCTCTGACTGCACATTCGCCACATTTTAAGCATCCTTTGCGTATTAATTTCGTCTGTGGATTCTTTGCACCAGTCATTTATGTTATTTCATTGGAGATTCAAACAGATCTGTGCGACGTTTCCCTAACTTTGCTTTGAAATGCTTCAATTTTATACATGTGGTATGCTAAATAGGTTCTTAGCCCTTCTTTCATACAATATTCATATTCGCTGCTAGTGTATTTCTAATTATTCGAAATAATTGAGCGCTAATCAGTTAAGTAGCTAATCCACTTACCAATCCCAGGACTTCGCACAGCATCTCCCTCCTCTTGTATTTTTGTTGCCACAGCTCCTCTCTAAATCTTTCTCTCCTTTTTTTTTTTTTTTTGGTAATGTTTGTTCAAGTCCCGCAGCGTGGCATTGCAAAGCGCTCCCATGACTCCGGCGGTTGCCAGAACAGACAAAGGCAGCGAATTCCACTAACCAGTTCGACTTAGCTCTTGTTTTGACTATAGTTCGAGTTGTGGTTGTATTTGTTGTTGGAGTCTTTTGCCTTTAAGCCACATTTGGATGATTTTGATTATGCAAACTGTTTGTGGGCAGCCCGCAAGGAGTGGAGGTCAAGCACTAAATCTAATAGGGATTTGTGCTTGCTCCCGATTTCCTAAATGTCCTGCGCACTTAATTGAATTGAAGTAAAGGTGTATTCAGATTTAATTGAATAACCCAAACGAACTGGTCGCCGTGCAAAAAACTCGTTTAAAATATTAATAATAATTTTGTGTATTTACCATAGAACTAAAAAAAGGAAAGTCTTATTTTATACGAAGGCACACACACTTGCCCAATTGGCCTATCTGCTTTAGCCCGCTGGGCATATATATATTAATGTAACTGGCACATATATCTTTATTTTTAAATCAAAGCCACTTTTGGTAAGTGGCTTATTGGTTTTTAGTAAGTGCAACACTGAGTTAAGTATTTGACAAGCTCTCTGCACAAATTTGTGTAAGTCTAATACTTTTATCTTAAGGCTTTGTAAAATTGCCAAGACGAACGCTTAGGTGAAGCGCTTATGAGGACATGGAGAGCAAATCACAGGAAACGCTGACCTCAGCCAAGTATTTAAAACTGAAAGTATAGACAATATTTCCAAAAAAAAAACATATTTTCAAGATATGTAAAATGTAAATCCGAATCCAACGGCCAAGCCAAAGTGCTCTTGATCAAAGTCAAAGTCGGCTGGTAAGCCAAAAAGGCCAGCTAAGCGCAAGATGGACAAACCGAAACCAAAACTCAAGCCAAAGGTAAAGTGCGGGCAAAGACCAAAAATGAAGCCAAAACTAAAGCAGAAACCAAAGCCAAAACCCAAGCCGACATGTAAGCCGAACAATTTACCTTGCAAGCCTACCCCACGTCGGCATAAAAGCAACCCCATGTCCCGTGAATGGAGGGCACGCATAAATATAAGGTGAAATAAATGCACCAGACCCAAGCAACCAATGGGTCAACATATTTGCAATTTGTAACCGCAAGTACAGATAAAAAGTGGAGTCATCCAAATGGGAAGCTCGTATTAAGGGCCGCTTTCTCCTGCTGTCACATGCCCCACGAGAAGTAACGGAAATATCGCAAACAGATAAGTTTATCAGATCAGCCATAATGTGAACCCCTATTAGATCGCCATACTAGTACAGACTAAGCGGACGACGGAAAGCTCTGGGGAAAACCCCTATTTATTAAGCAAAGCTTGTCAATATATACTTTTGAGCGTTAAATTTCTATTAAAGGATATGTATTTCTGAAGCTGTTTTATTTTTAACGATTGGTTTTAAAAAGGTTTTGCATCAGCGGGAGGTAATTAAAAAAGTGAAGTCAAAAATTGGGGAAAATAATAATAAAATAATTTTCCAAACTAATCGTAAGAAAATGATGATGACGATGATGTACTTCATAGGACTCAATATGATTGGTCCGCGTGCAATATTTGGAGCTGGCTGTCAGCTCATCAGGTGGGGAGTCGTGACTGTTCAGTCAACACATATGCATATTGAACACCTACCCGACCCCTTCCCCTCCCCCCTCCCTCATTGTCCGTAAATCACCCCTTTGTGGCCGTAAAAGTTGGACCAAGTGTGCAAGTGACTTAGCTGCTTTGAACTGAACGCAATCGCATGCACAGGCATTCGGTTTTGTTCCAACCTAAGCGGGCCCTGTTAGGCCTTTTTTGTGTGTGCGCAATTGGTATTTGCTTGACCAAGCATTGGGTGCGGCATATTGGCCATGATAATTGGGCGCAAAGCGCATTACGGAACATTTTCATTTGCTGCTATTTTCGGGGCAGTGCACGCTTAGCCAATCCTTTGGGATTTTGTTTTTGTTGCTGCTGCTGCAACTGCTGCTGCTGCAACTGAGAGTCTAAGCCAAAAGAAACCAAAAATCTGCTCATATGCATTCATTTCTGGAGCATTTGTTCACATTTGCTATTTGCCAGCCACTCCACGCTGCGTATGAGTAATATTTACTATGATTGATGTCGGGTATGGCCAAGCAAAGCTATAGCTGGCCATTTATTGTGTATACATGTAACATATGTTTGTACATACAAACATACACATTTGCAGACATTCATGACATTCAATACAAGCGCGGCGGATATATGCAAATTTTTGTTCACTTTTTGAAGTTCTTCAGCCTTTGATAAGTTAATTTGCAGTTGTCGTATCACGCCCATTACAACGCCCACGGCCAGCAATCGTTATGTGGCCTGTGTTATTAATACCGTGTGTGATTTTATTTTACCTTTGCTGGCGCACTTCAATTACTTTCATTATGCTCAGATAGCCCCGTAATAAGATGGATGAATGTCATGTGCGCTTTAATTTCTTTAATATAGCATATATACCCTGTTATATTATACGTATTGGGTATGCCATGGACAAATAGGGTATTTAACATTTTCTTTAAAATAAGCTCTTTAAATTTTATCTATAAATATTTATCTATGCTCTCTCTCTCTCTCTCTCTCTCTCTCTCTCTCTCTCTCTCTCTCTCTCTTTGCAACGGGTATTTCGTGAACAATTTGGATCCTGTTCCCACTGCTTTGTATAATTTTAAACTGTAACACATATCAAGATTACGTATACGTATTTCTTTAGCTAGGTCCCGTTGTCCTTGTGGATAGCCTTCAAATGCTGCTTGGCCACAGAAGAGAATTTGTGAATTTGATTCCTTTTGTTTTACAATGACCACATTTTGGTTATTTCTGTGGTTTTTATGCTTTTTAATTTACATAGATCTGTGCTTCATTTACAATATTTTCATACCACTCCCCCCTCAGTACACAAACACAGACACACACACACACACACACTCACAAGCAGAAAGACGGAATATGAGGGGGTGCACACTCAGAGGAGAGACAGTCAAATGTAATTTGCTTTTTACATCGTTTTTCAGTTTCCGTTTCCGGTTTGCATTTCGTCGTTGCGACCATTTTCGATATGCCTGCAGCGTGGCCAAAACTTTATTGAAATTGTCTCTTTTCATTTATCGTTTATGCGTTTTCTGACTTAACAGTGCCACAGACACGACCAAAATGGAACTGTAAACAATACAATGGACCCTCCCTGCTCTCAGCCATTTTGTGGTTCCCTTTCTTATCGTTTGCCATATAGTTTATGTGTTGGCATTTCGTGCCAAGGTACGAGTAAGAGCCAAACAAATCTTCGATTAGTATATACATCTCAATTTATTGTTATTCTTTTACATTTCTGTCCCATTGAGAGTCCAATAAAGACAATGCAAAATAATTTAAACATGCATGGATAAAATACGTTAGTCAAACATGATATACTATCGTATATTATCCAAATTGTGCGCGACAAATTATTTCTGCCAACTTTTGAAATGCCTGTCATAAAAACATTTCACACTAATAGGAAAAATTAAATTAGCACTTACTAATTTCAACGCGCATTTTATTGGGGAATCAAGTTCCAAATACTTATACATAGATATACATGAATTCAAAAATGAGATTACAATAAATCGTACAAAATTTAAAATTTTTTTTACTAAAGAAGAGCTTTGAAACTAAGTTTAATGACAATTGATTAAAAAGGTAATGAAAATAATATTAATCCGCACAATATTGCACAATGGGATGAGTTTTTCAAAATAGTTGAGACACGTCTTAACCGTATTATGACAAAGGAATATTGTTCACCAATTTTGAAGCCACATTTGCGGCTACAATTTTCCAAATGACCGTATATGTAACTGACGGAGAGACGACTGGAGTGACGTTTTTCTTCATGTGATATACATTTGCATAAAACATTTATATTACCCATCAGATACAGGAAATAAAAATACAATATGGGAGCCAATATAAATCAAAAGTAAATTGAAAAAGATTACTCAAAATAATACGGCACGCAGCATATTTTAATTGAATTTCGATAGAATATTAAAGGGCTTGCTTTGATTAAAAAAAAACTGCTAATAAAGGTAATTAACATTTAGGCATAATTAAACTCATGTATAACCGCATTAACCGAAGGCGTGTAGACAGGGCAGAAGTTTTGCAATTATGATAAGATGTTAGTCGCATATACTTAATCAAAGGGATGAAGAAATCTCTATAATATCGTAAAAGTAAATCTCGAGACGTTGCTTTATTTGGGCAAGAGATTTCAACTGAAAACCAAGCGATGTTTATTAACCAGGCAATAATTCCAATGGCAGACCTTCGAGATGATGATACTTAAGTATTTTGAAAGCTGCCAATTCGAACAGAGGGAAAAATTGCAGAATGAGAGTGTTTGGGCAGGGAAAGGGTTGTCGTTCAATTGCAATAATTTACATGCAAATGCGTTTGGCTATAAATGTGCCAGCAGCAGCGACAACGTCAGCAAGTGAACGGCATTGGCCTCGGCGTTGGGCGTTGGGCGGTGGGCGGTGGACAGTGGGTGTGGCTGTAGCTGTGCAGTGCTGGAGTTTTGGGCAAATTGAACTAAAATTCGCAAATACAGGCATATGGATATGCCAAAGAGTGGTGTAATTCAAGACGACGCTGAAAATGAGCTCGAGAGGAGCTGGCGGTCACAGCTGTTGGGTATTTGGTGTTTTTTTTTACGGGCTCTAAAGGGTGTGGCCGCATTTGAATATACATTCGTTTATATATATGTGTGTGTACGTGTGTGTAAGTGTGTGTGTGTGTGTGTGTGTGTGTGTGTGTGTGTGTGAGTGTGGTGACGAGGGGATCACCCTGTGTAGTCAGCGCATTGACAAAATGTGAACATGACAGCTCGCTGACTTTCACAGACGCGGATGCGGCTGCGGATGCGGCTGTGGCAAGGACATTTTGATGGGATACATTTTGGTCGTTTTCGACACAAAACGAAAATCCTTTTGACATTTTATTTACAAAACGCATTTGTCGCCAACGGAAATTGGCACAGAGCACAATAATAAAGCCACACAGGAGGAGGCAAACAAGCGCCAACAAGCGCGAAACGACAAGCTAAAGGAATTTGCAAAGCGTCTGTCACTTGAATACAAGGATAACAGCAACAGCAACACTAACAACAACAACATGCCGCAGGATTTGCCCAAACATATCTGGCAGTCTTTGTAATCTTCAATCCTAGACTCTAACACATATTCAACTATTGTGCGCTCTAATAAGTTCGATACCATTTGAAACCACGAACAACCACAGCGCGCACAGTTTGTAATCAAGTGGTTGGCTGCTGGGGGACCTCAGAGATTGACAGGAACAGACACTAGCTAATATAATGCCAAAGGGAGGTAACAACTATTGACATACATAACACCGAGGCGGAGCAAGCCGATCATAAAACTAATAAGAAAAAGCAGAAAATACCCTGCACTTTGAGGACAATAGAGTTTTTTTTGCAACGAACAGAGTTCGGCTAAGCATACTTAACTTATAGCTTTATATCATACAGTGGGTAACAGTTTCCTGTCCCCCTGCCCTGTCTTAGTCATAAGCTATATGTATCATTTTCCCCGACTTAAGAATTTAGATATGTATTTTTTAGTCTGCAAAAAAAGTCTTATTTGAGTTTTGTTTCTCTCTATGATTATTATCGATATCTTTTAGATATTCCATAAGTACTACACCTTGAATACTATACACTTTTGGAGGACAAACCCCTGCAGAGTTAGGTCTATATACATTCTTAATCTATGTAAAAAGTCGACTTCATTTCATTTCGTTGTTCAAACTGATCGCAATTAATATCAATTTCTCTTAGATAGTAATAAGTACTTCGGCTACATATTAGCACTCAAAGCGTACGTAGACGAGATTAAAATACCCTACAACTTAAAGACTACCATTTGCAAATCTTTTAACAGTTGTATACTGGATTCTTCTAAATAAGGATATCGAGTGTGACTCAGGAATATCAAAAGATTTTTCTCATTAAATCTTGGAGAGGTTTCATTTTTCAAAGCTCTGTTTTCGATACATTGTGGTCGCTTTATAGGTACACGCCCACCAGCAGCACTGACCCTTTTATCAGCTTTAACAATGAAATAGATATTGCATTTTAATTTTAACTAATTGAGAGAGAATGTATGTGCACGTCCTTTATTTGAATAGCACTTTATCATAAAACCCAGGTAAGTTATTAAATTAATAAATCAAAAATTCAGAAAATTTTTTGATTAATTAAAAGCCAGCCGTAAATCAGAATATGCGAAACGCTCAGATAATCAGAGAAAATATACTTTTCATTTTATTAATTGTTCATAATTCTCTCTCTTCACAAATACTAGTGGCTCGTAACCAACCAAAATATACCATACTCCCGTATCACCGAGCATTGACATTGTGTCGGACTTTGGTTGGAAGATATTTCTATGTCAAGCCCGAATTTGTATATTCATAATCATAAAGGAAATGCATGCACTTAAAGTCGACTTCAATTACAGGTGCAGGGCATTAACTAGTCGAGCGCATTCAAGTTATTCTGTATAGTTCTCGATACGACAGCAGATTCAGCAGTCTGGTAGGGCGAGTGGTCGCTATTCCGCAGACTTAGACTAAAGTATATTGCAAGGTAATCGGCATCCCACGGGCTGTGCTTGCGCGAAGGAGCTGGTCATCAAAGTTGGCGCTGCCGGCAAAAGCCGCAAACTGCTGCTCCTGGCTGCTGTCATTGATACGGTCGCTATGACAGTGAGTGGATGCCGCTACCGCTGCTGCTGCTGATGTTGCAACTTGGCGTCTGCAGGGGCAACACAAATCTGAGCTCATGCTGAAAGTGTGCAAATCAATGTGGCAAGCTGAAGGTTGAAAGAGGCTTATTGCGGGTTGCATGTAATGAGGGCGCTACGGGCTTACATAGCAAAGCTGATGCTGCCGCAGTAGAGGTCTGCCTATGAAGCAGTTGCTTTATTACTTGTATGCAAATTCCATAATTGAATTACGAGCCAGACAGGCAAAAAGCTATGTTCGTATATGCCCATATATTCTGGTTTATACAAAGATATTTTTATTTTTATTTTTATATTTATAGTGCGGGCGAAAGCGAGCAGCATCGACAGACACAGCGACAACAACAAATGGCAACAGCAACAATAACAACTTTGTGACGTTAGACTAATGTGCGACAATGACGATCAATCAATGCGACAATTCGTCAGGCGGTCAGTCAACCAACTATCCAGTCAATCAATCAATAATGGATGACCACAAGCAGCCCCGACTTTGTGCGTGTGTGTCTGTGTGTTGGCCATGTTAGTTGTGCGGGCTTTGGGCCAAAATCGTGCAACAATCAATAACAGCGAGAAGCGAGAAGCGAGCAGCGAGCAGCATGTGTATGTGGGCGTAGCTGCATTTCCGCTGTTTTGTCGAACATAATCGGTGCCCCATCTTTTGCAGTTGTACACACACATACAGATATTTAAAGCTGCGCTTAAAGCCTCGCTGTCTGCACATAGTTAGGCCTGAGAGGAAGCTTGGCAAATCCTGTGGCTTGCTTTCGTTAAGATATTTCAATGCCTGACAATCTCTGTCTTATTCGCACTTGCTCTGCCCTTCTCCGGACCCAGTCGCTGTCGCGTTCAAAGTATTAAAAACTTTTCAACATTTCTGTAAGCTCAACAAAGTGCAGGTTGCTCTTTATTGCGTTAACCATTTTCGCTTTCACAAAAAGTCTATCTACGATTCCTAAAAATACACACGCACACACACACACACACACACACACGTGCATGGGGCTATCGGCAGCTGCCACACCCCACGCAGACGGCTGCTTTTTCCCTGAGCGCTGTAATTGATTTATGTGCGCGAACGTGCGTAGAACGGCTGCTTACAATTTACAGTCAGCTGCCCCTGCGGCTTACGCTCCCGCCGAACCAAAAGGTTCACTTTGTACTGTACAAAAAAGAAGAAGAAATATGTGACAGCGACAGTGACCACAACTTGAAGGTGTCCTTGTCCTTGGAACTGGGCACTTTTGGCCCCTTTCAATTGGGTTATGCAACAGAAATATATATATATAAAGAGCTCATAAATTTGCAGTCATTTTATTTCCTTAAGATAAAGGTTAAAAATGAAAATTTCATCCATTTTGGAGATCCTGAAGAGAAATTTCGTTTGGCTAGAAATAACATACGATTACGCTTAGTTTATCAATTGTTTTTATACCCTGAACCCATTAAAAATGGGTAAAAGGGGTATAATTTTTTTGTGCAAAATGGAAGTGTATGTAACAGGCAGAAGGAAACATCTTATCCCCATAAAGTATTTATATTCTTGATCAGCATCAATAGCCGAGTCGATCTGGCCATGTCCGTCTGTCTGTCCGTCCGTCTGTCCGTATGTATGAACGCAAGGATCTCAGAACCTATAAGAGCTAGAGCTTGAAATTTTAGCTATAGGTCCTCCTTGTGCTTACGCAGATCGAGTTTGTTTCCGATAATCGATAACTTACTCCGTTTCCAAGCAATCGATAAAAATCGATAACGACATCCTGTTTTTTGAGTAATTTTGGTAAATAATAAGAACCTCTTCCTTGTTTTATTTTAGACTCATTGTTATCAGTAGATACATTTATAAATACTATGATTTCGACATAAAAAAAAATGTGAACCTAGATAATTTATCAGCTCTCAGATAATTTTGCATATCAACATAAAGCTACTTCTGGTATACAGATACTTTTTATATTGGATTACAGACTCGATCGTTAGCTTAATTCTATTTCTGCTAGTTAGCGCTCTTCATAAAATTGTCTGATAGCTTGATTTGGACTTGAAATACATTTCCCTGACAATTGTGAGTATATTTGACATAATGAAATTGCCGCAGATAAATCAATTTAGAGCTCATCAGCTGGCTGCGATCCAGATACCGATGAGTTTGGGCATGATAATGATATTGACGATGTTGCTGGCTTTGCTGACAATGCTTTAATTTATTTGCACCCTATTTGATGACGCCGCTGGCTGCTTATCTATGCGCCCGTCGACATCGTCCAGCTACTGATGCTCATCATTGTCACTGTCATCCGCTCACCTGGCAATGCAATCAATTTGCATGCGTTTCTTTCAGCTCGTGCCAATGGGAATCCCAGTAGATGCTGCCCATCAGAATGGCAGACAAACAATTTTGCTGGGGCTTAAGGCGGACTTTTGCTGTGTGGATTCTGTGTGCAATCATGGCCCAAAAGAAGAGTGCTTTCCCTAGCAGAAGCAGCGCCCATAAAACTGACCAACGGCACCACCTGCAGCAGAAGCAGCAGCAGCAAAAGATTGAGCTTGAGATTGAGTTGAGTAGAAATAAAAATTTATGGAGTGGTCATTTATCACAAGACGGGCAGCTTCTGTTTGTGTTTTCACGTTAGCCGAGCTACCAACTTTGCTATCTGTGTTGTAAGTCTGTTGGCCGTTTTAACTGTAAGCAGCTATAAAAACAGCAGCAGCATCAGCAGCCAGAGAAACAACAACAAACAACAATTCCACCAGCACAGGCACTAACAATAACAATAACTGGCACGCTGTTGCTTGTTTTTATTGTTGCTGTTGTTGCTCATTTGTTGCTGTTGTCTTTAGCTGGTTGTGGTTTATTTTGCAGTTTCTGTTGATTTACTGCCGCTGCCGATGCTGCTGCTACAGTAGCTGCTGCTGCTGCTGCTGCTGTTGCTTCTGCTTTCTGAAATTTAAAACTTTCATTTTTAATGGAATTTCCTTGTCAAAGGCACATTGGCGATTCCCTCGATGGGGTATCAACACAGCGTGTTTCCTGATAATCCACCAATGTTTTTGTTTTTTGTATTTTAACTGCCACACACGCACACTCACCCAGCTCCTATCTGGTCACGTGTGCTTTAGGAGCTATCTAAAGCGACTGGGCTATGAGCACAGCGACGAATGTCCTTGGTGCGGCTGTGGAACGACTGAAGACTCCCGACACATAATCTTTGATTGAAAACCATTCAATTCAAATCGTACCCATGTGTTAAGGGCGTCGACGAGGGGGCTCATTAAATTGAAAGACAAAGCTTTAAGGATAAAAGCATCAGCCGGGCAAGCCCAGTAAATATAATATTATAATCTATTATCTTGACTCAAACGCAGTCCAAATTTACTTAAAATCGTGTCTCAAATAAGTGAACATATATTAAGTAGAGTACAGTGCAGCAAATTGATCAAAAAAAAAATGCGTCCTTTTAATTACTGCCCTACTATGCGATTCTCATGTATGTAAGGTTTGTTCGGCGATTTCTTTAAAGAAATATAAGTTAATCCCTTCATTTTTACTTTATACAACTCGTACATCTGCTGCACAATCTCTGTACAAATTGTCGCATTTTACCGGCATCTGCTAACAATCAAAATTATGCGCTTTTTTTTGATTTCTTCAATATTTGCAAGGACAACACTTTGCTTGGCTCGGGTAAATTGCGCAATTAGTTTATGCGAATTTCAATTAATAACTCCGTTTTTTGGCAACACTTTTAACACCCCAAGCTCATACAAAATGGCAAAGAGAACAACATTCAGAATGCCCGTGTATATCAAAATAAAAAACTCGCAAAAAAAGGAGAAAAAAAAAAAGAATTTATACAAAAAGTTGCCAAAGGGCCTCCAAACGAAATTTATGACAAAAATTTATACACAGAGCGTATGTTTTGTCATGTGGCCATTCATTGCCCTCGCGTCGCCACTGTCACAGTCCGGCTGTCCGTCTGTCCGACTGTCTGTCCGTCTGTCCGTCCGTCTCCACCGTCTGTCTTTGTACATAGCTCCACACGTCTCACACCGCAACTCTGTGACGCCATGTTGGTGCAGCTGCCCCGCCACCAGCCAGCAATTGGCTTTTTGTTCACTCCCCTTTTCTATTTTTTCCAAATGTTTTCCGCAACTTTTGGTGCATTTTATCTTTTATTATTATTTTTAAAATTTTTTTTTTGTTAGTAAAAAGTGTAAAAACTAAAAAAATCGAGCTGTCATCATGCATAAAATGCATACATATGTATATACATATATATATATATTTATATATATATCTCGCTAGTCCGGAACTGGAAAGCGGCACAGGCATTGGGGAGGTGTATTCCCCATCCAGCATTTGTACCTAGCTAAATCGGATGACTGTCTGCAGCCGCGTGAATGCATTTTGTATCCCTTAACACTTTTCAACATGGATTCGCCTCTGCGTAGCCAGCCCATCAATTAATGATATATTTTATATAATACCACGCTTTCTATGCGGAAAAAATGCTGCCCTGCCCAATCTATATGTACGGCAAATCAAAAGTTTTGACTACTTTGGGATTAGGCGTGCGCAGCTTCAATGACTTATGGAGATACTCGTTCCCTCGACTTGATATTATCGTTGGCGCGAATATTTTGTGCGCTTCATTGATTTAATGGAAAAACTTTTCGGTCCACAGTTTGTTTGTCTAATATTCTTTTTATTTTTTTTCGGCTCTTTTCCACAAATCGACGTTCATAAATCGACTGGGTGGTGGTCAGTTTCAGTTTCAAATATCCTTGTTATTGTTGTTTTTTCTTGTTGTTGTTGTCATTGTTGTTGTTGCTGCTTGGCCAGCCAAGTCCATTCCATACGGTTGCTGAAGCTGTTTATAGTAATTTTCAATAGTTTTGCGGTGTTCATGTGAAAAATATGTTCCGCTTGCTTCCCCTCTATATTTTCTGCGTTCGGCTTCTGTTTTGTTTTGGCATCATTTTACCAGCAGCTCTTGTTCTTGCTATTGTTATTTTCACATAGGATACTTTAGTTATGGGGCAAGTTATGTGACACTGATTCATGCCCTATTTGTCCAGCACGAATATTTTCCAATCGTTGATAAAATACATTTTTAATTTAAAATCAAAAATAGTCAAGCGACTTCTGGCTGTAATAGCCAGAGGCTATGAAGGCTCCTATGAAAAGAGTGTCCTGTGAGGATTTTCAATTTTAACTACCCACAAAGTTGCAATTAATAGCTAATTGGAATGTTCCGCGACTTAATGATACCCTATACTTAATTCGCCCCACTCATTTGTAGTCCCCTGTGTTCCCAGAAACAAAAAGATAAATTAAATTATTTTTCAATATATTTGTGTACCATTATTCAAGGGTCTATCTTCAAAATCTTGTTAGTCTGTCAAGCTCCTTCTTCGAAACAGACAGATAGAATCGAAATAGGTTGTTTTCTGTCTGCTAGACGCATAGACTCAACTTCAGTTAAGTTTGAGCTATATTTGTTGCGCATAGGGTATGCAATAATACTCCCGCTTACTGTTGATGTGCCATGTCATCCGTGTCCTTGTCCTTGCCATGCAATTAAGTCGAACCCGCAGCGACGGCCCAGACAGACTGTTGACATCCACGTCGTCTAGATGATGATGATGAAGATGACGCTGACGACGAAGAGGACGACAATGACGACTTGACTTGACGTAACTTGACACGAGTTGTGGTCGTTGCGAGTCGCAGTCGCAGTCGCAGTCACAGTCACAGTTGCAGTTGCAGTTGCAATTCGCCCTCAAGCCCAACAAAGTGTTCTCCTAGTTGAGTGGAGCAGTAAATGGTAGGGATGTCGATATTGTCATGTAACTTTCTTTCTCTCCCAATTCACCCACACACACACACACACACATAGCAGCTCACTGACGTGAGGCTGAGAGGCCGGCAGGAGGAAATTTTGCCAATTAAAGTTTGTTTTAATGAAGCAACTTACTTAGCTACCTACTTATTGTTGCAAGTAATGCAAATGGAAGCACCGCCCACTGCCTTGACAGCTGCTGTAGCTGCAGCTGCTCCTGCTCCTGCTCCTGCTCCAGTTGCAGCATCGTCACTCACTTTGGGCAAACAGCTAACATCCTTGTGCCAACATCTCAGTTTACTAGCCAATTTACATTGGAAGCGGTGCTGCATGCGGTTGCACACTGCAACTGTCTGGCTACGTAAGTTGTTTCAACATTAACAATAGAATATTTAAAGTCGGAAACTATATACAATTAACTAGCTGGCAACTCCCGGTCGTGCATTCTCCACCTAGGAAAATTTTAAGCTCAAGTTATAATTAAAATAGATATTTGAAAATGAGTTGGATGTCCATCAAATCAAGAACCAAAAGTTTAAATGTGCTTTTGCATTTTAGTTTTCTTGGGTAACCCGAAAGTAAACGTCGTTTATCCAACCTTTGAACAGTATTTTCCATCTTAAAGCCTTTCATTTTGCGGAAAGTCTCAAATGAACTTACTTACATAAAGTTCCCTGGATATGCGCTCAAACCCGAAACCCATCAAATCTTTGATCCCCATTTCCACCAAAGATAGTAGAACTTTGCTAAAAGTGTGAAACTTATTTCAAATGAATTTAAAATACGTTTAAAATGATTTTGAGACCCATAGCATGGTAAGCAAAACAGTTACACTCAACCATTTTCCCTGTTTTTTCCACATAAGTAGGTCGGTGGAATTTCCGAACATCCCGTCTGAACGTGCCCCTTCAACACGTTAGGTAACTTCCTTCAAAATATTAGCTTCCCAGCTTGTACGGCGTAGAGTGTACGTTGATCACCAGTCAGTCGGTCAATCATACAGTCAGTAAGGACAAACAGTTTTATATATAGGGATTATATGGGGCATTTATTGAGCCATCTATTGCTAGGGTTAAAATTGTCAACATTTAGCGATTCAAATTGCACTTGTTTCATTGATTTATTTTTGTTGAAAATATCAAAATTTTCAGCAAAACCTGCACTCCGGCGTGTGACTGGTTTGAAAACCCTAACCTTAAGGCAGGGAGCCTTTAGCTTGAAAATAAATTCGTTTGTGAATTTCAATTATGTAACCCGTCTGCAAGGAAAATTCGAATTTCGCTCGGGATTAGTCTAACGCTTAATTCGCGACTTCAGGTAATGTCATTAGTGCCTAAAATTGCTGGCGGTGCCTGTATTAGTTATCCTGGAAATTTGCGTGAATACAGCAGAAGAACCTGGCATTAAATCAACTTTGCTGCGGACTGCGGACTGTCTGTGTGTGTGGGTTTCAGTCATGGTGTGGTTGCTCGCTTGATTTTGTGTTCCCTTTGTACGGCAAGTCCTGTTGCACACAGAGCTTTAACGACACAGACACACACACACACACATGCCCATACACATTCTTGCTGCAGCCTTGCATTGGTGCCGCAGGTGCACGCCTCTCTGCCCCTCAGCCCTACCCGCTTTTCCCTTGGTCTGTGGGAGTGCAAGTGCGCGTGTGCTTGGTAATATTTGCGAGCCTAATTAAAATTCCACATTGCATTTAATGCCGTTGATGAGAATACGTGCTCAAGTCAGCGGAAATGTCCATTTAATTAATATTTTATCAAAAATATATATACATATGTAAAAAACCACAACTTAGTTGATGTCATCAGCAGTGGGTTAGGAGGAAGGTGGAGGGGGCATCGAACAGCAGACAGGACTGAAGGAAAGCACTCGAGTGAAGCCCAGTTCCTCTTGAGATAAAGCACAACCTTCTGCAATAATCTATTGTTAAATTTCGTTTGTCATTTATTTATAATTTAGTTCTTGTTGCTTTCAATACAATATTTATCTTGTTTATAATAATTTCATTTATTGCATTTGTTTTGTTTTTGTTTTGTGAATTCTGTTTGCATTTGGCTTTCAGGTTCTACATAAGACTAGAACTATTTGGAGAATATGTGTGTGTGTGTATGTGTGTGTGCATGTAATTCTAGCGGAGAATATCAATGTCGCTAAGCCCACAGCTCAGAGGACACATATAATACACACACTCACACACATACACGCACACACACACACCGCAGAGCATCTGAAAAGCTTCGTTAATGCGTAGATACTCATATATTTTTTTTGTTTTTCATTTATTTCTTTTTTTTTATTTCTTGCATTTATATTCTTAAGTTCGATTTTTGATTTTGATTTGCATTTAGATTTATGCGCAGCTATTTTGAGTTAGTTTTCTTAATCGAGCCCTCATTTGTCGGGTCTTCCTGTTCTGATAGCCGTTGCACATACATATGTACCTCGTATAATGCCCATACACACACATATTTGTTTATATGCACATAAGTTAGCTATTTGTCATGCAGTTTTTATTTAAACACAAGCTTAGGCTGTTTGAGTTGAAAACAAATACATGAATGGGTTGCCTACACCCACATTTGCTGGGGGGGGTGGTGGTGGTAGGGGGGAACACGAAACTGGACTATGCATAAATTAGACAACAATTCTTTTGATTTGATTTGTTTTTTGTCTCTTTGTATCTTTTCTTTTGCTTATGATTAGTTTGCTAGCTATGTGTTTGCTATGTGTTTGATTTTGCCATTATATAAATTTTTGCACTTTTGCCATAAATGGTATTATGACTTCTTTGTCCAACCCTTCTTTTGGTTTAGATCTTGACTTTGATCTTGCATTTTTTGCTGGCTATAAAGTAATTGGTATACTACGCAGCTCTTTGTCACATAAATACGTTTGATTTTCTTAAATATATTATGCCTTCAAGTTTGTATTTTTTTATATTATAGCTAAATCTTTGACTAACGCTAAAGTTAATTATTTATTTGTAATATTTAAAAAAAAAAATTGTATATTTATTGTATTAGGAAAATTATAAATACAAGTTATATTCAAGAGAAAAGAAATAAACGAGCTTGCATTTTAAAAATGAAACTCTTTGAGTTTTTGCCAACAATCTAACATGTCGCTTGCGCTTACTTAATTTCATAAAATTTTTTTATTATTTTATTAATTAGTTAATATGTTTCTCTTGCAGTTTGATGCAACTCGTACAGATTATTATACTCATTCATTTTGCATTTACTTTTGTTTCTATTTGCTTAGTGATTCTTACTTACCGCGCTGCTTTAAAAAAAAATTCCATTGATTAAATCTAAGTTTTTTTGGGCTCAAAAAAAAACAACAACATTGATTACAGTGTTGTGTCCGTGCTTATGTACCCTACACACATATGCATATGTAGCTACGCAATGTACACACATATGTAACTGGATTTTTGATTTATCTCCGACATTTTTCATAGTTACTTTTATTTCAATATATTTATCATTACTCTAAAAACAGATTTTTCTTATTTATGTATTTTTTTTCCATTTGTTCGTGAGCTGAGTTTTTATTTTGTTTCAACTTTTATTTACATTGAAAATCGTTTACTGTTTGTATTATTGTTTGTTTTCTTTCTTCTGGATTTTCTCCTCTATTTTTAAATTGTCATAACTAAACGAACGTTGAACGCATCATGATGATTATTATCACTAACCTATTTTTTTTTTTTTGCTTTTTTTTTTTTTTTTTTTTTTTGGTTGTTGGGTTTTTTTTTTTACTCATAAATTAAATGCATTTTGGGCCACATTGAAAACATAAAAAATGCTTTGGCATTTTCGCTGATTGAAAAAGTTTTCATGGTAAATGAATTGAATGCCGCATGAAATATGAAATTGTGCGAATCGAGAGTGGGAGTGTTTCGCAGATCAACAGAGAGTGCAGCGACACATATATTGAGGTCTGCCACAGGCGAGCCAGTGTGGTAAAATGAATTATGTTGAATCGAGAACCCTTTCGAGCAGTGCATATCACTGTATATGCTGCTTGCATGATTGGATTAGTTATTGCTGCACACATTCCTGGTGACATTGACAATGTGAAGTGAAGTGGAGTGGAGTAGAGTGGAGTGTATCCATTTTTGATGGCCATTCGGATTGAACTTCAGCATAATAGACAACATGCACAGGTCGCAAGTGGGAGCTCTCTATCAAAATTGAATGCATTTGAAAAAGTTGAAAAAAAAAGAAGATGGCGTTGAGTAGCTAGTGCGACTAACAGACGCTTAGATGATTCGTATTGAGTACCACGCCTGCGGCCATGTAACCCCCAATGGCGCCGTTGTTTGGACGATGCGCCGCCTGATGATGGTTGTGACTGTGATTGTTGTGAGCGTTTCCTGCTGCCGGCGAGACGGTGGAGACGGCAATAACGTTGCCGGCGACGGCAGCATCGCCGTTCTCCACAACAAGACCTGCAATGCCCACAATGGGACTGCGACTGCCCGACTTGGCCATGGGCAAGGGTACACCACCAATGGGCGTTGTGGCCGTGGTGGTGGTGGTGCCGGTGCTCAGGCTCGTACCGCTTATATGTGCGCTGATGCCGCTTGGCACGCTCGACATGTTGTGTGCAGCAGTTGATGGGGCTGATGCCGCAGAGGCAGCTGCTGCCGCAGCTGCGGCGCTGTTCACATTCGCTGCGGTTCTGGTGAGCTCCTCGTTGGGTATGGAGAAGTGGCGATAGGAGATGTACTCTGGTGGCATAGCTGCCTGTCGCTTGGCGTTTTCGATGCGCTGCTTCTTGAGCTTCACGTAGCTGAGCACCGATATCATCACTATGAACACTATAATGCCCAAACAGCAGCCGACAATTAGGCCCAGGCGTCGCGTCAATATCGAGTGTATGAAGCCGTTGCTGGACAGGCCATTCTCATCGGTAATGAGGCTGGGCGTCGAGTCCAGCGTCTGTACGTCTGTGCAGGCCGAGATGTGCGAGTTTTTAAGCACCTCGTGCAGCGCTTTGTCCGTTACAATGCTGTTTTCTATCAATGCCTGCTGTTCCAATTCGTCGACCGCACCGCTCAGGTGCTGATACGGCGAATAGTTGTCCGGCAGTGATGGCAAGGCGGCCACATCTCCAAACCCACCGCCACCAGCAAAGGCAGAGGCGCCACCCGTCATGGACAGCAGCAGCTCGTCTCGCGTCTCATTGTAGTGCAGCCTTTGAAGCGCATTGGCCAAAGGCTCTGAGAGCCAATTACCGGTGCCGATGACGCAGATGTGATAGCGCGTGTTGGGGCTCAATTTCGTTAGCTTTGTCGAGCTGGCCGTGCCGTTTAGCCGCTTGCCGTGTATCTGTGGAATAAATTAACCAAGTTTCAAGATTATTATTGCGTTGGCAACCTCAGCCGTATACCCAGACCCCGATACTCGTCATCATCGTCGTGTCGTTTTTATTAAAATTTTCTCTCGCGCCCTGCGGCCGCAATTTGACCAACTGAACCGGACAATGGGGTCACGCTAGCTTAAAATTTTATTATTTTGCTAAAACATAATGGCAAAATAATACGATATTAAATAAAAATATCAATTATTGCTTGAGCAGTCTATAGCAGAAGCTTTAAAAACCAAGCTCAATAATTCAATTACTTGTCGGTCAAATTAAGCGATTTCCAACACTAGAAAGCTTACTCGATATTCTTTCGATATCTTGTCGCTTTGCTTGCTCTAAACAGTATTATTTATGATTACCTGTTATTTTAGCTAAGAACTGTTATTTATTTGTCATCTTCAGAGGCTTACAAAATAAAAACAAAAATAAATAATTCAATTACTTATAGATATTTTAAAGTCACTAAATAAATAGCGATTACCAACACTAGAAAGCTCAATCGATTTTCATCCTAACGCTTTGCTTGCTCTATTCAAAAAAGATATTTATAACGATATTCAGGCTCCGAGCCATTGTTTGCCATTGAATTTGTTTTTCAAACTTTCAATTGATTTTTATAAACATTTTCGTGCAGCTTGGCCCACTGTGCTGTGTCTGGCATCTTAGTTAGTTGAGGACCCGGGGCGACGTGTTACTTAAATTAAATTTTGTATGCACAAAGTTGCGCAATTTATCGCCGATCGAACGAGGCCACATGGCTCTTATCCGCCGCCAACCACCCTGTGTCCCTCTGAGCGTTGATTAAGCGTTTATTAAAAGAAAATTAGGGGCCAGGAGGCAAACATGGCCAGCTCGAGTGGCGGCGGATGGTCAGCTCGTATTCAGCATCGAGTATTTATCATCGAATTTTTGTCAAATTTGGCGCGTCCAGTGTCAGTCTGTTGTTTGGTTGAGCAATCATTGGCCACTCACCTCATCCGTAGCGGCAAACTGCGAGAGATGCTCTCTATCTCTGTCTCGTTCAAGCTCCCGGTCTTGGTCGCGGTCCAGGTTCCTGTCCCTTTCTCGCTCGCGCTGGCGCACGCCATGCCGTTGCTTGTCCTGGTCTCGGTCTCGGTCCCGTTCCATTTCCATTCCGGGCTCGCGTTCGCGGTGATTATCATGGCCTCTGGTCTCGTCGCGGTCGGTTGGGGCCGCAATGAGTCCATCGCCGGTGGCATGGTAAACAATTTCAAAGCCAGTGAGGCCCAAATGGTCGCGACTCTGCCAGGAAACGACCACCGAATATGGCTGTATGTCCTGTATGGCCATTTTGGGTATTAATGGGGCATCACAAAATTGCTGCGGCTCCATGCGGCCAAACACCTTGCCGCGCAGCTCCGTTGGGTGTTCGCACCTCAGATAATTAATGTTATCGCCGCCCGTTGGCGAAAGCGACCATTTCCGATGATCCCGCAGCCATTCCCAGAGCTTTTGTGCATCGCAGCTGCAATGCAGTGGATTCTCTATGGGTGTGTGTATATGTGGGTTTGCGTGTGTGTGGAGAAAAAAAAATGAAAATTGCCATGAGAATAAGCAGCAAATTAGGCCCAGGCTGAATTTACGAACGGTTACTTACCCTCCAATTTCAGGGAACGCAAATTCGTTTCGAGTGGCCTCAGCGGCTCCAACGGCACCAGCTCAAAATAGTTCTTGCGCAGATCGAGCAGATGCAATTTGCGCAGATAGCGGAAGCCATCGTTGGAGAGCGCCGTCATGCGATTGCCCATCAGCAGCAGCTCCGTGAGGCTGTGCAAATTGCGGAACGTCTTCTTGGAGATGCGATCCAGCTGATTGAAGCTCAGGTCCAGCGTTTGCAGTTGTGCCAAGTCGCCACTGAACTCGTCCAAATCCTTGAGCGTATTGTGCGATATGTTCAGCAGTCGCAGCAACCGCAGACCCTGCAAACGCTCCTTGGGCAGCATTTCCAGTTCATTGACGCTGATGTCCAGGGTGAGCAGATTGGTTAGGGTCTTAAAGGCGCCGGGCGAGATGCGCGTAATCCGATTGTTGATCAAGTGCAGATGCTGCAGCGCCTGAAAGGCTTCAAAGTCCTTGGAGGTGAGTATGGACAGGTTCGTCTGGCAAATATACAGCTCCTTCAGATACAGGTAACGCTCCTCCTTCACCGTATAGATCTTATTTATCGGATTGCCAGTCAAATTGAGCCAGGACAAGCGCGGTATGGACACATCCGAGAGCGCCGAGCTGGGTATCTGCAGAAACCGATTGCTGGACAGGTCCACGCGCTGCAGGTTGATCGAGTGACGCAGAAAGTTGGCCGGTAGCGAGAGCAACAGGTTGCCGCTTAGATCCACATTATCCAGCTGCGTCAGATTGACTGCATTGAAGCCGCTTAGCGAGCTGATCTTATTATCCCGGAGTATTAGCTGCCTCAGATTGAGTGTGCCGCTCAGCTTAAAGAAGTCAATGGAATTCAGCTGATTCTTGGCCAGATCCAGTGTCTCCAGCGTGCTCAGATTGTACAGTGCAATGTGTGGGAACTCGACCAGATTATTGCGGCATAGACGCAACTCCTTGAACACGTTCAGTCCGTTAAATATGTTACGGTTCATCTCGATAAGCTGATTATCGCACAGATCGATGCGTACTAAGTTCGTGTTCTTCGCAAAAAGCTGATCGGGTATGCTGCTCAGGCTGCAGTTGGCCATGGACAGCTGCTGTAGGGAGCGCAGCTTGTCGAACATGCCGGACATGATGCCGCCAAGGCTGCCGCCGATGCCTACATGACTGAAGTTGTTGTGGGACAAGTGCAGACGCCGGAGACTGGGCACATCTAGCTTCTGTATATCCGCCGGATTCAGTTGATTGCGCTCGAGATTTAGCTCGTTGAGATTCTGCATGGTCTTGAAAGTGTGCTGCTCCAGTTTGCGCAACGAGGTGTTGCGCAGATTGAGTGTGCTCAGCGGCAGCTCATCCAGAAAGATGTCGCGTGTCAACTGCACCAGCGGATTGTGCGACAGGTCGAGCGACTTCAGCTGCTTCATCCGGCTAAAGGCGTAGCCCTCAATGGCTTCGATTTGATTGTAGGCCAGACTCAGCTCCTCGAGACTGTGCAATGTGGCGAAATAGTCGCGTCGCAACTGTCTCAGCTGATTGCCACTCAAATCGAGAAACTTCAGCTGCCCCAGGCTGACGAAGGTGTCCTTCTCGATTTCGCGTATGTGATTGTTGCTCAGGTAGAGCCGGCCCAGATGTGGTGTGTCCACGAACAGCGAACGATTGATCTTCGGCAGCCTATTGTCGCGCAGCCACATGATCTGGATGCGCTGCTGCTGCCGGAACGTGCGTTGATGGATCTTGTGCAAATAGTTCGACTCCAGCTGTATGGAGAGCAGCGAAGAGTTCTGCTCTGGAAATATGTCCTCCAGTTCGGTCAGTTGATTGTCCTGTAGATTAATGTGCTGCATATTGGCCAGAGTATGAAATGCGCCCGGCTCAATGTCCTCGATGTTATTCTTCTGAATGTGCAGCTCCTGCAGCGCCGGCAACGGCTCAAATACGCCCTTCCGCACACGACGGATGCGATTGTTGTGCAGCCGTACCTCACGCAGCTGCTCCAGCTTGCGGAACATGCCGATCTCCAGATCCTGAATCTCGTTGTTGTCCAGCGACAGCGACGAGAGCTTCGTGCACTTGTCAAACAGAGTGACGGGCACCAATGGTATGAAATTGGAGCGCAAATAGAGATGATCCAGATTGGCCAAAGTGCTGAAGACGTTGGGATCAATGTGCGATATGCCATTCGATTCCAAGTAGATGACGTCCACGTTCGTTGAATTGGTAAAGGCATCTGCCGGCAGCTCCAGCACATTGTTCTCCGACAGAAAGACCTCGCGCAGTTGCGGTAGGTTGGAGAAAACACCGCTGATGGCGTGTATGTGATTGTGACTCAGATCGACCGTTTGGAGCCGCTTGTTCTTGTCGAACACCTTTGGATCTAGCGTAATGATGCGATTGTGCGACATGTCCAGCGACATGAGTTCCTTGAGGCTTCTGAACGCCTCGGGCTGTACGATCTCAATCTGGTTGGCATAAAATGAGAGCGTCTTCAGCTGCGGAAAGGCGCGAAAGCAATCGTGGACGATCTCGCTAAACTGATTCGAGCTCAGATCCAGCAGGATCAATGAGGGCAGCTGCAGTGCGGCCGCTGTTGCCGCTGCCGCCGAGGCATTGTTTGTGGCCAGCTGAATGTCCCCATAGAATGTGGATATCTTATTGTTGGACAGCCGCAGGATGCGCAGGTGATCCAGCTTGCGCAGCGCCATCATCGGGAATGTTCGCAATCCATTCTCCGATACATCGATCTCCTGCATGCAGTCCTCCAGTCCGGCAAAGCCGTGCTCCGGTATGCCCTGCAGTCGATTGCCCTTAATGTTCAGCTTGGACACTCGTAGTCCATAGAAGCTATAGTCATCGATGCGCACGATCTCGTTGTAGTCAAAGTCCAGGGCGGTTAACTTTTGCATGGAGCTGAGTGCTCGCGAGGGCAGCTGCGGAAAGGGAGAGGTTTAAGAAAATATAGAAAGGTTAAGTCAGGCTTATTATCGAGATGTTATAATGGCATTGTTCAACGGATCCGAATCTTGAATAATTAACTATTTGCTTGGGTAATGTCTTCTTATACCTGTAAAGAAAACGGGCACTACGTGAGCTCGAGCCACGATGGCTCAAGCTGAAGGTTCCTATTGCAGGCCTAGAGCATCCATTCCAATTAAAAACACTACTGTTTGGTTATGTCTTCCAGGTTGTATTGCCGGGAGGCCTATCTAAGACCCCCGTCAATCTATGACTCACAGCACCCGGTAAAAGCTCTATCCACAATAGTTTGTTAAGCCACAATCACCAAAAAAGCTGCTCGACGGGCCGCAACCCAGAAACGGACGGACAGCGGGCATTGGGTTGCCCGTACTATCAGATCGTAAGACTCTGATCAGGGCCCCCACCAGCAAGACCATTTACAAGTTTAGCATTGCTGCATGGAATAGAACGCGAATAGATGAAAAAGCCAATCGACAGGTGGAACAGTAGCTTCCTTCTTAATCTTACTCGTTGATCACAGATCAAACCGCTGGGCGGCCAGCAAATGTCTTCAACAGGTCCCAAGATATAGCAGAGCGAAAAAATCCAATCGCTTGTTTAATCGGATCACTTCTCTGGTGAAAGCGCGTATGCCGAAAGGATACTTCAAATATGGAACCAAGATTTGAAGAAGATATTACAGTTATAAATCTCCGAACCCATCAAGTACATGTATATTCTTGATTAGTTTGAACAGCCTAGTCGGTCGGGAGTCGGCTGGAACAGAACATTATATCATATAGCTACTAAAATCAGGCGAAAATGTATCCCATAGAAGAACAACGTTTGCGATTATTTAATATCTTAACATCCTAAGTATTTAAGAGTCTAATCGGTGGAAACTACGTTTTTTTAAGTCTGTTTTGATGGATATCTTCGTTAAATCGTTAAATGGTGAGCAATAGGCCATCTAGACATCTTAATTAAGTGCCGACTTTTGGGCTTACATTAATTTGACTGCAGGAAACCCATCAGCCGTTCACTGCCGATAAGGTCATTCTAGAAATTAGGGTAATGCAAAAAAATACGCGTGCGCTGTAATTAATGGCAACAATTGTGCAATGCTCGAGTCGCAATCAAGGTTGTTTAATAACTAAAAGTAAATACACGATTACAAATTAACGTTAACATAATGCGTAATTTTGCGGTCGGGCTATTATGCAATATTGGATTTTAAAACAGTTTTATTCGCTTCTTTATTCATGTATTTACTCTTTTTTTCCCCAACCTCCCGACTAGAACCTCTTACTTGTTTTTATTTATTTATTTATTTATTTGCACAGCTGGCTTCGCTCGAATCACCTGTTATGACGGGGCCCCATAAAATATTTAAATTGTTTTTAATAGCAATTAATTGGAAAGTTCGCGCACTTTTTATGCACGTACGCTAACAACAACAATAAAACAGAAAACCTGAGCAGTGCCACGAAGCTCTGGAGAAATGGAGAAGGCAATGGGAATCTGACGAAAGCTTGGTTCTGGAGTAGGAACAATGGACTATGGAAATAATGCCCCACGAGTTTTTCGGCATAGTCTGACCTATTAAACACTCGAGTATTTACAAATTGTTTAACGCAGGAATATATTTTACCTATAACTTAATCTAAGACTAAATACATATTATTAATGTGAGGTAGAGTGGATATTTATGTTTATATAAGATCTTTCGTAGGTATCTCAGCCCCGCGCGAGAGTCTGTTTATCATAATAAATCATACAAAGCAATAGTTCATTTCCTCAAACTGTAACATTGAACTACATTTAACTTTCGGAATTATGGTGATGGTAATACTAACTAATATTCCCTTATAAGTAGCCTATACTGTTGCAGTTACCGTTAAGCCTTAAGCAAGTCCCTTGCATAAAAGTTCTATGAGGCGTATGTTTATATGCAGACTTATCGATTTGATGACATGTTAAACTCAGGCATATATCAAGATAAAGATAATCAAAGATAATCATTAATTTTTTCGACAATCATTACAATTTGTAGAGAAGTTCTTCTATGGAGAAGTTATCTTCTGTAAACGAGCTATCAATACTTTGACTCGATAAGAGCTTCAGCTGTCGATATCTCGTATCGATATTTCAGAATCAAAGTAGAATTTTATATTTGTTTTATTTTCATTCATTCCTTATATAAAATCAACACGGATTGTTTTTGTTTGACGGAGGATTGAAATTAAAATGTAAATGATTTACACAGGAGCTTGGAAATATCAAGTATAAATGTTTTTTCTGGTCCGCCGCCCATCGATTCCAATTCAAAAGCGATTACGAATGTTGAGCGGCGAGGGATAACGACGTCGCATGGGAAAACGGAGCATGCTCTTCTCGAAGGGGGAGACAACAATACGCTGGCCATCGATCTTGCCGCCGTCCATGTTTTTAAGAGCGCACTCGCAGTCCTCGGGATTTGCGTACTCGACAAAGGCGAATCCACGGCCGGCACGGGAATATCCGCCGCGATAGAAGTGATCTATGGGAAAGTCAACGTTAGTCAGGGGCCCGAAGCTGCCAAAGATCTCCACGATATGCGTCTTGGTCACCTGCCGCGTCAGGCCCTTAATATGCAGGCGCACGGTCTTCAGATCGTGATCATGGGAACGCAATGGACTCGGTGTACCATCCAGGCTGCGCCGACGGTAGCTCATCGATGGCGTCGACGATGAAGACGGGGAGCGCCGAATGCGGATCCGAGCACTGAGGTCTGACATCGAGCGCCTTTCCCGGGAACGGGGAGTTGGGCGTGACAACGAGCGCCAGTTCCTGGAGCGCGACGTCGAACGACTCGAGGCACGCTTTCCAGCTGAACGAAATGGGGTATAGTGACGCTTTTCCCTTGGAACTGTGGTTGCGCGGGACAGCATGCGCCGCTGCCTTTCTCTTGAGGTTGAACGCGACGAGGACTTTCTGTCTTTATCTTTATCCTTGTCCTTATCTTTGTCGTTGTCTTTGTCTTTGTCTTTTGCTTTCGCTGCGACTGATTTGGAGGATAGGGTCTCCTCCTTTTTCTTCTGCGGTTTTGTGTCTGGCTTCCCCTTGTCCTTGCTTGCAGCCGATGAAGACGATGGGCGATGTTCCTTATCCTTTGATCCGGATTTGGCAACTGAAGCCGAAGCTAAAGTCGAGGCTGAAGCCGAAGTCGAAGCCTTATCCACATCCTTACCCTTGGCAGTTGAGCTCTTGTCCCTTCCCTTATCTTTTTCTTTGCCCCGTGACGATGGCCGCTCCGTTGGGCGCCTCTCCCTTTCCTTCTCTTTCTCCTTGGACTTTGTTGCTGCAGCCGGCTGGCGCTCCTTATTAGATTTTGTAGCTGCAGGTGTGCTCTTGTCCTTGTCTTTTGATTTCGATTTTGGCGGCGATTTATTCTTGGCTTTTGGAGTTGGCGACTTTGTCGAGTGCTTGCACTTGCTCTTGGATTCAATGCCTGACAGCCCAGTGCGGCTGCGATGGAGAGTGCGGCCGCGCTGCTTGGAGCACGGAACCGGAGACCAAATCTCTATTGCTGGCGGAGCTGCCTTCGGTGTTGGTGTTACTGGTATTGGTATTGGTATAGGTAATGGTATTGGCAGTGGCATTGGAGCCGAGCTTGGCGGTGGTACCGGTGCAGGAACTATAGCTGGCAGGGGCGGCGGCACAGGAGTCGGCACGGCCGCTACCGCAGGAGCCCTCTTGCGCGAGCGGCTGCGCTTCGATTTGTACTTGGAGTTTTTCGAAGATTTGGTTTTTCGTGAGCGACGATGACGGCGCTTCTTTCTTTCCGAGTCACTCTCGGACTCGCTCGACGATGAAGAGGAGGAGCTGCTCGATGAGCCACTGGAGCAGCTGGTTGAGTCGCTGTCGGTATCGCTGCTGGCCGATGATGCTGGCGAGGGCGTCTTAATCTTCTTCTTCGCAATGTTCGGGGCCAGCGGTGCCTTGGATCCGGCCTTCTTATCACCCTTCTTGTCCATCTTCTCCTTTTTGGATGACGGTTCGCCGCTATTGTTCCCTTTGCTTTGAGCTGCCCGACGCATCTTCAAGTAACGTTGCTTTAGCTTTTCTTAACCAAACAAATGAAAAAATGTAATTTTTCCTTTTATAGTTTTTTTTTTATTGGAGCGCTGATTTTAAGTTTGTAACTCGACGAGATTTGCTCTGAAATGAATATAACCAGCCTAGACGCATGCCGATCCTAAAACGCAAAGTGCAATGCACACTTTGATAGCAACAAAATCTATTTTAAAAGGCGACACGAACCATTTTGAGGCGAACAGAGTTGCCAACAGCTTTCCCCAAATAAAGCTTGTCGCCGGCTCAGATATTCGTTTCGTTCTCAGGTTCCGCTGAAATAGTCAAAGGCTCTGGAATAATGTGTATTACATTTATTCATTTGATTAATAAGCTACGAGGTTGCGGGCTTAAGTCACAGGTCGTAGTTGCCAGTGATTTTTGAAATGTTAAATATAAAATCGATTTAAAATAAAAGAAGAAAACGATACTTTGGTCATCGTCGCTCATATGTCTTACAAGATTTTTGATTTGTCTCAAAGACACTCGGAATATATTTCGGAGAAAAATATACTGATACATTTTTTAATTAAAATGCAAAGAATCAAGGTCTAAATCCAGCCAAATCGAAAGTCTTATAAAAAAAATAGTTCACCAAATACCAACAATTATTAAATGTCGTAATTAAATGTATCTGAGGATAAAGCTAGCTGATCTTAATCAATATATTTTATATATTTTTTAACGATAGTTAAACTGGCTCACATCTGACTTTATTTTCAATTGATGCTGCAGCTGTATATACATATATTATAGTCCTTAACAACTTGGAACAAGTTTAGAAAAACTCACTTTTTATAAATTAAGCTAAGCTGGTTTGGTTAAGCAGATTTTATTTTTTACTAAGCTAAGCAGTGAACTAGACCAAACATTCGGAAAAATGATCCCACTCTATTCTAAAGGTAGTTATGTAAAATAATATAAGCAGCCAAAACAAACTAGCTTTAACCAGGGCTGCAAGCCGACTTTGAACAGAACCAGTTCGCGACCGGAATTTCAAATCTGTTTTATTATGAACCGAGCCCTAAACAAAAATAAACAAAATCAACCGAACAGACATCCAAATCGAACCTATGTATGTTTTGGTTTTTAATATAATTCTTTGATGGAGGACTGGACTCCAACAATTGGATTTCTTTGACCATATTTGGTAGAAGCCAATTATGGATAGAGATAAAATTTATTTTCTGTCAATTATAAAATTAAAAATAGAATTGTTGCTTTCATTTATGAGTTGTAAACCAAACCCTGGCCCTATTCAAGTGGAAACTAGGTACATGAGTAGAGCCTCAACGCAGAAAGTTGGTTCGAACCAGCAAGAATTTGTTTGAGTTTTGCAGCTCTGGCCTTCGCATAGCCGCAAATCTGAGCTATAGACAGTCAAAAAAGGCACATCTCATGTCGCTGTCTAAGGATTTGTATGGGATGTGGCTATGCGATCCTCTATCCGCAAATGAAATGAACACATTTTCCTTTTCGGACTGTTTGGCTTTTTAATTGCATTAAATTACAAAATTTCCGCTACAACTGAGCCGGCACGTGGGCGGGGGGCCGAGCAGGTGACTGCACACGGACTGGACAGAGCGGAGTCTGGGCCCCGTGACATGGCCAAGCGAATTACGGGCTTTTAATTAATGTACTGACATGGAAATTTATGGCAGTCGATTTTAATTTATTGAACATTTGCGACGCCGCTTGGTCCGCTCGGGCCGCTCAGTTGCCGCTTTTGGCTTGGCGCCTTGAAACGCGCCTCAGCAAATTTATGGCCAAGTCATGCGAGGAGTCAGCGCCTGGCCAACGGCTGTGGCAACTTCTGTCGAGGGGTGAGGTAACATGGTAGTGGAGCAGCAGAAGCTGGAATAAAAGCAGAACAAAGAAAAGCCTGCCATAAAATGATATTTATTTTTATTGTCGCAACATTATGAAATATTTACGAGCGTTTTGAATTTGATGCGAAGCAACCAAGGAGTAAAAAAAGGGAGAAGAAGGTATATAATAAAATATAAAATATATATGCATGGAATTTATATATATATATATATATATATATACATATATACGTGCGGATAACGTCGTTGTCAGCGTGCTTAGCCCTTGACGACGGGCGCCTTTGAGCGGCATTGTACGTCGGGGATGCGCACCAGCTGCAATTGCGGGTTGTTCCAGTTGATGCAGTTCCTCTCCCGGGCATCGCACAGGCTCAGCCAAAAGTTACGCCCGTCTCTGGTGCGCCAGCAGCTGTTGGGTATCTGCCTGTTGCAGTCCTTGTCAATGCAGCTCACATGCACCTTGATGTTGACGTTGACCCTGGGTTTGGTGGGGCGTGGTATGAGCACACATCGAGCGGTGCCGGTGCTTCCCACAACATTGGCGCACTGCCCGAGGCTGGTCTCCCTGAGCGGCGGCCGGCCCAGACTTCTTAGGGCGCAGTTGCGTTCGCGCAGCCGGCAGGGCAGCATCTTGGTGCACAAGTTCGTTTTGGCATCCCGAGTGCACACCCTTCGCTTGTCATGCAGATCCAGGATGTGGCAGCGACCCACGCACACCGTCGAGGCGCCCGTGTTTGCCTCGGCGGAAGCCAGCAGCACGACAAGCAGCAGGCAGCAAGTTGTAAGCTTCAACATCATTCTACTTAGTTGGAACTGCAGCTGTTATCGGGAGCTGACTAATGTTGTTGATGATTGCCAACGAATCGGGCTGGCTATTTATATGTGGCCAGCTCCAGTCGAGCGGGCACGTTAACTGCATTGTCTTACAGAAGCTACTGAATTTCGCTCCCATTTACATTCATTTAGCCACGCGACACGTGTTTCTTTTATATTATCAGTATGACAGACAATCGAATGCTTTGACCGATAAATCATGTTGATTTTTAGGAGTTGTTTCTTATACATAAAACAATGCGCGGAATTGCTCAGAGGATACACCATAGCATACACATATGCTTGAATTCTCTAAAATATCTATTAATATCAATTCGTGTACAACTTGAATTTGATATTGTTGATGAGAAGGAAAGCGTGTTTTTAAATTAGATAAATATTTTATGTGAGGCACATGTCTTAAAAATAAAAGAGCTAATAGCCTAGATTTTAAGTTCTAATTATTAATATCTATTACACTGTGCAATAAATATAGCCTTTTTTTCAGCGGAGGGACTTTTACTTTTTTGTTACCTGGCCGAGCCCCAATGAAACATCACTTTACCAATGCAGAACTCTTTTTTAAACATTTGTTATATTAGCCATAATAATTTAAATTTAATTAAATGCTTATTTAATTAATATTTAAAAATATTCAAATTTAAATAAGCTTAAAGCCATAGCCACATAGCCCATAAGCCAATTATTTAATAATTATGTATACTAAATTAATTACTTTTGCTATATAAATTAAATTATTGAAGAGTTTGGGCTTGGTTCAACTATAGAGTGGGGGAAATTTGACGCGGAATGCATGGCTTTTATTAAATTATCTATTGTTGCTTCTAATTATACAATATATTTTAACTTGCTTCGTCTTTAAATTTATAGTCTCCAAATAAGTTTAAATATAAGCCATATTTACTATATATAACTAAGTATTTTCTTGAGACCTTCTCCCCAAAAGTCACATAAACGGCCATTCAAGTGCTTCATTTTGTTGTTAAGGTCAATGGCATTTACAGTAGTCAGACAAAAGACGACGCATGGCAAACAAAGAATGGGCCGACTGCTGTTTCTATCATTCGGCAGCCGGTCCTTTGTTTTGCCTAGATGCAGGAGCTATAAAAACGTTGTGCGAGAAGTCCAAGCCAACAACTTGTACGCCAGACACGGCTCACATAACAACATGCAGTTGAACAGGTTAATTGGTAGGTGCTTTCACCAGTATTGTAGCCCTGGGGATTGGCTAAGGCGCCACTTGTCCACTTGCTTTTTGCAGTAATTGTGCTCAGCGCGGCGCTTTTGTTGCTGCTGTCGTCGCCGATCGACGCCTGGACGCCCACATTGATACCTACGCCGGGACCGGTCACCATTTTGCCCACGCGTTGGCCGCTGTGTCGGCTGCCCGCTGTTTGTGCTGCGCGTAGTCCGCGTGTCTGCGGCCGCGCTGGGGATGGCATGTGCCGTCGCTTCAGGAATATTTGCGAGCTGTTGGAGCTGAATCGCCCGGATCTGAGCAGCAGCAACCAGCTGACTTGGACGCACACGCAGGAGCGTGACTGCCGCACGGTGCGCGGCGTGGGCGCGGCATACGCGACCTGGTGCCATCAGGACTGTCCCAGGCGACCGGTGGCCTGTCGACGCACACCCCGCTCCCAGGAGATATGCGTGCGCTCACGCAACCATCGGCAGTGCAAGGTGATGGCCAACCGCTGCCAGCTGCTAAACAACAACTGCCACTCGCGTCCACGCAACAGTAAGTGCTGCCAATCCCCAGGTGTCCTACTTCACAGCTCACTCGTCTTCCCGCTTGTTCCTTTGCAGATTGGCTGCCGGCAGACAAGCGCCTCTGCGGCCAGATGCAGCTGGGTGATAAGCCGCGTGCCTGCGCACCGGTGCCGCTCACTAGGAGGCCCGATGTGACCATTAGGCCAGTGCTGCCCCGGCCGCCATCTCGGGCCACGACTACCACAGAGGCCCCCAAGAATCATGAGCGCACGACCACCCGCAGACCCGGACTTGTAAATGTCACACTAACAGCTGGCTAAGAAGATTGCTGCGAGCGTTTTATTCTTCTACTGTTACACTTTTTTTTCACTCTTTTTGGTATAAATAAAACCAACAAAGTGAACATTCTGCAGAATATTTGCTGCAGTATTAACTATTTAATTGCAAGCAGGGCCATGGAGAGCCTCTATATACATGTTTCCAGCTGGATGCCTTTTGCCAGCCAACCGCTGCGGCCACCGTGCTCGGCGAAAATTATTATATTGAACGCAATTGTTTTTAGCTTTGGATCGTTTGTTATTTCGCGGCGGCAAATTACTTTTTATGGCTGCCCAAGTGCTGCTTGTCGGGTTTACGTTAACGGTGGATGCCGTTCCCGTTGCCACTGTTGCCACTGCCACTGTTGTTGCTGCTGCTGCTGCTGCTGCTGTGGCGGCTGTTTTTCCAAATTTAATGGCTTAGAAAGCCATTTGCATTTTTCTCGGTTGCCCAACTTTGTTCAACATTATTGACGCCGTATGTTGGCGCCGCTAATTAGCTTTGGCTGCATCACCAGCATCAGCCCCAATCTCACCGCCAAAACCGACAGCAGCAGCAGCAGCAAACAAATACTTTACCAGTTATGTATTTTATTATGCAGCTAACAATCAGTTTTGAGCGCTAGTGAGTTGATTATATTTTGCAAAATTTAAATAAGCATACGTTCAGTCTTAGTTGACATAATTATAGAGGGTGAGTTATATGTTTGTTCAATTAACGAGAGTAATTTATAAATTTGTTAAATAGGCAACAGAGCCACGCCAGAGCCAAGTTTTGCACCCGACAATTTATAAATGCAGCCCGTAAGTAGGCAATGAATTTTATACAACCGGAAATGAGAATCAGCCGCCCACAGCCGCCATATTGGAAGCAGGTAAGATTCTATAGCATACTTTTGCGCGGTCTTGGAAATCAATAAACCAATAGGAAAACATTTTGAATAAATGCATAAAATTATCAAGTTAATCAAAGCTGTTTGTTTACCATGAACTGGACCTAGAACCAAAACATTTGAATATATTTTCATTGAAATGTTTTGGCTCAAAATAAAAAACGTTTAAGGTTAAGAGCAGCAAATCCTTAACAATTTATTTCATTTATTTAATCATGTCTGCTAGATGTGAATTTTGTGAACAGATCACAATAATAATTAAAGAGCTCAATAAAACTATTATATAAAAGATGAAATAACACACTAACATTATCCATCATTATGAATATGTAAAACCAGATGCCAGGCACCTGAATTTGGGCAGTTGGTTCAAGCTGTGAAATTTGTATTTGGTTGATAAAAGTATATCTTGCAGTGTGGGGAATATTTTCAAAACGCAGAAGTTATTGCTCTTCCCTCCAATTAATTATTATTAATCACTAGGCTTCTAGTGATGTTTGTTGAATTTTTACACTCAAGCTCATTTATACACATTTTTTTTCACACTTCAGTCAAGTGGGCCACGTGGCTGGCACACATTAATCGCCGTTGCTGCTGCTGCTGCCTTTTGTGTGTTGTGTTGTTAGCTGACAGCCAACAGATGATTGTCACCCCGTTAGTTAGGGAGTTGACTGTGGGGTGTGGCTGGCGCTAGCATGCCACAAGCACACGGTTGCAGCGACAGGCGGCAGCAGCAGCAGCAACAGCAGCAAAATGTAAAGTGCAATAAATTTGCATGCAATTATTTTTGGTGTCTGTCGCCTACGTTGCGTTTGCCCCACTTTTGCTCAGTTTTTACTTATTTTGCTGCAGGCAACGCCCCCGAAAACAGGTGCCAGCAACAATAGTGCCACTTTGAGGTAACCTGCCAGCTCAACCATGTCAGTATTTGTTTTGTGCGTGCGTTAGCAAAGGTAAAGTGTTTCACATGGCGTATACGCAATGTAATTTGTTAGCCGCTTACCTGCGTTAATTTGCCATTGACAATGCTCAGAGACTCGAGGCTGCCGCGCACATTGCGCAGGCTGTTCTCCTTGAGCGCCTCCAGGTGCGAGTGAGAGAACTGCAGGTGCCGTATGTGCACGCCCGGCTGAATAACGTCCTGCGAGAGTGATGTCACGGACCGGTCAAAATCGTAAATGGAAAGCGAGTGTATCGGTGCCGAGATGCGTTCCAGCGTCGAGCGCAGCGATAGCGCCGTCGTGCCAGGACACTCCAGAAACAGGCCTGCGAAATAACAAGCACAGAAATCAAATATCAATTAGAACAAGTTGCGCGCCGCATTTCAATAAGCCAGCCCCCAGCCTCAACACCGAGCAGCCTGATGCCACTATGACCATCAGTTGCTGTAATCTATGTTATTCTCCTTGCAGGCGATTGTTATTAGTTAATGATGTCTCGAATTCCACCAGGCAAACAGACACAGCTTGAGTAAGCAAGCACACGGACAGAACGACAAACACAGCTATAGCGGTGCATTCGAGTGTGGCATAAGTAGTTCAACTTGCAAGTGTGTGTGTGTGTTTTTGTCTTGGCATTTTCTTCACTCTTAGGATTTAAACAGACAAGTAAATAATCAGCTTAAGTAAAACATAATGTTATCGAAATTCTTGCAAATTGAACCCCTTCTATAAATAAATGCATTAGAGCAATGTAAATAATCAACAAATAGAAACTACACTTAATCCATATGCGGTAGAAACATTCAATCCTTACTGTGCAGCAGTTAATTAAAGAAGCTTTTGCCAAATTTCTGTCACTAAAGCCACGAGTTTTTGCTAGACATACTTTAACAGAAAGCTTTAAGCCAGCTTAACTATGTGGAAAGATCCCTTAAGCTATTTTCTCTTCTACAAGCACTTAATCTGATTGAAAGCTTATCTAAATGTTAAAAATCTTAAAATGAAAATAAAAGTATAAAGCCCATGAAAGCTTTGATCTGTTTTAAAGAAATCTTTAGGTAAGCTTGAGCTATATCGAATTTGATGTAATTTAAATGAAGACTAAAAGATCAGTTTAGCTATTTTCTCTTCTACATTGAAATCTCATCTGAATGATCAAACAAATTAACCTTAGCACATCTTAAGAAAAAACTTTGATTTTAAGACATATTTTAAAGCACATAAAAACTTTGGTCAGACTTAAAGCTCGTCCAACTGCTCGCAATGAATATAATTTATAATAATCTAATCTAATATAATAATAATAATAATATATGTTAATAATAATAACAAGCAAAGACTTGTGCCTAGTTACTCGAGAGCTGCTGATAATACTTGATTTAATTGACTTGATAACAATGAATACATGTGAGTACTCGGTGTGTGTGCATTCGTATTCAAGTGGTGTCCAGTCTCAAATGCTGCTCTACAGATGCTCTCTGGTGTCAAAGTAATCAATCGTTGCATGCACACACACACGCACACACTTAAGGGCGGGTGCTGTCGTGATTTGTTATTGTGCCTATCCACACGTTTTTGGGTGCAATAAGCCTAGCTCTGGTCGGCTTTGATGCGTTTAATTAGTTTGGCCGGACTGCCCGGCCGGCCGTTTGGACTTACCATCTTCGAACTTGTAGCAGGGACAGGCGGAGCTATCATCGAAGCTGGGACACTCGATGCCGGCTGCTCCACCACCGCCGCCAGCGCCATTGCCGGCACTGGCACCGCTGTTCAGCTCATAGTGTAGCTCTCGTGCGTTGCTTTTGCCACCCATAAGCCCGCTGCTGACGGCGCTGCTCAAAGTCTTGTGGCCGCTGCTCAACGAGCGGGCGGAGCGCTGGGCAATTGTCGACACAGTTGGTGTTGCTGCTGGTTTGGCTGTTGTTGTTGCTGCTGCTGCTGCAGTCGTTGCGAGCGTCAACCACAGGACAATCGAGAGACAGCTACGTTGATGCAGCTTGAACTGTTGCTGCCGCTGTGGCTGCTGCTGCTGCTGCTGCTGTTGTTGCTGATGCTGCACTCTGGCAACATTATTGCAATGTCGACGTCGCTGTTCTTGCTCTCGTCCAAATTCGTGTTTCTGTTCAAGTTCTTTGGCTGGCACAACGGCGACTGCCTCACCAATTGTTCCCGTTGCCATTTGCTTTATTTGATGTCCTTGTTCCTGACGTTGTTGATGTTGCCGCTGATTATGTTCCTGCTCTTGCCGCTTCTCCTGCTGCTGCTGCTGCTGCATGTTTTGATGTTTGGCTCCCTGTTTTTGTGGTTCTTCTTCGTTGCTGCCGCCTGCCGCAGCTGCCCCTAGCATGCGCCTCTGTTGACAGTTGCTAGCGTTGATGCTGCCAATGTTGCTGCCGTTGGGACCGTTTGTTGACTTTGTGCATTTTGCTAATAAGTTTGTGAGCGCTCTTGCAGTTTCAGTTGCATTTGCAGTTGCAGTTGTCGTCGTCGTGTTTGCCTTGCTGCCCTTGCACATTTTCGATTTATATTTATCCAAAATCTACGAGACACACACACTCTCTCCCTCTTCCCTAGGCTCGCTATATCTCGCTTGCTCTGCTCTCTCTCTCTCTTTGTTTTTTTTTTTGCCAAGTTTTTCACTTGATTGTTTCAATCAGCGCACGGTTGCAGCTCAGATTTTTTATTAAATTTTTTGTTTTTCTTTTTGTTGTTTCCCCTCTGCTGTTGCTGCTATTACATAACACACGAGTTTTCCGCGTGTTTTAGGAGTGCGCCATCTGCAAGTGAAAGGAAAGGAAATGAGTTGAAATCGATATCAGGCCTAATGATAGAGTTGCATAGAACAAACATAGACATTTGATTGCAGGCACATAATTAATTTGACTTAATAAGGATTGTATGTACACTTCGTCTCGTATTTATATTAAACATTTGTTATCTCAACTTTCACTCCTTGTTTAAGATAATTTGTGTACATTAAGATTTTCTATTTTATACTTTACTACTATAGAAAGTCAAAAGTTATTACAGAAATACTTTAAATAAGCAGTCCGCACGCGAAGTAAATGAAGACTTGTTTCGATATTATGATAAACTAGTTTCAAGCTCACCTTAGAATTGTTTCAAGCATAGAATTGTCTTAATTTAAGACTCGATTTATTTTATTTCAAGGGGAAAATGAGCTGAACGTATTAAGATTATTTTGTTTTTAGTAAAGATTAATTCGATACGCTTTCGTGCTTATAAAAAAAATACAAAAAAATTCAATTAATTTAATTCAAGTGTTTTTCATAATCAAAAATTAAAACTTTCAATACGAATTTATGATTAAGCTTTAGCTTGCTGAAGGATTTAAATTGAGCAAAGAGAGAGTGTATCTTTCTAACAGAGAGAGAGAGAGAGAGAGAGAGAGGGAAAGATGGAGAGAGAGCGAGAAAGAGACAGAGAAAAAGTGCGAGTAAGAGAATGAGAGAGAGAAGTGAGAGAGTGAGAAAGAGAGAGAGAGAGAAAAAAAGAGGGAGAGAGAGAGAGGAAGAGTAAGAGAGTGAGAGTGAGAGAGTGAGAGAGAGAATGAGAGACAGGGTGAGAAAGAGAGAGTGAGAGTTAGAGAGAGAGAGAGTAGGAGATGGAGAGAGGGAGTGATAGAGAGATTCTGTGAGTAGAAGAAGTAATAATTGTATTAAGTAAACCCGGTCTAGAAAGTACGTAGGGAATGGGTTTTTCTTGTTCAAAATAATGCAAATACATTTCTGACATGCTCTTACTCGCTCTCTCTTACTCTGTCTTTCCTTGGCTCTCTCTCTCTCTCTGTCCATCTCTCTTAATCATTAATAAACAAGCCATCAGCTAATGCTGCCAGACAAATATTTTCAATTTATGCAGTTGAAATTAGTTTTCCCCTAAATTTTGCTACTCTAGTCTTGGGTTGCTTGCATTTGCAGCTACCGCTGCCGCCGCTGCTGCTGCTGCTGCTGCTGTTGCAGCTTCTTCTTCTTCTTCTTGGCCCTCCGCCGTTGCTTGGTTAGCATTTTGGGCTAACAGCATTTTGTCATTTGCGCGCACTTCCGGTTTGGTGGTCTCCATTTTGTCGTGCCACTCAGCTACCGCCGCTACTGAGTAGTTCTGCCCCCACCCCTTCGTCTCTTCCACGGCCAGCCCAGAGGACACCCTTAGCGCCAGTTCAGCATTATTATGAATTATTTTCTTGGGTGCTTTTCGCCACACTTTTTGTGCACTGCTTCTACGCTCTGCTTTTTGATTTCTGGTTTTACTTTTCTTTTGGTTTTTTTTTTTTTTTCAATTTTAATGCCATCCGCCCTAAAGGAATTTGTGTCAAGTGCGTGAATTTTGCGGGTATTTAGTCTCGAGCGCCTAATTTACTGCCTTTTTTTAGGCGACCGCTGAGTGGTGGGCGTGGTCAAGGCGTGTCGGTCACGTTGGCGTGCTATATTGTTATTGTTTTATTACTCTCTCCCACTCCCTCTCCCTCCCCCTCTCTCTCTTTCGCACTCTGCCCACTTCTCCTGCTGACTGTCCTGCTGCTCGTTTTCTAATTAATGCGTTTTTTTCTCCCTCTCCTCATGGCCAACATTCGCATTCAATTCCTGCGCCATTAAACGCAATTAAAATTATGGCAGCTAATGCCAGCCGCCGACGTCGCCTTAGCCGGAAATTTCGTTTTTGAAAAGAGCACAAAAAATTGCAACGAACCGAATATTAATTATTCCATACATCCGGTAGTCCCAGCTAAAATGATAAAATACAAAAAAATATGTATGCATATGAATACATTTTAAACTGCATAAATATTTGATTTCAGCTGCATGAAAGTCGAGCGCCGGCCGAAGGTCAGGCGTGCAAATATTTGATCAGAAAATTCGACCAATTCGAGCAAAAATTGACCAAAATAAACCAAACAAAATAGTGAAATACAAGTATTTTATTTTCACCTGCTAACTGATTTATGAATTAACATTAAAGCGAAACTGGCTTTAAGAATTCCGTCAGCGACACAACACAAATTTGGCGTAAAGTCTGTTAACAACTATAACTGTGAAAACGTGCTATACATATAGAAGGAAGCATCTACGACCTCGTAAAGTATATTTATTCTTCATCAGGATCATGTGGTCACATCGTTTTCGGAGACTTCAAAAGCAAGAGACAATAAATTTGACATTTATATTCTCATATACCATACTCAGAACGAGTTTCTAAGTTTATCTTTCGATATCTCCTACATTTCCATAATATCGATAAATATCGATTATTATACATGTTTTTTAAAGCCAAAAGCTTTTTATGGTTTAGACCTATAATAAAAATTTCACTGCTTGAAAACTTTCACCCATTCCCGCCCCCAAATAGACAAGCATCAGTTTTCAATGTAGAGCCTTCCCTTTGGAAATGTACACACTTTTGTTTGGACAACAGATCGGACAGATCGAACATCGAAATTAATCTAAAATCCATATTCAACGCTAGCACTAATTCATTTGCTGTACTATGAATAGCTTCTAATCGTTAATTGATGGCAACGGTCTTGCAATAAGCCGAAATAATCGCGTGCGGCCATTTAATTTAAATGGAGCAAGAGTATTCTCATAATGGTTCGTTTTTAATGCCATTAAGTCTTAATGCCTGTGGGAGACGCTTAGCAAACCATTTAAGTTGGCAATTAAATAGTCTTTTACTAAAAGTGAAACACCTGTGCCGTGCGACACGTCACATGGCCACGGGCAACGGCTGCCCGATTGGCGTTCGCTTCCCAGCTGATTTGCCTATATAGTTCAAATATGCTCGTTAATGTATTTTATGACCTGCCATTCATCCCCTGCTGGCAATTTCAATTAGTGGCCATGACAACAGAACTTGTTACCACAATTTTGTCGTTCCGAATTGCAGCTCGAACTCGTCGCCCAGTTAAGAATTTGTTGGCCAGCGGCAGCGTTGGTCAGCCCGTTTCGCAAGTCAAACGCCCGATATAACTTAATATATATACTTATATATATGTATATGATGCGTGTATAATTAATTGAAAGTTAATTGTGTAGCGAAAATGTGCAATGAAATTGAAACGAATTATGCGAATGAACTGAAATCAAATTTGATGCGGCGATTCACTTAACACTCGCAAATGCGCAAAATATTAAATATGCAACATGCAGCATATGCTCTTAATAATAATAATAATAAAATCATATAATAACAAATTCACAGTGCGTAATACGTTTTAATGCTTAAGCCGATATTATTTAATGACTGTTTTTTTACCCTTCTTAAGGGTATTCAAATGTGCTCATGAAACAAGTGAAGCATCGAAGATATATAGTATATATATATATATATATATATATCTGATCTGTGTGAATAGCCAAGACGATAAAGTCCATCAGGTTGAAGCTATCGACATGAAGCTTTGCTTTGGGAACGTCTGTCTGTAGCAGGCAGGTCGTATACCGGAACGAACAACGATATCATATAGCTGATACGAGAATTAACGGTCGACAATTAAGTTCTTATATAAAAAGCCCTTTCGTTCTTTAAGATATTTTGACCAAAGTCGCCAATAAAAGCTTTTCCTATTCTCCTTAAATATAAGCCAAATCTTATCAACATCGGAATACCATAAACCGATCGTTCGATAAATAAGTTCTTATATGAGAAACCTTTTCCTGTTTCAAGATATCTTGACCAAAATAAGCATTTCTTAAATTTAGAGTTTGATCTTATCAACATCGGAGTAATATATATACAATATAGTTCCTTGGTACTGAATCGTCGAAAACTTGGTTCTTATATGCAAAAACCCTTTTGTTTTTCAAGATATACTGACCAATCTCTTCATTTAATATTTTCACTCTGCTCTTTACATTTAAGCCATTTTATATTGACATCGAAATACTATATCATATAGCTATATAGGAAGAATCGGTCGCAACTTAAGTTGTTGTATTAAAAACTATTTTGTTTTACGGTACATTTTCACCGAAATCTTTAAATTCGAAGCTGCAAACAGTATATACATATAAACAGGATATAAACAAATCGCATAATAACATTTATACTTGCTTCACAAGGGGAAAGCGGGTATATTGGACTTGTGACACATCCGCCCTTTTGGCTGGGTGTCCGCTAGACTCTTGATGTTGGGACAGAGCGCTATGGTTGGACGCCCACTTGCAATTTGGCACTCGTAATCTCCTCCAATGAAAAAATATTTCCAAATATTTCACATTTCAAATAACAATCGGCTGCCCAGCACAGCGTTAAGAAGAGTGGAGCTTTGGAAAGTTGTACTGTGAACAGAGTATGGCGCAGTTGGTTATACTCGAATGCAATGTTCTTCAATGTTTGTTATTGGTCTGATTTGAGTGTTGCAATTTTGTAAGCAGTTGCTTGGAATTGAATGCATCGCTGCCCCAAATGTGCCTATATGCGAATATGAATATTCGTAAGCATGCGAATATGGAAATGAGCAGAAACAGAAGCCAACAGAAGCTTACTGCAAGCCCCCTTCAACCCACCACCCCCTCAATATTAACCAGTCGACTGCAATCAGTGGCAATATTCTAGGTCCAACGAACTGTGTGTTAATTAAAGTTGTAGTATGTATATATCAAAGAAAACATCAACAAATCGATAAGTTATCGATAAAAATGCTTTGCTGGCCTCTTTTATGCGATGCGTGTTTGCATAAGCAAACTTAGAATATTTTCCGTATAACGTTAACTGTTGCAATAGCGATTATAAAAGAGTAATCGATATGCATGCATGTACATTAGGAATTGCTTCGATAAAGGCTTTTAAAGAGCGATCGATATGCCTATATGCAAATTTCAATAGAAATAATGGGGTGTTTTTAAGTTTAATCGATTGCGATTATTAGATAAATAGAAATATAGAGATCTGAATGCCAGCGTTGTGGTTTCTTACTAAAGTATCCTCCGACGATTGTTTCGTGAAATCGATATACCAAACAGCCAAACAACTAGTTTTGATAACGAGTGTTAAGCAAACTCCTTAAATCAAGTATTCGGTTAATTTGCATGGCTATGTCAAGCATCCAATCGTGACCACGTACCTTTAATCCCTCAGCTCTCGGCAGCGAAAGTCTTTTATGCAGCTCGATGACAAAACATGTGCGATTAGCTCAAGATGAGCTATTTTTTCATTCACATAGATGTTACCTAGACCCAGACTTAGGCACAAGGCGCTGCGACAGAACGGTGATGAGTTGGCGTTTCGGCGAGTCTCGAAAATTAATTGCAATTAAAAATCCAGTTGCCTGAGCCAACAGCAACGAATATATTGCTGAGGATGATGATTATGCTGATGATGATGGTGGTTATGATGATGAGGATCTCTAATGCCGGCAATGACGTTGGCAATAACTTTGCGACCAACTTCGACTCAAACTCTAACTTGGACTGCATCTGTGCGTCTGTGACTGTGCCTCTGCCTGTGCCTGGGACTGCAGGCTCAAAGTCTCAGCTCGGATGACATTAGCGTTGACAGCGCACACACACAACAAAGGAGCGGAACGGAGCGGAGCAGAGCAGAGCAGAGCATAACAGAAACGACAACAAACAACTTTGTTAATAGTAGTAAGCATCTCGTCATTCAGTCAGCAACACTAACACAAACACACACACACACACACACACACACACACACACACACACTAACACTCGCACACACATGCACGCATGCACCTGTATTTGCCCTTACAGTGTGCCCCAACTTTTGCTCTTTGCCCCCTCCCCACACGCAGCCCTGGCCAGCAGCATATCCCCCTTAGCTGCCTGGCTGCTATTTCATTTTAATGACTCACGTGACTTTCACGTATCTCCTCTTGCAGGCAGTTCCCAAGCTTCCAGCTTTGGCTCCATATAGGAGCAATAACAGCAACAACAACCAAAACAACAAGAACAACAACAAAGTCATGGTAGTTGAAGCAGCAGCAAAAGTATAATCATAATAATAAAAGTTATACACGTAACATGCTATTACATAACAGGCACTCACTACACACATAGTTACACACTCGTACAGGCCCTGGCCACGCCCAACGCCCCTCACACACATGCACACAGACAGACATTGCCTTGATATGGGTTTTACTTAATTTGAACAACACACGAGCTGTCCGCTTTGCCACAGCACTGGGGCTAACCAGAGGCGGCGGCATTTGGGGCCAGTTGTTAGGTGGGCTAGGGTGCTGTGTGCGGTGGTGGGGGCGGGGGGATCTTGGGCTGCAGCCACAGCAGATGCGGCACGCTGGTTACCTACTTTAGCAATGCCAGGCAGTCAATTTGCAGCGGTTACCAGCGGCAGCTACCAAGTGATAACAGCCAAAGATTTCCACGAACTGTGGCACAACACACACACACTCACACACACAAGCAGCAATAGTGTAGCTTAAATAATGGCCTGCAAACCACAAAAAAATTGTCGGTGCTTCGTTTCACATTTTGAATCAGCTGCCTGCCTTAAGGCTCGCTTCGAGCACCTGATTTTCCACATCCTTGGGCCCAGAGTTGGATTCACAAGCATGGTTTGTCATATCCATGTACATACGTGAAAGAGTTTGCCTTGGCTGACTGACAGATTGCTAATCAACGTCCAGCCAAAGCCATAGGGGAGAGTAATCTGAAATTCAGTCTAACGTGTAAAGTGAACCAAAAGAAGAGGGTTTTGGCAAATTAGACCTCTAAACAAAGCAAAATGAAGTATGAAGCATATCAGCCATAGAGTGTGGAATAACACGTGACGTGGCTTAAGAGTCTGCGCGTGGAACTATCAAACGAGAGGTTGCCGGTTTAAACTCTACGAAAATTGTGCCTCTTTTAATTTATTTACTTAATTTGTTATTACTCACACAGAAATAACAATAAGCCCCCACCCCACCACCCAAACCACCCAAAAAAGAAAAAAAAAAAAAATATACTCAACACATATTATAAAAAAAAAAAAAAAATTCAATAAGAATACAAACCCCCCCACCCCAAACACACCCTTTTCCCGACACCCACAACCATCAAATATCTTTTCTCTCCCAAAAAAACCCCTTCCCTTTTTTTCGGTATAAAAATCATAAGGAAAGCAACATAGAAATGAAAACTGAATGGCAAATAAAATGTCAAAATACAAACAATTTTTGGAAAAAACTATAAAGGAAGGATGTCTTCGTCCTTTTTACACATTTGCCCTACGGTTGTGCAGATATGTGCGAGTTTGATGAAAAAATCTTGGCAAAACGGAATATGTTGCGAAACTACTTAGCGAACGAGCGTTCCTGTATCAGCTATATGATATAGAAGTCCGATATTGATAAGATTTTTCATATTAAGAGTGAAGATATCTTGATAAGCAGAACGGTTTTCCTTACAAGAACCTTCTTTATCACCGATCGTTCCTATAGCAGATATATCATACCGTGCTCCGATCTCCGATCTCTATGTCTTGCCTGCAACAAAAAGACGGACATAGACAAAGTTTCAAGATGATAGATTCAAAACGGAGAGACTAGTTCGCATAGAAACAGACAGACGGACGGACAGACGGACATGGCTGGATCGACTCGACTGCTAATATTGATCTGGAATATACATATTCTTTATGGGTTCCGATACGGCTCCTTCTATGAGTTACAGGGTATAAACATGGTTCGAGTTTAGTTTTGCCTGTTTTATGTGGGCAACTTATTTACTTAAAGATTTCGCTGATTTTATGTATTAATCTAAAATGGGTTCAAAGTGGCTTGCAGCCTTGCTTAAAATGTTGTTAGATATTAGATATTTTTGATCTGATGAAAATGAGAGTTCATCGTGTGTTAATTTTTGGCATGTCTCACTTTTCGATACTTGACATTGGTTTCTTTCTTTTTTTCAACTGCCTAGACGCCTGCTCTGTAGCTATGCAGAGCATCAAAGTGACAGCCCATTCATCAAATGGGGCCCAGATAGGAGTCGCGTTTCGGCAAAATGCTGAACGTGTGAATGGAAATGGCATTGGGAGTGGGCACGGCCATGGGCATAGGCATGGGCATGGGTATGGAGTGTGGGTAATTGGCCGTTCCCTCCTCCATGTCGGAGCATTCAGCGCCTCCTTGTGCGCTCTTGGGCTCGCGTGGGCCTTTGACAGGAAACATTAGCGCCTGGTGTCTGCTGGCTGTTTCGTTGGTTTCGTTTGGGCTGCGCTAGTATAAATTCCACGTCAAATGAAGTCCAAATGGGCAGGGCGAGAAAATCTCACTGTGATTGACAGCCGCCGGAATGCCAGCCGCTGTTAAGACAAACAATCTGGCGGTTTTTGTGGTTTTTAAGCGAAAATGAAAAATGTCAATTTGACAGCCAACAACCGAGGGATGAAACCAATCACCTCCCACTCCCATTCGCACTCCCACTCCCACTCCAGCTCCACGCATGCACAACTGTCACCCTGTCTCTGGGCTACGGGCTGGTAGCCATAAGAGGCAAAGCCTAACCCCTCTCCACCACACCCTTGCCCTTGTCATTGCCCTTGCCCTGTCGCATTCCCATATGCGGGTCGCTCTTTAAGTAGATTGTCGTGTTTAACTGACACATTGCGGTTGCCAATGGGTACCCATCAGCCCAGGCGAAGCCAACCTGGCAGCGCCAACTAACTGCTCTTCAGTTTCTATTGAAAATAACAGAAATGGATTGTTTCGTTTCGTTTCATTTTGGCCATGGCTGTTCGCCTTAAGGCCATAAGCGGCAGCACCAGTTTCAAAATAGAATCAAGCGGAAAAGCCAAAAGCCCATAAAAAACGCGACTAAAAAAAGTTACGTGCACATACTAAATAGCAACAAAAACAACCATAACAACAACAACAACAACTCCAATTGGTTGCTAAAAGAAAAATCGAAGCGTTTAAATGGGAGTCAGCAGACGGCTCAGCATTGGGGCGAGCAGCGAACAGCTTGGCCAGCGCAAACAGCAACTCCTGCAAGGCGGAAGCCTCGCCGCAACAACAGCAGCAGCAACAACAGCAACAGCAACAACAACAGCACCTTTTAAAGTGCGGCCCAGAAAAGGCAGCGACTGCGGGCAGTAAAAGCAGCAATTTAAAGACGATTAGAATTGATTATAATTAGTTGCTGACCACAAGAGCAGCAACAGCAGCAACAGCAGCAGCAGCAGCATCAACAAACACAACAGCAACATCAGCAGCAGCTGCTGTGGCAGACGACCACGCCCTGCTGCCGCCTTCCATTTGGGTTCGGGTATTATTTATGTATATTAACATGAAATGAAGTTATTTTTTGTATTTTTTTTTAATTTAAAATGACATTTATTTGCAACGAATTCTTTAGCATTATTATTATTATAACTGTTACTGTTATGATTCGCACAGGGCATAAGGTTGGTCAAGTCAAGGGTCATGCGGCCGGCGCTGTTTATAGAACGCTTTGCCCTTGTTGTTGTTGGCCGAGAGAACGACAATATGGGCTTACAGAAATTTGAAATTATTACAAACGAAAACAATTATTGGGTATTACGAAAACAAACAGATTGCATAATGCGGTGGGCCATACCTAGGTACACTGAGCACAAAGTTGAGGGCTTAAACCTCCTGTGTAGACAGAACTCAACATATTTTTCATAATAAAATGTATGAAAAATAAATAGATTATAATTGAAAAACCATAAAAATGTTAAGCTGGTTCGGTTAATGGTTCAAACCAAGCTTCAATTCGTGGACCTGATTTGTAGCATGGTCACACTTTTCGAGTTGTGTATAAAGCAATTCAATTTATTTTATTAAAAGATTGTTATTTAATAGTTAGTTAAATCATTTTTGTAAGTAATAACAATGTTTTTATCGAAAGAAAGAAAAGAGAGGAAAAGACAATGTAGTGAACAAAATACGGCCTGAATAACTAAGTATTAGTACTATAGGCAATAATATATTGGAAACACCAAACCTCGAAAAGAACTTGTTCTACAAAGAATACTATCTAACAAATTAAGAACTGGGCTTTGTTTTGGTAATAGCTCAAAAGATCTATTCATATTTCTATACACATTTTATCCATTTCATCCGAAAATCTCTCAATCGATTCAGACACATCTTGATCCTAAAAACTTGAGAACTTGAATAGCTAAATAAGAACACTTGGGCTGCAGCCACGCCCAACTACTCCAACTCTTGGGGCGAATAATGCACATGGATTTGAATTGCTAAAGCATTCCGAGTTTTCCACTAAGCACGCGATGCTCCCCAGTCTGTGGGCCACATGCAGTATAAGAAAATATGTGAAGTGATTTATTAATTGGCAGCGGATGTGTACAATAATTTCGGCAGGGAGGGGACTGGACAACGGCTTTAGCTGGGTTAGATGGAGTTGGACATTATTTTACCGAAATTCCTGGAAGGTCAACAAATTACAGCTCCAAGGCGGACAAGACAACGAAAAAAAAAAAAAAAACAAGCCCTCAGCAATGTTGAAAGTAGTTGTATCTTGTTTTTTTCCTCTTGCTGTTGCTCTTGTAAATTTTTTGTGATGACTCATTGCCAAGTTCAAATGTCACGGCAAAGGGGCAGCAATGCAGACGAAGACGACGCCACTTGGCCTCAGGTTTCCACAGTTTTCCTGGTATACCGTACACACGGGTCTGTCGCCCGCTCGGTTATCAGTCCCGGCGAGGCTCGCCCGCTCTCAAGATATCACACACCGAAAATATTTCATCTTGTCGTCACAAAAGATACAACAACAAACACAAAAAAATGCCGAAACCCAAATACGCTGTTTTGACATGGGCGCGTCCAAGGTACCGTTAGGACACGCTATCGGATTATCGGACTATCGGCCTATCGGAACTAGGCCAGCGATTGCTCAAGAACTTGACTTCGTAATGCCATCTAATAAATGTCTCTAGTTTTAGCTCTGTTAATCGTGCTCCTTACTCTGCGTAAAGCCTGTTAGCCGTTTTTGAGCCGAATCGGTTTTAGCCCGGAATGCTAATCAAAATATAGATAACCTTTCGGTTAACGTTTCGGTTCAGATTTGGGTTCGGCAGTTCCTTAGTCAGCCATACAATATTTCATATTTACGCATGGCTGTGGAAAGCCCAGTTCACAAATCAAACCTTAAGGTGAGGCATTTTTCCGAACCATGAACCGAACCAGTTAACGTTTTTGTGGCGCTTGGAGCCCCGATCAGAACATGTTCAGCCCATTTTTTTGCTATTCCCATTGTAGTTTTTGATGTCTAGCTTATGAGCTTCTTTTTTGCCCCCTTTTTACTGGCAACTGGCAAATTGCCGTCCACTTTTCAGCTACAACCTTTTATCGTTGCAATTCATGTCGTTGTCAGAGGTGGTTGGCTTCGGCTTGTTTTTTTTCTTTCTATCTTTCGATTTTTTACGGTCAATGTTTTCTTTTGCTTTCGATTCTTGTAGGCCCAAAGCGCACTGAATCCTAAAAATGCTGTTGCCCTTTTCTTCTTTTTGTTGTAGCTATTGTTGTGGCGCTCCATATCGGTATTTGGCATCTGTTACTTCATGTGGCATGTATCTCTGTATCTTCAGCCGTATTTGTATCTCTATCTGTGTCTGACATGCATGCGTGCGGCTTCCAGGCCAAGGCCCAGCCCGGCCCAGGCCCAGGCCCAACGCTGTCGATGTGTTGACATGTTTATCATTGTTATTATTTATGTTTAGATTTGAATGTCAATGTCGATGGCATCGACATGGGCATCGGCATCGGCATCGGCATCGGCATTGGCATTGGCATTCGATTGCAGACTTTTTCCCAGCGCTTTTTCTGCGCCCGCTTTTGGGTCGCCATGTAGCTGGAGCTGGGGGAAAGTGTTTGCTGGCAGCGGGCGGGCGGGCGGGCGGTGGTTACCACTGGGTGCCGCATGTTGGCGGGGTTTATTGTGCGCACTTTGAACTTTGATGGCATTAAGTTGTCAATTTGCGTTTTGACTTACGAAAGACATAAATCGACAGCCAGCAGGCACCCGGCACCCGGCACCCGACTCCGAATCCAAATCCAAATCCGGCGCTGCCAACGAGGCGAGAAATTTCAAATGAAAAGGATTTATCTTGTTGTAGAATGTGAAATCTTTTTAGGCCTCGCTGCTGTCGATTGATATCGCCTATCTTTATATTCTGGCATGCCCGGATTTTGTTTATCTTTTCCTTTTAGGAGTTATGCCATTAGCTAAGACAATTAAATTGACCCTAGAAAGTGGGCAAAGCTCTTAACCTATGGTTTTTACTTTTTGGAATTTTCTTGAAATTAAAATATTAACGGTCAACATCACATTTATTAGTTCCCAACAAAACAAAAAACTTGGTCTGAAAGTGAAAACGAGAACATTAAAAAAAAACTTTAAAAAATTGAATAAAAGTGAAAATGAAAATGAAGAAGTGGCAAGAAGAAGACAAGACAGCGGCAAACCAGAAAACCAACTAAAAAAAAAACACCCAAGAAACAAAAGAAATTAATTTCCATTGAATTCCAAATGCCACTTGGAAGATGCTTCGCAACAACAACAGCAACAACAACAACAACCGAAACCGAAGTCAAACATTCGAAAGACAAAGAAATTTTTTAATTGATTTCACTTAAAGTACCAACAAAACAACAAGAAGCTGAAGAAGACAAAGCACAGGAAAAGTACCAGCAAAAAAAAAAAGCTGTTGTTTTTGGACTCGGAGTCGATATTTGGGAAAGGCCAGTGCCAGAACGCAGAGCCCAGATCCATCCCAAATACACTTGACCATTAAAAAGTAAACTCCAACACACACACACACACACACACACACGCAGAGAGAGAGAGAGAGAGGCCGGAATGTGCGAGTTCCAAGTGGGCATAATTGGCCATTATGTGGGCCTAAAAAACGGCATCAACAGCCGCTGCCATTGGACCTCCCTAAAGGGTGGGAGCGGGGGATGGAGGCATATTGAAGAGTCGGCCAATTAAAAGTAGCGTGAAATACAATTTGGCAACAACAACAACAACAACAACAATACTGCATGGCACTCGTAACAATCATAATGGATACGAACATGTTCAAGTTGAAGTTGCGGATTTCAATAAACTCACACCCTGCTTCAGCCCCTCACCCCCTCACGGACATACCCTTACCCAAATGGAAACAGAAATGAAATACCAAGCCCAGAGCCTAGTGCCAGTTGCTGGAACTGCAACTGGAGCTGGTTCCGGAGCCGAGTCAGTTGTAATATTTTTGTATTTGTTTTGTGCGAATTGCGTGAAAAGTTAATGTAAGCGGATGAGCTTAGCTCCATCGAAGGGAGGCAGGGGCTGAGCAAGCTGAAATGGGTCGAGTCTGGTAAGGCTATTGGGAACTGGCTGTTTTTGAGTGTTTAAGCGGAGATTTCGCATTTTCAGTTGGCTTTGCACTGATTGATTCCGATGCCGAACAGTGTAAATGCTGCACTGGCTTAGTGAGACTCAGATGCTCCGTTTCTCTTCTGCCCAGAGCTGACCTATGCCAAGCCAAATGTTCTTAAACAATGCAAAAAGGTTCTTCGCATTCGGACTAGACAATTCTCGACAAATTGAAAATGGTGACAAGTAGAAATTGATTTTCTTTGAAAATGTTTCTGGAAAATGTCTATTTTATTTTCTTGAACGTGAAAACTGAATGGGAATTGTCGTACCCACACCTAGTCGCACGCACACGCACACGCACACAGACACACTCTCTCACCCATTATACGCTCTATGTAAATTTCTCAATTAGTTGCAAACAAACAAAGCAAAGAAATTCATTTTCCAGCTGTCATTAATCATGCAGCCCAACTATCTATCCCTCCATAGACATAGACCCATCCGAGTGCAACTCAGCAAGAGTCCAGTTGCGGTTCCAGTTCCCAGTTCCCAGTTGCCACTTACAGCATTTTTGGTGGCCAGCTAATGCGCATAGCCAAGCTGAACACACGCGCAGTTACAAAAAAAAAAAAAATCCAAAAAAGAAACCCAAAACGAATTTCAAGAAATGGAAATATTGAACTCAAACTATATCGATAAGTATACAAAATGCATTTTTCTATTTCTAATCTCGACTAAATACGTTCCCTACATTTGTTGACGATAGGTTTAAAAAGCAAAGTTCCTTCGTGAGATTAAAAACGGAATAAAGAAAAACCCTATTTGAGGTCATGTGAAAAGATTACCCGAAAGCTCATTAGGAACATTCAGAGGGTATGTAAAAACAAGAAGGTAAGGCTTTTTTTTTTGGCAAGCCGACGCTTAAAGAGCCTTGCAATTCGATTAGATACGAGCTAGATACATATGTATATCAGGAGAAAATTGAAGCTCATTATTCCTGGGCTTGGTCAAGATATAATTAACAAAAAGTTCATTTAAAATTGTAATATTCTCTACAAATGTATGCAGCTGAAATTCCAAAGATTCTGAATTTTAAGATTAGAAGATAAGATAAGAAAAGCATATATGATAATACCACGATCTGTACCTATATCATAATCTATCTATGGAGAAAAAGGTAGTTGTTATTGAAGGAAACGTTTAAGACATGGCCCGTGAATACATATATGCTATAGTATGTGTATGTGTGCAAACACACATAAGTATGTGTGTAAATACTATACTATATGTAAAGATCGATTCCTAAGCCTATTCAGCGTCCATGCTTTCAATTTAAAGCTAAAGCTTAATAAGCGTTGAGCATCTTGAATTTCTTTTGCAGAAGAAACCAATTTATCTCAAGATCAGCTCTTGTATCAGGGTCCTGGTCTTTATAGTACATATGACTTGAATTGCCGGCAACAATACTATTTACAGCACTAGCGAAATTAATACCAACAACAACAACAACTGCAGCAGTTGACTCTGACACTGCGATTTAGTCAGACAGTCAAAGTCGTTGCGTTCTCTTTGTCATCTGGCTCTCTTGACATCTCTCTCCGTCACACGCACGCTTCCTCTCTCTCTCTCTGCAGTTGGGAGATCTGTTGGACAACAACTCAAGTGAACTCAACTCGTAGCCGCACTATGCACGTTCGTTTGACGCTCTTCAGCGCGCTCGCTCTCTCTCTCTCTCCCTCTCTCTGACGGCTGCTGCCGCTGGTGGCTCGGGGCCACGACGCCCGCACACATTTTCAAGCCTCATTCCATAAACAACTGTGAACGTGAACGGTAACGGTGCGTGCGTAGCAGCTCTGCCTAAATGTCAACTCGGGATCGTTAAACGGGGCTCATCTCGAGCTACCCCCCTCCCACCCGAACAAACCATTCAACCAGCTAAGCAACTGAATCGCAAAGAAATCAAATAAATGAACAGTGACTAAAAGTGCTTTATAATAGGATCGATCTTCTATCTTTTCTAATTTCTATTTTCGATTGCTATTTCTATTTTTGTAGTGTTCCGTTTTCTAACATTTTCTATTTGCCACAACATTTCTGAGTATTTGAAATAAAACAATATATACACACACAGACACACACACACATAGGTTGTGGAATTGTACGGGATGTACGAGAACCTTACTTATGTTAACAGTTATGTGCAATCGCTCGAAACGTGCATATTAGAATAATTTAAAGTCAAATACAATTTTTGTTGATGAGTGCTGGTTTTTTTTTAATAATTTTTTTTTCGTAAGTTCGTGCGCGCCAAAAAACAATATTTCTAGCAAAATGTGTCGCATTTTAAAAACGTTTCTTCGTGTGCATTTCTCTTTGGTGTTGTGGTTCGCTTAGGTTTTTTTAGTTTGACCCGATTCCGATTTGAATTTGGACTGTGTAACCGAAATGACAAGAGAAACAGCAACAAAACCCCAAACCAAAACAAAAACCAAACAAAACCCATGCGTATCTGTGTGAAAGGAAACAAAAAGCGATTCAAATAAATTCCAAGTGAAATAAAATAAAATGCACAATAAATGCTTAATATTCATATAGAGAGACCGATACAAATATACATATAAGTTTAATTTATATATATAAATATATATACATATGCACATATTCACATACATACTTATTTATGTGTTGTGAAACACGCGGCATTTTGTTGTTGCTTTTTGCTATTGTTACAACAGCAACAGGCGCCGATAATTTATAATCTTCAGCACTGTGTGCATGTGTGTATGTGTACATTTATTTAAAATATATGCACATACATATACATGTGTATACATACATATATTCAATTATATTTACATACATACACATATGCATGGGAGCATGTTGAAATTATAATCTTGACATTTTTGTTGCTGGCACAACAAAGTGCATATGTATGTGTGTGTGTGCGTGTGTGTGTGTGTGTTGTTTTGTTTAATTTATTAAGTTGCACATCTTCTAAAACCATCGCCAAATTACAATATATTTTGCTTACCTATTTATTTAATTTCATTTCATTTTTACCTTACAATTTTACAGTTTTTGTAACACTGTGCGTGCGTTTTCTGCTTCGTTTATTACACTATTTCGTTTTTGTTGTTGCCAGTGTAAATTGTGACGTTAAATTTATTTATTATTTTTTTTTGTGTGTGCGAATCTTTCTTTGTGAACGGATTTATCTATGCATATATGCACGCCATAGCTATATGTGTGTGCGTGTATGTGCATGTGCGTGTGCGTGTGTGGTGCCATGTGAGGCACTCTCAATACAACAGCAGCAACAACAAACAGTTGTCATTATGCCAACAACAACAATGACAACAACAACAACAACAACAACAACAACAATAGGAGCAACAACAACAACTGCGACTACGAAAAAATGAAAGGCAGCAAGCGACAAGAAAACTTTAAGCAACTAAACAAAATTTAGATAAAATACAAAATCAAAAGCCAAACTGCCCAAGTCCACAGCAACAACAACTACAACAACAACACAACGATAATAAATATGTAGAGCGTGGTTCTGAGAGCAACAACAACAACAACAACAACAAGAAAACAAAAACGAACAAGCAGCAACTAACAAAAGCGCTAAAGAGCGATAAAAAAACGAATTCGCGTTTAATATTTATTTGTTTGCTAATTTATTTTACAATAATTTGGTATTAACCCAAAATACAAAAACAACGCGCCAAACCAGCGAACGGGAGATAAAAACCCAAAAACCCAAAAACAACAACAGCCGCAATCAGTGTTGACAACAACAACAACAACAACAACAACGCATGCGCAACATTTGCCGTCTTCACTCTCTTCATTGTCGTCTTCTTCTTGCGCCCGGGATATAAAGCAGTAAAATGTAAGTTTTTTTCTCTCGTTTCGTGTCTTTATTATAAATATAATATTTTATATACATACATATGTATGTATGTATGTATGCATATACTTTTTTTTGGGTGTATTTTCTTTTGTGCTGGCTGCAGACCGAAAACATGTTTTAAATGCAAATTCAATTAAATTTTGCTGTTAATTGAAGGAGGTTGGGTTAACCGCGAGGGGCGGAGCAGCAGCAGGAGAAGACAGCTGATTATCCGCTATTGCTGTTTGTTGTTTACAGTTCATTTGGCTAGCATTCAGCTACAAACAATTGGGCATATCCTTCGCCCATGATGAGCCCATGGGCCCATGAGCCCATGAGCTGTCCCTGGGCCTTACCCAGCGTAAGCGAACCATCTGCCCGCTGGCTGAATGAATGACCTTTGACTTTTCTCTAATTGCAGGCGCGATGCGGCGCCTGCAGCCGTTGCGCGGATGCCATTGCGGATGCGCATATCTGTGTGTGTGCGTGAGTGTGAGTGTGTGTGAGTGCGTGTGTTGTGTGGAAACACGTCGTTGCCGCAGCTGCGGCTGGTTTCGCTTTCAATCGCAATGAAATCCGCATGGAAGAAGCGTCAGTTGATTGGGGATTGGATATTACCAGAATAATAATGTCATAAATCAATTATTTTTTGTGTCGAGAAATACTTTCTATCTTTAAACATGACAAATGCTTTTATATCGTATCTAGCTCTTAACAAAACAAGCAAATTTCTCATTATTTTTCAAAATATAGAAAATATATGTATATTGAAATAAATTAACATTCAATAAAAAATGTTCGCCCTTATTATTTTTAAAAATTGTCACACAATGAATTCCTGTTGAGTATCAATAGCAAAGTCAATCTGTACCGTAAGAGAATAGGTACTTGAAATTTGGAATGCAGATTCTGCTTTTGTTTATTTCATATAATCGTCATCTTTTGCTCTCGAAATCAATAAGTATCGATTTTTAGCTTCGTTTCTTGGCCATTTATGGAGCTACTAAATTTTGAATTTACCTTTTCGTTGATACATTTATCCAGTATATTTTATTTTCGGATACCTGTGTTCTTTTAGCCCGAAATTGATAAAAACGCATATTTAGAGATAGCGCCTAGTCGCACAATGGACAATTTTCTTAATCTCACAACATTTTCTTTTTGCTCAAACGAGTTTTTTCGCTTGTTTTAGAAAATCAAAGAAATCTTGTCAAATTTTATATATTCACTTAATGGTATTTTCTGAAATAAAGGTTTAATAGTTAGAGCTTAGACTTTAGTTCTTAAGCTTTGGAATAATGTTTTCTAGAGAGATGATTAAATAATCGTATGATAACTGCAGTTCGACTGTTCTTAAGTTTCTGAAGTGTTGCTGAGAGTACTACTTGACTTAATTCACAAGCATCTTCCAAAAAGTCTCTATCAATATACATGTATATATATATATGTATCCTCTTCTTTGAGTTCATAAAACTTTTCTAAAGGCGAGACTTTTGTTTTGAAAAGAAATCGACTTTAATTAAGTTCTTCTTTCAACAACTTGTAGGATTTTCTACTTGATTTAACAATTGCTGTGCTCACTTAATGCTGGCACATGTGTTTTTTTCTTAATTTTTGTTAACCTAAATCGCAAGATGAAGAGTTTTCACGGCCCATTGAACCAATTGACCTTCACATTGGGCTTATCAGCCGAAAGTCGCGACAAGTTGAGCATTTGGCAAACAACAAATGTTAATATTTATATTGATGATGATGAGGCTGGCGAATGATGATGATAATGATGATGTCATTAGCGTTATCAACTCTGGCTATCCCGAACTGTACCGACTGTGTGTGTGTGCCACAGACAAGCCCCGATCATTTCCGCCCCTATTCCAATAGAATAAACCAAATGACATTTAACATTTGGCACTCACTCGTCCATGGGAATGACCAAAAATTGTTGACATCCGATTCAGAATACGCAGATCAAATGGTTAACCAGCCAGCCAGGCGTCCGGCGTGGTACCCAAACTCATTACAGGCATTAGAAAGTGTTACAAACGGCACGCAAATC